>OY776097.1:20461600-21895350 GCA_963675205.1 Catocala nupta | reverse complement strand
AAGTGATGTGGGTTCGATGCCCACGCGGGACAAAAATCGTGTGATCAACAAATGGTTGTTCCGAGTCTGGATGATCTTTGTATCCATTGTTTGAATATTTGTAAAGTCTCATGCAAAACGGGAGCTCTAAGTCCGGCCGTTGTCTTTTTAAAAAATAAATTTAAAACATTTTTGATATAGAATTTCCTTGCTACTGTCACTGCGCCGACTGTTGTGAATTCGATGCCCAAACGGGATAAAAGTTTGTGTGATTCACAAATGGTTCTTTCGTATCTAGGTGTTCTTCGTAACCGTTGTTTGAACGTTTGTAAAGTAAACCGCGACACAGACATTATTCTAGTGTGAAAGTAGTGTGTTTTTAATAAAAAAATATTGTTTATTTTACTTAAGAAGCCCATTTTTAACATTTTGTTTGACTCTGTAATCCAACTGGGGACTTTGCGGTCCGCAAACTTATGCCATGGGATGTTAGTATCTATTATTTAGTCACTAGATTCTACTTCTCACTAGCTTCGCTAGGGCGCTTTGTCTATATAACTGACTTTGTCTATATATACATATATAAGGATTAACTTGTAATTTTTGCTGGGTTTAAATAAAGGCCGATTTTTTAACCGCCCGCGTCATCTGATGTTGAAAAGTCGGTCCTTAGAATAAAAACGCCGTGTGAGGGCAGCACCACTATATAACGATATGCGTTTGCGCTGGTCAAGCGATAGACAAACCTTTACTCATATTATAAACCTGAGGAGTTTGTTTGTTTGGTTGAACGCGCTAATGTCAGGAACTACTGGGCCGATTTGAAAAATTATTTTAGTGTTGGATAGCTCATTTATCGAGGAAGGCTATAGGCTATATAACATCACGCTACGACCCACGGAGGCGGCGCAGTAATCATAAACGCGGGTGTAACCGCGGGCACATCTACTGCGTTATAAAAGCTAGTATGATCCCAGCCTTAGAATGAGTATCGATATTGCGTTATCAAAACTATCACTAGACTGAAGATAACAATATGTGCAAAGATACCATATCAGTTGACTTAGGCTTATAATGAAAGTTACATAACCTTTCTAATGTTAATATTTGTTGATACTTAACATACCTACATATACATAGACTCACGCCAGCGTATAAGCAATGGTGTGAGCAGAATTAAAACACACATCGAAAATGTAATATTAGAAACAGCCTGAACCTGCCTCAGGTCTCTGACCTAGTTCTGGCGATAACATGTAATAACACCCCGTCGTTTTTGCGTCGGGGGTTAAAAACAGACTTCATAAATAAGCTTTTCGTGTTCAATACATAAATTGTAAATGTTTTCCTTTCGAATAAATATAGTTTTAATGTGAATTTAATACAATAAGTAGCCTGTTATATAAAGACGGTTATATATTATTTAATAACATTTTCTTATTACTATTAATCATGTTTATAAATCCGAGGACATTGATAAAATAAAATAATATGTAATTATGTTTATCCTAGGATAACAATGGGAGCGCAGCGGGAGTGTATGTAACTCTTTGTGTCCGTTGTATGAATGTCTGTAAAGTCCCCAGCGATATAGGAATTATCTATAGCACGGGAGGGGCCTTGTACAACAAGGACTCGGGTGCAAGTAAAGAAATCATGAGTATCAGATCTAAATTTGGAACTGTGCTCAGTAAACGACTAGGTTTGCCCCTAGGGTTGCCAACTGTACTTTATAATAAAGTATTGTTAAAGTAAGTAAAGTAAACGTACTTTATACTTTATTAGGAAAATAAAGTACATGAAAATACTTAATTTTACTTTTGTCACTTTTATGGGTTTTATTTAATTATTTACTTAAAGCAATGCTATAGAGATTCCCTAAATTGAATGAAATAATTGTTTATATCTTAAATAGACATATGTATATTGTAAAGATACGGTTAAGACGTTCCATGAAACTAAATATATGTTAGATGTTACTAACATCAACAAAAATATGGTAACAATAAAGCAGGTTAAATAAAGAATACTTTATTTTTAGATCTTGTACTTTATTTTTTTACCTCAGATAGTAAATGTATTCTATTTGTTCAAATGAAAGTGGCAACCCCTTTTGCCCCCTATTACGTGGGACCTAAGACCGAAGTTATAGGTAAGTACCTCTGCTTACCTTTTTGGGTATCGGTATGAGACTACGTATGTATGTCGCAGGCGTTGAAGTCATTTAGTAATTTACTGTATATACATATAGGTTATGTCTTTCTATCCCTCGGGAATAATACTTTTTATGGATGATAGCTACCCTATGTCTTTTTCTGTACCCCTGACAGCGTGTATGCTACATTTCATGATGATCGGTCGTATAGGCGTGTAAGCGTAACAAACGATCACAACCGCATGTATAATATTAGAATACAAAATCAGTACCTAATCAATATCTTTTACTAGGAATTTTGCATTTGCACTAGATTCCTATTTCCTGTATCGCTGGGGACTTTACAAACATTCATACAATGGACAGAAAAACATCCAGACTCGAAACAATCATTTGTTGATCACACAAATTTTCTCCCGTGTGGAATTCGAGACCACAACAGTCGGCGCAGGGGCAATGGCAACGCGACCACATAAACCACTCCACCATAATCGCGTTTTACAGGTTAAACAGGTCGCTCAATAACTAATTAAGTTTTAGAATGTTTCGAAGGCTAACATGTCAAAGGACCAGATTATTGTTTAAAGTGACGCCTTGTCACTCAGTCACACAGATGTTACACTTAATAATATAAAGTACGGATGAACACTAAGTTCACCTCTGAACTTGTCTCAGATTCGACGCTCTTGTTATGTAAGTATGGCTGCTGCCGGTTTCTACACACACATACAGACACACATATTTAGGTACTAATACTAATGGTCGCCTAATGGTCGAAATAAGACGGTATTTTTTAGATACTTGAAAAGGATTTTTTTTAATTTATTTTATTCTTCCTGCACTCCTTCCCCGTATAAATTTTAACAAATATATACCTATTATAAACCTTGTATATAGTGTTCCACTACTGGGCACAGGCGTTTTCTCAGTATGAGAAGGGTTAGGTCGTAGTTCACCACGCTGGTCCACTACGGATTGGTAGACTTCACACACCTTTTAAGCCATTATGTACTCTTAAACATGCAGGTTCACACAATAACGTTCAAAGCGAGCGGTAATTAACTATTTAATACGCAAATAACTTCGAAAGGTCAGAGTTGCGTGCTGGAGTATCGAATTTAAGACATCTTTCAGTAGTCAAACGGAGTCTGATTCTAATATTTACAAATCATTTCTCTAAGTTTCGATAGTGCGGCAGTAGCGAGTGCCATAAGATTCTCTTAAAAATGTATATTATATCTCTCTGGAATTGTACTTTATCTAACTGTGAACGGTCTGGGAAATCGTAAAAATTAATAATAATTCATTCTAAATTAGTAAAATGATATCTGTCAAAATACATTAGTGGCGCAGAGTTAGTAATGCGACTGACTGACAGGACTCCAGCTTAATGCCCGTGTTGGTCAAAGTTATATTATGATTTCCTGTTTAAACACTCCCAGTGAAGGAATCTGGCACCATAAAAGGTAGATGGCCTCCCATTGAAGGAGTTAAAACCATAAATAGCGTAATATAAGTACCATAGACAACCATAGCTTGCCTACCGTTTTGATGATATAAGCATAAAAAGGTATATATACTTATAATAATGCGTTAAAGACTACCTACTATCGCCGCCTATCAACAACGTACCGTGAGCTATTAATAAAATAAATAAAAAATATTGTAGTGCACACATCACGCATCCACGAAGGCCAAAGTAACCTTGACAAGCAACTGCGTAGTTCAAACCAGACGTCTTATCAAACAGGCCCGCGTAAACGTGCCGCAAAAGCGTTACATTGCCTTTTATCTTAGATAGTATACTTTAAATTGTTGAAGTAAACTAGCAATGTATGTATAACAGTTTGATATTATCGGTTTGGATAGATTAGAGGTGGATTACGAAAACGGTGCTCTCTTTTACATCATATTTAATATGAAAAATGTGTTTAATTTTGGTAACATGCTATCGTTTATAAATATAATAAAATATTTTGCACATCCAATATGAATGTTGATACGTCCGTAATTTTGTCTTATGTTTACGCGAATGTTATACATTGAAATAACACTTTATACGGATTTTGTGGCATTGTTAATTTTACTTTAAAACACTTTTATTACATAATTTTGAAAGCTTTAATACTACTTTTATTGAACTTTACTACTATTTAAGCTATTTAATTTATTTAAAACTATTTATATTTAAGTTTACACTTTTCCCCGTCACTTTTCGGTTGCTTTACAGCAGCCATGTTCACGGGGAGAATTATAACAAATATGAAAATGTTATAAAGATGGGTATGAGAAAATGTGCCTAGTTGACCAAAAATTTAATCATAGAGTCATTAATGTATTTATATCATACGAAAAAGTGTCATCACTAAGAAGAGTGAGCTCGCCCATTAGATAGAGAACGATAGTGTACAATTTTAATATGAGTGAACGTGATAGGTAATATACTTCATTTATGATTCAGATGTCATGTTGGTATTGTGTCGGATAACAAGTTAACGTCCAGAAAGATGACAAGATTTAAACGTACTGAGTTCTGAGTAGTAGAACCTCGCTGACTACCCTCTCACAGAATATCGCCGAGAAATAGCAGTATTTCTACTGTTGTGTTTCATCAGGTGAATGAGAGTGCCGGAAGCCCAATCAACCTCTTTCCCACTTCCCGCTCCTTCTCCTTCCCTCTTCCTTTCCTAAAGGGTCGGCAACGTGCAAGTGATGCCTCTGGTGTTGCGGGCGTCCATAGGCTACGATGTCCACTTACCATCAGGTGGGCCGTATGCTTGTTTGCCACCTCAGTTGTATAAAAAAGGCACCATCTTTTATTTGAATCTTTGTAGTAGACTGCCATTAGCTCGCACTTTATTTTTTAGACTATTATATGACTTATGAAGCATTGTAAAGCGTTATGTATCTGTAAATCACCTGTAGCCGCTAGGTATATACGGGCGTAAGTCTATGTATGTAGATATTAATAATATCACCGCGCTCAGCAGACGTAAATACCAACTTTTATGTGTTTTTTAAACGCATAATTAATAATTATACGAGGCTCGTAATAAAATATTTATGGCGCTGAAATGACCTTAAGAAGGGCAACACATAAATACATTGCTTTACAATATACATACGTCCTTGCGTATAGCCTACGCTTCTTTACATAATAACATAGCTACCGTGTTCGTTTGCCCATAAAAACCTGGTTGAACCAATACTAATCCTAAGGCTGCAGGTAGACGAGAGCAGAGAGGCCGCGCGGCGGCCGTACACTAGAATTCGTTAATAGAGAATTTAAACTCTATTAACTACGCCACAACATTCAAATTCTTCCCAACAATGAAACAGCGCGGCGGCAGCGCGGACGCCGCGTGGCGGCCGCGCGACGGCCGCGCGGCGCCCTCATAGAATATGCGCCCGCGCGTTGCGCAGTTGCAGTCTGTCAATTGACAAAGTCACAACGTATGCTTTTTTCGTATTTGTTATTACGATGGTATGGATGTATTTCAAGAAAGAACAAAAGTAACTGCGGGAACCCAGGTCGCCATAACTTATTTTTCGATTCTTCGAAACACGTGCGCGGCGGCCGCGTCCTAGAATTGGTTCATAGAAAGTTTAAACTCTATTAACTAGGACGCAACGTTCAAATACTTCCGAACGACAAAATCACGCGGCCTCCGCGCGCCAGTGAGGACCGAGCACGCGGCGGCCGCGCGGAGCCCGCGTGATCCTAGTACGCGGCCGCCGCGCGACCTCTCTGCTTCCCATATAAACGGGCCTTAAGACCTTATTTACGGAGACGCGGGGCGTTGCGCGTCGCGTGCGACGGCGCGGCCCACACTGAATTCAAACATAATATGGCGTTGTATGAGTGCGTTTACGGAGAAGCGATTTTACGCGTGTTTGCTTGAAATAGGGCGTGCGCCGCAGCGATGCCCGCCGCGTGCAACGCAGCAGCGAGTCGCCAAGCGTGTAGCGAAGTACGCGGCGGCTATCGCTGCATCGCACGCGGCGGGCATCGCTGCGTCGCGCGCGGCGGACACCGCCACGCTGCCCGCCCTGATTCTCTATAAACGACATCGTATATTGCCTTATGTTTGTGCTTACGCGTGTGATGATGCGTGCCGCTGCACGCGCCGCCGCTCTGTAAACAGAAAAAACGACCGTCGCGCCGCGAGACGCCACGCGTCTCCGTAAATAAGGCCTAACAAATATTATAAATGTGAATGAGAGTTTGTTTGTTGCGCTTTCTCGCCTTAACTACTCGACCGATCATCATGAAATTTTGCATACACGTTGTCAGGGATACAGAAAAGGATATTGTAGGTACTACATTGTAATATATATGTATCTAATGTATAATTACTGAAATACCAAGTTTAGTAGTCTCTTACACATAGATAATTACGCTCTTCGCATATTTGAACGTCAAAATTTTGCTAACGAGATGGTGTTTATAAATTCCTTTGTCAATGCTTACTATCTCCGTGTCCAATTGTAGAAAAATACACAGTGTGATGCTCACATAATCCTAGTCTTTCGCTGAGGAAGTATCGCCGCCTTATGCAAGACTACATTTTGCCAGCGACTGCGCTCGCGTAAATGTTATGTTAACGTAAGGTTATGTAAATTTTCAATCCCTCGAAAACTGTGCTTGCCGTTTTTTCTAGATGCAAGGTACTCCATGTCCCCTTATGTATGCCTACCAAACTGTATGCAAAGGGAACTGTCCACTTTGTATAGGGGTTTTGGCTTGGAATGGACAGTCACTGAGAATAATAATTATATATTAATTTAGAAGCATTAACCAGTAGGAATTAGAAAAATAACAAAGTTTTGTGCCCAGATGTTCCTAATTCGTTTGTTGTGGTGGTTTATATAAAGGTATTTGAAATAAAAATCATTGTCTTAATGTTATATTTTTTATTATTTTGATTCATATGTTACTAAAATGTTATTTAGGAACTGGGCTGGTGGATTTAAATTGTTTTGATATCTTGCTCAACTCAAAAAGCAAATAATTGTCATTATATGGGCGCAGCAACCTACTATCCGTCGACCGTAAGATCGTCGTTAATTGTTTTTATGTATGAATTCTGTTCATGCTAAGCCAATAATGGACAGTTCCCTTTCGTAATGGAACGCCGAGTAGTTCAGGCATGAAAGCGTAATAAACAAATTTATATTCGCATTTATAATATTTAGGAGGAGGATCACAAGCTTAAGAGCTAGACTTCTATGGGTCTGCTAGGCTCCTTACTATTATTACGTCAAAAAGCGACACTCGCTCATGTAGCAGTACGTCTGGCAGTATTGTAGTGCCGCTGTCACTGCTTGCGCGCGAATGTAAATAACTTATACATTACATGCTTATAGCGCTACCCTTTTCCCCCTTAATAAGTTCAGCCCTCCGATGATTAGCGCTATGCTTATGCTATAGTTGAAGTGATCGCCTAACCATTCTCACTACACTAGTGTAATAGGTTCGACCCCGGGGAAAAATTGTGTGACTCACAAATATTTGCGAGCATGTGTGTTCTTTGTATCGTTGTTTGAGTGTTCGTAAAGTGGCCTGCGACAAAAGGTTAATTACAAGAACCTGGAGTTGTCTTTTTAAAAAAATAGATAAAATTGTGAAAGCTCTTTGATGTCAGCAGGTGACTTTGGTCCAATATGTTGTCACAGCTAATCCTACGTACTCATGTATCGGAACTTTACAAACATTTAAGCGACGGTAACTAAGAAGCTATACTCACTAGATTAAGCATGTCTATTTGTAGATCATCATTTCTTTATCCCTTTGGCAGCCAAGCCTTGGTATGGCGTAGTGGCTCGTTGACCAAAACCATTGCATCATCATTACAGTCGCTTATTTCTGTCCTACCTCCATAATCTTCTACAAGCCATTGTCCTTGTGTAATGCAACACAATATGCTTGTGGTGCCATAAATTTTAATGTCCTAAGTAAATACTTAAGATAAACTTGTGCGGTTACAGTAAAACTAGCTGTATTTAAAATAATACTTACTATGTTAAGACAATAATTCTGTAGAAGCATCGATTATTTTGTAAGGGGACTGTAGGACCACCGAGTCAAGTCCCGGAATCAAACATCATCAACTCCGGGCTCTTGAGAATTACTTGTCAAGGAAACCCAATAACTTTTTGAAGACATATTCAAAGTCAAAAATCATTTATTCATTTAGGTCACAAAGTAACACTTATGAATGTCAAAAAATATAGGCTAGTGAGTTTACTAAGTTACTGAAGCTACATTTAGGTTAGTAGTTGGTTCAGGCAAAGGGTTTAACCTCTGGGGGTGGTGGGCTTCGTAGGCCTGCTCGCCACTCGATCAGCACCAGGTCCGTGAAGTGGCGTGCGTGTACCCACGCGCGCCCCTGTGTCGTGTCGTCGTCCCCTCACAAGGGGACAATAGAGGGAGTCTTTTTTTTTCGTAATTAGGTTAGTATATAAGGAAAGGGTAAGAAAACCACTTATTAATTGCATTTTTGCGTGTACGGAAGTAACATCCTATGTCAGTGAGTTTAAGTTTTTTCAAAAGTGTTAGTGATGGATCTTCAAGTTAAAGGTATGTACTTTTTATTTCTAATAAGAAAATAGGTTTACATTTCCCCATTTTTTTTAAATAGCTCGAGTTTAAAGAAGTTTGTCAAATTTTGATGATTTTCTGAATTCATTGGACTAGAAACTACTTGTACCCTCTTGTACCCGGGCTAGATTTTATATATAGCATAGCCATATCTGTTAGCTTTTAAATTTTAGTCATCTTAGCCTGCACACTTGAGTACAACTTTGTCATTTTGTCTGTTTTCTAGAAAACGAATTCTCAGTCTCGAAAATGGAGTTTTTTGATGAATGGCAGAAACATGCTAAAGAGAACCGCAACAGTAGACTGTATGAGTTTATAGTGATGAAACATGATCTTGTTAATATCACGGAAGCATCTGAGCGGGAAATTAAAATGACAATTGGAAGATTGTCATCCAAATACACAGAAAAATGTGGGAAATGCCGTAATCGCTTCCTGACTAAGAATTCTGAGTGGTTGTCTGGGGATTTTACATTCAAAGCATCTGTCCACCTCTCAACACCATCATCATCAAGTAAGAGTTCGATTCGTGGACGTCCATCAATAGATTTTCCTGAAGCAAGTGAAAAAACGAAAAGGAGACGCGTGGAGGACCTACTACACACGCGAGATGTAAACCAGCTAGTAGCCGCTGCTGAAATATCGGCACGATTATCCGGACATTGGAATTTGGCTACTGTGATTAAAGAAGCAAGCCATAGTCTGGAAAAGTGCCAAGAAATGAAAAGATATGTGGGTGAAAAGGTACGCGAACAACCAAGATGTTTGTCCAAAGAGGAGGCTTTGGCATATTATGTGGATGCCAAATCCACGAGCCACTCTTATAAACAAACGAGGAAATGGAGCATCAAGGCAGGACACCAGGTATTCCCATCATTTTATAGTGTTAGGCAGGCAAAAATTGAATGCTACCCTCCCGAGGAACAGATTTTTATAAGCGAAACGCGTGCAGAAATTAAACTTCAGGCGGTTTTAAATAAAACAGCTGAACGTCTAATTTGTGCACAGCGTGAAGTTTTAAAATCTGTAGATTCTGGCTCATCACTCTCCCTTGTTAGCAAGTGGGGGTGTGATGGAAGTTCCGGTCATAGCACTTACAAACAAAAATTCTCAAACAGTGAAGACACAGATGAGTTTTTGTTTATGTTCTCATTCGTGCCACTTCAGTTACGTGACAATAGTGGTAGAGTTGCTTGGCAGAATCCTCGACCATCTTCTACCATGTATTGTCGACCGATTAAGTTTATTTCCTCCAAAGAAACAACAGATTTTACTGTAATAGAAACTAATAAGATTTTGGAGGAAATAAACCAATTGGTGCCAACAATAGGTAATATAGATGGTAAAGAGATATCGGTCAAACACGAATTACTGTTCACGATGATTGATGGTAAAGTGTGCAACGCTATGACTGAAACTTCGTCAGCACTTAAATGTTACATTTGTGGAGCTACTCCTAAATTTATGAATGATGAGTCTAGGGAATTTGTTGTAAATAAGGAAACTCTTGGTTTTGGTATATCTCCCCTTCACGCTTGGATCCGGTCTTTTGAATGTTTGCTTCACATAAGCTATCGTCTTGAAGTTAAGAAATGGCAACTTCGAGGTCAAAGTGACAAAGAAAATGTGAAGCAACGTTCGGCTCGTATCCAAGAAAGGTTTAAGGTTGAAATGGGTTTAATTGTAGATAAACCAAAACCAGGATTTGGTAATAAGAATGATGGGAATACTGCTCGTCGGTTTTTTGAGAATCCTGAACAGGCTTCAGATATTACAGGTGTAGATGTGACACTAATTAAGAACTTTGGCATTATCCTTAGAACTTTAGCTTCGGGTTACGATATTGATGTTGTTAAATTTAATTCTTTTACACAGGACACAAAAAAATTGTATCTTAGTCCATATTCGTGGTATAAAATGCCTGTTACTGTGCACAAAATTCTTGTGCACAGTGTAGAAATTGTGAGATCGGCTCTTTTACCTATTGGGCAGCTTTCTGAAGAAGCTCAGGAAGCGCGTAATAAGGATTATAGGAGGTTCCGGGAGCACAATACTCGAAAATATTCACGTATTGCCACGAATAGGGATTTTACTTAATATGTTGCTAATTACATCTGATCCTGTAATAAATGGCCTTAGGGAAGTGCCGGAAAAACCGACGAGTAAACTTCCTTCTGAGGTTTTAGAATTAATTATACCCCCTCCTGTAAATGTAAGGTCTAGTGTAAGTCATTGTAGTTCTCATCAAAATATGTCAGATTATATGGTAGATGATTCTTCAGAAGAAGAATTTAGTGATGCAGAATAAATAGAAGTTGTAAATAATATTTTACTAATGTTTTTTTAAGCTGTGTACCTTATCTAACTTTATTATTAGTTGTCAACATATTGTTTTTTAACTGCATATTTTTTAAGTAAAAAGTTTTGTTATTGAGTAGGTAGTAATAATGCCCTATTATGTAATTAGAAGCCAAGTCCTTAGTAGCACAATATTTTATGACTATTGTTATTTTTTTTTATTGTTATTTTTTACCTGTCTGACAATAAAAGATTAATCGCTATTATATTTTTTTATGTTGGCACACGTGACCCTACCTCCTGTTTTTTGGTGTTATATGCGCTAATACCCCATTAGAATATCATAATAAAGCCGCACGAACTAAAAAACCTCAATAAATAATTTTGTCCAACTAGCATGTTCTAGACGAACCACAGTGCGCCTATGGTTATGTCGAGGAACACCGTGGTAAGTTAAATCGGTATTACCGGGGTATCTTGTCCCCGGTGAGCCCGACATAATCTCTCCGTCGCGCCGCGGAGTGGTATGCGTCAAAGCATTCCCCAAAGTAGAAACAAAATAGGTAGACCTATGAGAAGAAACCTGCAAGAAACTCACGGCCATATTTGTTGGCCCGACACCACAGCAGTCGCTTTCATTACTGTTGGACCATGAGGCGGTTGAAACATCTTTTGAGTCAAGATATTCTCAGTCGCAACACGTAGTCTGGTATTACGCCGGTAGATTGAATTAGGCTCTATTACGTGAGACCTAAATGGCAAATGTGAGTGTAATACACCTCTACCTATCCCTTCAGGACATTTTAATTATTTTTCTTTAATTGGAAAGCAAACAGTCCTACTATGTCTTATTAAATTTTAATACTATAGCTACAGACATATATATACTAGCTAATCCCGCCCAATCTTCGCTGAGCCTCGTCAGACATTTTTATATCCTAACTAATATTATTAATGCAAATGTGAGTTTGTTTGTTTGTTACGCTTTTAAGCCTTAACTACTCGACTGATCATCGATTGAAATGCCGCATACAGTCAGAAAAACAGAAATCTTTCATCCAGAAAAAGATACTGTTATTAACCTAACCTAACCAACATTTACACGAGTGAATTCGTGGGCAAAATCTAGTAGGTTTTTTTTTTATTTTATGTACGCCTGCAACACCAGAGGCATCACTTGCGCGTTGCCGACCCTTTAGGAAAGGAAGTGGGAAGTAGAAAAAGAAGGAGCGGGAAGGGGGAAATAGGGTGATTGGGCCTCCAGCACTCTCACTCACTGAACGAAACACAACAGTAGGAATACTGCTATTTCACGTCGATATTCTGTGAGAGGGTAGTCCTTTCCCGGTCGAGCTGGCCCATTCATGCTAAAATAAGCGAGGCTCTACTAGTCAGTATAAAGATAAAGATAACATTGTAAGCATTTATTTCTATACCTTTTAAACGCTGTATTGTTATTAACCTCAGGGTCTTCTTCGAAGAAGATAATAAAAAAAAACCCTATGTGGGTCTGTGTGTCTGTCTGCTAGTAACAGGTATAACTCCGGAACCAATGGACTGATAGACTTGTAACTGGTGGGCAGACACCTAGGGGTCATACCTCGGTCAAGTTTGAATATGGGCCTGTGGGTCAAAAAACCCCCGAGATATAGAGGTCATTTCTTTTCATTACTTTTAAATTTAAGACGAAGAGGTTGAAGCCTGGGTTTTTACACCCATCTCGTTATTATTTATTTATTACCAGCTGTTACACGCGAATTCGTCCGCATGGCATTCAACAAAAAAATATTTGTTCAGTTCGCAGAGTTTTTTTCTAAAGTAAAAGTGACCTAAGTTGCACTTTATAACATCAGCTATCTGCTAGTGAAAGTCACGTCAAAGTCGAACCACCCGTTTCAGAAATTAGCCGGAACAGACAGACAACAAATTCAAAATATTTTTTTGTTATAAGTACCGTATATTTATACTTTCAAATGCATTTGGTAAAACTCTGGTACAAACAGACACGTAAATTTTATTTATTTGTATAGATGTATAGATTTCGTATTCGTTTTACGGTACGTATGTAATTCGCATTAGCTTTACACAATATTAAATTATTGACATCGTTACCGATCGCCATTATTCTAAGATTACAAGTCTTGGGCGCACCTCAGTAATATTAAGGAAATGTGCACCAACAGCATACTTGTAGAATAAGGCGGAGACCCCGTTCGCCTTGGATTACCGCCCTTTAGCCTGCATTGCGAAACGCCATCAATAGATTCGAATTCTCTCTTGCGTCTTGTAAATCGATATATCGCACCGTCAGTAAGACAAGGGCATAAATGTACTCGTACTACGATTCGGCGGCCTCGATGGCGTAGTGGTTAGTGTAACCGACTGCCACGCCTGAGGTCTCGAGTTCGATTCCCGTACAAGTCAAACATTTGTGTGCATGGACATGGATGTTTGTTGGTCTGGGTGTTACTATGTATAATAAGTGTATTTACAAAAAAAAAGTATACAGGCTGATTAGTAAAAGCCTGGACATATTGAAGGAGTGTGTTCAGTACTCGATTCTGAAACCGAATATATAAAAAAAATTGGTACTTAAAATTTGACCTAGTTATCCAATAAAAACTTAATGTGCGGACATTTGCGCATATACCAAAGCTAAACAAAAGCTCCACCTCCGCCCCCCGCTACCGCACCCCGCACTCTCGCGAATTTGCACTTTGCAAAGGTCCATTACTGTCATTAACCTCGGTAGCGCAGCGCGCTCGACAGCTGTGTGCGACGCGCTTAGTGTCCACATTTTATGGATATTACATACAAATTTTCATAAAGGTTTTCTTTGCATGTTACAAAGTTTTTTTCTCCTTTCGTCTGACCATAAATTATCATGTCCTTAAGTATATACAATGTTTAACCAGTCATCCTGTATAATTATGTATGTTTATCCATTGTCTAGTACTCATAATACCAGCTCTGCTTAGTTTGGGCTAGATGGTGTTGTGTGTATGTGATAGAATATTTCTAATTGGAAAAACCTAACTAACATTACGTATGTGAATGTGTGTTTGTTTCTTTATTTTTGTTTCTTTTAAAATCAAGACAACATTTGCACTAGGAATAATTTCTGTCGCAGGGGACTTTACAAACATTCATACAACGGACTCAACGTACACCCAGACTCTGAACAACTATTTGTGGATTACACAATCTTTTGTCTCGTGTGAGCATCGAACCCACAACACTCGGGGCAGTGGCAGCGCCGACGCGACCACTTAAAACACTACTAAAGTAATATAATTAGCGTACTATTATAAAAGCGATTTCTGCCATTATTATCTATGCTACAAACGAGCATAACGAGCACGAATCTAGATTAACTATGTTACTATTATAATCCTAACTAATATTATACATGCGAATGTCAGTTTGTTTGTTTGTTACGGTTTCACGCCTAACTACTGGACCGATCATTATGAAATTTCGCATAGATACAGTTTGTTAGAGGAACAGAAAAGGGCATACCTTTCATCGAGAAAAAAATACCTACCTAGTTCTAACCTAACCTACATTTACTCGAACAAAGCTGCGGGCAACATCTAGTACATAAAAATAAATAAATAAATAGTTCCTATTTAACTTCGATAAAGAACAACAATCACAAAGATTATGTGATTCAGCTTATTTAATGTGTGAGCAATGTAAAAATTACTGTAATATTCACTTTCCTTCACTACCGCTGCTCCACCAAGGCATTCTCATGTGTAAGTTACAGCACATACCTACATATAAACATTGACTCATGATTGCAATTGCACCTTAGTTTAGTACGTAATAAAACTTATTAAATCATAAAATTCATTTAATCATACGTGTTACATTTTATAAAGTCAAAAATCGTTTATTTTTTAGGTTACAAAAAATTAATAAACCCTTGTTAATTTTATAATTGAAAAGTATTACATTTTCATAAAGTCAGAAATTATTTATATATTTAAGTAGGTCACAATAAATTAATAAATGATTTCTGACTTTGACTAAGGAGATGATTGCGCTTTCAACACTTACTTTGCTCTCATGCATCGAACGAAAAGCAACAGCACATACACCACTTAAAATCGATCATCTCTTATACTTTCTTAGTCGATCTCATAAATAAACAAAAGTACATACAAAAATGTAAATTAGCGGCAATTACCGCTGACCATAAGATGGATCGCCATCTCATCTGTCAACAAAAGCATTAAAAAAACAAAGAGATCACGTCATGCTGAATGTTATCAATTTTAACACATTGACAAACATGTTTACCTACCGAAATTGCGGCTCTTATGTTTACAAATCACAATAGATAACCCTTTAGTCGTACAACGTGCGTGTGCGCAGGTACGTACCATCATCGACACTATATTTATCTCGTCACTAGTTTGTCGCAGTACGGCGACGGTACAGCCGTCACGTAGACTCGTGTATTTGTGTACAAAAGTTCACCCACTTACCTATTTATGCAGCGGTTAATACCTCGCGGTATTTTCAGCGGTGGCCATAGCTGGAAAAGTTCAATCTGTGTCTTGTATTGATAGACAACCGGTTGATTGTAACTTATGTAATATGTATTGTCATTGTAGTATTGTCTTATGTTTACGCGAATGTTATAAATATTTCTTGTTAAAAAGGCAAATCCCGCACTAGAAATAATTTATGTATCGCGGCGGACTTTACAAACATTCAAACAACAGACACAGAACATCCAGACTCCAACCAGCCATTTGTGAATCACATACATTTTTGACCCGTAAACGAACCCACAACACTCGGTGTAATTACAGTGGCGAGACGACCGTTTAAACGACCACGTCGACCTGTGGGCTGAAAATCGACCTCCATAGACATAGAAATGAAAATTGCTAGATGTTCGTTTTGTTGACAGATATGGCTTCTATTAGCTATTATACACATAACAATGTCGTCTGAGCTAACTCCGCACAGAAATGAATTTATTATAAGGTTTTTTCGAAAAAAATGTATGGAGCTAGCATGAAAAATCTGAATATCTCTGAACTTGCAAGGAAAACCGTAATATCCTCAGAGATGGTTATAGGACTAATTATTTGTGATTTTTTGACATACTTCATATAACGGTACCTGCTGCAGAATTTTTTTTAAAAATCATCTAATTTTTAATTAATTTTTTTTAACATTAAACGATTTGTTTTATTGTAAAAGTAAAGAAACAACACGTTATATGCATATAATACTAAATCTTCGCCAGTTATTTGTTAAAATATCAAGAAAATTATTTTTGCCTTACATAGTATATATGTTTTAAAACAGGTAATTGGATACCATTACTAAACTTTGCATACAGGTAAACCACTGAATATTAAATTAGCCTTCTAATGAGTTCTGAATAAGAGATTAAGTGATTTGCAATATCGCACAATGGTAACTACGGAGTACACTAATTAAATTCTTACAGGTAAGTACATAAGTAAACTAATTAGTTAATTAGACATGTCACGAGTTCTAAGAAATATTTTCGACAACTGTCTAATTATTTTATTATTATGTCTAAATGAAGGTATTTTTTTAAATCATTAAATTCTACTAATGTCAAAGTAAAGATCAATCGATAAGTTAGTTATTTTATTAACGCTAATAATAGGCATTAAATAAAAAGAAAAATAAATTAAAAAGGTATTTTTTAATAGTTGATAAAATTTATATAAAACAAAATATAGGTACAAAAGTATGCAAAAATATAAATAGGTACAAGAATAGTAATATAAAATATTTAAAAATAAATCAATTGCAAAACATAGTTACGTACCAAAGCTAAATAACGAAAGATCATGAAAAAATTACATTGAATAGAATTATAATTAAAAGCACAAAAAGTTTCTAGTTTTCCTTATCACTCTCGTCGATTTCTGAATCAGAATCTAGATTGCCTAGAAACTCAAAGTCAGTTTCTTGAAACTGAATTAAATTGAGGGTTTCAGGAAATAAATCCTCCTTTTTCTTGGCATCTAACTTGGGCCTTTGTACATTTATAAAAGGATCCGAAGAAACAACTAACATATTAAGGATATCATGATTCGAATCTTGCCTGCTCTTTTTCTGCGAATGATGTTCCCGAAACCTCCTAAAATCTTTATTGCGAGACTCGGATGCTTCTTCCGAGAGACTTCCTATGGGTACAACATCATTCTTCTCGATTATGTCTGCCCCGTGTATAAGTAATTTGTGGACGGTTGATGACATATAGTACTAGTCATATAATTCCACGTACCTCTCTGCTGTTTTGAAGGCATAATCTTTAAATTTAATTATATCTACTTTTTCCCCGGAAGTTATTGCCTGTAAAATCACAGCAAATCTTCTTATTAGTTCTTCGTCCAACCCAGTAATGGCTGCAGTTTTATGGGGAAATTTCAAAAACTTTCTTGCAGTGTTGCCGTCATTAGTAGTTCCGGAACCTTGTTTAAATTTGTCTTGAATAATCTTTTTTCTCTTACTTAGCATTTCTTTGTGCTCGTTACCTCTCGCAGCCCACTCTTTAAAATCTAGTCTATACGAAATATGTAGTAAACATTCCATACAATTTATACGGGCGTGTAGAGATGACAATCCAAACTCGTATATATCAGAAGATACGGTCTTTGCTGTTACTACACTCAAACGGTTCATTTCTGTCGGTTTTGCCAGACACAAATAGCATGATGAACTTGATCTGGCTTGAGACAAATACGTGCAGACTTTACCATCGATCATTGTCATCATTAGGTGATGATTCACCCTGTTTCTATTATTGCACTCTGTAGGAATGAGAGCCTTAATTTCTTCATCCATTCGTCGTTTGTGTTTGATGACTACTGCTTCGCTTTCCTTCACAAAAGTAAATTGAACTGGACGACAATACATTGCTAAGCATGGTTTTGGGTTCATCTACAAAGTATTGTCTCCATCAGTCAGTTTTAGTGGCACCAAGGAAGTCATGAAAATACTTGAATCGTCTTGATCGCTATCCATTTTCTGCTTGTATCGGCTTTGGTTTGACGCACCATCGAAACCCCATTTAGATATCAATTTTAAATCCTTATTTTGCACATCATCGTTAGGAAAACTTTGGAGGATTCTTTTGACCGTAATGTCGAGTAAAGCTTGAAGGGTTATTCTTGCCGATGAATCGGTCACTAACACTGATTGCTTCGGAGGATAGCATGCCAGCTTGGTTTGTTGCACTTTATAGTAGGATGGATAAATATCCTTTCTACCTTCCCGAATAGCTGACTCTCGTAAAGTGATGTATTGCCACTTTGATAATTTTAATGAAAGGAGTAATCCAAGTGCTTTTTCTGGTGTAAATAAGATAGTTTTCACCGGTTGCTTAAGCGTTTCCTTAATTTTAGAGGCTGCTTCAGGATGTTTCAGCATATATTCGATTACAGATGCGATATCCTCACAACCTTCTTCCTTAAAACGCGCTGCTGCTGTATATGCCAATTCACTGGGATTGTCAGTTTTATGCTCATCAGATCTTCTCTTCTTCTGTTTGCTTTCCAGATCTTCGAATGGTTTTCGTGACCTCTTTGTCATTGTACCAACAGAGTATGATGTTGAGGGTTCTGGAGAGATTGATCTTGATCCCTCAGCAACAGTTGATTCTTGAGCGACTAAATTTATACAACTTGGCCAATCGATAGTTGCTTGCAGCCAAATTTCGTATTGTTTTCTAAAAGTATCAAGAATTCGGTGAGATTTTTGCCACCTTTGTGATGCAGCTCGTACAAATCTCCGACAAAATTCTTTTAGAGTCACTTGATCTTCAACGGAAAGACAAACGTCTAGGCGGGATATAACTTCACTAAACAATACCTCATGATCAAATGAAGTACTCTTACATTTTAGAAGAACGAATAGGTCTAAATTGGTATTTAAACTTTCCATTATAAAATTTCACAGTGATATGTTAGGGGTAACAAAGCTTAGAATAAACTAAATTATGATGCAAAATGTTAACCATTTTATATTTCAGTCCAACATTAGTTAACGACCTCATTAGACAGTTGTCGAAAATATTTCTTAGAACTCGTAACATATCTAATTAACTATTTAAGTTACTTATGTACTTACCTGTAAGATTTTAATTAGTGTAATCCGTAGTTACCATTGTGCGACATTGCAAATCACTTAATCTCTTATTCAGAACTCATTAGAAGGCTAATTTATTATTCAGTAGTTTACCTGTATGCAAAGTTCAGTAATGGTATCCAATTAACTGTTTTAAAACATATATACTATGTTAGGCAAAAATAATTTTCTTGATATTTTAACAAATAACTGGCGAAGATTTAGTATTATATGCATATAACGTGTTGTTTCTTTACTTATACACCAAAACAAATCGTTTAATGTTAAAAAAAATTAATTAAAAATAAGATGATTTTTAAAAAAAATTCTGCAGCAGGTACCGTTATATGAAGTATGTCAAAAAATCACAAATAATTAGTCCTATAACCATCTCTGAGGATATTACGGTTTTCCTTGCAAGTTCAGAGATATTCAGATTTTTCATGCTAGCTCCATACATTTTTTTCGAAAAAACCTTATAATAAATTCATTTTTGTGCGGAGTTAGCTCAGATGACATTGTTATGTGTATAATAGCTAATAGAAGCCATATCCGTCAACAAAACGAACATCTAGCAACTTTCATTTCTATGTCTATGGAGGTCGATTTTCAGCCCACAGTGCGACGGTGCAAGCGCAGTCTAATAGGTAATCGCATGATTGTAACTGTTGTAATATTATATAATTGAAATAAATTGACCTACCTAGGGCAAATGCAAAGGTTTAGTGCCAAAAATAAAATGAGTAAGCAAAAGAGTATGTATGCTAGGGAGAGGAGGGCTGAAAGCAATATGACGAGAGATGTAAAAAAGCATGCTGGAAAGATTAAGACGACTCAATAGCGAAATATCTATATAAATAAAAATCGATTGCTACATGTATGACGGAGCATCACTTAAGAACGGCTCAACCGATTTGGCTGTTGTTTTTATCACTGTCAGGACAAGCTTCGTATGAACGAAAATTTACGATAAATACGCGGCAAATGACGAATATTTAAACGGTAATTAAATATGAAAAAAAATTGATCGCCGTTTTAATATTAAATTTAATTACGTGAAATGTATTCTTGTATAGATTGACAAGACAACTGTCGAGTCAGCTAGTATTATGTATGATATATGTATAAGAAAATAAGGTCATCTTTATCGCCAATTTACCTGTCATAGATTCAACACGACTAAAATAGGTGCAAAATGTTACACTGTATTCGAAAATCATTCAGACGCAATTTATGTGACGCATACCTCTCCGCGGGGGCGGGCGGTGAGGTTATGTACGGCTCACCCGGGGAAAGATAGAAAGTCTCGGATCCTACCGACAAACCTACCACGGTGTTCCTTCACACGGTCTATGGCTGAATTCAGTGATCGCTCACGCATTCATCCTGCAGAAGTATTCTTAGCTTACCAGCAACGTAAATCCTTTTGCAGGGTTGGCAAAAAAAGAATGATTACCTGTAAAGTGTCCATTGGCTACAGTAACTGCTTACGTATAACCGTTAATCTTCCACCTGATCTCTCTCCGGTCGTTGCAGATTGCCGTCCCATCTATACAAATAAATAAAATTGAAGTGTCTGTTTGTAATGTCAAAAGCTTTTCACTAAATGTATAATGAAAATATACATAGTTACACGGTACTTATATCAAGAAATCAATTTATATTGTTTGTTCCGGCTAATCTCTGAAACGGCTGGACCGCTTTTAACGGGACTTTTACTGGCAGATAGCTAATATTATAAGGCGTAACTTAGGTTAATTTATTTAAGATTTTATTTTTGGTAAATTCCACGCGGTCGATGTCGCTGGTAACAGCTAGTCAGACTATAAAAGTGAGAGAGTAGGGAGAGTACTTGTGTTTCCGCACATAACTGTGTACACGTATCAAGTTAGACACCCTATATACGCATAACTACGCTACATAAAAAATAGCGAATTGTCGGAAAGGGACAGTGCATAGTGGTGTCGATGTAATGGTAAGGATAGAGCGTAACAAAAATATTACGCACTCTCTCGCACGAGTCGCAGCGTTCAACTTCTAATAGTTCAAAGTCCAAACAGTCTAGGTTGATGTGTCGCTGTGTGTACAATACAATATCGCCTGAGCAGATGGCTAGTGTACATTAAGATTGGCCGCCGTGACTAAAACTTACCATTCAAGGTGTTTGGTATGGACTGTTATTTACGTTGTATAAATATAATGCTTACTTTAAATCTTCTAGAATGTTTTTGCAACGCATATTTTTTTTAATTAACTGAGAACAATTTACATTTAAATTGAAATGGTACGCAGTATAGCTATCGCGTAAACAGATCAATTTAGGTGCGCAGTTAAGTATTGCGCGGTTACAGGTACCTACGACATTTACTCTCACAAGCTACTTAATACAAGCTATAATAATAAATCATCTCTTTTATTACATATTTACATTCACGCTCCTTGCTTCGGCGTAGCCAGGTAACTAATAGTAAGTTTTCTTGTTTGTTACAGTGTGTCCTGCGTGAACGACGAATACGACGCAACGCGACGCTGCGAACGCGACGAACGCCAAAATAACGCTCTACAGTCTACCCTGCTTGCGGCCTATATGGCAATATGTGGCGAGACGCAACGCAACGCGTAGGTACACAAGGCTACACATCAAGTTAGATTTCTATATACGCATAACTACGCTACATACAAAATAGAGAATTGTTGGAAAGGGACAGTGCATAGTGGTGTCGATGTTATGGTAAGGATAGAGCGTCGCGTCGCGTCCCGTTCAGCGTGAATGAGACAAAATAACAAAAATATAATGCACTCTCTCGCATGATTCGCAGCGTTCAACTTCTAATAGTTTAAAGTCCAAACAGTCTAGGTTGATGTGTCGCTGTGTATACCTGTTTTTTGGGCGACCAGACGCGACACCACGAACTACGAAATAGTTGATTCTCAAATTCAGACTTAATAGCAGCAATAGTGTAATCGAAAGTAGACGGTAACATGCCTCAATATTATTTGAACATTTTAGAAACGTTTCTTAATTTTGGATATAAATTATGGAATTCGCCAAATATGTTTCTTTGTAAAAATATTACTTATATTTGTTTTCTTTCTGTGTTTTTACTATATTTTTTTAAAAGTCTGTCCTTTAAATATAAACTTTTAAGCAAAATTGCACTGTATTTTCCCATGATTCGAGAAGTAATGACCAAAATCACGTAGGACATTTGTCGCGTGTAGCATCGCGTCGCGTTCGTAGCTCACACAGGACACCCCGCAAATTACGCTTTCACAGCTTACGCACCAAAAAAAACATTGGTCTCTAGGAATAAACATTTATTGACAGAAGTTATATTAACTCAAGTGAAGCCGTAAGCAAAATCTATCTCTAACTAATATTATATATGCGAATGTTAGTATGTTTGTTTGTTACGCTTTCAAGCCTTTACTACTCGACCGATTATTGACAAATTTTGCATACACGTTGTCATGGGTACAGAAAAGGACATAGGTCTTCATCCAGGCAAAAAAGGACTGTTCCCAAAGGATACAAATTTATTGACAAATGTACATTATGGCAAGTGAATTCGCGGGCAATATATAGTAAACAATACAAACAATGATATACTGTAATGAAACAAGCAACGCATTGATATTGATTGAATCACGGTTATTGTGAACAATGCGGTCTACAATATCGAAAAATTGTATTTACCTACTTAAATTGAATGGGGCGATATACTTTGGACTTAAGACAGCCGCGAATTATTTAAACCTAGTTTTAACCCGCGGTGTTGCTCGCTTTAATGTAAATGTTGTTAATTTTGTATCCCTCGGGTACAGTTACAGTAGGTACCTACCTTTGTCTGGAACCTACTCCTTTTCTGTACCCCTGAAATTTCGCATATACGTTGTGTGCGAAATTTCATGAATAGTTAAGACGTGAAAGCTTGACAAACATACAAACAAACTTTATTTCAAGGCCCACGAAGCAAGCCCTCCACCCCCCAACATAACAAAGATTATCCTAACTTGAGTAGTCAATGAGCATACGAGTCTCGTTAGACTATACTATTCAGAATGATTTTTTATTTTAAACCTAGACTTTATAATAAAAATTCATCCTGAATTTAAGGTTAGGCAGGTTAATCAAGGTTTGAAATGAAGTACACAAAAGGCAGGTACTTGTTACATATTCATTACATGCGCAGATTTTATACTACAGCCGTAAAAGAATAGGGTTATTCATTCGCGTATTACCTACCTAGATATAATTTACGATTATGTTAGGTCATCGAGTCTATTAAACATTAATCTAACTATATATAATAATAATATAAATAATATCAGCCATGTATATAAACTGTCTTGGCTCTTCTCATTATGAAAAGGTTAGGCCATAGTCTACCACGCTTGCCAGTGCGGGTTGGCAGACTTCACATATCATCGAGAACATTATGGAGAACTCACAGAAATGCAGGTTTCCTCACAATGTTTTCCTTTACCGTCAAAGCAAGCGATAATTACCTATTTAATACACACATGACCAGAGAAAGAAAGACCTTGGAATAATGATAATCAGAGAAAGAAAGACCTTGGAATCGTAATCAAGACCTCTGCATAGCAGTCCATCGAGCTATTGCTGCTTTAAAAACATTATTTAATTTCTTCTTTATTTCTTTGATTGCGACTAAAGATCCGGTGATATTAATTATATTTTTATGACTTTGAGTGACGCCACCAATAACAGAACTATCCATAGCTAGTCGACTCAAGACCCCTTACCTAACGAGACAAATAGAGTAATACTTCAACTTAATAATTTTATTGTAAGGAGTATTGAAACTTGACTACACGAATAGCGTTTAAGTGATCGCTTCGCCATTGCCACCGCGCAATTATTATTATATCTATTAGTATTGCGAGTATTGTAGGTTCGATCCTCATAGAGGGCAAAAATTTATGTGATCCACACAGTAGTTATTCCGCGTCTGGGTTTTCTTTGAGTCCGATGTTTGAATGTTTGTAAAGCCCACAGCGGTATTGAAAATATTCCTAGAGCAGTATTCTTTTTAAAGAAAAAAGAATATATCGCTAGACGGATAACAAAGCGAGCAAGCGGTTGCCTCGTCATTGTCGCAACACTGTTTTGCTACGAATCCCACACAGGACAATTATTTGTACGACTGTTCTGAGTCTAAGTCTATCTTTATTCCAATATAGGGCTTGACCCCTAATACTGGAACAACTCAAGTATGTTATAAAACCAAAAGGAAATGCATTATTCCGTGGTCCTAAATTTGCAATGTGCGCGCCACCGCCTGAATGTTTATAATAGCAATCGGTAAGACAACGAAACTCCATACAAAGCCATGTTCAACTAAGGCGCTAACTTTTCTTTCCCATTTAGTGTAAGTAATAGATATTGATAACTAATTGGCCTCCTGTTTTTTCAAATCGCTAGAAGTTCTCAACAGCACAGCAGCGATAGCTTAGCGGAGGTCGAGTTCGATTCCAAGGCGCGCATGTCTGACTTCTAGAAATTTTGTGCGTATTAAATAGAAAATTATCGCTCGCTTTAACGGTTAAAGAACACATCGTGAGGAAATCTGCATGTCCGAGAGTTGTCCATAGTTCTTAAAGATATGTGAAGTCTGCCAACCCGCACAGGGCCAGCGTGGTGGACCATAGCCTGCCTAACCCTTCTCAAACTGAGAATAGGCCCGTGCCCAGCTGTAAGCCAGTTTAACACAGGGCTGATATTATTATTACAGAAATCCTTCGGCTTATGTCAACGTGTTTTGAGGTCATTTCCTACTAACATAATAGCCGAATTTACGCAATTAAACAAAATCGAACAGTCAATTTTATTTTCATACAGATCATGTGAAATCGTGAAAACTAAATTGATAAATAGACTGTATATCTATAAGCCCAGTCTCATTACGGGTTTCACCTCGGAATGAGAGATAATAAGCTGTAAACTCGTATACACCTTCATTTTGGTGATCCAAAAGTTGTCTCATAAAGTCTCGTGTCTACAAAGGACGCTGACCGCTGCGGACTCTCCGCCCTCTATCTCAAAAACGGTTGGAAGTATGAAACATTTTTTTATACGAAATTTTTTACATATTTTATGCTCTACAATTTTATAATACATGTTAACATCATTGGAGCTATAGAAATCGAGATGATCGCGAAACTGATTTTTGTTACCTTTGACCTTGAATAACTGACGGCGCAGACACGATATTTTATGAGACTTTTGAGATAACTTTTAGATCACCAAAATGAAGGTGTATACGAGTTTACAGCTTATTATCTCTCATTCCGAGGTTGACCCCTTTTTTTTGCTTATTTGACTGGACTATATTGATATAATATGGTATGTACCTAATAATGTTATCTGTATAGTTACCTCAATTTTTCTATGCCAACTTACTTTTTAACTCAGTACTGGAACCACACAAGGACTCCACGAGGCCTAGTGTGGAGTTCATGAGCAATTTAATCAACAAATTATGTTTTGGTGATTTTTATATACTGTGTACATTTTAAGTTTGTTTAAGTAAATGTCTGTATATGTTTTTAGCAAATAAATTATTTAATTACTTAATATCCCGAAATGGGAAGACAGGATATTATTGCACCTATATTTCGGCAAATATTTTAGGTCCTTGCAAAGAGTCATCAACCACATTGCCAGATTCCGTGCGGCTACTAAGAATTTTCTAACAAGAAACACAATAACACTACCCTACCCGAGAATTGAAACAAGAGACCTAACGATCACGCAGGTCCAAACTTATGTCCTGAGACGGACTTACCAGCCGAAAACCAATAAAAAAGTTATTACTCTTAAGGTGCTGATAGACTTGAGTATACACTTGCAATGAGCATTCTAATGAATGATATACCTATTACAGAAAAATAAACAGGAGCATTCTAGCGAGCATTTAGTAAATGGCTAGTAAATTTGCTCCGAAATTACATTGTTCGCTAGAAAGATCGTGAAAATGTTCGTAACCATGATTGGCTCTATGCTTGGCTCTGTTCGTTGTTCAGTTCGACAATTTAAAAACGGCGAAAACTCGATGTTCTGTTACAAGTGAATGCTCAAGTCTTACCCTATGCTAGTTATTTAAGGCGGCTAGCCTTAAATAACTGGCAACACTGTTTAACACAGAACAAATAAAACAATCATAGAATTCAAACAGGTTTAATGTGTCATCAACTATTATCTGTGGATACATTTTTCTAACAAATATAAATATGGCGACATTATTTGAGAAACATACATTAAACTGGATACGTGTTTCAAGACTTTTTAGGATTCGAACATTATTTAACGCTTTGACCGCTACGTCAAAAAGCAAAAGCATGCTCTCGGCGGCAAGCTACGACTTCATACTTTAAGTCTGTCATGTAGTCGTGACCGTTATGTGCTGGACACATTTTGCATTGTCATGTATACATGACTGTGGCGGTCAAAAGTTTAAGTAAACTTTTCTAGGCATTATAAAGCGTACATCACACAGAAACGTAGTGACATGAATCTCGGACGTGTCACGGACGGAACACGTACGTAAAGTAGACGTCACACTTTCGTCATAGCCCGAGTTAACGCCCCGCTAGTGATGCGACTTGAGTCCAATTATACCACACGAGTTACTCAAGCCATTTATCGGTTTTACTCGAATATCAATTGAGTGCCGAGTCACTCAATTAGTTCCCATGATACATGAACACTGTAAAAACGAGCCACAATAGGCACAGACAACACAAAACACAGTCGTTCTTATTTGTACTCCAACTTTTCGCAATGCACGCGTACACGTTTAAACCTATTTATTTATGTTTGTCTCAGCAGCGGGTGCGCGAGTGACTTAAGCGAGTCTAAGTGAATTCGAGTCAATATTTTTTTGAGTCGAATACTTTTTTATCGTATTTGAGTTACTCGAGTAAAATTGGAATCGAATCGAATCACTACGCCCGGCCCCGCCCGTAGCTCGTCCGACCCGCATCCTACAAAAACTTCTGCATGACCGACGCCTCTGATTTAGTTAATGCTACAACATAAATTAATTTACACAACAGTAAAATCACAATATTAACGCACAGAACTTCTAAATAGTTACGCAAATAAATACATATATTATAATAATTCACAAGATCCTGGAACGTGTAAGATCTTTTTATAAAACATGGATTAAAAATATTTAAAATAAAAAATCATACCAGAAATATTTTAAACAGTAAGATGGCGAAGTTAAAGTAAATGTAATTAACATTTTATTATCATAAGATCTGTCTTGTGGTATACTAAAAGTAGTTATCATTTTTATATCAATGGTCTTTAACTAATCCGGATAGCAATCCATATTTTGTAATAAGATTCTGATTAAAAGGCAGACATTTAACCTTTTGACCGCCACAGTCATGTATACATGACAAAGCAAACTGTGTCCACCACGTCACGGTCACGTCTACATGACAAATTAAAGGATGAAATCGTAGCTTAACGCCGAGAGCACGCTTTTACTTTTTTGACGTGGCGGTCAAAGGGTTGTGTTACAAATCAATAGGAAATTCTTCAGCGGCACTTGCGTTCAAAACATTATATTTATTGTACTTAATAATAAAAATAATATACAATAAAATAATTTACTTAAGCAATAAAAAATATTAATAATAAGATATTAGTGCAGTCTTATCATTTCATCCCTCTTAAATATTATGTAATACACCGATTAGGATATGTGGGCATTCATCATATTAAATCGTTAGTATCATCAGTGTAATGTTAATAAATAGTATTGTGCAACTTCTTGTGCGTTTAATAACTCCCTTTCTCGTTTTGGCCTTCACATTATTATTGTTATTAAGTGTTTTACAATGTTATGGAATGTTATACACCATGTATAACATTCCATAAGTTTTTTTATGAAGTACTAGTTTTCTCTGCGGTTTCACCCGCGTAAATCCCGTTTCAGAGGGAATATCGGGATAAAAAGCGCCTATGTGTGAATCCAGGTCTCCAGCTACCTACATACCAAGTTTCATCGCAATCGATCAAGTAGTTTTTGCGTGAAAGAGTAACAAACATCCATACATCCTCACAAACTTGCACATTTATAATGATGTAAAGATTACATCTTTTTATACATAGGTTATTTGCATCATCATTATTAATTTAAAACGTATACATGTTAAAATTAATTTTATAACATAATTAATAGTGTTACATTGTGTTATTTATATATTACATTATTGTGTTATTTAGGTTGGATGTAACTGCCAGTGTCCATTATTTTTCTGTGACCACAGAAGTGTCAATTTTAGAGCGACTATAAACTCTAGCAAACGCTTATTTCGATAAATATATTATATAATAATTACCTAATAACAGTTACATGCATCATGTTAAAGTATAAAAATATAAGACTGTGAGACATTTAATGTTAATCAATTTACATTTCTGTTGTATTTCCTCTTAAAACATAACATAATGTTATATTTATAGCTTCGATAAGTCTATTCCATTGTATTCACAATATTTGCAGAAATTCGACACGAGTATTGCATAAATTGAATAGTTCATATAGAAGAATTATTGAATTTACACAGTTATCTTCAAGTCAATAACAATATTGTATAGGCAGAGTCCACTCGTGGACACGACCAGTAACTATTCACTCGATTAATCTTTAATGTCCTACTATAACATAACTAAACGAAATACAATCATTTCATATACAGGGTGTCCGGTAATTAATGGATAACCTTGAAATGTAACGTTCAGAAAAAAAGTAAAAAAACATATTTTAAAAAGTGCACGCTATTATAGCATAGCATACTTTTGACTGTTTATCTATTAGCATTATTAGTGTTTAATAATAAAACAACAAAAAACCGATGGATTTCATTCATTTATAGTCGTAGTATACAAGAAAGTTATACATGGTAATTAAAAAAAAAACATATCTCAGGTAGTAGTTAGGATGGGGGTGGCGGGCTTTGTGGGCCTACCAGCCACCCGTTCAGCACCAGGTCCGAGAGGCGGCGTGCGTGTTCTCACGCGCGCCTCTGTGTCGAGTCCGTCTCCCCTCTAGGGGAGAGACAGTAGGGTATTTATAGAAGTGAGTCCTTTGGGTAGGTCTCTTCGCGTAGTGGCCTGCCGTTTCATACGGCGGGCCGTAACCTCGGCGGGGTCGCGACCGCATGCGAAAGCGATTCGCACGGCCCCGTCGATAGTGGTTTTGTCGAGGAACACCGTGGTAGGTTTAGTCGGTATTCCGGGAGGTATATTATCTCTTTTCCATCTTTCTTTTACCCCGTCGAGTCCGACATAATCCCTCCGCCCGCCCCCGCGGAGGAATATGCGTCATTGCATTTCCACACGTAAAAAAAAAAAAAAGTTAGTAATTTGGATAGATTTTTTTTCATATTTTTTTCTGAACGCCCATCAGTTCCACTATAAGACATTTCCAGGTTATCCATTAATTACCGGACATCCTGTATACGGCAGGCGGGTACTATGGCTTTAAGAGATATCGAGACAGCAAACACATGCAGTGTGCGACTTGTAGAAACTGTTTGATGAAGCAGGTCGGTACAAATGTCCGGCTGCTTGTATGAGCGCGACACATTTTGGATACGTTAGTCGCTCGTTAGCAACAACAGTGTGATAAATATGAAACCTAGAAATTGGCTGACTTTTGTTAAAATCACTTGTTTGGCATCATCATTTCTTGTGTTGAAATATTACACATATTCGTCATCGATTGCTCAGAAATTCAACCATAATTGTAATAAATGCACTGATGATACTAACATTACAAACTAAAACTAAATATGTACTTAGTCTAATATAAATTAATAAATTAATGTCTTTTGTAAATAAAGCAAGGAATATTGAGATCCAATTTCGTAAATTTATAAAAATAAAGGGCAGTGGATATATTATAAATTGTTGATATGCCTCTGTGAACTGTACCTAATTATATTGAAATTTTTCTCTCTGAAATTAGCAAAGTGTGACGTCATAATACAGTATTTTTTACACATAAAAGCGTAATCTCTATACAGATACTTTCAAACATACATAGGCCACTATAGGCTGACGCGATGATTTCGGGCCCCACGTAATACAGGACGAGCAAATTACCTTCTACAAGATTGCTAGACTCCATGATGTGATATAGAATTTTCTAATAGAAACACCTGATAATATTTTGTCCGACCTGGGAATTCAAGCCATCACGATCGGACGCACACATGTCTGCATATATCTTAGTTACGTTAATATTTCAAGAGATAAATTAACTTCAGAGAGACAGTTTCAATATTCGTACAAAGGTTTTCGTATAAAAAACAATATATGCTTTATTTGTACAAATAAGTCATTTCTAAAAGTCTAGTCAAAGACTTGTAAAAATCAAACTCATGACAAGTGATTTGATTGACTGTTGCTGATTCAATCACCCTATCATAGCAGTTTACATGTGTTTGATCACTTGTTAACTAATTTTTGTGATAAGGTTGCCTAGTGCGAGTTGTTTTTACGTTAACGCGATCGAAACGCTTACCGCGTTTGGCTCTCTGATTGGTTAAGAGATTGGAGCGGGCCAATCGCAGCGCCGAACGTCATAAACCTGTCGATCGCGTTAACGTAAAACAAACTCGCACTGAGCACTCTGTTTTATTCAGAAAAAAGAGGATCGACTAAAATAACTGTTTAAATTAGAGTACTGATCTAGTTTAATAAACGGCAAATGTGAACTGAAATGCACGTTCACGTTAATTTAATTTTAGGCGAATACCATCTGTGATGTAAACGACACTGAGACTAGATCGGAACTCTATTTGGTAAATTTTTATTATAAAAATTTGCCCTCTGGCTTACTCGTGCTATGCTGTAATATTGTTTTGCCAAGTATATTGAGCATATTTGTACAAATACGCCATACGGATTGCTACCGTAAGACAGAAAGAAAAAGACAAATTATGTGAACTGTCTTACTCCACTGAGATATGAACCAACAAATTGCAAAAAAAATGCAGTAAGTATATTTTTAACTTGATGCAACAGAAAGCTTAACAGTGGCGATATCTTTATACAAACCCAAAAGCCTTTCCTTACTAATACGTTTGAGATTTCGATATACCACCAGCATGTCTTCGGCTTTCTTTCGTGAGTTCCTACACGACATGCAAGTTATACTAGGTAATGCAGTTCTAATACCGCGTTCTGTATTAGGTTTCCGCACTTAACTACAGGCCAAATTAACCCACTTTGATCTTTGCTATCAAAAAATACGATCACCGCTTTCTGTTACACATAGCACATGGTGTCAGAAAAATAAGTCTTATATTATGGCAGCTAGTATTAAAACAAAAATCTAGCATTTAATAACAAATAATCTCATTGCGGAAAATAAAATTAAAGATGGCTATTAATTTATTTAACTTAAATCACAATATCACGCTATCTTTCAGCGAGGAGATAGGCGAGAGAGTATTCCAATATCGATATGTTAGATATGCTTAGTTCTGATTTGTTAGAGAGCTTTTAAATTCCACAATACCCAAAGCTAGTACATAAAACATTTCTGAAATAACCAAATACCATTTATTTTTCTTTACCAAAAATGCTCTTAGATTTTCTCAGGTGTTTTTATCTTTATTTCGCAGGAAGCTTTTCATATCTTCTAATAATAGGCATAATATACACCCAGAAACAGAACCAAACATTCTTTTATTCACTTGTATAGTTCAGTATGAGCAATTTAAACCGCTGTACTATCCGTGTAGTGACCATAATACGCACGAACTTAATAAATCGAATCATTATTTTCAAGAAAAAGCTGCGTTGTAAAAAATGTTTTGGCTAGATACAACACATTCCCCGTGTGACAACCCTAGCCACAGCGATATTTAGTTAAGGGGCACAATATTAAACTCGTCTGTTAATGGGATCTATTAGTGCACATATACCTGGAAGAAAATAATTGCGTAGACCCGCCATGGTCCACCATGGAAATGTCTATCCGAAAATTCGAGCCATAAAATAATACAACACAATTTCTTTAGATGTCTTTCTTTTAAAATAACTCTGTATTCAGATCGCTTCATAGAAGGGTTAAGGACAATCAGGAGGTTACGTATCCGAAATTCAGGACGAATACGACGAATTTCGGCATAAATGTGTTTCACAGCACAAGCAATCGGCCTGAAACTGCAACATTTACGTTTAATGGTTGGTCTACTGATCCTTATTGGTAAATACGCCTAGTTGAGATACTCCTTGCCTACGTCTTCGGCGAAATAACGTGATGCTAATAAAGATTTTGTTAAAAGCTTTGAAAACATTAATATAAATTAATAATTATAGATTTTATTTAAACGTCGGAGATCCATACAAGTACTAGCAACGCCTCTAGCGGAAGCTTTGATAAACTAATCAACATGTACTAAAAACCAGTCGTTCAACATACTGATATTTTCAAAAAACTCATATTTAAGGTAATGCAACTAACGCCATCTAGTGACACTTACCATTACACATCATGTAAAACCTCAGATTCCTCACTGCACTTTAAGTACACAAACAACTTACAAATATTCACAATCAATATATATGTTTCGTATTACCGTAGCTAGCGCATGCGTCTTTAAAATTTGTCACGTTAAAACTAGCGAAATAATCGTCGTGTATAAATCTAACTATATTTTCTATAGAACATAGATATGTGTTATAGATCTTCATATCATCGATCGGATCAACTACTTTCATCACTACATTCTGTCTAGTTTTACAAAAACTTAACTTATTCGTGACATCTTCACCGTTATATACAACTCGGAAGTAAAAATCTTGTGCGACGGCTTTTCGTTTAGTAAACTTGAATTCGTCCCTCAAATCTTTTTTTCTATACACTTCGAATATCATCCTTGAGGCATACTGTATGTTATAATGCTGATAATTATGCAATCCTAAAGCTAGAATCAACGCCTGAAGAGTCTTATCGTGTCCCGAATATATAACAAACTTAGGCTTATTCTCAGAGATCATACGAATCATATTCTGGACGATATTATGCATTAAACCATAAGCTACGAGCAAACCTCTTCTTCTATTGTTTATATTTTTAATCTCTTGTCTGTAACTCCATTCTAGATAAGCGAATAGAGACATAACGTGTTCTTTTTTAATGCAGAAATCTTCAGAACTTTCTGGAGTCGGCTCTTTATAGTCTTCATCGAAGTCTGTATCCATTCTCGCGTCATTTGGGAAATTGAAATCAGCATCTAGATTCTTCTTTACGATGACTACATCTTCGTATCCATCAGCATTATCTAAATACCGTTGTTGATAGTATAATAATTTCTCTCTTTCCATTTGAGCGTCGAAATCCAGAGGCACCTTTTTACTGTCGTAATATTTTCCTATAATATCTCTGGCTTTTCTACCAATTTCGTTATTAAAATCCATTTGATTGTTGATGTAGTCTAGTTCCATGTTTAGAGTATCTATATCTACGTCTAAGATCTTTCTAGAAGGTATGGTATCTGGTCTAAATTTATGTTTTTTATTTGGTGTGAGTTTCGTCTTACTTGCTTTTGGTTTTTCGGTGCAAGGTAATGGTGCGTCATGGCACATGTATGCCAGGAGTGCGTCCCTGACAACGTCGGCGTCTGGATGTTCTTGAGACTCGAATAGAACCTTGGACAGCTTCGAGACTAGTTCTTTTATTGCCGGGTGAGATTCAAGCCGGTTTTTTGCTTGCATGTTGATTTTTCTGAAACAGTTTAGGAATAATTATGTCTTTAATAATAGTAGATTTTAGTATTATTCTGCAGCCTGATTAAAAGGGAACTGGGCATGTATGACTGTATGTCCCATGCTATGGTCGGAAGTAACTACGCAATGGACCCCAAATAGGGGGCAACCAAAGCAAGGAGGGCTCAGAAGAAGATGGCGAAACGTACTGGTGGATACAGGTGGAAATAGATCCAGATTATAAAGTATTGGAATTATTGGAACGAATAAGGGGACCTCTTTGCCTTGCAGCGAGACGCCAACTTTCACTCAAAGTTTAGCTGTAAAAATATAGCAAACAGTCAGAAAGAATGTGCTTCCTTAAATATTGGTTTATTGCTGTTCTTAAATGTCCCGAGTAAAGATTAATGCCACAACACTCATCGAAAAGGTGGTGCCGAGTTAATTATTCAAACCACTACACCCTCAGTTCAATCGGTTCATAATTTAATATATTGTGTTACATTTACTGGCTGCCTCTTCTTCATTTAAGCAACATTGATTATAAATTACCATTTATGATAACTTAATTGTTTGTCGCTTGTTCTAAGATATACATACATTATTTAAATATTAATATTTAGTTAATATCAAAATAACATTCAATGTATTATAATAGGATATATTTTATTTATAATAGATTGTAATCTGATCAAGTTGTGACGTCACTTATATACTTATATAAATCTTCAGTGCGTGTGTTTGTAATTAAACTTCTCCTAAACGGCTGGACCGATTTTGATGAAATTATTTGTGTGTGTTCAAGTGGATTCGAGATGGGTTTAGATTTGGATTTTTCTTTTCTTTTCGTGTGTACATTACAACTTCATACACTAAACATAAGAAAACGAAATTAGAGTTGGATACAACTTTGCTTAATAGAAAATAGAGGCTATACTCCATTTGGTTAGGTATGTAACTAAAGGTAATCAATCTTGATGTGACTTTTTACACAAACACATATTACACAAATAAACTACTGCTTAAACTAACAGTTCAATTGATTTAGTAATCGTTATTGCTGTAGTTACATTGATCTTTAGCAACATTTTATTTATAAACTGAGTTATAAAGATAAAAAGATAAAAAAGACACATCAAGATTGTTTACCTTTAGTTAAATACCTAACCAAATGGAGTATAGATGTTATTATTATGTAAAAAGAATGCATTATCTGAATTAGATAATGAACATGATTGATTGGCAGATCAGACATAGGTTATCTATTGCGTGTTATTTAAGACTATCAATATTGCGTGCAAAACATATGTCACGATTCACGCCTTTATGTTTCCGAAGGATCCGAAGGAAAAGGTAGAGATTAGACCAATATTACACCCACTTTTCGACTTATATCTCACTAGGTTTTGGATGCGGCTTTGCTCAAACGTATATGAAGGTTAGGTTAGTACCAATACATTTTTATAGAGCAGCGATAGCTCAGTGGGGAGACCAACAAACTGCAATGCAGAGGGTCTCGGGTTCGAACCCACGTGGCGCACCTCTGACTTTCGGAAGTTTTATGACTTTTCGAAATGATTTGCATATTGATTGACAATTATCGCCTGCTCCGTGCCTCGGAGAGCACGTTAAGCCGTCGGTCCTGCGCCTGATGTCTCTCCGGTCGTATCGGATAACCATCCGATCGGATCATGAGGGTTAGGGAACAGAGAGTGCACTTGTGTTTGCGCACTATAATACTTGTGTACTATAATATCTCCTGCGCAGATGGCCAGTCTCCGTTAAGATTGGTCGCCGTGGCCGAAATTCGGTTTGAAGGACAATATTATAATGCTAAATATTTCTTAAGGCTTACAAATATAATTTGTACATTTAATCTAATGGAGGTGGAACTTCCGGGTTACCATCCAGGAGACTCTGCCTCTACGGCTATTATACCGTGCCTGTGTGTAAACAACTATCGTAAATAAATATTGTTCCTACGTTGTCAATAGGTATGGTTCTATATTTTAACTTGTTATTATCAGCAAAAACTATTAGCAGAAAATTATGTTTGTCATCGAGACCTCGGTCTTAGAAATTAACACCAAGGCGAGGTCTAATTGTTTAGTGTTTAGCTAGAGCATGCATAAAACACAATATCGGCAGACTAGATTAATCGAATATAATCTACTTAAGGGTAACGTAGAGATCAAATTAAATAGCTACTTTATGTACTTGAAAATTAATGGCGTAGTTGTTTCAGTGGTCGTCTTGCCGCTGCCACTGCGCTGAGTATTGGGGGTTTGAACCCCACACTGGACAAAAAATTGTGTGACCTACAAATGATTATGCCAAGTGTAGATGTTCTTTGTGTTCAATGTTTGTAAAGTCCCCTACGAAACAGGAACAATTCATAGTGCAGAAAAATTGTCATATAATGCATTTCATATTTATATAATTTGTTTGTTTTCTGTCTCTAATGACTGTTTATGTTTACTTTATTAAAATTAATCATGATCAGCAATCTACTACCCTTCTAGTCATATTCACTCTAAAATACATAAAAATACGAGATCGGTTTAAAAACCCAGGATTCAACCTCTTCGTCAACAGGCTCTCCCTTGGACTTCCAAATCACTCTGTTCGTAATCTAACCTTCATTTACGAGCGCGAAGTTGCGGGCAATTGATTGAATGGAATATTTTTTATTTCACAGCCAATTGTGGCGGCAAAATACAGACTAAAATATCACGCTACTACCCACCACGTTAAATGCGAACTGTGGTAACTGATATAAATACAAAAGTTAGTCTGTATGAACCGATTTTTAGTTAATGCCGTACGGAGACAGATTCGATCCTCAAAGAAACAGTAGAACACAAAATCTCAAAAAAAGAATTTGTATTTCCTTGATACACACACTGAGAAAAATAAAAGAATTAGTCGTAGATAACGTTATCCGCGGGCCACAGCTAACAATGAATAGTACATTTCTTATTATCTGTCTTATTTAGTAAACAAATATGATTTACCGGTAGCTAGAGTACGTAGTAGTAGAGTCATCGCTATTGATTACGCCATGCGCTTCACGCCACGCCCACCAGCGACTGGTACGTGCGCCGGTACCGCGTGCTGTACTAATATACTACATATACATATATACCGGTGATACGTACTTGTTGAGCGTGTGATGCGCGTGACAGGCGCAGTCGCGGAAGCAGAAGGAGATGCTGTGCGCCTCGCGCGCGGCAGCGACGCGAGCCCCGGCGCCGGCGCGCCAGGCGCCCCATGACACGCCCACCAGCGACTGGTACGTGCGCCGGTACCGCGTGCTGTACTAATATACTACATATACATATATACCGGTGATACGTACTTGTTGAGCGTGTGATGCGCGTGACAGGCGCAGTCGCGGAAGCAGAAGGAGATGCTGTGCGCCTCGCGCGCGGCAGCGACGCGAGCCCCGGCGCCGGCGCGCCAGGCGCCCCATGACACGCCCACCAGCGACTGGTACGTGCGCCGGTACCGCGTGCTGTACTAATATACTACATATACATATATACCGGTGATACGTACTTGTTGAGCGTGTGATGCGCGTGACAGGCGCAGTCGCGGAAGCAGAAGGAGATGCTGTGCGCCTCGCGCGCGGCAGCGACGCGAGCCCCGGCGCCGGCGCGCCAGGCGCCCCATGACACGCCCACCAGCGACTGGTACGTGCGCCGGTACCGCGTGCTGTACTAATATACTACATATACATATATACCGGTGATACGTACTTGTTGAGCGTGTGATGCGCGTGACAGGCGCAGTCGCGGAAGCAGAAGGAGATGCTGTGCGCCTCGCGCGCGGCAGCGACGCGAGCCCCGGCGCCGGCGCGCCAGGCGCCCCATGACACGCCCACCAGCGACTGGTACGTGCGCCGGTACCGCGTGCTGTACTAATATACTACATATACATATATACCGGTGATACGTACTTGTTGAGCGTGTGATGCGCGTGACAGGCGCAGTCGCGGAAGCAGAAGGAGATGCTGTGCGCCTCGCGCGCGGCAGCGACGCGAGCCCCGGCGCCGGCGCGCCAGGCGCCCCATGACACGCCCACCAGCGACTGGTACGTGCGCCGGTACCGCGTGCTGTACTAATATACTACATATACATATATACCGGTGATACGTACTTGTTGAGCGTGTGATGCGCGTGACAGGCGCAGTCGCGGAAGCAGAAGGAGATGCTGTGCGCCTCGCGCGCGGCAGCGACGCGAGCCCCGGCGCCGGCGCGCCAGGCGCCCCATGACACGCCCACCAGCGACTGGTACGTGCGCCGGTACCGCGTGCTGTACTAATATACTACATATACATATATACCGGTGATACGTACTTGTTGAGCGTGTGATGCGCGTGACAGGCGCAGTCGCGGAAGCAGAAGGAGATGCTGTGCGCCTCGCGCGCGGCAGCGACGCGAGCCCCGGCGCCGGCGCGCCAGGCGCCCCATGACACGCCCACCAGCGACTGGTACGTGCGCCGGTACCGCGTGCTGTACTAATATACTACATATACATATATACCGGTGATACGTACTTGTTGAGCGTGTGATGCGCGTGACAGGCGCAGTCGCGGAAGCAGAAGGAGATGCTGTGCGCCTCGCGCGCGGCAGCGACGCGAGCCCCGGCGCCGGCGCGCCAGGCGCCCCATGACACGCCCACCAGCGACTGGTACGTGCGCCGGTACCGCGTGCTGTACTAATATACTACATATACATATATACCGGTGATACGTACTTGTTGAGCGTGTGATGCGCGTGACAGGCGCAGTCGCGGAAGCAGAAGGAGATGCTGTGCGCCTCGCGCGCGGCAGCGACGCGAGCCCCGGCGCCGGCGCGCCAGGCGCCCCATGACACGCCCACCAGCGACTGGTACGTGCGCCGGTACCGCGTGCTGTACTAATATACTACATATACATATATACCGGTGATACGTACTTGTTGAGCGTGTGATGCGCGTGACAGGCGCAGTCGCGGAAGCAGAAGGAGATGCTGTGCGCCTCGCGCGCGGCAGCGACGCGAGCCCCGGCGCCGGCGCGCCAGGCGCCCCATGACACGCCCACCAGCGACTGGTACGTGCGCCGGTACCGCGTGCTGTACTAATATACTACATATACATATATACCGGTGATACGTACTTGTTGAGCGTGTGATGCGCGTGACAGGCGCAGTCGCGGAAGCAGAAGGAGATGCTGTGCGCCTCGCGCGCGGCAGCGACGCGAGCCCCGGCGCCGGCGCGCCAGGCGCCCCATGACACGCCCACCAGCGACTGGTACGTGCGCCGGTACCGCGTGCTGTACTAATATACTACATATACATATATACCGGTGATACGTACTTGTTGAGCGTGTGATGCGCGTGACAGGCGCAGTCGCGGAAGCAGAAGGAGATGCTGTGCGCCTCGCGCGCGGCAGCGACGCGAGCCCCGGCGCCGGCGCGCCAGGCGCCCCATGACACGCCCACCAGCGACTGGTACGTGCGCCGGTACCGCGTGCTGTACTAATATACTACATATACATATATACCGGTGATACGTACTTGTTGAGCGTGTGATGCGCGTGACAGGCGCAGTCGCGGAAGCAGAAGGAGATGCTGTGCGCCTCGCGCGCGGCAGCGACGCGAGCCCCGGCGCCGGCGCGCCAGGCGCCCCATGACACGCCCACCAGCGACTGGTACGTGCGCCGGTACCGCGTGCTGTACTAATATACTACATATACATATATACCGGTGATACGTACTTGTTGAGCGTGTGATGCGCGTGACAGGCGCAGTCGCGGAAGCAGAAGGAGATGCTGTGCGCCTCGCGCGCGGCAGCGACGCGAGCCCCGGCGCCGGCGCGCCAGGCGCCCCATGACACGCCCACCAGCGACTGGTACGTGCGCCGGTACCGCGTGCTGTACTAATATACTACATATACATATATACCGGTGATACGTACTTGTTGAGCGTGTGATGCGCGTGACAGGCGCAGTCGCGGAAGCAGAAGGAGATGCTGTGCGCCTCGCGCGCGGCAGCGACGCGAGCCCCGGCGCCGGCGCGCCAGGCGCCCCATGACACGCCCACCAGCGACTGGTACGTGCGCCGGTACCGCGTGCTGTACTAATATACTACATATACATATATACCGGTGATACGTACTTGTTGAGCGTGTGATGCGCGTGACAGGCGCAGTCGCGGAAGCAGAAGGAGATGCTGTGCGCCTCGCGCGCGGCAGCGACGCGAGCCCCGGCGCCGGCGCGCCAGGCGCCCCATGACACGCCCACCAGCGACTGGTACGTGCGCCGGTACCGCGTGCTGTACTAAAATACTACATATACATATATACCGGTGATACGTACTTGTTGAGCGTGTGATGCGCGTGACAGGCGCAGTCGCGGAAGCAGAAGGAGATGCTGTGCGCCTCGCGCGCGGCAGCGACGCGAGCCCCGGCGCCGGCGCGCCAGGCGCCCCATGACACGCCCACCAGCGACTGGTACGTGCGCCGGTACCGCGTGCTGTACTAATATACTACATATACATATATACCGGTGATACGTACTTGTTGAGCGTGTGATGCGCGTGACAGGCGCAGTCGCGGAAGCAGAAGGAGATGCTGTGCGCCTCGCGCGCGGCAGCGACGCGAGCCCCGGCGCCGGCGCGCCAGGCGCCCCATGACACGCCCACCAGCGACTGGTACGTGCGCCGGTACCGCGTGCTGTACTAATATACTACATATACATATATACCGGTGATACGTACTTGTTGAGCGTGTGATGCGCGTGACAGGCGCAGTCGCGGAAGCAGAAGGAGATGCTGTGCGCCTCGCGCGCGGCAGCGACGCGAGCCCCGGCGCCGGCGCGCCAGGCGCCCCATGACACGCCCACCAGCGACTGGTACGTGCGCCGGTACCGCGTGCTGTACTAATATACTACATATACATATATACCGGTGATACGTACTTGTTGAGCGTGTGATGCGCGTGACAGGCGCAGTCGCGGAAGCAGAAGGAGATGCTGTGCGCCTCGCGCGCGGCAGCGACGCGAGCCCCGGCGCCGGCGCGCCAGGCGCCCCATGACACGCCCACCAGCGACTGGTACGTGCGCCGGTACCGCGTGCTGTACTAATATACTACATATACATATATACCGGTGATACGTACTTGTTGAGCGTGTGATGCGCGTGACAGGCGCAGTCGCGGAAGCAGAAGGAGATGCTGTGCGCCTCGCGCGCGGCAGCGACGCGAGCCCCGGCGCCGGCGCGCCAGGCGCCCCATGACACGCCCACCAGCGACTGGTACGTGCGCCGGTACCGCGTGCTGTACTAATATACTACATATACATATATACCGGTGATACGTACTTGTTGAGCGTGTGATGCGCGTGACAGGCGCAGTCGCGGAAGCAGAAGGAGATGCTGTGCGCCTCGCGCGCGGCAGCGACGCGAGCCCCGGCGCCGGCGCGCCAGGCGCCCCATGACACGCCCACCAGCGACTGGTACGTGCGCCGGTACCGCGTGCTGTACTAATATACTACATATACATATATACCGGTGATACGTACTTGTTGAGCGTGTGATGCGCGTGACAGGCGCAGTCGCGGAAGCAGAAGGAGATGCTGTGCGCCTCGCGCGCGGCAGCGACGCGAGCCCCGGCGCCGGCGCGCCAGGCGCCCCATGACACGCCCACCAGCGACTGGTACGTGCGCCGGTACCGCGTGCTGTACTAATATACTACATATACATATATACCGGTGATACGTACTTGTTGAGCGTGTGATGCGCGTGACAGGCGCAGTCGCGGAAGCAGAAGGAGATGCTGTGCGCCTCGCGCGCGGCAGCGACGCGAGCCCCGGCGCCGGCGCGCCAGGCGCCCCATGACACGCCCACCAGCGACTGGTACGTGCGCCGGTACCGCGTACTGTACGACACCACTTCGCCTGGGACATAAGCATAAACGCACTTTCATCAGGAGGTATAGATACCCTAGGTTGAGCTAGCGATCGAGAGCTCCACCTGATCTCTCTCGATCGCTAGCCTATCTCGATAGCTACTGAACTACCGACGTGAACCCACTCCTTTTTTATTATCTCTCCGCGGTGCGGCGGAGAGGTAATGTGGGACTCACCCGGTGAAAGACGACGACGTCTCGGTCTTACCGACTAAACCTATTACGGTGTTCCTCAACGTTACCAGAGTCGATGGGGTCGCGCGAATCGTTCTCACATGCGAATCGCGACCCAACGTGAACCCACTCTTATTACAAACATATTAACTTAGCTGGAGAGGTTACCAAACATACTAATAGTTTGTAAATCAAATTACTAGAAATCTTAATAAAAATTGATGTTAAAAAAATCATGCACGATTCGAATTAAATTCGAATGAATTGAGAAGACTACGTGCTACATGCACTGCGTCCTTTTGTCACGCAAGTTAGATATCACGTGATACCCAGCTACATTCGAAGCAATACTACACTCATCAAAAATATTTATTACTAGATATTGTCTGCGGTTTTGCTCGCGTAAATTTAGGTTAGGTTAGTAACAGTGACTTTTCCTAGATGAAAGGTACCTTATGTTCTTTTCTGCAACAACGTGTATACATAATTTCATGATGATCGGTTGAGTAGTTAAGGCGTGAAAGCGTAACAAAGAATCTCACATTTACATTTATAATATTAATACACTTATAAGTATCTACACAGTTTAAGCAATAAATGTCTTTGTCTTAGCTAAGTTGTCAAGTTTACTATTTTTATTGCGAATTATCTCGGTCCCTTCTCGCGTTTGTTTCAATTTTATCGGCAAATACTATACTAGTGCGCGGTTGTACACGCACACGCGAAGGCATTATATGCCAATTACGACGCTTAATTAAAATTTAATGATGTTTACACTCGCAAGCGTTTTCCATAAGTATTCAAAACTATGTACCTATAGTATGCTTTCTTGATGCGTAATTTATGTATTACTATGATTAATACCTAATACTGGATGATCCCAGTGGAGGAAGGATGGATGGATGTTTTTTACTCTTTCGCGCAAAAACAACTGAGCCGATTGCGATGAAACTTGGTATACAGATAGCTGGTGACTTCGATATTTCCACGGCATCGGCATCATGAAATTTCGCATACACGTCGTCAGGGGAATAGAAAAGGACCGTTACTAACCTAACCTACATTTACACGAGCGAAACCGCGGGCAAAACCTATCAATATAGAAAAGTGAGCTAGCCATCACAAATAGCTGATTAGCGAGACACCGACCCTGTTTGCCGTGGTCATGCTTAAGAACTAAGAAATATTGTTCAACTCACCAGTATCCTTCTTCCCTTGCGGTTCAACAGCGTCCAGATTCAGCTTCTCGCCATACGCCTCTCTCAAAATGTTACCTGCAATATTATACAGTGTAAGACAATGACGTGCTATTAAGAGGAAAGAATACACTCGTTACTGTGGAGAGGAAGGCAAGACAATATAGGACGGCAAGCAAAACGAATTGTCAATGGTTAGTTTTTCTTTCGAATACGGTGGCGAATTTTATACACAGTAGACACATTCACTATAGTGCGCCTGCATGAGGGCTCAGTCGCAGAACGTCCACTTTTGCGAAAGCAACATTCTGAAAAAAGGACGAAATAGACATTTTGCGCCTTATAGACCTTTTGCAAAGTGGACATTCTGCGACTAAGCGTGCATGAGATCTTAGATCCTTTCTAGCTATTTGAGTTGCACAGCACTAGTGTTTTTGTAACTCCTTCATCTAATCCTTTTCATGTTACAAAGTGTAAATGTATTACCTCATGCCATACTACTGTCTATTACAAACGTTTTGTTTATTTTTAGTATTTATTTTTATATGGACAGTGGCATATGGCATAATGACTACAACACCTGGTACATAAATGAGTTGTAAAATACTGAAATTATAAGTTGATGATTGATTGATGATCTCATAGGCTCAACTTCTTGCCTGAACCTTGCAACTAACATAAATGTAAATTCAGTAAATGTAAACTCACTAACCCCTTTGACGTTCATTAGTGTTACTTTGTTACATAAGTGAATTAATGGTTTTTGAGTTTGACTTTGACTAATCTAAATGCTCATGCTGGGAGCGGGTTTATCGGTCGGTAGTGCAATGGGTGGAATTCACATTCACAATAATCTTATGCCTTGTCCCTTGGAAGCACGATGGAATACTAATACCTTAGTTCAGTGACCCGGACGTTTAAGACGTTAAAAATCAAAATCGAAATATCTTTTCATTTAGTTCACAAACAGATATAAACGTAACGTATACTAACTAAACTATAATATGAATTTACTTTACTTTTGCTACGTTCAGCAAAGCAAGGGCATGGAACCAATGAGAAGAACAGGCAAGAAGTAGTAGTAGAGCCTCGCTGATTTCAGCATGAATGGGCCGGCTCGACCGGGGAAGGACTACTCTCTCACAAAATATCGACGTGAATTAGCATTAATCCTACTGTTGTGTCTCGTTCGATGAGTGAGAGTGCCGGAGGCCCAGTCACCCTCTTTCCTCTTCCCATTTCCTTTCCTAAAGGGTCGGCAACGCGCAAGAGACGCCTCTAATGTTGCAGGCGTCCATAGGCTACGGTGACCAGTTACCATAAGGTGGGCCGTAAAAAATTGTAGGAGCCAAACCATAACCGCTGTAAAGTGGATATAATACACCATTACCGAATCCCTCGGTGCACTGTATGTTTGGACCACTATCTCTTAATACTCGAATCGAAATAAATGTAAATATATAAAATGATTACAATGTTCCCTGTGCTGACGCCCACCATTATTTTAGTTTTAGTTTTCACCTTATTTGTGTTTCTGGTGTGCAGCGGCTTTGGCTGAGTTCTCTTAACATCGCTTCACCACTACCATATACACGTGAATCTATCATTGAATACAATCAATAAATACTAAGTCTAGACTCACCAACAGTGATCATTTGGAGCAAGCCTCGCGGTGTCAGCTGTCCTAAGGCGCAGCGCGTACCAGATGTCCTTGCGGGCAAAGATGGAAAGTTGTGGAACGGACCAGCTACCGACACCCACCATGCGCGGCCCGTTGAGCTAGCGTTGGATATAAACTCTTCGTAGCTGCAGACGAGTGTGAAATGTAGAAAGAAAACCAAATATTACGGCTAAAATCTCGTATTGACAAGTGTATCATGTCGTATCAATACTGACGAAGTGCATTGTGATTTCGGATTACATGCCTTTTTACATCTTACCTACCTCTCAACCGACAGAAAGTACGATTGTTGAGTGTAAATGCCTGATATTTTACATTTCAACAAAACATCTGTACTTTTCAGTCAGATATTTGTGCTTTTCAATCAGACATTTACACTTGCCAAACGGATAATTGCCTCTTTAATCAGACATTTATACTTGCCAATCAGACGTATAAACTTGCTATTTGGATGTTAGTATCTTTTAATCAGACACATAAACTTGCTATTCGAACGTTAGTATCTTTCAATCAGACATATAAACTTGCTATTCGAACGTTAGTATCTTTCAATCAGACATATAAACTTGCTATTCGAATGTTAGAATCTTTCAATCAAACATATAAACTTGCTATTCGGATAATTGTATCTTTCTATCAGACATATAATCTTGCTATTCAGACGATTGTACGTTTCAATCAAACAATCGGATCTTTTAACCAGATATATAAAACTATACCTTACAGGTAAAATATTCGCATGTAAAAGGTAAAATTATCCAAAATTTTACCAAATTTTTAAACTTTTCATTTAGCCAGTTATATTTAACAATCGGGGCACTTTTACTTGTGTACCACCAAATAATTTAATCAAGAATTTGTGCCTTTTAATTGGCCATATGCACCATTCAACCATTTTTTCCTGCCAATCAAACACTTGTAACTGTCAACTAAGGACCTGTGCTTATCATATCCATAAACTGACAAATTCCTAAGCTGACTATTACTCTAAACAGACCTCTTTAGTAAGGGTGACACAGGTGTAGTATCACAGGGCAGCTTGTCTCCGTTTCTTAGATGCGTCAGCGGTCCTCTGTCACCATGCCTTGTGATCACTAAAGCTCCTTGAAGCATCCATGTGTCACTATCTACAACACCTACAACATAAAATTAAAATAGCAATGCTATGCACAATTCTCTTTTTGTATGTGTTGAATAGAATTGTTGCTTCCTTTAGGCTTCATTCACACGTAACACAACCACACCACATCAACGCGACAAAAGGTGATCAAGCAGTGGTTACGTGTTAATAGTATCGCTGCAACTTTTTGCAGTTGCGTTGTGATTCCTACAAAATGTGGATATGGTTGAGTTGTCGTTAGTAGTTGCGATGTGGTTGCGACGGCGCAATGACGCTCACGAGTGCAGACAGACAGCTCGACAACGGTTTTCGTTGAGGAAACACGCCTTGACTGAACAAACTCATGGTGTTCGAAGAGAAAACATTGTTGTTGCTATCCTTGTTATGGATTTTATTAAGAAGAAGTCGACGTCAGCAGTGTCGGTACGTCGACGCAGCGTTGTTTCTGCGATGTGGTCGGACGCTAGTTCGCGATGTCGCTGGTGGTTGCGTTGTGGTTGCGATGTGGTCGGTATCACCCCCGTGGTCGATAATGACGGCAAAATTTGGTCCGTGTAAATTCTACTATTCATTTTCAATACAAAATTGCGCCCACCCGTGTGGTTTTGTTGTGGTGTGGTTGTGGTACGTGTGAAAGAAGTCTTATTGCTACATTTTGACTGCTGTTTCGCTCGCGTAAATGTAGGTTAGTAACAGTGCTATTTTTGGATAGAATTATCTGATCCTCTGACAAAGTGAGTCCAAAATTTCATGAAGATTGATCAAGTAGTTAAGATGTGAAAGTGTAACAAACAAAAAAAACTCACAAGCCCATTTATAATATTTGTTAGAATTAACAATTAAAGCAGCAATAGCCTAGTGTAAGACCATTGGATTGAACTTATATTTAGGATGCAAAAACACTGTATAAGATCTATGTGTGGATTAAAGACTACTGATAGCTGTGTATCATCCTTCAAATCACTGAAAATACTAACACTAACAGCATTGTATATTTTAGAATCTGCAGTATTTATAAAAAGCAACGCCCACTTGTTCGAAAAAATGTCTGACATAAAAAGAATGCCAATATGTGCTCAATATTTGACACAGTTGTGTAATATAAAATGCAAGACATCTTTAATGCAAAAAAGTATTTTTGGCATTGCACCAAAAATCTACAATAAAAAACCTGACAATAAGAAAACATGCCTCTATTAAAATTTAAAAAAGCTCTCACATTATTACTTATGGACAAATGTTATTATAAAATTCAAGACTTTTTAAATGATAATTTAATACCAAAGAACATTTAAAGTATTGTAATTTAATGTAAACTAATTATTTAATTCAATTCCAATATGTTAATAATTTCTTATAATATAAAGTTCAAAACTATGCATGAATGCATGTTTTTTCTATAAATATTTGTATGTCAAAATTGACAAGACATAGCGCATTTAGTTCTTAAGATCCATCTAAAATGTTAATACCTATGTTTCACAAATAAATTGATTTGATTTGATTGATTGCTAAGCAGAGATCTCGAGTTCAACCCCAAGGAACACAAGGCATGCTCCTCTGACTTTTCAAAGTTATGTGCATATTATATAGTTTCTTGTCACTTGCATTAATGGTTAGGTAAAAGATTGTGAGGAAACGTGCATGACTGAGAGTTCTCCATAATGTTTCCACAACTCTGAATTATGGTCTAACCCTTTTCACACTGAGAAGCTGGTGCCCAGCAGTAGGACAATTTATAAACAGGGCTATATCATTAACAGCACTAAAGTTATTCTTACCTTCAGATCCCCTAACAATACTGTCGGGAGGGCTACAAGCTCGCAGATATATTTTTCTAAACTTGGCATCGCTTTTGGATATGTATTCATTATGAACTATTTTCTTTATGGCTGTTGTTTCTTCACCAAGAGACATGTACTTATACATTACTGAAAGAAAATCAATGATTATTGTAAAGAATATTTATTAAAAATAATAGACTAGTTTGTCCATCTTTCAGTAAAAAATAAACATCAGGTTTCTCTTAGAATCAGCTATGACAAATGTAGTATTTTAAAAAGATATTTAAAAAAAATTGTGACTGGTATTTTTTTATGTACAATTAAGTCTACTACACAGAGAATTGTTATATATATTATAATAGTTATTCAAATCGTATATACTAAAGTAATACTCCTGCGGCTTATTCCCATGCGCTCCAGATCTATTGTTGTCTGTTATTGTTAACACCAAAACTTGTCAATGATTACAAAAGAATACAATTAAAAAATTGGTTCACAAACAGCAGAAAATAATACTGAGCTGTGGAGCGCACGGGTATAAGCCACTCCAGCGATTAAATCTATACAGCCACCATTGAAATAGAAAGTAGTTATTGAACCAACTCCACATCCCACACATTCTATTGTCTCAGTAAAAGTTGTTGTGACATAAATATATTTATAGCCCTGTCTAAATTGAGCACTAAATCACGGATTTTATTTTATTAACAATAGTACGTTACCTGTAATAAGAAAGAAAATCCATACACTCATACCCAAATAACAATAAAATGCTCTGTGATGAAACGAAAACTTCATCATTTCTGTTATGATCTTACTCCTATTTGCGAATATTGAAGACATAGTTGTTTTTCAGCACATTTGCATTATAAATTTAAATATCTATAATTATGTTTGATTGTTTTTAGAAAATATATTTTAAATTGACTTGCATTGTAACAACATAATATTGTGTTATGAAGTCGTTAAAAGTAATGAACGCGCGCGAACCGAGATATTAATGGTAAGGAAAAATCATTGTTTTTACGGAAACACAGTTTCAAATTTTGTAAACATTATTTTTAGAATGTAAACAATCGATTGCATTGACGCCTACACTTTGACATTAGTATAAATGATAATGTCAAAATGGAAATGTAAGATTAATGTAATAGAGGGAACGAAGCAAAAAAATTGTTTGATTATTTTTATCAATAAAAAATTTAATAATACAAAGCGTAGTACATATACAATTGTAAAAATTTTCAACATATGTTCGCAAGCATATTTTATTACTCTTCGTTTTTAATACCAAATAAAATCGTTGTAAAAATATTGATAACATTATAATTATGTCCTTACATAGTTTACATAATCTTATCAATATTTTTTATTAGTAATATCCTATATTACTATATACCTTTATATTTATAATTTGAATGAACTTAATTGATTCTTATTTTACGGTTTGAAATTTTACTTTATTGCGTTCTGATATTCTTTAGTTATTGTATGTATCTCTGGATTCAATAAATTCAACTTCAGTCCGACGAAAATATATGTGTGATGTATAAATTGAATATACACTGACGGACTCATAAACGGCATCAAGTTCAGGATTACTTTCGAATTAATATTTTTGATAAGTATGCAAGCTTTTTAGATCAAACTAAATGAAAACGACGAGACTGTCCATTAAATAAAAAATGGAATAACTGCAGTAAAAGATAAAATTATAGCCGGAAAAATAAAATGTTTGTAGTCTCAAATTCGTGTGTTATAGTTAAGTTTGAAATTAATCGTTTTTGTTTTATTTTTCATTTGTGATTTAAATTATTCTTACCGATAGTATTGAGTATTAGTCTTTTAAATTTAACAACAGTTTCGTAATCATAAATATGGATACTTCGTCCGAACAAGCCGCTCAAATTGTGGCATTGGTGCGGGAAGGCTGGGATCAACGAACGATTGCTAGAAATTTAAATTTAAACCTGACTACGGTTTCTAGAGTATACCGAAGGTTTACAGAGACAGGTTCTTACAAAAGGAGACCCGGTACCGCCAGAACTCGAGCAACCACCCGTCGTCGTGGCCACCGATTTATTATTTCAACTTCCCTACGAAATCGTTTCCTCACGTCAGTAAACATCAAAACAGAGCTAAATGAAGAGCGTGGAGTAAACGTGAGTGCACGAACAATAAGAAGGAGGCTTAAGGAAGCGGCAATCACCCCTTTTAGACCAGTAAATGGTCCAAAACTCTCTACAGCTCACAGCCAAGCTCGTTTAAGATTTGCGCGTGAACATCTTAATTGGACTGAAGAGCAATGGGCCTCCATATTGTTCACTGATGAATTTAGAACATGTTTAAATGATGCAGATGGTCGCAGAAGAGTATCGTCGACGTGGGGAGAGATATGCTCAAAGTTGCATTGAGGAGCGTGTTCTTTTTGGTGGCGGTTCGTGTATGGTGTGAGGTGGAATTTCGATGACCGGGCGAACGGAACTTGTGTTCATCGACATGGTTCGAATTGGACACTATACCTGTAAACTTCATTTTGATTTAAGCCTATGTTCAATCATACCACGTCAAAGTAACGATGAGGTTTCAATTTAACCTTTAAGTTATAAATGTCATAGTTATTAGTAAGACAAATTATGGATCATATAGTTCACAACGTGAATTAATAAATTATGGCGTTGCAATCAGGCTCCACTATAACTCTGTGACAACGTAATCAAAATGACATGCACTTAAAGGTAAAAACATGCATAATCGTGTTAACTGCCGTTACGAATTTTATATATAGGTACCAAAGCGAAAGTTTAAATAATATGGGCCTTTGCTATAAGACATAGTAAATATGAATTGAAATTAAACTACTATATAACGGATTTTATCGCGTTGTTTATTTAACAATGTATTACATAATTTTGAAACTATTACACTACTACTATTGAATTTTACTAATTTATAAGCTAATAAAATTATTTAAGCTATTTATATTTAGTGCCTGCTTTTCAGCAGCCATGGTCACGGGGAGACTATGAATTCTTAAATTATATTCGAAATTCACGCGGGTTAGGCCGCGGGCAACAGCTAATAATATATTTTTCCCGACACAATCGTGATACCGGTAATACACTGCACTATTGAACAATATCTGATTAGTTAGCATTGTATAGTCAAAATAGAGACATTTAGTTTGTGTCGACCCACTAGGGCGATTACGTTATCTCTTTCTAGCATATGACAATCTGTTGGTGTTGAAAAGATAACGTTAATGACTATGATCTTGCTAAAATATGATCCATCTATAGTTCTACAATATCTTTGGCAGGAACAATACAAATCTCTTTTCCCCAATGCTGTCAATTGACTGCCATTGTCAAAACTATCAAGTGTCAAATGTCAAACAAACAATGATGCAAACATCCGGAACTTCAAACAACAAACTTGTTGAAACTTGTTACTTGTATCGCGGTACCGGCAAACTGTGAAAAGTAATAATTATAGAAGAAAATATAAGCACATCATCTTTAACGTCTATCCTGAAAATGTCTCAAGGAACTATCATCATTCTGGATATAGGGCGTAATGTTGCGACTCCAGAAGAAAAGAATCAAAAGAGTTTTTTCGAAAAAGCGAAAGAATGTGCTGCTCGCATTATAGAGCGTAAAATCATGAGTGAGGGGAAGAACGTAATTGCAATTATGTTGCTTGGATCCAAGAAAACAAACAATAATATGGCTGTGCAGTACGATGGCGCCTTTAAACATATTGATATGTCAACAGAGTTCTTATCGCCTACTTGGCAAATGATAAGGGACCTCCCTGAAAAGGTATGTGTTATGTATGTACATTAATAATATAATTATAGCGCTTTGCATTCGAGGAAACATTTTGTAAATAGACCTTTATGGGAAACTAGGCATTGTTGACTTATGTTAGTTGGGCTTATGTTTTCTGCGGTACTTAATTATCGCATTTTGGCCACAGAGTGCGTAGAAATAACTAGGCAATACCACATAATAAGGAACAGTCCATCCAGGAATATATATAAAAATGAGTAATATAATCCTAAAACATTACACATACATTACACGATTTTATGAAATATGCTTACTTCTAGTAAAGACAACTTAATATTTCTTGTATTATATCAGCTGTCATTTATACATTGTACAATTATATTATTTTATTAGATAGACAATAACCAATCATGTATCCTGCTCCAAACAATCCAGTTACATCAGCATTTTGGAAATGCTGTCTGGTTTATTTATAAATATATCTATACTCATATTAGCTTGTCTAGTCTTTTGCTTCTTGGTCTTTAATACTCACACAGAAGTTGTACATGGTTTATCCAAGCTTAAAAGTACAATGCACTTATAAACTGTGTCTATACAAAAACCAGGTGAACCCATTGCTGTGTAAAAAAAGGTCAGACCAAACATTTACTTTCATAGGATATAATATAAATCAACAAATATGGCCCATGCATATGGTAAATATTCTTAGTATTCATTAATCTAATCACTAAAAAGTCAAACAAATGTCTCTCATATTATGTTATTTCATAAATGTTGCAGCCTTCCGAGAGTAAAGGTGACTGGTTTGATGCCCTTCTAGTGGCTGCAGATTATTACAAAAATGGAGTCAGTGGTATAAAGTTTGCCAGCAAGAAGATTATATTAATGACAAATTTCAAACGACTGCCAGCTTTTGACCCGGATAATGTTGAACAGGTTAGTTGTTTAAAAAAGCCTTACCTAGTCTGACCTCATTAGCTTCCTATTGAGATGTAGCGGCATACTGCAAAATGCCAATTCTTCATTCAGATAAATACACACATTTAGTAGGATTCATGTTTATTTCCTAATGTTTCAGGTTTTAAATGGGTTCAAAGAAGAAAATTATGAAGTAGACATCATCGGACCAGATATATACTCTGATAATCACGATAAAGAGTCTATTCAGTTGGCAAGACAGTTTGTTGAAGTCACTGATGGTGCAACAGAGACATTCGAAAATACAATGCAGTATTTGCTATTCCATAAGAAGAGGGCAGTAAAAGCAATGCCATGGAATGTTGAACTAAGTATCGGCCCTAACATCAAAATCCCTGTATCTGCTTACGTAAGAATCAAAGATGAGCCAGTTGTTAGCAAATGGTTGAAAGCTGTAAATGACCCTGTTACAAATACTGCTAGTACCAGTGAGGCAGTTGTGAAAACAAAAGAGTTCATAGCACCCGATAATCAAAAGGTTGATGAAACTGATAAAATTACTGGATATCATTATGGTCAGGCTATAATTCCTTTTGCAGAATGCGATAAAAGCATGCTTTATCAATCTGGCGAAAAATGTCTATCTGTATATGGTTTTACAAATGCTAAGAATGTTCAATGGAACAATTTGAATGGGGATGGCTTACATTATGTATTTGGAAGGAAAGGAGACAATAAAGCGCAAGCAGCTGTAAGATGTCTGATAGAATGCCTGCATGAACAAAACCTAGTTGGTATCGTAAGAAGAGTATATAATAATAACAATGCACCCAAAATGTTTGCTCTGTTACCAGTCATTGACCCTAACAACTATATCTGTCTCTCTATGATAGGATTGTGTTACAAAGAGGATATCAAACAAATGTCATTCCCTTCAACGAACTTAAAAAAGCATAATTGCACAGATGAACAAGTCAATGCTTTCATCAATCTCATTAAAGCAATGGATTTAACTAAAGCCTATGATGACACATTTGATGATGCAGAAGCATTCCCTGTTGCCGAGTGTGTAAGTCCTGCAGTCCAATATGTACTAGATTGTATAGCATACAGAGCTATGAACCCAGATAAGCCTTTGCCAAAGCCAAGACAAGAGATTATGAGTTTGTTTGAAGTACCACCTCAACTAGTGAAGAATGCAAAGGATCCAATAGAGAAAATAAAGAAACTCTTCCTCTTAAAAAAAGTTGAACCAAAGCCAAAGAGAAATAAAAATATAGACTTGGATATAGATCTAATTCAACCTCAAGTAGATATAAAAGCAGAAAAAACAGGTGCGTCAAACATACCTAAGATTCAGATGCCTCCACCTAAAGCTCCAATTACAATTAAAAAAATAGGCACTGTTGATCCAATTAGTGATTTTAAATCACTCAAGAATCAGAACAAGACATTGAGTGAACTAGGCCCTGAAATGATTAAAGCTATAGAAGACATGATTGAATATAACATTGATGGGATCTACTCCAAAGCTTTAGAAGCCATGAAATATTTAAGATCAGAATATGTAAAAAGCGACCCAAGTCATTACAACACATGGATACAAAAGTTGAAAAGTAAACTTGGAAATGAAAATAAGGATGTACTGGATTTGATTATTGAAAACAAAGCCAGTTATATATTAAAGGAAGAGAATGAGCTTAGTACCTATGATAATGAACACAGCCATGAAGAAAGTCAGTTGTATGAAAATGATACAGTGCCACAGTCTGTCGAGCTGACTGTTAGTTCAGATGTTCTAGACATGTTTGATGATTAAGTTTGCACAATTTTATTTGGAAATGTTATGCAGTATTTGAGTTAAGGATTGATATTTTTATACTTACTTATTTTATTTCATAATAAAACTGTTTAAAATTCAACAATGTGTTTTGTTTACCTGTCAATCAAATGACAGCATTTATCATATAAATCTTAAATTCCAACAAGGAACCTCACTAATTTTAAAAGAATAATAACACTGTAATCATTTTATTCTGTCTATCTTTGTGAAACAAAGCCAGCATTACTCTAGTTCGTCTATGATATTCTCTAGAATAGACCATGTACCAAACTAGATTATTGTTTACCTGTACTAATTTTCAAATAATACTACAGAAATAGGCCTGAATATTTAATAATTTTCAATAAAATCTAATATTCAATTTGCACACAATAAATTCATGTAAATTTTATCTTAGGATTAGTTTTAATGGGATGGTCCATTGAGCAATCATTGTACACCTGTCGGGCTTATTTTGTTTTGCGAATGGAGTAGTTCCAAAAACTCTTGAAGGGAAAGATCTTCCTGGCAGTCTGTGTCTAAATCATGTTCAAGTTGTGCCTCCATGGAGTTTGCTTCAGGACTCAGTACAATATTTTCATCCAACACGACATGATTAAGCCGCGATTTCAAGCTTTGCAGAATTTCTTCCAATTCCAAACACTTATTTCTGATTGACGTACCGAGATCGGAGGCTGGGTCTATGTCGTCTATAGTGGCATTTTCTGAAAAAGAATTGGCGGGTGTTCGCGTTCTTGGCGGCTGTATCATGCTGAACAGATTCTCTGGTATACCGTTACCATTTCTCGCGGCATCCGGGGATCGGGACTCGGTAAACTCGGCGAGTATTTCATCGATAATGTCTTCAGCGTTCTGTCGCGGGTCTACGACCTCTTCCGACAGGTCAGCACCGCCTTCGCTGTTTATCATCTTATTATTTGAGTCGAGTTTCATTATTTCGTCGCTTCTCTCCCCCAGAAGTATCGATTCGATATCAAAATAAATAATAAATAAGGAAGAAAGTTGTCGACGAAAGTCAGATGATTGATAATTTAGGTGTAGCCAGTCTTAATACTTAAATTACTACCAAGTTACCAACATTCAATATCCTACCTACGAATATAATCGTTGGAAAATGAATACAATAAATACTAATATCTTGTAAAACAATACCGTAGCTAAAGTAATGTAAATTATAAGATTAATTAACGTTACAATATCGACGCTGGGGGAAGTATAAATCGAGATACGTTTCCTTCCTCAATTTCTTTACTATCTCTTCGTTCTTCATTATTTTCAACGCAGCTTTGCAACTGTTGTGGGCATGCATGAAGAAACAATCTCGCACTGACTGTACAAAAAAAAAGAGAATTAAATAAATCAGCATAATTAAAAGTATTTTATAAACAAAATTAGTTTTGTGAGTAACAGCTTTGAATCATACCTTGAATTCCGCAAGTTTAATGCCTTGGAATCTTGCTAAGCAATGTGTGAATAGTCTAGAGTAATGCCTTCGACACATAAATACTTTGTTCTCGAAGTGCCAGTAATCCCCTTGATCTGAACACGAGCATCCACACAAAGCACAAGCATCTAAGTTGTATGGCACACATTTTATCTGAAAACAAAATAATGTTTTCTATATATATTGAAATAAGTAGAAATTAGAAATTTGCAATTATGTATTGTATTATTCAAATTTGATTGATCATAGAAGAACATATTTAATAAAACAGGGTAGTAAAATCTTACATCTACGGCACATTGCAGAACTTTTTTGCCAGAGAAACTGTATGCGAATTTCATTTCGCGTTTTTTGTACTCTGGCCAATAATCACAAGGTCTGTGGAAAAAAATTGGTTTTCATATAAGTATAAAATAATGAACCAAAGATTAATATTTTGCCTTTTGGCGGGTGTTATACCGCACTAGAAAAAAGATCATAATTGAGAAAGTAGATTCACAATTACGATCTTTCCAGTAGGTATTTATTATTCACTAAACATTAAATTTGTAAATTCGGTTGCTATTTTCCGGCTAATTGATAAGTTGATAATAGCCTTAAATTAAATTCTAAATGAGATATACATATAATAATGATATAAAACAGGTGATTTCTAGCTATTACTATGCCCATCGGTCCGGTACTTAAATCAAAATAAATTATACCTTACATGGCTGATTTCTGCCCTACGCAGACTATTTTTAGTCAGAATTAGTATTAAATAGAGAATCAAATTACTCCTTACGCAGGATAAGGAAAGTCAATGAATATGCCCTTTCTCTTGGAGGTAGAGTTGAATGGAGCACAGTTCTGTTTGATTTTCTTCTTTGGTGGTTCTCTTGGTGGTGGCTGGTACTCATGTTTTGCTAACCAACGAGGAGCTTTCGGTCCCAAGCCATATTTGCTGTAAATCTGTAATACAATTGGATGATAGCAAGTAAATAGTCCGCTTGGCGGTAGGCGGTCTTGTTGTATTGTAGATTATAAACATTTGTCTTTTTTGCTATTTTTGCCCGGAATTGACTTAGGGTCCATATATTCTTAATATGGTTCTTAAAAAATGGTTCATATGTTCAGCAGCAGTATACTCTACCCACTACTAGCGAATTAGTCATACTGAAGTATAAAAATTAACAACTAGTGGAACTAACATCTTCAAGTAGATGTAACCGTAAAACAGTAGGTATACTTAACTACCTGGATCCATGTCCCGTGCGATTTCCAAACTATTAACAATGTGCCAATCGTGCGTAATTTAATTTCCGATTATATTTATTGCACGGAAGGCAATGCGGTTTAAGTGGTCACCTAACCACTGACATCATTACAAGGCATATTGAGTTCGATCGCTACACGGAAAAAAATGTATGATCCACAAACACTTCGTTGTTCCAAGCCTGGGTGTTCTTAGTGTTCACTGCTTGAATATTTTTAAAGTCGATACATGGATTATCTACAGTGTTATTGTCATTTTTTTCATTTGTCTTAAGAGGTATGCATACCTTCTGTTGAGTATTGTAGAAAGCGTTACGAGCATCTTCGTATGTCCCTGGTCCTATATGAGGCATGTGTTCTTTGAGTGTACGTCTCATAAAAGGGCTCCTTGCAGGGCCTGTCATGGGTAATACTTCCCGGTCTAGGGCTGAGCCGAAGCAGATGCGAGGTGGATCCTTCTTTGTTACCACATATTCGAAATCTGAAGAAAATACGTAAGTGTCATCAAGGAGGCAGATTGTGTGGTATAATACAAATTGAGAAGGTCTATATGACTGTAACAGGATGAATGATTGATGGAAGTATCATAAAGAAGTATTGTTACAATAGTACGAAATATGTTATAATTCAGCCCTCACACTTAGTTGTAGCATAAATCTTAAGCCTGCTTATTAATTATGACAGCCTAACAACACTAAAATACTACTTTTGCATAATTATATTATTTTTATTCCCAACAACAGTAGCTGAGTTTCAATTTATTTTCGATGCGCAATTTTCGATTTTTATATTTATAATTATAAGCCAAAGTGAAACAAAAACAACAGTAAACTATTAACTTTTAAACGTTACAATAACTTTTTAATACTACAACTTTGCACTCCTTAAAGCCTTTTTATTTTATTTATTAGGGACAATAAACAATTACATGTTAAAGTATAACAAGATAGTGTTTTCATTAAAATGTCTAACATATAATCAACACCAAGTTTTTATCCAAGTATTTCAGACATTTTACGAGCTACAACATAATTAACTAAAATACAATATAGTTATATCATATTGCTCAATATTTTTCTTCAAAATTACCGCCATAAAAGGCCTCTCCCATATTATTGGGGGCCAAATATAGTCGCGCGTACGGTCGCTGCATGTTTGTTTACTAAGGACTAGACAGCGAAGCTTTCGTGATTGTTAGAAACAATAAAAAAGTATGACGGAGTCGACCATATTACGTTTTATTAGGGCGCACGCTCGGTGGCTGTAACCACACGCGGAAAATTTCAGGACATTCCTTGTGTCAAGAAAATTAAAGAAACAAAAGTAAATTTGAAGATAGACTATTATTTAATAAAGTCATGGATGAGCAAGCTCGTCCTGAAAAGTAGTCCCTTTTACAAGAAATCGGCATAAAAGTAGCAACATTGTTGCTTGTTCCGTCCGGTAGGTAAAAGCTTCGGCGATTCATATCTCAATACTTTTCTTTCACTGCATCTGTAATTCCTTTTCTTTGAAGTCAGCAACGACCAGCAGCAATAAACCACGGTAATCACTTACTATCAGGCGGGCTTGCTGGAGACTTTACAAACATTCAAACAACGGACACAAAAGGCACCCAAAACAACAATATGTGGATCACACAATTTTTCGTCCCTGGGTATCGAATGCTCAATACTGGATTCAGTGGCAATGGCGAGGCGACGACTTAGACTACTACGCCAGTTGTGCAGTCAATTATGTTCATAAGGTTTAATATTATAATTACTCTAAACCTAATTTTATTGAAAACTTACTCTTCATATAAGCCCTTAGTTCCTAAAGTGCTCCAGGTGTACCCCCAGGGGTCCACGGGAGACTCGACGGGGGTCTACGTTAGCGTGACAAAAAAATGAGGGTTCACAATTCGTAAGCGAAAATTTATTTGCTTTTGATAGTGAAGAACTAATGTTAAATGTTGGCTCGACTTCCTATCAATGTAGGCAGATAATATTTTAAGAAGCTCAGCGACTGTTACTTGTTCAAACGTTGATCGACGGATATTTTGAGGAATACCACTCGCTACAGACAGAGAATTCTCAAAAAAAATATCAGCCCGTAGAGATTTGATCAATTTTTTAAATTTTAGCCCAATTTAACTTTGGCTCGAATATACCGATTTTACTTGGCTTATATACTTACTATTAAATTTCTAGCTACAGAGGGTCCACCGGAACCAACAAAATTTTGAAAGTGGTCTTGGAGAAAAAAAGTTTGGTTACCTCTGATATAAGCAAATGGTCTACATGATAGTAAGTAGATAAAAACCGCTGCCCATGATCGTTTGCAATGCCTGGAATATATTTCACGCCTTATCGTCTCTGGGTCGAACAAGGTAATGATGAAATATAACGGCATACAAGAAATATGTGATCTTTCCTTTTCATCCATTCTCAGAATCCGAAACTTTCACTTACCGGCAAAAATAATTAATTGTGTTATTTCTGTGTCGCCAGCTTCCTGTTAAAGGGGTAATACCAAGAACATCAACGTTATATAAACAATATAAATAATATGAATTTATATAATTTAGTTAACAATAATTTGCCATGGAATGTAAAGTAACCAATATGTTCGTTTGCCAATTTGTTCTTTTGATTAGGGTCACGTATTGCTCTTTACTATTACTAAAGCCATTGAAAAGGTTCAGATACCCCTAGAGCCTATGAAGTCAGCGATAGTGGGTCGTGCTACCCTATCTGATCCGGTTGATTCGTACCCTTATCAAATTTAAGCAACGGCAGCCCTTTGCCACTCTTTAAAGCTTAAATGTTTCGAAGAAAACCAAATAAGATCTAGGAATAGGAAACCCTTGAAGTTGCTTCGTTCCGTGAGTCAATGTGCATGCGTGTGCACGTACATTGCCTAATAGAACGAAGCAACTTATTTAAGTACACTACTAAAACTTTCCTTCCTGTAAACAGGCGTTACACAATATTTCACTAAAACCAAATACCTAAAACTTTGACAAAAGCTATCAACAGTTTGGTCACCATAAAAAATCAGCAATCGGAACGACGCAATCATTCGTTTACGACATGAAACAGAAAGACACGAAAAAATGGCTGAGGTCGTGTCAATGCAAAATATAGTAAGTCTTATAGACTTAATAAACGGATGTATATGTCGCAGACAGATTATAAATGCGGTCATATTGAAAAGTGTCGTGACCTTTCAGTACAATGCCGTTTAATGTGGCATGATAATTTGGCGTTTTGTAAATTAACTTGGTATTGTGTAATGCGCGGTTTTTATAAAGAAAACTTTGGTAATAGGATTGAATTAACTGTCTTAATAGTTTCGTAAAACAGTCTGCCCTTAGGTACGTTTCAGGTATGATATATATAGTACAAGGTCGAAAAAGAGATTGGCATTAAGAAATTCGTAAATTAATTTATAAGGTATTTCAAAAAATACTAGCCATTTGGGTTATAAATCAATTGTGTTATTGTAAACTCTCTAGATAGGCTAGAACGCCCGTCTTTTGACAGGATTCACGGAAATAGGTGGGATTCAATACCACGACCTGTCGTGCTCTCTTACTTAACTCATTTAGTAATAGTATTCTTTTATTCTATTTATTCTTTCTGTTTATAAATGTTTTATTCATTTTGGCCATATCGTATTACCTAACTAATGTTAGCCATTTACCGCCACATTAATCCTTTGGCTGGTTTAACGACCTGATACTCACATCAGAGACCTTAGCACTCTGAAAGTGTGCGAAAGCGCATTACACAGTATCAGGTATCTAGCTTTCTCGTCTTCTTACGCATGCAGCAACGATGCTTTACGTGATGGTGGTATAGCTCCTGTTCTTTAAACATTTTGAGAACACATATTACGTATATTGATACTTACATGTGTTCACGATGTGACGCCTAGGATAAGACCTGCGTAATCCCCAAAACATAGGCTAAATTACTTAGACCAAGAGCCATTATGAGATAAATTGTAAAAACTTCACTCGGGTAACAAACTTCGGACTAGTCATTCATATTTACAAGGGTGCTATATTTCAAACTAATGAGCTAAACAATCACAATTTTACTTCTGAAGATTGCCAAACCAATTAGGTACACTGCCCGATCCGAGAATGGAGTCGGAGACGTCACTATAACCACAATTATAATCGTAACTTTATAAGTTTACGCTCATGTATATCTTCCATGCTTGTGCCGTATACACGGGAGTTTGCTTAATATTAAACCAAAGGGTATATTGATATAACTTCTGAAGTGTTTTCCAATTAATTTAACGATCAATCATTCAGCCTGTCGCAGTCCACGGCTGGACAAAACCTCTCCTAATTTGCGTCACAATAGCAGCTATAGGATATTAAAGACTTGAAGAGAGAGGTCGTACCTAATGTTACATCCCAAGTCATCTTGCAAATGTAAAACTTCCTAAATCGTCAACAAAAAAATGGTCCCAAAACTGAGAGCAGGTGAATATTAACTGAAACAAATGTTAATTATGTGTTAATTGTTTATAAAGTACTTAAAATGAAACGAAGTCTCGATAAATCATTCTATAAATCTCAAGCTAAGTCCATACTAAATTGCATTAATATCAGGTCAGCTAATTAGCTGTAAACGCGTTACAAAACAAAGTTTATTTTACATGTATTATTTTGTATGGAATTATGGATAAGTAATCCATACTTATCTTTTCTTAGTTATCCAACTAACTTAAAATAATGCCTATAATTTGTAAAAATAGCGTATAAATATTAATATTGTATCTGTTTTGACGACTCATGGCTTTAGCGCTATTAACGTCACGCAATGTAAACAAAAGGTTTTAAAAAAGATAGAGGTTTTATTACTTTGTAAGCAATTCGTGGAGCATCACTAGTATGTACCTACAGAAGCCAAAATTACATTTTACTGTAATATTACGTAGGTTCCGTATTATTATTTAGTTAGTTGTGAAGCTAGATATACTTTTTATTTATTTATTTAAAGATTACAGAGATCCACTTGTTAGTAAGACTTAAAACTAGGATCAGTGATATACATCTGGTTGACACACCAATACTCCGACAAAATGCCTTAATATTAATGCGTCATATTTACATTACAATGTTTGCAGAATGTTATTGTTGCTACCACTAATTCTTCAAGGATGTGGTCTTGTTCTTTATTATGCCATAAAAGTCATTAGTTCGCGCCTCAGCGAACATGCCAGACGCGTTGCAGTAACGGGGCAGCCTCAACAAAACTGAAACTATTATTATACTGCACCCTTCGTGCATCTAAAGCCCTACGCGAACAGTTGACCTACAGACCACCCGTGTAGAACGATTGGCAGTATGATTTAAAAGTATCATTTTAACCTCATTACTACAACGAGCAAATCTATGAGCCAACATGTTACTTCGGGCAGCAAGCGCCCTTCGTTATCGTTCAATGTCCACACGATCCCTGAGATCCTCGGTGACATAGTGCCCTAAGTATTTATATTGGTACTCCCTTTTAAGGTACCTTCCATTAAGAGATATAATGGGATCATATCCTATGTGCTTTTCGGGGACCCCAAAGACCACGTATTCACTTTTCTAAACATTGTATGTTAAACTATGGCTAAATGCATACTTACTACAGATGTTTACCATCTCTCTGATTGAGCCAGCCGTGGGACCCAGCAGCACCATTTCATCTGCATAGCTAAGATTATTGACACCGATGCCGTCGATTGTACATCCAACTGGTAGCTTGCTGAGTTCCATGATTAGCTCGATAATGTACAGATTAAAAAGCTTCGGTGAAGATAACTCAACCTGTCTCACCCCACACTCCAACCTGTTCTCTTTAGAGAGTGCGTTATCGCAGCAAATCTGGTTATTATTGATTTGAATACAAGTACTGGAATAAGCTTGTTAGCTCCGATGGTACCGGAAGTACCTTTCCTAAGCTTACGCTAAAGGATATCATATGACATAAAATCAAATGCTCTTGAGAGATCAAGAAAGCAAGCATACACCGGGGTGCTCCTATCCTTGTAGTACTGGACGGTCTGCTTCAAACAATAGATTGCACTTTCTGTGTAAAGTCCAGGCCGAAACCCAAACTATGCGTCATGTAGCTTTATCCATTTATCAAGCTGTTTATCAAGCAGACCCTCCAACACCTTAGCAATTATGGTTGCCAAAGATATGGGCTTGTAGTTCGCCTTATCCGATAAGTCACCAGTATTTTGTTTTTCTATTGGGACTACTATTGTCCTTAGTATATCCTCCAGGAGGTATGAGTGACTGATACAGAGGGAATAAAAAAATGCTAACACTCTTGGTAAGTGCACCCAGGCATGTTTGAGGTGCTCGATGCTGAGACCATCATGACCTGGACTCAATAGAGATGTAACTACATATTGCTCCTTAAACATGCTAGTTACATTTTCAGGCAACTACAATTCCCACACTGAGAGGACGACTCGGTCTAACATTCAATTTATTTGTGGCCTTCCAAAACAGAGAAAATTTATATATGCTTTATGAAATGCTTGGATATTCATCTTTATTTGGTTCTAACGACTTTGGCACCATTTTGCCTACCCCTAAAATGTTTTGACTCTTTTGCATTTCTTCCCAAATTCTACTCGATCTAGGTCTATTATAAAGCAAATACAACTGATACTTAGACCGTGCCCTATGTGTGCTTTGAACGTGCCTGTTCCAGCCTACCAAACGTTTCAAACGCCGCGATTGCATACCCTGCCAGGTCTCTACAGCTGCCACTGAGAGGATCGTAACAATGTCATTATACATACAATTTAGAACGCCACTCCATGTTTACTATTGTTACACATTTTATCCTTACACTCACGGCGTGAATCAGGATAGTGAATGCTTTTTAATTTAATATTACATTGCTCTCGATACCCATCAATTTGCATACTAATCCTTTTTTGACACAATACTTTATTCGGGGTGTTATTAGAACATGTAACTTTAACTTTAACTGTCAAATTAAATGAGAAATGTTAATTAAATAATGAAATGGAAGAAAGAACAGTAAGTCTTTGCACTGCAGTCAAACGAGAAGTAAGCTTATAGCTCGTAATCCATATTAATCTAAAGTATGTAATCCCTACTATAATACTATAAATGCGAAAGTAACTCTGTCTGTCTGTCTGTTACGCTTTCATGACTAAACCACTGAACCGATTTTGAAGAAATTTGGTGCAGAGATAGAGTAGACCTTGGGAAGGACATAGGCTACCTTTTGTTGTAAAAAAGGGCATGAAAGGGTTGAAATAAGGAATAAAACTTTATCCCATATAAAGTTTCATTGGTCATTATCGCGCTTAAACCACAACCGATTTTAATGAAATTTTGTAAAGACATAGACTAGACCTTGGGCATGGACATAGTTAATTTTTGTTGTAAAAGTAGCCATGAAGGGGTTGAAATGAGGAATGAAAGTTTGTATGGGAATTCCTCATTATCGCGCCTACACCACAACCGATTTTAAAGAAAGGACAAAATTCATTTCGAACCCAAAAACAAAAGTGCCGGTGAGAAAAAAAAATGTTAGATACTTATAGAAGATAGCATTCTTAACATTTTTTTATACTACAGCAAAGCTGTATGTTTAACCCTCCGATTACTACATTAGTTTGAATATACCAAAATCATTATTGTTTTATACGAAATTAAAATTCTGTAAACAAAAAGTATATTGTATTTTTATACGAAATAACGTCCTAAACATGTTTACGTATTACAGGAAAGCTTAATGTTTAACCCTCCGACTGCTACCTGGGTAGAAAAATGCAAAAATCAATATGAGTTGGAATTACAAAAACGTAAAAAGCATGCATGCAAAAAGAAAGCTTTGTTAAGTTTTCTATTTTAAGTTTAAGTTTGGTTATTCATCGTTTAAGTAGATATAGATATAATAAGGTGACAAATAAAACAAAAATAAACATAAAATGTCTTTATTATTAGATAGGTTGCTTTACATTTCAATAGACCTTATTATAATACTTTCTAAGCCAGCTGCAGGTGGTCTTATACGAGCCTCGTGTCTAGCAAAACTCAAGTACCAAACCAAACACATTGTATGAGAACAACAACCAACGGATCGTTTTCCTATATTGCAAGTGCAATAATAATGCGCTACGGCTGCCCTACCACTTGAACCTCTATGCCAACTAATATACACATAATATACCCTAGCACTTACATGTCGAGACTGGATTCGCCCCCTTATCAATACAATATTTTCACCTAGTTCTCTAATATGTTCAGTTAGTTCGCTTATTTCTATAACAAATTCTCCATTTGGGTTTAAATGTTCGCCATAGTAGCTTTTTGCTTGTTTTAAACTGGTATACACCTAAGCTAAATAATATTAAGTCTTCTTCAGTGAGCCTTGGGAAATCTTGGAGCTCAGGTACATCAGCCGGCAATAGACGAAATTGTACTCGCCTTCTATTATAATTATGTCTTATGACTATATCCGCAAGTGAGTTTGGCAGCGACAATCTTTCATTAATGATAGATAAAAAGGTTTGTGCGTGAATGTTGTCTTCTATTACCCCGTGATAGGCATTTAATAGGGCAGCCGCTATTTTAAAATAATCGAACATATAATACAAAGAACGATTTACAATGATATTCCGCAGAAGCCGATCATCCTGAACTGATATTAGCCGAGAATCCCTTTTAAAACGGCCGTTTACAACCTCGACGACCCATCGGCAAATAGTTATTAGACGAGATTTATTAGCCTGGTCTGTCGTCAATTGTGCTTCATTTGGATGTTTTGATCCTGGCATGTGTACTGAGTAACCATGCTGTTGCATTGGTACAACCGCGTCTCTAAAACCACGGTCTAAAATAAAAACATCACCACTTCTGTAAAACCAATGAAAAACGCCGTCACCGTTGTTTGCTTCACTATCTATTATATTGTTAATTATTTGAGCGTCAGATGTAGAAGCATCATGAGGACCTGACACTTCAATTATATATCCATCACAGCATACCAATAGGAATGGCTTTATAAGATTTCTATACTTATGATTACTGTAAGATATTCTTTGGAAAAAGTAATTAGAACTCTTTTGAATATAAATGTATATGCCGTCACAAATTGTTATTGCTTTCCTTTCTTCAACGGCACTGTTTGGATTACCGAAGAGATGTTTTGGCACAGTTAGATTTCTTCGAGCTACGTCTTCTCTGCTTAGATGGTCAAAGCCCAAGTGCCTCGGGACAAAATCTTGCATTAGTGCAGTCCGACCAGTGTTGAGTAAGCGGGCGAAAGAAGACTTGCTTATTTTAAATATTGATGCCAACCTAGCGTTAGAATCTCCTGTCCGTAATTTTACCAGTACAGCTGCCAACATTACATTTTTGTTACTCCTATTATTAAGGCTTGGAAGATTAGTTTGTAAATCAGTAAACTGGTCATGTGTAAGGCCAACCCAGGTACGAAACTCGTTCGGACTTATCAATTGGTATTGTTCAAAGTTTAAAACATCTGTAGTAACATGCGCTTGTAATAGAGACAAAGCTCTTACAATCTGATCAGCTTTAAATACGGTAATATTGTTTTGCTGTACGGCCAATGTGTGCCATAAGTCTTGCTGTAAATGTTTATTACAGACACGACTGTTTTCACATATAAGTAAATTATATCGACAAAACATCTGCAAAACAATGTCATCTGGGATACGATGTCTTGTATCGTTATCGCAATGTTGGAAAACACAACTGCGCCTAGTGTCCGATGTTCGCACATACCCAGGCAAATTAATTTGAGCTGGTTCTTCACCTGCTACCGGTTTCATCTGAGGAACATCAGCATCATCATCTTCTTGGCGTGTTTCCCGTAACAAGGTCGACAAATAAAATCTGTTGGCTGGAGCTGTAAAATAAAACAGATTTGTTTCTTACTCGTGTCGTTCCACTAGCTCCTACCGAGCATTATATTATACTATGCTTTATTTTAGATTTTGACATGGTCAGATGTTGACTTCCCTAGAACATTATAAACGTATTTTCTATGAGGAATTGTAATTATAATAAAAACACTGCGGGAACTGGAAACCTTATCAATTAAGACAGTGTACGTATTATTACATCCAATGAGCTAGTAAAATGTAAGACAAAACTAGATATCAAAACATAATAACTGATGGTAGATATCAATTCAACGCGCTGTTATTAAATAAGACGAGATAGAAGTAGGACCCATAACCTCAAAGATTACATACCTGTAGCTCCAATATTTCTTCAACAATAATCTGCGCTATATCAATGTGTATTTCTTCTCGAGAAGCCCAAGTGTATCGCCTTCTGTTTACAACAGACTCACGACACCGAATACACAGAAAGTCAGCCATTTGAAATATTGTTAAATAATCACAACACAATCACGCATACGTTTGTAATAAGCCGTCCGATGTAACAGAAGTTGCATGCTTAACTATTTAACTAAATATTTAAAACAGTGCAAAGCGATTATTGTTAGTCGCGCAGGAAGAGGGGATGGGTGCTTGTGCGCACACACATAACAATAGCAGGTAGCTAGGTTGTTTATGATTACTAACTAAAGTAAATAAATGTGTGTCTATTAGACAAACGTTGTACGTAAAAATAATGATTTTTGTATTTTTAATCACATGTAGCAGTTGTAGGGTTAAACTTAGAGGTTCGCTGTAATAGAAAAAATGCTTAGAGACATATTTTCTACAAAACCGCAGTATTCTTTTTTTCTGGCCGGCACTTTTATTTTTGGGTACAAAATGTTCGAAGCTTGAATGATGTCCTTTGGTACAAAAATAGAATAGATCTTGGGAAAGGACATAGGATTTTGTTATAAAAAAGACCATGAAGGGGTTGAAATAAGAGATGAAAGTTTGTATGAAAATTTGTCATTATCGCGCCTAAACCACAGAATCGATTTTGGTGAAATTTAGTACAGAGATAGACTAGACCTTAGAAAAGGACATAGGTTACTTTTTGTTGTAAAAAAGAGCATGTAGAGGTTGAAATAAGGGATGAAAGTTTGTATGGGAATTCGTCACTATCGCAGATAAAACAATGAGACTTTGTATTTAGGCACTTGATAAGAAGCAAATAAGTAAACATTTGTTCCAGTTATTTTGAAATTTCGACATACATGGGGATGAAATAGGTGACGAAAGTTCGTATGGAAGCCCGAAGAAATTTGTATATTTACACACATATTACACACAATACGTAAATTTATCGCAAACATTGTATAATTAATAAAAAAATCGTCTTAATATATACAATTATACATACATGTCGCGCGAGCGCGCCATACATAATGAACGACGCGCCGGCGGCGGCGTTTGTAACATTAGCAAAAGAAAAAAAGAAAGATCAAGAGCAACCAGGGTGGTTGCTCTTGATATATTTCATAGGAAGAATAATGGTACCTTTAACTGGTGACTTTTACAGACCCTGCCGATTATTACTAAGGGTAACCCCGGCAGATGAAACAAATGCCTGTTTTAAGGCGTCTGTATTATGGGTATATAAGTTAAGGCTGAAAGTGGGTATTCCAATTCTGTCAATGAGAAATCTTGCCGCACAAAGGCTATGTAATGGCAAAAGTAGAAAATGTTTTAATTCCCCGTATTCCGATAATGCTGAGCAATTTGCCATTTCAGTTTACAAGAGTGCAGATTCCTCTAAAAGCAGCATTTACGATAATAATAAACAAAACTGTTTTCCATGGACATCTCTATGTGGCGTGTTCACGAGTATCAAACCCGCAAAATCTTTATATTTTAGCAAAGGGTGGGTGTAAGTGTGAAAAGTGGTAATATGAAAACTAAGTTTATAAAAATGTATTAAAGTAAGCATTTGCAGTAAAACAAAGTGCATTTGCAATAAAGTTTCTTAAAAAATTAAAAATGCTGCTAAAGCTAGTAGTAAAGACTAGTTAAATTCTGCTTCACATCAATTGAAAGATTGAGTTTTCTGGCTCCTCATGTTCTTAAATTTCCTAACATACTGACGCATGTTCCCTGGATGAGAGAGCGGATATTACGGATTTCTGCTTACAACGATGGTGACAAATTAAATGAGTTTGAATGGAGCAAGAGAGATCATTTATCTTGATCACATTTAATTTCTCATGTCGACTTACGGAGTACTTTATCAACTTGACATTGGATAGAAAAGTCAAGCTACGTATATTTGACCTAGCCTTCCTCCACAATGTCTGTTCATGAACGATCTCGAACCTATCGGGTTCGCGAACGTTCATCTAGGTAGGTCGGCCTTGATGGCGTAGTGGTCAGTGTAACTGACTGCCACGCCTGAGGTCGCGGGTTCGATTCCCGCACAAGTCAAACATTTGTGTGCATGAACATGAATGTTTGTCTTGGTCTGGGTGTCTCTATGTATAATATGTAAATATTTACAAAAAAAAAGTATATATGAGCTCTGCTTAGTTTGGGCTAGATGATGTTGTGTGTATGTAGTACAAGATTATTATTATATTATTATTATTTCCCTATGGACCGTCCTATTCACATTTAGCTTAACTATAAATTTCTTCGTCAGCTTATGTCGAAATTTTTCACTTACTCAAGGCACTCTATTAAAGCTTTTGCAATTTTTATCATTATTTCCTCTTTCTTATCACACTTTTATTCATTTATTAACTAACTTAACAAAAAGGCACGGTAAACGAGGAGTCGTCTATCAGCATATTTATATGTCAAATATTTTCGTTAAAATATAGCGTGTCTTTGCTTCGATGCGTGCGAACGCGTAACATAATGGGTATGAGAGTATCGTGTATCATTTTAAAGTATGTACGCTTGCTTGCAATCTAAATACCAAAATATAAATATCAAGACAGCGCTGGGAATTTTTACGCTTATTTTTATACTACTAAGATTTCGAAAGATCTTAGGAACACATACATATTAGAACGATTTCTCGGGCTTTGTTGGCGGGAGGCGAACTTGAGTGCTATCACTTTGACCAGCACAGTGATTCTTTTATTGTGGGGCCAGCAATGGTTTCTACCAGTATTCACTGCGCTCTCTGTACGAGGTTTGGCGATCCTACTCACCGCATGCACGCAATATATTGCTTATTTAACCGCGATATTGAGTAAGGTGGAGGCAATTTCGCTGTTCTCTGCCTTCCTTAATGTTTAGCTTAAGTAGTGGTATGAATCGCGTTCTTAATCTACATACTTATACCAACAAGTTAATTAAAACGTAAATGTGTAGATGCTGAATACATTTGGTACATACCTAGTAAATAAACCCGCCATAAAGTGATTTTCTATGTAGCTTATTTCATAAAAAATCTAATAAAATTGATGTCATTGGAAAGTTCTATAGAAATCGAATGACACTGATGATAATGTCAATTTATATATTTTCGTTACATGTCAATGTACATATAAAATGGTCATAAATGTTTTACGTGTAAAGAGAATGAACGTCTAATAATTAGTTGTTATTTTTTAGTTTGGAATTATATTAGAAATATTGTATTGTATTGTATTTAATAAGCACACCAACAGTATAATTACACAAATTTTAGTAAAGGCTTTCTTATTTTTAAATACATTGTAATTACACAGGTAATAGGTATGCATAGCATTGTACACATTTTCTTATCTAAGAGAGATTACTTTCATGCAATACTAAATACAAACTCACTGAAAATAACACAAAAAATATAAACAACTAAAATTAAACAAAAAATACAACAAATAGAAAAATAAAAATTAACAAAACCTGTGTCACTATTGCAGAAGTAAATGCCTATAAGTTTTAAATTTCATGGCAAAGATGTCAATTGTGTTATTTGCCTTGGCAACTCTCTCATCATATAACCGAGCCATACGCGTCAGTGGACTATTGTAGCTGATATTCAAGGTGCACATGGGTACTACAAATAAACGTGGATGTCGCATTACTCGTTGGTTAATTTTGAATTTAAAGCTGTTAATAAGCGGTGTGTCTATAGAGCCGTTGATTATTTTATGCAGCATCAACAAGTCAGAAATGTCACGCCTTTCTTTTAGACTTGTTATTTTATAATGAAACAACCTATCTTTATAATCAGGAATAAGCTTTCGAACCCCATTTCTAACAGTTAAATGTCTAACGAAACGAGCCTGAACAGATTCTATAGATTTAACGTAAGTGGAATAGAAAGGCGACCATATATTAGAACAGTATTCTAGAATACTCCTCACCAAAGCGTTATATAATAAAATGATGCTGTTGTTGTTGCGAAATGGTTTTGCCATACGAATTATAAAGCCTAGTGTTTTATTCGCTTTATTTACTGACTGTTCTATGTGATGGCGGAATGTCAATGATGTATCAAAAGTAACCCCTAAATCGCGAATGACTGAGACATTTTCCAGGTTTGTGTCATCTATTCTGTAGTTAAACTTAATGTATTTAACCTTTTTGGTGAAAGTTATAAACTTACATTTTTTTACATTAACTGTCATTCTGTTATCCAAACACCATTGTTGGAGAATATTTAAATCATTCTGAAGAGCAATGCAGTCACTTAATGCAAGTACTCTGCGATATAACTTTAAATCGTCTGCATAAGCCAGACAGTTGCTCTTTATTAAATCTAGGAGATCATTAATAAATATTAGAAATAATAAAGGACCTAATTTGGATCCCTGTGGAACGCCTGAAGTAGGTATAAACGGTCTAGATTCATAGCCGGCTAATGCTACAAGTTGTGAACGATTTTGTAAATAGCTATCAAACCACCGCAACAGACATCCATGAATTCCGACATGATTCAATTTCATAGAAAGAATTAAATGGTCCACACGATCAAAAGCTTTCGCAAAATCTGTGTATATGGCATCGACTTGACCCGACCCCTATCCTGTAATGTGTCAGTAATGTAAGTAGTATAAATTAACAAATTTGAAACAGTCGATCGGTTGGACATAAAACCATGCTGTCGCGAACTTAAAGTATGGTGAAGATGATAATAGACTACTTTGTAAATAAGACCTTCAAAGATTTTAGCAAATTGAGAAATTATAGATATCGGTCTATAATTAGCCACGTCATTTAAACTACCTGATTTATGTATTGGGATGATGTGAGCTATTTTCCATAAGTCGGGGAATATGCCACTGTTTAAAGATTTATTAAATATAATATGTAGAGGTTCAATCAGGACATCCATACAGAGACGAATAAATAAAGGAGGCAGGCCGTCGGGGCCCGCACCTTTATTAAGATTTAATGTTTTGATACTATATTTTATGTCTTTCTCAGAAATATATATGGAAGAAAGAGAATAATTAGATGCAAAACATGATCCAGGGACATTAAATGGCAATTGATTGTTAGCATACGTAGACGCAAAATACTCTGCAAATAGATCAACGACACAGCCACCGCCCTCACCTACTCGATCACCATAAACGACCTGATGGGGAATATTTTTAAATGTTTTTTTTGATTTAGTATACCTCCAAAACGACTTAATATTAGTTTTAAGATCTTGTTCAATATTTGCTATATAAAGCTTAAAACAATTTTCTAGTGCTTTTCTAGTTCTTTTACGTAATGTATCGAAAATATCATAATCTCTAGGATTGTTGAACTTTTTAAACTTAATTCGATATTTTTGTTTTTCTTTAAGAATTTTAATCAATGATGAAGAAAACCATACCGGATAATTACCCTTTTTGGGCTTAGCTTTGGGAGTATGCTTGTCTATAAGTTCCCACAATATGTTATAAAAATTCTGAACGAATTCATTACAATCAAGAAATTTATAGTTATCCCAATTAATAAAACGAAGGTCGGCAATGCATGCCTCATAATCTGTTCTATTAAAGTTATATTTTAAGCGAGTAACATTATGGCGTAAATTAATGCTATTAGATTTTTCCAACACAATTTCTATTGGTGGGTGGTATATGTCAGGTTTGCTAAGAGGGGGAGCGGTGTTGACATTGACATAGGTATTCTCGTCTACCATAACAAGATCTAAAATATGTTTATTCGTGTTGCTTATATTATTTACTTGTCTAAAAGCAGTAACATTAAGAAAATCTCTTAGCACCAAAGACTTTGGGTCGCAAACTCCAATGAATGCATTATCTCCGGACTGCCAATTGATATTAGGAAGATTAAAATCACCCATTATTAATGTATTATAATCATTATTTTGTAGACATGTGTCCTCAACCCTACTTAAAAATTCCCTAAAGACATCGCTCGGTATATAAGAAGGTAGATAAGCAAGACATACATTTATACAGGTACTTCCAGAACTAATAGAAAGCCACATATATTCTACAAGAGTTGACCAATCATGTTTTCTTACAAAGTTAAATTTATTGCTAATGGCTATCAGAATACCACCGCCATAAGATTTGGAGTATAACCGCTTAAAACTATCACATCGATCCCTGCGCACAACAGTGTATCTTTCATCAAAATACTCCGATGATAAGAACCAATCATCTAACCACGTTTCTGTAAAGCATATTATATCGTAGCTCGAATTTATTATTGACATATAAATATCATGTGACTTTGTCTTCATTCCTCTTACATTCTGATAAAACATGGATATTTTCATAACGAGAAATACTGTTAAATATACATGACATGTTTAACAATTTGCAATAAGTGCAATAATTAGATAATCTTTTCTAAACATTGTCTATGTCTAATTAATATACTGCCCGAATTTTCATTTTTGGCGACATAAATTTTACCATATCGTACCCAGACGAACTTGTAGGACTTCTCTTTTGCTCGCAGTCGAGCGGCAGCGTGTAACGCTTTGTACACTGGAGATAAGTGTTCAGATACATATATCGGTTGTTTATTGCCGCCGTAACCCAAAAGAGACGTGTTGAGCTTTTCATCCTTGTGTGCTTTGTTATATCGGGTAATTGCAGAAAATAATTCATCGCGGCATCTAGGACTACGCAATTTTACCACTACCGTGCGTGGACGAGTCTTGTTGTTATTGATACTGGCCACTCTAGTGCATTTCATAATATCAGAATCCTTGAGATCATAAGAAACAACCTCGGATAACTGATTTAAGATGTTTGTCAATATTTCATTTCTATTTTCAGGTAATCCATGAAGCTCTAAATTAGCGTCGCGTAAGTTTTGATCCATGATATTTACCTGGCTACGCAACTGGTCTGTTGATTCCTGCAAAACTGCATTCTGTGACCGAAGATGAACATTCTCAGTTTGCAGCTTTACGAATTCTGATCGTAATTCATTGTATTGGGAAATATCGAAACATCCAGATGACTTGAGTTCCTCAAATTGTTTTCTAATTTCATCAATCTCACCTCTTAGTTCACGAATCAAATGTTTTACTTCGGTTCGCATTGTGTTCCTAATTTCTTCTCTTATAATACTCCGAATGTCGTTATCCTTCTCTTCATCATCGGAATTAACCCCTGCCATATTTAAAGTATCTTTAGGTTGTTTATTATTCAGACAGCTAGGACAATTCCAAGTCGACCGTGCCATTTTGCTAAGCCTTTTATATTTAGTAGCAGTTATATTTACACACAGATGGTGACAGATATTTTCACAGTTAGAACAAGTTATTTGTTCAAGTTTTGATACAAGTCTTCCACATACATCCCAGTTCGACATTGTGGTTTATTTACGTAGAAATCTACAATGTAGAAATAATTCCAAAAAGACGACGATATAACTCAGATTCGATCCGTCAACCAAGTGACCCAGAGCCGACGCGTTACGCACCGCGCTACTAGTTACCTGTAGCAGTATTGCGAAATAGGTAATCACTTGTAATGTTTATATAAACGGTGGTATAGTAGGTAGATTGATGTTTCTAGCTTATTGTAACTATTAAAGTTTTTAAAGATCACCACCACTATACACACTAGTTTTTTGATTTAACACACACAAACACTTATATTCGCCGAGCAAATTATATACTTGTTGTAATTTTGCATTTATCTAACGAAATATTAATAACGCATTGAGAAATCAATACTTTAAACTATGATTTGTGAATTTTATAACGGGGCAGAGTATAACGTGACCGCACAGTAGTAATCCCAAGTGACGTATATTTATACTTATGTACAACATAAGGAAGTACTCTTTATATTTTTTTATTTAGAAAGCCACGCCCGCCCGTAGTAGGAATCCTAAGTGCGGGCGTTGCTTTCTGCGTTATGGAAGGCTTTGGAGCAGGCATTAGTGGATAATGATACGTGTGAGGTTAGAGCCCAAACACTTAGCGCCGCTGCAATGGTGCCGAGCAATCGTTTGCAACGCCAACTGTGCAGTCTGACATATAGCACCTAGTTATAAATTATCAGTTTTATGTATTTTAGTTATGTTGACTGTTAATTTCAGTTTGTTTTACTCTATACTGCTTTTTATACCCTCTGAAGAATACCGACTGAATTAGACTGACTTTATAATTACCTGGTCTTTTATGAGAATCATTCGCATTGATATGATTGGTATGTATAGTGGTTTTAAAATTGACTCAAAAACATCATCAGTTGTGGCAGCTCTTAAATGCACCAAACAACCTTTCAACTTATTAGTTATCCGAAAACCAGACACACAATAAAGGCTTTGTGTCTAGGCTACAAACATATGTATTAGTTTGTCGGGTATGTATATACGCACAAGCAACATATGTGTGTGGATACATATGTATATATATACCTCTAGCCGCGCCGAAAACAACTTACGAACTGAGCGACGCTCGAAGGTACCACCTGTTTTTATACGCCGTATTATTTATACGCCGCAGCGCCGCAGGCACACACGCTCAAAAATTTCCAAGAATTCCCTCATAGATTTAAGAATTTTGTTTACTTGTCACTGATTGGTGCAAATGAATATTGTGCGCATTAGTGCGAGCGATACTTGTAAGAACAATACATTGAATATAAGAAGGCTTAAAAATTGTAAATATATTCTCAGTTGAATCAGTCTACGTGTTTCACTATAACTATACGGTTACCAGCTACGGACCTGGTTTATGCCTGCCGGCTGATAATACGTTAAAAGTTATATGTTGGTATGTCTGTGATCTAGGCCCTCGAGTCCGAGCGCTTTTTCCCCCGTAAGTTTATTTAGGTCCTCGCGATGATTGATTGCTCATCGTTCTGTCAAAAATGACTTGGATTTATGCCGAGCCCGATTATGAGTGTTCTGCATTGTTGCTGCTACTGAGAATATTCTAACAGAAGTCTTCAGTAACCCCCTGGCTCTTGGTCGCAATACTAATATTGCATACTCCTACGAGTATGTGAATAGCTGCTATATTTTGTTTGCTACATGTTGTATATTAATTATAATAATTAATCACAAGAGTAACTTATTAATTTATATTATTTGAGTGTATTTCACCAATAGTATGTCGAATGCAGATTATACTCTGTTATCTATACGTATAAAATTTTCTTTTATAATAATATGAATGACTGCAACGGCTATGAAGCTATCAGTACCTAATTGATAGGTTCCCGATAGTGTAGTCTGTGTATCTACATGATAAAATTATGTTGCAGATAGTTGAGACATACATTTTCAGATCATACAGGTATTGCATTAAAATGTTGATGAAAAGGCCGAACCATTGTCGAAAATGCTGCAACCACATATTGCTATGTTTAATTAAAAAACAAGGCTTTATCATTTAAATAAACGAAATTTGTTCGAAGAAAATGTTTTAATAATTAAAACATTTCCTTCGAACTAATTTATTATATAACGTAGCGTAATAGAAAGAACACAATTTATGCCTTTCATTACATACAAGTACAAGCGGTAGTTTGAATAAGCTTTAATGATTGTACTATTTTCTACCACAATAATCATAACAGCAACACTAAAATTTTACTCATTCATAGTCGTTCATTCACAGTTTTAGTGTAGGTGTGCCAATATTGTGGACTATATCGATACAGAATTTTTATAAAAAAAATACATTCAAAACTATGAAGTATATTACTATAATATTTTATAATGATATTCTATGTAAAATAATTTCCGGTAATCTAAAACCACCAAATAAACCAACGAAATTAAAGATTATGTCATCTAATGATATTAGCTACAACAAATAGACAACGACACCAATAAACAATAACGGCTACATCCAAGCTGTAAAATAACTTAGCTTTGAACATACAGCAGAAGAAGAAAGACATTGAATATATAATTATGTACTATGCGTTTCCACTAAAATATAACCGAACTTGATGTCAAAATAAAATTGTCAAAACACTCAACAGCAGAAAAACGCCGTAAATCATAAAAATAAGATTTACGGCCAGTCCTACAGCTAACAAGTAAAAGTTATCCAAAAGAAAAATCATGCTGTCTCACTCATGTTAGGTTAAAGAAGAGAGATGGAAACAGGTGACATAATTGTTCCAAGACTTCGAGAAGTTGATCCTTGATTTCTCAGTTGAAACGCATACTACATGAATAACATCCTGAGATTTGTCACATCTATTACCTTTTAATCTATACTCCATTTGGTTAGGTACTTAATTAAAGGTAAACAATCTTGATGTGTCTTTTTATCTAAAAACTCAGTTGAAAAATAAAATGCTGCTAAAGATCAATGTAAATACAACAATAACGATTACTAAATCAATTGAATCGTTAGTTTAAGCAGTAGTTTATTTGTTTAATAATTGTTTGTATAAAAAGTCATATCAAGATTGTTTACCTTTAGTTAAGTACCTAACCAAATGGAGTATAACTGAAATTTAATGTAGGTATCAATATTAGTATTTTACTTAATACATACTTTACATCTAGTGTAATATTTAATCCCATCACTATTATATTTGAAGTCTAACTCTACATTCCATTCTTTCATGTTCAGTAGTTCAGTTACAGACTAAAAAAAGTTGCATTTTCCTGAGTGCCTGGGATTGTTTGTTGAGAAAATACACGTGAAAATAACAAAAATAAGTTAGTGGTAGTGTTATCTATGTTTGTGCATTTTATATTTAGTTGAAGGTGTCGAAAGCCGAAGGTAATATATTATTATTATTATACGTTTGTATGACAAAGTATCAAATTACTTGTGAAGTAATTTTTACTCTCAATATTATGTCATAGCTGCTAATAGATTGTTTTAAGAAAACCTACTCCGTTACGTAAAGAATACAAAATTAAATAATCTATTTATTTATATAACAACCTAAATTCCATAATATTTTAATAGTAGCAATATTCGGCATATCTAAACCTTTTTGACATTTATTTACTTTTTCATTAACGAAACTGCAATGTTTAAATATTATATATAATTTATTATTATAACTTTAATGTAAACAGTATGTAAGCACTAAGTATGTACTTTGTTGTACTTAATCATGTTCTATAAAAGCTTACATGAATTCTTATCAAAGCTGATAAGTCTGGACCGATATTTATTTTATTTACTTCCCGGAACTTCTTACAAGAATCTTATGCATATATTTCATATGTGAAATTATTCTTAGTAAAATTATCTTAACCCCAACATGGGTTATTACATTGTAATGTGGGTATCAATATTAAAGCTTCTAAACACTGCTACTTCATAGTTTATATTATACTAGACTGCACCTGTGGCTTTGCTTACATTTATGTAGAATTTGTCAATAAATTTTCATCTCTTGGGAACAGAGGTTTTTCTGGGTGAAAAGTACCCTTTGTCGTGACAATTGGTCAAGTAGTCAAGGTGTGAAAGCATGACAAACAAACTCACATTCGCATTTATATGATGGTTCATATCCTTTTAATATTCCATAACTTGTAGTCCAATCTGAATGCCATCACTAGACAATGTTGATAAGCTGTTAATGGTCTTTGCCTATCAAATTATGATCTAAGACAGGAGAACTATATTTTACATTTCAATAAATAAATTAATGTCTGAATACTAATGGAAAATAAGCCAGACACCTTTAAAAATTTCACAAAGTGTTTAATTATCATTTATAAGATACCTTAAAATCTATTTTAGCTATGTTTCTAACTTATATAAGCACATGAATACATATACACAAACTTATTTACACACCAAATAGTTGATAAGTGTTTTGCATTCTCTATGCTCTGTTTAATTATAGTCCTAGCTAATGCAATGACTGTGTTCGTGTATAAATACTCTTTGCTATAATATTGTTTGTAATTTGGTTTCAGGAAAATGTCTTTTAACACAAAGTTGGCATTGCCTGTGGCTTTGGGCTTGTCTATAGTGACGGCCACTGCCTTCGTAGTATATTACATATTTAAAAAAGATGATGATGATGAACCTACAGAAAAAACAGTGAAAACCTCTAAAATGAATGTGATTGAAGTGTCTGTACCAAAAAGTATTGTGCCTGCTTTGATTGGTGAGTATATTTATATAATTTATTATTATTTTTACACATATTTGTGTTTATTAATTTATAGGTATCAGCCAAAATTACCTGTAAATTTCTTACTGTAACCAATAGGTAACTGAATACAGTTGCAGTGTCAAACCGGAGGCTAGAACAATAGGTTTTCTCTTATGTCTGGCATTCAGACAAGTGATAGGTTAATTTATATACAAATTTGTTTGTTTGATTGTTGTATACTTCAATAGATATAGAAAAATCAGTCACATGTACCTTAATTTATCATTTAGTTTGTTTTTATTTATGTATATACAAATATCTAATTTTATTAAGTGGCATGATTGTGTCAATATTTATAACTTTTTCTTACCTGGTAAACTAGAAAAATTATTATATATATATTATGCAAACATTAAGTTATTGCTCATATAGCTTATACTATTTACGATATGATTAAAACAAATAATAATACATTGAGATAGGTTTGTCTATGTATTGTCTCTAGCTACCAGTACGCCATATGGAAATTGTCAGTAATGTCCTCCAGACGGAATTTCGATCACGGCGGCCAAACGGAGACTGGCCATCTGAACAAAGTGCACTCTCTGTTCCTTAACTTTCATGGGACGGTAATCAGACACGACCGGAGAGAGATCAGGCGCAGGACCAACGATATTACGTGCATGCCGAGGCACGGAGGTTTCTAACACCGCCAACTTCCTAACTGCTGCTATTGAGATTTCATAACAGAAAATCTCGATAACTTTTTGATGGCCCGACTACCGGCGACACACTACCGGTGCGCCACGGAGGCAGTAAAAATTGTCAGTAGTATAACTATGGTGTTTGGTAATGTGAGGTAGATAGGAATAGGCTTGATAAATACAACTGCATAGTGTGGGTATAATACACAGTTGTGATAATGCAGACTGCCTTCTCTTTTGGGAATAAACATTAGTTTATCTATTTATATACGTATGTATATAAATAGAAAAAAACATGCTATCAGGTTTAGATGTTTTAATTTTATTATAACTTGCTATCCTATACATCGCAGGGTACATTCCTTTTATCATCTGTTTGTGGAAATGCCTTACCAGATGTTCTGCTCAAGTTTGTATGAAATTCCAGGTTTAAACAGAGATCTTATTATGCTCTACGTCTCCTTTAAGTGGTTTAAGTGGTCGCCTCGCCACTGCCACTGCGCCGAGTGTTGTGGGTTCGAATCCCACACGGGACAAAACTTTGTGTGATCCTCATATGGTTGTTCCGAGTCTGGGTTTTCTTTGTGTCCATAGTTTGAATGTTTGTAAAGTTCCCGGCACAGGGTTTATTCGTTAGTGCGCGAGATAACTTTTATAAAAAAAAGTCGTTATGCATAATTTCCTTTGTAATCCTGTACCGAATACAGAAGCACCGCTGTAAAGGAAAATGATAAAAGTAACCTATTAGGCCCAGTGCGCTATATCCAAGAAACGCGTAGGTTTAAAATAACCTGGATCATGGGTGCCCGTAACTTTCTGTCTGAGGCTACCTGCATTTAAAAAACGAGTCGTTATAGCTTCGGACTCAATTTTGTCATAATTTCCATAAAATATGTGTCAATAAAAATGAATAGCAGCGATAGCTTAGTTGGAGACCGTTGGACTGCCACGCGCGAAGGTCTCGAGTTCGACCCCAAGGTGCATTTCGGACTTCGCGAAGTAATATGCGTATTAAATAATTATTTAACGCTCGCTTTAACGGTGAAGAATAACGTCGTGAGGAAACATGCTTATCTGAGAGTTCTCCATAATGTTCTCGAAGATATGTAAAGTCTGCCAACCAGCACTGGACCAGCGTGGTGGACTATGGCCTGACCCTTCTCACAATGAGAAGAGGCCCGTGCCCCGCAGTGGGACAGTTTAATTCAGTGCTGATATTATATGTGTCAATAATTAACTAAACGTAGCTAAAACGACTTGTATCTTGAATATAGGAACCGGCCGAGCTGTTTGCTAGACGTCGGACAGCGTACAGCACAGCGTCGGGCTGCGTACGCGCAGGACTTATTTTTTTTAAACCTTCCTGTAATGTAATAATCCACCCATTGCACTACCGACGTGAACCCACTTCTAACACAGGCACTCTAGCCTAGCTGTAGGGGTTAACAGGAATAACTAGTAATTTGAAACCCAAATTACTAGTAACGTTCTTTTCTTTAGAACAAAAAAAAAGCATGCAAGTTTGTGATCATGGCTTCGCGTGCTTGTGCTATAGTGAATAGGCGTTTAATATCGTTATATTAGGACGAACTTTATGGTACCTATATCGAAAAGTAATAGTTGCTTGGATATTTAAGGAACTTATTCACTGCTCAGGTACATCATATGTGAACATTGCATCACAGAACAAAAAAAAGAATATAAAAGCGTTGGCAGCACTGTTTGTTTATGTGTTGTCTATTTGAAGTTCATAAAAAAGAATAAAACGTCTGTGATGATAATATTTACTGATATACTCGACTACGACTTTATTCGACTATGTGTGTCTGGGATTAAATGCAAACAATGTGCACAACTATATTGCAACTAGCTTTTGCCCGCGGCATCGCACGCTATTTATTTATTTTCTATATTTTATCAATAAATTGCTATCCGGGTTGATGACGACTAGGACACAACATATTCGGACAGTGTCCGAATTGACACATTTTAATTTCAATTTTTTTTTCGGACTCTAATAAAAAACCTGTCTTGTACAGACAATAAATAAATTTCAAACCGGAAACAGTTTGATTTTTGGTGTAAAAAGTTTGTCCTTTTCTGTACCCCTGACAACATGTATGCGAAATTTCATGATGATCGGTCAAATAGCTCGGGCGTGAAAGCGTAACAAACAAATAAACAAACCTATTGTCGCATTTATAATATTAGTAAGGATTAGAATAACGTTAGTTAGGACGTATTAAGATCCTTTCGATTGTATTGACTGCTTCGTTGTTACAGCGCTAATACTTGCGATTCCTATACATAATTTCTCGAATCTTCGAAACGTTATTATTCCAGGGAGCACGGCTGTACAATACATTACTAAATGACATAAAAGTATGTGAAAACATACATCTGTACGAAACAAAACTCAAAGATTAGGTAAGCAAAATAAGTCAGTAAAGTAACGCCACAGAGGCTAGGATTCGTATGACAATAAAGCTCTTTAAACATACTTCGATTCTGCAGTCGGGCAAGTCTTATTGAGATTTTCTGTCAAGATTATATCAGTGTCAGTGCGGAGTCTGGACGTGGACGGCAATAGGCTCACATTCTATTATGTGGGAACTAACTGGTGAATAGTGGATCCCTCTGACTTCGCCTTTGGGATATATGCCTGACGCTATCTAGTGAATGCGACTCCTGTGTATCAAGTCACGGGCTTGAAGCCTGGGTCGGACCAATAATAAGTTATTGAGTTTTCCTGTTAAGAAATCTCAATAGCAGCCGTGAGCTAGGAAATTGGCAGTGATACTGCTCTCTGGTCGTGTCAGCTTATCGTCCCATCAGCTCATAAGAGTTAGGGCACAGCGAGTCCACTTGTGTTTGCGCAGACACTTGTGGACTATAATATCTCCTGCGCTGATGACCAGTCTTCCTAAAGATTGATCGGCCTGACCGAAATTCGGTCTGGAACACATTATTATTTATTGAAAACTATACAACGCAGCTCACTCACTTAGTGTGTCCTGCGTCTTTAGGCTTGCAAATTAGGTGCCATGTTGTGCACATTTATAATCGAATAGGTATATTTCGATTAGAATTAGACACATTACTCGGAAGTACTATGTGCTATCTGCTACAAATCTATAAAACACTACATACTTATTTTTAAAGTGTCATAATAATTAAATTATAACTGGAATTTTTGTATATACTCGTATGATATATTTAAGAAAATATATGTGAGGGGTCTTTGTAACATCTATAGAAGCCATACCAATTACTTATAGAATTTTTGTGTCAGTGTGTTTGAACGCGTATCACATAAAAGCTACATCATGAAATTGAATGCGATTTTCACAGTGGCATTGCTGGAGGTCTAACCTAGAATCTGGTGCACACCATCTCGAAATTGAGTATTAAGAAAACAAAATAGCAAGAGCTAGTTTTAAATTATACTAGTGACCCGCCCCGGCTTCGCACGGGTAGTACAAAACCTTAACAAATTATACATCTAAATCTTCGTCGTAAATCACTCTGTCAATTGGTGAAAACCGCATGAAAATCTGTTCAGTAGTTTTGGAGGTTATCGCGAACAGACGCGGCGGGGGACTTTATTTTATAATATGTAGTGACTAAAACTATTATATTTATGCTAAAAACACGCTTATATTCTACACACAACGCAACACAGTAAGTTATTATTCAAATATTGGCTAAGTATAACAATGACTTAAACTAAAGTAAATTTTATCTAAAAGGCGATTGTGTCATAAACTATTTTCATGCGTAAGTTCATATTATCTAGTCATATACTCTTAGTAAGCATTTCAAATAACGTATAAAATATAGCATTGCTCGAAATTGTCATAATATGCTTCTTAATATGCGCGACCGGCTTTCAATATTTCAGTTTTTTTATTAGGTACTACCAAAGTAAACAGGCGAACTGGCCTACATTGTAAACAATCTATGAAAACCAGTTTATTTCGTTTTTGTCATCTCTATAAGAACAAATATAGTTTGAAAGCAGTAGTTCAATTGTGTTATAAATCATTAAAAAAACGAAATGTTAAAAAGAAAAATGGTTAGTGCAAGTAATAACTCGGCTAATAGTATGTAGCTAGAACCTTAGCTATCCTAAAAATATTGGAGCCATCCAAACTTGTTCTTAAACTATAGATATGTACCTAAACTATGCATATGTTGAGGGCGCGAACTTAACTGTGTGTGCTCTGTAAGCAACTTTGCGCAAGTATGCAGATTGTAAAACTCTATATCTAATTAAAGCCACAAAATCTGTTTCCATTTGTATCTAAGACAAAGATCCAAACATTCAAATGAAACGCGAATAAACCTTTTTACCAATGGCACACGTGCCAGTGGTAGCACTCGACAAAATAATTCGAGCACGTCAGTAATTAACTAAGTATTACTAAGTCTTTTGTTTAGGAAGAGGAAAAGGTACCCCGGTAATACCGACTAAACCTACCACGGTGTTCCTCGGCATAACCATAGACGGCGAGGCCGCGCGAATCGCTTTCACACGCAATCGCGACCTCGCCTTGGTTTCGGCCCGCCGTTTGAAACGGCAGGCCACTGCACAAAAATACTTCCTCCACTGTCCCCCTGGAGGGACAAAGACGACAGAAGCGCACGTGGGAACACGCACGCCGCCTCTCGGACCTGGTGCTGATCGGGTGGCGAGCAGGCCCACGCAGCCCACCACCCCCAGGTCAAACCTCAGGGTGGCTGGAGTTCATGTCGCGCCCGCCGGCGCCCGGTTCTGCGGTTGGGGAGAGCCGCTTCCTTGATGGAAATTACTTCCTCAAGTATTACTAAGTCTATCGAATCTATGTCCAATCTAATAAAATATTGTAACATGTTTTTGTTGGCCCATTAAAGCCACATTATTACCTATTTTTTTAAAATTAATAAATGCACGTTAACCAATAAAGTTTCGCTACCCCTGCACTAGCGTATGCACTGCATCATTGACTATACAAAGTAGATATCACGTCTTGCGCCATATAATCCATTCGATTCATTCGTATGCAATTACGCGCAACACTAGTTCAAACGCGAATTATAATTTACCAAAAAAGATTTTAATGAAAAATTATATGGAAAGTTTCGTTTCGTTTTGCACTGTAGCTAAAACTGCACACGCTAGTAAAATTGTAATCATAAGCAACTGATGTGCGTGATTTATCTTTGAAAATACTCTAAGTTTGAAGAAGTAAGTAGGCGCTGTACTTTCACCAGGGCATCAATGTTAACTTGTCTCTTTGCACTGGCAACACAGCAACTCATAACTTTTTATTTAAAAGGGTCTTTGGCAGAACGGGGTGTAATATCACCGACCAGACCGACCATCAGCCAACCAGGCTAGGTGATTTTGCTTGACGGGCTACGGCTTGACGGTTGATGTCGGGAACTTGCATATAACTCGCTGTGTAAACTTCACCTGCGTGATTCAGGAGTGTATAGCGAAGGGGATAATTGTGTACAGCACCATCTCTTGACATATGGCGAAACTTCTTCATGTGTGTGGATTCGCTACAGGTCTGCCATACGAGTGATTACCCCGGTGTTACAAACGTTTAAATGCTACGTTAAAATAACTTCACAACAAGCAGACGCCATGCTTGTTTGCCATAGTAGTATAAAACCGAAACTATGCACACGAAAATAATAAACATTTCGTATTTAATTGCAGTTTATGTTTCTTTTACAATTCGCCATGTTTTCTCGTGATCATTAACGCTGTAATGCGAGGCAATGTGGAAAAAGAATACGTTAAACAACAGTAAAATTCGTGAGCGTTACGTAATCGGTATTTAATCCAATTTCTGTTGCTAATCTTGTAATTGGAGTACTTTTAGTTAGTGATATAAAATCTGGCTTAGCTACCAATGAAACCTAGTAGTACCTGCTTGCTTATTATACGTGGACTTTGTATTCTGGTTAGATTTGGTTACAAATTTTTTGTTCTCCGATCCTGGTGTCTTTCTTGTTTCCTTTACTTTTAGCACATACTTAATACACGCTTGTTTGAGTAGGGTATTCTTTACCTGGCGTTTCTCGAAAACGTCTAATCTGAACAGAAAATGTTTGTCTCTGTCCTTCCTTACCCACAGATCCATTAACAGACGTGCCGTAAATGCAATCGTTGGTCAATATTCATTGTTTATTACCACCATAGCTTCGAAAAACTAAAATAAGTGCTGTGTTGAACTCAAGTCGTCTGCGTGTTATTCGTGTATGAGGTGCGTGCCGTGAGATCCAATTTGAAACCTTGCGTGGCAGTCCCACAAGTTAGTCTGGCCTTTGCTGCTTATCTTAATCTGAAAAGCCTACAAATAAATTAGTACTTACCTTCATCTAGCAGAAGGCATTTTATATATTTTCAACAAGCCAATCACTTGAGTTAAGGGTCATAATATAAGCTGACATATTTCTTGGTTCAGTTCTAGTGTCATCTATTGTCATGTCCAATTATTTCGATGTCATCATCTCAACAGATTGAGGATCTCTTCTGTATTCTTATAATACTTCGCCGGTCTTTTGCTGCTTCGTTGCACCTTCAATTGTCCACCTACATATTATGACTTGTGGTCTACTTATCCATCCAAAACTTTGATGCTTTGTAATTGGAAGATCTAACTTCGAATTACATAGCATCAAAATTGTTGGTCTATAGTCCCGGGTTAAACCATTGGGCATTATTATATTATCGATTTACTAGCTTCCTCGGCTTGTTACAATGACCGCATATTGCGGAATGTTGTGCAAGTAGCAACGTCATATTTATTTATTTCTGCATATGTATTTTAAGATGCGTTTGAGAAGGGATTTTAATCAAACTTGGTACAGTTATAGTTCTTAATCCTGGGCAGGTTAACGCAAACATTGAATCAATATCCCTGTCCAGTTCCAAGTCTAGGTCCTAGGTACTACTCAAACCTTTGATTATGCCTTATCAATACCTATATTATTATAAGATACAAGAATTTTCTCGCGGCTTTTCTCGCGTAAATGTAGGTTTGGTTAGGTTAGTAAAAATATATACTTTTTCTGGATAAAAGGTACCTTATGTCCTTTTATGTGCCTCAGACAAAGTGTATGCGAAATTTCATGGTGATCGGTCAAGTAGTTAAGACGTGCAAGCGTAACAAACAAACAAACTAACATTCGCATTTATAATATTAGTTAGGAGTGTCAAAGTAATTTAAACATTTCAAAGATTGCTTGACTGGTGACATGCTAATGCTCATCATAGCAATACACTTTTTCCTTCATCACTTTTCTAGACTACAAGCTGAGGGCATGCATGACGAACGCGTTGAGTACAAACGAACTAAATAGACATGTCAGTTTCGTGACAAGCGACAATCCGTAGACTTGCCAACATTTACATAATTGAAGAAGCCAATAGCGCCACAAATTGTGTCATATCACATATACATGTTTGTAATGTTTAGTTTATTTATTTCTGAACGGGCTTGCAGCAACCGCTACTTCAACTGATGTTAATCGAGCATGCTTAGCCCAGTTTACTCAATATTAACAAGGCAGCTGACATTGGCGGCCATATTGGAAGACAAATGTTGGGAGTAAATAGATGTTACTAGTTCTATTAGAATCTCACTAATAAAACGATCGTTCTTGTAGCCACTACCAACATCTGCGTCCACGTTTAATATTGGACCTAAATTACTGAAAATAATTTAAAAGCAGTGATAGCCTATTGGGAAACCGTTGGACTGCCAGACGCGCAACTCTGACTTACCGAAATTGTGCGTATTAAAAAGTTAATTATCGCTCGTTTTACCGGTGAAGTAAATGATGATGATTGATGCTCTCGAAGATATGTGAAGTCTACCTACCAACAGCTACCAACTGGGCTAGCGTGGTGGACTATGGCCTAACCCTTGTCACTCAGAAGAGGCCCGTGCCCAGCAACGTGACAGTCTAATACCGTTTAGGTTTGTAATGATCACTTTGCCAAAATGACAATTACAGGGATGATATTATTATTATTATTAAATAAATGTAAATAGAACTATTGTACTCAACTAATTCATTTAAATCTTAAAGACAGGCTGATGATATTAAGCTAGAAACAAAGACTAGATTTTCTTGCTGTGTGACTAGTAAATGTACTGCCAAAACACTTCATGCCTAATGGTGGAATGTCAACCATCAAACAAGCATTTCATAGCGTCTGGTCGTAAGATGACGGTATTGGCTTGGAGGAATTGAACTGCAATTCGGTAGCAAACTCGCCAAATCACTAAATGGTATTCACACACACATACATACATATGTACATGCGCTTGACCTACAACCGAAAAGCACTTGAATCAGTCGATAAGCAATGCATCAATCGTTTTATATTTGTATCGTATATATATCTTCACTAATTATAACATCTCTATATATATCTCCATCTGTTTATGAGAATGAGCATCAGCGATGCGTGCATCCTGACATATATCATCATATTCGTAACTCGTATCAATGAAGGTAATGGTTACCGATCCACTTAGCTGGCCTTCGTGATGTCATTCTGATGAGATAACGTAATGGAATATAGAATCATTACTTGTGATTTATGTACCTATTGGTTTTTAGGTAAGTAGCTTTTGCTTGGTTAGTATTTTTCCAAAGGCTGACTTATGGATAATTAGATTTTGCCCTCGGTTCCACTCGCACAGATTTAGGTCATGTCAATTTTCTATCCTTTGGGCACAGTACTTTTTCGAGATGTAAGGTAGCCTATGTCTGATGGTGTATTCCTGCCAACGTGAATGCGAAATTTCATGATAATCGGTCGAGTAGTTAAGGCGTGAAAGCATAACAAATAAACGGAAGTCCCATTCGCATTTATAATATTAGTAAAGATTTTGCTAACGCCAGATTTAGTCGTTGTAGGTGTTTCGTGTTAATTTATACACGTGCCATAAAGTCGGTTTTATGCTTCGCAGGGCTAGTCGTAGTCTGGCGGTTGATAGATCTCTGGTTCGAATCTCGGGTCAGGCCAACAAAAAGTTCTTAGATTTTTCGATCAAGAAATTCCCTACAGCAGCCTGAAGATAAAAAATAGCCCATGTTTAACACAACTATGTTTCGGGAATCACGTAAAGCCATTGCTCCGGTCGTGTCAAATTGCCGTCCAATCAGACTATGAGAACGTAGTAATAGAGAGTACACTTAACTTGTATTCAAATGAGGATATAGAGACTGTGCTAACTTGTTTTCGTAGATTTATGCACTATACTACCTCTAGCGCAGATGGCTAGTCTCCGTTAGCTGCAACCGAAATTCGGTCTGGAGGATATTGAATGCCATAGATTTAACTGTTTATAAAAATAGATTCAGACTAAATATTTTGTCTGTGTGTAATTTAATCCAAATCGGATCACCTAAATAATAGCGTTACGTGGTAGGAAACATGGATATTTATTTATTGAACAGCACAACCATATAATACATACAAATATTAATACAATATTAAATTTCGTTACATTGTATTTTGTCTGATATGTATGACACTTACGGTATACATAACATTGGCTGGTTAAAGAGAAGTTAGATGTTTACATTTTTATATAACTACTAGTTGACCCTACAGACGTCCTGTCTTAAACGAACTGTCAAATTCGCGAGGTTAAAATAGGCGATGGGTTTTCTGATATTATTCAATTTTCTGCACAATTTTCTTAACTTTTCTTTCCGTAAGATTCTTCTACAAAGTATTACAATACTTTAAAAAAATATACATATACATATGTATGAAATCGGTAAATTCGTTCTCAAGTTATGGCGTGACCAAGGGAAACAGAGATTCATTTTTATATAAGTATATAGATTATATATAACTTAATCTAATTTTAATTTATCTTAGAAAGGTTTTACTATACGAGAGTTAGAATAAAATAGTTTTAGCAATTGAACTTTTAATTTGCTAAACGAATTACCAAAGATTTCAATGTCTGGATTGTGTGTTTGGATAATATTGAACTGATTAAGAACTCTATGTAGAGGTGAGTGCGGACCCAAATTAGTTCTACAAAATTGTATATGAAAGGATCTTTTGATTTTATGCCTAGGATAAGAGCGAGCAATTAATAGCCAGGGGTACTTTTTCTAATAGATAACTTACACTAAAATATTCTTCATAGAGGTGCTAACTGCGTAGCGATATTAGATTCCAGGGTTGGTCATGACCTACCGTACCGACTTCGACGGTCCTCTGCTTTGATAAGCTCAAAGTCCAGAAGTAAGAAGATCACGTCGTACTCTGTCGTCATTGGTCAAGTGGCAATGCAATCTACACTTAGACAGCCTCATTATATTTTCGCAAGTGGCGTTCGTGGCGCAGCGGTAGTGAATGCGACTGCTGTGCATGAGGTCTCGGGTTCGAATCCCGGGTCGGGCCAACATAAAGTTATTGGGTTTTTCTGTTATGAAATCTCAATAGCAGCTCGGAGTTAGGAAGTTGGCGGTGTTAGACACCCCCGTGCCTCGGAAAGCACGTAAAGCCGTTGGTCCTGCGCCGGATCTCTCGCCGGTCGTGTCGGATTACCGTCCCATCGGATCATGAGAATTAGGAAACAGAGAGTGCACTTGTGTTTGCGCACAGGCTTGTGCACTATAATATCTCTTGCGCAGATGGCCAGTCTCCATTAAGATTGGCCGCCGTGACCGAAATTCGGTCTGGAGGACATTATTATTATTATTATTATATTTTCGCAATCTATACTCTACTACACTTTGCCTTCGGTTTCGCTTGCGTAAAGGGTAGGTTACTAAGACTTAGTACTTTTTTCTCGATGAAAGGTACCATATGTCCTTTTCTGTTCGCCTGAAAATGTGTATGTGAAATTTTCTTGATGATCAATCGAGTAGTTAAGGCGAGAAAGCGTAGCAAACAAACTCACATTCCCATTTATAATATTAGTTATAGCTAGCAAATAATTTCGCTTGTAATAAGTTCCGTACTTTTATACAGCGGCTAACAATGATTTGAATAAAAGATTCGGCCTGACTTTCTGGACGTGAAGTTGTCATGACACAATACTAACATGACATCTGAATTATAAATATAGTTTTATCACGCACACTCAGTTGTACACTATCGTTTCCTGTAATGAAAATGTAATGTGTGAGCTCACTTTTCTTAGTGTGAACACTATCATGCAATCTAAGTACACTGGGAGACTGAGAGCACATTTATGATTTAATAAATATTGGCCGCGGCTTCGCTCGCTTAAATGTAGATTAAGTTAGGGAACGTTTTCCTGTTCTACTGACAACGGGTATGCAAAATTTCACGATGATCGGTCTATTAGTTAAGACGTGAAAGTTTAACAAACAAACAAACCTACTCACATTCGCATTTATAATATTAAAACTTAGGGTTTAGGATATCTTTTGCGCCTAAGACAGATTTAACTATGTATTTGGATTGTGATCTTGTATTTGTCACAAAATACATACTTACGGAAGGCTGATTTCATACAACTAGCGGTCGCCTAGAGGTCAAAATTCGACCAAAATTCCTAAGCTTGCTTGCTTGCTTGCTTGTTTTCAGTTTTTCTTTATTACATAATATAATAAATAAGGTATAGGTAACCATAGTTACAAATAATTGTGCGACGTCAGATAACAATGCCGAAATACTACGAACGCGATCCGACTGCGTGTGTCAAATGCATGGTTGTGTGTGCGTGTAGTGATTTTCATTAATTTAATGTATTTCTAAGGCATATTTAAAAAAATATTAGGATTCGCCCCTCCTTCTCCATATAAACTTTAACTGTGCCAAATTTCATTCTTCTCCGTCCGCGCAATTTTCGTAAAAAGGGGCACAAAGTTTTTGCTTCACGTATTAATATATAGATTTGCGAAAGCAAATCCAGTCACCCATTCACAGCGATCTCGGCTCTACTAGCGATTGTAGCGTCACCAGAAGCCTTACAGCATGCGCGAGAATGAGACAGAGCGTTACAGAAAGTTTACTTTGACTCGTTCTGGCATATGCAAAGATGCATTAACGCACGACGATTAAGCCACTGTACCGAGTATTGTGGGTTCGAATCCACAAATGGTTGTTCCAAGTCTGGGTGTTTTTTGTGTAAGTTGTTTGAATGTTTGTAAAGTCCCCGCGACACAGGAATTATTCTTAGTGCGGGAGTCATCTTATTTAAAGCAAGCAAACAAGTCTTTGCTGTTCACTTCGATAAGCCTACCAAAAGGAATCAAACCAAATAATTGCACTATCAGCAAAGGGATTACACACAGAGTCTTTAAACTCAGAATAACACCTAGCTGTTTTTTATGCACGTTGTTTAAACGTTTGACAAGTCCCCCGCGACACAGGAATTATTCCCTAGTGCGGGAGTTGTATTTTACATAGAAAAAAGAATTAAAATTAACAGATACCGTTAAGGCTCCTGGTCTGAGCCCGGCGCAACAATATATTTATTCAGACATAGCCGCACCAGTCAGCTTGAACACTGCTAGTGTTACCTGTTCAAAACGTCAAGCATTAAAAAGGTAAACATACATGATCGCGTTAATACACTTTACATCAATCTCGTGTCACGGTGTTTGTGGTCGCACGCATCCGAAACGGCTCAACAGATTTCATGATTTTTTATGGATATTTGGTAGGTATGAGAATAGGTCGTAAAGTATATTTTATACTGCTAGGTGATTAGGGTGTCACGTAACCTACATTTACGCGAGCAAACCCGCAGGCAAAAGCTAGTACCTAATATTTATACTAATATTATAAAGCTGAAGAGTTTGTTTAGTTGAACGCGCTAATCTCAGGAACTACTGGTTCGAATTGAAACATTATTTTAGTGTTGGATAGCCCATTTATCGAGGAAGGCTATAAGCTATTTACCATTACGCTGGGACAAATAGGAGCGGAGCATCAATAAAAAAAATTGATCAAACGGGGTAAATTCTCTAATGTGACGCAGACGAAGTTGCGCGGGTCAGCTAGTATTGCAACGCGAAAGTTTATTTAGAGTTTCAGTAATAAAAAAAAATCCCATATAACTGTTACGTCTTGATAGAATTAGGTCACTAGTGTTATGTAAATAAGAATCATGTGAACCGGCCAAGTTTACGAGCGGCAAGGCTATCGTAATATACATACTTCACATGTTCAGTGTTAATGATGTCATCATCACTTTTCGATCAGAGGCATCACACCTCACGTGGCGATCGCGTTTTCCTGTGTCCGTAGATTCGTACATACGATATCTATTAGTCAGTGGTCGCCAATTGCTCGAAATTTCGACTGTTACTTATGAAATTGAAATTATTGCCTTTTTTGGTAAATTGCTTACTACACCCCTTATACAGGCCTTACCCCTTATATTTTTTAATATATTCTATTCATTTTTTTTTTCTGGATTGCCTTCAGTTCTCCTATAAGCCATTTCAAGGTTATACATTAATTACCGGACACCCTGTATACCACTCCATATAAACGTCAAAACTTCTCCACGCAGTATGTTAAAAGGTGTTCAATTTTTTCTTCACGTTTCAATATATACATTACTAGATTTAGCCTGCGGCTTCACTCGCGTAAATGTAGGTTAGGTTAAGTTAGGTTATGTCAGTAACAGTAATTTTTCTGCATGAATGTGTATGAAAAATTTGATGATGTTCGGTCGAGTAGGTAAGGCCTAAAAGCGTAACAAACAAACTCACATATGTACATTTGCGTTTATAATATTAGTTAGGACTAAGATCGCATCTTTAAATTCACTTTTTCCCTGTGGACTAAACTATCTCCGTACCAAATTATATCAAAATCATTTCAGTTGTTTACCGATGAAAACGTAAAAGCATTACGTCTGCATTTATCAATGAAATCCTTCAGTATGTTAGGATCCGGTTTTTCCTATCTGTCATCATAAATCTCTTAAGCTACCAATACGATAAAGTGTTATTGCAAGTGTTAAAGGTCGACCTTCGAGTTGCCGCTATTATCCGTTTGCATAAGGTCTTTGTATATTTGTAAGGATTCGTCGGCAATGACCTATAGGAAATGCTTAGATAACGGTTGTAAAACCAATATAAGGTTACTGATAGGCTGCAGTTAGGTATTGAAAAGAGTTTTTTATGGCTAATGGTCGTACGGTAATAGGTTTTCGTAGGTACCTGGCGTTGCAAGCGTCTATGGGGTATGAAAACCCAGTATAGCAAGTTGCCTTCAAAAGTCCTTTAAAAAAGCATTGTTTTTCGTCCAGAGCGGCAAAGGTCACACTAGTACCCTGTTGAGACCGTAGCACCTCCTTAAGCACAAGGTACATCTGGCTATTTTACTCACCGCCGTTGATGTTTTTGTTAATTTAAGAAAAACCATAGAAAAACAAGCAACTATACATAAAAGAAACAAAATAGAATTCGAATTGGCCATTCATAAAATATTGAACTTGTTGTTTACCAGCGGCTCATATGTTGAGCCACCAATTTACTTTATTATTGGAAAGAGGCGTGACCTTGTGGATTTAGATAGTCAGTACGAAAAGCACAACGTGAGCCTTTTTCTTCACACAAAGCGGCAACTTCATATTAAAATCCTTATTATCTTATAAAAGTAACCACCGCAAGTGGTTACTTCTATAGTATAAAGTATTTGTGGTCTGTACATGATAAAAATTCGTGGTCTTTTGTGACCGGCACCGCTTTCAAAATGTTGATGATTTTCTGTACAAAGCAAATCATGAATTTACGCCTCCAACATACTTGACACTTTTCTTGTATAATTAAAAACAAATCCTATGTTTTTCTATTCTGGATAAATTGTGAAGTGCCCGAATAATACTTGAAAACTATTTCATGTTAAAAAAACATATACTTACAATAAAATAAATATAGCTTTGGGTGTTAATCACCACAGACTGGATCCCAGACAGTGCTAAGCGGCAACATGATAGACCGACGCGTCGATGGCAAGACGAATTCAGTAGCTATCGGAGGGACATGTCCAAACGAGCACATTCAGGCCCTGCAGTTGCCCTGCAGTGGGACAATACGGACTAACATTTTAAAATTAATAAATAATAAAAGCATATTGTAATTTTAAATGTTATTGGACTACAATCTTATAAAGCCTTGTTTATTTAAATTCTATAATCACATTTCCCAGTTTGGTTGCTCAAGTTTGGAAAAACCGCAATACCCTTCCTCTCATAGTAACCACAAGTTACATGTTCTCTGAAATGAACTTCTCGAGGTACCAGTTCTTAGTATTACTAGTTATGTATTTATTATTAACAAATGGGAACGTGCTGCATAATTAAGCAGGTAGTTGCACATTCCAAATGACGCCAGCTCTACGAAGGTTGAACCAGTTGAAATTAAACTCGTTACATTGTATTTATTATTTATGGAAATGTAGTCTTTGTGTCGTTAAAATCATTGTTGAAGTCAAATCTGTTGGCCCCGCAGCGTAAATAAGCTCGGCTTCATTTTTGTGGACGATGGCGTAAGTCAGACTTACGCCATCGTCATACATTAAATTCTTATGGAGTACTAGCTTTTGCGCGCGACTTCGCCCGCGTGGTATCTACAACAATAAAAAGTAGCCTATGTCCTTCCCCAGGTTTTAAACTATATCTGTACCAAATTTCATCTAAATCGGTTGAGTGGTTTAGCCGTGAAAAGGTAACAGACACACAGGCAGATAGAATTACTTTCTAATTTATAGGTAGTATTAGTAAGGATAAGGATAGGATTATGTCTTTGTGTAAATATTCTCAGCAGCAGTCCGAAGTCTGCCAATATTCCTCCAAGATTTATTGTATTACGTGGGATTTAAAACGGAGATGGTAAAAAGGTCGTACTCGATACATTACTGCTTATTCTTTTAAAATTAACGGCTTGCCCTGATATCGCCCAGATTGAACAAAATATATACCATCATAATATATTACCATCTTAATTCATGTATCTTTCTAATAGTGGAAAAAGATTAAGCGCAGTGGTTCCAAAGATAACTCGCCACATACACACAAATTCACAAAATTCGCACAATTTCTTTATAATTTTAATAAAGGAATAAGCCGGTAGATATGTATAAGCAATAGCCTAGTGGGATACCGTTGAACTGCCATGCTGAGGTCTCGAGTTCGATCCCAAGGCACGCATCTCTGACTTTTTGAAGTTATGTGCGTATTAAATAGTTAATTATCGCTCGCTTTTACGATGATGGAAAACATCGGTAGGAAAACTGCATGTCTAATGGCAACTCCTACAACTAACAAGTATAAGTTATCCGAAAGATTAATCGCATGCTGTCTCACTCATGTTAGGTTAAAGAAGAGAGAGTGCGAGACTTTTATCTTATAGATAAATGTTATCTAGAGATGGTACAAGCCCTAAGAGTTCTCCATTATGTTCTCTATGTCTGTCAACTCGCACTGGGCCAGCGTGGTGGACTATGGCCTATCCCTTCTCTAACCGAGAAGAGGCCATTGCCCAGCAGTAGAACAGTTTATTACAGGGCTGGTATTATAAATGTATAGACTAACTTTTTTATAATATATATAAAACTAATCTATGTAATCTATACTAATATTATAAAGCTGAAGAGTTTGTTTGTTTGGTTAAACGCGCTAATCTCAGGAACTACTGATTCGAATTGAAAAATTATTTTAGTGTTGGATAGCCCATTTACCGAGGAAGGCTAGATATAGGCTACTATATAACATTAAGCTACGACCAATAGGAGCGGCGCATAAATGAAAAATGTTACTAAAACGGGAATAATTTTCTTATGTGAAGCAGACGAAGTTGCGTGGGTCAGCTAGTGTATCTATAAACAAATAGCAAACTATTTCGAAGCCAAAAATAATACGCGGATACTACTGTTTATTTATTTCAGTGCTTTAAATGTAATTCATGCTAACCTATCAATACGTGAACGGCAACTTTCTAATTCTACTAAATGTTAAAAATGTGAATATTTGTAAAGACTTTTGTATGTTTGAAAGTTAATCATGCGTAAACCGCTGAACAAAGTTGGTTTAAACTTGACAGACCGATAGACCATGTCATAGATTAACACATACGACACTTTTAGCCCGATTCGTTCGTAGTGGTTTAAGTGCTCGCCTCGCCACTGCGCCGAGTGTTGTGGGTTCGAATCCCACACGAGACAAACTTTGTGTGATCCACAAATGGTTGTGCCGAGTCTGGATGTTCTTTGCGTCCGTTGTGTATTCGCCACACGGCCTTTGAGCAAATCGACAAAAATTAGATGGCAAAATTAAATTTCCTGTGTCGCGGAAGCCTTTATAAACATTCAAATGTTTAATATTTAAAGTCTTTCGCGACACACGATATTTAATTCTTTTCATCTAATTCCCGTCGACTTGCTCAAAGGCCGTGTGGCGAATAATCGCATATTTTCAACATTTAGAAGAGTTGACACAATTTATATCCTGGTATGCGTCTCCATAGGATTCAGCAGAAGATTTATCTATTTTAATTACTTGAATAATTAAAATTAAGTCGTTCTATTAAAATTATTTAATTTCTTACTATTTTAACTTGTTCAGTACGTTTCGCTTGAACTTTTTGTTGGTAGAGTACTTCTATGCTAGGCTTAAGGAGTGAGTTCAAAGCATTGATTTGAATTGATTATAAAGATGTCAGCATACGTCGTCACACTTCTATTTTCATACATTATTCAGTGGATGTCCAATAACGTCATGTCAGTATTTAGATGTTACTCATAGGCCGTCACACATTTTTTGACAAGCGCTTATCTCTGCCCTGTCTATTGTAATTACGTAATTTGAAGACGGAATCGTGATGACTAACTTCATTATATGATACAAAAATACCTACAGACATAATATATTATCACGCCTTATTATGGTGGCCTGGATGGCGTAGTGGTTAGTGTAATCGACTGCCACGCCTGACGTCGCGGGTTCGATTCCCGCACAAATCAAACATTTGTGTGCATGGACATGGATGTTTGTCTTGGTTTAATTGTTTCTATGTATAATATGTATGTATTTACAAAAAAAAGTATATATGTATGTTTATCCATTGTCTAGTACCACCCATAGTACAAGCTCTGCTTAATTTGGGCTAGATAGTGTTGTGTGTATGTGATAAAATATTATAGTATTCCTGTATCGAGAAATAGTCGTTTTATCTACAGACAGTTAACTTTTGACGTATATTTCATAGAATATATGTCAAAAATTACTGTCCCTGGGAAAAACAACTCGTTCCTTAATATAGGAACCGGGCCTAAACGAGTCGGCTTTGCTACGGACAGTTAGGTTCCGACATATTTTTCACAGAATAACTAACTCATTGTAGACGAAGACTTATCTCTTGATATAGGAACCAGGCTTTAATCCTAATTTATATTATAAAAGCAAATGTGAGTTTGTTTTGTTACCCTCTCACGCCTTAACTTCTCGACCAATCACCATGAAATTACGCATTCACGTTGCCAGGAGACCAAAAAAAATACAGAGCGTTTCATACAGAAAACAGTACTTTTACTAATCTAACCTATGTATGTACTCTTTACTCTCAGACATGTAGGATTCCTCACGATGTTTTCCATCACCTATTAATCAAGCGATACATGTACAGTTTATATATAATAACACATAAGCCGCGGGAAAAATCAAGTACATAATATATTAATAAGTAGTCTATTTCATAATAAGGTAAATATGTGCTAAATTACAACACCGAACCGGTAGAACATACAATAAAAGTTTTAAAACTATAACCCGACTACGTAAAAAAGAGGCCTAAAAAGGAAGAATTTAAAATTTATATATGCCTATGTCACCCGGGCCATTATTACGAATCTATTGACACCTCATTCATTAAAATCGGTTCAGTAGTTTAGGCGCTACGGCTACAAAATCATTACCCTGGCTTGGCTTCGCCGTAGTCGGGTAATAAGTATAAATTTTCCTTAATTACTCAATGTTTATTTACTGTTTTATAATGTTTATTTAAACAGTATTGTTGTTTATAAATAGAATTATAAGTTTGTCAACCAGTTTATTTATTACTAGGTTTTGCCTGCGGCTTCTCTCGCGTTAATATACATACATTTCTATACCTTATGGACAGTACTTTTTTACCGAATGAAATGGTACCCTATGTCTTTTTCTGTATTCCTGACAACCTGTATGCAAAATTTCATAATGATAGGTCGAATAGTTAACGCGTGACAACGTAACAAACGAACAAACTCACATTTGCTTTTATAATATTAGTTAGGTTTTACACTTATAAGCAGTGACAAAATATTGTTTTATTTTATTATTTACTAACGACCCACCCCGGCTTCGTATGGATAGTACAAAACCTTAACAAATTATACATCTAAACCTTTCTCATGAATTACTCTGTCTACTGGTGAAAACCATATGAAAATCCGTTCAGTAGTTTTTGAGTTGACAGACAGACGCGGCAGGGGACAATGATTTATAATTCTATCTTTATTTATCTTCTAATAAAAAAGGTCCCTCCTTTCATACCTTTTTAATCTTCTAACATTCCAACTCTTCAATTTGACGACTACCCGACATAATTAAGATGTCATTGCAACTCGATACTGGCACGTGGAGAGCAATAGTCAGAGCCACCCTCCGCATGCCATCCTTTAATTGTCTATTTTATTTGTTATCTTACACCCGCGGCGGCGTAAGCAGCCACCCTTGTTTTTTCACGCGAAAAGACATATCAAGGTGTATTGTTGGGCGGTTAAAACGAAGGTTCTATTACTGAAGTAAGTGCTAGTACTTATTTTAAGGATGTATTATGTGTTGATGACTTGTAGGTAGAGCTCAATTACATCCAAATTTTGCCAGCTATGGTTGTTGGCCACACTTAATGGCGGGTGATCCTATTGTCGTCTATTGGACACAGTGCTAGACTCAGTGCTGCGACTGAGAATTTCTTGATCCAAAATCACAATAATACTGCCAACCCGGACATCGAACCCAAGACCTCATGCACAGCACTCACCACTGCTGCTTTATCGCCAGTCAGTTTATACATAATATCAGCCATATATTAAACTGACTCACTCCTGGGCGCAGTCCTCTTCTCAGTGTAAAAAGGGTTTTCGAGAACATTATGGAGAAGTCAGTTTATTTCACAAGTTTTAAATATAATTGTAGTCAACCAAATATTCGTGACATATCATGTCTCTTGCCAATAAAATATGCCCTTGTATTCTTACGCCGTGATACTCTTTCTCTTTCTAACCTGTACTTTTAGTAATTAGCGATCCACTACTAAATTAAACACGTATTTAAACAGCCTTTATTACTTTTACCTTGACCTAGCATAAAACCTTTTTTATAGCAACCTAAAACTTATACACTAGTTACTACATTAGCTAAGGGATCGATATTACATACATACTGGGTGTTTCTTAGTATAGTGAAACCTCTCAGGGGATGATTATACTTGTCATTATGAACAACTTTTGTATTGGGACATAGCCATAAGCGCGAAAAAAATCTGCTTTCAAAAAAACATTTTGTCGAGGTCAAAGTCCAATTTTGTATGGAACAGTTGTTTCTTTTTTTACATTTTGCAAAGAAAATGATAGCAAGACGTTTTATTTAAATCGCCATATATATGCTTATAATTTTAAAATACATAATACTAAATACAATTAAACAGAAGGCGGTACATGGAGATCAAATTCGGCAACTGCGTCAGCTATTGTTGCAGTAACGCTGGTATTCTTGCAGGCCTACGAACAATATTTTATTACGAACCAATGCATAAGAAAAAATATAGCTAAAATAATAAATATAAACTTATAACAATATATTAATATATATTAGAAGGGTTAAAAACTTCAGTTTTTATGCGCAGCCTATCGTGATAAAACGATACACCTCACCTTTTACCAGAAGATCTTATGCCTATTTATACTTTAAAAATCAAGTAAGGAGGAGCCCAGGACTTTCACACAGTCCTTTATTCCATAGACGGTTATCGGCATGCTTCTATTACACTTGACCCCCTAAAAATTGGCTGTTATGCACTTCTGCCGAACCCTTCGAGGATATACATGGGTATATTTACCATGCAGTTCTCAAATCCAATACCATGTCACACATGTCTGACTTTTTGAAGTTAGGTATGTGCGTATTAAATGGTTAGTTATCTCTCGTTTTATAGGTGCAGTAAACATCGTTAGACAAAAATATCTTCATTTTTTTCTTTAGAAAAGACAACACCCTCTCCAGGAATAAGTCTTGTGTCGCGGATGACTTTACAAACATTCAAACAACGGACACAAAGAACACCCAGACTCGGAACAACCATTTGAGGATCAAACAAATTTTTGTCCCGTTCGGGGATCGAACCCACATTACTCAGCGCGGTAGCAGTGGCAAGGCCATACAAACACTTCTTTATTTAGGCCTAATTTGAGTTGCAAATTACTTGTAATACCTCGAGCTAAGTTAAAAGCTTGTGCTACGGTCGGTCGGGGTACCGCGATAATTATTCATTATAAGTTTGTATGTGAGATCTCAGAAGGCATGAATGCTTGCAGGTTTTTTCAAACACACTTATTTTGAAAATTGTTTTGAATTTCCGTGCGTAAGCTCTTGATTGCTATAAACCTATAAGGAAGCAACTTAAATTAGTCCTAACGATACAGTACATAATGACATTTTGATAAAAAGAAAGTCGATGAATATTTGTCGTAAGTTATTTTAATTCGCTCTGATGTTTCGAATAGACATCTATGTTATCATTGTTAATTCGGGTCAATCTTGATGAGTCATGACCGGCGACTCAAGATCAAATTGCGTGACGCTCAACTTTTTAAATAGAAATTTGATAAGGCATTCTGTTGCAAGACGTCACGTCAAAACATATACGAAATTCTGAATATCAGATGTCGGCAATTTTATATGAGGATATTTTTAGGTAACTTAATAGCAAAGTATACTTGAATAATTGATGCATGAAACTATAACCGTATCTCAAGAAATTAATTTTGCCACGCATTTTGTTCTCGTAATCGGATTTATGAACCAAGGTCTTTGATAAGTCTAAGATTACCAGTATATTTTATGGTGCGTCAATTTTAAATAAGTAGTGCCGACTTAAGTGTATATAAGAGATAATATTTAAATATGATTATGATAGAAGATATTTATCATTGCATTATTCTTCTTCGCGTTTCGAATGTAAATCTACTACAAATTATATTGTGATGGTCCAAATCGCAGTCAAATTCAATGCGTTGTCGGAGACAATTATCAAGTCCGCCTCCGTGCATGTGCGTGGAAATGCAGGACTCTTTGTCAAATTAATTACATCGCAGCAACAGCCCAGATTGCATTTAAACAGCCTGAAATGGTACGGCAATGTCTTAGAAGATCACTTCCAGTTTTGGTATGTGTCCCAGTGGTGTTATATGGATACTTGTAATACAAATAGTTCTAACCTATTTGGTCCAGCAACATGATTTATTTACTTTTATTTATCTTTTATTTTATCTTCTGTTCGAGGAGGCACTTAACCTATTTTTATTCCGATGTGTAGAGTTTTAGATCCTGAAAATACGGATCTGTCAACAGAGGTACTATTTTTTCAGATCCTACCGCTAGCAGATAATAATTTTTTGCAGGTTCATCATTCTGCGAGTGATATCACAGTTGTTGTAAGAGACCGTATACTATGACAACCAGGTACCACGAGGTCCACCTATGCATAGGTACACTCCAGTGTATGCATAGGTGCCGTATTAATAGAGTTAAAAGAAATCATATAGTGACCAATAAAATATCTTCTCCAGGTCGCAGCGGCTCAAACGTTAAAGACATCGAGAAGAAAACAGGCGCTATCATCAACTTCAAGAAGTTTAGCGACAAGGACTACGATGTGTGCATCATTAGAGGGCGGTCGGACACCACGCAGCTGGCAGAGACGCTTATACATGACTTCATCAAACAGCAGCCCGTCATTATTGAGGAGAACATGTCTGTGCCCAGCTGGGCATGCGGCAAGATCATCGGTGAGTGCTTCTTTTAAATTGGAAACTTTTCTTAAAGTTGAGGCAATTAGACTAGATAAAAATAATGATTTGCATTTCATTTCTATAAATAAATATACAGACAAAATCAGCAAAAACTGCACAGACCAAAAAGCTATTAAGTAAAGCTAAGAATGTCTCATGTAGATATGCAATATAACATAAAAAACATTACAGTTGTTAAATTTTTGATACTTCTACCATTAGCTTCAAAAGAAGTCTGTCTGGGAAGCACGCAGACCACAGCCTTCCCAGAAAGGCCATACTGGGCACAGCCCTCTTTTCATTGTGTGAAAGGTTACGAAGTACATATGTACGTTACCACGCTGGCCCAGTGCGGATTCACAGACTCTACATATCTTCGAGAACATTATGGAGAACTCTCAAACATGCAAGCGATAATTAACTATTTATTACCTACGCATAAAACTTCGACAAATCAGAGATGCCATGGAGCGGATTTGAGACCCCTGCGTGGCAGTCCAACGCTCTCAAATTCAAATGTATTTCATTAATCATCTATATTTCAAATACATAAATTAAATTAATTGCTGGTTTTCTTTAGGTCATGGAGGTGACAACATCAGCGCTATAGGCCACCGCAGCGGCGCTCGCGTCAAGATTGAGGGTCGACAGACCGACACCGGCTCACAAAGAAACATCACTATCAAAGGCACCAAGGAGCAGATCGAAATCGCCAAAGGACTCATCGAGAACAGTGTAAGTATACTATTGGATACAAAACGAGGATTGCTACGAATTATTGTCAGTGTCTCCTGAAGAAACACTCTTGGCATTATTAACAGCCTTGTATATGCAGAGGCTGTGTGGAGAATGAGGAGACATAAGCACACTAATTTGGCAGTTAGGCAATTTGAACTCCAACTGACATACTATTAGAGTTCAAATTGCCTAACTGCCAAATCTCGAGTTAACTCTTTGTTTTATTAAGAGAACGATATGTTCTTACACTGCGTAATGGGACCAACGAACTGACAAGGTTTCTGAGTAATCTGGCAACGATGAAGGAAGAATTTAGCAAAGTAAGCAACTTCTGTTTTCTGTAGAGAGCTAAGAAAAGGCTAAGTAAATACATACCCGTGACTACGTTGATCGTAGGAGAGCCACGCTTCGGCACGAATAGGCTGGCTCGACCGGAGTGATACCTCGGCCTCACAGAAAACCGGCGTGAAAAAGCGCTTGCGTTGTGTTTCGTCGAGTGAGTGAGAGTACCGGAGGCCCAACCCCTCCCCTTCCCCTTCTTGGCAAATTTAAAAGGCCGGCAACGCACTTGTGACTCCTTTGGTGTTGCGGGTGTCCATGGGCGGCGGTAATCGCTTACCATCAGGCGATACGTCAGCTCGTTTGCCTACTATACCATAAAAAAAAATGCCCAACTGAACTATACTTTTAAGAAAGGGGTCATCAGTCAACATAATGCTTTTAGCCGTTTGCCTTGAAGCGTACTAACCCCCAGTTTCTGAATTAAGAATTACATGTTAAGAACGACTCAAATTCTACTTAAGCAGTTTTGTTTCCTTATACTGTAATAAAATTTGAGTAGGTATTTGAACATCAATGCTCAGTTGATGGCGTTGGTGAAATTCGATTCTATAAAATGTTTGAAAATACTCAGTAGAGATTGCTACCTTTCTTAATTCAAAACCCGGAGTTAAGTTATCACTACAGCGATGCTGATGATACGCATAATTGTATTGGAAGGATATTCGAATAAAATTTTTTTAGTAGAAGACATCTCTCGCTTTAGGAATAAATCCAGTGACGCGGCGGATTTTACAAACATTCAAACAATGGACACAAAAAACACCCAGACTCGGAACAACCATTTGTGAATCACACAAAGTTTTGTCCCGTGTGGGATTCGAACCCACAACACTTGGGTGATTCGAACCCACAACTCTCGGCGCAGTGGCGGTGGCGAGGCGACCGCGCCATCCGTGCAGTAAAATCCAAAAAAGTCAATATTTATTCAAAAAATTCAATATTAATTAAAAAAAGTCAATATTAATTCAAAAAAGTCGATATAAAAAATGTGCAGTATTCCTACTTTGCATGATAAAGGACGCAGGGCAGACACTTATGTATAATGTCGATACATTCGAATAAAATTCCAATAGATAATAATTGTACACATCGCGTAGTAATACTCGAACATCGTAGCAAATATTAGACTATTAACCACCTTTAATTCATCAACCCAATTTCACAAATGTGCAGACAATACAATTGCATTTGCTCTGAATCGGATATCTGCCACGATAGTTATAATGTGTATAAAAATGTTTTTTTTTTTAAAAAGAAGACATAGAGCACAATCTATGTCTTCTTTTTTTCACTTATTTTTCCATTGTTTACCTTAGCTCACTAAAGTTTTAAATATCAACTGAATGATGTGTATAGTTTTAATTGGACTTCAGGTTGGCAACTATTTAATGTTCAATTGAGTAATGTGCAAATATTTAATCTGTTGTCTGTTACTGTACCTATTTAATAAAAATAAAATAAAATAAATATAATATTTTATTTAAAGGTTGCCCAAGAGAAATGCCGTCGCGAGATCGAACAATCGAAACGAAGCCCCCGCCACTCTACGCCTGCCGAACAGTCGCCGTCGCCTACCCCGTCTACTAACACCAGCGAGCATTCGGAAGACCAAGGTGAAACGCACCTCAGGCATGTCAAATATAAGAGGCCTGGTAAGCTAACCGCATGTCTACACATGTAGTCTTAACTATAGAAAATAGGTAAAAACATATTGAAATATTTTTGTTCCCATAAAACAATATAGAACCAAAAATCGGCAGGCTAATAGCAGCGGCAAAAAAGCTGTTGAGTATCGTCCAGGATATGTAGATACATACATAGTTTTCTGTTTCCCAGAGGGATAGGCAAAGTAAAAAAAAAAAAAATTAAGGCAGAGACTAGATTTAGATATACAAAATACAAGCAAAAAAATTGCAATCAAAATCTGTGGTAATTTTTTTGGTATATTTTCTAAATAAATATACCAGCATTATACACCTAGACGAAATCCACTCAAAAGCAACGTCTTGGTCACATTTTGACAGCGATCCCTCGACTATTCGTGGTTTATTCGTATTACCTTAATTACAAAATAGCGATGGGCGAAGATGTATTCAAATAAAATTTAAATAATTTATATACTTTTGGCCAAGGATATATGTCGCGTACCTATTTCAATGACAAAGACAAATCATTTTTTTCGAATGTATGAATAAACTAGCTGACCCGCGCAACTTCGTCTGCTTCGCATAAGAGAATTTTCCTCGTATTTCCAACATTTTTCATTGATGCACCGCTCCTATTGGCCGTAGCGTGATGTTATATAGCCTTCCTAGATAATTGGGCTATCCAACACTAAAATCATTTTTCAATTCGGAGCAGTAGTTCTTGAGATTAGCGTGTTCAACAAAACAAACAAACTCTTCAGCTTTATAATATTAATATAGATTAATTGATCGATTTAATAAATGTGTTAGAGTTAAAGGAGAATACATTGGGAAGGAAAAATAATTTTGCGTTCTATTTCTTACTTTTTACCCTTAATTCCGCGAACTTTCTGACCCACCCTTGTGTGTACTATGGGTGTTATGATACATTGGTATATTATTCAAATGCCACTATGCCCATTACTACTATAAAACAAAATAGTTTGACAATAATATCTAGTCTTTTTTTTCGAGCGAATTCTTTATTTAAGTCCTGTCTCATATAATATCTTAGTAGATATGTGACGCAGCAAAAAATATAAACATTGTACGGTTTCGTACACTTGATTGTTGTTGTGGTTGGGTGAGTGCGGTAAGAAGAACAAAGATACAAGTCGCACTAAATAGTCACGTATAATTAGATTACGATAACACAATTTAAGCCTTGGCAATTTGTCTCTCTAATGTCTGTACGTCGCGGCAGTATAGTTAGCACTGAGTTGCTCTTATCACTGCATATTATTAAATAAAGTCCCTCTCTGCATCTGTCTGTTTGTCTGTTCGCTATAAACTAAAAAACTACTGAACTGCATACTGCAACTGAAATATTCATGCGGTTTTCACCAATAGACAGAGTGACTCATGAGGAAGGTTTAGGTGTATAATTTGTTAAGGTTACCCACGTGTAGCCGGGGTCGAGACCCTAGTAATAATATAATGAATGTTGATTTAGTAAATGTCGCGCGTCCGACAGGTCGCTTTGACAGCAAAATACAATGTACAGTTTAATGAGACTGTATAGCAAAGTGAATTGAAAATACGATCCATTGAAACATAGACTATATTATTTTCTTACCCATAAATAGTATACTGACCTAGAGATGACATTAACATGATTGTATTTCAAGGCGATTTACACTACAATAGGTATTTGTGTTTGTCATTATACCGAAATGTTGACAGCTAATATATTGTCCTACCACTGCCTCAATTCGATAACTAAAACCGTATTTTATGCCATGTTAGGCATAATTGGATGAATAATAATTCTTGTAATGTTGTTTCTTTTTCAAATTAGACGGTGGTATGATTTTAAAGCTTACGAATAGTTGAGAGATAATGATCAAAACGAGAATTTCGAAAATACTTTGGTATAATATTAGACATGTTTAAACTACTCCACTACTATGCATTAGCCTCATATTATGAGAAGCGCGGTGTTGAGCGGTAGATTTCAAAATTAAATATCTTCGAGAACATCTTGGAGGACTCTGAGAGATTGCCTTGAGGTTATTTTTCTTCAAGATTTAAGCGAAAGTACATGAACTATGTCATACACGAAACTTAGAGAGTCGTGTGATGAGGGATTAGTTCTCCAATAAGTGGATGTAAAATGTTAATTAAGTTTTAAATACATTATATTTTTTATAAATACCTTTCGGATGCAGTTATCTTTTCCGAAAACCGATAAGTATATATTTTTTAACGTCGTGCCTCTTTCAATCAATTCTTGTTTAGACAAGTATTCTGCAATTAAACCTTAAGAAAATCAACGACGTTGGCTCAGCCACAGAACATTTTTTAAGCTGGTAAGAACCCAAGGGTCATATCCTAGCAACACTCAATATGTATATGATTTTATTGCATTCATTTTATACATATTATTTATTTTATAATAATCATATACTCCCCACAGTGATTGTCTATTAATATACCTATTTGCTAAGTGTTGCCAGATTTTAACACACATTTTAAATATTATAATATAGTGTAACGTGCACTAGTGTGGAACCTAATAAGTATATATAGTTATTTATGTGTTTGTTTTGTGTCGTTTTGAGTGCCTTTTTGTGTATGTCGGGTTTTGCAGTGAATAATTAAGGATTCTTTGGTCAAGGGATGTAGTTTGGTGATAGTTATTACACATTTTTGGATGGTTATTTTATCAGAACGATTTGGTATTGGCAGATAATGTCTTGTGTGAATTTGAAATGCATTTTCGGAGTAATACGGGCACAAAATTAATAGAAGTTTTGTTTGGGGAAGATCGGTATATAAGGTGTTTATTATATATGTAGATCTACATATATTTAAACTGACTACGCCTTTGGTACACTAAAAGAGTGGTCACGATTACTCTTTGTTTTTTAAACGAACGTTTTACGCGCATTAACTGCGAGTATCCCACCTAATGTTATCCAAAAATCTGTATCTTTGAAATATTTTAAATGGTTTCATAAAAAGATATCCTAGTACACTCATGAATATTTTTTGTAAACGTTTGTCTATATTCAAAATATTATTTGAGCAGTAGCACGAATTAGAAAGACAAAAAATACTTTAATCATGACTATTGTTTTGTGTGCTGAAGGCTTAAATCAGTAGTGATGTTCCTAGTGCCTAGTGCGAGTTTGTTTTACGTTAAGGCGACCGACAAGTTTATGACGTTTGGCGCTCCGATTAGTCCGCTCCAAGCTCTTAACCAATCAGAGAGCCAAACGCGATAAACGTTTCGTTCGTGTTCACGTAAAAACAACTCGCATTACGCACCCCTATTACTAATATGAAGTGTTAAATGATACAGAGTGTTATATAAAAGTGTGGTCGTATTTAAGACTCTTTTGTCTAAAAGGTAAACAAATAATTACGATATTATTTTAAAAATCGTATGTTGATACGATATAAGACACTTTGAATATATTTTTATTGTACGTCAACATGGTCGAATTGTTATGTATGTCAAGAAGGATACATGATGTTGCATATTCCTATCATTGTTTATTGAATATTCATGTCCAGCTGTTGTTTCTGAAGCGACATACCTATACATCACTAACCTACAAATCTATATACAACGTGTCCCAAAATTCAACGATAAGCGGGCACCAAAAGGGTAGGACCCTTTTGGTGCCCGCTTATCGTTGAATTTTGAAGCGGGCACCAAAAGGGTCCTACTTATGACTATTCGAGAAAAAAAAAGAAAATTCTGTCTTGATATTTTTTCATTACGACGAAAAGTAAAATTCTTAAAAAATGGACCTTCTTTATTATATTTTTAAGTACCATTGCTACAATTTTACAAATACTTCTGTGTTTTTTTTTCTATTAAGCAACATAAGTAGCACTACCAAAAAAAAAGCGAAATTCTTAAAAATGGACACCATTGTTAAGAATTTCGCTTTTTTTAGTAATGAAAATAAAATCAAATGAATTTTGGGACACGTTGTATAACAATGAAACAAAACTATATTATACAAATCTATGACATTTGAGACTGATAGTGTACTTTATACGACCACACGTTTATTTCAAGGTGTTTTCTCCAACCAGTGTAAATTGAGCTATAATATAGTGTAAACTGTTAGAGGGCGCGGCTCCCATCGAGGTGTACGTGTCGGCGGTGTCGTCTCCGTCGCGGTTCTGGGTGCAGTTCGTGGGCCCGCAGGTGGCGCAGCTGGACGAGCTCAACGACCACATGACCGACTACTACAACAACAAGGACAATAGGGAAGCTCATGCTGTTAGTGTTATCATTTCATTTTTATTATTTTTCTATATTAATAATTAACCGATTTTAAAATTCTTTTACCATTTTAAAACTATATTCCTTATCACCGTAACATAGGCAATATTTTATTTCAAAAAAGTACTTTTACTAACATAACCTACTTTTAGTAAAAGATAAGTAGAAAAAGCTAGTCCTTACTCTTATTATAAATTCGAAAGTAACTTTGTGTCTGTCTGTTATCTATTCACGGCTAAACCACTCTACCGATTTGGATGAAGTTTCAAGTAGTTTAAAAACTGGTAAAGGACATAGGCTACTTTTTATAGATGTAGGTACCACGCGGGCGGAACCGCGTGTAGAAGCTAGTATTCTATACAAAGACAACTGTCGCATTAGAAAAAGCCTGTGTCCCGAGAGACCTTACAAACTTTCAACGGACACAAAGAACGCCTAGATTAATTAGATATTTGTGGATCACACAAAGTTTGAGACTCGAACACCGTGTGGGATTCGAACCCACAACTCTTAGCGCAGTTGCAACGGCAAGACGGCCACTTAAACCACTGCACCATCTGTGCTGTCACTAGATTATACTTCTTTCTTCTTATTCGTATTTTATTAACGTTTTAAAGGTTGGAGGCATATTTCTTTTAGTCTGAGTTCAAGCCTCGTATGCACTAGGCAACAATAGACGCACAACACGCGACGCTCAACAAGATCATCAACGTTGCACAACAACGCGCGACGTTGCTAGCTGATGCGCAACACGACGCGCGGCTTGTTGTTTGTTTCCGTTCAAGTGCAGTTGAGCATCAAATGTTGACAAGGGGATACGCTGAAATCAACACTAGTTCCTCTGGCGACATGTTGTCGACGACTGATGCGAGCGAAACGTCGTAGAAAGTGTAAACTTAAATATAAATAGTTTTAATAATTTAATTAGCTTAAAATTAGTAAAGTTTAACAGTAGTATAGTAGTGTAACAGTTTCTAAATTATGTAATAGAGTGTTAAATAAACAACGCGATAAAATCCGTATATAGTAGTTTAATTTCAATCATGTGTAGACAGACAACGTTGGTAAACAAAAGTTCCGCGCTGACTTTCAACACGTTGAGCAACATGTTGTGCAACATGTCGTGCGCCAAATGTTGCCTAATGGATACGAGGCTTCACACTGACAAATAATGCCAGTTTGTGCACTATAATAATATTATTTCCTGCGCAGATGGATGACGCGTCTGTATTTAGTCTGCAGAACATTATATTAATGTATACAAATAAATAAAATTGTAGTGTCTGTTAGTAATGTCAAAATAACAGTTTTTTACTAAATGCATATGAATATACATATAAACGGTACTAAAAAGAAAGAAATTTAAAAAAAATTGTCTGTCCGTCTGTTTGTTCCGGCTCTCTATTGATATTGACGGGACTTTCACTGGCAGATAGCTGATGTTATAAAGAGTAACTTAGCCTTTCTCTAATTAAGAAAACAAATAGGAGACCGCGAAAAATCAACACGCGGACGAAGGCGCGGGTAACAGCTAGTGCTATAATATACCTAGTTAACGTTTGTATTATACGTTGGCCTACTGCTTATTTAAAATAAATTGTCATATGTTTATATTCTAGTTATCCCACGTATCTGTGGGACAAGTGGTGGCGGCGGTATTCCGCCACGACGGCAAGTGGTACCGCGCCAGGATCCACGACATCAGACCCAATGAGTTCGATTCCTCGCAGCAGGTATGAGGCAATTACAATATTATATCCTAATTTTAGTATTGGTATGGGATAGCAGTATTTAGCAGCAACAATAACTTAGTGAGAGATCAATGGGCTGTCACGCAGAGGTCTTGATTTCCATCCCAAGGTCTGGACTTTTCGAAGTTATGTGCGTATTGAATAGTTACTTATCGCTCGCTTTAACGGTGAAGGAAAACATTGTGAGGAAACCTGCATGTCTGAGTGTTCTCCATAATGTTCTCGAAGATATGTGAAGGCTGCCAACCCGCACTGGATCAGCATGGTGGACTACTAACCTTTCTCACACTAAGAAGAGGCCCGTGCCCAGCAGTGGGACAGTTTAATACAGGGCTGATATTATTATATTATACCTCTGCCTATCCTTTTGAGATATACACGCGTGGGTTAATGATATGTTTTGTTTTGTATGTTACAGGTAGCGGATGTATTCTACTTAGATTACGGTGATAGTGAATACGTCGCCACACACGAGCTGTGTGAACTGCGCGCCGACTTGCTGAGACTTCGATTCCAAGTATGTATAATACATAATGTTACGGCTAATGCCCTCTGTCGGCACTGTGGGGAAGAGTCGGCGGTTTCTAATATTAATTTATTACAGCACCATCTATTGACATCTTACGGAACTACGTATTTGTCGGTACAAGTTCAGTGGAGAAAGCACTGGCACATTCTCGAACCATCGCGCTGTTGCGTGCCGTGTGTGACGTTTTCTGGAAAACTCCAGAAGCGCTTTACCCGCGTATAAATAGAGCGCACGCGCACCGCCGAGTCAGTTTACTATCGTAAGTGATCAAGTGTTCATCGAAGCGAACGGAAGCGAAAATACTACGGAGTTTGAAGCAGTTACAGTGGAAAAGTGTAGTATAGTGTTTGTAGTGTTTTAAATTTAATTGTGTGATAGAATAAAACGTTTTAGTCGGTAATATTGTTTTGTAGTCTTATCCGTCGAACCCAGCACGTAACAATAAGGAGATATTAAGTCTTGTCTTATATACGAATATGTATGTATATAAAAAGAAGCAACATGACGTAATACGACACTGATCGTTGAGTGAGTGTTGGTATAATCCGGATATGTTTTAAAACAATTGACCGTTATTTCAAATTTGATTAGTTAAGTATCTTAAATTTATATATAGGAGCAAAGCCCAGTTAGAGACCGTTGGACTGTCAAGCAGCAGTCTCATGTTCAATCTCCTTCTTCCAATCTTCCTCTGAATTTTATGCGTGATAAATGGTTAACTCTCTCGGCAGATAAGCAAAACCCCAGATTAGCAGAAGGACAGATATGAATAAAGGCAGAAGTACAGACACATACAGAAAACAAAAATTAAATTTAATAGATACAATCTCTCTTTTATAATCACTCGCATTAATGGCGAAGAAAAACAATGAGAAGACCTATATATTTACATAATGTTCTGGAAGATGTGTGAAGTCTACCAACCCGCACTGGGCCAGCGTGATGTATTATGGCTTAATTCTTCTCATACCGAGTGCCCGTGCCCAGCAGTGGGCATTTTATAAATAAGGCTGATATTATATTATTATATAAGTATTTATACATAACCTGCGAATACTGTATGTATACTTAACCCTTCAAAAGTGAAAGAACTAAAATCACTTTTGTACTTTCGCGTTAGATCATTACATTACAGAATACGGGTATAATACTATAATGCTCGGTCATAACTAATAACATAAAATATAAAATGAAACGAATATTCAATCAATATGTGATATTGCAACATCTGCATATGTATCATGACTCACATTGCAAATGCTCGCTTTGACCTGTCTTTATATATTAGAAGTAGAGAAATTGATTAAACAACACCCTCAAGTATTCAAACGGGCAAAAGATGTTACACGTGTACATGTTACATAGACAGGCTTGCGCTAAATATGGTACGGAGAAGCAGTCAGCTGCTAAATATATCTCATAAACCATGTTTATAAAAATATGTAATAAGATCCCTAATCATATAAAAATATTACCATTAATTTTACAAAATTACGTTGGTGGCTCATGCATGCATGCAGCAATTTCTACAGCCTTAACGATATTTCTTTTGAAAATACTCTATATAATTGATTGGTAATTGAATTTAATTTGATTCATAATTATAAATATAATAATATCAGCCCTGTATTAAACTGTCCCACTGCTGGGCACGGGCTTCTTCTCAGTGTGAGAAAGATCAGGCCTTAGTCCACCACGCTGGCCCAGTGCAGGTTGGCAGACTTCACATATATTTGAGAACATTATTGAGAACTCTTAGACATGCGGGTTTCCTTACGATGTTTTTCTTCACCGTTAAAGCGAGCGATAATATTCATAATTGCTATTGTATAAATATGAAATTTAATGTTTGTGTTAATGATATGACTTATAATAGTTTGCTACACAGTTACATTTGCATGCTATTTGAAATGGCTAAATGGGCTTGTACTATTGTAAATAGTTTATAACATCTATTAGTGTACCTAGGTTGTTTATAACAAATAAAGACTTCTTATTCTTATCCCAGGCTATGGAGTGTTTCCTGGCGGGAGTACGCCCAGCACCACGCGAGGACACCAAGCCTGAACGTTGGCACCCACAAGCCATCGAACGATTCGAGGAACTCACACAGGTACATTTGCCATATTTATATAAAATTTTCTTTCTTTTTTTTTAAAGACATCTCCTTCTCTAGGAATAATCTCTGTGTCACGGGGGACTTTACAAACATTCAAACAATGAACATAAGGAACATCCAGATTCGGAACAACCATTTGTGGATCAAACGAAGTTTTGTTCCGTGTGAGATTCGAACCCACGACCACTTAAGGGAGACGAATCTGTTTTCATAGAGATCAGTATGTCAGTGGTTAGTTAATATTATGTGAAGAAGTATCTAATATAAGAATAGGTAAGCGACTGCGCGTCGCGCTAATGAGACCGTTTTACTCAAAATATAAATTATTTTATTTAAAAGAAAACTGTAGCGAACTTTGACGATTTATTACACGAAATATGATTAAGTTTGTATTTACGTAGTAAGTATAAAATGAATCAATTTACCCCAAAATCTTCGTGTCTAAAATTCCACAGTGTCTTCCATGACTAATGTTTCATTATCGACTCCTTGTAATATATTTATTAATTCTTCAGTACTCATAATATTATTGCCGTCCATTATTAAAAAATAATTGTAAAGGTTCAGCTCTATTTGAAAATTTTCTGCGTGTGACGTCATGGGATTGTCGCGACTAGAAGACTGTGGCGTTCCAGGCACAGACTAAATGAGAATGTGATAGAGATAGGCATTAGCCATTAGTTAACGATTTATCGATAATCAACTGACACCAATATTTGGCGAACAGATAGTTCGTTATTATTAAATTTTCATGATTTATCAATAATTCTAAAACTTCAACATTAAGTTTTATTTACTTATTGTAGAAAACTTAAAGAAATTAAATATAACGAAGGTTACCGTCGAATTCGATATGCTTGTTATATTGGCTGTTATCTACATCACTATGCTTTTTAAACTTTATAATGGGTATTAGTTTTTACCATCTTATGTCGAAACAGATAAAATATAAATAAGGAGGTTCAACTAATGTAAAGTAGGATAGGGTAAGGAACATAATAAGCATAAGAAATAAAAATATCAATGTTGTTTTATAAGATTAATTTACGTGTCTGTCGTGCAGTCGCGACCGTGGCGTGCTGGGCACTTTTTGGCTTGTCGTCTATAGATGACTACGGCGGTCAAAAGGTTAAACCTTTTATCGCGCCACGCCATCATTTTATTTAATATTTTCTCCATTATCGTTTATTTAAAAAATCAATTTCCTACACCTGTCGATGAGGTATGGGATGCATCATGGGGTAAAATCGCGTTCTTTGCATCAATTGTTTGAATTTTTGTCACAAAGTGGTTATTTCAATACTATTTCCATACATGATTTACCTAAGATAACTTTTGCAAAATCCCCTGCTAGCTCGTATGACTGCAAAAATTTGTATAAAATTCCACCAAAATCGGATTTTTGCAAAGATTCGAGTTTTCATGGCTTACGTGTTGTGTATCAATGAGATTGAAAGGAGTTTCCGTTTCTTGCTTGATAAATATGTACGTGGTTATTTTAGGTGGCGAGATGGAAGCCCTTACTGTCAAGAACTTGCACGTACAAGAAGACAGCGACCGCTGAAGGGGAGAAAGAGAAGGAAATACCTGGCATCAAACTGTTTGACGCCACTGAAGGTAACACTCGTTTTAGTCGTAAAAATTGTCAATTTCCTTTGTGTTTCTTAAGAGTGGTTAATTTGTATTTCATCAAAGCTGTAGCTGCTGACATACCACATTTCATCAAAATACGTTAGCAGTTTCGATGTGAAAACGTTACAAAAAGACGTAATTATTTTTGCATTTATAATATTATATATATTAATATTATGGAATATTACGTGCCGCAAGGTGAATAAATGAAGATAATATCTGTAAATAATAACAATTCTCGATAATTTATAATCGAATATCAAAATCTCAGCACTCTGCATGTTATTTGATAATTATTATATTTTTCTCTTAAAAGACAACTCCCGCACTAGGAATAAGTTTATTCCTAGTGCGAAGAAGAAGACTTTTTATAAACATTCAAACAACAGACACAAAAAATACCCAGACTCAGAACAACCATTTGTGGACGTCACAATTTTTTTCCCGTGTGAAAATCGAATCCACAGCACTCAGCGTATTGGTTAATGACGTAATATAAATAAACACGTCATGCATGAACATCACGGCACTCGAAAACAGCGTAAATACTATCGGTAGCTAGACAGCTACTTAGACGCACGAAGATAGGGAAAGATAATTAAATGTCATCTACGAAATTCCTGTTGTTAGAGAGAGATAAATATATTTCTTTAATTACGTTGTCATTCTGTGGTACATGCTCATTGGCCGAGCGCAAACACGTGACTTACCTCAGGCGCCAGCCGCCATTAGAAGGCAAAAGGTCAAAATGAAAAAACCATTTCTCTTGATACTTACGCATGAAATGATTCTTTTTTATCTTTCACAGTTGCATATAATTTTTACATTTCCTAAAAACACAGGACGGCATGTTTTTTGTTGTTGAGGAAGTTATTCACTTGTTATTTTAATGTCACTTGCACAAGTTATTTTAATGTCACGTGCACCCGCAGCACTGGTTGGTACATGACTAAATGAACTTCTGGTAATTACCTTGCATTCATGTTGCCACCACAGAGCGCGGGCAACATATCTATAGTTTATATATCATTGGTATTGGTAGTGGTGAGGCTGTCACTACGTCATCAGTCTTTAGCTTTGTGCAGTCAGTTAATATTACAGGGTATTTCCGTGTCGCAAGATAAATAAATGAAGCAAATATCTATACTATAATATTATGAATGTGAAAGTTTGTGAGGATGTATGAATGTTTGTTACTCTTTCACGTAAAACCTACTGAACCGATTCCGATGAAATGTTGGATATATGCGATTGATATGTTGATAGCTGGAGACCTGGATTCACACATAGGCTAATTTTTATCCCGATATTTCCACGGGAACGGGACTTACGCGGGTGAAACCGCGGCAAAAACTGTAATATTATAAATGTGAAAGTTTGTGAGAACGTATGAATGTTTGTTACACTTTTACATAAAATCTACTGTACCGATTGCGATAAAACTTGGTATGTAGATAGTTGGAGACCTGGATTCACACAGAGGCTACTTTTTGTCCTGATATTCAGATGAAACTGCAGGGAAAGTCTAGTTTGTATATACCTAATATTGATAGACAATTTAAAATCAAATATTATCAATATCCTAGCACTCTGCATGTTATTTTGACAACTGTCACAGGATTCATGCTATATTTTATTTATTTACAAACAAAGTCTTCTGTTAAGTAATAATAGTCCGTTACTACAGCGGCGTCCGGTCGTGGCGGAGCTGCGGAGGGGGTCCCAAGCCTCCGTCAAAAGATTTTAAGAGACACTTCAAAGTGTGTATGGTTCACTATAATTATGTTCTCAAGAACATAATTATAGTGAACCTTACTGATGTTTACATTTCTATGAGTGTTCAATAATTTGTGTGTACACAGAGGGCGAGGTGGACATCGGCGGTGTGTTGGTGTCAGAGGGCTGGGCGCTGGTGGGCCCGCACGACCGCAGCACGCCGCCGGCACACACAAGACAACCCTTCGGGGACCTCGGGAACTCGCGGTATGAATCCTTATATTACATTGCTTACTTATAACAATACCACTTTCAAAACTCTTAATTCTACATCGTTCCTTGCCATAATAACACATACATATAAGTCCATTATCCCAGCTCATAATTAGGGTTGCCACCCGTACTTTGCAATAAAATATTGTACGTTATTTCGGGTAAACGTACCTTATAATTTATTAGGAAAATAAAGTACGTAAAATTACTTTACCTATGTCGACTTTTACAGGTTTAATTAAATTGTTTACTTAATATAATGTTATAGAGATTTCCCTAAATTGAATAAAAATAGTTGTTTATCCATCATAATATAGACATATATTGTAATTATTCGATTAAAACATTCCTTCATAGTAAATATTTGATAGATGTTACTAGCATCAACAAAAATATGTTTACAAATAAACAGGTTAAATAAAAAATACTTTAACCTCAGATCTTCTTCTTTATTTGTTGTACCTCATGTAGTAAAACATACTCTATTCGTTCAAAATAAAAGTGGCAACCCTACAGTCTTAATGCTAAAATACATAAAAAGCAATTAGGCATAGATGTATTATCCCCACATATTAGCAGCTAGGACCCTCTTAATAGTGGACAAACCTTTTACCGCCTACCGAATACAATACCAGACTCCGGTCTGTAACTAAGAATTTTTTGATAGAAATTCATAATAACATTTTGCCTGATCTGATAATCAAACCCCAAATCTCACAACACCGGTTCGATGTTTTAACTCGCTCTCAGAAGAACGAATACAAATAACCAAAGTTAGTATTTTGTTATAAACAGTCATTCATCCGTGAGTAGTATGGTGGCAACATTGCTTAACCTCGCATATAGATTGATCTACATAATCCCACGACGTCACAGACACCATCCCTTCATTATACTATCTATTAATTTCATTTTCAATTTTCATACATGCATTCAGGAACAAATAAGGTAATCATAAATATACTGTATACCTAATTATCTATAGCTTTATATATAACTTATACATTATGTATACCATAACCATTTAATATAATTAGAAATCCTTTTACTTCGAATCACTCATAAATTATAATCCTTCATCAACTAATAGTATTTTATGAAACTAGGATATGCCAATATATGTTAATATGCCTGAAAGTATACACACTTGTGTTTCAACTTGCTTGGCGAAATATACACCTTATGTTATACACATAGATGTATAAGATAATGGGAGGTGTATTATAATAATGTCCTCCAGACCGAATTTCGGTCACAGCGGCCAAGCTTGACGTAGACAGACCATCTGTGCAGGCGATATTATAGTGCACAAGTGTGTGCACAAACACAAGTGCACTCTCATGATCCGATGAACGACAATCCGAGCCCACCGCAGAGAGAGCCGGCGCAGGAGGCACGGGAGTGTAACAGCGCCATCTTCCTAATTCCGGGTTGCTATTGAGAGTTCTTATCAGAAGAACCCTTAAATTAATTTTTCGTTGGCCCGATCCGTAAGGTATATTATATTTCGCCAACCAAGTTTCATATCCCACGTAATAGGCAAAAGGAACGTCATATCCAGTCTCTGTGACATTACTTAAAGAATTTTTTATAGAAATCACTCAATATTTTTGTCCTGACAATCAAGCATGCAATTTCAAGATTAGCAGCTAACCCTAATCGAAGTAGTTTTTAATAGTTATGTTATATTGTTTACAGCGTGCTGGGCATGTTAGAAGGCCGCAGCACATCTTTGCCCAAGGACCACAAAGACGACCAAACCGAACGAAAAGTGCCGACCAATGACGACTCCACTAAAGGTATTATTATTAATAATAACTTTAATTTAACCTTATTATTCTCAAGTGTACATTTTAAACTCTGCCTAAGTTTGATTAGATACGACGCCTCAGAATGATAAAACACTTCAAAAATGGGCATCCTCTTTTTCAAACAAATATCAACAGCCGTAATTATTACTAACAGAGGAGTAGAGCTCCCAAAAATAACAAATAAGTCAATTATTTTTAAAGCATTGTCAAAAATTGTACTTTGTAGCCAAGAATCCAAAGATGGAAATGTTGTAATTAAAAAATATGATAATTTGAATAAATCAATCACCCTTCCCTTCCCAAACCCCATCCTGCTCCATTTTCCTTTTCCTGCCGGTAGGCAGCGACTTGGTTGTGTTTTTTTGACATTGCTTCTGTAATGCTAAGAAAACACAGCCATGTGTATGAGCTACGGTTCTCGCTTACTATCAAGTGTGACGCTGGCTCGTCTGTCAACGATGAGAGCAATAAAAAATTTAAAAAAATATATATATTATCGCCGGCTTAAACGGTGAAGGAAAATATCGTGAGGAATCCTACATGTCTGAGACTTCTCAATAATGTTCTTGAATATATGTGAAGTTTTCAAACCTGCACTGGGCTATGGCCGTGGCGGATTATGACCTAACCCTTCTCACGCTGTGAAGAAGCCCGTAGTTTAATATGGAGCTGATATTATATTATATATTTGTAGTATATGGCGAAAGACTACTATGGGGAAAAACGATTTTACAGTATGCTACGAACATAACGAGCACTAAATTAGATTGAATATGTTACTATTAGTATACTTCAATAAAAATCTTTTTCTTTTCCAGATAACGACAGAATGACGTCATCCAAATCACTCGCATCCGGCCTACAAGTATCAGACAAACCTCTATCCATATCCAATTTCGACTTATCGTATCCAGACAAATCTTTTTCCCAGCCGCAACTCAACGGCTCGCAAGAAAACTTCCTACACATGGAGAAACAGAATTTCGATAACGAAAGCTCTTTGGAGACTCTAGCTCCTCCCGGGTCCGTGCCGGGGACTCCGATACATACAAAGTCCCCCCGGGATGAATTTAAGGCCAACATGAATAGGATAGATTCACATCATAGTAATTTGGAGTTTCTTGGTAGGTCGCAACATGATGTAAATAAGTAATTTAGATTGTTAATTAGTATTTTGACTGGGGAGTATTGTCGCAACGGTAAAATTAACGATATTTATCAATTGTATTGGATTCCCATGCCTTAGTAGTTATATTCACATTTTGTCGTTGCGACTAATATTCGTAAAGTCGTTTTGTAAAATATTTCGCCCTGAATGAAGCCTTACCATCGCTTATAGCAGTATTATTGTACCTTAAAGTAAGATTAAGATAAACTTATACATTATATATAAGGCTATCTCTTTCACTCGCAAAGTGAAATTCGATAGCTTTCTTTTAGTAAGATTGTAATATTTACATTTTAGAAAGAGACAGCAATACACCATGTATATGTCTCTCTTTCTTCCACACAGTAAAATTAATTTCTTATATGGAAATACAAGATACTGGTGGGCATTATGTATAATTATGAATGGTTAGAATAATACTGCTATGAGAGATGGAAGTTTAGACCCTGATACCTATTGTATTAAGTACATAAATGCTGAAAGTTTGTACTAAAGTATGTCCAATTTCACGAATATGTAAGTCATATGAGTCTCAAATTAGGATATTATTATAATGATCAAGTTTAAAGTAAGACATTAATTGTTTCATACACCGAATATTTTCCAAGTAATTTAATATACCTTAGCACAGAACACTTATATACAGAAGGCCTACTTACAACGCGAGAGAAAACCTCTGCCTTCGAGCTACCGAATTCTCATCAACTATACTTAGAGTCAGTCAAGAATGTGGTCTACCACCTACGGTTGAGGTTCATTTGAACGTCATGGAATAACAAGGTCGATATCTCGTTGCAATAATTATCATGTATTATAATTACGTCATGCTATGTGTCAAGTTTGAATTATCTCAGCTAATAACAACTCACCTCCTTGTCAAAAATATCTTTGACACTCCGATAGAAAAGTCAACCTTAGCGATAATTAGATCTCACATAAACTTTTGTCAAAACCAGTAGACTTTTTCTTGGCTGACTGTACACGCGTTATATTATTTAAGCTATCTGTACTTCTCTGTTTTGTGACCCTAGTCTGTGTATAGAAAGCTTTAATGTTGGTACAAAAATTGTTTGAATGGTTTTATCAGATCCGTTGCTATGGCAACGCAAATACGTAAACATAAACAGTTGTGTGGTTGCCATGGCAACAGAATGATGGCGGTGCATATCGGATCTACTTTCTCCTATATCTGTCTATAGAACTAAGTAGGCTTAATGCAGTATAATTATGTTTAATGAGTGTGAGTATGTTCCTTTATTCAAAAGCAGTAACATAATATTGTCAATTTAATAAGGCAGGTCCTTATCCCTTTGAATTGTTCGAAACTACTTAATATGATCGATTCGGAATATATAGTTTGTTATATTCATTCTAGCAATTTTTTAGCCTTTGGAAAGTGGTTTGCACGACATGCAAGTAATACGCACGCAGTTTACTTTTTGTAAAGTTTAATAGATTCTGAATTGAACTTATATATACATAGCAATCCTAGTTGTCTATGCTCGGAAGCGGAAAAGATGTTAGGGAATTTCTAGAAATAGTGTGTTATTATATCGATGCATACGTAAGCACAGGAGGAGGGTACGAGCTTAACTTACTTTTACTGACGAGGAGGACGGGAGGGGAGGTGAGTTAGAATGACTAAAAACCTGCGTACTTAATACTTGAATGACCCAAGTTGAAAATTACAGAGGTAACAGTAAATAAATTGATATTCATATTAATTTATTTACTGTTAAATGGCTTTAGCCATATAAATCGTATACTATCCAATTGAAAAATCAAAGACTGCATGACTTCGATTTCCAATTTCAACCAAACGTTTACGGTAAAGCAAATGATCTGCTATACAGTATCGTAAAAATTATAATTTACTATGGCATAATTCTTGCTATTTCCATGTTATATGAGAAGTCAATTGCTATATACTTCTTAAGTCCTAAGTTGCTTTACAGGCCACCCTCACTGTTTTTAAAGCACTAATAGGAACAGTTGTGTTATATCCGTATTTAGTTTATTGTGCTAACTAAAAGGTAATTTACACGAAACTTCTTGTAGCAAGTATGCAGTATCTCTATACTGCATACTTGCTACAAGCACTGTCACTGGGACTACCACTGTAGTCCCAGTGACACGATGCATCGTTGACAGTCCGTACAATGTGATAACCAGATAATTATATAGTACAAGATTCCAAGTCGCCAGTCTTACGTCATTTTAGCAAAGCTAAGCATTTTACTGTAAATGTCAACAAACAGTTTGGTTGTTAGTCCGGTCCTGTTAGATTACCGTACCATCGGATCTTTAGAGTTAGGGAACAGAGAGTGCTCTTGTGTTTGCGCACATGTTTGTGCGCTATATACTAGATGGCCAGTCTCTGTTAAGATTGACCGCCGTGACTGAATTTCGCTCTGGACATTTTATAAGTAGTAAGACTTAAGAGTTGTATATATTAATTAGGTAATTTTAAAACCAAGAAAGGCCTATCAGAAGCAATAATATTAAAATTATAGAAAAGGCCTCATTTTGAAAAATTGCTGTTCACCGGCCACTGCTCCAGATATACTAGACAGAAAAATTCAACAACACTAACCGTCCCAGAAATCGGTTTTGAAACCTCATGCACAGCAGCATGTAATATTGCTGCGCCATCTACAAACACACAGACATCTTTAACATTTCCACACATATTTAATTTGTAAAATGTCTTATTAGGTGGAATTTGTTCTTCTCAAGACAATTAAAAATCATTAAGATTATTTACTGTAAAAAAATTGCTATATGCTATATGATGTAGGTCTGGCTCTGAGATCTTAGTCTAATATAGTGGTCGTATATCAAAATATATATCTGAGCTTAACTTGATTGCAGGGTAGCATATTGTACCTAGTCCTTAATTATACTGTAATGTGTAGGAAATTAAGTAGTTAATTCAATTCTGAATCTTAAGTCTGCGTGTTAAAGTTGAAAATTGTGCTGAAATTATACCTCAACTATAAAAACTTGCCGCGTTTTTAATTTATATTTTTTTATGTACTCTATAATCCATTGCTAATGTCTACGCATCCCCATTCAAATATTTGTGAATAAGATAAATTTTAGAAATGCATATAGTGTTTTCGAATCAGCAACATAACTCGATATGATATACACTAAAGTTTTATATGTTCTATCTTTCAAAATTATGAGTTTTCTTTTTTATTTCAGTAAGAAAAAATCGATTCATTGAAAGTTAGAAATAAAAATAATATTTTGTTTTTAGTTTATAAAATACTTCGACAAATTTATTCATTCTTTAGCTACTTATGTTGCTCATTGTACTTAGTGTCCGTTGCCACAATGTTACTGAAATTCTCTATGTATATCTATTAGTGTAGATTAGTGCGGGAGAGTCTCTTTAAATAAAGATGGCGTCTCCGTGAAAACCTGATATCAAGACAAATCTGGTTTGACTACTGCAAATATACAGGCGAATAATATGAATAAGCTAGAATGATGGCGGTGCATATCGGACCTACTTTCTCCTATATCTGTCTATAGAACTAAGTAGTCTTAATGCAGTATAATTCTGTAGCCTTTTTCTCCCAGTCTCCTCAGATATAGAAGTCTAATAGCCTAAATATATAATAGGAGTGTTAAACACGGATATATTTTTTATACATTTATTGCGTACTTAACACATTTCTACCTTTTAGTATTTATTAAATCTGCCAATTAGTATTGCCATATTAAAATATTTAATGTTTACGTTGCGTGTTTAATGTTTAACGTTAATTAGTGATTTATTTAAAAGCGATGTACGTATGTGTTTGTTATTATTCATCCTTTAGAATATTATTATGGTCAGAGCATATAAAAATGACAGGATTGCCAATTTTTTGACATAAAGATCTATCATTAATAGTTTAGCATAAAAACAGTTTATATATAGTTATTACTGCAACCGTGTTTTACAGACAATTTAAATTATTACAAAATGTGAGTGAGCTCGCATTTTTGCCTAACCCATCAGGCATATACAAGCTTAATGCTATGTGTATGTAAATACTCATAGTTTTAGGGTACTTTTATGTTCTACAGCTGGCAACCCTTGTCTACCATTACTTATTTTTTACATTGGCAATATAAATTCGTAGATACATTTAGGTTTTATTACTGTGAATAATAATAAGCTAACTTAATAGCCACTAATTACTGCTTTTTGTTAATAATAATAATAAGTTTATATTCCTATGTAAAATGTCACATAACCTGTTTCACACCTAGATAAGACCGGAGCTTACCGCCAATTCTATAGCAGTTTTATTGTAATCTTACTTCAGTTTAAAAAATATGGCTTCACACTGTTGTAGTAGCTGTATTAGGGCAGTGCGCGATTGGGTAACCCGTCTACTAAAACTACTGAATAGACGCAAAGAGACCTCTGTCTTGTGGCTGGATCCGTCAAATTACCACTATAGAAATCTTGCCTAGGATGGTCGTACCAGCATTGCACAGTTGTTATATTCTGCGATTTATACCTGTAGTAAGATTATAATAACACTGCTATAATAGATGGGCTCGGTCTACAGAATTTCGTGGCATAACTTGTATTGTGTATTTGTGTAGGTTAAGTATTAGGTTTCTCGCATGAACACTTACCTGAGGGCCACGAAATGTACGCTCCAAGCGTGTATGCTCATCTATTTATCTAATAGACTTGAGTAGAAAATTTGAAATAAATACAACATTTTAATACGGCATTGGTTTTAAAATTAAACTGCTTCATGCGGTTATTATTGATGTTTATTTTAAAAGGTAACTAATATTATCGATCAATCATCATATTATCTCGCATACACGTTGTCAGGGGTACAGAAAAGAATATACAGAATTTCATCTAGAATCAAAGTTTATTGACAATATCTAGATCAAAGCGAGTAGCCGCGGGCAAAGCCTAATGTAAACTATATGTACACTTTTCCCGTCGATTAGACATAAGTCTATTAAACATAAATTTATACTTTGTGAGAATTTGTCCCCCGAGCGTATTCGCCTTGGAGCCTACCAACTGTTTATAGAATAAGTATTTTGTCATTATAAAACTTAATTAATGATATTTGTACATCCATCTCCGTGGCGCAGCGGTAGTGAATGCGATTGCTGTGGACGAGGTCTCGGGTTCGAATCCCGGGTCATGCCAACAAAAAGTTATTGGGTTTTTCTGTTAAGAAATCTCAATAGCAGCCTGGAATTAGGAAGTTGGCGGTGTAAGACACCCCGTGCCTCGGAAAGCACGTAAATCCGTTGGTCCTGCCCCCGATCTAACTACCGTCCCATCGGAACATGAGAGTTAGGGAACAGAGAGTACACTTGCGCACACACTTGTCCACTACAATATCTCCTGCGCAGATGGCCTGTCTCCGTTTAGACTGGCCGCCGTGGCCGAAATTCGATCTGGAGGACATTATGTTTTGATAGCATACAAAATTAGTGAAACGTGTTGTCGATCTGTCAAGGAGAACTACGTTGATGTTGGAAACTGGTTGAGTTGCGTACGAGTCACTTTAGTTAATAAAATGTAAACGGGATAGGGTAGCAGGTCACACTAATGAACAATGTGCACGTAATATAAATGAGTGAAATACATTTGTTTATGTGTGCATCCATTAGTACACATACTACTACCAATAATTCACATTTATAATTATTTTAATGCATTTTTTTGCTCGTAAAATATGTTTGGCGGTTGATACTGAGGTCTCGGTCTAGATACCTGAGTTGTGTGTAAGTGTTGTTGTAATTATCTGTTAGAAATCTAAGTAGCAGAAAGGAATCTGAAAATATCTGATAGATGGCAATTTACTCGCACTATATAATATTGGAGGTGAAACATACGTGGCATAATATCCACATTATACTGATATTTAGGCGTTCGCCTATGTTGTGTTTGTTATTCTAGCCTGCTACCCCATCCCTTTTGCTATGTATCCTAGCAAATTCGTGTTTGAAAATCATCGTATTTTTGGTTTCCCCACGAATAGTAAGAACAATTTTCGATAACGTAAATTTTTGTATAGATTCTCGCACTTTAGAATAGTAAGTTCTTAACATTTATGTTAAATGTTATATATATAGGACAATAAGGGGTGTGTCACGATGTTTTATAGTCGAACTAGTGTTGTGGCTAACAATACTCGACTAATGTAGTTTTGATAATATCTTACCGTTGGTGCGTTTGCAGAATTCGGTATAGTACTACAATATTATGATTTATTCTTAAACTATTTTATATATTTCATTTCAAAGACAAGCAAGCATTACCTAAGAAGTAGCAGAGTTACTTCAATGGTACCTATAGGTACCTAAAAGAAAACATTTATAAGCCTAGAAACTGGAAAGGAAGCTAAGATATTTGTATAAGGTGCTCTATGCGGCTTACTGTTCGCTGAAAAACGTTTGTGATCAAACGTGCCATTTGTATCAAGATAATATCGTTGGCAGGTATTGCATCTGATTGAAATATCTCCTTTAACTGTTAGTTGTGAATATGTGATTATGTACAAAACCGTTCATATCGATTTTTGCAACGCACAACGTTATGTGTGGTGCGAAAGATGGTGCTAATGTTTATATACATACATCCATACATATGTATTGAATGTAGATTTTGTATATAGTACCTACCTGCAATTCAAGAAACTTTCGTTTTCAACGTTCAATGTTTGAATTTGAATATAACGTTTCTTCGAAAGCACACACATATCGATGCTTGAAAGGTTATGATTACGACACCGAATACACAGGCACAGAATGTCGACAATACTTAGGAAAGAAACAGACTCACTCACATAGACTTGTGTGTTTATATATAACGGGAATTAACACGATCATGATATGTATGTCGCCGTATGCTTGTTTGCCACTTCATTAGTATAAAAAAAGTGTTTACATAAAATTTGAACAGCTTGAAGTTTCAGCTGGGTTTCCCAGGATTAGGACAGACTGGATTGCTTTCTAGTCTAAGCAGAATAACCATAAATAAATAAAGCCTGTTAAATGTTTATTACCATAAATGCTGTACCTTTGTAAGCTTTGGTAAAGTAAAGGTAAACCTTGTACCATCATGTGAATCACCTTTACATCTTATTTTATAACATAAAACCTTATAGTAAAACGATTATTTTGGGTATGTACATTTGTCTCTTAGTAAAAACGCCTTTGAAACATCGATAATTATGTATATAAGATATAGAAGTATTGCACTGTAGGGACCTTTTTAATTCTCGTAAACATACGTTTATTGTGTACTTGCTTAGTACTTATTATTTAGTGCTCAATATTTGGTATAATTTAAATATTATAATTGGAAACATTATTTTTGTTTAAATTTCAACGTGGTGAAAGCAAAAAAAAATTATTTAGTTACAAATTAATTAAAGTCTCTTATCGGCTAGCATACATTATTGCGTTGCTGAAAATACTTTTAAATGTTGTTGTAAGAGGCTAATTACAAACTTTGAAAATATATTACTACAAATATTCAGATATGAGTTTAAATACCTTTGTTTTTAAGATCAAATCAAAATTAGGTATATAACAACCAACCGACCATCTTCAAAAAAAGGTATTTTAATTGAGACATGTAATTGATTAAAAGAATGTTACGCTATTTAATGTGTATTTTACTTAACATGTAACGCAAGAAATCATGACAGAGGCGTAATGGTGCCATATCATTTAAAGGTAGAGATTCTTTTGCGCGTACATACGCAACTTTTATAAGAAAATGTGTTTCAATACCTCTGACATCTTCAAATAATTTAAAACACGGTGTACTTAACAGTGCGTATGTACCTGTTAATCACCTTATACAGCGTGTAATAGAAAGGTGAAGACATATTTCAGCGTCACATAATGTGGAAAATAACGACAGATAAATCCGTATATTCAATTTTCAGTAAAACACAGCCTATTTTTTATCGACTTAGCAACAACACTAACAGCTGACTCGGGTAACCTCCGTAAACTCGAAAATGACCAGGTGCAATTTTAATAGTGATGTAAAACGTTTGTTTCGACGTTTAAATAATAAGTTAAAAATAAATAAATTGTTTGAAACTGACATAAAATTTAAAATAATTTGTTTTGTTTCGGGGATACATACATTAGGGTAGGGTGGTATAAGATTGCGCGGTCGATAAAATTGCGCACACGTCATAACGTGACAACGGAGTGATCTTCGTAGCCAACTTCAGTTGTGTTTTGTTTGCCGTCGCAACTACCACATGCTCCCAAAAAAATTTTGTAATTAAGTGGAGAACACACGAGATACGTAAGTACAAAGTTTTTATTCGCTTTTTATCTAATTTTTCGATGAAATGAATGTGTTACTATACAAAATATCTTAATAATTTTAGTAATTCGTTAATGTTTTGTCGCGGCAGTATCATTCAAGTTTCAACCTCATAGGAAGTAGTTCGATCATTTTCTAAGAGATGGCAGTAATATCGAAATGCTTAGAGTGGTATTGGAATGTGTAAAATTGCGCACTTTGAGTGCATGTAAGATTGCGCGCGCAATCTTACACGTCCCTTTTTTGTAGTTAAATATAAAAAGTATTTTTTGGATAATTTAGCCATAGTTTATATAATATAATTATAATAGATTTTAAATTTTGTTTTTAATTTTGATTGATTAATTATTGATTTATTGCTTTTGTTTTGTTTCGCAATATATTGTTCTTTTTTTTTCAGAATGTCCAGAAGAGAAAGGAAAACCGCTCGCCAGGTTTGTTCTGATGAGGCTATCGAGGCGGCTCCGTAATCACCCAGGGAGAGCTATAACCGTCTATCAGATAGCTTCAATTTTTACACCCGCTTTTTATCAGGCTGCAACAACTGGCCGTGGAGTAGAACTCTTTAAGTGCACTGGTATTGTGCCATGGAATCCTGAAATTTTTAGTGACGCTGATTTCCTGTCAAGCGATGTTACTGAAAAGGAAAATCCAGAAGAGAATCAAAATACTCAATCTGTTCATCAGATGTCGTCAGTTTCTAGAGCGAGTGAGTATACATCAACGATTGTTTCACCAGTACAACTAGTAGGCGTGTTTAATGAAACCGTTGAAATTGATCCAACACAGCCTGGGCCTTCTCACGCTGAACCAGTCTTGTTTCCTCCTTCAAAAACTTTTATAGCAGCCAAACCGATATCTGAGACGCCATCACCTGTTGTGGGAGCGAGGTATAGTCTTCAAATAAGTTCAGCACCATTGTCAGAACTAATTCCATTTCCAAAATCTATAGAAAAGAGGAGTTCTAATCGTAAGCACAAAAAATCAGACGTGATTAGCAGTTCACCATATAAAAGTCAACTAGAGATAGAAAATGTACAGAAAAATAAACCGAAATGTGAAACAAATCCAAAAAAGAAAATAGTAGCGAAACCAAATACTGATAACAAAAGGAAGATTTGGAGATGTGGAGGATGCAACGAATTATATAAGGAGCCAATAGAAGAAGACTGGATCGGTTGCAATACATGTAAGGAGTGGTGGCATGAAAAATGCTCAGATTATAATGGCGCCGGCGCTTTTATTTGCGATTGCTGCAAATAATATAGTTGCGCAATCTTATCGATCTCAACGCGCAATTTTACACACTAGGGTGTACAAAATTGCGCAATTCCCGATTTGTGATTTTAGTTTAATTGCTAAGAAGATTATATATTTTTTGTTACAGTTCTTTTAATAATATGTTGCTATAATAATAAGGTAAAATAAATAAATGATTGATCTCAGATTTGATTGATGATTTTTATTTTATGTGCTGTTGATTGTAAATTGCGCAATCTTACACCACCCTACCCTACGGCCCTAAAATATAACAACACCTCTCTGTTACACGTCGTTATATTAATATATTATCATAAAAATATGCATTGAAAAAAGAAATGTACCTACGGAGTGTAGAACTCTCCTTAGAAGAATCAGGATGCAGGAATGTAAAAAATAATCACTTGAAATGGTAAACAAGTATTGTTTATCAGTTATGCTTAGTTTTAGTATTAATTTGTTAAATTTACGGTTCTTGTTAGTCTTAGTTGTCTATTTGTGTAGACTTTTGTTAACGCTCGAATATATTTTGTAAGATGTTGTACTTTTCGGAAATAGAAACACTGAATAATATTGTTTTTTATTGAGAACCCTTTGTATTTTGTCTTTACGAAAAGCATAGGCTATGAAATGAATCATGGAAAACTGGGTTTTCTTGGAGTTCTTTGTTTACAAGTTTATATGGTACTCCGTGACATAGGAATAATGCCAGACTAAATGCATCATAAATAACCCGAGTCGGGATTCGAACCCAGGCCGTCAGGATCGCCAGTAAACTGATGCTATCGGACAGAAATAAACCAGATCAAAAACGACTCATCGCCCAACTAGTACCGGCTTCGTAGATAACTTAAGTCGCTCAATAGTCTAGTCAACAAGTGCCTTTTTACCCGACTGCGTCAGAAGGAAGGTAATGTTTTTCGAGCGTATGTATGTATCTGGTTATGTATGTTCATTTCTTTGGCACGCCCTACAGCCCAAACGGCTGGACGGTTTTTGACATATGAGGTGTCGTTGAATTCATCAGAGTAAACAATACTTAGTTACCTACGGGCAAAGAAAGGTCTACCAAAACTACGTTTGTCACCGCATGCGGCACCATAAAGTATTTAGTTTAACTAATTTGAATATATTATAATATTTGATAAAGTAAGCTTACAAAACAATGCATTAGTCAGTCGAATTTTATATAGATATTGTGATACTTGTTTTTCTTTTTTCAGTTCATTACTTTTAAGCAGTCGGGTTTCTTTTTTATAATAATAATTGGTCAACTTTTTTCAGCAGTCTCGAAAAAATATGAACGAGTTGTCATTCGATTCGGAAGGGCACGTAGATGATTATTGAAAAAAATCAAGTTCCGCTTGCAATAATTGCAAAAGTTATAAACAATTAAGTAAAAATGGTGGTGTATTTTTTTGCAAATATCTCAAAAATTAATTGAGATTTTTCAAATCTAAAAAAAGATTCAAAAAGAGGAGGAAATTTTCTAAAAAGAAAGTCTCGGCTCCCGGAATTGCATTGCATTGCAATTAAGCAGTTTGTATGAAATGACTCGCTATAGTTAAAACAAAACTGAACCAAACGTAATAAAAGTTATAAAACGCATAGCTACTTATAACGAGATGCCTGCACTAATGACGCAGTGGGAAGTGGCCGCTTCGGTATGGCTCGTCTTGGCACAGCCACCTTCGCAAACTGGAAATCTGTTTACGTAGTGCATTGGTCGATAATTAGTCAAAATGGTCGTAAAGTAACAGAATTAGTCTGTCCGCCGCGCCGTTTAAAAGATATATTATTATGATTAGATATATTATATTGGTGGCTGTGCCAAAGTGAGCGCTTATCTTGGCACAGACACTTTATATTTCGAAAACTACAGCATCGAACGAAGATCTAACTATACCAATAATTTGTCAACATTGATCACAAAATATCCCTCGCCACTTCGCCTTCGCCGCCGAATGTTGTGGATTCAAATTCCACACAGGTCAATTATTTTTCCGTCCGTTAACTAAAAGGACGTTAAGCCAAAAGTTTCATAGCACTTAACGTCCTTTTAAATACTAAATAAAATTATTATTCTGGATCTGGGTGTACCTATTTTATTTTCGTTAATTACCTGTAGGTATGCTTTTAAGTATCCTGTAACACAGATTGAATCGGTGCGCGGCATCCTTAAAAATAAACAAAAAAATGTCTAATCAAGTTTTATAAGAACAAAGAAATATCGTCTTAAAAATACTACAGACTGTAAAAAGAGAATGTCTCATTTTCGGTAATTACACAGTCGAGATTATATAAAAAGAATGAGGTTTCGCTGTCAAATATTAACGGCGGTCACGGTGATCGGTGTTCATTTCACTCGAAGACAACAAATATGAATGAAAACAATGGTTACTCGGACAATGACGGCTCGAAAGCGTGGTGCTCTCTACTAAATTGTTATCTATTTACCTTTTGAAACGGTCCCGAACTGCTGTCGTTAAGTTAAAATCACTGTGTGGTATAAGCGACGGACTTAAATGTAATCTATAAACGATAATACACTTATAACCTGATGTTTTAGCTGTGCGTTTATGCACGGTCATTTCCAAAACTGTTACCGAACTGTTTGTATACCGAAGGTTTGTAGAGACGGGTTCTTACAAAAGGAGACCCGGTACCAGCAGAACTCGAGCAACCACCCATCGTAACGACCGATTTATTGTTTCAACTTTCCTACGAAATCGTTTCCTCACGTCAGTAAATATCAAAATAGAGTTAAATGAAATGCGTGGCGTAAACGTGAGTGCACGAACAATAAGAAGGAGGCTTAAGGAAGCGGCAATCACCCCTTTTAGACCAGCAAATAGTCCAAAGCTGTCTGCAGCTCACTGACAAGCTCGTTTAAGATATGCGCGTGAACATCTTAATTGGACTGAAGAGCAATGGGCCTCCATATTGTTCACCGACGAGTGTAGGACATATTTAAATGGTGCAGACAGTCACAGTAGTCTATCGTCGACGTGGGGAGAGATATGCTCAAAGTTGCATTGAGGAGCGTGTTTCTTTTGGAGGCGGTTCGTGTATGGTGTGGGGTGGCATTTCAATGATCGGACGAACGCAACTTGTTTTCGTCGACATGGTTCGTCAAAACGGTAGAAGAGGTGGTTTGACGGCACAACGCTATATAACAAAGGTTGTAGAAGCTCACGTGGTACCTTAAATGGGATTAATAGGTGAAAATTTTATTCTAATGCAAGATAATGCCCGACCCCACGCCGCTGCACAACTTCTACAATATTGCAAAGAGGATACGTACCATGAATTGGCCAGCACGCAGCCCTTAATCATAAGATAACTTAATCCCATTTGAGCATGTTTGGGACAGTTTAAAAAAGCTGTATATGCGAGAAATCCTGTGCCTACAACAGTGGCAGCACAAAGAACAGCAATTTATTTATTTATTTGAGAATGCCAACATTGCTATACACCGTTATATACATTTATAGTAGACACATACAAGTAAAATACTATAAGTGTAACAAATAATTAAAGGCAAACATGCAAATAATGAACATAAACTACTAGGTACTAACTTAATAAACTAAAACTAAAACTAAACTAAATCTTAAGTGAAATGCAAAAATAAATGTAAAAGATGAGCACAGTAGATTAAACGGGGTTTTTCTATATTTTATAAGTGTGGATCGAAACGTGCGAAGCGAGTCTGCGTGTATATCTGCGACATCACTATATTTATTAGCTAATTTGGAAAGCCTTGGAATTGGTGAGTTAGCTCCAAACACCGTCCTACGTAATGGCGGGTGAAAGGGTGTAATGCGGTTGCGGGGGTATCTTGCTGGTACTCGGATATTAATTTTACCTAATATCTGAGGACAGCTATAAACGTTGTGAAAAATTTTGTACATAAAAATATTATCATTAAGGTCCATACGATCTTGCAAAGAAGCCATTCTAAAATGTTGAAGTTTTTCATAATATGGTATGTTTTTAAGTATTTGCTGCTTATAAGACAGATGCCACAAAAATCTTTTCTGTATCCGCTCTAGACGGAGTACATGCACAGCAAAATGTGGCCTCTAAACTACGCTACAGTACTCTAGCATGCTACGGACAAGGCTGTTATATAAAATAATCTTTGGTTTACTACTTCGAAAAACCTTGACATTGCGTATCACAAATCCTAGCATTCTGGACGCCCTTTTAATAACATTTTCTAATTGAGACAGAAATTACAGTTTTTTATCTTTAATCACGCCTAGATCTTTAATCTGATGTACCTCTTGTATCCTGTCACTGCCTATATAGTAATTAAAATCTAGCACATTGATTTCACGCGTAATTTAATATGAAAGCATTTTTTGTATTAAGTTGCATCTCATTTCGATCACACCATTCGGTCAATCTTTTTATATCTTCTTGCAGCTTTAAAGCGTCGTCTAAGTATTCAATTATTCAACCAAACTTTAAGTCGTCTGCGTACATATAGTTTTCTGAGTAACAGAAACATGTAGGGAGATCGTTTATAAAGGTATTAAATAATATTGGGCCAATATGTGAATCTTGCGGTACGCCAGATTTAACGGCTCGAGTACCCGACTGAAACCCGTTAACAACAACATAGAACGCGCGCTCGTTGAGGTAAGACCGTAACCATTCTAGAAGAGTTCCAGTTATACCGTACAATGTCAGTTTGTGTAGGAGAATTCTGTGTGAGACGCGGTCAAAGGCCTTGCTGAAGTTGGTATAAATCGCGTCAAATTGTTTGCAAGAATCCAAGGCTCCAGCTAGGGTTTCTGAAAACGCGACCAAGTTAGTACAAGTTGATCTAGCTAGCGATTTCATAAGAATGTTAAAATATTCCGCAAGACTGTTTAATAACCCTAATCAGATCTATGCGGAACCGATTAGAATCTGAAATAAGGGCACGTGGAGGCAATACATCTTATTATAAGAAAAAAACCTGTGCTTCAACTTTTTTTTATTGTATAATCCAATTTTTCAATAAACCAACCAAAACCAACTATTGTTTTTATCGTCTTTGTTAAAAAAAAATTGAATATTCCTTTCCATCCATACACTTATGGATATGATACTACGCTGTTATGAAGTTAACGAACCAAACTATAGGTTTCAATTTAAATTTGTATAAAAAGTTTGAATACTTGGTTAAAATGTTTATTTCAAAGGCGTCTTGAACATTGATGCAGTTTATGAGTCCGTCAGTGTACATACATACGTGGATAGTAGGTTATTTTTAATGTGTCAGAATACATAAATAATTCATGTTCGCGGGTACACCTTGTTATAAGTAGGTACCTATGTACATATAGGTAAAATGAAGACTAATTCGGCACTGTCTATTAATAGGAGAAGGAAATACAGATAATTAAAATCTGCAGTTTCTTGAAGTGGATCTAAGACTAGGTCATTAATTCGTTTATAGGTACATAGACAAACTATTTAAAGTAACCTGAAATGCTTATTACCTAAAATTATTAACATTTCCTTTATTTTAGAATTTAGTTTTATATGGACAGTGACATATGGCATAATGACTGCAACACCTGGTACATGAATGAGTTATAAAATACTGAAATTATAATTTGATAGCGATTTAAAAGAGTGGCCTTGAGTTTCTTGCAGGTATCTTCTCGTAACTCTCTTAACGTAGTTCCTACTAGTATATTGTAAGTGCCCTTAACGCCTGTGGCACAGGTTTACCCTAGTACAGGCACCCAAATTATAATACCTATATTAAGTACTTTATGAACTGTATTCATGTTTTACCACTGCAATCAATAAATAAATTATTATAAAAAAATAATATTCTCATAGGCTCAACCTTTTGCCTGAACCTTGCAACTAGCATAAATGTAAATTCAGTAAATGTAATAAACTCACTAGCCCCTTTGACGTTCATAAGTGTTACTTTGCTTTAAGGGGGGACGACCGGTGCGGCTGCCCAGGGCGCCAGATACTACAGGGTGCCGCGTGCGCCAGGTCAACTTAACCACTTAATTAGAATACCTATTTTTATCGATTTAATCTAATCTAATAATTCTATCGACTCAGAGTTATCTCGTAGAAGTAAGTATGAGTATTCTATGTCTAACAAACACAACCTGTCATTTTGTCGCTTCTCGTATCTCTCACTAAATAATGTAGAACAAAATAGAGGCAATAGGCAAGAAATTACAACTCGTATTAGGCCCCCTGCATTACACTTACTTTTCTTTCTTTGCTTTTTACCTACTACTTGTAAGTAATCAAAAAACCCTTTATAGAAAACTGTATCAAAATAAAGAAGAACTAATGCGACATTGTTCTTAACTGCAAGAAAAGTTAACGGTCAATTTTAAATCTGATATTGATGGAGATTTGTTGTGTGATGAAATTTTAGGTTTGCAACACTATTTCGAAGACAGTCAGACAACTCCTATCGAGACATTAAACTTTATCGGAAAATATAATCCTCAAGAGTTATATCCCAACATTTAGATATCGCTGCGTATTCTGTTAACAATACCAGTGACTGTTACAAGTGGCGAACGAAGATTTTCTAAACTAAAATTTATAAAAAAAAATATTTGCGGTCTACAATGTCTCAAACAAGATTGACTAGTTTGGCCGCGCTATCTAAAAAATTAAGTTCTGGTTTTGCCAGTCTTATTTTGATTAGACTAGCAAAACCTAAATTCTCGCATTTTTGTCAGAAAATTTTCTAATATTTGCTGACAAAAAGCTAGAGAAATAAGATTTTTTTACAGATAATATATGTAGATAGGTAAGGTTCCTTGTTTAGAGAATTAAAGGTTTAAATATGTTATTATTAATAATAATAAATACATGTAATGTTTGTAATTTTCTATTAATCAGTAAAAGATACGGTACAAATTCAAAATAAGTTTTTTTTAAAATTGTAATGAAAAGTATAACTAAAAGGGCGCCAAAGGCATGACTCGCCTGGGGCTAAGATGACTAAGGCCGGCCCTGTTTGTGACCTAAGTGAATAAATGATTTTTGGCTTTGACTTTGACGTAGGACCGGACCTATCTATTAAAATATTGCACCTAAGTAAATCTACCAAGAAATTTAAATTTTTATACCTTTTCAAAGCTTCATAATTTGGATTTATTTATGTGAAATTGACATAAGAATAAGTACTAGACCTACCTATAGTTTGCCATTATATCGTAAATTCCAATTATGTTTCTAATGAGTTCAAATTTTCAATTAAGTAGGTACCTCTGTGGGTGAATACTTAAATATAAAACAGCTGATGTTTTAGTCTCAAGTTCACGATTTACTGTCGCCGAGATCGGGTAACATTGTTATTTAACAATGTTTTAATAACACAAGACAAGACAAGCATATTTCAAATTCTAAAAATTAATTTTTCACTTTCGATTTCTCCATAGTAGGTGGCACCATAGACTAGGTTTATGTGGGTGGTGTAGTTGGTTCCGCATCAGTCGTTGTTAATTTCTTGATCCATGACCAAGTAATGTGGCAATGTTATTCTATAGCGGAGTTTGTCTAACAAAATTGCATATTGAATAAGGTCTTAAAAGATCCGTCAATCTAATATCTAACTAATTGAAGAAAAAGTTTTGTCTCCTAACCTTGACAATAGCTGAATCACAGATGGAAACGGACTCAAAAAAGTTATCCATGTAAATGAAATACGAACGAGTGTAAGTCCTTGACTTGCACTTGTTCTAAGACCCACGCCTAATAGATTCCTTACTTTGCACTTTAGAACAAAGTATCAAGGTACAAATATCTATTCTGTGCCAAAAAGGTATCAAACCGATATTTTGCTTTATTCACAGGCAGTTCGCGGATTTGTATATCTTATAGTTTAAGTACTTGTTGTTATACTATGTTGGCAACATTGTGTATATTTTTATTTCTACAGAACATAGAAAATATTATATACCTACTTCAAAATACTTACTGGCATTGATATTAAATGTTTCTGCCTAATATTATTAACTAAGAAAACTTTTCACAAGCCTAAAAAGGTTAAACAAAGAGAAAGATGTTGAACGAAATCTTAAAAAGATGTCGTTCAAAATCTATTAGCTATCCTATTAAAATTAAAAAGTTGAACAAATAAAACATTTTAGAAAATAAGATAGTTACGTAAGAATTTGGTTCTCGTAAAACTAAGTGAACAAAATAATTCGCTGAGAACAGACGTAAACGAAAGCGTTATGCAAAATTATATAAATAGCTATCGACGCGACAACACGGCGACACGCTGCTGACATTAACGTTCAAGTGATAAATCTTGGAACAAATAATATAATTCGCAACATTTTAGTAAGAAAGCGATTTCATCACAAAACTTCCACGTCCGATACATTCGATTAAATGAGCATAGCATATATGTATGCGGCGGTTCGTGAGGTCTCTTATATCTATTCCCAAGTTGGAATAATATATTAGTTGTTGTTAGGATCGTTACACCTAGTTCTGAATGGTGAAGTCGCACATAATTGACACATTTTTAAACGTCATTGATATTTTTGGGCTTTATATTATGTATTAAAATGTTTTAATACACTCTAAAGACTAAGGTTAAAATGTATCATAGATAGAATGTTGATGCATGTGTTTTGTAGTCCTTTTACTATAGTTTTTTAATTTTACTAAAGCATATATAGCGCAGCGGTAGTGAATGCGACTGCTGTGCATGAGATCTCGGGTTCTAATCCCGGGTTGGGCCAACAAAAAGTGATTAGGTTTTTCTGTTAAGAAATCTCAATAGCAGCCCGCAGAGCACGTAAAGCTGTTGGTCCTACGCCTGATATACCGTCCTGTATTACCGTCCCATCGGATCATGAGAGTTAGGGAACAGAGAGTGCACTTGTGTTTGCGCACACGCTTGTGCACTATATTATCTCCTGCGCTAATGGCCAGTGTCCGTTAAGAATGGCCGCCGTGACCGAAATTCGGTCTGGAGGACATTATTACTATGTAAATATTGAGTTGAAAATTGTCAATTCGTAATGTGCATAGAAAAAGTCTACAAATATAATTATATTCCATCTAGGTACTTATCATACACTTTAACCTTATTTTATAGAGTCCAGTAAACACATTTTGAGATGAAAGCCCAAATAAATTAGTAACATATAAAGATCTCAAAATATGACTCTTATTTTCGACGTTGCCTTTTGGAACGGGTCACAGAACAAACAAACCTTCTTGAGACATTACCTGTGGTTTGGATGTGTGAAGTTTAGCAGTATAGATAGACGGTAGTAGGCTAAACCCATATAACCTACGCCTCTTCATATGTTACCCACCCTTACTCTCAACATACATTTGCTTACTAGCTGCCGCGGCTCCGCTCGAATGGATCTGACACAACTAAAAAGTTGTACTTTAAAAATATACACTATAACACTTTTATAATCATAGTGTAGGTACAAAAATCTTGTGATCCTAATCTACATAATATATTTGTTATGTAGATACTAGATAGGTAGGTTGGACATTTAAAAATACAATAAGTATGTAGGTATGTTTGATTTAATATTTTAAGTAAAGCACAGATCTGAGATCACACCTACTTATTTATTTTCTATATTATTCTCATACCTACTTTGCTCAATAAATTAGAATTGATACACCAAGCTTCCTGGTGCAACTTATGATTAGCATAATATTCTAATCTAAACCAAAGACTTTAATAGATAATGGTGTTCTTTTATGCTACTACTTTTTATTATTAAAGTTATATAATTTTTCTATTTTAGGCACGTCCTTTTTTATTTAATCTTCATAATTGAGCGCTATATGAGTTTTGGAAAAGGAAAGCAATAATAATTCTTTAATTTGTTCTAAATTCAAAAGTAGGTAACTCCGTAACGTTCAGTCAAATCGTTAAAACGTTTTTTATACTTGGTATAAGATAAGCTAAGCTTTTAAACTTTGAGAAGGACAAAGGTGACTAAGAAGTCTTAAAAAAGGAGATTGAATTTGAAGTGCTGATTATTAAAAAACGTGTTTGGGCTAATTAGAGTTGATTAATAATAGGAACAATCCACTTACAAACATAGGTACATAAGTAGTCTCACAAAATCAGCTGTTTATAAGGTATATTTTGTTTGTATAAGCAGGTATATGTATCTTATATATTTCGTAGAGCTTTAATTTTAAGTTAGCATAATAAACGTCGAGCTTATTGCAGTTTACCGAAAACAAGTGCAGTCTCCATGCTATTTAGGTACTACAGTTTATTTTTGAGAGCATTCTCAATTGGTTTTTGGCCGATCTGGGAATCCGACCCGAGACCTCGTACACAACAGTTGCAATCACCGCTGAATCTGAATCAGTAATTTCCTGTTTTTGATATTTAGATAATTATATTGTGTTGGTTCATATCAGCTACTTTTAATGACACTAATGAATAATACATAAACAGTTTTTATTGATAAGTAATATTGCGATCATTAATATGTTTTTTCTGTAACTCGACATTTTGATTTAATAATTCAACTTGTGCGTTTCTAAACGTAGACGCGTTAATGACGTTTGATTGCGTCTGAGGCCATTTTGCTTTGACAAGAGTTGCTTTATTGACAGGTAATGAGCCGCCATAAGGCTAATGGTCGGATCGACACAAATTTCTTGGTCGCAACTTCCTTTCGAAGCTTGTTCCACCTAGATCCAGATTGACGTTAGGTTTCGAGAAAGTGAGCCAACTTACAGTGTTGCATTATGTTCTTGTATAGGATGATCTTGTATTAAACTAGTTTGTACCTATGGCTTCGTTCGCTTAAATCCTGCGAAGTCATATTTGTTTATTTATTTATTCGGCTCACAAAACAAATAATAATCAAAGAGAAACGGTTTTAAGCCAGATTGTAGCTCTATGCGTGCACAGAATATTCCAAGTAAGATAATAAGTAGGTAGGTATCTCTATAATTATGTTCATCTATGACATGGGCTATCTGTGAGCTAATTTTCATTCAAATCTGTTTAACGATTTTCGCGTATGGCTATACGTGTAGATACTCGAAATGGTAAGCAGAGATTTACGTATTTCTCTGAGGCGTTACTCTATAAATATATTGCTTAACGATGCTGGTATATCAATACTAATGTTAGGTATAAACCCGAAGATATTGTTTGATTGAATGCGCTAATATCTAAATCTACCAGTCCGATTAAGAATAATCTTTTTGCATTAGGTAGTCCGTTTATTGTGGAATGTATATCTTTCCAAAATAAACTGACACTGACACGTTGTCAGGAAACAGAAAAGGGTGTAGCGTACCTATCAAGAAAAATGCTGTTGCTAACCTAACTAATACTTACGCGAGCGAAGCCGCGGGCACAATCTAGTATAGGTATAATGAACCGTCTATATAGTGTATAGCAAACACCCACCTGGCTTCTAAACAGCCTATATAGTAGGCAAACATGGCTGTATTGTTGGAAAGCTTGTAATTGCTATGAAGGGAAAGTACAGCCACGATCGGCGGTACTAAGCCCGTAATTCTAGTGTATGGAGAGCTGTTTGAACATCGTGCCGCTAGATTTCTATATAAATATACATAGTTATAAGTTTATACCCCTGAAAGGATAGGCAGAGGTCTATTAAACCCACATTGGACCAGCTATAGTTTTTGGCCTCACGTAAGAGAGAGTCTACCAGACGTAGTTCCAGACTCTATGCTAGTATTTCTTGACAGGAAATTCTAATAACACTTTGTACGACCAGGGAATCGAACCGACATCTCATGTATATCAGGAGCGTCGCATACATGACCGTTACGCTATTTAAAATGTGTGGAATTGTATTAATACAACCACGAACTACTTACCTAGTAAGACTGTTAACAACAACGACAGTTAAACGAATCTAATGATTGTTATTCGAACTACAATCAAAAGAGTTAATAATAATAATATCAGCCCTGTATTAAACTGTCCCACTGCTGGGCACGGGCCTCTTCTCAGTGTGAGAAGGGTTAGGCTATAGTCCAACACGCTGGCCTAGTGCGGATTGGCAGACTTCACATATCTTCGAGAACATTATGGAGAACTCTCAGACATGCAGGATTTCTGATGTTTTTCCTTCACCGTTAAGGGGAGCGATAATTAACTATTTAATAAGCACATAACTTCGAAAATTGTCATGTACATTTTAAAGAGTATGCTACATCAAAAAATAAAAGACAAACATATATAGACATTCGTTTCTCCTTTGGAAATATACCTATAGACATGGAATCTATATATTTCCAAAGGAGAAACTTCGCTACTTGCTTTAGGCCCCTTGCCCTATAGACGGCAATACTATAGCCATCTAATAATCGAGTCAATAATATAGCTTGCTATTTTGTTAGTAATATTTTAATTGTTTTATATAATTTTTCGACCTGTGGTACAATCTGTGCAAATAAATGTTTCTTTCTTTCTTTCTTTCATCTCACATCCAAACTTCGTTCCTATTACTACAAACAGACTGGAAAACAAAATTTTATGCTGTTAATCGAATCCAAGACCTCACACTGCTAACTTATGCCACAGAACCAACGAGGCATGCAAGTGTACATATCTGCTATTATCACGTAGCCTACATTTTTAATATTGCCACACGAAAATCTTTTTAACGAAGAAACTGTTTGAACAAGTGTTTAGTTCAACATGTTCTGCAATTTACTTAATGAAACTGTATGAAATGGCATTTCGTAACTTGTTACACTAACCTGTTCTATTTACTGGCCTCTTACTTTACTTAAGTGAAGTCGTGGTTTGATAATTATGTATTATCTCTATAAGTTTACGAGTAAGACAAACGAGAGTGTAAACCGGGATAAAATTATCCTAGGTGTCGCGTAAGTCCACGGGAATGCATACCGGGTTAAAAAATCTATGTGTTAATCATGGCAAAACCTAATCGAAATCTGTTCAACGGTATTCGCATGATTACATAACATACAAACTATTATATAAGTCATGTTTTAAATATGGTATTTTCAGAGTACCTATTGGCTTTGCGTAACCAGAAGACTAGACTGGACTTGCCTTGGCAGAAAGAATCAGCATTGTCCTTAAAAGTGTCTATGCTACCAGTCTCCTAGATACTTTTCCAGGTGACAGCGATGCTGAGGAATTTTACGGCACTGCCTAAGTCAGCCAATTTAACACCAATATTTTAGTGCTTTTTTATTTTGTTTTTATTTTTGTGTATATTATTAAGGATCAGGTAATTTTCTTGTGTAGAAAAGAAATTGCATTGGTAAATCAAAAGACGTGCAATATTTGCTGATGGATTGTGTCCGAAACAAAGATGAATGCGAGTGATTTATAAACGAACTCAAGCTAGATTAATGGTATGTTGTACTTTATTCAGAGGCTACCAAAATACGTCGTTTGATAACAGTCCTTTATCTGCGACTCCCTTCTTTAAGATAATTAGATTGTAATATATGATGAAAGGTACGATGTGGTTCATATATCTGGTTTTTAAAAACCCCTACATTAAAATGTATATAATACTTTATATAATTAATACTATGCAACGGGTCGTTATCTCATTTGTAAGTAAAGATAATACCTATTTATTTCCCGACATTTCGACCTCCTTGCAGTAAAGATACTCAGAAAAAAAATAGACAAAGACAGAAAAACAGGGCACACGAACGCATTTGCAATGTGCAGCATCTCAAATAATAATCTTCTGTAGAACAGAGATCTCTACATATAAGCTGAAGACAAATATAATTAAAATACTCACAAAAGCACGTTACATGATTCAGCGGAGGAAGTAATATTGAATGCGCAATGGCTTTCGTAGCTAACGGATAATTAATAACCCGGTACTAGATAATGTGTTTTATTGCCTCATATGGTAAACTGTTGGTACGCTTTTTAATACGCAGCACAAGATATACGTAAACCTACATAGTTTCTTGCATATATCTCGTAAGGGGTGGGCAATGGTGTATTACACATAGGCAAAAGTAACTCTGTAATGTAACGCTCTGTCAAACCGTTGAAACGATTTTTATATTTGTAATGTGATAGCTTTGACACTTTGAAAAGGACAAAGATTTTATAGAAGTCTCTAAGAAGGCGATTGAATTCTAACTGTGATTACCCTGCACCCTATTACTGAAATTGCTAAATGCATCTTCAGCAGTTTCAGTAATAGGGTCCAAGCCTCTACCGGGTATTTAGACTTAAGTTATAAGTTTTTTAAAGAACGTATCAGTAAGATTTAATATGGCCCGGAAATCGAACCTTAGCCCTCACGCACTATCGCATGTCGCTGTGTTAAGGCATACGTTTATATGATAATAGACTCGAAATAAAGTTGTAGGTAGGTAGATACTGTTTTCGTATTTCTTAACGTCGTAGTCCCCAAGAATAGACGTTTACGATCCGTAGGTTTACCAAACGCAGTTAGAAGCAAACTATGTTTTCAGAACGAATACCGTTTCAGATGCTCTACGATTATATTTCATAGCTTTTAACGCACTTAGGCACGTTTGACTGTCGGTGTATATTTCCAAACATTTTCAATAAGCGTCAGTGGATTCATTAAATGAAAGAGGCTACAATTTAAAGCTTTGCGCTATTACAATGTTTGTACATACACAAAAATTACGGCGAGTCTTACGATTCTTGGAACAATAATTAATTCCACAGCCTTTTCTTTCAACCCATATTCACCGCTGGATAACGGTCTGTGCTTCTATATTTAGCGTAAAAGTATAAGCTTAATAGAATAAAGCAGAAGAGATAGTAGATTTTTTAACACTGAAACTGTCAGTTCGATATGAAAAATATTATTTTGGCATTCGGTAGCGCGTTTATTGTGGAAGTATAGTGTTTATAAATATAACATCACGCCAAGAGCCACGTAGACAAATCAGTAATCTCAAACGTGGGTGAAACCGCGTAGGACTGCTTGTATTATAAAGTTAATTATGATCTGCCAGCGAGATGACTATTCGGTCAAGGACCGATCAAACAGAGCGTAGACCAGATTTTAATTAATTTTCCACATCGTTCACATTATTTTAATTAACGTCGTACCCAATTTAGCAATTGTCAAGGTGTGTTCTGTTATTAAGAATAAAACTTAATACTTACTTTATTTTTGTACTAGATTTTGGCCACGCTTCAGTCGCGTAACAGTACTTATTCTGGTTAGTCACCCAATGCCCTTTGCCCTACCCCTGACAAAGTGTATGCGAATTTCATGATAATCGGTCGAGTAGTTCAGGTGCGAAAGCGTGACAAACAAACCAATAAACAAACGAACTTACATTCGCATTTATAATATTAGTTAGGATATAAGTGTTTTATATTTCAATATACAATTTTTCCTTATGCCTCGCTGGTCTGACATTGTATTTGTGGATGAACATGAGATTTTTATTCCCGGGCGGTAAAAAATGTAAGTATAGCTATTTTCTGTAGGGATCCATTCAGTAGCAGCAGGCAATCTAATAATGTGTGTGAGGTCAATGCTCGCTCCTTATTATTTGAAAGCTAAAAACCTAGCTAGTGGAATGTCGATCTCCTGTTTCTATCACTGCAATATTTTGATGCAATGTTTTTGATCTGACAGAACCGGCCAGTCAGCTCAAAAGCATTTGAATGCATCCGCCATTCCAAACATAAATCTCTAGATAGCCATATGCAAAATATTGACGTGACTTTTAATAATATGGCTGGTATTGCTAGCTAGTATTTTGCACTTTGCAGTTAAAATAATGGCCATTTAAAATTCCTTTTAGTTACTCTCATTAGGTATGATCGGCCAAACATCTTCTTAAGCCATAATTGTGGCAAAGTATATGGCCTGCCTGAAGGTAAATTAGGGGCTAAGGTTTCTAAAGCTATTGGTTTCTTCTTACAGAGTGTTGCGGTTTCGATCCCTAAACGGAATTATAGAAACTGGTAGAACTGGAATCGCACGGGATTATTATAGATAGTTTCATCCGAATCACTAAAGAATAGTTGTTGTTATTTATTTCCTTATAGGTATGTCCCTTGCTCGATACTGGTATTATTCATAGTGCGATGTGGTTTATTATATCCTAATTAATTCTGTTCTGTTTTGAGATAACGATCTTAGCATTTCCTTAGCTATAATATCAGTTAGACGAAACAGATAATTTCTACTAATTAATATTTATGCTTAATAATAAGTAAGTAGCTGTATTATCTAGGCAATCGCGAATTTATTAGCCTAATATATAATTAAAACTAGATTTTAAATTACAATGAAATATTAATTAATTGGTAATATAGCTACAAGTAGGTCAAAACTTAAAAAACAAGAAATTAAATTAGAAAATTGCATTCGTTACGTGAAATATGATGTAAACAGTTCTTTACCCTATATTTAATATAATAGCTAATTAAATTTTAAAATGCATTTCGAGAGCCATTTGTCCCTGGTGATTGTCTATAGGTACAAATAAATAAAATTGAAGTGCCTATTTGTAACTTTGTAATAGTAAAATTAGAGCTTTTTACTAAATGCGTAAGAAAGTATATAAGGCAGCTACATTAAAAAAAATATTTAAAATTGTTTGTCTGTCCATCTGTATGTCTGTCCCGGCTAAACTCTGAAACGGTTGGACCGATTTTGACGGGACTTTTACTGGCAGATAGCTGATGTTATAAGGAGTAACTTTTATCCTAGAAAAAATCTCTGCGAATTGAACATACCTACACTTTTTTGTTAGATAAATTTCACGCGGACGATGTCGTGGATTACAGCTAGTTTTAAATAATATTAGTAGTCTGTTGAATAATATCTCATGTTTATCAACCAAAACAAGAATAATTTAGCAACTGGATTTCTTAATCGTCGGTCACGAAATTTCTTAAATGAAAGCATTATTCTGTCGAATGTTCTGACTATATTTACGTCTTTTAAATAGTTGTGATTATATACATAACAATAGTAGACTTTTTATTTTATCATTGGAAATCTAGAAGGTATTGTGGGTAAACAAATATTGTAAAATTTAGTTTACTTAACAGGATTGGATTTCACCATTACAATATAAGTTTAGCAATATACATTTTTTTTGCAGAAGGTACCCCCTAGGATACTTGGCACAATTCCTATGTCGCAATAGACTTCATTATCAAACAATAAATAGCAGGCAATATTACACATAACAATATGTTACGTAATGAAATAAAAATGAGGCATTCTTAGGTGGTAAAGTCAAACATTGATTGTTTTTTATTATTATAACAGTCGATGTCTAATTACGAAAAACTTTAGAGTCACTTACACATATTTACGATCCCGCCATATCCGCAAAACTTTGATGAGATGGTGTCAATGTGTCTTGACACAATATTTTTGCTTTGTATGGGAAATCTGTATCTGATAACAATATGCGTTGGTGTGCTTACAAAAAGACTGCACCAGTCACATAATATCATTAAAACTAAAATGAAACAAATAAATAAAAATGACTAGGTAAATAATTAAAAGTAAAAATGACATAATGAAGAAATAGTTTCACGTAATTCGCAATGCAATTATAAAACAAATTATAATACGCAACGGAAACAATATTACAGCCAGCATTGCATCCGTTACTAATGGCGACCATTTATTTGAAAGACTTTTAGATTTAAACCGTAAATAATCGATAAAAGTACACGATTTTTGTTGCACTTGATTTAACGACTTGATAATCGAAGCATTATCGATATTACGCAACGTTACAATCGGTCGAGCGAAAACTGACAACAATTTACAAGATGGCTATCAGTGAAATAAAAAAAATGTAAAACACTTCCTTTCAAATTACATCGTCTTTCTTACGATACTAAAATCAAACTGATTAAAGTACTCGAGAGTTTTCACTTTTCTAAATGATTAATAGGAAAGTATGATTTGATATACAGTTTTTTTATGATTTTGGTATACTTTGGTCAGTCATGATGAGTTGAACTAGACGTTACGCGGCAAAAATTTGCTGTCAGATTATGAATGTAACATTCACTGTCAAGTTTAACTCATGTGGATATCAAATATATTTAGATATGTTTTGAACCCTTTTTTTAATGAACCGGCATAGTTATTACAAGCTATCCAGTCTGTATCCAAAAATATATCATTCGACGTTATTAACCTCTGAGTCTTCTTCGAAGAGGTTAATGAAAACACTATGTGGGTGTGTGTGTCTGTCTGTTAGTGACAGTTTGTTAGTGACAGGCATAGCTCCGGAACCACTAGACCTATTGACTTGTAACTTGGTGTACAGACACCTTGGGGTCATCCTTCGGTCGAGTTTGAATATGGGACCTGTGGGTCAAAAGACCCCCGAGATATAGGAGTCACAAGGTCATAACGTCAGAGGACATCCAGAAGCCGATGGTAAAAAATTAAAAAGAAGGTCTCATGAAGACAAAAAGGTTGAATCGTGGGTTTTTACACCCATCTCGTTTATTTGTTCTATCTGTTGATTATTTTGATTCAGGCTAAAGGAAGTCAGCTATATCATGTTCTAGATTTTGCCTGTGGCTTTGCTCGCGTAAATACAGGTTAGGTTAGAAGCAGTACCTAAGTATTTTTTTTTGGATAAAAGGTACCATGTCCTTTTATGCTCCCCTGACAACATGAATGCGAAATTTCATTATGATCGTTCGAGTAGTTAAGGCGTGAAAGGTTTACAAACAAACAAATTCACATTCACATTTATAATTTTAGTTAGGATTACACAGAATATTAGAATTGTGTTTAAGAAAAACAGGAAATGGTCTGTTCATCAATATCGGTGTTATATTTGTATCGCATGTAGGTACTGGCACGGTTGTTTACAGTATGAGAAATGGGTCTCTAATATAATTAAACGAAAGTACATTGCCTAAAATTAAATAAGGCGCAAGTTTCTGTGTGTGTTTGTGATAACTCTCGCTTTGTATTGAGTTGGCCTTCTGAACCATGTGTTTTGTAATATGAAGTTTGTAGCTTGAACTATTACGATCATTATCTACATCTTGATACAGGAATATTGTCATTTTCGAGGTGACAACATTCGCTCACACGGCCACTGCTGTAGGTCAAAAAGTCAAAGCATGAGGTAATAAGGAAACGTTAACATTTTACCTAAGGTGATTCTATAGACACTGATAGGTAGCGTTTGTTAATGGAATTCTAGAATATTCCAGTATTTTCCAGAACGAGTTTTGTGTCATGTGATAGTTGTGATGCAACAATATAGATATTCGTAGAACATTATGACGTACTAACAGTACATTAACTAACAATACATAGACTGATGCCTTATGTCACCGTAATGTCCTTCAGACCGAACTTCGGTCAGGGCGGCCAATTTTAACGGAGACTAGCCATCTGCACAGGAGATATTATAGTGTACAAGTGTGTGCGCAAACACAATAGCACTCTCTGTTCCCTTACTCTTATGATCCGATGGGATGCTAATCCGACACGACTGGAGAGAGATCAGGCGCAGGACCAACGGCTTTACGTGCTTTCTGAGGCATGGGGATGTCTAACACCGCCAACTTCCTAACTCCGGGTTGGTATTGAGAATTCTTAACAGAAAACCCGATAACTTTTTGTTGGCCCGACCCGGGATTCGAATCCGAGACCTCATGCACAGCAGTCGCATTCACTGTAGCTTCACCGTATAAGTAGGCTGTAGAGTAATTACACTCACATTTTGCCAGCTGATTTAGGTCATACGTAAAAGGATGAAAGACATGGACAGATGGTATTGCTTTTAAAATGTGCTTTAAAAAAAACCAATAACACTGATCGACTGCAAATAGAAACCGCTGACTGCACGGATGGAAAAGTGGCTTAAATGAGTGATCGCAGGTCGGCACGGCCACTGCGTCGAGTGTTGAGTGTCCAATCTCCACATCGAACAAAAATTTGACTTCCGAGTCTGGGTGTTCTGTGATCGTTATTTGAATGTTTGTAAAGATCCCCTCTATATTTCGGATGTATTCCTTAGACGGGATTTGTATTTCATAAAAAAGTAATAATAAGACCAAGACCTCACAACCGGCCGCCAAAATATTGCCACGGTGCAAAGCAATCTTTAAAAAGGAAAAACATATAACCTGAAAGTTTCAACTGTGAGATTAAGTAGAGTATAAAACAGTTAATAGTAGGTCAGTGAAGTAACTTATATTGTCGTAAGCGTAATTATACATGCACCGAGCACTGTGCATGTGTGCCGACGTTTTTATACGCATCACACTCGACGACAATGAATAAAACAACACATTACTGGATCACGTTTAGTAATTTTATTTGCTAACAGAACCATTTATTTGCTTATCCATGTAAATTGGAACAATTTGTTAACAAGAATTGCAGATAATTACCATATTTACGTTTTGTCAAACACTCTAACAGCAGACACAAAGATTCGAAACGACTATTAGAGGACCACACACTTGTCCAGATTGATCCCACACATTAAAATTAGGGTTTTCTTAACCGACAATATTCTACCGCAATATGAGGCTGCAATGTTTTTATTAAAAGCCCGGCGAGCTTAAAAACATTTGTATGCTTAGACTAGACTAAACATAAGTGTATGAATAGTCATATGCATAATATTGAAGAGTATTATATAATAAGTATGGCTGTTATTACTTGCCAGTATGTTGCAGCCATACATTGCAGTAATAAAATAATGCTCCCTTAGACACATACATCCTTAATTTTCTTTATTTTCCACAATAAATGTAATAAATTATCCTAGGATGGCTTACAATACCAGGAAAATCTCTCGCACGTTCGACTCTTTGGTAAAATTAAGGCGGGGTAAAAGTAAATAGGAGGGGGTAGGTATAAAAGTATTATGAACTTCGATACCTGGGTCAGATAAAGTTTTATTGAGGTTTTTATTGGGCAATTTTTAGTAGCCTCATAGAGCCCTTTATTACGTGGCACCTACACAGATGGCAAGCTATATGTAGAATAACGAAGTCACTGCATCCTCATCCTCGTCCGTTTTACCGGAGGAAGCTGAATCGTTAAAATGGAAAGTAAAAATCCGGCCACCGACCACACACAAACTTCCTCATATCCTCACAAAAAAGGTTAGAAACCCGTGTCGCTTGTGTAAGAATAAGTGCGCATTTAGTATGCACTCCTGCGCACTATGTGAGAAGGAACGCGATTACATTATGATGAAACACGGCGACCGGCGCGCGGCGCTCGCGCCGATAACATCTGTGAAACGCAACGACCGTTTGTCTAGCTGGGAATGCAGATAACGAATTAGAATTCTTTTGAAGTTGTATTTAAAATTAATTTTTATAGCTATGATTAATTGGCTGCAAGTTTTTAAGAACGTGATATTCTGTTTTAATTTTGTTGTGGTTGAGGTTAAGTGGCTGTTGAACAACAGAAGTACCTATTTTATTATGTACTAGCGAACCGCCCCGGCTTTGAACGGGTAGTACAAAACCTTAACAAATTATATAGGTAAATAAACTTTCTCATGAATCACTCTGTTTATTGGTAAAAACCGCATGAATTCCGTCGAGTAGTTTTTTAGTACAATAGGTAATATGTAGTGAAGCAGAAACGATGTATGTACCATGTTTTTGGAGTTTTATCAATATGGTAGGATAAATATAGGTAATACACATACATAATGTGACCCCTTTATCTGCCGGAGAGGTAGGCAGGGGTATATAACGGCCATATTATAAAAAAGGAATTAATTTACCATTTTAACAGGGTACAAACTCCATGCTGCTACTGGTCTCTGTCTTTATTGTTTAGTTATTGTATTATGATAGACAAATCCAATAACACTTTTCCTGAACATTAGCAGCATTACAATATGTGTAAGAAATTTATTTAGTCTAATCCAAGATTGAACGAGTATCTATATCGACTATCCGGTTCTAATTCTGCTGATTCAGATATTGGATTCGATATTCACATTATATACCATGTGGCAAGCTCCAAGCAATTGTTCAGAGTCTTGTATTAATAGCATTTTCACATAACGCTGGCACCGAGCGAGTTGGTCCTATCTGCCTGTCTTTTCCACTAAGGTTGTTTGTGTTTCTTCTAAATGTTCGCCGGTTCTAGAGCCATCTCTAAAATACTCGAAATAATAGTGAATGCGTGAGAGCAAGATAGCGGTCTACATAGTATACAACTTTATCTCGTTCTCGTATACTCGTATACAATAACAATGCTTAAATCGATGAGCCTGTTCTGTATAATTAACGGTAGGCTACACTGCTTGGCTGTACGTTGAGTTTCCTTGGCACTACTTCCGCCAAGCCAAGGGAAACACCAAAAAAAAAAAACAATCACAAGAAACAAAAAAGTCACCTGGGTTACACCTTTTTTTTATTTCTTATCTCATCTTAGTAGATAGGCATGCTATCGTAACATAAACGTTTTCATGTTGAAGACCGGCTCAAATCGTGCGTGTGCTAAACAAAGCATTGTTAATTTCCTTCTTGTATTCGAAGCGAATTGCCTGAACAGACATCGCAATGATACACACCTTCACAATTTCAAGAATCGGTTTAATGCTACGAAATTCAGGTAAAAACAATAACTAAAGCAGTCAGTTATTATACTTTTGAAAACCGAATGCAGGATGCTTTTGTTTTTTTCTTTTACGGTCTGAGTTGTCTGTCATATACACTATAGTGTATTTATTATCTATGGTCTAAGTATATTGTAAACCGTATCGCTATACAAGTTTATAAAATTGTAAAGTTATGAACGTTTACGCTTACGCCATTGCGGTCAATGTTGACCGCGAATAATAGATTTCATATTCTGTCTGACTACAACCGCACGGTTATCATTGTGCTAAAAGTTAATTGCTCCTTTACATGCAAATATATAGTTTCAGATCACGAAGAATTACTTAGATTGAGTATATTTCCTGTACTTAAATGAATGCGTATAATATCGTTTATCGGTTAGATTGGCATTTACCTGCAGCTAAAGAGAATAATATATTTTCAATTTCATTTTCATTCATTGTCATGTAGAATATGTTAATGATATATTAATATATTTTACATGACGATTGTTTATTATTTAAAATATTAGTTAATTTTATAAATAATTTGAATGGCAGTGTTTGAAACGTAGTCTGATATAATCGGGAGAAATAATGTACTAAACTAACGAGCATGTATGAAGAATGTAATGACAGTGAATGCAGCAACAGATAAGCCAGGGTCGGATTAAGTAAAAAGCTGTAAGTTTATAGTGTCTGATTACCCCAACGAAAAACTGGCGTGAATATATACGTATATGAATAATGGAGGTGGATTTTGAGCTCAAGGACGTATGACTAAGCAACGCTTTCTATCCTACCGACCACGGTTAACTAATTAATTTAATCTAGGTACTATACCTACAATTATACAACACTAGCTGTGTTCCACGGTTTTACTCACAATTTATTATTATTGCACTGCTCCCGTAGCTTGAAACTAGGTGTTATATAACATATTATGTATTACTGTGTGAGTTACTTCTAGATAACGTATTAGCTAAATGGTAAAATAAATATTAAAATCGGTTCTGTAGTTTCAGAGTTTATCGATTACAAACAAACAAATCCCTCCAGTTTATAATATTTGTTAATATGGCTTTAACTATAATAAAGCGGTGTCTGTACATAAATATATTTAAACTGATAATACAGATCAACTAATTACCTAAGTATATGTAGGTACTTGGTTAGGTCTTTGTTCGAGCTTCCAGCAAAAACTACTAAAGTGATCTTGATGCAGTTTTTAAAGTTTGGTAGCTTAACGCTTGGGTACTAGTACATTATCTGTTCTTAAGGTATAACTTAAAATCGAAGCTATATTTAATCTTATTCTGTCTACTAGAACCAGAGCTATCATGATCAGCGTAAAAGCAGCCGCGGGCTAATTCTAGTTCAACTGAACTATTTCGCGGATATAATCTATACCGTTTATAAATCTGCAAGTCTAAAACCTTTATTAGTCGTAGGCGTAATCATAAGTTTGCTGTCAAAATTGGCTTGTATTGTCGCTCGAACTTGTCAATAAATGCACGAATGCGCACTTGAAAGAACTGGTTGCTTTATTAAACAACTTCAAGGTTGCCTTCGTGAATATCCGGTGTAGACTATATCGCTTGGACGAAAAGTAAAGTATAATCTAAACTGTCCTTTTGCTGGGCACGGGCCTATGAGTGAGAAGGATTAAGCCATAGTCCACTACACTGGCCTTGTGCGGGTAGGCAGACTTTACATATCTTCGAGAACATTTTTTTTATAGAACTAATTTAGCTAACAATCGTACAGTCCACCTAATGGTAAGTGGTCACCGTAACCTATGGACGCCTGCAACACCAGAGGCATCACTTGCGCGTTGCCGACCCTTTAGGAAAGGAAGTGGGGAGGAGAAGGAGCGGAAAGGGGGAAAGAGGGGATTGGGTCTCCGACACTCACTCACCGAACGAAACACAACAGTAGGAATACTGCTATTTCACGTCGATATTCTGTGAGATGGTAATCCTTCCCCGGTCGAGCCGGCCCATTTATGCTGAAATCAGCAATGTTTTCCTTCACCGTTAAAGCGAGCGATAATTAACTAGTTATGTAATATACAAATAACTTCGGATCTAACTCGAAACTTCTGCGGACAATGCAATGGTCTCCGTCTAATTATTGAGATTTAACAGACAGCATATAGTTCTAATGGTCATGACAGCATAACGGTAATATCTATCTAAGTAAATAAACAATTATTATTATGATTTGTTTTCCTTAACGGGTATTTTCCTAATACTTTAGAAAAATACCCGGCCCCTTGGCAGGCTTACACGGAGACATGGGTCCAAAGTGAAAAGGCTTCGTTAGACTCATGTCTCCGTGTAACCCTTCGAGAATCTAAAGTGAGATGAAACACCCACGCACTAGCCGCAGCAGACGTAGGACTGTTGCTACGTATGGACTCTAATATATCTGGGCTACATTAGAGTCCATACGTAACAGTCCTAGATCCATCAAACACCCATCCATATATTGGGAGTTTGATAGACCGGTATAATGGTAACTATGGATGAAAAACAGTGTCTGCGCTGAATACTCCAATAGAATCAAGATTATTATTATTTTCTTCCCAAAGGGTCTGCAGAGGTCGTATTTCACCTGGCACTGCGGCCAAGAGGTGAGCGCACAGATTAATCGATCCGTTATCCAATTTGTTACTGGCACTCAACTGATGTCACTTCATTCGCTCGTAGCCGGCCGTTACTCGATATTAATATTATTAATACATAAATCTCTAGTAAAACCAAATTGGTTAAGGTTTTAAAATGTTATACATATTACGCATCAAAATTTTCCGTCACATTATTTACAAATATAATTATATTCTATCATAGATGGAATATAATTAAATATTTCAAGATATGACACTTTTTTGCGACGTTGCCACTCAGAGCAGATATGACGTAGGTATACGCTCTTAAAAGAAAATAAAGGGAATATTTTCAATATTCTGGTATTATTCCATTTGGACATTGCATGGTTATGGCTATTTAAATAACTCGGCGACCTTGGTCTGTGGGTTATCCATAGACATTTCCTCCGAAATCATAAAATAAAATTAATACGAAAAGGTCAAACGTTTCCGCATTTTTGTTTGTACTGATGACCAGACTTTGATATTATTCTGATGATATTATATGTTCATTTTATTTACTTAATTAATAAATAAATAAAACTTGTTCCTGATCTATAAATTAAGTGAATCCCAAGGTTAATATAGGTAAGTCGTAAGTAATTAGGTAGTAAGTCAATAAATAGAGCAATATTTTTCTTTAACTTTTTCAGCAGAATGAGTAAAGAGGGATTGAAAAATATGATCCTTATGGTCGATACAATCATGAAGACTATCCAATTTGTAAAGGTTTTATACGTTAAAATACCCAAATTACAAGAAGAAGATCATTTGGTGATTACCTATACTCGTCTCCCGGGAAAGCACGTTATAATAAGTATCTACCAAATACATGTCTTATTAAAACAAGCTTTTGCAGCTCTTGCATATTTCAAACTAGACCTTGAACCTTTATACATAGGCGGGTATAGGTTTCATGGGACATTTCGCATATACGTTGTCAGGGGTACAGAAAAGGATAGGGTACTTTTCATCTAGAAAAAATATTTTTAACGAGCGAGCGAAGCTGCGATCAGAGACTAGTCAAAGATAAAAATAAAAGAAATATATTTTTACCAATAAACCAGTGCCGTTTCGTCAACTTTAATGCGGCTAGCTTATCTAAACTCGTAAATCTTCCGACCTATATAAGTGTTACTTTAATTTTATAGTACTTAATATAATAGGTGCATCCATTTTGTCACTAATTATACCTAATAACAAAGTATTTAAACATTTAGCATATATTACATTTAAAATACATTTGATAGTGACCATTTTGATTAATTTATTGATGTCAAACTAAAAGTCAACTTAGCGGTGCAGATCATTAAAATATATTCCGTGATAAGCAAAAAATATATGATACCTATGTTTATATTCCGGTATTTAGAAGTTGCTGTCACATTTGTCTCTGGTTCAATTAAAGGTTGAGGCACAAAAAATGACTGAAATATTAAGTATTATTAACAAATGTCAGCTACTAAACTACTATATATCTATAATGTCCTCGAGACCGAATTTCGGTCACGGCGGCCAATCTTAACGGGGATTGGCCATCTGCGCAGGAGATATTATAGTGCACAAGTGTGTGCGCAAATACAAGAGCACTCTCTGTTCCCTAAATCTCATGATCTGGCGAAATATTAGACGTAGGGCCTACGGCTTTTACGTGCTTTCCGAGACACGGAGGTGTCTAACACCGCCTACTTTCTAACTCCGGGCTGGTTTTGAGATTACTTAACAGGAAAACCCCTTAACTTTTTGTAGCCCTAACCCGGAACTCGGACCTGAAACCTCATGCACAGCAGTCGTATTCACTACCGCTGCGCCATGGAGGCAGTTGCTTCACACCTATACCCAGCAGACAGAGGTCTATTAAAGTCATATTTTGTTATGTATAGTTTTAGGTCCACGTAAGTGGGGCGACTCTATTACTGTCTACAGGGCACAGTTCTAAATTCCGTGCTGCTATTAAGAATTTGTTGACAGAAAAAAACACTTTAGACAGCACGGATGGCGTAATGGTTTAAGTGGTCGTCTCGCTGCTGCCACTGCGCTGAGTGTTATGGGTTCTATCCCCGCACGGGAATTTTTTTTTTATTTTGCTCCTCATAATGACCGCTCTCCCCCTGATGGTAAGCAGTCGTGTGGTCTAAGAGCAGTGGCCTCCACATCGTCCTCATAGCAGCCGAGACGATGTTGAGGTCTCTACTTTGACGGCCTGAGAAGGTGCTTTTTCACGCCCCGCTTAAAGGACCCAGGAGTGAAGGAAGAAGGAAACACGTGTCTTGGCAGAGAATTCCATGCCTTGATCGTTCGGCAGAGGTATGAGGACCCAAATTTGTTGGTACGCACTCTAGTCGACTCCACCGTGTAAGGATGGCCTCTGAGCCCAGCACGCGTTGTTCTGGATAGGAAAAGAGAAGGCGGGATAAGGTGGAATAACTCTTCAGAGCACTCCCCGTGGTATATTCTGTAGAAACATGCCAAAAAGGCAATATCCCTACGGAGTTGCAGAGGTTCCAGTGAACTCGTGACCTCTGGATCTCCGATGATACGGACAGCCCGCCGCTGTAACCTGTCAAGAGCGTCTAGCAAGTACTGCGCGGAGCCATCCCAAAGATGAGAACAGTACTCCAAGCAAGGGCGCACTTGTGCCTTATACAATAGGCACAGCTGCCCAGGCGCGAAGAACCGCCTCACCCGACCCTGTTGAAAACTCCGAGTTTTCGCGAAGCTTGCTTAATGACGCTCTCGATGTAGGTTTTGGGATTAAGGGAGCGGCAAAGATCCATACCTAAGATGGAGAGGCTGTCACGTATCACCAGTGGAGTGATCTTCAGAGAAAGGAGGGGAAGTGGTTGTGCCGAGTCTGGGTGTTCTTTGTGTCCGTTGTTTAATGTTTGTTAAGTTCCCCGCAACACAGGAATTATTCCTAGTGCGGGAGTTGCTTTTTAACACGGTTTTATTAGCTTGGTATGTATCTATCTATGTGTCTATGTATATATGAACCTATGTAACGGAATCTTTGAACGTGATGTTTTTTAGTTTTTAAATTATTATAATTTTTTTTTCTCTAAATTAATGTATTGTCATAATTTTTTAGAGTTTTAAAAATCTCTTATACAACAGCTTTGTCCGTCCATACGTCCGTCTGTCTGTCTGTTATACAACTTTCAACTCAAGAACCGTAGGAGCTAGAGACTCGTGGTCAGCGCCATTCGACTCAGCATAGTCGATATACCCCGAAATGACTATGACCTTTGACCTCTTATCTCAAGGTCACGTGATACTATTTTTCAAACTCTGAGATTTACGGCAATTCATTGCCGTTTCTCACTTGTTTAAACTATTATTAAGAAAAAAAACAACACTTTAGTAGACTCAAGAATCAAATCTGAGATGACCTCATGATGACCGCACAGCAGTCGTATTTACTGCCGATGCGCCAACGATAATTAGACTGCCCGGTAGATGCCTTGACATATTTATTTAATTAGATTAACCAACAATTGTTACACAGCACATTACAGAATTATTGATTGAGTACATTTACAAATGTAACAATCTTTTATTGGGTAACACCACATGCACTACTTAACGATTTACATATTCATATACCCAGTGAAAAATATTTTATTCTTTAAACTAGTTTGATTGAAATCTAAGGATAATCGGCATATTATTTAATTTTCAACATTTCCTTTTGTTTTTCCTTTAACTTGTTTTTCTACGATACCTAGTGTTATGTGGAAATACCAAAGGGGATTTCACATTATGATTATTTTATTATGCATGAGGATACTGTCTCTGATCAACCCTAATTGAAGGTTAAAAGAAATAAAGTAGGTACCTATACTTTATTTTTTAACGTTGATAATTTTGAAAACTATATTAGCTGTAGGTTACAGAACTGTGTCTTGTTTAAAGATCGAATACATATAATCTTTAACCTAAACAAATTACTGGTTGATGTCAAAAGAGGTATTTTAGAAACATAATGTAATAGGTTGGGAATGAGTAAGTTACAGAAGCCAAAATATATTATTTTTGGAATTTTTGTCTTTCCGTCTGTCTCTATATTAGTACGAGCAACACGCAAAAAGGACTGCGTGTAATCGAATGCTGTTTTCTCAGTTATATTGATGGAGGTTTAACTTAAAATCTGGTGCATGTATCAAATAAAGAAAATATAGATTAATTTAAACCTACTTACAAATTTCACACGTACGAATTAGCGTTCAAAAGCTATTAATATAAAAAAGGTCGCCGCTGAATAGAGAAATACCGCCTACAATATCAATACTTCTTTTTCCAGGAATAATATTGACATAAGCAGCGATAGCCTAGTCGAAGACCGTTGGACTGCCCCGCTGAGGTCTCGAGTTCGATCCCAAGGCGCGCATCTCTGACTTTTCGAAGTTATGTGCGTATTCAATTGTTATTTATCGCTTGCTTTGCTTGCTTATCTTAACGGTGAAGGAAAACATTCTGAGAAAACCTGCATGTCTGAGAGTTCTCCATAACGTTCTCGAAGATATGTGGAGTCTGCCAACTCACACTGGGCGAGCGTGGTGGACTATGGCCTAACTCTTTTCACACTGAGAAGAGGACCGTGCCTTGCAGAGGGATAGTTTAATACAAGGCTGATATTACATTTTGGTATCTTATGTCATTCCCACTTTTATGCTGGAATTGTCAAGTACGCTAAAACCGAGCAACACTCTATCATTCAACTTACTTCTCGGACATATTGTCAGATGCTCACGGCGGCCAGGACAGGTCAGTGTGCATGGTGTACATAGTACGGAGTTTTGTAAAGTTTTCATCCATCTATAAGTATGAAGGTGGTAGAGTTAATTAACGATGCATATCTATTGGTCTGCTAGATAGTTATAGCATGCATATGGCATAACAGATTTAAAGCAGTATATGTTGCTTCTATGCTGAATAACTAAATAATACATAAACTGTACATAGGAACATATATACGTAGACACAGCTTGTTCCCTGGAAGACTACGGATCGATCCTTCTTCCATTTTCATTGAATCTCTAGGTTAAACTCGGGTCGCCAACCGATCAAAGAACATTGCTATTTTATTTTTGTACAAGCCATGTAAAAGTGGGATCTTTAGAATTAAATTCAGTATCGCGGGACACTTCAGCAATTGCAAAGAACATCCAGACTTCGAATAACTATTCGTTGATCACACATTTTGTAGCCCCATATGGTTATTGAACGAACTCACGGTATCCTTCACAGTATTAAACCTTTACGAAATTCGTGCAGTTGTATCAACATTCTGCCTATATATTAATAATACATATTCTAATTATTTTAACCTTTTAAACCGCGGCGGCACACCTATGTCCAGACACAATAGATCTTTAATTATGTCTGGTTTCTAAAACTTGATAGATCAACCGGCAATATCATAGACTACCACCAATCATTAAGACGCTATTAATCTCTATCTAACCATTCAGGAAATATTAGTTGACTAGCTGACCCGCGCTACTTCGTCTGCGTCACAAAAGAATTTTCTCCGATTTTGCAACATTTTTCATCGAAGCTCCGCTCCTATTGGTCGAAGCGTAATGTTATATAACCTATAGCCTTCCTCAATACATGAGCTATCCAACACTAAAATATTTTTTCAATTCGGACCAGTAGTTCCTGAGATTAGCGCGTTCAACCAAACAAACAAACCCTTCAGTTTTATAATATTAGTATAGACTACTAGATGTGCCCGGGGTTTCACCCGCGTTTATCGTTACTGCGCCGCCCCCGTGGGTCGTAGCATTATGTTATATAGCCTTCTTCGATAAATAGGCTATCAAACACTAAAATAATTTTTCAATTCGAACTTGTAGTTCCTGAGATTAGCGCGTTCAACCAAACAAACAAACTCTTCAGCTTTATAATATTAGTATAGATATATGTCAACCTCGAAGCTTTGCCATAAGTATAATGAACAGGTACTGCTTCGAGAAAAAGCGGCTCGCTAGCCTGTTGATATGCAATCTCTAGGTAATGTCGGTTACTAGGTCACATATTATGTACATGTTTTATGCCACATATGGAGCTTATTCCGGCAACACATGTTAACATAGTTTCCATATAAAGATATTGAAATGTATTCCTACAGGTAATGTAATAGACGGCGGAAGCCCATTAGATAAGGCATCGGACTCTCGATTGAGAAGGGTTCGAATTTCATTCATTGTACTACCAACATGAACCCACACTTAACTATTCTAGTTTTAATATTCCTATCATTTTTTTTATCTACTCCGGCACTAGGAATCTTTCTAGGGGGACTTTACAAACATTCAAACAACGGATACAAAGAACATCTAAACTCGGAACAACCATTTATGGATCACGCAATTTTTTGTCCCGTGCGGGATTCGAACCCATAACACCCGGCGCAGTGGCAGCGGCGAGGCGACCACTTAAACCGGTACCTCATCCGTGTCGTCCACGTTACGTGGCTTATAAATATAACCGCAAAGGAAGCAACAAAAACCTTTGCCAATATTCTATAGGGCTCAACATAATTGATGCGAGTACTTTTATATTAAAGCCACATGTTATGACCCTGTATACAACCATTACACTTCAGAGCTACTCGTATAACAGGTAGCACAACATATGGCAGGCGGGACCGGGGACTGCTCCTTAGCAATTTCTCTGCACCCATGGGAGAACAGACGCTTTGTTTACCTTTAAAGGCGTAAGTATTATGGCGACCGTAAAAAAGTGGATCATGTTCGACCGGACTCGAGTAGAAAGTGAAACCGCTCGGTATAGTTAGTATAAAAATTGTAGCAGCGCATGCGCCGGGCTCAGTCACTGACGTGCGCGCGCAGATACGACATTGCGTCACACGCCGCCTACCCACAAAATGGTCAGTCTCACTTTCGTTTGTTCGTGTCTGTTATTATTATATGTAGATAAACCACGTAATATCTTTTATATAGTGTATTATTTATATTTAGTGATAACATAGTGTATTTATTTTTAGTGAATAGTGAAAGTATGTTTTTTAAGTAACGTATTACGTTAATATTTATTTTATGGGTAATATTTATGAATAGTGTTGTAGGAGATTTTGATAACACGCGTTTGTATATGTATATTATGTTATAATATATCAAACTAAGTTGAAATTTTAATAAAAATTATACTAACATATTATAACATTGAACAGCAAATATTATTATAGCTTTAACAATAACATTATGTTCTATATCTAATTAATCAATATTATTTTATTTATAAATAAAATACGTAATAATTACATCATATATGGCTGTTACAGCATAAAATTAAAGCGGTGACCATCCGACACTCGAGGCAATAACAATAATTAATTTAATTAAGTTTGCACAATCGATAATACGCGTGCTCTACTTTATTAGCGCAAAATACGACTTAAATGAATTTTAAATGCATCATTTTCATTTCTGTACATTTGTCGGTATTTCTAACATTTATATATTTCTCTAAATCATACATTTTTACTGCGAGGGTGTAAAACCACGTAGATAGTAATTTCAACTATTAACTTCTATTTGTTTACGTGCGTATAACGAAATTTCATTGAATCAGGTATAAATGTGTAAAAAACATTGTTATACATTCAAGCCGAACGAAAATCTGATTTATACAACACATTTTTGTGTTGCAATATTATTCTTAATAGTACTATTATTATTTTCTTTTTCGTAATTACTATAATAAATATGAACATGTAGGGTTGCGACGAATAGTAAAACGGTCATCAAAGACTTAAATGACCCAATATCATTCAATAAGCAATGTCATAGGCAAAATCAAATCATTAACAAAGCGGTAATATCTAATAAACATAAATTCGACAATCGTCCATTTGATTGCCTTGTATCAACCAAACTAAATGACCTTTGACGTTATTTAACAATTACTTTATAAACTACCAAAGAATAAAATAGGTAGATACCTACTCTACTCAATACATTCTCCAGTCGAATGAACACACTCGTGATTGATATTTGTATTCAATTTAGGACAGATTTATGACATTAAATACAAAGCTGTCAAAGGAACTAATAGGCAATTCGTTATGTCATTAACGATGTAACGAAGGTTTATGCACATTTAATTTAATTCAGTCATCCTCTTCGACAGACAAAATAATATATAAGGGAATAAGACACAGCAAAATACAAATTAATTAAGTATAATAATTAACACCTTGTAAATGTTTCTGTAACGCATTTCATAAAAACTCTGGTTTTTAAGTTAACATTTATAATATCATACTTCTATTTAAAACATTAAAACCAATGTTCATAATTCATTCTTAAGATATATTTTTAGATGAGGTGTCTTTGTTCCGCTGTCATTCTACCGATTCCCGTTAATAACCAATATGTAAATTAAAGTGCTTTTTACGTCAATGAATGAATAAATCTAACCTTTTTCATGATTAACCTTGATAAGAACGTGTTAGGTGAAACGACATTATTTGTTACACATTGTATCGCAAAAAGTAAATGGCATTGAAAAACCTTTCACCCGCGGAAGCATTGAAGGCGAACAGGAACGGGTGTGGCGAACAGTTGCACTCAGACAGAACATGTTCTCAAATGTTTTATTATAATTTACTAACAAAACTTTATACTATGTATTAACTCTGATAGTATTTTCTGAATTAATTCGCCACTTACCTATTTTTGACATCTTAAACATGTCTGAGGGGTTTCTTTTTCAAATTTATTTATAACGTTTATTCTTTATTGTAGGTTGCCCACGTACCTAAAGGCACTAATGAGACTTGCAAAGTCAAGCTACCTTTCCGAGGGCTCTATCTTTAATCTTCTGGCAAACGCTTAAAACCCAATCCATATACAGGCAACCGACCCATTAAATAAAAATAGATAGCTGACAAATTCTTATTAGTACATTATAATACTAATACTATACCAAACAAAAGTAAGAAAATAAATGTGTTGAATAATATGTGACTAAATTTTTAGAAACAGTTATGCTTATTATTTAATAGGTATTTTAAGTTACTCGGCATTAATTACGTAATATGACTTTATTTCGTCAGCCATTATACTTTTAATGAATTAATTATAAGAGTATTATATTTATTCGTACGTGTTTCACTTTTAAAATACAGTTACTTTCCCACGGCGAGCATAAAAAAACAATATTTTATGCACTGTTGTTCAACTAACTTTATTACGTAAAGTATGATAGAAATAGCGAACGAAGCGAGAAATCGATTCTTTTTCCTGTAAAAAAGAAAGGAAATAGTAGATCTTGTTTTAATCGATTGTATTCGATACAAAATGATTGTGTAATTGATCACAACTGGTTCGTAAAGCCATGAAATCGTATTTACTCTACTTTCTAATCGCAATGTCGGACGTAACAGTTACCATTGGGTTAATAAAGACTTCATTTAGTATTGATTTGTATGTAGGTATATTCGATGTATTCGACTGCACTGATGGTGTATTGGATTAAGTGGTCGCCTCGCCACCGTCACTGCGCCGACTGTTGTGGGTTCGAATCCTACACGGGACAAAAATTTGTGTAATCCATAAATGGTTGTCTCGAGTCTAGATGTTCTTTGTGTTGTTGTTTGAATGTTTGTAAAGTCTCCGCGATACAGGAATTAATCCTAGTGCGGAAGTTGTCTTTTAAAACAAAACAAAACAATTAAAAAGCAAGAGCTTTGATAAGCTGACAACACTTATTTTTTACTGGCAGGTTATTACAATATTAATATAGTAATTATCTATTAGACTAATTTATAATAAAACATACTTTGTTATTGTTTACTAGCTTTTGTCCGTGACTTCGCTCGGGAACAATACATTTTTAAGTTTGGCACAATGCCACTGCAGACAGCTGTGGAATTGTATTTTTTGTATCGAACTTGGCAAAATAACTCAATGATACTATTGAATACTGCCTAACAAAGAAGCCCTATAATACTTTGCCTGACCTAGACATCAAATTAAGGACGATACTATGACATCAGATCAATGAGACAATGAAATAATATCAGTCGCAACTTTATTCAAATCGGAAACCACAAAATGTCCGTACCTATTTCATAACAAAACAAACTTAAGTTACATAACAAACTAATTTCGCTTTCTTGAAAGTAAATCTTGACGCATAATAGACAACATTCTATTTAACTAGCAATAAACAATTATATTATAATGAAATGTATTTATACAAAACTGTATCAACAAAAATGGCGCACAGATCGCTTTACTTTTAGATGTAACTTTGCCTGCCAACTATAATGGCCGTGTTGCGAAATGACTCTTTGATTTCAATCCAATCAGATAACTTTGATATGTTATAATGTAATTCCGTTGCACTTTTTGATGGACTCATTGATAAGAATGGTTGAAGAAAGAGTTCTGTTGACTGCGCAAGTACGTATTCAAATGTTGGGTAATTTGGCGGCATGTCATTTTTTGTAGTCTACTGTTTCATAAATCTTAGCATAACACATATTAACTTTTATTTGCAACCAATATACATACTTCAAGCAATTCACTTGTTATTAAGTGTACCTACTTAAAACTATTTTAAGTATTTTTAGGATATGAATAAATTATAAAAAAATTATGTAAATTATTTTTGGATTTGAATTTAAATTGCGGAATACTTTTATATTTTTAATGCTTTGGCGAAGGAACTGCCTATTTCACAGATAACGAAGCTATATTTTAAATATCATCTCGGACAATATTTGAAAGCAAAAGTTTGACACTGAGAAGGCATTGGACACAATGCATTCAGCCTTGTCCTACACATGGTTAGCGTGTTCACAAATCCAGACCGCGCATTGTTACCTCGATGTGTGAAATTCAATATAACAACAAAACACGTTCATGTGAAGATTCTCAAGCTCGCAATAAATGTTTCATTGTTAAATTGTCTTGAGGTGTCAAAACACTTAGCTATAAAATCTTTTACGGAGCAATTTTATTTGGTGTACAATCGAGCAATTGTATGAATGTAATGTATCTAGCCATTTTAGTGGCACGTTGAAATTAATTAATTTGTACGCACATCATTCACGAGTGAACGATTATTATGATGCAGACTACAGAGAAAGTTTTAATATAATTATAATTGCAGAAATACTTTCACTGTACGATTCCTTTCGGGATCGATAACAGTGGAAAAGAACAGGTTCTTTAACTCAATATCTGTCTCACGTAAAGAGCACTTAACAAACTACATCGTTACCAAGAATGGTTATCCACTTTATGTCTTTAAGATTATCATTGTCGTTGGCATTTACAGGTCAAATTAATAATGAATTTTATTTCGTAGCGATTATTTGAGTTGACTAAAAAAGGTATTGCAAGGTTCGATTCGAAAGTTAAGTGTAGGCGTAATTTGCCCGCCTACTGTATCAGTATTTAATTTAATTGACGAGTTGCGCCCACTGCTACTACCTACACATAAAACAGATCTATTGGTTACAACACGAACTTAACGAGCCTGGGGCGTTGATAGAAATGTTAGCGTGGCGTAACTTCTGAACGAAAACTCATTCATAAATCGTAACTATGTTTATGAATGGCTACAAAGTGATGCGTTATATACGATGTTATCTAAATGTATAAGTATCTACCGACACAACGTTGTTTCATTATGTTGATAGGGGCATTAACTGATATCAATAATTTTTTCTTTCGAAACTGTTTTAGTCTTTAGCTTTATGGATAACATTTTTGACATGCCTATGAAGAGTGCCTTGATGTCACCAATCCTAAAACCAAAATTTCAAAATATGCTACGCTGCTATTTGTCTGTCATTAACTCGTTAGCTACACAATTAATGGCGATGCGTTATCTTATGAGAAAAATATAATAAACGGAGATAAAATAAACAATGCATTACAATGCGTGTAGGCCTCTAAACAGTCTCCAAAGTCGTTGTTGTAACAACATTATATTCCCAGCCCAGGTGTTCAAAATTGCGATAAAAAAGCGATCGATGTAATCTTTTTCTCACTAATTGTTCATAAAGTTTCGCCACTGAAAGCTTTGGTGTAAAACAATGAATTTGTACGGTCGACCGCTTGTTGGTCGCGTTACGCAACATGGCGCGAGCTCCAATTACTACCGTTGCGCAAGCGGGCTAAACGTGGCTAAGTTACTGCCGAGTTCCCTTATTGCAAAGATACCATGTCATTTGTGAAGCAATGAGGCTTATGTTACTTATTTGTAATACTTATATCGTGATCGTTTTAAATGTTGAAACACTTTTGTATGTACTGTGCCGTTTCTACTTCGTATCATAATTTAAAGAGCTATTTACTTAGGTACTGAAAAGTATTTACAAATTGTATTCCAAAAAGCTTTTGGCCTGTGTAGAGTGTCAAGTCTTAAAGAATATCAGACACCATTAAAAATCAATTGTACTTGGCGACCAGTGTGCCGCTGCGACTCCATTAAATTACAATAAGTCCATATCTACTTAATATTAAATTTAAAACTAAACCGTATGTAACGATTCTTTATTTAAATGTCAATCCACCAAATACTTAATTGACCGAGCAAAATACGCCTTGTACAATTTTATTTGTAAGCGTCATTGATTCTAAATTCAAACATTAATCGCATTATGGAGGGAAAGTCTGAATACGTCACAAAATGACAATTAGTTTCAAAAGTAGCATTTGACCAAGAAACTACAACATTTTATGACAAACATTACCTAACAGACGCCAAATCATAGTGTTAGCTACGTAGTATTACGTGGTAGAACTAACTACATTATAATCGCTTTTACCTACATTACGACATGCAAGCCGGCTATCTTAACAAACAAACACATCATGACATGATGACTTCATTCAAACATTATCATTGTTATAACATCTTTAGAACAGCTTTTATATTTAAACATTTCATTATTAGACTTCCGAAATAGATGCATGTGATGAGCGATGACTAGCAGGCACGAATATAATTTTATAGTCAAGATTAACATCAACATATTTCACCGTTCACTCTAGTTTCACAACGTTTTTAATTTTCGAAGGGCTATTTTTATTTAGTACACTTTCGGATGGAGACCACCTGCTCAGAGAAAGCCACAAAATGAACTTCATGCAATGTGTAAATACGTAGGCATAGACTGAAAAGAATAACTTCAGAAGGCGTAAATGTTGGATTTCTTGAGCTGGTAGGATAACTTTTTGTCGGCAACACGTGTGTTGTAATCGTAAACAGCCTTAGGCTAGTAACCGCGAACGATCAGGCGGGCCTAGATAAGTATCGAAAACTAATAATTAATCCTCAATATTAACCTATTGTTCTTTCTTCAGCACGCGATAATCCTGGCAGCGTTAGCCGCCGTCACCACAGCGATGCCATCCTACATCGCGGTTCCGGCAGACCAGATCGCCTTCGTAGACCTGTCAGCGTTGCGCGTGCGCAGGGTGCCGCGGCAGACGCTGCAGCCGCCTCCGCAGCTGCCTCAAGCGCTGTATGAACAAGACTATCACCCCATACAGTTGCAGCATTACCAGCAGCAACGTAAGTAGACCAGTGAATTTTAGTCTATAGACAGGGTTGCCATATGGGACTCTAAAAATATTTACTGTTCCAAAAAATAAAGTATACAATATAGCTGTTGAGCCAACTTCTTTAAAAAAACTGTAGCTAAAATGGATGCAAAACATATAAAATCTTTCCACAGTACTGATTTTCTTCGAAAGTTACACTGTTTTTTTTTCGTACAAATCGTTGGCCTACCTGTAAGGATTTAAGAAACGTTATTTAGAATTTTATTCTGTTAGATTCCAGTGCATATTGGTTTAGGCATATAAAATGCAGAAGACCGATTGTTGTTCTAAGAAAGTGGATGCAATATCACTAGTATAAAATAGATATTGGTACTATACCCGCTCTGATTTTTTAGGCTGACAAAGATAGCTTATTCCGATTGTAAATTATAGTAGTGTCACGAAAACAAAACAAAATTTTTGACGTTTGACGGTTATAAATCCTTACTAATATTATTAATGCTAATGTGAGTTTGTTTTTTTGTTTGTTACGCTTTCACGCCTTAACTACTCAATCGATCGTCATGAAATTTCGCGTACACGTTGTCAGGAGAATATAAAAGGACATAGTGTACCGTGTGTCTAGAAAAAAGTAATGTTACTTGCTCACCTAACCTACATTTCCGAGAGACAAAATCTAGAAAACAATAAACTGTCTAGTTTCTAGTTTTGACTGTGTCTACTTAAAAAGAATACTAAAGTGAATTATTATGGTCATTCAACGTCAAATTGATAATTCATGTCACAACGTCGAAAACTAGCAACCATTTCGCCACAGCTGTTTCTCATTGTGAAATGTCAGATGGAAATAGATCCATAATGCTGATTCTTACGGGCATCAATCATGTACTGGCCCCATCACTTTCACTGCAGAACAAAGGATCAGGCTACTTTCTATTCAGATGTTGTTTGTTATAACTTGTTTTACATTCAATGGTATGCGTCCGTTAACTATGAACAAAGACGTATGAGTTTGTCCGTACTTTCATTCATTGTTGTAACGTAACGTATGTGATTTACGCAACGTTTCTGAAAAACTTCGTTCCACTTTCTTTAAGAATCCTTAGCATGAATTGTGTTATTTATTGAAATGGCCGTTGTATGAGCTTATATATGCTACTTATGTGCACTTTAAGCTATTTTAATAAATGTAAAATTAACTAAGATCAATTAAAAAAAATTTTTGGCTTGTTTTCCGAACTCATTTTAAGGTAATTTAGTATAGAGACACCATTTTTACTTTCGATAATATAGACTATTATCTCACTTGTCTTATTAAGCTAACAAATAAGGCGGTCTGGTAGATAAAGAAAATATATAGAGTACCTATATTATTTACCTGTAGCTACTCCAATTAATAGAGAGGACAAAATAAAAAGACAATACATACAGATGGGACTCAAAGTCCTTTTTAAATTGTTAAAGCTACTCATAAACTTAAATATTCTAAAGAATTTGCAACTTATAGCTCAGTATACACATAGTTAGATTGGTCTTAACACGACGCCATCTTGTGTAACAAGAATTCAATTTTGTATTAATCGAGCGGGAACGAGGTAACGTTAAAACAACTTTCGATTTACGATGTGATCGGAATATCATTTTAACATATTATTATGTTGCTGTTTTATAAGTAATGGCGCGATAACAGCTATAAATCATGGATGTATGTAAGTGACTCGAGAATGTCGGCATGTTGCAAGTATTGCAGCTATCCTGTAACAACTCGCGGGCAATGTTGCCCAATTAAGTCCATTCGGTCACGCACGCTTAATTCGATGATTGAGCCAGTTTATGCATGCAAAAAATTTTATACAGTAGGTATTTCGTAAACTTTATTATGCATGCGTTTCCATTTTGAAATGTTTTAACAAATTCATGACATAAGTATATATTTTATTTTATTGGATAAATAGTCAATATTTTCTAAATGTCAATAGACAACATGTTGCATGTTGAATGAGGCATGTCGTGTCTTTTTAATGTTAAATATCTCAGTTTATCTATCAGTTTGCCTCAAATGGTTTAGTTTAAGCTGCAATTTGCTTAGGAATGCCAATTTTGTCTGACGAATGTCGTAATAACGCAAGAGACGATTGTTAGAAGGTATATTTTGTAAAACATATCATTATGCCTCTATTTTCTAAAAGGGTTATGCAGATCATTACCTACCGGCTGTTTTGCCAGCCATGTCAGTGTCGCTTAAGGCTCAATAGGCCATCTCCGGACACAGCTCAAGAATTCATGCTGCTAAGATTTTTACTTTATTCTACTTAGAATATACTTCTAAACTAAAAGCTCACAATCGTCAGTGGATCTAAGTGCAAACTTACACTACTACTTATGACGAGACAAATATTATCTACTAAGTTTTGCCCATGGCTTCGCTCGCGTAAATGTAGGTCGTGTTAATTTTTATTCTTCGGGTACAGTACTTGTTTCCTGAAAGAATGGCAGCGAATGTCGTTTTCTGTACCCCTGACAACGTCGGGTAGTTGAAAACGTAACAAATTCTCATTCGCATTTATAATATTAGTTAGGATTCCAAAAAACATAAATTCAATAATAAAAATAAAAAATCAATTGCACATGTAGTCGTCCCTGTTGCTGACAAAACTTCACAACATCATTATGCCTCATTACAGCGGTTGCCCTAGCCCCTCCTTCCGAGCCTGAAGCACCAGTGAGACTAGTAAGAGTCCAGAACCAGCATCAAGACGTAGCAGGAGCAGCCAGCTTAGGCGGCACTTCCCAATATGCAGAGAGACCGCCAGACTTCGGGGAATACGTGGACTTTGGCGCTCACACAGGGGACAACGGTGCCTTCGGCTGGTATGCTGACTTCCCAGTCAATAATCATGACGATTCCGGTTATAGGAAATAGGTAATATGAGCAAGCATACAAAAGCATACAAATCCCTCTCGAAATTAATTCATGCTAGGTCTTATAATTTCAATGACATATTTAAAGGTGAGTCTTTAAAACGAGTGGATGAACTTAAACACAAATGATATGCCGTTGCTCTTTCTGTAATTACATTGCCAATTAGAGGCTAAATGTCGCACTTATCTTGCCAAGCACTTGTTATTCAAATATTACCAAAGACAGTATTATTTCCAAGTGATATTATTAGCATAGGTCCATAGCTGAATAACCGCACATTTGTTAAAAACGGTTCATTCCGCTAAAGTATATTTCAATGCACTGTATACGAAGTTAGTTCCTTTTTTTATTATTAAGAGTTAATTTTACAAAGTACACTGTGATACGTACTGAGGTAGTATTATACGTTTCGCTTTTTCTATCTATCCTTTCTTTTATTTCTTGCACTTTTATCTGTATACTTCTTTCACGCTTGCTTTCTTTATGTAATTCTTAATGTACACAATACAAAGTACCTATTAGTACAAGCTCATTTTTCTTACTCTTCTTTGTCATAATTTCATTATTTTTACTTTTGTCATTCTTACTTCTATGCTCACTCTGTACCGCTTCTATTACTTAATTCATATGTTACAAATATAAACTGTTCTGTTCTTTTTCGTTTCATTTCATTTTACAATGTGGAGATGATGGTACGACATATAGAAAAAGTAACACCAAATACAAGCAAAGCTATGGTTTAATTTTGGCTACAGACCTATATTATTTATGTTATAACTATATTTTCACTTTTATAACAATATCATAAGCGATTGTCGTTGATGTTGACCTAGAGCTTAAAAAGTCAAGCAAATTTGCCACTGTACCGTTCTGTACGTACGATAAATTTTGGTGTCATGGCTGCATCTGTTGCGTCAGAGTATTATGTGGTGTCATTTAATGTCAAATCGTCGTTTCCACTTTGTATAACAATATCATCACGTATTTTACTCTACTCTTATTTCACGCATTCTACTATTTTACTATTTCTTAGCACTCAACACTATTCTGCCTGTGTATGTAGTCTGCTATTTTTATACTATCACGCTCGAGTTCTACAACTATTTCTATCAAATCGTATTCATTTCATACACAATCATATTATTATCTATACCTTAACTATGTATGTTTAACATGGGCATATTTTTATCATGATTAAATATCGCAAATATTTTCATAATTTACTTTCTTCATTCGCCTTTATCTTTTTATTTGCTCTGAACGAATCATAAATGAAGAGATTTCAAACTTATCTTCAGATTATAGTCATGTTTTTCATCCTTTTCTTTTATCTTATCGTTATTTATAGATTTATCTTTATTCTTTTTATTTATTTCACTGTTTATAACTGTTTCGATTTCTTTTCTTTACATTTTCTACTACTACTCTATACTACAAACTATATTTATTTTATATCCTGTTTGTTTTGTTTTTTACTTTATATTTTACACTTTATGATTTCTACATAGTGTAATCACTGTAATTAATTACGTATGTAAAGGGCTTTCGCTATTCTTTTATATACTATGATATTTAATTACTTATTTGTTATGCATACATAAAACTATTACTTATTTCATTCTATTCGTTTATGCAACATCTCAATATGGTCGTTTAATATATCTAACCATTACTATATACTATTAACTTCTTTCTATCTATTCTTCTTTCTTAATTTTATTTTCAATATACTACGCATACTCTATACAAATACTATTGAAATCTTTTATAACGTTATCTCTTTATTATTTTCTCTATCTTTGCTATAATTATTACCTTTCTTATTCTTCTCTTACTTTCATTCTTAGCTCTGTCTTTCTACTTATGACTCTCATTTACTTCTTCACATTCAGACTTGATTTCCGATTCTGTATTCATACTGATACTTATTATATACTACGTGTACCAAACACATACACTATTTCACCTTATTAAACTGCTACTTCTCTCTCTACTCTCATCTCACTACTTACTGGTGCATAATTTTCAATAAAAACGTATAATAAATCATTTAAATATGACATTATGCTCTCTTGATTTTCATTAATCACCATCATATTTTCTATCAAATATGTATTACATGCACTCGTACTTATTTCTTATTTCAATTCATTACTTTCTCTTATCTCTCTACTCATAGTTGTCTTTTTATTTCCCTATTTTGTAACTTAGCTTTTTACTTATTTCTATATCTTCCTTTCATTTCATAAGTCATATTCGTTCTTCAAATCATAATTTTTGGTTGCCACTTACATTATCATCTACGAGTTTTATCTATTTTAACGGACTTTTGCCATACTATTACTACTTTAATATCGCATTTTACATTTCTCATTATCGACATTTCTCTTCTTGATTTACTATTGAATTTTAAAGATTACCTTTTAAATAGACTTTCTCTGTTCTTGTCTTGTCTTTATCTTTCTGTCTTGTGATGTTATTATCCATACCTTATTCTAATGTCTTCTGTTCTTTCAATTCCTCTCATTTACTTCGCACTTATTTCTTTTTTAATACATAAAATATAAATCACGGTCCTTTATATTTCATACTTACTTGTTTTCAAATTCCTTTCTCTGTCAGTTTACGTTTCACCTCTTGTCTTTCTTTAGTTGTTCCTATGTACTTTCTTTATTCAATCTATATGAACACTTTCATCAGTACTATGCTGTTATTTATATTCTATTCTGACTTATATTAAAAAAATTCTACACCTCTGTCTCAAATATTGATAGCTTATGGCTATCAATCTTTCTTTTTCTCTTCTTATAAATCAATGCTGTCTCTATAACTGTGTGATGTATCTTGACTTTGTTTTTATTTTGCAACTCTTTATGTATCAGCATATTATTCTTACATCACCGACATCTTTGTCTTTTTATCTATCCTATTTTTCATTTTTCTTTTTAAAAATCAACTCTTTACCTTTTCTCTGATATTTATTTTCACTCTCGCCACACTCTTTAGCTGTTACAACCGGTTAGTCGATCTTTAAAATCGTAAGCCTCGTTCTTTAGAATTTGGCTTTTATGTTGTAAAATATTATAAGTCTATTTTAATGTATTTTTCTTCAGCCTACTCTTACAAAACTTCCTTCATTCTTATTCTTCATCATCGCTGAATCACACCTGTTTTATCACTGTTAAAATTCTACAATCTATTTGCAGTTATTCTTGTACTGTACTGTTCTGTGTTCTATATGTTATCAACTCGCACACGCCGTTTAGAATCTGTGCTAATTTAGCACTATATTAAAGTTAGCAACATACGCTTCTTCTTACCTGCTAAATGAATTGTGTACAAAATTTGCAATTAAAACTTTATTATTATGAGTACTTAACTCTCAAAGGCTTCAAAAATGTTCTTGACTTCTTCTGATCTTTGTCTTCCTTATTACATTAAATGTTCTTTAGAAAAACTTCGACATCTTCTACCGATTTCTTTAATCTGCTTTCACTCTTCCATGTTACTTCTTAATGGAAAACTTAGCAGCCTTAACTAACTAATACTTTTACAAAGTTCTTTCTCTTCGAATACTTCTATACTATAGTATACAACGTCTACTATACTTTTAAATATAATCAAAGTATTTAAGAGTTACTATTCTACTTACTTCTTTATGTTTTTCTGTCTTTATCTATATCAACATTTATTCGTCTTTTCGTACTGTACCTTTATTTATTATCTTTTTCTCTTTTACGAACCTTACTTTCTACTGTCTTACTACTACTACTTACCTACATATTTTCTTTCATTTATTTTTATCGTAATTATTCGAAAGTCTGCAGTTTCTATACGTTTTATTGGTATATCTTTATCTTTTTGTCTGTACCTACGTATTCTTCTTTATCTAAAATATTATATCACGTTTTACTATCTTTTTCTACTTCTTAGCTGGAAAATCTAGTAGTTTTTATTACCTTCAATTCTTTTTTATAATCTTCTTCTATTCTCCACCTTATATTCTTGTTCTTTATATTCTTCTTCTGTTCTCAATCTATTTTTATCTTAAAACTTATACTTTCACCTCATTTCTGTTTACTATTCTCCCAACTTCACTTTCTATTCTTATTTCAATAATTCTACATTAATTTACGAATTCCTTTTCTTATTCATTTTCTTCCTTACTTTCCTATTCTTATTTCATGAATAATATTTAGAAGAAATTCGTGTCACAAAGTAGGAAAGGAGGAAAGGAGTAATGTAATTCACATTTTATATGCGATGCGGATCAAACTGCACATAGGTATTATGTGAGACCACATTTTGGTACATGGATACAGTTGATATAGGTATATTTTAGAATGGTTTAATGATTGTATATCATTACAAAAGAAGGGTTGGCAAAGCTGAATAAAACATGACTTAAAAAGCACCTGCGTAGTTTTATATTCATGTTTCTATCACATCAACACAACAACTTCATGAACATCTAAATAAAATAATCTGGACTTGTTTACACTTTTACTTCTCTATGCACTGCTTTTCTACTTCAACTTCTTCACTTCCATACTTTGTCTTCGCCTTTCATTTCACTTCCTCTTTTTACACTTTTTTTTTTATTCTATTTTACTCATTTATCTAACTCTTATAGAAATTCATGACATAAGGGAGATATAAGTGATATATTATAATGCCTTGTGGATTAAAGCGAACATTGGTATTATATGAGACCAACATATTTGTGGTATAAACTACCTACAACTATACGTGAATACAAATGACATTGTTGTAATTTGGTGTCGTAAAATGATTGCCTATCATTACAACGTAATGGATGATAAGGCTAAATAAAACATTCATTAAAAAGCATTTGCGTATTTTATATGATAATGTTTCAATCTTATTATATTCAACAAAGTAAAATAAGCTGTGTTCTATTTTCACTCTTACTTCTCTATAAACTGCTTTTCTGCTTCCACTTCTAAACTTATTATCTTCTTTGCTTTTCTTACTACTTCTTATTTCTACACTTTCTCTGTTTATTCTTTTTTAATGTGCTTATCTTTTATTTCTGCTTAATTCTCTAAACATCTTTTTACTATTCTTATTTCTATCTATTCCTTGCTTCCTTTCTTCTTCCTTACTTGCTTACTTTTTCACTTTCTTCTATTTTACTTCTCTGTACTGCTTCTTTCTCCTACTCTTTTCATTATATTCACATGTCTATCTGCTATACTTTATTTCAAACTACCTGGTGCGATTTAGAACAAAATAATTGTAAGTCTTGTTGCACAATATTGTTTATTGTTATTGTTAATTAAACCATTGTTGTTTACTTTTTGTTTGATTGTTTATCCCTTCTAGACACTACATAACAATAAAACCAAACGAAATCCGAATAAAATAGATTAAAAACTGTACTTGGTGTTTTATTCAAAATTACTTGCGATTTGACAGACTGCATTGGTAACACACTGGTACCTAGATTACCGTGTATGTGTATCGAGTTCGATTCCTGAGTCGACGAAAGTGTAAGGGTTAGGAGTTTCTCTCAAGAAGATAAACCAAGAAGAAATCTGTCTATATTGGAATCTACAACAAATTCCTGAAAAAAATTACCATCATCACCACAACTTATCAAGCGTGAGACATCTATTAGAGAACAAATGGCGTAGACTTCTTCAGCCATCTTACTGTTGTGCAGGCATTCAGACTTCTAGGCACCTTGACACGTCTGTCTTTCTACTCGACAGACTCCACGATGCGTACTCGTTTCTGTACTTGACCATCGAGAATCGTTTTCCCTGGCATATGTCATTTAATTTTTGATTCACTGGATTGCTTGGCAGCTATAGCTTTAATTTGCTGAATACTAAGGATGTGAGTGAAAAATATTAAATTGGTTATACTAAGGATTTGCAAGCAAACACAATTCAAGCATCTTTGTAAAACACGGTAAGGAAATAAGCTTTATTCCATTTAAGGGGAATAGACAAGGGTCTCAGTGCCGTAAGTGGTCATTTCAATACACACTGATTAAAGATCATTATCAGCAAAAAAAGGGCTTTCCAAAAACTTTTCGAACGCATTAGTGTAATGTAAAATAGATCGCACGGTATTTAAAAACATAAATGAATAAGAAGTGTAATTTTTTTATACTTTTATTTCTTACAGTTAACATATAATCTCGTACAATGATATTTAAAATAGATTTCTTTTGATCTCATCAACAGCACAGATAATAGGTGTTCGATCTAAGATTCTACTTACATGTAAGACATAGACTAGCTATACACATCCTTGTTACAGCTATAGACAATCATAGAGAGAGATGTACAAAACAAACAAACTTACATACATCTAAAAGATAGGGTTTCTTTAAGACAGAGACAGTAAGTTAGGCGTCACAAATATTTTAAACACTGTACCACACCGCTAACCTTTTTAGAGCTTTGGTTTTCTAAGTGTTATAGAAAATTATTGTGCGTGAAATCAGTGATTGTGCTGTTTTAAGAATATTTTATTTAAACTAGAGACGCTTTAATAAACGCTGTTTTCTTTTACCCAAAATGTTATATTGACACTTCAATATACTTTATACTCATATTTTTCCATGACAACACTGTATAAAAAGTGCACTCTTGTCAATGTTACATTTTCGCGCCAGTTTTTAAGCAAAAGTATTACCGTCTCCAGCCTACATACATAGTTAACAATTTATATGGCAAAGGCGTTTGTACAGACAGATGCTTTAATATACAGATTTTTTCATGACATTTAGCCAGATGTTTGGCACATTTCCATGAACACTATTTTTCCTTTGTAAGACAATTTATAGCCATTTTTTACATTAGCTTGAATTTGATAAATATGATATAGCAAAAAATAGCTAGTACATACCTAGTCACAAGCTTGTTTGTATAAAAATGTATTAATGTTAGAATATTTAAAAAACGTTTCGGAATGTCTACTGAACACCAGTGTTTACCCGTTATGCTAAAAATTCCTAATAAGAAACCGTTCCACAGAACCAGGAACCCTACTGAAGCACAATTATTAAAGGTCTACTTAAAAATGTTTTACAAAACTATGTTTAGCGCCGAAATAAATCTATAAACCACTCTCTGCGGTATTAAATAATAATACTGTCAAACTTAGTCCAATTAAAAGAGATAGGATCACAGAATCAACTTACAGATCTAAATAAATTAATAAATAAATATTTGAGATCAAAACATCTTTTTTTTACAGATCATAATCCATCCACATTAGTTTGCTTATGGTTAAAACTTTCAATCATTTTTGGATACTTTACACATTTATAAAGATTAGTCTTCCCCTGTGGTCGAAATTCAACCAAAATAGTTATTCAACATTTTAAGAAAACATATATGAATTTAGATTTAAATGTAGCTGTTACCAACAAAATTATATTGATAACACTAAAGCTACAGAAGAAAATGGAACTGAAATGTTATATTTAGTTTTAATTATTTCCTAACCGTGGTATGCACACGTGTCTTGGTAGTGTGCTGTCACTGTCATCAGTTCTATCATACGACTACTACCTGATCTCTTTAACCAAATAGGATCAAGATAATCGGATTACCTATGTTCTGACTCCAGTCATCATAACTTAGTATGACAACCTTCTACAGCAGAAAGGTCATATGGCATTACCGACAGGCTTATTTGGTTGGGCTAGCAGAGCAAAGCTATTATGGAAGTACCGTACTACCACGCGCTCGTCACTATTATTTACCACTGTGTGACATATTTCGTTAGATGTTGTGACAACTCTCTAGTTGTGTCACAACATCCTACGAAATTATAATATAAGGTGTGACATAATGTAACAAGATTTTATTGGATGTAAGATGTGACAAAATATCACAAGATTTTACGGAAGTTGTGACATTATCACAATATTTTAGAGAAAATCCATTTAACTTAATCGATGGACAAAAATGTGCTGCCTCGTATGACACTAATGGCAAAATATCGTAATTATAATTTCAAATGTGTCTAGTCACACATTCTTTATATCTCTCAATTTCAAAGATTTATAAATGTGTAAAATGTCACACAAATGTTCACATACAATCCTGCATTCCCTCATTGCGCTAACCGTAGCCTAAATACCGTTTATAATAAGACACTGTCAGACAATCACATCCGCCACTAACCCCTCTCCTTCCCCAACGTTATTTATCTTAGCTGATATTTGTTTACAACAAAAAGTATAATAAAAACATTTGTAACATTGACTCAAAATGCCACATGTTATTATTTGGGCTGTTGTAACATAACATTATGTTACATGTTCTATTCTACTTAGGCCTCGTTATCGCGTAAGGGGTCATATAAATTTAATGACACTACATAATGATACAGTAACATGTAACATTTGTAGCAATTTTAAATAACATATTACATTCTGAGGGATGTGATTATGGCCTAAAAGAAATAGGCATGAAAAGTTTATATAGATATATATATTTTTGGTATATAGTTACGACAGCCATTTTGTCGTTATATTATATAAATATATATTTTTAGAACTTGTAACATTTAAGCATATACGTATAACATCACTTATTCGCGTTATACAGAATATTTTTAGTAATAGAAGTTATTATTATAATACAAGTTTATTTTATACACTATACATCAAACACTCTTCGAAACGGCTAAGCTAAGCTTCCTAAAATATGTAATGTTCCACACAGAGAGCAAGGCTATGAAAACATAATTTAAGGTCTGTTATGATATGCAATGTCAGGCCAAGTACTGCCAAGGAAGCAAATCCCATATAACAGATCTTGAGACATAGTTAAATATTTCAAAATTAGCTTATTTTAATGAACTAACCATTGTTTTTTGAAAACAATTTTTCAGTCAGAATCCTTTTATAACGACGGATCAGATTTTGAATGCAATCGAATGAATGGTAGTCGCATGCGGTAACAACAGATGATCAAATAAATATTTCACCCAATGATGATCCTTCTCGGATCAGCACAGATGCCCGTCGGCGTGGCGAAGTGGTGCACTTCGATAGCAAATAAAAGGAGTTTTAATATTATTTTAAATCCTGACAATGTATGGACATTGTCCGGATTTAAGAGAGAAGATTTAAGGATGGCCTTTATTAGTATTAATTTTGTGATTTTCAATTGTCATATAATCTAATGTTAATTTTATTAAGAGATTCAGGATTTTTTTTGTTTACTTATCACTCATATTAGTCATACTTATTTTATAAAGACTTCCTTCCTTGACAGTACAATCAAACAAAACAACTTATGCTTATCGTCCAAAATCCAGAAAAGTGTATAAAATTGTAGAATTGCATAGAAAAATAAGTATTTATAAAAATATGCGTAAATTAATTCACAAAACCTTTTGGTACACAAGTCTAAGTAATACGTCAGAACTAAGCGATTAATTAAATACATAAATAATAAGCAAATACAAGACTATACAGGGTGTCGCAACAATTGTGATCAGCGATAATACAAGCCAGATGATGCTTAAAAAATGTTTAAATCTAGAATTTTAGGCGAGAAATAGACTTTTAATAAATCAATTTCCACAACACCCTGTATTGAAAAGACAAACTAACAGAGCACCATTGTAGAAGTATGAGCAATAAATAGCCATACAATTATTATATTCTATAAATATTAAGTACTTTGTCGCTATACCACATATAATATCTACACGATTAACAAAATCTCTACCCTTGTTTATACTATTTTACCTTCATCCCGCCACCCCATTTAAATACCCTAGTCCTTAGTGAAAACCATATCAAAATCCGTCCAGTAGAACTTTAGTTATCAGCGAATAAACATATTTCCATTTTACAACTTACCCTAAACCTTTATATCATAGACAAATATGAAGGAAAGAGATGCTATTACTAACGCCGTTTTATTATCTATAGTATTACTTCAAGGAGGTTAGTTGCGTAAGATGGAAAAATAAGTGTATAAAACACTTGATATAGGACTCAGTGCGTTTAAGCATCATACGGAGCCTTGAACACATTGCGATTGCCACGTACTATTTTATTTCATATAAAGCAATTGCTACGCTTTGGTTGCGTTGAAGGCAAGTGCAATCGTATCGTAAGACGTATGTCTTCTTGAAGGAAGCAAACGCGTTCGACTCATATACGAACTGAGTGCTTTAGTATAGTTTTAAGAAATATTATTAGCGCCAATTTAACATAACTTTGAAAAAGAATAGAACGTAAAGCAAGTGCCTATTCACAATTTTATTCCACTGTATGATTTGTAAGAATATGATTTTAAGTGTAGAATATCCTAGTTACACAGCGGAAAAGTGAGGACATGCTATGAAGCTAGACATATTTTTTTAAGAAAAGTAGGTCCTGAAGGATTTTATTGACAAAATTAACGCGAGCGAAGCCCGGGCAAAATCTAGTATAAAATAAAATAGTACGCCACAACTGCAATGCATTAAACGCTATGGATAACGCAGAAATGAACCGATCGCTTTATATTATTTAACTGACGGTGCTAGTTGCGATTATACGGCTCAATCAATACGAATACTATTATAACTGGTACACTTTCGTATCTATTAGAAGCACGGAGCGTAGTATCTCCTCTGTGGTCACTATGTCGACGATAACTCAATAAATAATCTTTCTTGAGTGAATTTTATCGGTGCGAATTCACGCGACGTATATTTTCTAAATAAGATTATCCGTAGATAGTATTGAGCTTATTATAAACTAGAGTAACATTAAAATACGAAATTTCAATAGAATTCCTGATTTATTATTAGCTACAACTATAAGTTCAAACACATGTTTCATTTCATGATACAAGTTAAACATCGAATATTTTTTAGAGAATATTTAATAATTTATACATTTATAATTAAAATTACCACCTATTAAATCTAACCTCCGATAAATATGTAAAGATAGGGCGTTTTGCTAAATAGTTTTTATTCGACTTAGGCATATATTTATACACATATATTATGCATATAACTAGCCTATAAAGATTAAGTGAACACCTTCCATTTCAGATCTTATTCCCTTTGGCATAAAGTTCATAATGAGAATTCAATTTCAAAGTAAAAAATAATTCTTCTCATTTCAATATGAATCTTATTTTGAAGAGCTTTAAAGTCATATTTGTTCATCATCCAATAATTATTTAAGAGCCTTCTTATTATTAGTAGTTACAATCAAGATGGACACATTGAAAAGCTTTTAGATGTTACTTTAAGCGTACATTCAATTCCTTACTTACTGGACATCAATAGTGACATTAATTTTGTTTGAAGATATGTAGGACATTTCTAAATTAAGTGAGCAAATTTTAACGATTCTCTTTCATCTTCAACCTAAAAAGGATTGTCCTAAAAAGTGTTGTTCTAAATGGCATTTAGTAGTTTACACTATTTTTGCATAGTGCGATCGATGCTTCGGCAGTAGCCACAAGCATCTTTCTTAGTGTTTCACTTCAAGCAATGAAAATTACTTCATACAATTGAAGAAAAATACGAGGAATATCATCTCCTTTTTATTTATAGTAAACGATCTTACTATAAATAAAAAGGAGCCACCATCATATTACACATAAATACCTTGTCACATAGAAAGATGCTCATCTAATTTAGGAATATCCTATACATACCCTTCGTAGGAAAAGCATTACATCCACAAACATCTATGATACTCTTATTTTTAATAAATGAGTTTCAGAGGCCGATAGAAAAGTACATAAACATTGCCACAGTTATACAGGAAGTATAGACAGGAACATTTTAAAATGACTTTTACATAGATTAAGAAAATTTAACACGATTCATTAGGCCGCTATCACGTTACGATGAATCCGGCACACGATTGACACGTATTATGTAGTATAGCTTTAGTTAAAAAATAACGCAGCGCAAATATTATAATTCGAATCGTAATCGATTATTTAAATTACGATTGAGTAACAAATTTAAAAGATCGATATATATTTCGATTTCTTATGGCCGATGGTAATATTTTGGATGTTTTAAGACTAGAATACAGATCAATATTCGATTGTAAATGCTAATACATAATTAATCAACATTAAATCATTCGAATAAACATCATGATATTCGAATACATTTGATTCACTTAAATATTCAAATCATTCAAAGGTTCTGTCCATATGTATTTTGTGAACCTAGCCTGAATGGTACATATTCGAGATTGATGCAATCTTCTAAAGTTCGAAAATGCAATTTCCTACAGTAAAGACACTCAAAGTGTTTCTAACACATATTATTACGTAAATAAAATGCCAACATATTTGGTTAGACATCTATAACACATTTAGTTTTCTTTTATAATATACATCAATATTCTTAATTTTATGCTAGCAACACCATGAGTCTCTATTCAAAACCTTTTAATGAAACGTTCACAGATACCATGACACACACTCAGTCACTTCGATTTTCTCTCGGTGCAGTTCAAAGACGTAAGCCAATCCAATGCCAATCCACTGAACATGAACAATGTATTTTATACCTAGTCTTTATAAGACTATAACTTCACCATAATTTGACGATTAGTCTATACAAGAACTTTTGCTATCTATTTTCTGAACATACAAATACTAAGATACTGTTTTTCACTGCACAATTATTTTAATGATACTTTGAACTGACATTGATGCACTCATTGGCTTCTTAACGAAGCTGTTAAACGTCAACTTGTTCTAAAATTTTCTATGTTGTCGCTATCCGTTTTACTTTGGATAATTGTTCTGGAATGTTTTAAGATTCCACGCCTTTCCAGGCAATAGTAAACATGTCTGTAACCAGATAAAATACTTTTCAGGACCAAATCATGGCACTCAGCCGTCCTTTATCCGTACTTTTCTCTAGGGTCCTGTAATCAATTAGTATTTAATGGGGTCATACCTCATAATTTGAGGGTCCGCTCCACTCAAGGGTTAGATTATAGGTTCTTCTAATTGGACCAAGCCATGACGACCTTGGAGAATGGCACAAAAAGTGCTATGTGTCCAGGCGGCGTAAGGAAGTAGCGGCGGCCGCGGTACACGCCATCGTTTCTAGGTAATCCTGGATGCTGCGTGTGGACAAACTCCGCACCGATCACCACGCTGCTGTTAGCAGCACTGCCGCCTGCTAATCCTACGTATCTGAAAAATAATAAATGCCTATTTAGGAACTGCTGCAATATGTAATGTTGCAAGTATCCTACAAGGATATTAATATAAATAATTGCTTTCGATAGAAGCATTTATAGTATCTTAATGGATATATATTCCGTTCTATGTGTAGCAATTGATATTTTGATTGAATTCTAATATTACTTGGTGCAAAAAATATATAGGACAGTTAAAAGACGAGCAACATTATATTTTAGATCACATGACCGAGACTTCCTAATTGATTAAAAAACAACACAAGTTACAATCATAGAGAAATTGATAATAGAGCATACAGTATAAAGCCAAATTGTAGCTCTAATTATGTGACACAGTATGTGCCAAATATAGCTAGACTTTGTTTTCGACTACTTTTCCTTTTCTGCCTAACTTGTGGTCTAATTCACGGTTAGTCGACGTAGACAACTACTTTTCCTGCCTAACTTAGGAGAAGTTAGGCAGAAAAGGAATGTTGACTACCTCGCGGTTGCTTTTTTTACAACTGCCTTCTTTACGGTTTTGTTAAAATAAAGAGACCATACCGCACGCGTCCGACGGCGATACGTCCGTGCGGCGTGATTAGTTTGACGGAGTGTCCGAGGCGCAGCTGACGCGGCTCCGCTGGGATGTACGGCGACCCACAGGACACGCGCACCTTCTCCGCTGCGAACCGACATATCATTTTATATAGTTTCTACCTAATCCCAAGCATGACACGTAGCATCACAATTTGTCTTTAGGTGATTATTCAATACGGAACGATTTTAGAAATGCAGCATGATAAGTAATCCATCCTTTTTTAGTGTCCTGGAGGTGTGACGTTATATATTATTATAACGTAATTTTTAAACGAGCACTGCGGCATGTTTACTCTCGTAGCGATCGAACGGAGTTTTTTGACGCTGATTGTATATCTACTTAGGCTTTTTATATAGGTATCAATGGCATGATAAGTTGAAATAATTGTCAACTTATCATTTATACAAAACAGCACTACTATTCGATTAAAATTACTTGCGAGAGCGTTTTTATTTGCAATTATCATACACTGTACAGAATACTGCTAGCTCCATAAGCATTTAAGTTACTTTGTCAAGTGAAACTAAACAATAGCTTCATCATAACACGTCGTTCTGATTCCACTGGTTTACATAAATTAATCTTAAACGTATTACAGTCTACACAATTACATTAGTTTTTTTTTTATTTATCACTGACTAAAATACAAAAAGTATAATAACCGAATTACTTATATATACTGATATAATATTTACAGAGTAAAAAATCTAACAGAACAAGATATAGCACTCCGTATCACGTTTATCCTATAACGTCTGGCAAGAAAAAGCAAGAAGACTGAATTAAAAAAAAAAAATGTTATATTTATAATTTCTATAATAATTACTGTATATAAAATAATTAATAGTCAGTTATACACATGTTTAATACTTAAATAATATAAAATTATAGTTTTGTGTTAAAAATTATATGTGGCCAGTACAGATGAACTAAAAGGTTGTCAGTTGGTGCCTCGCCTCGCCCCCGATGTGATACGCGAGCACTAGACGATGGCACTCGACGGCGAGTGCCGAGTCATATGTTCTCGTACGCCGAATATGCTGCAGTTCTCCTTTACCTATTGTACCGATGAACATGAAATGCTAAGTTAGAGATATAATAATAATATGATGATAATTAATAATAATGAAGTCGTTAAAGTATAAAAAGATAACAGATTATAGTGAATATTTCATGACAACATAATTAGACAATTAGTAAATTACATTTCGTCAATATTGTCGTGCTGTGGTTGCCACTTGTTCCCGCTTCAGGTGATACGCGAGCACTAGACGATGGCACACGACGGCACAGTGCGCTGCACACACTGTGCCGTCGAGCACCGCCGCCGTGTCCCGCGTCTCCTCGTACGTCGAGTATACTTCAGTCCCCTTCTTGTTGCGGAACCGACCTAGCATCTAAGTTTGAATCGCCTTACGAGGCGTAAATGCGGTCCTGAAATGACGAAGGTCACCATGTAGGTGCTAATAAAGGATAATAGTGCTGTTTGTAGGGAACATTCAAGATTAATTCATTTCACATACAATAAGGTACACAATTGGTCTTAACCTGCGTTAGTTTCATCTATTTTACTGATGAATTTGAAATGTCAGGTTAGAGATAGGTAAAAAAATAATATGATAATCATTAAAAATAATAAGATCGTATGAAAAAAGATATGGATTACAGTACAGATATTTCATGAGAACATAATTATACATATAGTAAACATATAGAACATTATTATAGTATACAATTAGTGAATTACATTTTATTGAAATCCAGCGGCTTCGCTCCAAACAAACTTGTACTGTGGGAGCCACTTGCTCTCTCCCCGGTTGTGATACGCGAGTACCAGACGATGGCACTCGACGGCACAGTGCGCTGTACGCACTTTGCCGTCGAGCACCGCCGCCGAGTCCCGTGAATCCTCGCACGCCGGGTATGCTGCAGTCCTCTTTTACCTATTTTACTCGTGAACGTGAAATGTCATGTTGGATATCCAATAATAATATAAAGATTATAAAAAATAATAAAATTGTAAAAATAAAAAATTACGGATTACAGTGCATTTTTCAAGACAACATACATAATTACACAATTAGTAAATTACATTCTGTCGATATCCTGCAAGGCAAGCCTGTGCTGCGGGTGGCACGTACTCTCACTCCAGGTGTGATACGCGAGTACCAGACGATGGCACTCGACGGCACAGTGCGCTGCACGCACTTTGCCGTCGAGCACCGCCGCCGAGTCCCGTGAATCCTCGCACGCCGGGTATGCTGTAGTCCTCTTTTGCCTATTTTACTCATGAACGTGAAATGACAGGTTAGATATACAATAATAATATGAAGATAATTAATAATAATAAAATTGTAAAAGTAAAAAATAATGGATTATAGTAAATATTTCATGACAACATAGTTACACAATTAGTAAATTACATTTTGTTGATATCCTGCAAGGCAAGCCTGTGCTGCGGGTGGCACATACTCTCACTCCAGGTGTGATACGCGGGTACCAGACGATGGCACTCGACGGCACAGTGCGCTGCACGCACTTTGCCGTCGAGCACCGCCACCGAGTCCCGAATCTCCTCTTACGCCAAGTATGCTGCAATCTATTCTTGGTGTGGAATCCGACCTGGTACCCAAGTTTGGATCGTCTTACGCCTCGTTCCGATAATGTCGAAAGTCACCATGTAGGGTTTAATAATTGAGAATAGTGCTGTTTGGAAACATTTAAGAAAGAAAGATATTTCACTTACATATAACAAATTACAAAATTGATATAAATCTATGTTAGTTTCATCGATTTTAGTGATGAAAAGCATGTAAAATGTCAGGTTGAAAAACAATAATAATATGATGATAATTAATAATAATAAATTCGTAGACGTAGTTAAATGACAAACGTGAAATGACAGGTTAGATATCCAATAATAATATTAAGATAATTAATAATAATAAAATTATAAAGTAAAAGATAATGGTTTACAGTGAATATTTCATTACAACATAATTACACAAGTGAATTACATTTTGTCGATATCCTGCAAGGCAAGCCTTTGCTGCGGGTGGCACGTACTCTCACTCCAGGTGTGATACGCGAGTACCAGACGATGGCACTCGACGGCACAGTGCGCTGCACGCACTTTGCCGTCGAGCACCGCCGCCGAGTCCCGTGAATCCTCGTACGCCGGGTATACCGCAGTCCTCTTTTACCTATTTTAATTTTACTAATGCACACCTTGTGATATCGCTGGTTACAAAACAATAATAATTAATAACCCGTAGACGTATTAAAATAACGGATTACAGTGAAAATTTAATGACAACACAATTAGATAATTAGTAAAAGTAGTCAAGAACACCGATCAGTACAGATGAACTAAAAAGTTGTCAATTGGCGTCTTGTGGGTGGCACGTACTCTTGCTCCAGGTGTGATAAGTGAGCACTAGACGATGGCACTCGACGGCAAAGTGCGCTGCACGCACTGTGCCGTCGAGCACCGCCGCCGAGTGCCGTATCTCCTAGTACGCTGGGTATGCTTCAGTCCTCTTCTTGTTGCGGAACCGACCTAGCACCCAAGTTTGAGTATAGGTGTAAATCCAAACTAATATTATAAAAGCGAAAGTGAGTTTGTTTGTTTGTTACGCGTTCATGCCTTAATTAGTGAACGTAGTACGAAGTGTAATTAGATTCGTGCTAGCATTCACCGCGACACCGACAGGTCTTGGCCCGCCACGTGACTGGCGGGTTCCAGCTGTTTGGGGGAGGACCAGATGGTACAGCCCTCCCCTCCACTGAGCGAGGCGCGCGGAACGCTTACGCTCCTCCCTCGGGCCTGTGCTGCTCGGGCGGCAGACTACCCAAGTCCACCGCCCGCAGGCCGCCGCCTAGGGTGGCTGGAGGTCTGCGCGCGCCCTACGGCGACGCCCTGGACGTCTCCTGCGGTTTGGATGCGGAGAGACCAGTTCCTTCTCCCGTTCCGTCGCCTCCTTCGCGGACATCACTGCCTCGCAGAAGGCGACACTCCCATGCACTCTCGCTCTGGACCATGGACAGAACCATTTCCGGCAGCGAGAGGATATGGACACCCAGTGCCCCGGTTAACGACCGGCGCTGCTCCTACCAAGCTGGGCACTCCACGAGAGTGTGCAGCGCCGTATCCTCGGGGCCGTCACCGCAGTAGTGACAACAAGACGTCTCCTCCCTGCCTATACGACACAAGTACCTCCCGAAGCATCCATGCCCGATGAGGACCTGCGTCAGCCGGAAGGTCAGGGCGCCATGGCGCCGCTCCAGCCACTTCTCCAAAATCGGACTAACCACCGCTATTGCGGCGTGCCCTGCACTCGGTCGCGCAACCCGTTCACCCCAGACCGCCCTTAGGACGTCCCGGAGTTCTGACTGCCCGGCGCCTCCAGCTCTATCGGCAACGTCCGAAAGCCCTGCACCAGAGCCTCCCCGCGCTACTGGTAGAGCGACGCGAGAAGTCTGGCCTTCAAGTCCCAGGGCGGTGATCCGGCCAGGAGGCTTGTCGCCCCAAAAGAGATCGTGCGGTACCCTCTGGCGACCCTGACGGCCATCACCCTCTGCGGCCTCCGCAGCAGAGCGGCGTTACGGGCCGTCAGGTTATGCCCCCAAATGGAGCTCCCGTACAGGGCCATCGCCCGCACGACCCCCATGAAGAGCCTCCTGAGGCGTTTGGCCCCCCCAAACTGGGTAGGCGGCGGCATTGATGGGCGCGGCAGCAGGGTTGCCAGCTGCCGCGACAAGCCTGCGGCCGCGCCCATCTATTTGGGGGCCATCCTTCGGAAGTGTTCTCAGAAGGCCCATTGGTCGTCGAGGACGAGGCCCAGATACCTCATAGATTTCTCGACGCCAACGCGGACGCCTCCCACCACGATGTGAAATCCCTCCGGCGGCGCTTTCCAAGGCCCGTAGAAGAACAGAGCCTCGGATTTGTATAGCGCCACCTCGAGGCCCAACCGCCGGATCCTACCCACGACATGCGCGACCTCTGCCATCGCCAGGACAGCCGCCTGCCGGTGTGTCGCTCCCCGCGTAAGGACGAGCGTATCGTCCGCGTAGCAAACTACACTTGCCGGGGAGGAGCACACCGCGCAGCAGCCAGTCGTATCCGATGTTCCACAGGAGCGGGCCGAGAACCGAACCCTGTGGAACACCGCACGACATCTTTCGCCGAGACCACCCGCTCGAACCCGGGTATACGACGGCCCTCGCTGTCAGGTACGCTCCGATGATTCGACGGAGGTAGGTCGGCACCTGATGGTAAAGCAGTGCCTCCCTTATGCAGCTCCAGGGCAAGGTGTTGAACGCATTGGCGATGTCGAGAGACATTGAGGCGAGGCTACCCATGCACGGCCAGGAATGCAGGAATGCCGTCTGGGCCTGGGGCGGTGCGCTTGGCTTGCAGCCTCTGCACCGCCATCCTTACATCCACCCGAGTTACCTCGGGCACATCGTCGTCCATCGTCGTCCATCGTCAAGTCAATAATAATAATAATAATAATAATAGTTTATTGTTTCTCTCTCACATAGATACATAATAAGAAATTGCACAAAATAAACTTAATCTAGACATATACATATTCGCAACTATGTGAGAGACTGGTATCTGTACTAGGCTCAACCTGTATGACAGATTACCAGCCTCTCCAGGCACTGGACTCGTGCAGTACTAGCATGTCAGTAAGTGTCCCGGTGGGCGTGCATAAGCATTACTACCAATTGCAATTGGCAGTATGTAAGTCCGCTTCAGGCACCAGAGGAGGCGCAGCCATAGGCGGAGGCTCGTGCTCTTCCCTTTCAGAGAATAGAGCGACCACCACGTCCTCCAATAACTGGGGCCGGAGACTCTGGGTCAGCGTGGGAGCCCAGGAGCGTAGTTTGCCTCTTACCATAAGGTAGGGACGCCCTCATGGGTCCGCATCCAGTCGCCAGTAGCTCCTCGCGGGCGGATGTTTTTGCCCGCAGGATACCCAGCTGCAACGTCTTCTTGGCCGCCCTGTACGCCTCGTACAGCTTTTCCTCCCTAGTGGCCGCGTACTGGTCGCGGCGATACCTACGTCGATGTCTGGCATACTGGTGCCGGGCAGCGACGCACGCGCCCCCAAGTTGCCCGAGCTCGGCCACCATTACACCTGACGCTTTGAAGGGCGAGACTTCACCCTGGGCATTGCCGCCTCACAGCACTGCGACAGACCCTCCCGAAACCAATCAGCCTCTGCATCTACGCCAGCAGGCCTGTCGGGTACTGAAGCTCAGGCCTGCACGATAGAGGCCTCCAAGAGAGCCTCTCTGTTGAGCTTGCTTAAATCCCAGCGCGGACCTTCCCATCCAGGGCCTAGAGGGGCTGGCGCACTCGTGATCTGGATGGAGACGTGGAACCGAATGTACCGGTGGTTTCCACCTCCTCTTCCACGCGCCAGCCGACAACACGACGCGCTAATGCATAATAAAATGTCCACAATCAAACCGCCCCACTGACGCACGCATGTGTGCACATTGCCCCGGTTGAGGACGAGCAGGCCAGATGTTAACTCCTCCAACACCTCCCCCCTCGCGTCCGTGAACGGGGAACACCAAGCAGTAGACTTGGCTTTAAAGTCCCCGAGGACTAAAACGGGGTGAGGGTGGAAACGACGGACGACTGCGTTCAGGTCGCCGAGGAAGACCTCGAACTCGGCGAGAGATCGGTAGGGTGAGAAGTAAGACCCTACCACGGCCATCCCGGCAACGAAAACCGCCGCACATCCCGACCCCCTGGTGATGTTCTCAGGGAGCGAAGTGCCGGCGCCAGCTCTAACAATTACGGCCACCAAGCCGTCCAGGTCTCTCACGCAATCCCCTTTGGGCGGGACGAAGTACGGCTCGGCGACCACGGCGATGTTTATTTGCCACTGCGCCGTACTCTGGAGCAGCAAATCCTGAGCATTGACGCAGTGGTTTAAATTTCCCTGGAGGAAGACGCATGGGGCCATTAATGGGCTTCCATTATCGCCATACTTCCATTATACCCACAGGTTCGGACGCGGCATCAGGTGGGGCCGCGTCCAGTGGGACTTCAACGTCGGGTGCCAACTCTACTGCCAGCCCGATGTCGGCCCGCCGCTGCACAGATGATGCAGTGCGCAGCGGACGTGCAGCACTTTGCTATGTGGCCCTCTTGGCGGCAGTGGTAGCACCGGCCGGCACAGGTTACCTGCGCGGTGCACCGAGCTGCGACGTGCCCCTCCGCCAGGTAGCGGTGGCACCTCAGGGCTCTCGGCTCCACCCGACGAGGAGTCTTTTCCCCCCATTCACAATATTTCGGGTCGCCGTTACAGGACACGTAACGACGGCCCATTTTCGACATTACCCCGTTTCCGGCGGGCCGTCTCCGGCCCTAGCCACGGCGCCAACCAACTCCTCGGCACTGACCGAGTCATCCAGGCCTATGACGAAGAGATCGACGCATCTCACTGGCCTGGTGACGTCCGCCTCATCGAGCGATGCCCTCAGCTTCGCAGCGAGGGCATCCGCGGTCTCGGCGCTGGTAGCGCCGGGCACCTCCAGCAGTCTGGCTCCGGTGAGCGTGGGTTTGCACCGGAGGCCAGAAGAGTGACGTCAGCTTTGGCGAGCGACCCTCCCGCTCCTCCGCCCCGAGCTGCATGGTCATCACCACGGCGGTCGAGCAGGGAGCGCGCAACTGGGCTGTCGCCTTGGCCACCCACTTCTCCCGGCGTCTGCGGCCCCTTTTCCACCTTCGCCTCTTCCTCCCCTATGCCTCCTTGGCCCCGGCGATCTGCCATTCGCCCTCGCGGGCTCTGGCAGCCGGCCAAGCAGCCTAGACAGGTTTAGGAGGTGGCCACTTTAGCAGGCCCTTTCTTTTCCCTCTTTCTTCGTCTTAGCGGCTCGGCCGAACCGAGCCCGACCAGGCGCAGCCCTGTCCCGGCAAGTTCTGGGCGCCAATGGTGGCCACGCACCGGATTCCTGCTCCGCCGTCACCGCTGCGAATGTGGCAGCAGGCGCGGCTGGCGCAGTCGAGGGTCGCCTAGCGTCCGCCGCGAGTGGAGGACGCAACACTGACCTCCAGGGCCAAGAACCGCGTACTGAGCCCGGCGACCTCCCTCAGTACGCGCTCCAGCCGTTCATCCGCCGCAGTGGCCGGAGCTCGGAGCTTACCTATTGTCCAGATAGGTGCCGGAGCAATAAAGCCGCTCACTACTCGCGAACTCAGAGAGTTGCTAACGATATCCTCACTGGGGCCGACGGAGAAACCGCCTCCCATATTTCCAGTATGGTGCCGGAGCTGTACTTCTTCCCGACGTACATCCATACGTCTACCCTTTCTGGCCTACAAGCCGGGTATTGCCCGAGTCACCTATGACTCTTACTTGCTGAGCAGGCAAGCACCCAATATGCGTCGTAGCAGTGAAACCACACTACCCCATCGCTAAAGGCAACTCCGTACCTCGCGCGACCAACTGGTTCGCACAAGCCGCGCATGATTCCGACGCTCGAACGCCACGTGCTTGCCGAGCAACAAACATGTCGTCCTCTGCGGTTAACCACATAGCCACTACGAGTCCAACCTCAATGTCAGGCACCGCGCACTCTAATCAGCGGCCGATAGAACACGCCTTTCGAGGCGCGGTGGGCTAGTCCGACCCCGTAGTACCCTGATCATTAGGGGGAGACCTGTAGTTCTCCCCCCGAACCCTACCTACTTGGGTGCTGAAGATAGGGGCTCCCACAAGGAAACGGTAGGAATAAAAGTAGAGTAACAAAAAGGGTAGAGGTCTATTTGTGTAGTGATAGAAAACCAAAACCTCGGCGGGGTCGCGATTGCATGTGAAAGTGAAACGCGCGGCCCCGCCGTCTCTGGTTATGTCGAGGAACACCGTAGTAGGTTTAGTCGGTATTACCGGGATATCGTTCCTCCAGTGAGTCCGACATAACCTCACCGTCGCCTCGCGGAGAGTATGTGTCAATGCATTCCCGCACGTAAAAAAAAGAGATGGAATAATAATATGATGATAATTAATAATAATAATAATAGAATCATAAAATTATACAACACTGTAGTTTACAATGAATATTTCATTACATAATTACACAATTAGTAAATTACATTTTGTCGATATTGTCGTGCTGTGGATGCCCCTTGCTCTCGCTCCAGTTGCGTTACGATGAGCCCTAGACGATGGCACGCTGCCGCCGAGTCCCGTGTTAATATTCCCGTCGGGTATGCTGCAGTCCTCACCAAATTTTGGATCGCCTTACGCCTCGTTCCAAAAATGTCGAAGGGGAATGTAGGGCTCCTACATGGTGACCTTCTTAATTAATAATAGTGCTGTTGGGAAACACTCGAGACTAATTTATTTCACAAAAAATTGGTCTTAATCTATGTTAGTCTCATTTATTTTACTGATGAACATGATACACACATGTACATATATCACATGTCAGGTTATAGATACAATGATAAAATGATGATAAATAATAATAATAATAATACAGTGAATATTTGATGACACCATAACTAAAAAAATAGTGAAATTAATTATAAATAGTAGATCTTTAATAAAGAATAATAAGTACACAGATTTGTTTTCGTATTGGAATTATGAAGTTCTTTTTTTTTTACATTTTAAGGACACTGCTGACGCTTTAATGTTGTAAAGTAAGGCGGAAATATGCGTCAGGGCCTTGCGACAATCATCTGCCCGCAAATAGGCCGTACCTTTAATATGCATTTATGTATAACTGGTACCAGTCAATATATATTCTTAAATATCAAGAACCTTTTTATTTGACTATCCGGAAAAACGCTAAATACCTACTATAATAATAAGATGATGGAACAATTCAAGTTTCGTAGTAATATTTTATAATAGTCAGTAGCATGGCATGATAGCGCATACAAATAATCAACATGAAACATAAATTATAGCAAAAATAATAGTGTGTTGTATTGTTTAGTTTAATTTTAATAACCGCGCACTGTATTTATTGTTTTATTTTTTGGCTAAATATAAATAGATTTAATAGTTTAAATAATTTTATTAGCTTATAAATTAGTAAAATTCAATAGTAGTAGTAGTGTAATAGTTTCAAAATTATGTAATACGGTGATAAATAAACAACGCGATAAAATCCGTATATAGTAGTTTAATTTTTACTATAATAGAAGACAATATTACAGATTATGTATCTTAGCAACTAACATAATTTACTTGTACCGTTTAATATTTTATGTAAAAATAAATAAATGATGATATTATTTAACATAATAATAATAATATTCTCCAGACCGAAGTCGGTCACGGCGGCCAATCTAAACGAAGACCAGCCAACTGCGCAGGAGATATTATAGTGCACAAGTGTGCGCGTTGCGTATGTAGGTGTCTCTTAATTCGATAGTACGGAAAACTCAATAGCAGGAAAGTTGGCATTATCGCACATACCCGTGTAGTGTTGTTAAAAATGCGACCAGCGGTGTCAAATTTTCAACTTTTTCGAAAAAATGTCTATTATCGCTTGACTAAGTGACATGGATTTTTCTTATTTTTTTTATAATTGCTATACCTTGGCCTCTCGCCCGGTACCAGGTTATCGTTGAGTTTCGGGACACCCTGTATGAAAGTAGTTGGTCTCTGTCTAGAGACCAACTGCTTTCATATACTTTTCAAGTCAGATTCAGAGCCACAAGACGACGATTGACAGATGTCAATGGTCTGGAGGCTCGACTGTGACACGACTGGATAGATCCAGTCGTGTCTGATTCAGAGCGAGCTCAGGCGACCGCGGGAGCGGGTGTGCAAATCCGCTGCCAACTTCCTAACTCCGGACTTGTCGAATTGTAATTTTTTTGTAGAAATCTCAATGACGTTTTTATTTTAGGCAGTCCCGGAATTAAAACCCGATCTTCCTCCACAGCAGTTCGCATTCAATACCGCAGTGCCAGAGAGGTATAATTTAATATACAAAATGCACTTACCATCGAGGTTAGGCGAGGGCAGGTTGTCAATAGACCGTCGCACGAAGATCTCGGCCTCCTCCAATAGCTCGTCCGTGTCATCTCGCCGCACGTCCGGCAGAGATGAACGCCAAGGGCGGTGCATCAATGCTGCTGTCCAACATATCATATCTATAGAATATTGCTAAATTGTCCGTCAGTTTGCTCGCACGTTTCAATTCAGTGACTACAAAGGATAGACCTCTAAAATGTGACATGCTTATATATCTTAGAAAAACGATGCTTATTTTGATTAAAATGCCGCCTTTCTAGGTTTTTCCAAGTCGAAAGATGTATGAACAGTAGATGCCTCTGAAAGAGCTCTCCACAAATATATATGGAAAGAAATGAAGCTTTTGATTGTGCATTATCATTTTTATATGAGACTCTGAAGTTCTGGGCAATTAATATAAAATATTTGTTAATATTGCTACTCCGTAAAAAGGCTTCGGCCGTCATTTTATTTATTTATTTATTTATTATAGTTAATTAAAACGGCAGTACACCAATTACATTAATTAACATAGAGACAATAAAAATCATATTACAAACATAAAACATAAAAAGAAAGAAATACAATAAAAGACTATAATAATTACAACAAAAACAGAAACATAACATAAAAATTAATATGGAATTGTTGATTCCCTCTCATACCTCTTCTCGCAGAAAATTAAGCACTCTCGCATAAGCTTCTTCCATTCATCCGCAAACACATCACATTTAGGGCAGGCAGTCATGAGGGCGTTAAGCACCTCCAGGGAACGGCACACTGGCGACTGAGCTCTAGCAACAGTGCGGCATTTCGGTTTGGCGAATAATTTGGGCCGGCAGCTTTCACGGTGCCTGACGTATTTATCAGGCACATATAACCTAAGCAACAAAGTAAGGAGCTCAGGGCTGTCGATTCGTCCATGAAAGACTTTATTAGCCATCGTGAGTTGATTAAAGCCTCGTCTGACCTCTAAAGAATTGAAGCCTAACATCCCTAAAAGGTAGTTAGTAGGGTACATATACGGAAAGAAATTATAAATCTATTTAAAAAGAAATCTGAGGAAGGTCTTTTGAATTTTTTCGAGCATGAGAGTCTGGGACGCTGTATAAGGATTCCAGACACATGAATTGGCCTCTAATTTGCTTCTTACTAAGGAGGTATATAAAAGACATATGACCTGAGGGTTCTGGAAGTCTGTAACATTTCTCAGAACAAAACCTAGTCGCCTATAACACTCCTTAGCAAGCTCAAACACGTGATTTTTAAATGTCATGCTACGGTCGAAGATTACGCCTAAATCCTTAATGTTGTGGACTCTGGTTATGCATGTACCATCTAATGTGTATTCGTAGTGGATCGGTCTCAACCCACGGCCATAGCTCATCACATAGCATTTATTCGTGTTAAAATTAAGTTTATTAATAATGCTCCACTGATAAAGCTTGTCGACATCTTTTTGTAGGGCGATGCAGTCCGCAGTTGTTTTGATCTCCAGAGCTATTTTCAGGTCATCGGCATATAACAGGCATTTTGCCGATTTTACCTCATTAGTGAGATCATTTAGCATAATAAGAAACAAAAGCGGACCCAACACAGACCCTTGACTCACGCCTGAACTGGTGTCATAAGCCTTAGACTCGAAGCAACCATGCCTGACAAACTGTCTACGGTCCTTTAAATAGCTGGCGAAGAAGTTGAGAAGGCCTGGCGTAAACCCAATATTTCCCAACTTCTGTAAAAGGACATCATTGTCAACTCTATCAAACGCTTTGCGGAAGTCAAAATAGAGAACGACAACTGTACCAACAAAGAATAAAAATCTTCAGTCGCAACTCGTTGCGAAACTCGATTACCATTACCGCCGAGATCGTAGTGTCAGTAGATGGCGTTGTTATATTTTTTATCATTATTACCACCTCGTAAATAATAAACACTTATGATATTTTTACACCTACCGAAGGAGGTCGGAACTGAGATACAAATTATACTCATAAAGGATGGATCCTGTGACAGATGTCATCCATCCCGCCCATGAAATACCGTATTCATGAAGGTATAAAATGTCAAAAAACAATGTCATACTTTATTGATTAAAGTGCACCAATAGAGACATTCCTTGCGTCCTCTTAATCGAATTACAAATTAGGTACATACTGAGCAGGCTTGTAAAATAAATCGATATTTAGAATCTGTCCCAGCTCTCGGCATTAGGGTCACAGGGCCCGTCCGTGTAGCACTGCAGGGTGCCAGCTGAAAACCAGCGCTGGGTCTTTAACGCCTAGCACATGCTGAGCTGGTAATCATGCTTTGTTACCTTGCTGAATAAATAATTTTCCTTTCTTACCTTCTTTCTAAATTATATTCTCCGTAAATGATGTACGTAATATATACCAAGTGGGTATCAAATATAATAATAATATTCTATCACATACAACACCATCTAACCCAAACTAAGCAGAGCTTGTACTATGGGTACTAGACAATAGATAAACATACATATTTACTTTTTTTTGGAAATACATACCTACATATTATACATAGAAACACCCAGACCAAGACAAACATCCATGTCCATGCACACAAATGTTTGACTTGTTCGGGAATCAAACCCGCGACGTCAAGCAGTCGGTTACACTAACCACTACGCCATCGAGGCCGCCAATTGTATTCGAATGACAATGAGATCAAGTTATGCACTTAGCATAAGATCGCAGCGCGAATTCTTATCATATACAGCTTTGATTCGAATACAAACGCATCGTTATTTCACTGCAGTTCAGGCAGACTAAGCAGTTCTTCCAAAACCTTACTTATACAATTAAAGGTACTTACATTTCGATGGCATGCAGACATGCTGTGGTGTCCAGTCGTTGCTTCTGTCTATACTCAGACATGGCGAACGGTACGATGAGCCGCGAGATATGAACCTAAAACACATAAAGAAATAAACTAATAGAAATAAAGAACAATCCAAGGAGCTCAGGAGTGACTATCAATGTCTTTGGTCAAATAATGAATTAGTTAGATACATCTAAAGGCCAGGTGCAGATCTTATAGCAGCACGCTGTTATAATTTTTATTACAACGTTGAAAGAGGAAAGTGATACGAAAATGTTGCAGTAGCAAGTTTTATTTTAAGGAAGATTACTAGTGTGTCTATAATCAGCTTTAGCGATGGTAATCAGTCGTAAAATTTTAGTATTATACTAGATTTTGACAGCGTCTTTGCTCGCTTTAATACAGATTTTGACAATAAAGGACATCACCCACATTCCATACATTTATGGTCCAAATCTGAAAATGGCGGCCAAAGAAAAAGTACCATATTCTGTTAGAACTTGTCCTTCTTAACATTTTTATTAAACCGGGGGCAACGGTCCCACAGTTTTAGTGCCATAATAAAAAATGTTTAGGAGAACAAGTTCTAACAGAATATCGTTTTCTTTTCTTCGGCCGCCATTTTCAAATTTGGACCAAAATGGGTGATGTCCTTTCTATCTCACAGGAACAGGCCTTAAAACCTGCGTGTCTTCCTTCCCTGGATAAAACCTTATGTGCTTTTCTATACCCCTGACAACGTGTATGCGAAATTTCATGATGATCCGTCGAGTAGTTAAGGCGTGCAAGCGTAACAAATAAGCAAACTCACACTTGCATTTATAATGTTAGTAAGAATACTACTAACTTTGAGGTAGATGTTGTGATAGAATCGTCAGTTTGCGACTGTAGCTTGCCAAGTGCCCACACCGGGTCGGCAGAACGAGACAGTTCCGGCACCATTGATGTGAACCCTGTAATAAAAAAGATAGCAGTATTATTATTATTTTATATAGACACTAACGACTCCCGCGGCTTCGCACGAGTAATATAAAAACTTAACAAATTATCCATTTAAACCTTTCTCATGAATCCCTCTTATCTATTGATGAAAACCGCATGAAAATCCGTTCAGTAGTCTTTGAGCATATCGCGAACAGACAGACGTGGCGGGGGACTTTGTGTTATAATATATAGTGATATTTTAAATTCAAGAATGTGCTTTCTTTCTTTCTCTCTCTCTCTGGTTTAATCTATTTTCATATCATGTATAATCAATATCTAGTAAGTGGGAAACGCGCCTAGTGCTTGTACCACTTTCTATATAGCGTAGTAAATATTGAGATTTACTGCACTGGTTATTTTGAGCCATATAACACCAGTTAATGAATGGTACAAGCAAAGATCCTTGAGGTACACCAATCACTATTAGTACAAAACCACTGACATCATTACAAATTCTATTTGTTAAACTTCTATGGCTTAAGTATGAGGCCAAGATGTTATTTGTCTCTCCAGGTAGGCCTATATTTTTTGTTAGATGAACATAGTATTATGAGTCACCTTATCAAATGCCTTTATTAAATCTATAAAAATACTGACAGCTACATATATTTATTTATGTTTTGTGTGTTGCGATAAATGCATTGCAGATAGTTTTTGAATTGAGTTTACATACATAGAAGAGCAAGCTGGAGCAAACATATTTTGTGGATCTCTGCTTTATCAAGAGATTGATGTGATGATAGAACAGATAAGTACCGATGTCACTAAGCATGACGCGGCGCGCGTCTTGCCGCGCGGGCGGCGGCGCGGGTGCTCCTCGCCGCCCGCGTGCCGCCGCGCCGCGCCCCGACGCCGACGGCACGCTCGTAGGTGGCGCCGGCAACTACCATGGAACAGAACACGATATAATATTAATGATCACTTAATTTTGCGTGCCATAGACGCTACCTTTATAATATCAGCCGAGTATTTAACTATCCCACTACTCGGCACGCGCCTCTTCTCTGTGCGAGAAGGGTAAGGCCATAGTCCACCACGCTGGCCTAGTGCGGGTTGGCAGACTTAACATATCCTCAGTCAGGTCAGGATTGCTTCGATTTGATCGTATATTTTTTATTACTTGAGCGAAAACTAACTGTCTTATACGCACATAAATTCGAAAACTCAGAGGTGCGTACCTTGAGATCACATTCGAGACCTCTGCCTGGCAATCCAAAGGTCCCATATTAGACTATCGTTGCTATCATGGTACACTTGAGTGAGATATTTCTATATACCTTTTATCAGCGTATCTTATAAAAAATATATGACAAAACATTGTTTATCATAATGTTTATAATATGGACTAACCACTCTCACACTTAAAAGTGGCCTGTGCCTAGCAGTTAGATAGTTTATATACATGGCTGATATTATTTACTAAGTAAGCTCATTACGTAATTTCCAATGTCTTTATTGCGCTACATTATTATACTAACTGCTAAATTCAATTAATTAAGTTACACGTACTTTGTGCGAGAGATATCCATCCGAGCTCCACCGATTAGGCAGCGCGCACACGTCGGTCTGAGCCCCACTCTCTCGCCGTGCCTGTGCGGAATCACGTAACACAGGTCGTAGTCGTGTACCACCTGCCTTAAACGGTCCAGGTGGACGAGACACGCCACGGTATCCTATTGGTCTGAAAATACGAGAAACGGTTCCATTGGTGATTCATTAAATCTAGACGAAGGATATACAGACAGCCGCATACATTTTTAGAAAAGCAGGTATTGCGAAATCACTTCTTAAATTTGGAGCAACCTAGCAGAAAAAGAGCCGTCGCCCTCGAGAAGACTATACAGATAATTCGTTTTGTGATATGTTGTGTGGTAGAACTAGTAGCTCCAGAGGTTTTAGCGGGTCGGCAATGCTCGAGTAATACACCAAATATTGCAAACCCTCATAGATTTTAAAGTCCACAGAAGAATTAATTATAAAATTAATACGAGATTACTATTAGTAAACCGTGATAAACGTACTGAGGTTTCTCCCTCCCCTTTTAATAAAATCTCCTTTAAGGAGACCTTAACATAGCTAGCGAAATGTATTAATGATTCGTCTCTGGTTAATTCTACGTATTGTTATCTATAAACAATCCATCTATCCATATCTATGGATAAAATTCACTAAATTAATACATATTAGTAATTTATTATTGTTTACGAGAAATTGAGACATTTCAAAAGACACAATTTTTTATATCAATTTATCTAGATTTTTTGCTAACCTTTGTATTTATCTTATCTAAAATGATAGGTACACATTAGTAACTTAATAGGTATTAACATCGTATTCGCATATCCGATGCCCACTGGGTTTCCGTCGCTGTAAACATTCACATTGGGTCAGTAGTTTAATCAATACTCTAGCCGCTAAACATAGACTGAACAGCATAGGACTTCAAATATTCATCCAATGTAGGCCAGATATGACACGATTGCTGTTGTAAACTCAATAAATAAATGGGATCTTTGAAATGTCGACTATTTGGTCAACTCTTCTATGTATCATAAAAACTTTTCATTAATTCTTCTTGTTGTGTTTATAACGGAGAACATACAGAATAGATGTTTATTTTTTTAAAGGCAACGCCACTAATATTTTTACATTCAATTAAAAAAGAAATGCACGAGCAAATGTGCGTGAGTTGTCATATATAGGTACATATATTAAATATATTTCATTATTAAATATATTTCATATATATTCATTTACATATTCATTTTATTTTTGGCCTAACCTTCTAGATATTAGTGAAAATATATAGTTTCTTTAAATGCAAAGGTGGCCTATACCACAAAAAAAAAAATAATTTGTGATTATTTTCCAAAATAATCTTCTTCATCACAAAGAATGTACCATAGTAACTAAATAAAACACACCTGGAAACTAAATTCAAATATAATATAATTACTATGTATTCAATTTAAATTCATGAAAATTCAAACCTCATTATCTCCATACTAACTATGTTGAGCTTAGGCCACTTTTGCGCTGACGGCCTCATTTAATAATATTTATTCCTGTATCGCGGATGCCTTCACGTATGCAAAACTATGTATTGCACAATTCATTGTATCGTCTGGGGATCGAACTCACAACACTTAGCACGCTAGGCGTCAATTACCTTTCATGCTATGACTTAGAGAGTCTAAGAGTATATATAAACATAGAGCGCGCACATTACTCGCACTCTATTACACCAAGCGTAAGGAGCTTTTGATACTATGCTTCTAAAAAGATTATATTATCATTCTGTTTACTTTACTTCAATGAGCACCTTTTGAGACACTGTACTGCATATTTGGACTCTTGTCTCTTAATCAAAAATAGAACTAAATAGGTTGTGTACCTATAATTAGATAGGCAAGTGTTCATACTTCATAAGCTGCTCACGGTTATTATACTTGAATAAGCATGCTCTGAAGTGTACTTCAGTATTCTATTAGACTAAAGCCCTGCATCTGTGCGTCATCATCCCGTCGCTTAAGTTTGTGCATATTTATGCTTGGGGTTTGAATTATAAGTATGGATAACATTTGAATAAAATATGACTTTCAAAGCGCAAAGTATAAGGCTTGAAGACACAAAACATGCAACGAATGAACAAAAGTTTAAATTATGTATATGGATAGTGATAACTAACCTGTATTGAAACGGATTGGGACAAGTATTCCTCCTCATATGCAAGTTAATAGCCAGATCGTCCTCCGAAGTGCCGCACTTGGAAATATCGGTCTCAGCAAATATCGAATATCGATGTCCCATGTGGATGTTCCTGTGGAAACTGTCCACGCTTTCATCTCTATGGAGGATGTCCATGCTGGAACCGAGTTCGAAGCTCGAAGACTTGGTATTGTCGAAGCTCAACCCTCGATTATACTCGCAAGTTAAACTGTCAATGCTGTCTAACCGCCTAGAACTGGCATTAGGACTTTTTCTGTACAGCATGTTGTCAGATCTGTTGTCGCAGCTCTTAAGGATGCCTCTGCCTGGTGGCTCCAAGCTTCCTTTACCGTTAAAAGCCACGTGTCTGATCTCTTTATCGTTTGGAAGTGAAACCCTTTTGAGCTTCGATGATTCTGGAGGTTGGGTAGTGTTTTCTTGGTTTTCGGTTGAGGTTTCTTTGGTTTCGGTCCCTGGTTGGAAATCGGGGTCTAGAGTGTGGTATTTGATGAGGACTGGCGTAGAGTGGGTTGTTGAGGCTGACTGAGGACCCCACTGGTCGGTTTCGCGTATTGATACTAGATCCTCCTAAGCAAATAAAAATCACTGTTAGGTTAAGTTAAGTTTAATACTAATCTTAATTTATCATTATTAAGCAAAATATCTTATGATATGTTATAGCTCATTATTTTATGATACAGGCAGTGGAGAAGAAGCTTATCTAGTTAGAAGACTGTATTTTTTTAGCATCGTATACTCATGCGTGTTATTCACAAATATCCATCCAGTGGATTCACGTACGACGGGATTGAAAACACGATTCTCGATCGTAACTCCAATGTCATAAAGATAACGCTACTTCTAAAAGGTGATGATAACTCATGACGAGATACAATCTATGTAATACTAGCTACCTACCGCGGCTCTGTTTGCACATATCCCACGGTATCGGTCCTATAAGTGAAATCAGGATATGTTCTATAGTGTGCCAAGTATCTTCCAAATCCGTTCAACGGTTTAAGCATGATTGAGTGACACACATTTAAACATCTTTCCAGCCTTACTATTTTAAGAAGTTATAGTTGTAGTATTAGTAGTAGGATAAAGAAGAAGACAGTTTTTGTTTACCTGCAAATTACTCATATCCTTGGACTCATCAGTGGTGAATATAAGCTCGATGTCATCCACCTCCTCCGATTCGTTCCCTGAAGCGTTGTCCTCTTGTTTGTCCTCGCTGGCGGCGCCTGCACTGGGGTCTATTGGCGTGGTTACGCCCTCCGAGAACACTGAGTTATCACCTTCAGACATTGATCTAGAGGCAAATGGAGAATACTGGGTTTAACTTATGCATGATTCACACTTAGCTTCTGAAATGCTAATCAACGATGTGCCAAAATCAAACTCATGGCAAATGATTTGATTGGCTGTTATTAATTCCACAATCACAGCAATTGATATGCGTTTGACCGCCTGTTAACAAATTTTCTGTTTATCTGCCTTTCAGAAAGCGGCTGTATTTCTAACACTAAGAAAATAATAAGCGTAATTTATATATAAGACTTAAATAAATTTATGCGGTCTACCGTATCTATCTGAAAGAGCACTTAATATTATCTGCTGCTGGTCTAATAATAGGCCAAAAGTATGCTTTCTTAGGCGATTCGGAACCTCAAAATAACTCTGTTGTCAATTGATTCGGTTCGATACATAGTTTTAATATCGTACCGTATTTTTATTCACTCTATGACCGAATCAATTACCGTGGTAGAATATTAAAATAGTCCGAAAGATAGAATACAAGATAAAAATTATTTCGAGTCGTTCGAGTAGTTATCCAAACGTTTCTGAATCGTATTATACAGATAACAAGCTCACGCAGTTTTAATGTAGTACTTGCAAACGGACAGACACTAGGTCTATCCGCTTGCGAGTACTTGTTCAACTTAAGCTGGATGCAACACTTGGCAAAAACTGGGCGAGTAAACAAATTTAAAATAAAATCCATTTAGTTGTACGAGAATTATGTTATAATTAGTATCAGGTTGTAGAAATGCAAAGCCTTTATCTCCTATAATAAGTAGATTGAGATGTAGACCTTCTAAACTCGCTTTAATGAACCAGCCGCCAACTACATATTGTCTTTCAACACTGATAACATCAAAGGTTTGTTTCATCTAGTTTGGGTAACAAGGTTTTACCAACGAATCTACGTCGCAGCTTCATTAAATATAAGGCGCCCCTTGGCGAAGCTGGAGACAAACTGATCGCAATATCGCACAGAATAATCAATACTACAAACAAGTTCCCTTTGTCGTTCAATTTACTACCAATTTAGTTGCGCTCGAAGTTTTCCAAAGACAGTAACATTGATCCTAACTTATAGAAGTTATAGGAGGAAAAATGGAACGAAAAAAAATATGATGCTCACATAATGGAAGGTGTATTACTAATCCGCCAAGTCATCGAATTTTTAATACAGACTAGGACATTTAGAACATCAAAGGCAAACCTGACAAAACCAGCAGTTCCAATATTGACAGTTCAAGGCTTCCTAAAGAAAGTCTGCAAATCCTATCATATCCTCCTCAAAACGTGCCTTGTGCATCGCAAAATGTCCGGCACCATAAAACATAACAATATACCGTCACATGTAACCCACAACTTCAATAATTTGAATTATTTTATCCTATACATTAGACTATCTGCCTCACGATCCAATAGAAAATGGATTAAACGACCATTTTACCTGTGAATCGTTTGATACCTAAACCATGTTGCGTCTGTCATGGTCACAAGGAAACTGATGCGGTGAATCCCAATTATTATTGTTTACAATATATCTGCTTGTTTACCAACGAATGTTTATCACAGTTTTATAATCAAAGATTGTTATTGCAATCATTGTTCTTTTATTTCGTTTAAACCGGTACGGTCTGGGAAAGAGATCTGTTGTTGACATTCTCTAAAGAGAAATAAGCAAAGCGATTACGCCTTTGCCAGCCTAAGTATAAAAGGCCAACGTTAATGGGAAATTGTTTGTACTCGGTACACTGTCTCCGGGTTTTCTCCGTTTAATTCAGTGACGATATCTGTCTTCAGGGACTCGCACAAATCAGCTTGAATCCAAACGTAATCCGATTATCCGTTTATTCACTGCCAGATAATTGATAGGGTCTTGGATTATCAAGGGTATTAATGTGACCTTCACTACTCTCTACTATATATTACACTGTAATTTATTTATGCTACTAAGTTGCCAACTATGCATGATTGTATGGATTGTAGGCATTTACAGAATCAATACCTTAAGCTTGCAATATATGAGTAGAACATCACTCAAACCCTTTTAAGGTTGACAACCCATCTTAAAAAACGGCCTCACGGCCAGCCCAAAGAAAACTACTCGTCCTGACACAAACACAAGATTCTCTGAGCTTTTCAAGTCAAACTACTCTAGAGTACAGAGAAAATGCCATTTCAACCTGCCTTTTAAAAATGCAGTCCAGTTGCCAAAAATGCAGCTCAAAACAAATGCAGCACACCTGTAGTACTACTGTTATGTATTTAAACAACAGGTGCTGTAAAAATACATCTAAGAACAGAACCTTTGTGTTGGTCTTATATAAAAACATGCAATAGCATAGCCGGCGTACTGTGCATTCTGTAATAAGATGCCGCAACTATTCTCATTCGAACTTTCTGTGGCGGTAAAGGTAGTTCTATATGCATATCTACTGGCACAGCGGCTTTGAAGTAAATATTTCTGTATTCAAAGCATTTTGCTTGAGAGAATAAATAACTTATGTTGTGGTTCTCATGAGTAGCGTTTCTAGAGATCCTTCGATACGATGCGATCAGGAGTTTAGCCAGTAATATTTGGTCAGCGCAACGCCTCGTTTTTCATAAGGTAGATAATGAACAGATGAGAATCCTGGTAGCAAGCGATGATATAAGTGCACTCAGTGATGATGCGTCAGTTATCATATGCTGTGAGCCATATTAAGAATTTAAGGTAAGCTATTAATGTTCTTTATGTATCGAACATAAAATACTGATTGATGAGTGGATAAATAGAAAAGTTCATTTTTAAAATAAGGTTTAATAAATATGACCCTTAAACATGGCCATACCTTGCAGATACCCGTTGTATACAAGAGGGTTTAAACGTTAATTTTCTAAAGAGCGCTCTTTTAAATGCTTTACAAATATTTATAAAAGAAGTTAAACAAACGCGGCTCCGAGCCAGAGACGCTTCAGCCAGCAGGTTTAGTTACACACTGTTTATTTTAGCAAAGTTAGGTATTTTCTAGCGCTTTTTATTGGTGAGTAGACTACCTTTCAACAAAGGATACTAACATAAAACAAGGATACACAGGTATTAACGCGATCATGCTCCATATTTACATGCTTTTTTGGAAGGCTTGAAATTTCAGCGAGTCTGCTTATGACCACGGCCAGTGCAACCTGGCCAAATCGACAAGCCTTACAAAAAGGTACGTAAATACTGATTATGTGCCCGGTATTGATTTGTCACTTGATTTTTCCCGCGGCTTCGCTCGCGTAAATAACGATTAGATTAGGTTAGAATAGGTAAGTAACAGTATTTTTTTAGTGAAAGGTGCTTTTCTCTTCTCTTGACAAGGTGTATGCGAAATTTCATGATCATCGGTAGAGTTACTACTCTACCGATGATCATGAAATTTCGCGTGAAAGTTCGTTAAAGCGTAACGACTAAACAAACTCAGATTCGCCTTTATAATATTAATTAGGATGGCACGAGAAAGTATAAAAGGAAAGATATTTAGTATGATGGATGGTGACGGATGGTATACCTGGATTTTATTTTAGATTTTATACACCTAGGTGCCTACAAAAAGTTTTAAAGCAATATGATTTTAAATTTATTTATTTATTATTTATTTAAAACTTTATGCACAAAATAGTACATCGGCGGACCTAATACCACGGGCATTATCTACCAGTCAACTGTTACCGCGACTTTTGTGTCCTAGGATTAATGTCACTTGGATTTTTTATATTATGTTTTTGAATCATGGTGTATTTTTGTATGAGATAGTGAGTTATTTAATTTGATTCGTCGATAAGGCAGTGTTATGGATCCTTCTGTTTTAAAATGTTTCATGTTAACGCGGAGAATCGCAATATCCTTAATTGTCGACAACCGACTTGCTCCCTATTACATAGGACCTAAAGACTTACCCATCTGGCGAACTAGGTGCAATATATTTCTGCCTACCCTCTATAGGTTCATGTATCTATATATGATTCTCAGAGTGGGTATTAGTAGAATGACCAGCCAAACCACTGCTCTATTAATGAAATAAAATCTGTACGCAATAGTATATTATAGTAAGTAGATACATGTTTCGAATATAATTTCGAATGTAGGTCAATTTGAAGCTGAGGACGTTTCGTGACGTCACAACATGGCGCCAGACGCGGAGTATTCATGGTAATGATGTTAAGCTGATTTGCGATATATATCATAACATCGTTTGTATGTATGTAAGAAGGGTGAGTACCTAAGCATACGTAGCATCAAATATGTTACGTCTTACATATGAAATAGTCTATTATAATAGTCAATCAGTACCATAATCGAATGCAATATCGATGTGCAAAATTGCTTTTGAATGATAACGTTTTTTTGGTATTTGGGTAACAATCTAACGATCAATTAAAATATAATTGGTACCTATCACGATTTGCTATATGTACGAACCCTTATATTGGCTTTGAATAAAGACATAGTATTAAATCATTGCAATTGCGTACAAATGATAACCGAATACAATTGTATTCGAATATCACTGCAATTGTGCTCGAATGATAACTGAATGCGATTGTATTCGAATATCAGTGTAGTTGCGTTCAGATGATAGTCAAATACAAGTATGTATATTCGAATGCCATTCGAACGCAACTTTGAATCACAAATATGAATTAATTTCCGAATACAATAATTTTACTCAGCAAGATATATAGTACTCTGCTTGGTCAGGGATAGCTCGTGCACCTGTGCAGTGATGTACACAAACGCATTCGAATATTATGCGGTATTGGTGTGTATCGCTATAATATAATTGCCCACTGTTATTACTAAGAATTATCTGACGGAAGACCCAATAACAGTATACTCGACCCGCCAATGAAATCAAGGACAATTTGATCCTTATTGTACGTACCAGTGTTTTCATATGTAATCTGTACTTATTAAATATAAAATATGTAAATTCTGCGAAAAATATCAAAGCGAAATACAGAAACTGTATTAAAGCCGCGACCAAAGCGTATCACGTGTAAATAATATAGAAGTGTCTGTCTTTTTGCCTGTCTGACAGTGTGTATAAGCAGCACTTTGCTTTAGCTGAAAAGATCGTAAGAAAACTTTACACGTAGGACCATACTAGTAATGATTTCGGCTACTCAATTCTCAGTACTACAGAAAAAAGTATAGTTGAAAGAAATGGCATAGACTTGCATATGCCTTAAAGCTGGACATATGACCAACATGGTAAAATTCGGATTACAAGAAATTGTATAAGTTTATATCCATTCATTCATAATGAGGGAAAATTCCGTTAGGCCTCTTCTAGGTACTAGATGTTGCCATGGCCCGTCTACCTAACACAATACAGACTCTATACTGCTACTGAGAATTTCTTATCAGAATACCCAATAACTCTTTACTCTTTGATCCAAAAATCGAGTCAGAGACTTCACGATCACACCAACGACACAATGAGGTTTCCATCGCAAGACGATCAAAACGTTACTTTGTGTTATGCTACAAATAGCACAAACAATCAACCCGAAATTTGGACATTGACGGTACATGCTAGTTAATATCTATACTAATATTATAAAGCCGAAGAGTTTGTTTGTTTGGTTGAACGCGCTAATCTCAGAAACTATTGGATCAAACTGATTTTTTTTATGGTGGGTGGCTATAGGCTGTATAACATACCACGCTACGACCAATTGGAGCGGAGCATCAATGAATAATGTTGCAGAACGGGAAAAATCTCTTATATGAAACAAACGAAGTTGCGTGGGTCGGCTACTAATGCTATGTAACGGGTCTTACTCGCGATGAAGTGTTTAAAAAGTAATAAATACCTTTTGATTGATATCGATATCCATTGATGGTAGGTCTACAGAATACAGTCTGGCTCGATGCTTATAACAAACCGATTCCAATTTTATTTCGCTACAAGTATTTTGACGACGCACGATTCCATACATATTACGTTCAATACCACTTCCACTAGTTCAATTTCATTATTCCGTGATCCAATATACTTAACGGCAACCAAAAGCCACGTTCCATTATACAAGTTTATGTGATAAAAACAACTCAATTCAATAACGAAATACGTAAAAATATCGTATCGCATTAAGAAAAAGACGGGAGCATAAAGTCGCGCCATCGCGGCAAGGCAATATGGCCGAATAGTGCCTTCCGTGCCCCATTAATAGGGCTGGTGTCAGGATAAATATCATTCAAGACATCTAATATGCCCGCGATATCTATTAAATACCAATAACGACCAGGTTTTATTAACTGATATATTTATCACCAGACTTGAAAGCTCTACACTTTTATTTAAATAGTTTTTTATGATTAGGGATGTCTGCTAATGGTTTTGAGTATTCAAGACTTTGAGTGTTAGAGCTGTGCAAGCGGGAATAAAAATATATTATCGCTCGCTGCAACATGAATCAAAATATTCTGAGGAACTTTCAGAGTTCTTTATAATGTATCATTGTAACACAGGCTAGAGTGGAAAGCCCTGAGGGGTCTGGAACACTCCAAGAAATTCATTGCAAACAGAGCCACAGGCTTCACCCGGAAGTTCTGCGGGTATAACAAGAGCCAAATACGCCTGCTCACAGGAGCGTTCACTGGCCATTTTGGCACCAACGACTTCCTGTGCAGATTGAGATTGTCTCACAATTCGATCTGCAGAGCCTGTGGTGAACAGGACGAGTCCATATTGCACCTACTATGTGAATGCGACGCGTTGGCTGGATTGAGGATGGGTCTGGTGGGATTGGCATATCCAAACCCTGAGGACTACAGGCTTCTCCCTCTGAAGTGTACGCTATGACTGATGCAGTACATTCATAGGGAGATAGCTAAGGGATAAATCTTGGGGCCGACACAAAAGATCCCAATGGGTCGAAGTGTCGCCGGTCTGTGCTGACTGGCCCCCATACATAAGATAAGGTAAGATCATTGTAACAGCGTGGTAAACTATGAGCTAATCCTTCAGATACTGAGAAAACACTTGTGTCGGGTAGTAGGACAGTTTATAAATAGGGCTCATATTTAGGCGAGATTACCTGGACATGATTAACAAAAAGGTTGAATTATAGAGATGCACAGTGAGATCTTCCATTTAACTTGGGTTTTGGCTCAAATTGGAGCAGCCCAGGCGAAAGATCGCAATTAAACAGCCTTAATTTAATAGCCTGCGGGAAATAAGATCGCTATATAAGGAACTAGCTGACCCACGCAACTTCGTCTGCTTCACTTAAGAGAATTTGCCCCGTTTTTGCAACATTTTTCATTAATGCTCTGCTCGTATTGGTCGTAACATGATGTTATATAGCCTAAAACCTTCCTCGATAAATGGGCTATCCAACACCGAAAGAATTTTTCAATTCGGACCCGGAATTTTATGAGATTATAGCGTTCAAGCAAACAAACAAACAAACTCTCCAGCTTTATAATATTAGTATAGATAATAATAAATAATATTAATATATATACTAGATGTGCCCGCGGTTTCACTAGCGTTTATGATTACTGCGACGCTCCCGTAGCGTGATAGTATATAGCCTATAACCTTCCTCCATAAATAGGCTAGCCAACACTAAAATAATTTTTCAATTCACACCAGCGGTTCCTAAGATTAGCGCGTTCAAGCAAACAAACAAACTCTTCAGCTTTATAATATTAGTATAGAAGTATAGATTCAGGCTTCCTAATAAAGAGCTTTTAATTTTTTAGGCTTTGCACTAGTAGCATAGTCATATAGGTACTTACTCCTTTTTATAATCGCCAGTACGCAAATGTCGCAGGAGTCTATCAGCTTTAGAAAGTTACGGTAAGCGTTTACCATCAGACGGGCGTTATTGCTACCTTAGTTATATTTAATATTTCAGCTGACTAGCCTATTACGGTTAATAGATTGAGCTATTTAATGGTCGGACAGACATACTAATAGACAGCCGAAACTTAGTAATAGAGGCCCATTGGCATTCTGCAGGGATCCGCCCTTAAAATCTGATTGAGTTTGGGCGGTTCCATGCAGTTGGTTAGCGTAAGACCACACCTGGAGTACTTGAAAGTGTTTCCACCTTTTAAGAATGAAACCATTTTACGTTACCATTTTTACATGGATGTCTATCAGTTATTTTTACAGATTCATTATTTACGGCATTATTGAAATAGTTTCACCAGCAGCCATGGTCATGGTGATACGTGAATATAAATCAATTCTCAAGTTAAGAGGGCATCATCTCATAATATTGTCTTCTGTTTACGCGAATGTTATTCATTGAAATTAAACTACTATATACGGATTTTATCGCGTTGTTTATTTATCACTGTATTACAAAATTTTGAAAATATTACACTACTGCTACTATTGATTTTATTTTACTAATTTATAAGCTAATAAAATTATTTAAACTATTAAATCTATTTATTTTTGATTAAATAATTTTATTAGCTTTAATTTCAAAGGGCATCATCTCTTTTAAGGTGCATAAGATCTTTGTTTTTTAGATATTATTTTTGATATATTACACAAGTCTTTGCTTGTCGCTCTCGCTTGCGTGCGGCGTCGTCTAGAGTTCTAGACCGGCAAATAATTTGATACGATACTTCATATCAAATTATTTACATTTAATTTATAGCCTATGTTGTCTATTTATTTTGCTATAATTATATTTTAAACACCTAATGACCGCCATATCTATTATATTTTTATCCAAACTCATGCCAATTACCTTCTCTGTTCGACCAACTGGATTGGCCAGTCTGTAAATCCGTCTGTTTTGTAACGATTATTGACCCGAATTATTCATATTCTTTCCAGAGGAAGAGTTGGGTGGCATTACGAATTGGGAACTAGAGTAGGAGTAATAACACTGTTATTATGTATCGTCAAGTAAGTAAGAGTTCCAGATGCTGACATACCTACAACCCGCATAAGTTTCCTTTCATTAGCACTTCAATTTCTCCCGTAACCCTACGGTCGGTAAAGCGCAATAGATACTCCCTGTTATTGCACGTTGCGCGTTCATAGTATATGGCAACTCCCTATCCTAAGGCGGGTCGCGTGCTAATTAGCTATATATCTGACTTTGTGGCGAAGCGGTAGTGAATGCAAATACTATCTCATCTCGGATTGGATCTCGCATCGCGTTGGGCCAAGAAAAAGCTTTCGTGTTTTTCGGTCAAGAAATTCTAAAAAGCAGCCTTGAGTTAGGAAGTTAATAATGTTACCGCGGTGTACAGGCCCATAGTGCTGCTAGACGAGGCGGGGAAGATGTTTGAGAAAATTCTCGCCACCCGCATCGTCCGGCACCTGAGCACGGTCGGTCCCGACCTGTCGGACGCTCGGATTCCGGGAAGGGCGTTGGACGGTCGGGGCCATTATGCGCCTGAAGGTCGTGGCCGAAGAGGCGGTCGCCGGCGGTGTCTTTAGACATTGCCAACGCGTTTAATAGTCTGCCATACAGCTGTATCCAGGGGGCGACCCGATATCACAGAGTACCTTTTTACCTGGAGCGGCTGGTGGCAGACTATCTGAGAGGCAGGAGTGTCCTCCTCGAGGTTCGAGGCGAGGTTTGGCGGCGGCTCATGTCGTGCGGTGTCCCGCAGGGATCGGTTCTTGGTCCACTCCTGTGGGACATGGCGTACGACTGAGCCCTATGTGCTGTCCTACCCTCCGAGCTGAGCGTCATCAGTTACGCTGACGACACCCTCGTCACAGCCCGTGGGGGTACCTTCGAGGACCGTTTGGCAACCGTGGGGGTTTCCCAGGTGGTCGTGCATATCGAAGCGCTGGATTTACGGGTGGCTATAAACAAGACGGAGGCCCTGGTCTTTCATGGGCCTCGTCGCAGTCCACCCAGCGGCGCCTGGATAATGGTGGGCCCGACGGGTGTTCCCGTCCAGGCCCACATGAGGTACCTGGGTCTGGTCCTGGACGGAAGGTGGAACTTTGACGAGCATTTCAGACAGCTCGCCCCGAAGCTTCTCGGCACTGCGTCCGCCCTTGGGCGGTTATTGCCATATTTGGACGGACCCAGTGCTAGTTGCCGGCGACTCTACACGGGGTTTATCCGGTCGATGGCGCTTAACGGCGCACCGGTGTGGGCGGACTCCCTGACCACTCAGTGCAGGACTCTCTTGCGGAGACTGCAGAGAGTCATAGCGGTCAGGGTAATACGTGGATACCGCACGGTGTCGGCCGACGCAGCTTGCGCGTTGCGGTACACCCCCGTGGGATTTATAGGCTGAAATGCTCGCCGAAGTGTTTGCAGTAAGTGAGGCGGTGCGTAAAGAGACAGGTTGTCGTCACATCCCAACAGTGATTGAGTGCGCGCGCAATCGAGCCCACCAGGACATGATTTTAAAGTGGAAGGCGCGGCTGGAGGCACCCGCGTCCGGTTTCAGAACCATTGGGGCCCTCCAGCCGATATTGGAGCGGTGGGCAGAGCGGCAGCATGGCTTTCCTTCCGGCTAGTGCAGGTGTTGTCAGGGCACGGTTGCTTTGACAAATACCTGCACACGGTCGCTAGGAGGGAACCGAGTCCCATGTCTGCCACCACTGCGACTGTGAGGAGGACACTGCGCAGCGCACGCTCGAGCAATGTCCTGCTTGGGCGGTGCAGCGCCGTGAACTCATTGAGGTTGTGGGTGAAGATCTCTCGCTGCCGGCCGTGTTCAAAGCCATGGTTGACAGCGAGAAGAAGTAGGCAGCGGTCGCGTCCTTCTGCGAGGACGTCATCACGCAGAAGAAGGCGGCGGAGGGGATCCGTGAAGAAAGTATCCTTGCGGATTCGAGCTGTCGCCGGCAAACCGGGCGGCGCAGTCGTAATAAAGGCCGCGGGCGGGAGAACGGGGATCTCCCGCCCGCCAGCCATTGAGTCGGTCCGACGCCCTATGTAGTGCCGGGACGTCGCCGAGGAGTTGTAGACTGCTGGGTGGATATAATGTTTTTAATGTTTATAATGTTTATTTTATTTTTCTCTCTCACACAGAATGGTTACAAAAATCAGGTCTTGAACTAAATTATACATTATCAAGTAGATGAGTCTGTGTGAGAGACTGGTATCTGCACTAGGCGTACCTGTATGACAGATTACCAGCCTCTCCTAACTCTAGATAATCGATCGAAATAATAGATCGCTGAGGTAGTAACTTTTGCCAGCGACCCATGCAGCGAGCGTGCACACCGTGGGGTTTTGGTCCGTAGGCCCGAAGTACGAGAGAGCCGGACATAACCCTCTCACCTCCCCTTGTGGCCAGAGGGTATGCATCAGGCCCATTTCGCAACGTAAAAAATAAAAAATTTAATTTAATTTAATTTATTAACTTAGTAATGCTGCATAGAATAGCCGTTGGTTCAGCATCTGATCTATACCGTAACATCGAACTATATGTTTGAAGAAATATTATATATAACAATAAACCATGTTTTAATAACATGGTTTATTCTGCAAAAATTATTATATAAAAGATATTAAACTCACCTAAGACTTAAATCATCAACATCCAAGTTCAAGGTGTCCTTCCTACGGCTTCTTTCTACATTCTCCTTGACAACTAAATTCTCTTCAGACGTAATCCTCACTTGGACATCAAATTTATCTGTTTTACTTTTAACATCTGCCTCATTGGGCACTGCCATCCTAACGTTTTCTGTTGAAAAAGTCTGTATATTCACTGTCTTATTTATATTTTCCTTTTTATCAAATGGTACTGTCTTCTCTTCAAAGTGTGAGCTTGACTTGTAATCACCAGTATCCCTGTCAAAATCCTTTTTTATATCACTTGAGTCACTGTCTGATGTTGAGCTTGAAATGATAGAGCCTTCTTTTAATGTCCGCACTTTTATTCGTACATCAAATTTTGATAGTAGTTCTAGTTTAGTTTTAAAACTTGGCTGATGCTGTTCTTCGGTTTCTTCAGTTTCTTTCGGTAGACTTGGAATCTGAGAGTACTCTTCTACTTCGGTATTGTTATTGGTTACATCAGGTGGTGTGAATTCAACAGATGCATTAAATTCTTGCGACTCTGATATTTCTTCTGGAATTTCATTCAATTTATCAGCTGAACAAAAATTACTATTTTCATCTGAATCGTGAGGAGTGTGAGGAGTAGACTCTGCCTCATCTGCTGAACTGTGCCTATCTGATGCAGGTGCAATTCCAACGTCACTGCTAGTGTACTCCTGAATATTTGGTGAGCGGGGGCTGTAAGTAACTTCTAACTTTATGTTCTGTGCAGAATCTTTGTCATCAAAACCTGAATCTATTATTCTACGTCTCAGTATGTGATTCTCTAACGTTAATTTTTCAATAACATCTACATACTCTAAACAGTGCGAGTGCTGTTCATATTTTTCTTTCAACTGCTTCAGTTCATTCTTAGACACCTCTAGTGCAGTTCTCAGTGAGACCACAGTTTGGTGCAGAGCCCTCACTGTGTCCAAGTGCACAGCCCCGGAAGGGGCTGCCTCCAGCCTGCCGCTATCCATTCCACCTTGTTACCCTCCAATGATCCGACATTCAACATCCCATACATGACTACTGTTTTCAAGTACCCCTCAGAACACAATCACTGCACCATCCATTGCCTGGGAGACGTAACTACACCTTGAATAAATAAACAACCATTATACACTGTTCCGCGCGAGTACCTACGCCTTCTGCCAATAGAAACTCACCGATGACCCAATTCGTGAATAAAACTATTGAAATACATCATTTCGTCGCACATTCTCCGATCTTTATCGAGTTCCAAAGCAGTTGGAAGAACATCACTGTACCCGGGCACGGAAGGGCGAGTAATCGATAAAACAACTCGCCCCAAACTGTTATACCTAATTAGCTTTTAAGCTGTCGGAACTCGCGCGGTACGGCTCAAAGCTGGCACGGACCACTGATAAAGTCTGACACGGAAGGTAGTAATTAAAGTCGGGATATTATCTCCCCGTTCTGACAAGGTTTGGGGTGTAGGATATTATAGCTATAGTGCAAGATACTTGAGAAATCTCTGTGCACTCCTACTTGTAAACAAATCAATACTCCAATTTGGCGTTCGCGGTTCGCGGGCATAAGTGTGAGCAAGATAGAGTTATAGCTTCATTTCAGTTTATATTGTCTATTTGACAGTTTTTGCTACATTCTGATTTAAAATGTATAATAACTTCGTGCTAGATTAAAAGATAAATAAAATATGGAACAAATAACTTCTTAAGCCGTTTCATAAAGTTTGTACTGCACGGAATGATCATGTAATTTTCTAAAACCACGAACATATTCTAAATCTATGGCTGAAACACAGTTGAATGACTTATTAAACGATTTATGTTGGTGAATGATAAATGTCTGCTTGAAACGAAATGAACCAAATGTCAAAATCATACGGCATTAGAAATAACCTCAAAAGGAGATTTCAATGAAAATATAAACATTATATTATATAAAAATGTTGAATATTTACAATATATACCGGCACACATCAGTGGCTTCATATTTATTATTGCAAGTTAGATATAAAACCAAAACGCACTGGGTAAATACATTATAAATCCAGTTATTTGTTATACTATATATCCGACATATCACAAATTTATTTGTTTTAGGCTAAATTAAAAAGGAAAACCAGTCCCAAATACAAAGCTTTGAATCATTTTGACGAGTTTTATGGATCTGTGTTTGGTGACAAATGGCAACCAATGCGTGAGGCTATGCAACGACGCTCAAAGTATGTCGCCGTCATAAACAATTACGGAGATGCCGAAGAAACAGCCGATTACCTAACAAACAGAGGTGAACTATTTATTTTAATATTATTAAAACCTGTGGCAGCCAGACTGGGCAATCTCCACAGAAAATTGCATCTAAATAACCTTACCTTGTTAATAGATATCAAGGTCTAGTTAAAGATATAAGTACAGGGAGGGTGGGAGAAATAGCTTAATATATCATAGATACCGCCTCATTTTTGCAGGAGTGCGTAAAATGTTGTGTGTATACATAGTCCATAATTGTACATACTGTATTTAAATTAGGATCCTAATACATCCTACCTCTAAAATATTGTTATTATAATATGAAATAACATATTATAGAAAATATATATTTTTTATATGAATACTAAACATAACAAAACAACCTATAATAGTTATATTATAGCCAGTTCAGTATGTTAATACCTTAAAAATAATGAGTCAAAACCATCAAGGCACAATATAAAAAGCCATGTGTCTGGCCACTAGCATACTAAGGATGATAAGTACTAAAGAATTAAATATTAATATGTTTGATTCTTTAGTATCATCCTTTAAACATTGATCATAGGGTTGCAAAGTGTATTGAAATAAATATAATATACATTATGTATGAAGCTATAAACCCTAGCTAGTATTAATAAGTATTCATTATTAATGTAAATTCTAGGTGCACACTGCTTAAAGACACTTATATCAATACAACAAGAATTCCACAAACAGTACACACCTCAAGAGACCACCGAAACACCCACATCTACAGAAGAGGAATCGCACAAAATTAAAGAGTTTGCGTCACAACAGCACACCGATGAAATAGCCAGCATATATCCGCAGGGTGACAATATACCAGAGAGGTTGGATATGCATGATGATGGAGCCAAAAATAAAGAAATGATCAAGGTTAAGGATAAATTGTAAGTCAGATTTATTTTAATATCTTGCTATCAGTGTCTGTCTCTATATTTTGTTTTTGTTTACGACTACATTAGGAATAAATCCTGTGCCGTGGGGGTCTTTACAAACATTCAAACAATGGACACGAAGAACATCTAGACTCGGATCAATGATCTGTGGATCACATGAATTGTTGCCCGTGTGGGATTCGAACCAATTCGGCGTAGTTGCAGTGGCAACCACTTCAACAACGACGCCATTCGTGCAGTTTTATTTAACCTTATTGCGTTGCAGTGTCACACACCGTTTTCTTATACTCGACAGATGAAAATACAACTTTCTACTGTACTAATTCCTATGAGGTTGTTGAGCCAAATACTTTTGGATTACATAAATTTATACTCATAATTTTCCTCACACTGGGGGTAAGAGGTGACCACCTAAGTCACAACTATCCATGCACTCAATTGTTACATTCCGTGCCATATGTATTTATCTTGGTTTAAATTTTGAGCTGAATAGCTAGGTAAGGCAGTGTGACTTACCCTTTCTCATGTCATGACTTTGGTATGACAAAACATAAATTTGAAAACAATGCAGTTCAGCATAGTGCTGAAACTGCCGAAATCAGTTGGCTTGGGTTTCTCAATTTTATTGCACTCCTGTTAGCATTAGTCATGAGCAAAGCATAGCAAGTTGACAAAACAAATACTATACATATAACAGACTGCAATGTAGAGGGTCTCGGGTTCGAACCCACGTCGCGCACCTCTGATTTTCGGAAGTTATTAACTTTTCGTAATTATGTGCGTATTGATTGACAATTATCTTCTGCTCCGTGCCTCGGAGAGCACGTTAAGCCGTCGTCCCAGCTGCCATGAACATCTATGGCAGTCGGTATTGGGGAAGTCGACACAAAAGATCCCACTTGGTCGAAGTGTCGCCGGTCTGTACTGACTGGCCCCCACACAAGATAAGATACATATAATTATTGTTTCAGCAATCACCCAAACAAGACCCTAGATCAATCAATGGCAGAAGCGGAGATTGACGTATCAAGGATCATCGACCCCTCACTAGGCATCACTAATGAGGCCCTATACCAGTACCTGCCTGCCACTAAACTGAAAGGAATGGATGATTGGGTTCCGGAATCGCTACATTATTCTTATTACTCTAGTATGTATTGATTTTAATACTTTCTGGAATTGATATTTTTTAAATTATGACAACTGTAAAAAGCAATTGTGAATATCACTTGGGAACAGTGAAGCACTACTCTAGTCTTCACTGTTCTCAAAGGCTAGATGCTGGGATAGCCTAGTGGAAACTGTTGAATTGCCGTGCAGAGGTCTCGAGTTCAATCCCAAGGCCCACATCTCTGACTTGTCTTAGTGCATATATAAATAAAGTCAAAGTGAAAGTCAAAAATCATTTATTTATTTAGGTCACAAAGTAACACTTATGAACGTCAAAATAATGGGTTAGTGAGTTTACTAAGTTACTGAAGCTACATTTAGGTTAGCTGCTAGGTTCAGGCAAAGGATAGAGATTATAAGAAGAAACCTGCAAGAAACTCAGAGCCACTCTTTTAAATCCCCAATCAAATATAATTTCAGTATTTTACAACTAATATCAACAAGATGTTGCAGCCATTATACCATATGCTACTGACTTTAAAAAATTAAAGATAATAACAATAATAACTTAATAATATTATAGAGATTAAATAATTTGGATCTAGTTAAATTTTTCAATATAAATCTAAAATAGGCAGTAGGATGGCATGATGGCGCATACACTTATAGTTTGTGACAATGCTAAGGCAGTCCGTGACTAAATGCGGTTGTGGATTTGTATTTTTCAATAATAATCAAAATGAGAAGCAGGATACTTGATAACATCACATAATGACGAGATACCTCTACATTACTAAATTGACTTATAAGTAATACAGATCTTTGAATTCTGAATGCAACAAGCAACTAGTGCCATGAGTTTTTGTCATTTAAGTAGTTGTTGACTGAATAATAACCCTTCCGAATGAGCTGTATTTTAACGGCGCTTTTAAATTTAAGCAATGGTAAATTAATTATATTAATAGGTAGTTTATTAAAAAAACGTATTCAGAGTCCCGCAAATGTATTGTGAACATTATGTAAACGATGATATGGGCCGACTAACTTATATTTCTAGTGTTTACGTTATTAATATAATTATTCTTATTATTTAAGTGAATATTATATTTAATAAACATAATATCAGCAAATATAAAGTGTGTCCGGTCATGGACTAGCGATATTCTAAATACTTATAATATATAACAACTATTTTTATACACAAATACACTTAACACTTGGGCACAATCCACTTCCCCGCTATGTGGCAGCCATTTTGCTTTTTCGTCGAAATATTCCCTATGTAATAATAATAAAGTGTTCACATGTCCATAATTTTTGAAAACAATATGAAACTCAATAAAAAAGATTAGAAAATTATGTAAATCAACAAATTATTGTAAAATTAGTTCAGAAACTCCCCCTATAACCCTTTTCATTTTTGTATAGATTGACAGATGTTGAGCTAAGCTACAATACAACATTTAATTTACAACTGTGTGTCTATTAATTTAAAAGTTATTGTTGTTTGAACATAGCCTATGCGCAAGCACAAAAGGTCTTTGTCAGAACCATCAACAGGAAAAATTTAAAAACACTTGACTTTCATATTAGATTATATTTAATGGTTTTACAATATTAAATTACAATAGCTACAGCAATTACTCAAAGTGGCCACCTTCAACTTGTAGACACGCTACAGCTCTGTACGACTTCCATTACATAGTTTAGTCGTTTTTTTGTTTAATATTTTTAGAAAATATTACCGACTTGTACATAATAATAAATACAAAGAAGAACTAGGATAAATATTAATATATTTTTTTGTATAGCCAATTTCTTGTGCACCTCTGGGCCTAATACTGGCATGCCCCTTTATATTTATGTTAGGACTCTTTACATATGGCAATGTAAACTTTATACATTTTGATTTTTAGAGTTTAGTAGTAAATTATTCGACGTAAACCAGTCCAGGATGTACGCGAGCGAATCATTAACAGTATTTAAATTTATTGCTCTACTGTCTACTTTAAAAATAAGGTATGTGTCATCTGCAAATAAAACAATGTCACACAAATCCTGCACGAAGAACGGCAAATCATTCACGTACAATAAAAACAGAAAGGATCCTAAAATTGGGCCCTGTGGCACGCCCATTGTGACTGGTAATTCAGACGTTGATATCAACGTGTTATGGGCTATCGCTTACGTAGGAACCAACAATGTCAAGTGCAGTATCTCTGATGCCATAATGCCTGAGTTTTCACAACAGCGTATGATGGTCAACGCAGTCAAAGGCTTTAGAGAGATCATAGAATACGCCTATGATATCTTGCGAATTTTCCCAGGCACTGAATATATACTACTCAAAACAAAATAAGGGCCACTAGTTTATTTACATTTAAGTGCACTTTAGTAAACTGAAAGTAACTGATAAGTAGCATTATATTGATATTACGAACTCTTTGGTGTTTGATCGCTTTTATGCTGGTGTTCGTGTTCCTAATTTGAAAAGTATTGGCCATTATTTTAAGAAAACAAATAATTGGATGTTATTCTTATGTTTTTCTTCGATTGTCTTCTTAACTTGTTTCGGTTATTTTAGGAATAAAGTTTTACTTTTTCAATTTTAATTGAATCATTTATCAGCTCGCGTTAATCATGCCACTAGTACGAAGGCACATGGATACAATTACAGCAACCAGAGCCATAACTATGATTCAAGAAGGACGTCCTCAGCGTTACGTGGGTTTGTAGTTGGGTTTTTCTCGAAGAGCTGTCCAAAATGTATGAAATCGTTTCCAAGAAACCGGCAGTGCTGCCAGGAGACCCGGTTCAGGTAGAGTTCGTGTAACAACGGTGCACGAGGATCGGTACGTCCAACTAAGTGCTCGTCGTGATCGTACAGTAACGGCCCGTAAGTTACAACACCACCTAAGGCTGACAACGGGTACCCGTGTCAGTGATCAAACTATACGTAATCGATTGCACGGAGACCAGCAAATGTCAAGACGACGAGTTGTTCGAATTCCTCTGACCAGGGTTCAAGGTGCAAACCATTTAAGATTCTCCCGTCAGTATTTAAACTGGGGGATTAATCAGTAGGGCAAGGTGCTTTTTACAGACGAGTGCAAAGTAAATTTTTTTAATGATGATCGGCGTGTTAGGCTGTGGAGACAACGCGGCGAGCGGTTTTCGGAGTCCTGCATCTACGAAGTTGACCGTTTCGGTGGTCCCAACGTAATGGTTTGGGGTGAGATTAGTTTACACGGTAAAACCGAGCTCACCATTTTAAATGCGTGTACCGTAACTGCAGAACATTACATCGAGGACGTCATCGGGCCTCAAGTGATCCCATTTGCACAGCGAGTGGGGCCTGGATTCATCCTGATGCAAGACAATGCCCGTGCACACACAGCTCGATCGACCCAAACTGTTCTAGAAGGGTCTATTGAGGTATTACCATGGCCAGCTAACAGTCCGGATTTAAATCCAATCAAGCAATTGTGGGACTAATTGAAACGAAGGGTTAGAGAGAATGAGCAAGGGGTCTACAACCAACATCAGCTGATTGACGCTTTAAAACGTGCCTGGGAGGAGATTAAAGATGAAAACGTGAGGAATTTGATCCAGAGTATGCATACGAGGCTTCAGAAGTGTATTGCTAAGAGAGGAGGACATACTCGTTACTAAAAAGAAGAAACAAAAGTGACAAGAACAGTATTTTGTCTTTGTCCGGTGATTTCTTTTGTTCATGTTTTTCATTCAAAATGGCCAATTACATTATGAACTTAAAAAAAACAATTCATGATCATTATTTTAAACAATTGTTAGCCTATATTATAACCAATAACATTATTTTGTAGTTACATAAGTTAAACAATTTAATGTCTTTATTGTTTTCATGGTACAGCAAAAAATCTTAGTGGCCCTTATTTTGTTTTGAGTAGTATATATCTTAAAAGCGTAACACCCGCATCTATCGTAGAACGGCCCTTCCTAAAACCATATTGATCTGCATGAAATTAATTGTTTACACTAAAGTGGCTCTCTAATTGTTGTAATATAATATTCTCAAATATTTTACTAATAGCAGGTAATATTAAAATTGGCCTAAAATTACTAAGGTCACTTTGACATCCATTTTTAAATAAAGGTATTATTTTACTACATTTCATTAAATTTGGCAAAATGCCCACATCAATGCATCCGTTGAATATTGTGGCTAGGTATGGCGCTATATTAACAATAATACTTTTAACTAATTTTACCGAAATACCCCAAAAGTCGGCAGATTTTTTTGAATTGAGTGGCTTAAATACTTTTATTATATCATACGGATGTACACATTCAAAACTAAATTGTATCTTGCAGTCTTCCACGTTGCTCCTAACCAAGTATTCTGCTCGAGCAGGGCAAGACCTAAGGGTACTAGTTGTATTCAAAGGTATTTTTGCGAAGTAGTTATTTAATGTATCGGCTACTTCCAAATTATTTGAAATTACGCTATTATTTACTCTCTTCTCTCTTAGTCGGGCACTCTTGTCAGAGTGGTCGTGGCTATCATTGATGGACAGGGTTGCGGCGCACTGACGTCATTTGCCACACGTCGAGCGATGTCCCTCCATCCCTGGGGGTTACTAGCATTGCGAGCACTATTATTTACATTCAGTTCAAATTTGTTATCACGCACCTTGCTGCGACCTGTTCATTGATAATAATGTTCCATGTACTTTTTAATGTTATTATTAGAATTTTGAATTTTAGTTTTTAGGTAAAGGGACTTGGCAGTGGCACAAGTCTTTGTAAATAATTTTGAATAACTTTTAACATATTGAATAAAATTTGGTATGAAATTGTATTGTTTCATACCATATAATTCGTATAGTTTTGCTCTACTTCTATATATCCCAGATGTTGCCCAATCACAAAACTTAATCTTATTATTCTGACTAAAGGTCTTACATTCAAAAATATTATTATATTATAAAGTAATTATGTTAAGTAAACACTCGTATAGTTCGTCTAGATTATTCAGAGAAAGGTCCATATTGACCATTGAATAGTATAGTATAATATTATATGCGTATTAAAATAGTTAATTATTGCTTGCTTAAACCGTAAATGAAAACATCGCGAGAAAACCTGCATGTCTGAGAGTTCTCCATAATGTTATCAAAGATATGCGAAGTCGGTCAACTCGCACTGGGCCAGCGTGGTAGACTATGGCCTAACCCTTCTCACACTGAGAAGAAGCCCGTACCCAGCAGTGGGATAGTTTAATACAGGGCTGATATTAATAATATAGTCACATAAGCAGAGAGACTAGCCAAAGTCAATATACATATTGCATTGTATGTACAATTCTTTAATTTCAGGGGACAAAGACTTTCCATTAACCATTGAACCAGAAACTGAACTACACTACCCGGAACATCTGAAAGTATTCACATATGAAATGGACAGCGATGCTACAAGTTTCCCGGAACCGAAGAGATCACAAACAGGTTAATATTACAGCTTGCAATAAACTGAATTATACTTCACTACATATTATAAAACAAAGTCTCCTGCCGCGTCTGTCTGTCTATTCGTTATAAACTCAAAAACTACTGAACGGATTTTCATACGGATTTCACCAATAGACAGAGTGAGGTGAGTGATTCATGAGGAAGTTTTAGGTGTATAATTTGTTAAGCTTTTGTTCTACCCGTGCGAAGCTGGGGCACGTCGCTAGTACAATATAAAAGTCATATCTATATTTCCCCAATATAGTAATCAATTATATATTATACCTTCTTCTTCAGTTACCTGATTTCACTTTATCGGGCACCTTGCCAGATTCCATACTGCTGCTGAGAATTTACTGACTATAATACTCAATAACACTTTGTGAAATCCGCAAGTAAAAATTAAATATGTCAGGCGATGCGACAGCGCCGCAAGGCACTATCACATACTTGTGTCTGACTACACAAAACTAATGCATCAACAGTGTTTCTACAAAGCTCTTACTTATGGCACGGGACCAACATAGTTTATGATAATCTTTAATACATTTTATGGAATCAGTTCTATAGTTCTAGAGATTACGTCCTATAACAAAACAGTAAAGACAAAAGAGTATTTGACTTACCATTCTTTATTATTTAAGTAAAATAGTTACAGTATCCAAACAAAAAAAAATACAAACAATATTTTGAAATCTATTCAAAATTAAATAAGATACAAGCATTTCCTGGTACTAGGGATAACATGACAAAGGACAGAAAAGGATGCACAATACAAACTAAGATGTAACCGCTATTTAAATGTAGCTGTCCGAGGTAGGAAGCAAGATACTTATATCCAATTTTAAAATTTCATATTATTTCATTTTATAAAGCCAACCACCGCTCTAGGCATTATAATTCCTGTGTCGCGGGGTCTTTACAATCATTCAAACAACGGACACAAAATACACCCGATCTATAACCATTTGAGGATCTTACAAAGTTTTGTTCCGTGTAATTTGAACACTCGGCGCAGTGACAGTGGCGAGGTGACCACTTACTTACTATATATAAACTTTCTTTACATCTTTGGGATCTATTTTCAGGGATTACACACTAAAGTAAAAACAGTAAAAAAAAATTTAACACATTTTCCAGGTGTATTTAACTATTACCCGATGGACTGCGGCAGTGTGGTGGCGGTGCTGGCACTAGATCTGTCTCCCGGCGACAGAGTGCTGGACCTGTGCTCTGCGCCCGGGGGCAAGGCGCTCGTAGCACTGCAGACCCTACTGCCAGATGTTGTAGTGTGCAACGACACATCCATCTCAAGAACTAACAGGTAATAAGTACACGTAGTCAAGCACGCCCGCACACTTGCACGTATTCATGTAGGTACGCACGCACTCTTGTAAGTAAGTAAGCACGCACGCACACACGCACACAGGCAAACACACACGCACACACGCACGCACGCTTGCTCGCATGTTCACGTGCAAAAAAGGCTAACACGTTCGTATGCAAGCTTTCCACGAAAATACTGTTTTCAAAAGTTACTTCGGATCGGGGTTTGTATTCAGTGATTGGAGTTTAATGTATGTGCAATAAATTTATAGTCTGCCAGGATAGCGCAGTCTAGTGCGGCAAATGTATCTTCAAACATTTTAACAAATAAAATATATCTATACAAAGGTTATGAAGAGATAAAGTTTGTAGGTTTGACTTTAGAAGGTAATCGTCGCAACTACTCATCCTATTTAAATAATTCTTTCACTATTTGAAAGGTATATTATTCTAAGTAGACATATGCTATAGGTATATTATGTTCGACGTCAAAGTATGAGATGAGCCGCTAGTATCTAATATTTAAAACTATTTTACCAAGCCGACAACCTATCATAAGAAAAATTATAATGAAGGCAAATCAAGAAAATTGCTGTGCCAGGATCGTAGTCTCTGCCTACCCTGGCGGTCAACAAGCGTGATTCTCTGTATGTGTCATAGCTAATATTAATGATGTTTACTTTTGCAGGACACAAAGAACGTTCCGCGACTACTTATTCGACTTCGAAACTAGCAATCGATGGCGAGAGCGTGTTGTTTTTATGCGGATTGATGGCCGACATTATGTCGACGATATAGGATTTGATAAGGTAAGTTATTTACAAACGGTAGCATCAACACGTACGACAGAGATGACATATCTTTATTTGCCTACGTACGACAGAGATGACATATCTCTATTGTACGGATGGCATATTGTTTTAAGTGATCGTAATGGTCTGACTCCCGGCTTCTGGATAGAGGAAAGTAGCTTAACTGAGTATACTCAAATATTTTTTACAGATTTATCAAACCGCTATCAACTGACCATTACCAATACCTACACAATTTTTAATACAGTTTAAGTAAATTTGATATATATAGATACAAAAAAAAAGTGTATGTAATACTTAAGTACATAGATTTTCAACATGTTATTCTGAATAAAAAACCGGAGGTGAGTGTTGTGAGCTGATTCTTGGGATTCAATTTTTATGGTCCAACAATAGTTTTCCCTAGTGTTCTTTGTGTCAGTTATTTTTATGTTTTTAATATCCCCTGCGACACTGAGTCACGAAACTGTAGGCGAAGTCTTTAGAAATATACTCACAACGCTTAGGTAATTTATAAAATCCTCACCGTTTTCAAATTTTCCTTAATTATGATAATAGGTGAATTCTTGTGCTAGGTTCTGGTGGACGTGCCTTGTACAACTGACAGGCACTCGATGAACGAAGACGAAAACAACATATTCAGACCGGACAGGATCAAGGAAAGGCTCAGGATACCAGAGATGCAGTCACAACTATTATCGTAAGTCATACCAACATTAACTGTACGGGTGACGCTGCGATTTAAGTGGTCGCCTCGCCACTGTGTAGTGCCGAGTGTTGTGGGTTCGAATCCCACACGGGACAACAATTTGTTTGATCCACAAATGGTTGTACCGAGTCTGGAAGATCTTTGTAACTGTTGTTTGAATGTTTATAGTTAGTATGTATAGGAATTAGTTCTAATGCGAGAATTGCCTTATAAAAATCTGTTTAATATCACGGATACCGAGTATTAACATGATCATGCTAATTAATTACACATATTTTTAAAAGGCTTGACGTTTCGGCCCGTTTGTACTGGTTATAGTCACAAGCATACTGACTGAGTCTGCTTGTGACCGTGGTAAGTAAATACTAACCATGATATCGTTATCTTATCTTATCTTATGCGTGTGTTTGTAATTAAACACCTGCTAAACGGCTGGACCAATCTTGATGAAATTTTTTGTGTGTGTTCAAGAGGATTCGAGAATGGTTTAGATTTTTATTTTTCGTGTATACTGGACTACGTCTGTCGAGACAGCTAGTGTAATATAAATCATGCAACGGTAAAGCAAAAGTGAAAATAACTGACTAAAATTTAACCACACAACATCAAAACAGTAAATGTCATTTTTTATTATATTGTGTCAGTTATCAGACCTGGCGTAGAGCTAGTGAGATCTTATTATAGTGCAGCAATTTAAAGCCTTATATATTAATACTGTCTAAGAACTGCCTCGGTGGCGCAGCAGTCGTGTATGACTGGGGAATGCTGTGCATGAAATCCTAGGTCCAATTCCCGGACTGGAAAAGTCTTGTTAGATTTCTTGCTAAGAAATTCTTAGTTATAGCACGGAGTCAGGAACTGCGGTACTGAAACCGGTAAAAAGCAAAATGCTAGCTTATTAAAAAAATTACGCTGATTCCCTCCTAAAAAAAGTTTTAGACTAAAACCACCTGTTCGTGGAATCTCAGTACGATACACTTCTGCCTACGCTTTTATGGATAAAGGTATGAGACTAGATATGTATTATGTATGTACGTATTAGAGAACTCTTTCCTCGCATAATATTTTTCTTTTCGAATAAACTTTCGCATAACTATTTTGGCATAATTTTTTTTGGCATATGAATATTTTGCCGTATTTGGTTTTGGCATACAGTTTATGTTGACATAATTATGTCAGTGACAACCTGAAAATAGGTTTATGTTGCCGCTGGGGCACCCCAAGCGGCCAGTTGTGATAATGGCGCAAATCTTATCACATTAATTAATACCACATATACTACATGGTATTCTTTGAATTTACAAATTATGAACCAAATGTTTTCAGTTGTTTAGCCATAGGACATTTTTTTGTTTTCATAATTTAGAACATCATGTGTAATGCAGAGATAAATGTCAAAGACCGATAGTACCGTAGCGGTATTAAAACAAAACAAACATACGAAAAAATACACAAAGAGAAACACAAAAAAAAACAAAAGAAATGAGGTCCATAATCTTGTGACGAAAAGAAATAGGTTAGTGTGTGCTTATTACAATGGTGTTCCAATTTGTGTCTTATTTTATTTTATTAATTTTGTTCAAAACAGTAATTTCTTAATTTCTGCGCAAGTAGGTTTTTTGTTTATGTTAACCGTCTTATATCAATTTAAGGCAGTATATCATTTAATGTGATAAATTTTGCGCCACATTGTATAATTGAACTTTATGATTGTTTAAAACAAATTATGCTTAACCTGTTTTGCGTAAATATAATTAGAACAAACAAAAGTATATCATGTTATATTGTGACTTAAAATTTTATGCAAATGGATGGATAGGGAACATGGATCGATTTAACAATGGATATTGATTAAGTACTAGCTGACCCGACAATCGTTGTCCTGTCAATCTACACTATAATACATTTCACGTAATTAAATTCAATATCAAAACGTCAATCAATTTCTTTTCATAAAAAATACTATTAAAATTTAAATTTTCGGCAAATCGCGCGGATTATTCGCAAATTTTCGTCCATAGAAACCTTACAATTACAACACAACAAAAAAGAAACTGGCAAATCGGTCGAGCCGTTTGTGATGCTTCGTCACACATGTAGCAATTGATTTTTATTTATATAGATGTATGTATTATGACTATATACTTGTTCCAGTAACGCGTTAAAGCTGGTGAAGGTGGGTGGTACAGTGGTATACTCGACGTGCTCTTTGAGTCCGGTGCAGAACGACGGTGTTGTGCACATGGCGCTGAAACACGCCTTCGAGTCAAATGCCGTCGTCGCCACTGTCAAGTAAGATACCACAAACACACACACGGACGCACACACACACACCGACACACATCTGAAAAGCTCTATAAAAATACAAAACCATGTCAAGCGATTTGAATCTTACATAAAAGATTGTTCAGCATGTCAGCCAATCAAATCACTGTTCATAACACACGCTGTCTTAAGCACGCCTTCGAGAACAATGGCGTCCTCGTCACTGTTAAGTAAGACACCACATAAAACATATCTTCTGAAGAGCTCTATAAAAGTAGTGCATAGTGATTTGAATTTCACACAAACAATTGCTAACAAGCGGTTAAACGAATGTCAGCCAATCAAATCTCTTTTCATAATACACACTATCTCAAGCACGTCTGCGAGTCAAATGCCACCCATCGTCACTGTGAAGTGAGATATCATAAATACGCACACGGCTTCTAAAACGTCAATCAAAACAATTAAAAAGCCGTGAAACGCATGTTAAGCGATGTGATTGGTTGTTGCAAATTAAAATCTCTAGACATGGATTTGAAAGCAAGTTAAATTTTTGTGTCTATGTCATGTAAAAATTTGTGCACAGGCAATCAGACGCGTGTCAAATAATTTGAAATAGCAACAGCTATTCAAATATATCAGATGGGTTTAGCCTTTCAGAAACCGTGTTCATACAAAAACCCTCTGAATGATAGTGAATAAAATCCTTTTATTAAACTCTGAGTCTTATTCGAAGAGGTTAATGAAAACACTATGTGGGTCTGTCTGTCTTTCTGTTAGTGACCGGCATAACTCCGGAACCACTGGACCGATTAACTTGTAACTTGGTGTGCAGACACCTTGGGGTCATACCTCGGTTGAGTTTGAATATGGGCCCTGTGGGTCAAAAGACCCCTGAAATATAGGGGTCACATTTTAAATGGAAAATATTGACTTGTAACTTGGTGTGCAGACACCTTGGTCATACCTCGGTTGAGTTTGAATATGGGCCCTGTGGGTCAAAAGACCCCTGAAATATAGGGGTCACATTTTAAATGGAAAATATTGACTTGTAACTTGGTGTGCAGACACCTTGGTCATACCTCGGTTGAGTTTGAATATGGGCCCTGTGGGTCAAAAGACCCACGGGATATAGGAGTCATTTCTTTTCATTATTTTTACATTTAAGACGGAGAGGTTGAATCCTAGATTTTTACACTCTCTCTCGTTTATGTACGGCTGGGATCAGATATTAAACACATATTTTTGCCGATCATCGTATTAAAATTGAATTTATTTTTTATAAATTCATATATATATATTTGTGAAATGTACAGAAGATGTTATTATAAATATGATAGTCTTCAGTTATGTTCTGCCAGCAGAGGCATGTTGGAACATAAAATTAATGCATAATTACTTATTCCTAATTGCCACGTAGGTGTGAATACAAATAAACAATACGGTCAGAGTACCTATAAATAGATTTGTAGATTTACATATACAATCTATTTGCCACCTTACAGGTATACAACTTTGCTTATACAACACCAATCCCTTAATTCATTGTACAGTACTATTGTAAGACTAAATTGCAATTTTATAATATTCCAGAGACATGACGTCATCAATGACGGGTCTGAGCAGCACGCTAGTACTGGGAACAGGCTCAGCCGCGCCTAAGTACGGACAACTAGTGACGCCCTCTGTCGGCGCCAACTTCGGACCTTCCTATATATGCAAGCTCGTGCGTGTTCGATAAAGAATTGCCTTTATGAGGATATATCATGTTTTAGGTATTCAAGCGGCTAGAAAGCTCTGGTTTAAGAATTAGTGGCTGAGTTTGAATTTAATTATGACGACATGTTTCAAACCTAATATAATAAGTATATTTTGGTGATTACTGCACTACAAAAATTTGTAGTAGGTACATATTCTCACCCAAAAACAATTTTTTTTCTTTTGAAAAATTTTTGTGCCCCATTTATAACAATTTTAATAGGTGCAACCTCGTTAGAAATTACTCATCAAGTTTATTTAAATTAGGTACATGTGACAACTTCTCCAAATAAGTTAAACAGAAAGAAATGAATTTTCAATGAAATAATATCTACTTTCTTGCAAGTATTTTTGACCATTAATTTTGATAAAATATGGGATTTCGTCATATTATATTTTTGACACACACTAAACATTTTTAAGCTTACGAATAAGTGATTGGCCACACCAAATAAACCTGTAAATATTGTAAATAAATTAGTTAGTTATGAAATAAAATATAATAAAAATAATTAAAATCTTTTATTAAAAATCACATTAGTAAGCACATTAAATATCTTTGGTAAGCAAATCTAGATTGATCATACACTTTTTACACAAATTACAGAGGCACAGAAAACCTGTTCGATGAAGCTCACTTACATAGACATGTGCATACATTCGCGCTTACTATACTTTTTATTTTTATTTATTAGGTATAGTAACAGACAACAGATTAAGCATTACACAATGTTTAATTGAATATAAAATAGTTTCCAACCTGAAGTCCAAATAAGACTATGCACATCATTCACATACTATTTAAAACTCTAGTGAGCAAAGGTAAAAGAAAGCAATGATAAAATAAGTATAAAAAGAAAAAAACAACCTAATTAGACCATGAGGTCTAATTAGTCATTTCTTCTTAATTTCAAACAATGTTTGAAACAATTTTGTTTAACAGGGCGTTTTTAAACACATTATACGCACGCGTCTGCGTACCTATGCATTTGTTTTCTCTATTATGGAGAAGCTCATCTGTACATGTGCCATAAATTAAATAGATACCGATCATAATGCACCAAAACAGACACACACACGTACGCATAATACATATAGGTCAGTTTCCTCATTGCTATCGCTGTGCCGACTGTTGTGGTACCAGATATCATACGAAAAAAAATATGAGTGTTCCACAAATTATTGTTCCGAGTGGTTTGTACTTTGTAAGTTGTATCTGTTAACTGTATGTTTTTAATGATACCGGCTAGATTCCTCCTGGGTTAATTGTAATTTAAGAAAAAGAAATCGTTCCACGCAGACTTCTTTCTGTGTGTGCGTTCGTTTTAGTTTGTTATATTATGGAAGATGACATCAATTTCTATATAATTTTTATCTTTACGATCCTTTTGGTAAGTATAAAAATACTCGGCTCTACATTTCCGAGAATCAACAATTAAAATATGATTTTCATTACCATTACTTATTTTATAATATAATACAAGTACTTTACCGTAATGTTTAAACATATAAAGAAATATGCCTCAGTCAATTTATAAACTGGAAGTATACAATTACAAATAAGTACAGACACCTGTAACAGTGCATGGATTTGGATACTTTAAGGTCCAAAATCCTGTAAACACTCGAATTAGAATGAATATGAATGATCTAATTGGCGTTGTTTCATATACAACGCGTACTCATTTCAGCAAAATTAAAATGGTGAAATTTATAAAAGAATAAAATTTCCATCGAAAAGACACTCGAACACAGAGACAGAATAATGCTTGCGTACGAACAGAATAGCGAGTCATCGAAAGTATCTATAAAATAATCTATCGACTATAAATTTATAAATTCATTTGTAATCTTTTGCTTCTTGTTTAATCCTGAAATGTGTTCTTTTTTTAAATAACAATTATGTATAGAGATAAAAAAAAGGTTTAAAGTAAATTTAACAAAATTGAGTTATTTAAGAAATCTACTTAATTTCATTCTATACCAGTGCACCGCCATCTATTACAATATAAATAAACTACTTAACAGTTTTTGTATCAATTTCCATTAGGTAGTAGCATTAATTACCGGCTCAGGCCATTTTAGTTTTAAAATGGGTATGCATTTTTGCAGCTCACTGTACATGAGAATAGGTAGGTATGTGGTATTACAAAAAAGGGGCATTCGACTCAGTTTGAATAAGTGGTCGTCGTGCAACTGACGGCGGGCTGAGTTGTGGGTAGAACAAACAAGTGATCAAAACTTGTGTAGGTAATCCACAAATCAGTCTCTTGATAAAATAGACTCAGCTCGATATTTGGAAGTTAAGTAATTTAAACTCAAACTTCTACACCATTAGAGTTCAAATTGCCTAATTTGCAAATTGCGAGTTAAGTCTGTTTTATCAAGAGAACAAAGTGTTCTTTATGAACAATGGCTTGTAATATCTTTTATACATATAAATTACTAGCTGTGCCCGCAGTTTTACCCGCGCTTTGGGTTATTGCGCCGCCCCCGTGGGTCGGCCTTCCTCGATAAATAGGCTATCCGATACTAAAATAATTTTTCAACTCGAACCATTAGTTCTTGAGATTAGCGCGTTCAACCAAATAAACTCTTTAGCTTTATAATTTTAGTATAGATTTAAAAATTATGAATAAATATACCTATAGGATTTTTTTATCTAGACAGCATAGAAGGAAGACCGTTGGATTGCTACGTAGGTATCGATTTCAATCGTAGGTACATCAAGCTTCTAATTTTTATGCGTATAATTCTGGATCGATTCAGCAGAAACTGAAATCTCGAATACATTTGAACTGGGCATGCGATGTAGACTATGTACTGCAACCTTTCTATACATTGAGAAGACATGAAAAAACAAGAGTCTCTTGCCAACAGTGGAATAGTTTAGATACGATGTATAATCTTATTAATACAATAATCATTGTAATACAGTCAACATTATCAAATACATATAACATAATGTCAAGTCTAAGTACAAGTATTAAGTTACGTTAGTATAAATGCATTACAAAAACAACATCATAAAAATCTTTTAAATACTTACTTACCTATAATTAGAACAAATAATATCTAGTTGAAAAATAATAATATCTAGTTGCAAAATTCTACACTACTACAACATGAATAAAGCTTCAATTATAATGTAAAATGCCTTTAGCACTAGTTTTTATAAATCTACTTATTTATTTCAGGCAATAAAATTGCCACTCTTTATTTGTAATAAGTACAGACACATCACATAGTTATAAAAAAATCTTAATTTACATAATCGTCCTATAAAAATTAATAGTATGGCCAAATAGAGATCACCCCACATAAATACCTATTTATAACAAAATAATTATGATAAAGATTACATAAGTTGTAAGGTTTAATTAATAATTAAATAAACAATAGTCCTTTTGCAATAAACGTTTTTAGACTTTTGCGATTTGTACACATAGGTCTAGGACACTTAATACAACACAAGGTATTCATTTTTAAATACTTCATCACGAGTAAGAACCGTTACCTTGTATTGTATCAAACAATAGTCTAACTGGTAAATTATAAGTACGTAAGTAGTAATTAAATTTTAAAACCTGGCCTATAACGGCAAAGTATTTTTATACAGGTCAAACAGTACCAGATTTAAAAGCCTGTAGGTGATAGACAACTAAGAATTGGAACTGCAAATAATTATGATTTAGAAGAAAAATAATCCAGCTCTAAATGTATTTTTAGTGGAATCCTATTAGGAGGGTCTGACGCATCATAGCTCGACCGTAAGTCCGGACCTATACATAAACCAAGTTATGATTAGGGGCAGGCTAGATCAGCTAAATACGCTGATCTAACCTGCCCTTGGCGACTTGTTGAGCTCTCATTTAAGCATACGTTTTCAACATAAGAGATCTGCTTACACTGGCCGTTCTACGCTTATTATTTTACATAGAGTAAACTGTGAAGACTGTTTATCTTAAACATGAGTTTTCTGAACATCGCTAAGCGGTCTGGTCTCCGCTTCTTCCTTGTCTTCCGTCACTCTGTTCCAGGGTTGCTCCTCGCCAGATCCGAAGATTGTGTAAGCAATGATCTCGATGACATACAAGCCTATGGTCACGAAGAATATTATGCGCCACGCGTATATTGTTTGCTGAAACAAAGAAATACACATAGCTACTTATTTGTTTTAACTAAAATTTAATAGATTTTATTACAGTATTCGTATTATCATCTGCCAGGTGCAGCAAGGGTGCTCAAGATCGAATTTCGGTCATCACGGCGGTCAATCTTAACGGAGACTAGCCATTTGCGCAGGAGATATTATAGTGCACAAGTGTGCATGCAAAACACAAGTGACCTCGCTATTTCCGAATTCTAATAATCCGATGGGACGGCAATCCGAAATGACCGGAGAGATAAGGCGTAGGACCAACGGGTTTACGTGCTGTCTGAGGCACGGAGTGTTCAACACCACCAACTTCCTAACTATAAACTGCGACTACGACTTTTTTGCTGGTCGGACTCGGGTTTCAAACCCGAGACCTCATACACAGCAGTATCATACATAATCCCGTCACCGCGTAATAGAGGACAGACACATGCGCTTAAAAGCCTGTTAAAGAATTTTGGCAAGTGTTGATCTGGATTTTAAATACCGGGCGTTATAATTTACTAAGATTTATAATATTAGTAGGGTCTTACAATAAATTAATTGTATTATACATAATATAGTACTCACGTTCCCATGTGTCAAGGCTCCGACGAAGACAGGCACCACTATACCAGGGATCGTGGCCACCGTGTTGGTAAGAGCCATTAGAGTACCTGCAACATACCAAGCACAAGCAGTGTATACCCAGTGGAGTAGCGTAGTAGGGGCGGCACTTTTAGGGGGCAGCATAATTTCACAATAATTAATAATAATATCTTGTAAATATTTGAACCATTTCATGACGAACGAGAGAAAAGGGCAGATGTACACTACACAATAATTATGACTGTTCTTGCCGTAAAGTTCTTTAGAATTACTGTATATTATATTTTTTTAATATTGCAATACATAAATAAGAGGGCGGCAAAATTTTCTTGCCTTTTGTCTTCTTCTTTGCCGACACCCACGCTACGCCGCTGCGCTTAAACATACCAGTGTGCTGCATATAAATATGGTAGGTAGCTATGTTTGAGTATACAGCAGAAAACAGTACGCGAAAGATAACAATTGTCATTTGTCAATTTTTAAACTCTTCTACCTGAAAGGCTTCTATCTTATTTATTATGGCGTGATTTTAAAACTTATTTTCCAGTTAAACTTCATATAACGTCGCTTTTTTAATACAATAATCCTAAAATTTAATTATAATACGGATCTTGTAATTATAGCCGACGTTTAACGTGTCTAATTAGAGGACTTACCAGCGAAGTTGGGCGCGATATCGATGTGGTTGGAGAGGAATCCGCAGAACATGCCGCCGACGCACGTCACCCCGACCGTCATGATGGCCACGGCGGCGCCGCGGTTGCAGCCGACGTAGCACAGCGTCAGCAGGCACGCCGCCGGCACCGCAGACGCTGGACATAACACATCATAACAGATTACAATTGTTTAGCACTGACTTCCTAATCGAAAATATAGAAGAAGACACACAAAAACTGAGCTGTAATTTTTATTATAATAAATAAATAGACAAGTAATAAAATAGGAATATCATCAATGTAGTCGAAGTTAACCAAATACGCATTATTAAGGATAACTCAAAAACTACTAGTCACACCTTGATCAGGTATTTCGATAGGCATTCCAATAAAAAAGAATCATAAAAATTGTTTTACATAGAAAGAAGTTCCGAGGTTCCAACACATAAAAAAAGACATTCGAATTAAGAACCTCATCCTTTTTTGAATAGGCATAGACTACAATTTATTTCTACAATAAAAATTAACCACATATTAAGATTCTATATAAACACGGTAAAACTCTTTCTTATGGTGTGACTTTTTCTATTGGTCTGTATATCACTACGGCTTATTTCAGAATCTTCTGATGGTAATTGTGGTCATTAACTTAAAAATAAGTGCAACAGCATAAAGCAAGTCAAGATTATTAAAAAAATAAAAATGCTTTTTCTTTTTATCACAACAGGGCAGAAATTAAACCCAGTGACACCCTATAAAATATGTTTACCAATTTGTCCCACAAAATGGTTTACTTATTGAAGAACCACAAAATAAATACTAATTCTTTTTCTTTTCTTACCAAACAAAGTGCCAATCTTTCTAGCAGTAGTTGTGGTGATGGTGTTTCTGCCGCGCAGCCAATCCAACGTTTTACTCAGACCCATGCTGAAGATCCACAGTGTCAAGAAAGGAAGTGACGTAGCTACTGCATTCTGAAATAAGAAGATGTTCTTTCTTAATCTGCATGACGGTCATATCCTTAATAGAAAAAGGTTACAAAAGAATACGGGATGCCTGTTCATAAGCGATGATCGTAGCATATGAATGGTACATTTACACACCAAGAGTAAATACTTCTCGCACATTGCCTATAAATAGGATTTGTCTTGGTTCCTGTCATCATTAGAACAAAAGCAAGGTTATTAGAGTGTGATATTCTGTAAAGTCATCTTCGGAGAGACGATCTGAGACAGTCATTTTAAAATTTTCGAGATGTCATATATCACTCAAACGTTGCTGACCTTAGGGAAGAGGCATGATAACTGGAATGAAAGGAGATAGGCATGTTTGCTTATGTAGATTTAGCGTAACTTACTAAGTGTTACTATTATGATGATTTCTTCTAAGTGAATGGTAAAGTCAGTGACATAAACATACCCTAGGTTTTAAAGTGCTTTATCATACATCATTATGGCAATTTCTTAAATAACAGTTTAAATGATAACTATTATTTAATCACTATTCGTTATTATAGAACAATAATACATACATTTTCATGAATTAAATACTGTTACAAATTTGTTTAATTACCAATTGATATGTCGCTGACTGTACTTTCTTGGGGAAATGGCTTACTAGTGCCGTCACAAAATATTTGACAATACCAATCTGTTCCACTCGTAATATGTTTATGAGGTTAATCCCAACTCTATCTGCATCAGAATTTTACGTCTACTAACCTCAGTCATTTTGAACTTGAGCACTTGCTTCATGTAGAAGGGCAGTTCAATAAGCATCATGTACCAGCCCCAGTTGGAGCACACGTGTGCTACCAGGATCGACAGGAATGCCGGGGACGTGAGCACAGCGCGCCACGGTACTGGTAACTTCTGTAACATCAGGAGTTCATAATTACATTAGACAGTTACGCCCTGCTAGGCGATTGCGGGTTTCTCTACCCCATAACCGGACGATCGTAATTCTAAAATATATCACATATAAGATAGCAAATTCTCTCACTGTATGTAGAATTGCCAAATATAAAACAAATTGAGAGAATCAAGACTGACTTGGCGAATAAGCAAAGTTCAGAAAATGGGCAGTGATCGACCTCCACCCACCGTAGTCCTAAATGAAAAGCCGAGCTGTAAAAGACATTGAAGTAAGGCCTTCAAGGATCTTGAAGTTGTTTTACGGGAGCGATACCAACAAGGTTTCAAGTCCTTTTACAATTGGTATATGTACTCTAACTATGAGTAAAAGGTATGAAAAATTCGAATTTTTTAAATTATATTGACAAGCGTTGATGTTTTCGTCTTTTCATTTATTATAATTCAAATCATAATCGAATATTCAAAACTTGATTTGATGGTATCGAATCGATCGTATTTTGACGCGACTACGAGTACAGTGTTTCATATAGCTTCGGATGACAGTAATAACCTTTTCTACCTAGGACATCCTTTTATTTCCACGTCATGAATTGAATGACGATATCGCATTGACTTTGCGCAACTAATAGCAAAAATTTAATGCATTCTCATATTTGCTTACATTTCGAATATTTTAATTTCTTTAAAGATTCGACGACAATTTTAATTTAATCGACTATTACTCATCGCTTGTTTGCTCATCATTTATCGATGTTTAATACCCACAGTAATCTACTTTTCTAACAGAAATAGACCTTGCTTGCTTCACTTTCTCATACCTTATGTTTTGAATGGTCTCCAGCTTTCCCTCCCAGGGACGTGATGATCATGTTCCTCTCTTCCATGCTGATGAAGGGTTGCTGCTGTGGTGAATCCTGAACCAGCAGCACCCACAAAAAGCACCAGATCACTGACAGACCACCCATCACGTAGAACACGCTCTCCCAACCTACAAAGACATTATCGTGGATTATCGTTAATGTTAAGGAATCCTTATAAGTTTGGTGCAATTATTTCAGGTCAAAATGTACACAGCATGTAACATAAACATTATTTTAACAAAAAAATGCATAATCTATGTCCTTCTCCAAGGTTGGAGGCTCTCAAATCGGTTGAGCGGTTTAGGCGTGAAAATGTAACAGACAGATATAGTTACTTTTGCATCCTAACTTAATACTATAAATGCTAATGTTAGTTTGTTTGTTACGATTTTACGCCTTAACTACTCGACCGATCACCATGAAATTTCGCATTCACGTTGTCAGCAGAACAAAAAAGACATAGGTTACCTTTCATCTAGAAAAATGTACTGTTACTCACAGTACTTTTTAAATGTAGTGTAGTGAAAATGTAGGTTACGTTAGACAACCTAGCTTACGTTTAAACGAGGGAAGCCGCGGGATACATATAGTTTATAGTTTAGTTTTAGTTTATACTAGATGTGACCGCGGTTTTACCCGCGTTTATGATTACTGCGCCGCCCCCATGGGTCGTAGCGTAATGTTATGCCTATAGCCTTCCTCGATAAATGAGCTATCCAACACTAAAATAATTTTTCAATTCGGTCTAGTAGTTCTTGAGATTAGCGCGTTCAATCAAACAACCAAACAAACTCTTCAGCTTTATAATATTAGCATAGATTAGTAAGGATTTGTGTAAGCTTACCAGCGTTGTCAGTGAGTACTCCGGCCATGAGCATCGAGATGACGGTGCCGAGCGACGTGCCCGCGTACACCAGCGCGGCCAGCACGCTGCGCTCACCCGGCGGCGCCCACTTCGACAACAGCACGTGCATCGCTGGGAACGTCACGCCCTGCACACATAAAGTTGTTGTTACCTTATTTCATTTATACTAGTACTAGCGACCCGCCCCGGCTTCGCACGGGTAGTACAAAACCTTAAGAAATTGTACACCTAAACCTTCCTCGTGAATCACTCTGTCTATTGGTGAAAGCCGCATAAAACTCCGTTCAGTAGTTTTGGCGTTTATCGTGAACAGACATACAGACGCGGCGGGTGACTTTGTTTTATAATATGTAGTGAAGGTGTTAAAGAGGACAGATTTGTACTTTTGTCTGTCAAAGTACCTATACTAATTTTATGATGATTTGTTTTTTGTTTGTTTGTAATGATTGAACTCAAAAACCTTACAAACGATTTAAAAAAGTCTTTCACCATTGGAAAGCTATATTATCATCGAGTAACATAGGGTATGTTTTATTTAAAAAAATAATGTACTGTTATTAACATAACCTAACCTACCCTTTCGCAAGCGAATCCGCGCACAAAAGCTAGTCTATACTAATATTATAAAGAGGTAAAGTTTGTAACTTTGATTGTTTGTTTGTAAGAGCTAATCTCAGGAACTACTGGTTCGAATTGAAAAATTATTTTAGTGTTGGATAGCTCATTTATCGAGGAAGGCTATAGGCTATATAACATCACGCTACGATCAATTGGAGCGGAGCAGTAATGAAAAATGTTGCAAAAACGGAGTAAATTCTCTTATCTTATATGAAGCAGAATAATTTGCGCGTGTTAGCTAGTAATTAATAAACTCAAAAAGTAGTTGATCGATTTTAATAATTATTTCATCATTGGCGTGGTAGTTTATTTACAAGTAATATATACTATATAACATCACGCTATGAGCCCCGAGAGAGAAGCAGTAATCATACATAATGATACTGTGACATTAGTTCATCTTTACTCATAGGAATTATAAAGAAAAGATTTTCAATTTTGTTTGTAATTAATAAACTCAAAAATTACTAGATTGATTTTAATCATTCTTTTGCCATTATCCTCTTCAATAATAACTTACACCTCCAACGCCTTCCAACACCCGCATGACCACAAGAGCGACGTAATGCGCCTCAGCCATCACTGGGGTAAGCAGGGTGCACACCACGTTAATGGTCACGCTGAAGAACATCACCCATTTCGCAGAGAACAGCTCCGCGATACGGGCTCCTAAGAAAGTCAAAGACAAATATTTTATTCATTTGGTGACAACACACTAAACTTATGTTAGTGAGTTTAGAGATGCATATTAATACCAGATTTTATCCGTAGCTTTGGTCACGTAAATGGCTCATGCGCAAAACGTCTCTTTCGCAAAATGTCCTCTGGTCGCAAAACGTCTCTTACGTAGAATGTCTCTTTCGCAAAATGGCTCTTTCGCAAAATGTCCCTTTCGCAGAATGTCTCTTACGCAAAATGTCGCGCCAGGGACTTAAGAATAAAATTGCGATTGTCAAAACAAAATCATTTATTAAAATTATAGAATAATTATGTAGGTAGTCATAACTTTGGTACCTACTTAAATTTACTTAAGTATTCCAAATAAAAAAAATATCAATAGGTATCAAACATTTTACACACATTCAAAATTTAGGTCGAAAGAATCAATACTGTTAGTAACATATCCACAGATAAGATAATAGTAGCTATTACTAATAATAACATAAAATGTATTTTAGTAATTTTTAATTATTGTTATCAAGAAAATTTAAATAGATGTGAGTGTGACATGTCAAATGACACATATCTTGAAATTAGCTTTGGTTAATTATTAAACATTGCAAATAAAAATATTTCAATATCATTTTCATAAATAATTACAAAAATATCTCTTCGCACTAAATTAACCTTAGTTATTAATTAGAATTTGCTACATAAGTTATTTTTTTCGTAAACGATTAAGAAAATAAATCTTTATTAAAAAAATTGACTTACTTGCTAATTAATTGTTGCAAATCAAAATAAACATAAACAACAGTAAAACCTAAATTTAGCTATTTGAACATTTGTAAAATAATATTTTTTTTTAAGAATTGTTGAAGCGTCAGTTCCTTACGCTCAAATTGTTTCAATAATTTTTTGTATTTAACGTCAAAGTCCATATCTTTCTTCTGTCTGTTTTTTGTTTCTGTAAATAAGTTATCTGTTATTTTTCTGTTCCAATATTTACTTTATTTTCGCAGTTTATCTATAAATATGAATAAACTTGGCTTTTTTGGTATGCGGCCTGCATTTATACGCCGATGCCACCCTTCTAACGCGTTAGTTATGCGGTGGCGTTGGTGGGCGCAACTTAGTAAGGATGGTGGCATTTTGGGGTACCATTGGTTTTCGTAATAACGTCTAAACTGGTTCATCTGTTGTGTATCTGGAGCTATACTTAAAATGTACCCCCAAGCTGCAGGGATTTGATCAGCCGGTACCAGTGGTATTATTGCAGCTATTCTTGCAATATTTCGCCCTTCCCGTGTACGCAGTAATCCTTTTTTCTCTGCGTGTTTCCATATTGCTGCGTTGTAATGTCTATAACATCCTGTTATTTTTGCTTCAGGAAATACTGATATTACAGCGCTTATTTGCGCCATTTCGTAATCCCTTTTAAATGTTTTAATAATTATACCCAATTTTTCTTTTAATATGTTATATAGCCGCATATATGTCTCTTGGGATTTATTGGGAAGCAATGTGTAAATTACTGGGATTATATTTGTACACTTTTTTGTAGATCCAATGTCCAAATGTAAGACATAAAACTGATAAAAAGGTGGCGGAGCTGACATAAACGTGCCATCTGCAAAATAGGATCCGGGTTTCTTCACAATCTTCTTTACTAATCGTGTTGCAAATACCAAAATTTTTTCACTTTGTCCTTCTTCACAAATAAGGAAATTTTTACCCAAAACTTCTGGTACAATTGTAGTTTCGGTACTGGTATGTTGTAGTCGATCCACGTTCAAATACGACTTTCGTGCCCTATATAACGTGTCTTTAATTGATTTAAATATAGGAATTTGATAGTGTTCACTATAAGGTATTTTTTTACGAATATTTTTATCATTTTCTTCGTAAATTTGTTGTATGGGGCGAAAATCTTTGCAAACAATCTGTTTTAATAATGTTGTGTTATTTAATAATATCTCGCCTATTTATGCACCGCCAGAAAGTACTTCCACTTTTATTTGTTTTGCTCTTCTGATATCTGTACTCACAATGTATAAGTGTTCTATGTCCTTTTTGATTACGAATGTATTCGATTTCTTGATCCATGTTTAAACTTAAATTCACAACTGTTTTCAATTAAAAGTAGACAAAACACAACTCGGCAATAATGAATGACACATACATCCAGTTTTTTTCTAACTACCCTCAGATATTATATTGTGTTGCAATTTTTTTTTTTTTTTTTTACGTGGGGGCATGCAAGGACGCATATCCCTCCGCGGGGGAGGGCGGAGGGATTATGTCGGACTCGCCGGGGTAAAATAAGATGTTAAAAAGATAATGTACCTCCCGGAATACCGACTAAACCTACCACGGTGTTCCTCGACAAAACCACTATCGACGGGGCCGCGCGAATCACTTTCGCATACGGTCGCGACCCCGCCGAGGTTCCGGCCCGCCGTATGAAACGGCAGGCCCCTACGCAATAAGACCTACCTAAGATAGGTACTTACTCGAAATAAAAGCCCTACTGTCTCCCCCTAAAGGGGGAGACGGACACGAAACAGAGGCGTGCGTGGGAACACGCACGCCGCCTCTCGGACCTGGTGCTGAACGGATGGCGGGCAGACCCACAAAGCCCGCCACCCCCAGGTCAAACCTCAGGGTGGCTGGAGGTCATCTCGCGCTCTCCGGCGCCCGGTTCTGCGGTTGGGGAGAGGGTTTAAACGCTCCCTCTCCCGCTCCGCCGCCTCCTTGATGGAAATCACTTCCTCGCAAAAGGAGGCGACGGCGTTCCACGACCTCTCACTCCGGACCATAGACTGAACTACGGCCGGGAGCGAGAGGGCAACCGATCCGACTGCCGCGATCAAATCACGACGCTGCGATGCCCAGGCGGGGCAAACCGCCAAAGTGTGCAGCGCCGTGTCCTCAATAACGATATTGTGTTGCCATCACCGAACTTTAAATTGTACCAATTTATTATTTTAACTGTATCAAAATATATTTTTTTATTTGGAATACATACTTAAGTAAATTGAAGTACCAAAGTTTTGACTACATAATTATTCTATAATTTTAATAAATGATTTTGTTTTGAAAATCGCAATTTTATTCTTAAGTCCCTGGCGCGACATTTTGCGAAAGAGACATTCTGCGAAAGGGACATTCTGCGAAAGAGATATTTTGCGAAAGAGATATTCTGCGAAAGAGACGTTCTGCGAAAGAGACATTCTGCGAAAGAGACGTTTTGCGACCAGGGGACATTTTGCGAAAGAGACGTTTTGCGCATGAGCCCTTAACAATTTGTCCATTTAAATTCATGGCTATTATGTACTATTGTTATATTCATGAACGTCAAAATACAAGGTGTTGATTGCAGATCACACCCTTTGTGCCGTATTAACAGAGGTTAAAACACATACAAGTGTAATAATGGTATGAAGGGAAAGGAATAGGAGGAGCAGGGCGAGTAATGTGGACCTGTAACTCACCGGATGAATCTCCGTAACAATCTTCTATCTACTATTACGCCGGTTTACTGATAGTGGGTGACTCTTACATATCAAACATTAAAAAAGCCCGCATTCAGTTGGAAAAGTTGAGATACTTTTTCTCGTGTCAACAATAATTTTAGAGAAATTGATTAAAAGCGGCTTTCAGGTAGAAACAAGAATAAGGGTAATTTATCATTGACCTCGTTATTATATAAAAAACAAAAGATTTTATGTTTCCTACATTTAAATGATTTATTATAAAATAAAGAACACAAAGATAATAATTTATTATTAATTAATATTTTAAGCATTCAAAAAATATTAGACCTTTGTCTCGTGAACGCGGACTATTTTGATGTGTTTACGATACTTTTTGTCTCGGTATGTGCTCTCGTGGGTTCTACGCAAGCGACACAGCAGGCTAAAGCTAGTTGTCAAATAAGACTTACCAGGTATTTGCGAGACGAAATATCCCCAGAAGTAACAGCTGAGGACGATGCCTTGTACTTGAGAGTCCCATATGAAGGGTCCATCTAACTCCTGCAACAATAAACAGATGGTTTATACAAGGTTATTCTAAAACCTCTCTGGGGATGATTATTCTTGTTATTATGAACAACTTTTGTTCTGGGACATTGCCGAAATCGTGAAAAACAAATCTGCTGTTCCATTCATTTTGTCGAGTCAGGTCAGACAAAATGTTGTTGGATCTTTCGGTAAAAAAAATCTTAGTACGGACACAGATAATATAATACTATACTAGTAGTACGGAGTTTGAAACTGTGCCCGTTGAACCAAAGCCAGCGAAATAGAGTATTCCCTACCAACCCATTCGAGGGTATAGGCGTGAGACTACTTATGTATGTATATACCTGAAAGACTAAGTACGTAAGTACGATAAGTATTAAGCAAACCAGATATTACAATATGTTGATCTGCATAATCGCCAAATTTTGGCAACAATAACGGGCATTTAATCAAACAAAAATAAGTGGTTTGCATCTATTTAACACCCATTTTTCCTAATTAATATTCTTGATGCTTAAAAAGAAATACTCTGTGCATGCGCAGTATAATGTACTCCTTGCTATTGTAGCGAGTCAACGCTTCTCGACGTGCGTCAATGAATCGTTACTTACAAGTTTATTACGTGTAAGGTGCGCGTACACAAGATGATATTTGTTAGAGAATGTGTTTTATTTATCAATTCGTGTTTAAAATTAGCATTATATCACTATTAGTACTAGTACTAGTACAATATTGTATAGCGCTTCCTCTCAATCTTATACTCCACAGTAGATTAACTAAAACGACACTTTAGATGCCCTCTAATTACTTACGTCATTACTTACGTGAGGCGTTAAGTGTAGAGCCGAATCTCACCCAATCTTACGTGGAGGAAAGGGGAGGGTCTCGGCAAATATTACATACCTTTTATTTTTCAATTTTCTCATTGTAATTCTAGGCTAAGTTCTTAGTTGTCTTAAATATAAATCCAACACAATCAAGCAAAGATTAACGTATTTTCTTTTTCTTTTTGAAAAATCTCACGTGACAATGGAGGAGGGAGGGAGTCGAGCCACATCTCACGATATCTCACCAAGGGAAGAGGGATCGAAACATCGTCGAAAAGTCGAAAAATCGTCAAAGTCGCCTCACATAATTAATGTACGCCTTACGACAATAGATGAGCATTCATGAAACGCAAGCATTTTTTATTTACTTTTCCCAGTCTATTTATATTTATCCTGTGTTGGGGGACTTTACAGATACCCAAAACATGGACACAAAACAAAAATGCATTCTTTTCTCAGAATTATTCATAATGTCTGGCATCAAGCCAATAATGTTATAATATAAACATTAGATGACCGGTGTGGGTCAACTATTTCAATTTTAAATGTCGATTTCCAGTTAATGCGTTATTTAGGTATGTGAATATTATGTTGATAAGATGGCAGATAAGCATACGACACTCCTATTAGTATCTACTTTAATGCGTTTTACGCATTTATTTACGGTTGCAACAGATGCCTGATGAAAATCAAAGTTTTCAGAGCAATGAGTTTAGGGTGATAGTAACAAGATGCATTTTTACTGCAATGTGTGCACACATTGCAGTAAAAATGCATTTACACACACGCTAGTCATAAAAGTGCATTCTATTTTTTCTATTATGATACTACGAGGTCCTTATTATTCTCGTACAAGCTTGGGGAAAACAAAGTAAAGATTGGATGAACAGAAAGGCATTACGGAATTTACGAGGATAGTTATGTGAGTCTCCGGCACACTTACTAACGGAGTCAAACGAAGTAAGAGTCACTCCTCTTACGCCAATTTCCTGCAAGGATGTTAAGCTTATATGCTAGGTACCTACAGAACAAGCCGGCTTAATTGTATTGTCACCAAATAATTTCGGCAACGAAGGACTTCCAAACGTAAATGACTTTCCTCAAAAGAGTCACACGTCGTCACGAGTGTTGGAATCCAGCAACGATTACCGAGAAAGTGCAGAATATAAATTATATATAATTTATGTTCGGACGAGACATGTTTCCAATTATATATATATGTATGTATTGTAACATTGACATCGTAAATAAACTCGCATGAAACGCAAATAAATCAAAGTTTACGATCAACCTCATTACTGGACGCTGTTTAAAAACATTCGAATGCGAGTTTGATTAAAAATGAGGATATTGACGCTGCATTTACAATGGAATGTAATAAGTACACATCATTATGTAGGTACATATTTATATGACAGAACGGGATCATGCTAGGCAGTTAAGCATTTCCATAACATAAAATGCAACAGTGGGCAATGGCAACAATTTAAGTCCCACGTGAAAGCACTATTACGTAAGGATTAAATAAATAGCTGGCGATTTGTAGGTGTAATATATTTCTGCTTATCCAGGATAGGCAGAGCCTACAGGCGTAAGTTTATGACAGCCGTGTCACACACCAGGGAGACACCAGTGTCGGCCGAGAATTATTTTAAGTTTGATCATTTTTAAGGTTTTATTGTCTAAAACTTTACTCTTATAATCACATTTCATTTAGATTTCACCAAGGCTATACAGGTTAATTTACCTATCTTCTTCAAACAAATTATTATTTACTTAACTATACTATTTCATTGACGATATTCCTAAGCTTGTTAATTTGTTTTATTTTTTCTTTATAACATACAGAATGTAACAGAAAGGTGTGGTCATATTTAAGGGTCACATAATATAGCCCATGTACAATGGAAAAGCGCGAGAATTAAATTTGTATAGGTACATTATTTTCTCGAAGATATTGAATTTCCTTTTTTATCGACTTACAAACATCAGCATATTCTAATCGATACGTAAACAATACTATGCATGCACGTGTATTTGTTTCTAAGAATTACAAAACCCTTTTTCTGAAGTTTTTGTTCACTTTTGCTATCTTAATACCAGGCCATTGACCATTACCCCAGATGTGGATACTGTTAACTATTCATTGTTTACAGTACATTTATAGTCGTTCTAACATAGATCGGTGACCACACAGATGTTGCACAGTTGTTGTAACTCGTTTTGTGTCGATATTTAAATAACAAATAAGTAAAATGAATGAAGTCGTCATAAAATTTAAAATTCTGATATGGGGTTAGGACACATAGGTTATTTATCAGATATACATAGCGATCCTAAAATATGACCACACCTTTCTGTTACACGCTGTATAAATAAGGTATATGTAACCATACTTACGAAGAATTGTACGACGTCAGACGAACAATGCTGTAATACTACGATCGCTATTTGACTGCGTGTGTCAAATGCATGATTGTTGTGTTTGTTTATTAATTTAATGTATTTGTAATGCATATTTTATAAAAATAATAGGAATCGCCACTCCTTCTCCATATAAACTTTAACTGTGCCAAATTTCATACTACTCCATATCCGCGCAATTTTCGTAAAAAGGGGTAGAAAGTGTTTGCTTTACGTATATATAGATATGGTGGCATTTATTACCGAAATAAAATTATTCCAACTTTAAATGACTTGCCTCAAAAGGTCGGTAAAACGTTAGTAGTATTCCTGGTATCAGAAACGACCATAGAGAACAGTATTAGTATGGTGTGTGGACGTGAATATTAGTAGCGATTTAATGTAGTAGCAAATAAATACGCTACTAATATTCACGTCCACACACCAACTTTTGTATCGCCAGCGAATCGCCGTCCATCATAGCTTAACGGCTTAATATCAAGCAGGCCGTATACTTATTTGCCTCCTTGATATTATTATAATAAAAAACAGAATAGTATAGTAAAATAGAATCATGCCTTTTTTAAATGATGATGACTGATAACTTTTTACGTGTTAGTTACTTAAGTATTTATTAAACGAGTAAAAAAGTCATGATTATATTTTTTAAATATTACTTCTGCGCATTTAATTTCCTGTGTATCGGGAGTCATTACGAACATTTAAATAACGGCCACAAAGGACAAGTCAACTTTGAGAATTTATTATTTTTGTCCTGTGTGTGGGATCGGACCCACAAATACCGTAGCCGTAACGAGACGACAACTACTAACTTAAATCACTAAGCTACGCCATCCGTGCAGCAAAATTTGAAACAATAAAGCTTTGCATTAAAGCATAGTTTCGTACGCATATCTCCAAGGAAGATACATGATAAGTAAGTGCATTGTTAGAAGCAATTAGTTAGAAAGTAGATGACCGTATCACCACATGTGGATTAGTTCCATTCTTATCTGCTGCCATGACGCACTAGAACTTATTACTTAATGGCTCTAATCTAAGTAATGGAGGCAATTATTGAATAAAGTTAGCAATATTATTGAGTGCAGATAATAAGTTATTACGTATTTATATACGTAATTTATGATAATGCAATTTTTATGATTTATTTATATTCTTTTTTTATTAATCGTTCGCTAGAAAATTTAAATTTTTCTCAATGAAAGGTATCACACGTCTTTTTCTATGCCCCTAAGTCCACTGATAATGTGAGAAATTTCATGATGATCGATCGCTAGAGGAATTATGATTCGGGTTTCCTGTCAAAAAAAATTCTTTGTAGCTATTGTACCAAACTAAGATTTCCGTGGTTACCGTAGAGAAGCTCAAAGACGACGCACAGTTTGGTAATTAGCATTTTATAAAAAGAGTGGCTGTGAGTTTCTTGCAGGCATCTTGCTATACAACCTGATTTTTTAGTCACCGTCTAAACTTTAATATAATAATCTTTGAGTAAAATAATGAGACACGTATTTTTTATTTTTATGCTAAGTAGTACAAAATTAATGAATTCAGCCACTACAAAGTTGTCTTAAAAACTTCTATGATTATGGACACCACGCGCGGTACATGCACTACGCGTTAGGCGGCAAGACACCCCGCGCGCCCCGCGCCCCGCCGTCGCCGGCGCGGCCGGCGGTATATCAGTGATAACATAATCAATTTCAAACCTACTCTTTATTATTTCATTAGCTGGAGATTGCACAAGATACTATTTGACGTAAGGGCTAATAAGTATTTATTGAATTATTCATTAGGCACAACATAAAAATCGTAAATACGTAAAACAAAAGTATAAAGTAGAATAGTTGGATTTATGCGTTTTAAAATAAATGTAATCAGCTTAGGTTTTTGGTTGAGGCGTACAACTAAAATCCACTTACCACATCTTCAGCTGTACTTCAATAAATTTTCAAAATGCAATCCGTTTCTCTCTAGGCACAGTCTTGCTCGCTTTTGCACATTGTTTTTTAGCTTATTTAGCACTGTAGTGTTATTTTTCACTTCGTCAAATGCACGGTTTATCTGTTCTTTTAAAGCCTCGAGACTTTCAGCCTCCTCCACATACACACGTCTTTTTATTTCACCCCATAAAAAAAAGTCACACGGCGTAAGGTCCGGGGAACGCGGCGGCCATGGAACAGGACCTCCACGACCGATCCAGCGACTGCCGTATTCCGTGTTAAGGTATTCACGAACAGAGGTGGCATAATGTGGCGGTGCACCGTCGTGTTGGTAGTAAAACTCACGATAATTAACTATAGGCACATCGTCCATAAAATCTTCTATGACATGTCGCAACATGTCCAAGTATGTGCCTCCGGTGAGACGTCCCTCAATAAAATATGGACCCAATATTTTATTGCCTATAATGCCAGCCCATACGTTTGCACTGAATCGTACTTGGTGATAGGTCTCCCTTATCATGTGCGGATTACGAAACGACCACCAATGTTCGTTATGCTGATTGTATAGCCCGGCTCTAGTAAAGAGTGCCTCACCCGTCCATAAAATGTCAGCATTTGGATGTGCAATTAGCCACTCACAAAATCTTCGACGAGGCATAGCATCCTCATCATTTAATGCTTGGACCTTCCGAAAGTGATAAGGGTGCATGCCGGTAGTGTTCAGTAGTTTCCAAACCGCATACTGACTCACGCCGAAGCGCCGGGCTGCGTCTCGTGTACTTGCACGAGGTTTGCGTTCAAAGAAATCGAAGATTTCGTCTTCGACTTCTACAGGCAGTCTCTGCCTGCCGCGTCCTTGGGCATGCGAAGGTGTAGTAAATTGGCCGTAGTCTAACAGCCGTTGATTAGCAGCTAAAATCGTTTCACGATTTGGCACTGTTGGATTTACGTGTCCTTGATTACGGAGGCGAGGAACACTTTGTTCTTCGTAAAGTCTTTGAGCACCATTTAAACTTTCTCCACTCAAAATGTAACAACGCACCATTTCGTAGTACTCGCGGTTTGAATACATTGTCAAAAGATAGGGCGGCGGCGCGCGCGGGAAAAGTAAACACGGAAGTAAGCGATTGCGTCACAAGTGCGCACGCGACTAAACGAAATTTGCGATTTGTGACATTTGTGTTGCAGCTGTGCCCTTCTCGCACCCCGCGCGCCACCCCGCTTTCATTCAATGCATTGTTAAAGAATCATGTGTTTACGTTGACTCGGTGACCACGCTAAATTAATGTTTGTTTTAAAAAATGTTTTAATTATATTTTATTAATATTATACTTTCTTTTTGAAAAATGGGTTCTATTACTGATACCTAACGTCTAGACGAAATTTGGCTGGTAGTATAAATTTCATATTGTATATCAGGCTTAACCCTTTGCCTGAACCTAGCATCTAACATAATTATATGTAGCTTCAGTAACTTAGTGAACTCAGTCAAATCTTGACGTTCATAAGCGTTACTTTATGACTATAAATGATTTTTGACTTTGAAATAAAAGTTTTGAAGCACAAATCTCACGGCTTCTCGTGGATACGTACAGTAACATTACTCTTCGCAGTAGGCATGCATTCCTCCGTACCACCAGACTCTTCGCTAGTATTGTTGCTATCATGGTGTCCTGGTTTCAGCGCCGTGTGGTTCAACATGCCCACCATTGCAACGGATAGGTTCACCTTCAGTCCATAGACAATCGCCATGGCTATGGAGCCCAGCACAGCCAGTATGTACCGTGTGGGGATGAAACCTGTGAAACAAAATATTTTCAGCAATAGAGCGATTTCTTTTTAAAAGGTATCTCCTGCGCTACATATACATGGATCTTAACATTCCAACTAAGAACACAAAAAACATCCAGATTCAAAACAACTATTTGCGGAGGACAATTTTTTTTGTTTCTTGTGTGCGCGTGCGCGTGCGCGTATGCGTGCGCGTGTGCGTGTGTGTGCCTGTGTGTGTGTGTGTGTGGGTGTGTGTGTGTGTGTGTGTGTGTGTCTCTGTGCGGTGTCTCTGCGTGTGTGTGTGTCTCTGTGTGTGTGTGTGTGCATGCGTGTTTTTTTTTATTACACACAAATTAAGAAGAATAACTATTGTGTATTAATTAGATACCATAGTGTTAAGACGTAAAAAAATAATTTGGGTCTTTATTTCAATATTGCGGGAACTTTTTACCTCCGGACATCATATATTGAGCCTCTCAAGATACACCTATAAATATTAAAATTATGCACTCAAATGTAGCCAAAGGCTACTAGTTAGGATACTCCGAGTCAACCCTAATGGTCGTATCAGTATAATTATATTTCAAATGATAGTTAAACTATAGATTTTCATACTAACTAATTACGTTTCGATCAAATGAACGTCATATCCAATAATTTTAGACGAAATAAGATTTCGATTACATATAAAAAATTAGAGTAGTAGAGTCTCGCTGAATTCAGCATGAATGGGCCGGCTCGACCGGGGAAGGACTACCCTCTTACAGAATATCAACATGAAATAGCGGTATTCCTACTGTTGTGTTTTGTTAAGTGAATGAGAGTGCCGGAGGCCCAATCACCCTCTTTCACGCTTCCCGCTCCTTCTCTTTCACACTTCCTTTTTCTCTTCTTCTTTTCCTAAAGGGTCGGCAACGCGCAAGTGATGCCTCTGGTGTTGCAGGCGTCCATAGGCTACGGTAACCACTTACCATCAGGTGGGCCGTATGCTTGTTTGACACTTTAGTTGTATATCAATAATTGGTATATCTGACTTTTTATCTTGTTAACGTTATTTTTGTGTAAATACACCAAATAAGCTTCTATGTTTGAAACGCACGTACATAATTTTATACTTTAAAACAGATCTCTTCAAGGCAGTTCAAGGCATTCTATACAATACATAATTTTCTAGGTACGGCGTACTTTTGTTTGTACAGAGTATGTCATAATCAGGTAAAATATTTTATACATTAGGTACCTAAACTAGCCTAGCATTGTATACAATGACTAGGTATTATATACAATTTCTAAATTATATGCTTTGGGGATACCTTATGTACTTACATCATAGACTTAAAATATTTTCGCTACGACCTACATAAATATGGGGTCATTATAGACCACCAAAAATACTAATTACACAGCAAAATATGCTTACTAAAATATATCATAACGAGCACCTATACGCCTCAAATCACTTCATTTCACAAGGGTTAGGTTATGTTAGGTTCTTTCTTAAACTCACCCAAAAATAGGAGCCCCTCGAGGCGGGGCTCCGTCGACTTAGTTTGATTGATCTCTTTAAATATATTTTGCTGTGCAATAAGTATATTTGGTAAGCATATTTTGCTGTGCAATTAGTATTTTTGGTGGAACAAAGGCAAAAAATTGAGGAACGGTTAAATACTATCCCATAAATATTATCATTTTTTTTATCTCTTTATTTCCGATACAATATTATAGAATAGGCTTCCTATTACGTGTAACCTAAAATAATATTTGGTAAAATGTAGGTGAGATAAACCTCTTCTTAACCCTTCGGGGATGGGATGTTAAACTTTGTGTATTCAGTTATTGACTGCTACGGTGGCTCAGCGGTAGTGAATACGAATGCTGTGCATTAGGCCTCGGGTTCGATTCCTTGAGCTTTACTGTCAAGATATTCTTGTTGCTGCGTCTGAGAACAACAGCAGTACCGATTCTGGGGCTGTGCCCGCTCAACCATGCTTCGTCCCTATTACGTGGGACCTAATGCGAAATGCGGATGGCATAGATAGAGAAGACGACTCTCGCTCTAGGAATGACTCCTGTACCGGGGCCTTACAAACATTCAAACAACAGACACAAGGAACATCCAAACTTGGAACAACTATTTGTGCATCACACAAATTTTTGCCCTGTGTGGAATTCGAACCCATTCGAACCAATTCGAACACTCGGCGCAATGGCAGCGGCGACACGGCCACTTAAATCACTACGCCATTCATGCAGCTGAGCATTTGCTGGGAATATAGGTATTACAATAATAATGATAATATTCTATCACGTACACACAACACCATCTAGCCCAAACGAAGCAGAGCTTGTACTAAGGTTACTAGACAATGGATAAACATACATATAATATATACATTTTTTTTAAATACCTACATGTTATACATAGAAACACCCAAACCAAGACAAACATCCATGTTCATGCACACAAATGTTTGACTTGTGCAGGATCAAATCCGCGACCTTAGGCGTGGCAGTCAACAAGATGTTACATTCGTTTAAACCGAAACCGTGTACATATATGTACATGTATATACATTCTGCCTGTGAGGCATGCAAATTATTTTTTGAATTATATATTAAATCATATAACTAGATATAAATTTAATAATTGTAGTACCTATATAAAACTATCATGATAAACAATACAAAGTAACTTCATTAAAAATATCGAAAGAGGTTGGAGTCTTAAATGTGTATTTATTTATTGTATACCGCTACTTATCTTTTGAGGATATATACTATGTAATTATGTATGTACAATTATTGCAATAATTCTATTAAATTTACCTCATAGATATGCGTACGTGTTTGCGATGTGAATCATAAACAATTCATACACTTGAGGAAACCCGCCTTTGTTTTGTCGTTACTATATCTATACATGTAATGAAATGTAGCTCGAAATCTGCACATCCTAACTAAATTTATATGTGAATGTGAGTTTGTTTATTTGTTACGATTTCACGCCTCAACTAGACGATCAATCATCATGAAATTTCCAGTATAGGTACGCTGTCAGGGAAACAGAAAAGGACATAGGATACATTGCGTCCAGAAAAATATTGTTACTTACCTAACCTAAAGTATTTACACGAGCAAAGCCGCAGGCAAAATCTAGTATGTGTTATATAAGAAAAGTTTATATGAGTGGTCTTTATTATAGCTACAGAAGCCAAAACAATTATTTTAGAATTTTTGTGTGTCTATGCTTGTACATACGTGCATCACACAAATACTACCGCTCATAATTTAATGCGGTTTTTACAATTGTAATGTTGGACATCTACATTAAAATCTGATGCATATTTTATATTGATGTGCTGCCTAGAAGTCGAAGAATATAGTTATCGACATCCACATTCCACGCGTTCAAAGTCGTGGATTTTACGTTAGTTTTTTGACGGATTTTACAGGGAACAAAGTCCTAAATATTATATTTTTTCGTAATAAGTGTCGGTATGTACCAAACCGTATCGGTACCGAGCGAATTATTATTACAATCAAAGCAGAGAGTTCACCCATCAGAGAACAATGGACGTAGGTACTACTTTGAATAAAATTAATTAAAGTATGATGCAATCCCGATGAAGTGTTTTATTGTTCACTAGATGTGCCCGCGGTTTCACCCGCGTTTATCGTTACTGCGCCGCCCCTGTGGGTCGTAGATAAATAGGCTATTCAAAACTAAAAGAATTTTTCAATTCGAACAAGTAGTTCCTGAGACTAGCGCGTTAAACCAAACAAACAAACTCTTTAGCTTTATCATATTAGTATAGATTTGGATTGCACCAAACTTTAATTCATTTCATTCAAAGTAGTATTTAAAATACGCTGTTGAAATGACATTACACGAGGCAATGACATACTCACAATTTCTATTGACTTTGATTTTGATATTGACTAGCCCCATCAATGGGGATCTACTTAATGATTGGTCAATGGGAATTTGTGGAAGTTCACATGTCCTCAATGATGAGGCTAGTCAATAGGAATATGTGGAATAACCCCGCTAAAGAGTCGCTTTCGATGTGGTCGCCTAGAGCGCTTTCCACTATTCATCCGTCTCTGCGTATAAGTGCAATATTCTACACTAAGAAAACAGAACAGCAATCACAAAAGATGTCTCTGTTTAGTAGAACATATTAATAATATGTTAAACTCAACATGCTTGAAATCGAAGATAGAGTAAAATGTTAGTAGGTACTTCTAATATTCTTCGTCTACTTCAAAGGGTTGTCATGCCGTGATACTGCAAGCAAGATCTAACAAAGATACCCTATATGAATGATTTAATCTATACTAATATTATAAAGCTGAAGAGTTTGTTTGTTTGGTTGAACACGCTAATCTCAGGAATTACTGGTCCGAATTAAAAAAAATATTTTAGTGTTGGATAGCTCATTTATCGGGGAAGGCTATAGGCTGTTTAACATCACGCTACGACCCACTGGGGCCGCACAGTTATCATAAACGCAGGTGAAACCGCGGGCACATCTAGTTATACATATATGTTTTACCTACCTCATTTATATCGTGATCATTTCTATGTAAGTACATATTATACATTAGTCGTCACGCACGCCGACTAATTACGTACAATACTTCCTTTAATAAGGAGTAAATAGGGTACTGATGACTGGAGTTCTATTGTGTTATTAACTTATTATTCTAAGACTATATGTGCCCGCGGTTTCACCCGCGTTTGGGAAGGGTAACTAATCCCCCCCTTCCCTCCCGCCGGAGCCCTATAAATTCAGAGAAAAAATAACTTTTATTTTTAAAATTTTATTAAGGCATATATTGATAAATAACTCAAAGAATAAGAGGGCAAATCACTGTCCTTATCTAACAGTTTACAGAAAATATAATTTACTACATAAAGTCTATATTATACAATATCTTGAGAATGCATCTTCTCCGGCACTGCAGGATGTGCAGCCTCTTCGCCCTAGCGTAACAAAGCACTGGCCCATGCGCTCACCTAAGCAGCCTCGGCCGCTTAGGCTCGCTTGTGCCTATGCTTTGTTACTGCGGCCGGAGGCTGCACCCCCTCCGTGCCTCCGGGCTCTAAAAACACTCTAGGGGTAGGGCAAAAAGTACCACGTGAAGTCGGGGTAAACTAATTCGGATCTGTCACAGATTTTAATATTTACCTTTATTTTATTTCCTTTTTTCCGAATTTCGATTCGTCGATCTGTACTACTTTGCCAGGACCTATCTTGCCTAAAGTATTTTGTTTTTCTATTGCGGAACGGAATGAATGTCAACAAAACAACTTAACAAAATGGGAGCAATGCGTTTCGTTTCCCATAAAAAAGTAGAGGCTCATTTTTATAGACTTCGAAATAAATATCTTTATAACTTTAATTTATAAATATTTTGACACTGAATTGCATTCCTCCCTACTTCCCTAAGTAGAAAGGAACGTAATTCTGTGTCAATTACTTATTCATAACATCAAAAAACGCAATATGAATTTCTTATTTTTTTTAGTGGTCTCCGGCAAGAAAAAATTACTGATTGTGGCTCAGAAAACTCTCTAGTATCACGTACTACCCTTAGATTCTGCCCAACGAATAGGCACGTTTCTAAACCCAACCCTAGCTTTCCTCTACAAACAACACTAAAATAATTTTTCAATTCGGACTAGTAATTCCTAGGATTAGCGCGTTCAACCAAACAAACTCTTCAGCTTTATAATATTAGTATAGATAAGCTCACGGACGAGTAAAATAAGATAAGATATGTGTATGTGGACTGTAGCGTGCCTACAATGTAAGGAGTTAAGGACAGAGGCGTTGATTTATCAAAATATTGGGAAGCTTTGTATAAATTATTATTATTAAGAAACCATAGCCATTTTCATACAAGAAACAACGATAGCTTAGTAGGAGACCATTGGATTGCAATACAGGGGTCTCGAGTTCGATCCCAAGCCGCGTATCTTTGACTTAACGGAGTTATATGTGTAAATAGGTAATTATCGCTTGTTTTAACGGTGAAGAAAAACGTCGTGGGAGTTCTCCATAATGTTCTAGAAGAAGTGTAAAGTGTGATGTTCGAATCCTACTCAAGACAAATAATTGTGTGATCCAGAACTGGTTATTCCGAATGGGTTTCTTTGTGTCTATTGTTTGAATGTTTGTAATGTTGCCCGCGGTACAGGAACAGTCCCCAGTGCGTGGGTTGTATTTAAAAAAGAATTACCAAGGCGATTGGGACCCGTTTTTTAATATTGTAAAGTACTTAAGTAAATACGATATGCAACTTTTGACCAAACTGACTATTTTACGATGAATTAAGCAGATAGTTATACGTTGGCGTTTACAAATGAGGCCGATCGTCATTGTCATTTGGTTTACCTGTTATAAAATTTTACTAAATTCTCAATGTGTCAATAGATAATTTGTTATAAGTAGGTAGGTACACGCGTCATGCTATATTTATTTTTAATATAAGTAGAGATGGCCCGTGGCAGTAATAACATTGAGAGTTCTAAGTTTCAGCACGCATGTCCTGTGACCTTGTGAAGGTCAAAGCTTTTCGTCCGTCCTCGGATTCAGAGTCACCTTTCTCAAGGACATACGGAAAGTTGCACATCTTTACTACTTCTACCACTTGTTTTTAAGATAATTAGCAATTAATTAGTTATAAGTGCTAGTCATCTTAAAATAACTAAAGTACAATCAATATTTATACGATTGTTATAGAACTCTTAATTGTTTGTTAAATGTGAATTATTGTTACTGTTAATAAACAAATTAATTAATCTGTAAAGAGCTTTTTTTAAACAGCAACAAATAGGTAAATGTTATTAAATAATGTGTCGTATTTGACAATAAAATTATGTTGATTTATTATTATAAATTTAAACAATAAGTACTTACTTACTAATAAATATTTTACTATTTAAAAACACATGATAACAAAACCAATATTAAATTGTACTTATTATATTTTGCATAAATAGGAATAAATTTTATAAAATCATAAAATCCCCAAAGTTATACCACCGTGAAATAATAAGGAAAACTACTTCATAATATGCTGTTTTGATTTAGAAATATGAATAAAACTTACGTTCCAAAACGTTTCCTTTAGCTGGCACATCCATTGTTATTACGATAAATATATATAAAAAACAAAAACAAAACTTTATGCTTCACATTCACAAAATGACGTAAAACTTCCCGCGACTTTTTACCCGCGGATAGCGCGCGTCTGTATCTGTCGACCGAATGTTAGTCACAAGCTCACGGCACACGAGACTCCAAACAAACGCAACATGTCCACACGATGGTGAAACGTTCTGTAATGGCGTCTCGTCTCGTTTTATTTACCTTATATCGACGAAGAGCGACGTGCACGTAGCCACGTGCTATGCACCCAAACAATTTCGGTGAAGCCGCCATTCGTAACGCGTCCTCTTTAAGCTTTCCCGCCGTAAAGCTTCAAGGTGACCTTCAAGTGTGAATCAATGATATTTGCTTTTGGATAATTTTATGAAGAGTCTAATGATCTAGTTTCGTGTCAGTTAGTAAACTTTTTTGGTCACTGCTGGAAGAGTAACAAATGTCAGGACGTTGTATTAATTGTTATACGGGTAGCCAAGCAGGGAAAAATCAATAGAGTTCACACTTACAACTGATGTTATCGTGATCCTGCATACTTCAGTCGTGAAGCACGAATGAAAGACCTGTGTTTTTAAATAATGAATAAAGAGTTATTTACATAATTTGATACTAGATATTTATATGTAGGTACCTACATAGGGTAAAAATACCTACCTATATAGGGTAAAAAGGAGATTTATCGATATAATGTACCTATATTAAATATATTATAGGTTTCTTTAATATTTGGGCCTCATCTCCATTTATCTTAACACCACAGATAAAATGCTGGATGTACTTACCTTCTTCGTTTAGGGTAGATAGCAGATAGGATGTACCTTTTGAACTAAAATATAATAAACAGGAAAATAGCTACCTGCGGTTACCGCTTATCATCAGGTAGCTCCTTGCTCGCTACAACCAGTTTTTAATGACTTCTCAGAAATCTTTAAGAACTGGTAGTTACAGGAACAAGTATATACCGGAATAAAGTATGTACCTATATTGAATCGAATAAGGCGTTACTTGGTGGCAGTCCACTGTAATAAAATTTGTGGCGTATGTATATACGTACAGGCAACATATAACTTTACGAGAAACCTGGAATCGAACGGAGCATCGTACAACTAGCCGCGCCGATACCAAGCGACGCGCGAAGGCGATCGAACGGAGCATCATACGTCTAGCCGCGAAGATATCAACATTCGCAATTTCGCACTGGTGACGCACGAAGCTAGTTTTTGGCCTCAGATGGCCTTAACAACTTTACGCGGACTGTGGGTGAGCGCAGAAGGCTCCCAACCCGTCCTCTGCTTTTTATACGTGGCACTACTCTTATACTCGCGAACAGATTTCCAAGATATCATTCGTAAATGTTAGATTTTTGTTTACTTGTCGCTGATTGGTGAAAATGTTTATTGTACACATTAGTGTTAGCTTTACTTGCATGACTAATAAATGGGATATAAGATAGGTGAAAAATTGTAAATATATTCTCAGTTGAATCAGTCTGCGTGTTTCATTATAACCCTAACGGTTACCAGCTACGGACCTGGCTTCTGCCCGCCGGCTGGTAACGCGTTAAAAATTATTGGGCAGAGAGGAACCCGCTACGCGCCCTCGGATTGCCCACCCCAACTTTTGCAATAGAAAAAGGTTGATAATACCGAAATTCTCTGGATAGGGACAGCAACGACGTGGGACCCGGGCGAACTCCAACTTGCAGTATTCCGCTTCGAGCACAAAAAATAAATATTCGTCGACACATGTTTCGCATCAGCGCGAGGCATCTTCAGGACGTTTGGCAACGAATGAGCCAGCTCAAAGCTTAGTGCACACTGATTCTGCACCAACATTGAAACAGCGGACACAAAAGACACCCGAACTAAGATTAAACTTACAACAACAAGCGACCGCTCAAACTAATGCGCCATCCTTGCAGTCCAACAAATTATGCGATCGGCATTCAACCGATACTGATACTTGAATAGATAAATCTAAATAACATAATTACTATGCATTTGTTTCCTTTAGACTGTTTAGAGGTAGGTACACACGGCTACACATCAAGTTAGACACCCTATATACGCATAACTACGCTATATACAAAATAGAGAATCGTTGGAAAGGGACAGTGCATAGCGGTCTCGATGTAATGGTAAGGATAGAGCGTAACTAAAATATAACGCACTCTCTCGCACAATTCGCAGCGTTCAACTTCTAATTGTTCAAAGTCCAAACAGTCTAGGCTGATGTGTCGCTGTGTGTACGTACCCTCTTGGTGCGCAGGTGCGTCTCGCACTTAGTCCGGTTATTGTCTTTTAACTTTATTTAGTCCTTTCGCTGTCGCGTGTAAGACACAACAAAACTATATTATGTATCATAATTATTATCTATGTGTTGCATCAAACTAGGACCCTGTTAATATTTAGTGTGACACACAATGACATCAAAATATAAAAGTCACTGGTGACACAGCGCTAAAAGTTATCATCTATTGCTGGTAAAACAAGGAATGCGATTGGATTTTCGTATGATATGAATCAAATGCAGATTTACATGCACTATAGATATTTGATTAACAAACAAATATAGCTCGTGTAAATATGCATGTCATTTACTAATTTCCAGAGAAAGCTCTTCAAACAAAAATAAGCTTTGGTTACAAAATCTATTTGCAAACAAATATAATATTGTTGCAGTTTATAATGTATGAAAAATCAATGAGGTAATAATATTTAAAACTAATGTTATTCAGGGTACCTATATTATTATGTAGAACGTCAATAACCTGTAGGCATTTAATATTTATTGGCAGTCTGCAAGGATTAACATAAATGATCACAAATTTATAAACAAACATCCTGTTATGCCCGGTAATCAATGTACCTAATTTATTTATTATTTATTTTAAGTAGCTTCAACCCAAGGGATTATACATGAGAATACTATGGGAATACTATCCTGTGTTGTGTGACAAGTAGTGAGTTCAAATCCGACCCATTGCACTAACAATATAAATCCAGTCCGAACACAAGCATTCTAGTTGAGCTAAAAGAGTTAACAAGAAAACTAGTATTTAAATAAGTATCGCAGATTACTTGAAAATTAAACAAAATAAAATTCAAATTAACACAATTTTTGTCTTGTATGGCAATCAAACCTACCTCTCCCCTTTTCTACACTAACGTAATGCAGATTGGCACATTACGCATGATCGTGAAAAAATTATCGAGAACACTGACATCAGACATGTATGTTTTCTCGTAATGTTTTCCTCAATCGTTTAAAGCGAGCTATAATTAAATATTACTCGTAATCGCGCAGTGATCAACATTCAACCGTAGCCCATGCCTCCGTACGCACAATATTCTTAAAATAATAGTTTGAAAACTTAAAACCCGATTTATTAAAAAAAGTAGACAATAATTTAATAATTTTATTGTAAAATTTGTGGGGTGGGGGTTATCAAAATATCTTAGAAAGCACCCCACGCTTTTTTTCAAACTATTATTTACATAATATTGTATTCTGTTTACGCGAATGTTATTCATTGAAATTAAACTACTACCTATATACGGATTTTATCGCGTTGTTTATTTATCACTGTATTACATAATTTTGAAACTATTACACTACTACTAACTACTACTATAGAATTTTACTAATTTATAAGCTAATAAAATTATTTAAACTATTAAATCTATTTATATTTAGGTTTACACTTTCCCCGACGTTTTGGTTGCTTTTCAGCAGCCATGGTCACGGGGAGACTAAGATGGAAGTTGTCTCAATGTTCCAGTGTAGTTATTTCAAAGTACCCGAGCATAATTTAATCATTGGTTGAAATTAAACTACTATATACGGATTTTATCGCGTTGTTTATTTGACACTTTAGAATTTGCTCCACCAGCTTGGGATCCAGTAATTCAAATAATCAAACCCAAAAGAAGCAAACCACAGCTAGACTTCATGATACTTTGAGCTCATTCTGCGTAAATAGAAACACCAATAATTCAATTATGTTCGGGTAATTTGAAATAACTACACTGGAACATTGAGACAACTACCATCTTAGTCTCTTCGTGACCATGGCTGCTGCAAAGCAACCGAAACTTCGGGGAAAGTGTGAACTTAAATATAAATAGTTTTAATAATTTAATTAGCTTCACAATTAGTAAAGATTAATAGTAGTAGTACTCGTATTTAGTGTAATAGTTTCTAAATTGTCAAATTCTAAAGTGTCAAATAAACAACGCGATAAAATCCGTATACATATAGTAGTTTAATTTCAATGAATAACAATTGCGTAAACAGAAAACAATATTATGTTAATCATTGGTGTTTCTAACGCGCAACTACGCAGAATGAGCTCAAAGTATCATGAAGTCTAGCTGTGGTTTGCTTCTTCTTGGGTTTGACTATATATATTTATTTTATTAAACTATTTTTTCCAAATTATTGTATTGTCACCGTTCCTCGATAAGTGTGCAAAGTTTCAAATCAATCCGTCGTCGGTTTGAAAAGGGTGAAAATCACGTTCAAAGATTCCGTTACATACATAGATTCATAGATACATACCAAGCTAATAAAAGCGTATTAAAATAAAAAGAGTTACATAGGATCCCAAGATTTTGCCCGTGGCTACGCTTGCATAAATATAAGTTAGATTAGTAGCAGTAATCGGCGGAATCGCAATTGTATGTGAAAATGATTCGCGCGGCCCCACCACTCAGGTAATGTTTAGGAACACCTTGGTAGGTTAGTCGGTATGACCGAGATGTCGCCATCTATCCCCGAGTGAGTCCGACATAGCACTTCAGCCCGTCCTCGAGAAGAGGTAAGCGTCAAAGCATACACTCACATAAAAAACAATAGTAAGAGTACTTTTTCTGACTGAAACAACATGTACTTATGCGAAATTTCATAATGACCGGTCGAATAGTTAAGGCGTGCAATTATTACAAACGAACAAAACTACATTCGCTTTTATAATATTAGTTAGGATACACACATAGCTTCAAATTGTCAGTTATTATTACCTAAAATGTCTTATACCTTATCTTCTGTTTGGACATATTATGCCGAAGCGCCGCCGTGCAACGCTGCCGCGCGTGCGCCCCCAAGCCAGATCATTGCATCAGAAACCAATCTATTTAGACATATTACTCGCAGATTTTTGCTATGCGACCTAAGTCACGTTTTCCTTTTTACAGTAATACAGTTTGGATTATCCAAATATTATTTACTAGATTTTGCCCGCGGCGTTGCTCGCTTAAATGTAGATTAGGTTAGTAACAGTACTTTTTTCAGGATAAAGATACCCTATGCCCTTTTCTGTTCCCTGACAACGTGTATGCGAATTTTCATGATGATCGGTCGAGTAGTTAAGGCGTGAAAGTGTAACAAACAAACAAATGTGATTGGTATGCCAACATGGCCGGAAACCTATATAATATTACTACATTTTACCCGCGGCTTCGCTTACGTTTATCTAGATTTTGTCAATAAATGTCTATCTAGCTACGGTCCTTTTGACCTCTGTACCCCTAACAACGTGTAGGTGTGTCTGAACTTTAAGCTATTTAAAAAGTGTATTAATTAACATATTTAATAATATATAATTCAATCCTATCAATATATTTATAGCTACAAAATACACATACGTGGTTTGGCATTTTATAAGATGTTTGTTATTTGGTAATTTTTCGCATTTACGCGGAATTGGAGAGAGAATAAAACATAATTATAATAGAAAGAAGTTATATTTACTTAAATAGTCTCATAATTTCAGGTAGTTACTACCTTAAATCAGTCTCGTTATTATCAAAACCCGCTAGTTAGGTACTTACTAGCATAATTAAATTTTCTAAAAAACATAACAGAACAGAGAACTTACAAATCAAATTAAAAGGCATTTTAATAGACAGTCAAAAAATAAATGAAATATAAATTATAAAGCTGTGATTTAGATTGAATTAAAGGCTTCAAATATTGCTTCGTACCTTCTCGTTTTGCGACAATAATGCGATGGTAATTTAGGCAAGACTGATAAATAGCTTTTAATAGAATCTCACTTACTCTCTGTAGTTACTAATGAAGGCGTGCTAACATTTTTCTGATTCTCTTTATTACCTCCATCACCAAGCTAATAGCGAACCGTCCATTTCTTTATAATAAGTGTATTAATAAATTTTATCGACCAGACTCTTTATCTTTTGCCTTCCGTTTGAAAATAATACGCTTTAGAACTTGAACATCTAAAATCAACAACAACCTTTGGTTTTCCTTTGAGTCACAGTTTTATCCATCAAGGAAGACACAAACATCTTCTTTTTCCGACCATGCCATGCACCAAAATTTATTAAATAATAGTCTCATGTCTTGTGTCTGAGCAAAAAAATACTTTGCTACGAGCACAATACTGTGAATTGCATAGAGGACCTATGGTTCCCTTAGGCTAAGATTCTGTTTGATGGTATTTGTTATGAATCTTTTTGTATCCAAGATATTTTCCCTGACATACTATTTTTCTACTATGCTCTCTTTTCCATGTTAACCGGTCAGCTTTTCTTTTTCTCGATCTTGACTGTCTCCCAACTTCTGCCTCAGTATCTCTCTCAAGAAACCATTCAATATGATCTGAAGATTCCATTGGTTGTACTTACATTTGTGATTTGCGATAGTGGAACATAGTCAGTGTCAACCACAGAGTCATCTGACGAAAAATCCAACAGTGACTCAGTAACAACTTTTGGAAGACCTGATGAGCTAGGGACAGCTTCTAAAACTGTGGTCAAGGTATCACAATCAGCACTAGAGTTTTCAATATTCGTATCTGTACACGCAATTGGTTCGACAGGTTTTTGAAATATAAGCAGATTACTCGGACGAGTTCGATCCAAAATGCGGTTCCTTTTATTTATACGTGCCTGGCGTCGATTTTAAAGCTCTTGTAAAGTGACAACATTATTACTGACGTCGGCATGTTTCCATACTAAAGATTCGTCGACACCTGATCCTTCTGCCATGGGCGTCTAAAACGAAAGTAAAAGACAACGAGAAAGTATCAAAAACTACCCACAAATTGTAATTATAATAAATACCAGGCGCTACATTACTTGTTTTACGACAATAAAATGCAATTTTTTGTTGTAAAACAAGTGAATTTACAGATTCTAATATCTTACCAAGTATATTGATAAACAATCATTAAAACAATATTAAAAACTTACCAATAAGCTTCGTATTACTAAAGCGCCACTCAAAAACTATACGTGTTCTTGTAATGATCGCGTGAATGCGCGGTATTGGTCAAATTATTTAGACAGATTCGCTCACGCGGTTTTAACTAGTTGTGATTGGTCCCCTATTGAATGAGCAATACGTCGATCTGTAAATGTGGTCCGTAGCCAATCGACATCATTAGCTTATTACCGCCAAATATCAAAGGAGACCGGCGGAGTCCCTTAGTTCGTCAGGCCCATCGCGGACAAGAGTGAAAATGTAATCAATTTACTGCTAAAAACATACAAATGATCATATGTAAAAAAAAAGTATATTTATGGTGGTATTAAAGAGATACTTGAGTTTATATGTATAATTCTAGGTTATAATAATGACACCATTTTGTAGGTACATATTTGTTTATGGGTTATATAATTATAATAAGTAAATCGTATATATTTTATAGATAAAAATATTTTAGGTATAAATAGTAATATTCATGAATACTATTTTATTGCTCTTTGATTAGTAACTTGCGTGGGAAAAATGAGGATCAGCTCGTAGTTACTGTAATTATATCTTGAGACAACTTATACAAATATCCAATAACAACAAAGCCAGGTCAATCGAAGATGCAGTTTCAGAATCCAAATAAATAGCCAGGTCACAAATAAATCACAGTCACAAAAATAAGTACTAGTTTATTAACGTTCACTGCGCACGAGTGCAAAGTTAACACGAATGTAACTTGTTGCTATTTTTCACAGCTTTATTGTTCGTTATTGCCATTCCGTTTCTGTTATTGAATATAAGTATTTTGATCCAACATAAAAATAAAATAATAATAGAAGAAGCGCACGTATAAACATAAAGTCAAACGCCCGTAATTATAGTTAAACATACCTTACTGTGATTGATATTTATTTAAACTATTATAACTGTTCAAACTGACAATCGAGACCATGTATTGTATATTAAAAACATTAATTTAAAAATAATAAATAATGCCCTTATATTTAAGGCTGGCAACATTAGAAACTCGAAAGAGCAACTGCTTCCGGTTTTACAGTACGTTTATTACCTTTTTTCGTGATATTTATATCTAAATCATAGATTTTTCTGTTTACAGTAATTAACAATCAATAAAAAGAAGTACTTTTTTTCTGTATACATTTAACTTCTGTCCGTTGTTTTTGTGAGGGCCGAAATTCGCCGATGTCCTTTGATACTTTTGTACTTCCGCGGTATTACAGTATCAGCGACGTTAAGTTAAATATCATGATGATCGGTCGAGTAGGTATTTAAGGCGTGAAAATGTAATAGCAGCGTTTTACCTGAAAGAAAACGCATATTAAAATACTTACCATACTGGAAGCTTTATATTGAGATAGCATATCCGTTTCCGTCGATTTCTTACCAGTTTCAGTACCTATTTTGCCTTCATTTCCTGTACCCAGTGGCGACACCTGGCGTTCGCGCGCCATTTTGTTTCGTAAAATGTGTCGAGCGACTTTTGCTTCATTGGCTCGAATTCACCAAGCGGAATAAAGTGAAAGCTTCCAGTGAGGTAAGTATTTTAATATGCGTTTTCTTTCAGGTAAAACGCTGCTATTAAAACACTTGACCGTCACTGGAAGTTTTATATTGAGAGCCTGTTTGTCATCGCCTGGTGACGCCACTATAATTAATTAACGCCAATGTGATAATATAGGAGATAATAAATACAATTAGTATATTGCAATCATTTATTTTGATCAACAAATTAAATCACATCATTTAATTATTAATTTAAATAGGCTAATTTATCGGATTAAATAACTGTGTGACATTTGAACCAGAATCATCATGAGTTCGTAGTATTTCTCGTCTGTAAAAGTTTTGGAATGTGCCGATTGCCAATTTCCACGAGATAAGATTTCATCAAGGGGAATGATTATGAAGCCAACATTTAGAAGCTACAGCTGATCTAGTAAATCTGGGCGAAGCAGTAGTATTAGCTTCTTTGAACAACGTTTTTATCCAGCCTGATATCACCGTGCGTGAGGCGGGTTTAGCCACACCCCGAACTGTAATAAACAGATTAAAGCATCTTGCAGCATTACGTCTTTCATTTAATAACGTTATTGTTCTTTCTATCCAGAAAATAGGATTTAGGTTACGGTTATTGGCATTAAACAGTAGTTTCCATCCAGACTGTCTGTAATCACTGCTGTCAGTCTTTGAGCTGAATTGAGGCCAAAATATGATACTATCTACAGAGTTTATGTAATGGTCAGAGTCGATTCTAAGTAATGTCAGGTCATGTACACGTCTACCTGAGCATAGCAATAACAAAATTGCAGTATGACGTGATGTTAGAAAAATATTATTTACGTCTATGTTATAGTTGGTTAAAAATAAAATTAACTTACTAACATCCCAGATCGGTGGCTTGGAAGCTTTTGGATTTTGTAAAGAAATTGATTTCAAAATATGCTTCACAAGAACGTGTGAACTTAAATGACTTGAGGTTTCAACGTTACACAATGTGGAAACCAGATTTATGTAGAAGTATTGTATTATACGATAGCTTATTAATTAAATATAAATCTGATAAAAATTGTGCTAACTGAGAACCAGAGGGATTTTTTATGTCAGTATTTTTAGACCTACACCATGAAGTCCAACGTTGCCATGTCACTTCGTAGGTCTTTAAAGTAGATTTTAGCCAGGAAGTTTTAAGTAGTGATAGCTGTTCAGTGTTCCATGTTTCTATTGCCTCGGACCACCCCCATATCTCCATACCTCGAGGACGAGGTTCTCGACCTGTGGTGGCGGGCGTCCCGTTGACGTGTCGACTAGCTTTTTCTGCAGATTTCTCAGAGTTAACGGCGCTGCTAGAGCCCTTGCTTTGAGGTCTGCACGCCAGAATACTTTCTCCCAACGAGGCACTACTATTAAAAATATACCCGTTGCCTGATTAAGTGCATCAGGACTTTCGGGACAAGGAACGGTGATGGAAACACCCACGCCAGCGAGTAGTTCCATGAAACACTGAACGCGTCGTGAAATAGGGCTTCACGGTCTTTCAGGTCTTGCGATACGTAATTGTAAACAACGTGGGCTGTCGCAGAGGCAACAGATCTATCATAGAGGTTCCCCACTTTCCAAACACCATTTCTACACAGGCTGGTTTTAGGTGCCATTCTGGAGGTCGGCGATAACGTGACAAGTGATCGGCATGATTGTTTTACTTGCCTGGGAGGTGGTGTATGCTGAAGTGAATTTGATATTGATCTAATAAATTCAAAATTTGGTAAGTGATTTCTATTAAGGGTAAGGATTTCGTATCTCCTTCCTTCCGTAGGTATGTCACAGCTGTCCTGTTGTCGCACTGAATGAGGATACAGCTGTTTTGCAGTACATGGGCCTGCCCCCGGAGAGCGTGTAATATGGCTAACATCTCTTTTTGGTTGCAATGCAATGTTAGTTCTTTTTGTGACCAAGTCCCTGAAAGGGCCAAATTGTCCAATTGTGCACCCCAACCTTGGTTCGATGCGTCTGTTGTCAGGAAATGCATCGGAGGAGGATAATGTAGAGGTGTTGATGACTGGCAGTTCTGAATCCACCAGTTCAGTTCGTGGCACACATTTTGAGGTAGTGGGTAAGCTTTCGGTGATGAGTCTGGTATTGAGCTTATGAACATTAACAATTGCCGATGATTGAGCCGCCCTCGAGGGACAACAAAGCTTGCAAAGTTCAGGAGTCCTGTTATCTTCTGTAACTCTTTTACAGTAATATTTCTTTGATCTAGAACTCGAGCTACTTTTTTGATTATTGTAACAGTCTTTTCTTTTGGTAGGGATTTTAGATTGTCTTGGGGGCCAAGTATCGATTTTTCGAAGTTTATTTGCCACCCTAGACTCTGTAATGTTTTTACTGTGAGCTGGGCATGATCGCGAAGTATGTGTTTGCTTTGATGTACTATCAGATAATCGTCGAGGTAAACAATGATTCGTACATTCCACCTTTCTCGTAATATTTGAGCCACCCAATTTGTGAGTATAGAAAACGTTTTGGGGGCCGTGCTTAGGCCGAACGGAAGACAAGTCATCTCTAGAAGCTCTTGTTTGTATATTAGGCGTAGGAAGCGTCTGTGTGACTTTGCTATTTTCAAATGAAAGTAGGCTTGAGATAGATCGATTTGGCACATCCAGTCTCATGGTTGCAGGAAGTTGGAAATGCGAAACATGTTTATTAAGTGAAATGGTTCTATTTTGACAAAATTGTTTAATGCTTTTAGGTTGAAAATTGGACGGGCTGATCCGTCGGGTTTTGGCACCAAAAATAAAGAGGAAATAAAGCTCGGTGACAGTTTTGCAACTTTTAGAATGACCTGTAATTTCATTTTGTTTACAATTGCAGACATTTTTTCTGAAATTGGGGTTTGAAAGGAGCTTTTGATTACATTTAGGTAAACAAGTAGAGGTTTCTGGGAAAAAGGTATGCGATACCCTTGAATTAATTTTAATATTATTTCTGACACTCCAATTTCTTTCCACCGAGACTGGTAGTGTGCCAATTGCCCTGCTTGAAAATGTTTCGAGTCATTGTTGTATACTTCTTTTTTGGGTTCCTCTATAACCTCTTGACGGAGCGTTGGAGCGTCCTCGGTTATTCCCTCCACGGTTAGGTCGCGAGCCTCGGTTGTGAAATGAACCTCTACCAACGATGTTGTAATCATCGTACTGACAGTTTGAGTGTTTACTTTGATTTTTGTATGTGTAGTTGGCATATTGATATCCACCCCGCGAGGGTGGGTCATTGCAGGTATGCATGTACATTGGTAAGCTTGGTTCATGAAATGTACATTGAGTTCCACGCGATGAAACTGCTGGTTTATATACGCCTTGCCCCCGCGAGGGGCGGCGATTAGACTGATTGCATTTTGTTTGAAAATTAGTACTGGACTTTGCAGACCAAAAAATTTTACGTACGCCGCCAGCCTTTTCCAAAACTGATGTGAAAGGAGTAGGATCAAAAATGCAAGTTAATGATGGCGGTATCTTATTTAAAGATGATTTTACTAAGGGATCTCGAACCTGGCTAGTTATAGTCTCTCCTCTCATTTCTATAGCTTCGGATCGATGGCCGCAAACTATTTGCAACAAATCTGAGGAGATCTTATTGAACTCGTCCTTTTGAAATAATTCATCAACTTTGTCAGTCAGATTATTAAAATTTACATCTGTATTTTTAGCCCAGGAAAGAAGCTTACAAATACTATCCTGCAAGGATTCTTTTTGTTTTAAAATGCAGTTTGTTAAAGCAGCATATGACTTTTCTGCATGAGCCAGGTGACGTACTGTATCATAACTTTTACCCTCATCATTTGTCTCTAGGTCAATAAAGCCTGGCGTATGATTATATAATTTTTGTGTCTCAGCATATCTCACATTTGACCAATTCGTGCTACCCAAGCGCTGAACGTCTAGTAACATTCTAAGATAGCTGTCAGAAGTTTTCGGAACTGATGGTTCCTTCAGCTTGATTTCAATATTAAATATAAAAGCGGTGTTGGAATTTTGACATTCGTCTCCTGGATACTGATTGTTAGCCACATTATTGTTTTCATATAGTTCTCCACTAACGTCAGAACATATAGTCATGGCAAACAGACTGAATATTATTTGAGAAAACATATTTGCGGAGCTCACCCACTTCCTTAAACAGCTTTTTCATCATCTTGTTCGAACGACGGGCGCGCTTACTTTTCTTTCTGCGAGACTGACGGGACCGCCTTCTTTTATCCGAGAAGTCTGATCCACTTGAAGAGCTGCTACTGCCGCTGCTACTGCTGGAACTTCGTTTCCGCTTATACTCATTATCATTCGGCCCAGCCACAGCTAGTGGCTCAGCGTTCGAGTTGTTTTCATAATCCATTACTATAATGTGATTCATGTTAGATTTTACAAAAAGCACGAGTAAATATAAATATACTTAATCCACAACAAAAAGATAAGTACTAACTACTGGTATTTTAAACTATAAGTAGTGACCTGAACGGAAAAACCGTTAATGTTACTTACAGTTTGTCTCCACACTTACTTTTTGGTAACGAACACTATTTAAACTGTCGGTACTTTAAAATATGTTTAACTTTACAAACGAACAGATTTTATTTGTATTTTCAAAATAAATTTTATTTTATACCTACTATTGCAACGGTGTTATTAGACAAGTTGTTTCGACGGAATACGAAACGCCAACATGCTATGGTAACTACGAACAAATGTACGGGTACGTTTTTCGACAAGAGCGCCTCTATTAGCAGTATCATGAATTAATTGTGTTATAATTGTGTTACCTACTATATAGTTTTCAATAGATGGCGATATTACAAAATTTTGTTGTGGTAGCCATAGATTACAATACGGTAGCGTCTAGCGGTTGCAAAGTTAAAATTCAGTGGGATATTTTGTTTTAGTCTACAACAACTTAAATCAATGAAGATGATAATAATTTGTATAAATAATATCTAAAATCTCGGGTTGGGTTTAGAAACGTGCCTATTCGTTGGGCAGAATCTAAGGGTAGTACGTGATACTAGAGAGTTTTCTGAGCCACAATCAGTATTTTTTTCTTGCCGGAGACATTTAAAAAAAAAAATAAGAATTTTATATTGCGTTTTTTGAGGTTATAAATAAGTCATTGACACAGAATTACGTTCCTTTCTACTTAGGGAAGTAGGGAGGAATGCAATTCAGTGTCAAAATATTTATAAATTAAAGTTATTATTATAGATATTTATTTCAAAGTCTATAAAAATGAGCCTCTACTTTTTTTTATGGGAAACTAAACGCATTGCCCCCATTTTGTTAAGTTGTTTTGTTGACATTCATTCCGTTCCGCAATAGAAAAACAAAATACTTCAGGCAAGATAGGAGGTCCTGGCAAAGTAGTACAGATCGACGAATCGAAATTCGGAAAAAGGGAAATACAATAAAGGTAAATATTAAAATGTGTGACAGACCTGAATTAGTTTACCCCGACTTCACGTGGTACTTTTTGCCCTACCCCTAGAGTGTTTTTTAGAGCTGCGGAGGCACGGAGGGAGTGCAGCCTCTGCCCGCAGTAACAAAGCATAGGCACAAGCGAGCCTAAGCGGCCGAGACTGCTTAGGTGAGCGCATGGGCCAGTGCTTTGTTACGCTAGGGCGAAGAAGCTGCACATCCTGCAGTGCCGGAGAAGATGCATTCTCAAGATATTGTATAATATAGACTATGTAGTAAATTATATTTTATGTAAACTGTTAGAAAAGGACAGTGATTTGCTCTCTTATTCTTTGAGTTATTTATCAATATATTGATTGATTTAATAAAATTTTAAAAATAAAAGTTAGTTTTCTCGGAAATTATAGGGCTCCGGCGGGAGGGGACGGCGGGGATTAGTTAAAACACATTATTTTTTGTTTATTTTTTTCATGTTCCCCATATAATCCCATTTTGTAACTTGATTAATATGCTGCCTATTTTTGTATGCATACAAATATAGGTAGCATATAAATTACAATAAAATTATAAATACCTATTTTAAAGGAATAATGCAGGTGCCTATGTACGTATATATACGTATGTATGTATAGGTTGCATTGAAGACTTCAGTTTAGTTCATGATACTGCTACTTGGCGGCAGCACTTATGCAGACCTCTAGCGAGGCTCGAGTTGCCTATCTATATAGTATTGTAATCTATGAACGCCAATGAAGCCAAAGTCGCTCGACACATTTTACGAAACAAAATGGTGCGCGAACGCCAGGTGTCGCCACTGGGTACAGGAAATGAAGTCAAAATAGGTATTGAAACTGGTAAGAAATCGACGGAAACGGATATGCTATCTCAATATAAAGCTTCCAGTGACGGTCAAGTGCTTTAATAAACAAGCAAACTCACATTCGCATTTTTAATATTACTTAGGATACAAAGAGATACATCAATACTTTTTGTTTAAGCCTCCAATAATAATTCCTATTTATTTATTACGGACAAAATGCCTCTCAGTCACAACTGACGGACCACCTTTGATCGATTGTAACTTTTGAGTGGCTACTTTCACAATCTAGTGGCTATATTTACAATTGTTTGAGAACTTTTACTAAAGGCTGACGCATTCAAAAGCTCAAAATTCAAATGTGGTCTCTCAATGGGAACGCACACAATTTAGTCTACAATTATTTATAGGTTATAGGTTGGTACTGATAACATGCCACAAAATTATTTCTGATTACCATTTGAATTGTCTTCAAGATTTTATTTAAAGAATATAATATTTGTGTTTTGCTTCGAGATAGACAATTATTTTTAAAATCTTACTGATTAATTGTAAATAATAATGGACTGGAATTTTTTTTTTTGTTAATGACCGATTATATTTATTTACTAATCTTATTTAACATTTTTATTACATAATATTAAAACTAATCTAATATATATTAACACACGAATTAACTAAAACAATGTAATAATAAAAATATAAAAATACTATTAATTAAACAGGAAACAGGCGTGAATCTATGTAATTACCTATGTATGTACTATTAATTAAAATATTTAACATAAATAGGTACATAATATTTACAAAAATGGCTTAGGCACCGTAGAATTCGTCAACATCGCTGTCAACTGGTAACATGCCCAAAACACTGGCAGCATAATGGACAAGGATACCGCTGTGTGGAACAGCAACTAGAAAAAGATAAATAGTGATACATTTACATTAGCATGACATAATTAAGTTATTTTTGTATTATCTAGAATGCATTTCAGTTCAGTTTTTATTTGAGATCTAAACGCTATTACGAAAAATTTTTATTACGAGAATTGTCTCTCTGCAACCGAAATTGTTCCCAAAGGTATTTTAAACCCCTAGCCCAGCGCAGTTCACTTGTCGAATGACACCTTAAGGCGGATAACCCGCAATAGAGTTATTACTATAAAGACAAATGAACGCCACAACTCGCATTGCAATGCGTTGTACTATGTTAATTTGCTTAATGCTATAAAATATTGGATAGGCACTTTAAAAGAATAAGGAAAAGCAAATAAATCTAAACAAATCTCGGACCGGGATAGGGATAGAAAAAAACCCATATAAACGGAAAAGTACGTAGGTATATTTATAATATTTCCTTCGGCCCATTGTCTCATATAAATATTTACATGGTGGGTCTACTGAAGCTCTTTGAAGCGTATGGAATAAATGAACACAGGATGTACACGTTCTTCCTCTTACAATTCTACGGATACACTCGAACGGTCGTCGTGGCAAGGAAAGCAGACCCAGAAGCAAAACCCTGCTGCCTGCATTACTCTATACGCATCTGTTTCCGCTTACGATTTATTCTGCAATTTTAATACCGAAATCAAACAGCGATTGTAAATAATACTGTTTTATGAAGGCTGTGACTTGGAAACATGGTGTGTTTGTTTAACGCTTAACGTTAACGCTTAACGCTTAACGTTAACGCTTAACGTTAACGCTTAACGTATAATGCTTTTAGTTCCTGTAAGTAAAAAAATATTTGAACAATTACAGCTAAAGTAACCTGTATCAATGGTTAAGAGTTTTAAACCTATAGACAAACCTGTGTCTTTGCCTAACTGTGACATTGTCAAACTGACATCTGTCATACCTGGCAAATAGACATAGACAGCATTTAAAAAAACAAGGTTACTAGAAAATGTAATTATTGAAAATTCTTTACGGAATATGAATGAATTTGTCATAGATATATAATAAATCGTAGAATAAACGAATGTTCAAATAAGCCCGGTATTTAAGACAACGGTACAGGCGTGAAAACTGTATTTTATGAGCATTTATCAACAGCTGACAGCTAAACTTCACAAGCAAAATGATAAATACAAAGTTTTGAACAGTCAAATTGGAGTACAACTCTTCGCGTGAAGCGGTACGCTCGGCTCGTCGCCCATCGACTTAGCGGTTGTGTGAATATTAAAGTTTTTTATTAAGCAGAGGTGAAAGTACCGACAGATGTCGTGTAAAGAATCGTCAAGTTATGTGATCGGTTCGTTTGTACTTTGAATAAATTAGTTCGATGTTAGAAAGCGTACCATGGTGTGAACTGTTTATTATTATAATAATTACATGCAAATGTAAAAGTCCAGTGGAAATTGGAATAAGCAAAATTCCTACATTGTTGTTGTCTTAAATAAGTTTATATTCATACATAAGTGAAAATGGCATTAAAAATAGAACAGAAGAATGATGTTGACTTCATACTTAAAAGCTTGCTGGCTGGAGGTGAGTCCTATATATCATAAGTGTACATTAAACTCTTTATTCTAATTCTGTCTAGTGAAAATTTTTAATAAAGTTTATGGATTAAAAATATCTCGAATAAGCACAGTTAAATATTTTATTATCATTTTGTATATATTTATCTTTATTTGAACAGAAGTATGTAACAAAACAAATTCAATAAAAAAAATTCAATTTATCATGTTATTGTTAATATGAAATTTATTTTATTGTACATAACATTTTTAGTTAATTAGCCAGAAACCCAGCTTTATATAAAAAGCATTGTGTCTGGACCTCAGGGTTATGTTGTCAAGAAATTAATATAAAAGCTGTGTAAATATTTATTTAAATAGTATTTCAAATCACACCATTTTCAAGCAGTATTATGGAGTAGTAGACTTACTTAAGATGCTATATAATGCATTATGTATGTTATGATTAATTAATACATGATATTATACAGCAACAGTACTCCTAAAGAATATATTGTTCAGCCATTTCAGGTAAAGGCAAATTACAAATTATAATGTTTTTTAGTTAGTCCTTCTTCTAATAAGAATTCTATTCTTCTAGAATACAACATACCCAACTAACAAAGAATTTAGTTGGGTATATGTTTTCCATGCATTGCCTCATAATTGGGCCATTGTACATAAATTGCTTAACTGAGGTTTGATAGTTATTCATACCATCTGAACTCTATTCAGTAAGACAGTAGACAAATGATTTCTCAGTTTGAACATTATTACCTAAACATACCAAATATTGTAGTGACTGGAGTAGTACTTTGTGCCGCTAGAGTATAGTAGATAAAATTAGTGTAAACCACAAATTGTCTGGTATTGTTGATATTAGTGTTTTGTTGTTTTCAAAGCCTCCACAGATAAAATTCTGAAACAGATGTATGTAGTACCATTTTAGTTGACATCATAAAGCCTTAACTAAGAATCTAGGCTTGGCACAAATATTTTGATTATTATTGATTTGGTAAACAGATATTTTAAAGAGTGAGAAAATGCATACCTGTATTTTGGTGTGTTATTATGTGAGCCGTGTAATAGAGGTGATTCAACTGCTGGTTATCTGACCCATCACTACACTTCACGCTGCTGCAGAGAATTTTCTAACAAAAAAATCATCATCATGAATTCATCCTAGCACAAATGTCTACCATAAAACTTCATATTGACTCACGCTTGAACTAAATTATGAACCATAGCATTAGCATAATTCCAGTGAAATTTGTTACTAACTGTCTCTATGTTTCAATAGTTTTAAGATCAATGTAAAGTGACTAACCAAATCTATAAAATTAATATATGTAGATAGGTAAATATATATACATTTTACACCTGTTTACTGGAGAGGTAGGCCTGGGTCATGGATTCCAATTGCTATGTTCCTGACAAATCTCTCATACTCCCTCTTCCAGCTCGTTCTGATTTGCTTACCTATACTTAACCTGGCCTTTCCCCAGACAATATCCAATTTGGTCACAGAATGTTTAATTTATACATTTATGAAGAATCAATCATCATAAATTCATGTAATGCTAATACTTTCATTCGACTTGTGGCTTTGACGACATGCGAGTCATTCCTATGTTTTATACACTTTGTATGTTTTATACTTGTCTTTCATAATGACTGCACATATTGCAGTTAATGGACTCCAATAGTAAAAACCTCACTTGCGGAACGGCCATGGTAGGAATACTTTGACGGCCTTTATGGATACTTTATCACGCCCCGCCTATAGTACCCAAGATTAAAAGGAGAAAATCCCACTGATTAATACCACGTTTAAAAGTTGCACATGGATTGATGCTATCTACCACAGTTCAATAATCCCTAGTCTAAACAACTGCACAGATGGTATAATGATTTAAGTGGTCTCGGATTACAGTAAATTCCATCGCCATACAAGACAAAATATCCACAAACAGGTGCTTCGAATCTGCGTCTTCCATTCTAAAACTGGAGTAATCCTGTGATAACATCACAAGAGGTGACTAGAGTTTCTTCAGTGTAATATCAAGGCGCTATACTGTTAGTAAGCCGTCAAGTATTATTGTCCCTAACAGCAATGTAGTGAGTCATTCACCTATGCGCAAATAATACCCATGGTTTTGTCAGTGTTCACATTTTTCTGTACCTTACCATCAGGCCGTGTAGTTCTTTAATATCTTAGTATGAAAAATGCTTTATCTGTTTTTTCCATAGGCATAGCGGGCATGTGCGCGAAGACAACAGTAGCTCCACTGGACCGTATGAAGATCCTGTTACAAGCGCAGTCGTCGCACTACAAACACCACGGGGTGGTCGGTGGGCTCGCCGCTATCGTCAAGAACGAATCGCTCATTGCATTGTACAAGGGCAATGGCGCGCAGATGGTCAGAATATTCCCTTACGCGGCCACGCAGTTTACCAGCTTTGAAATTTATAAAAAGGTAAGATTAAGTTTGAAACTTTCTGACATTGTATGTGTAGTAGCAGTAACTAACTTTAGGTAGACAGTTTGGTCGTCTGCTATCTCGAGTAATAAGGGAAAATGTAGTTTGTAGCTCTGGGTAGTAGAAATAACAACTTATATACTAAACAGAGGATATAAAATACCCCCGAAAGGTTAGGACCTAACCTACGTAGTTGATAAGTTTAGGGTATGATGGAGTTAACCTGGCCGTGTGGCTAAAAGGACCCAAGACAATAAAGAAAAAAAAAATAAGGTAAAACTAGTGCAAGTGATATATTCCACGAATGATTCGCTAAAGCCGAGAAACTGCTACCAGCTATCATCATAGGCATTAATTGTACACTGCCGAATGAATGGCAGTTTCACCGACACATATAAAGCTCATAAGTATGAAGAAGAAAATGAAGACGGAATGAAGTATTCTAAATTTGGAATTAGTAGTATCAGCTATTTAAAGGCCTGTTTCTGTTTACCTTGTTGATTCGGCCTTCTCACATGCCTGAGGGACGTAACCATGGCATATAGCCAACGCATAGCAAATATTATTTATTTATTTACGTCACGCTTATGAACATCAGTTAGGGAATTACAAAAGGTACTGAAGTTACATTTACGTAAATTGCTGTGTTCAGACAAAGGGTGGTCTCTATGAGAACATATACGGAAGAAACACACGGCTACTCTTGTTCAGGCGGTTTGAATTTTATTATTTTACAACTCATGAAACTGGATGTTAGATGCAATGTTATCTGAATAGTCAGTCAAAGTTAATAAAACCTTTGTTTCCATAATAATGTGTATACAGTTCTTGGACACGTCAATAAACTAATATATTAATAAAAATTAATAATAAAAATAAATATGAAGAAATAAAAAAATTACATTGAGCCTGTTCTGAGTAGCTTTCACGAGAAGAAGCAAGCAAGAAACTCATGGCCACTCTTTTCAACCGCTAAATGTTTATTAGTAGTTGGGTGACACTCGTTCCTTCTTGCTTTTGAGTTAGCTGTGACCTTTTTGTCGTCTTGGTTACTCAGTTAGGTCTGCCCTTTTCGTCCGCACTCTTCGTCTGCTTCTCTCCATACAACCTGTTATACAATTATATTTTTTTATTAAAGTAAACACGCAGTAGCGATACCTTCAGCTCTTGGTTTAATGAAATATTCCAACGAATATTATGTTAGTGCCGACATTCGAGCAAAATTGAAGAATAAAGAAAGAAAATAAGTTTTTTTTAGAGGCGTGTTTGTTTTGCCCTGTTCTTAAATCCTAGACACGCTACTGTTTGTACATCTGGATCACTGCAACTACCGATTCGAAACATATAAATCACATATAATCACACGTAAATGCGTTCGTAACCAGACTATATGGATGGTTTTAGCTGGACAATGCTGCGGCTGCGCTTGCGTAAATGTGCTAATGTCAATTTTCTATCCTTCGGGAACAGTACTTTTTCTGGCTTTTTTTGTGTACCCCTGACAGGGTGTATTAGAAATTTAACGATGATCGGTGGAGTAGTTAACGTGTGAAAGCCTAACGAAGAAACAAACAACCAAACTCACATTCGCATTAATAATTTCATTTTTAGGATAAACAAATGAAATTCTAATTTTGAATTTAGAATTTTCGCTTATCACTGTAATGGCCAAACTGCCAGCTATACAATCATGTGATTTTTTTCATGGAATGAAATCTCTTTGGGTTAAATTAGGACAGAAACCATAAAAACGGAAGTGTTTCGATTTTTCTGATGACCAGTATATATTAGGATACTAGCATGAGCTCAGCCTAATATTTTAAAGCTCCCGTGGGAATTTAGAGTGAAAACGTAACGCAACAAATAGAAATGCAACTTTGTATTAAAATTTCAACCCAATCCATTGACTACTTTTCGAGTTTTGCTGACACAAACATGCGGAAACAAATTTTTAATATATAATGATTTTAAACTATACGTCGGCAATTTCGTCATTATAATGTGGCGTGCCAAGACGACGTTTATAGAATATCATAAGTATACCGCTCTATTTCTGGTGCATACCCTAACTCGGTCCCAAGTTCAAGGCCGGGGCCGGTAATGGAGAATTACATTATGTAATAACTGAATGCACAGATGTCGATACATAGATTAAAGTGTTTACAGCTGCAATATGTAGTTTAATAGGATTTATTTAAAGTATTGCAATATCGATGTGTTTTTATTATGTGTATAGTGTGTGTATCTATTAAGTACTAGATTTTTGAACGTACATTTACGCGGCTCGCGTAAATGTACGTTATAATAATTTTCTACCCCTCGGGAATAGTACTTTTTCTGGATTAAAGGTACTCTATGACCTTTTCTGTTTCATGATGATTGGTCAAGTATTTAAGGCGTTAAAATGTAACAAATAAACAAACTCACATTCGAATTTATAACATTAGTTAGGATTACTCATTGCCACGGTGGTGCAGCGGTAGTGATTGCGACTGCGATTGTGGTTTTGGTTCGATTCCCAGGTTGGAATTTTTTTTATTAAGCTTTTCTGACGAAAAGTTCACAATAGCAGTCCGGCATATTCTAATAATAATATAATAATATTCTATCACATACACACAACATTATGTAGCCCAAACTAAGCAGAGCTTGTACTATGGGTAGGTACCTACTAGACAATGGATAAACATACATACATACTTTTTATTTGTAAATACATACCTACATATTATATATAGCAACACCTAGATCAAGACAAACATCCATGTTCATACACACAAATGTTTGACTTGTGCGGAAATCGAACCCGCGACCTCAGGCGTGGCAGTCACACAGTTTACACTGATCATTACGCCATCGAGTCGTCTATATGGGTCTGGAACGCCTGTTGCTAAACGGCAACAGGCGTTAACAAACACATATCAAAATGAATTATATGATACCAAACATTTAATATCTTAGCATTTCAATGAAAGGTTCAAACACAAGAATTTAAATACGATAAATAGCAAGATTAAATGCAGTTTCATCCTAACTAATATGAGTTCAATTAATTTGAGTGCGAATGTGAGATCGTTTGTTTGTTCGTATTGTTTTCACGTCTTAATTACTTGACTAAGCAGCATGAAATTATACCGCATACACGTTGTCAGGAGCACAGAAAAGGACATAGGGGGACATTCATCCAGAAAAAAGGAATGGTTAGGTTGCTAACCTAACTTAAACTACATTTTTACACGAGCTTAGTCGTGGGCAAAATGTAGTTATATAGTAAATAAATACTGCCTTTATTTTCTAGATGATGATGAGATGTAATTACAGTTGTCCAACCATAATAACTTTAAGATCACGTCACAGACGCAATAAAAGAAATATGATTAATACTGTCGTACTATTATAAAATTAATGGTGTATGCAGTTACGTCACCGTGCCTTTATCTTGAGAAAATAAATGAGAAACAAGAAAATAAATAATAAATTGTCGTTTATAATAATATATTTTCTTGAGATAAAGGTCGAATGACGTAATTGTATTTGTTATTTTGCGTTATTTCTTATCTAATATCGTTTAGTTGCGCTTTTCGTGAAAAGACGCAAATAAAACTACTACACCGCATAGTAATGCGCATTGTTTCATTAGAATGTTATTCTTGCCTTTTAAAAATACAACTGCCGCACTAGAAATAATTCTTTTGTCGGGACCTTAACAAACATTCAAACAACGGCCAAAAAGAACATCCCAGTCTCGGAACAACCATTTGTGGATCACACAAATTTTTGTCCTGAGTGGGGATCGAACTCACAACACTGGACGCGGAGGCAGAGGCGAGGCGACCACTTAACCGCCACCCGTGCAGTCAATTACAATAATGTACACCATTCAAATACGTAGTAGTAGTAAGTAGTACACGACCAAGGGCGTCGATTCCATAAAAATATGGAACGCTATGATTTTTGTAAACTTCGATACCTAATAATATAATATAGTGCGAAAGGATTATTTTAAAACAAATATAGTCAGGTAATACCAAACAAAAACTGACGAAAATATTATTGTCTTACGTTTACGCGAATGTTATACATTGAAATTAAACTACTTTATACAGATTTAATCGCGTTGTTTATGTTATTACATCATTTTGAAACTACTACATACTTGTAAAAATTATTATTATCAAAGCTATATAAATCAATTAGATTTAAATAGTATATATAAATGACTGCCTCGATGGCGCAGCTGTAGTGAAGCGTGCAAAGCATTATTGGTTTTTCTGACAAGAAAATTGTCAATAGGAGCACGGGCTCTGAAATTGAGTGACTAATGCAAGTTTATTTTACGTTAACGCGATCGACACGTTTATGACGTTCAACGCTTTTGATTCGACGCGATTGGCCCGTTTCAAGCTCTTAATCAATCAGAGAGCCAAACGCGGTAAACGTTTCGATCGCGTTAACATAAAAACAACTCGCATTAGGCACCAAGAACGCGGTAGACGGCAATAAGCTTGCCCTCTATGACGTGGGACCTGCAAACTTAGCTGGCGAAATGTGGGTGTAATCACATCAACCGCCATCAATCGACTTGAGCGACGTTTGACCATTTCAGAAAAAATTCGTTCACACGTGTTGACTTTAAGTGACTCCGCCCTTAATTTTGTTAACCAATCAAAATCGTTTGTTTTTAGGACTTTGTCGCCTTAGAATCAGTAAACAAATGTAAAGAGTAAAAAAACTCAAATAAAAAAAAAGGGCGTGTCACGGGTGGCCTACCAAGTGTTGTCCTGCTATGCAATTTTAACCTTAGGAGTGGTCAACCGTCGCTCAAGTCGATAGTACACACATAGTGATGCAGACGCAGATATCTGTATTTATATGTGCATATAAATACGGCCTCCGTGGCGCAACGGTAGTGAATGAGACTGTTGTGTATCGGGCGAAGAAAAAGTGATTGGATTTTTCTGTTAAGAAATCTCAATAGCAGCCCGGAGTTAGGAAGTTGGCGGTGTAAGACACCTCCGTGCCTCAGAAAGCACGTAAAACCGTTGGTCGTACGCCTGATCTCTCTCGGTCGTGTCGAATTACCGTCCTATCGGATCATGAGAGTTAGGGAACAAGCAGTGCACTTGTGTTTGCGCACACGCCTGTGCACTGTTATATCTATTGCGGTGATGGCCAGTCTCCGTTGAGATTAGCCACCGTGAACGAAATTCGTTCTGTCATTATATTATTAAGTGCATATTAAAAAAAATGCCTAGCTTAATTCAACGTGGAGTAGGCACACTCACATACATAATCGCATATCGGTATAGCAATTTGTCAACTTGATCCAAGATTGCTAAACGCGCGTCTACCTGTAAGAGTTTCTGTGTGTACATCTAGTTTCACGGGCTATATTAAGCCAGTCTCCGTATCTCATATGTTTTGTACGAATAGAATGCCAAAACAGATTTCGAGATAAATCCCACGGAAATCGCTCTTATGCTATAGCTCTATAGCTGTGTTCGTGAGTTATTGCTCGCTTTGATAGTGATGGAAAGTATTGTGGGATCTTATAGAACGTAGGATCTTTTATGGAGACAAGTCAGACTTAGTTAAAGTCTTGAGTCTCAATCCCGGGTCTGGCAACGTTTTATTGGTATTTATTCTGAGAATAAATTTTCTGGAGCAGTATGGAGTCTGCAAATGTTTGACAGACGGTAAAAGACTCGACCTCCATTACGTGGGACCGAAGACAATATTGGTAAAATATGGTTGTGATACACCTCTGGCCGCTCTTTCGTGGCGTGCGACTATGTATGTATTTATACGTGAATCCCATAATTACATATTTTCAAGGCTATAAACGAATATTTTAGATACAGAGAATGTTTTACTATCGATTTTTAATATTCGTGTTATCACGCCGATGTGAACTCAAGTTCAACTAACATTATTTTATCAATGACTAAAGTCCATGGCGAATTCTGACATTCTTTTTCAAATAATTATTACATGACTAACAACTCTTTTAAATATCGAAATATTGAACGTTTTTTTAGTCCACTAACTTAGGTGACACTGGGCTTCACTCGAGTTCGATTATCTGGTTGAGCGAAGTTGTAACATAAATAGTAAAACACGGCATACAACGCTACAATTTCCGCACTAGATTTTAGTTATTTATTTACTGTATTGTATAAAAACACCCAAACTCTAAGCAACAATTTGTGGATGCCATAATGATAACTCAAAAAAATTCTTGAAAGCTTCGCTTACTCCATGTTTCAATCAGACAAATCAATTGGAAAATAAGTTTATCAACGTACGTCAGCTGCTATAACGACTGACTGAATTAGCAAAAGACAATCACGTCTTTGAATAACCGTTCAGAAAACGGTCAAGACGCTCTCTCAAAACAAACTCAACGCAAAATATTCGCACAAACTGAATGACTCAACAAAATTCTTTCCCATTAAACTAGGTTCGTTACACATAGTGGGTCTCGGGTTCACTTTCGATCAAACCGGTGTTCGGTCGCGGTAAGCCGGCGACCGTTAACTGGCACACGCCTCGATGCGCACGCGCATAACGTTGACAGATTTTGAAACTGGCGATTATGGGACCTTGAGTGTTCAACAGGTGCAGTATCATTGTACTTGTCATAATTAAAGCCTAGTGGGAGACCGTGGGACTGCCACGCAGAGGTCTCGAATTCGATACGAATGCGTGAATCTCTTATTTTTCGAAGTTATATGCGTATTGAATAGTTAATTATCGCTCGCTTTAGCGGTGAAGGAAAACATCGCGAGGAAGCCTGCATGTTTGAGAGTTCTCTATAATGTTCTCGAAAATGCCACTCTACAGGGATTGGTGCCCACCACTGGTTTCAACTCAAATATTCTAGGGTTCTACGTAGGCCATCGCTGTCTCGAGGCCGGGCTCCTCTAGGAAATAATGCTAAATACGTATAATACACGTCGACATTTCGCCAGCTCTGTGTTTAGAGTTCCACGTATACAAGTGGCTTACCATCATCTATGGGGCTTCTTTCCAGATTCTGTGCTACTGCTAAACGTATCCTAACAGATATTTTAGAAACTATTTGTATTTATTGCACCTGGTGGTTAAAACCGGGAATGGCTCTCAGTATCTTCGTTAGCTCTTAGAAAAGTCAGCTTATCCGGAAGGGCTATCATTCAATTAATGATTACTTAAATGATAAAAACTCATGGAACTAGTTGCTTGTTTCATACAGGATTCAAACAATGTATCTATTACATAAGTCAATTTAGTTATGTGAAGGTACTTCGTGTTTATTTTGTGATGTTAAAGTATCTTTCTTTTCTTTTAAACAAACATTGTAAGTATTAAAGTAAATTTTGTTTTAACTACATTTAGTCACGAACTACTTTTTCATATGTCACAAAGTGTATGCGTGCTTATGCCTATTACAAATGACTACAGATAAATATTATGCTTCTTATCAAATATTATTAACTTTTCCTTTATTTTTAGAATTTAGTTTTATATGGGCTGTGACATATTATGGCACAATGACTGCATCACCTGGTACATAAATGAGTTGTAAAATACTAAAATTATAATTGGATGGCGATTTAAAAGAGTAGCCTTGAGTTTCATGCAGTCATCTTCTCATAGGCTGAACCTTTTGCCTGAACCTTGCAACTAACGTAAATGTAAATTCAGTAAATGTAATAAACTCACTAACCCCTTTGACGTTCATAATTGTTACTTTGTGACATAAGTGAATAAATGATTTCTGACTTTGACTTTGACTTATCGTCTATAGCCTACAGCCGTACGTATACCAACGAGGTAGTTATAATGTTTATTTATAAATGATATAGACCGCGAAAACAGTAATAAAAAAAATACTACCTACTTAATTAAAAAATAAGTAAATATGTTCAAAATATTGCCTTCTGTTTACGCGAATGTTATTCATTGAAATTAAACTACTATATACGGATTTTATCGCGTTGTTTATTTATCACTGTATTGAGCTCATTCTGCGTAAATAGAAACGCCAATGATTAAATTATGTTCGGGTACTTTGAAATAACTACACTAGAACATTGAGACAACTACCATCTTAGTCTCCCCGTGACCATGGCTGCTGAAAAGCAACCGAAATGTCGGGGAAAGTGTAAACCAAAAATATATAGATTTAATAGTTTAAATAATTTTATTAGCTTATAAATTAGTAAAATAAAATCAATAGTAGTAGTAGCGTAATATTTTCTAAATTTTGTAATACAGTGATAAATAAACAACGCGATAAAATCCGTATATAGTAGTTTAATTTCAATAAATATGTACAAATTTATTTATTTATTTCTTACTATAAGCTTTCTATTCGTCTTCTTTAAATAAACTCTAACTATGCCAAACCTCAAACTACTCCGTGCGCACAATATGCATAAGAAGATTTCTTTTCACGAATTAAAATATAGATTAAGAAGATAGTGTAATCGTCCAAACCTGACGCAATATGTCTGCAGTAGCGCCACCCACTGCAGACCGCAGCAAATGACCTTGCATTATGTTTCTGTATTATTTAAGGTTAAGTTGGAGCAATCGCGACTTTAATCCTACCACATAAAATCCTCCGTTGGGGATATTACTTAAATTATTTCAATTGCTAATATATATTTAATTGTGATAATAAATTTCAATAATCGGTCCCCACTTGCTTGTTCAGGGAGCCTCCGAGTAAAAATGTTCAAGGCTTCCAAACGCAGTGCTGTATGGCCTCTACTAAAAGCTCAATATAATTCATTCCTTGCGTTGCACGTTGGCTGCAGAACAACTCCATTCTTGCAAGATAACCATTACAAGTCACTTCTGTAATATTGTAAAGGTAATAGTTAAATATTATTAGCTATTTGGGTTCAAAATGACTAGTATTTCTGCTAACGCCACCAGCTAAGCTAGAATGCTTGTGCTAGGAGTGGATTCCCGTCGGTATTGCAACGGGTTGGAATCGAACATAATAATATACATATTTGTATGCGAACTTAAATAATATAAAAATAGAGCGTTGTAGCCTACAAAATTGCATTTAGCTTATAAAAGTTTCTATAGTAAGTATTAGGACAGCTAAGACATTTTAAGTAGGTAGTCTGAAATTTCACTCTAAATGTATGTGCTAAATACATTAAGTTAAATCGCGTTTGCGGTTTGTAATGCTTTACCTAAACGATGTCGCGACATGTAACTGTTTATTATAACTGATGTTCATAAAGTGTTCGAAATTCAAAGAATCATTTCTGACAATTAAAAAATACTGTTGTTTTTATATTTAAAAAACAAATGCTGTCTAATTTTTTATTGGTACCACTAATGCTTGTCTTTAACTAAACAAAAAAATTATACTTGACTGTTTTCTTGTTGCTATTTATATATCTTTAGATAGATACTATCCGTCAAACATCATTTTTTGTATAAAAAAGATAAGATGTGGTAATATTTAAACAAACATTGTATCGTGGTATCAATTGATTAAATCCTAACTAATATTATAAACGTGAATGCGAGTTTGTATGTTTGTTACACTTTGACGCCTTAACTACTCGACCGATCATTATGAAATTTCGCTTATACGTTGTCAGGATTACAGAAAAGGACATCGGGTACCATTCTTTAAGAAAAAAGTACTGTTACTATTCTAACTTAACCTAACTTACATTTACGCGAACGGCATAATCTAGTCGTAAATAAAAATATAATGATAATTAAGTCTTTAGAGAGGCGCCACTGACGCGCGCTGTTACACTCTTAATCTCAACCTTCTAAATTATGTGGCGGTCAGGTCAGGAATATGTTTATTAAAAGATATAAAAATAAAGATTTTATATTAGTAATGATATTTAATATATACCTAAGTAATTATTCACATAAAAGTATCTTATGTCTTATCGGTTTAGCAAAAAAAACTCAATTCTAGCTGTGTTTTGAAACTATTAATCTGTTTATATTTATACTTTTAACGACAGCTGATACTCCAGTTTCGTTTGCTTTTTCTGTTTTACTGGTCATGGTCACGGAGAGACACGGGCATAACCAAAATAGCCTGAAATAGTTGTTACATTGTCAAAATGAAATTAAAGTTTATCTACACTAAAATTATAAAGGGAAAAACTCTCAAAAACTACTGAACCGATTTAAAAAATTATTTCTTCTTCTCCCAGAAGTGACATAGGCTATATAACCTTTGTTACTTCTGGGAGAACAAGCAACTTTGAATGTTATGTATCACATTACGTAATTTCATGCACGAAAATCCCAATAACACTTTGCCCAATCTAGGTATCGAACCAAATACCTCAAGCACAGCAGTTGCATTCTGCCGCTACGCCACCAAGGCAGTATTTTAACTAAGCTAACCGTATGTGGGCATCAATATCATAGTCTTGATTGCAAGACCGATGTGATAAACATAGTAAAGTCGGCGCTCAAGATACAGGCGTGTGAATTTTAGACGATATTGCGAATATTCCGCATGATAGAACAATTGAGCTGAATTGACAATTTGTATAAACAAGAACGTTGCTTTGCACGGCAACATCCGTGTAAAACCACATTGTGCATTGTAATGAGGTGAGTGAGAGACAGAGGTGTACCTAAGAAGGGGCCTGCACTGAATGTGGTAGGTGGACCGTAAATTGTGATTAACGAAAAGTACATAACAACAAGATCTTGTTTTTATTCTCTTTTTCATTACACATTATAAAACAAACTCCTCCGCTGCGTCTGTCTGTCTGTCTGTTCGCGATAAACTCAAAATCTTCTGAACGGATTTTCATGTGGTTTTCACCAAAAGGTTTGAGTGTATAATTTGCTAAGGTTTTCTACTACCTGTGCAAGGCCGGGGCGGAACGTTAGTCTTCTGTAAAAAGACAACTCCCACGCTAGGAATAAATTCTGTATCGCGGCGGTCTTTATAAAAATTTAAAGATCGGACATCAAGAACATCCAAACTCGGAACAACCATTTGAGGATCACACAAATTTTTGTCCCGTGTGGGATTCGAACCCACAACACTCGACGCAGTGGCAGTGGCGAGGCGACCACTTAAACCGCTACGTCATCCGAGCAGTTATTTTAACAGTTTTGAATCTTGTGGTGACACCATAATCCACATCGGCTGCGACCTATGCTAGCTACGCCATTGATTGTAATCCACAAATAATAATTTCTCTGAGTTTTACTTTGTGTACATTAATTATAAATTTGTTAAGTCTCCCACAGAGCTAGACCGTTAATGAAGTGATTGCCTTTCTTTAAAATTTCTCTGCATTACGATTTGTGTAATCTCGATTTTTGACAAAAAGTTATCACGTGGTTAAATATTAGGTATTTAAAATGTCAAGCTAGTGGGAATAGGAAAGGCCTAGGGGATCCTTCTCCGACCAGAGCAGACATCTTCTGGTGAGAAGCCAGGTCAAAAATAGAGCAAGATGAAATTATAAAGAATTCGATAAGTGTATTAAAAAAAAGAGCTATCATGATCGTAGAATGTCGAAATCTGTAGTCTACCTTCTGCCTTCCCCTCAAGTAAATAGGCTTCAGTCTATATGTGTAGATTAATTATGTATCTACTTTAAAAGTATTTTATTTATTTTGTTGTGAATCCGAAATTGCTAACATCAGAGGGATTTGAAAATCCAAGGATAAAACCTTTGCCCTGCAGTGGAACATCCTAAAACCTCATAGAAAATGTCAGTCTCACTTACTTAACCCTATATACGCGATAATAGATAAAGTCTTATTCTCTTTAGTGCTCGGCCACAATAGGATAGTAGACCAAACGAGCGATAGTATTAGATCGAGTCTCATATCTGACCTCACTCCACCTACGATAGACTGGGACTAAATCTTTAAGCCTATAATTATTAACTACCTCGCCTGCGATCTAGAAGGATGTGAGGTGCCATTTTAGGGACCATCCATAAATTAATTCACACCAATTGCATAATATATAAACGACATAATATTTAACAATGACGGGGAGGGGCCCCGTCATTGTCACAACTGGTCACATTTGTGAGACTCCACCCTCTCTAGTGTGACGTCACATGTTTTGAAATTTTACATCTAGAAATTATCAAATTGAAACAGCAGTCTTAAAATTAGTTATATTTCCACTTAGGAATACTCTCTTTCCCTCCCGTAAAGCAGGGTATTACTGTACTTAGATATATTAGATTTTGAAATGTGACTTCACGAAATTCAGGTCCCCTCCCACCTCTTGTCACACTTCGTCGACCCCTCCTTCCCCCTTAACGCGTGACTTAATAAGTCTAATTACAGATCCTCACGTTTAACATTACATCAAAAATCGCACACAGTTTCTAAAAGCAATTACACTTATACAATTACATACAACCAGCGTACAATACAGCTCAGCTAGCAATATAGCGGTTTAAACAAAGAACTGTTCACTCATTCGTCGTCTCGCTCCTGGAATACAAGTGCAGAATAGCCACATAGGGCACATGCAAGGGTATTGCAGATCTTAATAGCTTGGGCCACACATGCATGGAGATTGAGTTTTTTAATAATTCAGGACAATTTATGTTATTTAAGGCAACTTTAAGTATATAACGGACGTCGCCATCTTCTGCCAGAAAGGGTCAGCAGGTGAAACTTCTTACAAATGTTTAGATATTGACTTGTTTTAAATGGAATTTTTATGTGATAGTAATACCTTATGTTTATAAACGACACCTTCATTTTTCCTCTTCGTAAATGTCTAGTCTGAATTCTTTCTTGACTTGGCAAATGACGTCCAAAATGATTACTTTGCAAAGTATGTAAATACGGTAAGTCGACCTACTTGCCTTGCGGCAATTTGCGTCAAACAAATCTCGTTCCTCTTCGAGTCTGACATCAGACACCTTGTTTTAATCAGAATAGAATAATATGTTTAATCTTATTTAAATTTCTATGATTAGAATAATTAATTTATTGAACCAATCGCACAGACTTTCTTATTCGTCCAATCGCATTAGTGCTGTTGAGCAATTGACGTTCCTGAGTCTTTGCAAAGTGTTATTGGAATTTTCTGTTGCGGTGCTTCTAAACGAGCAATATACTGAAATATATGGTTGCAATATTTCAACTATAGTCCGGAAATCTCAACAAGATTATAATGCGTCGGGCATGCTAAACACTCGTCTGCCTATTTAGTCAGGCTATACGCAAAATATTGGTGTGCATTGTACAGTTTAGGTCAAAGGCAGATTGAATATCAAGAGCGCCCTGGGGTAGCAACTGATATGAGATAGTTCCGTAGGCGCCCCTACGGCGGCCATATACATATTATGCAAAATAATTAAGGACATGTGTACCGTCGTTCTTCACACCCCCTAGGCAAATGCCTCGCTTGCCTTAAGGGTAATCCGCCACTGATTTAGGATTTATCGCTGAAAACGCTGCTGGGAACTATAAAGCACACATTATTACAATATAAAAAATCTATTAAACGTATTTTCATGCGGTGCTCAACTACTCGCCAATAGACTGAGTGATTCATGAGGAAGGTTTACTTGTTAAGGTTTTGTACTTCCCAAGGCCTAAGGGGATTGTTTGTAGTAAAAATAATTCCCACTAAGAATCCTCTAAATTCTCGGTAGCTGTATAAAATGTGCAAAATATGACCGGTATCAATAGTCTTGCCTTCTTACGTAGATCTTATACATAGCTGGCGAAATGTAGATGTATAGCTGTTCCACAAATTAAAGGCAGGTCAGTCTATATACGGATTATAAGGAATGTACTAACGTTAGTTCCATAGGGAATACTCGTGTATCAAGACGACCTTAACGCCCGCCAGCCACGGTGTTACACTAAAATAGTTGATTGTCTATCTGTCCCTGTCATCATCCTAACTTTAGACGAATACACACACGTATGAGTCTATTGTTTCCTGTTATACTTAAAGACAAAATTTACAAGTGCATAATACCGGATTGTCGTCTTATATGGATCGGTGTGTTGGTTTGTAATACTAATGGGTAAAGATCTAGAGTATGTTACATACAAATTTTGGAATGATATAAATTTTGTCTCTGCTTCGTTTTTTTTGCGTCCGTGTCTTATATACACTTTGTAAATAAATGAATTGATTTGTTAATCACTATTTCTATTCTAAACTTATTGAAAACTAGCTTATGCTCGCGGCTTCGCACGCGTAAAAGTACGTTAAGTTAGGTGTGACAGGACTTTTCTTTAAATAAAATTTTGCCTGTGTTTTTCGATGATATAGTTTTCTAATAGTAAAATATTTTTTTAAGTCGATTCTTATGTGTTAAATCATTACAAACAAACAAACAAGAAATCAAATCTTTTCTCTTTATAATATATACAGGATGTCCGGTAATTAATGGATAACATGGAAATGTCTTATAGTGGAACTGACGGCCGTTCAGAAAAAAGTATGAAAAAAAATCTATCCTAACTACTACCTGAGATATGTTTTTTTTAATTACCTTGTATAACTTTCTTGTATATTACGACCATAAATTAATGAAATCCGTCGATTTTTGTTGTTTTATTATTAAACACTAATTATGCTAATAGATAGACAGTCAAAAGTATGCTATGCTATAATAGCTTGCACTTTTTAATATATATATATTTTTATATTTTTATTATTTTTTTTCATTTTTTCTGAACGGCCTTCGGTTCTACCATAAGACATTTCAAGGTTATCCATTAATTACCGGACACCCTGTAGATTATTACTTTTTAGTTTGGTATTCTAATAAAGCGTGATTTTTCGTTTTGTTAAGCTACCATAACGAGCTACTAGTTTCAAGATAAGCCCTAATCTAATTCGACCGTACCTGGTCGAAGTAGATTAGGACTTATCTTGAAACAATATTAGGGCATTATATTAGGGCGCAGATAGGAGCGTGCGGGAGCGGGTTTTGTTATAGGTAGTGGTCATGGGAACGAGCTAGCTCGCTGTCACGAAAATCAAATCTTCGGGGACACGACCTGTCTGTAACTAATCCCTAAACGTGCCAAACTGAACGGCACAGCGCTCTGAACTCCAACCTAACGGTTGGTCCTCTCTATACGTGTTTCCCTAAAGGTGCTTGCAGGCTCTGGACGATACAGCTCTCTTATAACCTATCGATTGATGAAAAGGGGATGCTGTATCATAAATTAGGTAGATAAGATAAAGAAGGAAAATATTTACAGCATACTTGAATCGATTTCCGTCCTCTGTAGTACATAATTGTAATCACAAAGATATTTTTCCATTAGCCTGAGTTGTACTTCTACACTTCACGAGCTCATAAAAACATAATGAACACGTCCACTCCCGTTTTAATCTCTGATATGACTTTGAGAGTCGACGCTAATGAAACTTCGTGTTGTCGCAATTGTTACTTTATTACTAGTACTTTTAGCTAGAAACTATCATTATACATAAATACACATTCTCACACCTATATCCCTGAAAACATACATAAGTAGAGATGTATTGTCACTTTAAGCGTAGTGAAGGACCGTTGGACTGCCACAGAGAGGTCTCGATTTTGATCCTAAGACGCGCATCTCTGACTTTTCGAAGTTATTTGCGTATTAATTATATAATAATGCTCGCTCTAACGGTGCAGGAATAGATCGTAAGAAAATAAAATTATTGGGAAGAGAGGAAACCGCCATGCATCCTCAGATTACCCACCTCGACTATTGCAATAGAAAAAGGTTTACGATACTGAACTCCTCTGAATAGGGACAACCACGACGGAATAATTTTATTACAATGGACTTCCGCCAAGTAACGGCTACTTTCATCGTAAGGAAACCTGCATGTCTGAGGGTTCTCCATCATGTTCTTGAAGATATGTTAACTCTGTCAATTGGCACAGGGCCAGCGTGGTGGACTATGGCCTAACCTTTCTTACACTGAGAAGAGGCCCGTGCTCAGCAATGGGAAAGTTTATACAGGATTGATATTATTTTACCTACATTTCGCCCACTATAGTTTGAAATCCCACATAATAAGGGACAAGCCTTTTGGCGTCTACCGAAAACGGAGCTGTTCCCGGAGGGCAAAAGGTTACGTGCTGCACACCTAAAGTCAGCGAACAAACACAACGTATCATTCGTTCATTTGCAATGGTTGCAAGAAATACAAACATTTGAATGGAGTAATTGATGATGGAGGCTAGACAATTATCTTCACAATGACTGAACCAATTTGAAGGTGATGATTTCAATTTATTCGAATTAAGGTAAATGTATGAAAGCTTTGTTCTGTTGTATATTTAATTCAACTTGTTTGGAAATAAAAAAGTAATGACAATTTTAATGTGTCAGTCGGGCTAAAGTAGATGAAACATGATCACGCAGAAATGGCAAGTACTTACTAACCAATTATGACCAAAAATATCGTGCATAAGGACACTTGATGTCACCCTAACCTTTAACCGGGTTAACCTTTGCTTATGTTACTTTAATGTCATAAATTTTACGAAACTAATTATAAGTCCCTTTTCATCCGTACCTTTTAAATTTGTTATTTAACAATAAAATTGCAGCTTCTTTGTAGATTTCTACATCAAAAAGACTTTGTTAAAATAAGGATTATTTGTTTAAAATATTAATTGTATAACTAAAGTCGAGGCCATATTAAATTACAAATTAAAATCTTAGGAGACGTAAATTGTTTCATTAACTTGTCGGCTTAATCATATAGAGGCATAATGATAAAGGCATTGTGTAGACGCCAAGAATAGATTTAATCTATTTTATCTACACGTATTAACTATTACGGATCATACAACAATCTACACACATCTACAATGAATTCATACATGGTTATTGTAACCAATCGTGCTTAATAACGCTAGTGTCCAGTAGGGTGTGACCGCTACTGCATCTATTTATATATTTGTAACACGATAGAAGAACTTCTCTTTTACATTAATATGGAATTGTCTAAAACTGAAATCCAATTCATTGTGAGAATTAGGAAGCAGAGAGTGCACTTGCGTTTGCGCACACACTTATGCACTATAATAAGGCCAGTCTACGTTAAGATTGGTCTCACGATCGAAATATGGTATGGACGAAGTTATTATATGAGCGAGCCGTTTACCGGTCACAATTTCTCATAACAAGCGCAAGTCTACCAAAAGCAGCAAAAAAGTTCCTGGCAGATTCTGCGCAGCGATAGCTCAGTGGGAAGACTAACAGACTGCAATTCAGAGGATCTCGGGTTCGAACCCACGTCGCGCACATCTTACTTTCGGAAGTTATATGACATTTAAAATTATGTGCGTATCAATTGACAATTATCGCCTGCTCCGTGCCTCGGAGAGCACGTTAAGCCGTCGGTCCCAGCTTCCATGAACATCTATGGCAGTCGTTATTGGGAAGTCAGTGCCCTATAATATCCTGACACTGGTTTAGCCTTAGGGTATCGTTAGCCTTCGGGTTGCGGAGGTCAGGTGGCAGCCGCTCCGTATAAAAACTGATATCCAGTCAAATCCGGTTAGACCAAAAAAGCCGACTCCTAAATGATTTGGGAATAATAAAGGCTAGGGAGAAGAAAAGATTCTGCGCAGATGACCAGTCTACGTTAAGATTGGCTGTCGTGATCGAAATTCCGTATCATCATCTCAGCCGAAAACGTCCACTGCTGGACATAGGCCTCCCCCAAGGTCTTCGACACAGACAAGGTCTTCCAAATTCCGTATAGAGGACCTTAAAATATGGTCGAGGCTATTGTCGTTTACTGGCCACAATTTCCCATAACACTCATGTTATGTACAACTCATTGTACGCAGGTCTGCCAAAACCAGCGCAAATAAGTCCTTGGCTGTCTTAATACTCTATCTATCAATATCTTCCTTCATCAACACATTTTTGTCGCTACACTTTGGCATTTACAATATTCGCGTTGCTTGTTTGTAATATGAGTAAGTATGATGTTTACCGTTGCCGCTTCCGTGTGCCGATGCGCACTGGGTCAGCGGTTACTACGTAGGTATATGGCAAAGGCCGCGCCTTCCACACTCTCTCTTTCATAAGGTCAGTGGCGTATTGTTTTCAATCACATTTCCTGTCTGATCTTTTCGATATTATAGATTAAATGTTTTTAATGCATATATTAATAAATATAGATTCTCTAGATTTCTTTTGAACTGGTTACATAGCTGATAAATCATATATGATGCATAGCAATATGTTTTCTATTGCGTTTATCAGGGGCAGGCGAAAGTGTTATAGAAATATCTCGGGTATCGCTGGGAACTGTGCAAACATTGAATTAACAGGCACGAGAAGAAGAGAACGGATCGATACTTCTATGTGTAAATCATATATACTATAGATATGGTTAGATAAATAAGAGGAAGTTATAACCCTTCTGATTCTGTGTCAAAGAATGCAAATTTTAGACTTTAGACTACTGGTTTATTAGGTCGTCGAAGCCCAGATTCGATCAAACCGGCATCGAAGCTAAAATATGAATATTAAATTTGATGCTAGCCCACTTATCTCATGTCAGGCAAGCTATTGTATGGATTATTTTGTTGGTAATGGTCAATAGGATGTAGTTAGTCCTTGTATCCAGTAGACATCTATATATACGCCCCACCTCTACATGAGAATTAAATACAGCGAGTGATTTATCGCATATTCCCCTAGCGTACTAGTACAATATGCGATAGCCGCTAGTTTACTGGTTTGTCTAACTCGGTGGCCGGCAACTTGCGGCTCGCGAGCCGCATGAGGCTCTTTGACTCCTCGGCTGCGGCTCTTCCACAAAATGTTTGGTGCATGTTAGTTATTCGAATGAATTTGAATTATCGATCGTTTCGAATACATTGAAGATGCAATTTAGCACAGGTACGAGTGTATAGGTTTAACTCTTTTAGTTAGTATTTTATAATTTAAATACGTTGCTAAACATGGTAGGTTTCTTCTCATAGATCAACCCTTTGCCTGAACCTAGCAACTAACCTAAATGTAGCTTCAGTGATTTTGTAAACTCACTCACCTATATATTTTGACATTCATAAGTGTTACTTTGTGACCCAATTGATTAAATTATTTTTGACTTTGACTTTGTAATAAATGATGAACTTTGTGATAAGCCAAACTTAGCCACTTAATCAAAAGTGTCTAGGGATCAAATACGTTTTAGAGGGTCAACGCAATTGAGGATTATTATTTTAACTTTTTTATTGTAATTGGTTCTTTTTAGTGATTTCACTATTTTTCAAACAAATTTTCTTTAAATTTCGGTAAAAAATAGAAAATCAACTGTCAATCAGGATTTCTATAAAAGTGTGTAATAGCGCTTTTATAAAACCACTACAATTTCTGCATCGGAAGTGAAAAACCTGCATCAATATGGAGCGAAGCCATTTAACACGAGAAGAGATCATAAGAGCCGTCGGAATATTGCAAGCTGATTCCAGGCAACGTACTGTGGCTGTCGCTCTTGGCACTACACAGAGCGTTACAAGTCGTCTCTGGACATGCTAACGTATCACGGGCAGCGTGACCGAGCGAAATGGAGGACGTTCTCGCATCACCACTCGCAAACAGGACTGGTACATCCAAAATACTGCTCAACGGAATCGTAACATGACCGCCATGATGTCAGCTACGAGGCACCACAGCTCTTCAAGCTTGTTGATAAGCGACCAAACCACCCGAAATCGTTTACGTGAAGTGGGTCTGCGTTCCCGAAGGCCGCTGAGGGTTCCACCTATAGCACCCTGCAATCGTAGGTCCCGATTGCAATGGGCTCGCGAACACAGAAATAGGGCGTTGTGTTTGTTTTTCCGATGAATGTCGTTTCGGTGTGAGACCAGATACAAGACGTACTCGGATTTGGAGGACTTCTGGACGTCAAGAACGTTTGAAATTTTGGCAGGAAGTTCATTCATATGGAGGTGGAACAGTAATGGTTTGGGCCGGTATTTGGATCGATAGAAGAACCGGTCTCACTTGAATCAGGGGCAACCTCAATGCTCAGATTTATGCGGAGAGGATCGTTTCAGGCGTGATCATCCCTTTGCGGAACTCGTTGGATGATTCATTTCGACTAATGCATGACAATGCACGCCCACACACGGCTAGAATCGTAACACGTACTCTTGCCGATGCTCGTATTAACGTCCTGCCATGGCCTGCTCATTCTCCAGACCTCAACCCAATTGAACACGAATGGGATATGCCCCAAAGAACACACAACAACTTTTTGACTTGTTAGAAAGAACGTGGACGGCCATTCCTCAAAGTGATTTTGATGAACTGATTTTAAGCATGCCAAATCGCTGTGATTGTGTTATTCGTGTTAATGGTAGAAACACAGACTATTAATTTGATAATTTTTAAAATAAAAATTCTAAATGATCCTCATTTTTGTCTATATTCATACTTGACGAATTTAACTTGGTTTAATTTTTAACAATTTGCAATGTCAAATTTTCTCAATATTTATAAAATATAGGGATAATTAAAGTTATTAAATTATAACTTAAACATAGCAATTAAAGTAAAAAGCTAGTCTGGAAGACTAGATTTGGCAAATATTTATTTGATAGATTTTTATACTTAAAAATGTACTTGATCCCTAGACACATTTGATGTGTGTATTAGCAATTTCAGCGTTAATAACAAATATTGACTTCGACATTTTATATCTTTTATAATGTGCACCAAGTTTGTTATCGCGTCGTGGATCTAAATAATATCTTTTGGTAAATATTTGAGGCGTTAGATAACAGACTTATCACGATATGAGTAGTCTACTGTAGTGTTATTTGTTTATTATTGATAGAATATAGCAAAAACGTGCGCGCACTATTCAATTGTATCATAATTATTTTATTTGTTTATTTAAGTATTACCAATAGAGTTTACAATGACAATTACATTATATGCTTTATGTAGTACTAGATTTTGTCCCTAACCTTAATGGCTCGCTTAAATAATAATAATAATATAATATTCTTCTATTATACACACAACACCATCTAGCCCAAACTAAGCAGAGCTTGTACTATGGGTACTAACAATGGATAATCATACATATTATATTTTGTTTTTGTAAATACATACATACTATATATACTTTTTCTGGATGAAAGCTAGGTACCCTGTGTCTTTTTCTGTTCACCTGCCAACGTGTAAAATTTCAAGGTGATCGGTCGGTACGGTCGGTAGTTAAGGCCTGAAAGGTTAAGAAACAAACAAGCTCAAATTTGCTTTTATAACGAGATAGGATTAAAGACGAAGAGGTATGACCCCAAGGAGTCTGCACACCAAGTTACAAGTCAATCGGTCCAGTGGTTCCGGCGTTATGCCTGTCACTAACAGACAGACACACAGAGCCACATAGTGTTTTCATTAACCTCTTCGAAGAAGACTTAGAGATTATTAATAGTTAAGATATATTATAATTATTAACGTTTCGAACTGTTATTCAAATATGCCTAGCATACCAGCAATAGACAGATTAACCTGCCAATTGTTGGTATGCCAAACATGATTGAAAACCTATTGTATCTAGCAGCCGGTGTGCCGCTGCCACTGTACTGTACCACTGTGCCATTTACAATAGGTTAATAGATAAAATACTGCAAGGTATTGTTATAACTGACTTTTAAAACTGCGCCACCAACGCAGCGGTAGAAAACGCGACTGTTGAGCATGAGGTCTTCCGTTCGATACCCGTGTCAATAATTGAAGTGTTGCTTTTCGGTGTCGAGAAATTCTCAGTAACAACAGCATTCTCCAGCAGTAGTAGTCTGGTAACGGCCTAGACTTAAACTATACTTGATGAAATGTAAGTGTGATGTACTCTGGCTCACCCTTTACAGAAATAGGTGTGAGACAGCATAGTCTGTATGTATGTATGTATCAGTATATGTAGCTTCTGGGTCTCGTGAGTCCGCGGATAGAGGGATAAAACTATTTTTAATCTAGGTACAGGACACGCTCGATTTAAGTCGTTCATTGACATCTAGATCAGTTAGTTTTTAGGACTATATCCATCTGGTTTTCGGTTACCGCATCATCAGGCTATAATACTCCACTGCTGGATATAGCTCTTCCCCAATGAGCGCCACAGCGCCCTGTCTTCAGCTTGACGCATCCAGCATCTGCCTGCAGTCTTTCGCAGATCGTCATCCCACTTGGTCGGCGGGCGTCCTACACTACGTTTGCCGAGTCGCGGCCTCCACATACCTATTACCGCATATCAATTGAATATTCGATTAAAAAAACATTGTCGCCTTGCCACTGCTAGTATGCTGTGTGTAATGGCTGGACCCAAAAATCGTGTGATCTCCAAATAGTTGTACCTACCGAGTTTATGTATTCTTTGTATCAGTAGTTTAATTTTTTTTTAATTCTTTGCGGGCAGATATTTTACTACTAGTTTAATTATGTTCCTAATTCTCTTGTTTTTTTAATATAATGTTCCAAAAAGAACGCACTTGGCTAGACTTCGCTATAGGTACCTGCAATTGGTCTTTTATTGGTTTTTTCCTGCAATTTATTAGAAGTTGTTTTATAAAACATTGGTTTTAATTTATTAGAAGCTGATTTATAAAACAGAACTGAAATGTTTTGTTTCTACAAACATCTCTGATACATTGCAGACATAAGAGGTAAACGTTGGAAAGAGTATATTTTAACGAAGTAGAACAATATAATATTTAAAGAACACTAAAACTTTTGAATAAATAAAATACTTCTAGAGATTTTAACAAGATAACAACATTATTTTACTATTTACTAGCTTTTGCCCGCGGCTTTGCTCGGGAACAATAAATTTTTTTGGCTGAAATTTACCGTATATACTTTTCAGTACCCCTGAAAACGTGTAATGCGAAATTTCATGATGATTGGTCGAGTAGTTAAGACGTGACGTGACACACACAAACAAACACCCATTCGCTTTTATAATATTAGTTAGGATAGTTTACATACATAGGTCATTCTACACACCCACGCGAAGGCACGGAGGTGTGTGGCTTTTTGTAAATACATAAATTAACACCTTACCGTACTTTGAAAACACGTCACGACGATTCCGGCTGTCATGCATAGCTATAACAGTCCATTTGGAAATTCGGTATCCTTAGACCGTACAGATGCGATACGTAGTGGTTTAAATAGTTGTATCCGCAAAAACACTGCAACAACATCGATTCCACACGAAACAAATTGTGTGATTCACAAATATTTAGTTTAAGGGGAATGACCATATGCGGTATCGCTTGATGAATAGAATCTAAGCTGTGACACAAGTTCATGATATCGATAATTTTTGTTCATAATTATAACGATTTTATAACGTAATGTGGAGTCTCACATTTGCCGGTTAAATAAACTTGAAATATTAGTTGTTTTATTTTCTATCATAGTTTTCCGTTACAGATTTTTTGTTGTGGTAACATTATTACACAGACACGTTGATTTTCTATATGACTATCAGTCAATTTTGTTATTATTTGTGACTATTAAACAGTTTTGAAAATCATACTATAAACATAATAATATTTTAAACTAACGAGTAAAAGAAATATTTAAAATTTAAAATAATGGAATAGAATAGTTTTTATGCCAAGAAATCGTTACCTGTGCGTATCGTACCTGTAAAATATTTTTTTATTAGCCCCTATCTAAACGAAGGTCTAGTACCAAGTAAATAAAACATTAGCTTTGAATCACGAGGAACCAGCCGGCTCAAGCTGGCGGCTAGTTATCGATTTTTTATTAAATGTAAATCGATTATTATTATTATTTTTGGCAACACTGTAACCTTACTTGTCAATCCTGTCGATGGCGCCGTTGTATAATAAATGGCAAACAGATTGTATGTTCAGTTTTGTTTGAATTTGTTATTTTTCGTGTGTGTTATTGTGCTCAATTGCTATATTAACTACATGTATTTTGAGAAAAACCCCCGACGCAATATTCATTTGAAACCCATATTGAAAAATTTTAATTTGTGAAAATATTTAATTTTGTGGTGGCGGCCATCTTGGATTTGAAATTTATCATAGTGATATAGTCATTCTATTAGTCAAGCCCTTTCATTTGATACCCATATTGAGGGAGTTGTGAAAAAATATGTAATCCGCCATTTTGTGGCGGCGGCCATCTTGGACCGAGTTTTATCAAACGTAGCTAAGAACACTGCCGACTAATTCACCTTTCAAACAAAAAGATCAAAATTAAAATCGTTTCATCCGTTCGGGAGCTACGATGCCACAGACACACACACACATACACGCACGCACGCACGCACGCACGCACGCACGCACGCACGCACGCACGCACGCACACACACACACACAGACACGTCAAACTTATAACACCCCGTCGTTTTTGCGTCGGGGGTTAAAAAAGATTAATATATATTTTACTGTGAGACAGACTCCTTGTGAAAAGTGATTGTGTTCGTCGATGTAAAAACTGTTTCCTTCCTAATGGAGTACTTGGTACTTTAAGTCACTTAGTCTTTAAATTGAGTTTGCGTACATATATATTTATATACTGAACGCAATAGCTTAATTAGATCTTAATCTTACTGTTATTTAAAGTATAAATAGTAAGTTTCTACATTTTTATTTACAAAGTTCATGCATATATTTCTCTGAAACCCGGCAAATTACGTACATGATGTTTATTTTTTATTAAACTACATACTAATAGGTACGAATCGTAAACAGTCGTTATCATCTTGACACTGTAATATTTATACAGATACTATTTTCCTTAATCGCTTGGGCATTCCCCTTTAGATGTTTCTTGTAGCCGTTGTTTGAATATCTGTAAAATCCTCCACTTAGCTGGGTTTAAGAAAAAATAAATGTAATTGGATATCTGGTTGTAATGGTTCTATTTTTAAAATGTCGTTAGTTAGTTGAGCGCTTGTTTGCAGAACTTAGCCTTGCAAAATGCCATAGTACCGACGCGCCACGTAAGGTTGGTTGCGCATGCTATCGTAGCTTCATTCAGAAAAAATTATAGGTGGTCGATGTTGGTGTAGTATTTGCTTCATCGTTCGAGATTGTTTAGAAACCTTAATGAGGAGACACCGGCTCATTTGGCAAAACCGTAATCATGAAATCAGCAGGTGTTGCTATACAGTTGATCTCTATACAATCGCTACATAATAACGTGATGCCAATTTTGAAAAGATGTTTTTTGAAATATCATTAGCCTGTTGTTATGCCTACTAAGAATATCATAATTTCTAGATATTGCAGAGGTCAGTTGACTGTATCTAGTCGAATCTGGTAAATATCTAGTTATTTTATATTTAATATGTCTAAGTCAATAAAACACCCAGATATTTTACACCTCTATGAGGATCTATCCGTGTATATAAAATTTACAAACACTGACTCTTGTCAGTAGTAGGGTAGTACTTTGTGAACAGCAGTCACATTCGACTTTCTATTGTCAAAAAATTCTGAGTAGCTGTCCAAAGTCTAGAGCAACGGCTCTTGTAGCCTCTTAAGACCTTTTGCCATCTATTGGCCGTTGCCAATAGGTTTAATCCCCATAATGTAGTACCTAAAGCCCGGCAAAAGATTACATGTTTGTCTACCCTCATAAGCGTGAGACTATGCATGAACACACAGCGACACATCAATCTAGACTGGACTTTGAACTATTATTGAACGCTGCGAATCGTGCGAGAGAGTGCGTTATATTTTTGTTACGCTCTATCTTTATCATTACATCGACACCACTATGTACTGTCACTTTCCGACAATTCTCTATTTTGTATGTAGCGTAGTTATGCGTATATAGGGTGTCTAACTTGATGTGTAGCCGTGTGTACACGTATTCGATACATAGCAAGTAAAACAAACACCGCATTAAACGTTTGGCCGGTGTCTGCCAGACGTCGATCGTAGAAGCACGTTGAATAATAATCAATTGTAAGCTCAGGAATTTAACACGTAATGAGGAGGCTATTCTCAGCTTGTTAGTTTAGAACATAGTATGTTAAGTAGAGGCCGTTTGTAGTGTAGTAAATTCATCAAAATGGTTATCTGATCTTCAAATAGGAATTAATTTATGCCACGAGTTTATAGCTGGCTCTTTGGTTTTGGCATAAATTAACGTTTATGTTTGCGGCCGATCCCAGATTCAGATCCTGTTTATTTGGTCAAGAAATCTGCTCGGTATATACATAGAAAGTAGTAACTGCTTACCATCAGACGGCTAGTGGTTCGATCCCCAATTCCTGAAACTGTTGTTTCGAGGCTGGGTATTCCATGTGTTCGCATTTATTTTTTAAATCCCATTGTGGCACAAGATTAATTCATAGTACGGGAGTTGTCTTTTTAAAGGGGAAACATACTAAAATATTTATGCTATAGAAGAAACGCAACGAAAATAGTCAAGTTTTATTTTTATTACATAACTAGCTTTTGCCCGCGGCTGCGCTAGCGTCATAGTAAGTAGGTTAGGTTATGTTACCAAAAGAACCATTTTCAAAAAAAATAATATTGTCTTTGTTACTCGGTAATAATATAACTTTTGATGGGGAAAGAATTTTTAAAATCGGTTCTTTAATTTGGAGATAAACTCTTACAAACAAACAAACAAAAAAATTTAATATTTCCTCTTTATAATATTAGTATATAGATTATAGATGTATACCAATCTAAAAACGTAAATTACGTATAGGTCTTTATTCTGTTTACTTTGTTTAAATTGCAGTATCTAAGCAAAGTGCACATCCCGGTGGTGCAGCACGGAGACAAGTTCATAGCGGGCGCGGGCGCCGGCGTCACCGCGGTGACCCTCACGTACCCGCTCGACACCATCCGCGCGCGCCTCGCCTTCCAGATCACCGGCGAGCATCGGTACACCGGCATCGCTCATGCAGCCACCACTATGTTCCGCACGGTACGTGGGTACTTGGCCAGACACTCGAATATGGACATCAGTGTTATGTTGTAGAACGTATATGTATCTCGACAGCTGAATTTGTAGTGAGATATCTAATTCACTTTCTATATATTTTGAGCGCAGCAGTACCTTCTGTTTTTTTAATCTTTATTAATATATAAAAAGAGGGCTTGTCAAACATAAATGCATGTTGACAAAAAAGTTGATATTTACTATTTCATAAGGAAATTCACGCATCCACTTTCGAGTTTTCTTGAATTAGTTCTTATTATCTATGTCACCCAATAACACTGCTGATCATGATTTAAAAGAACGGGACCGGATAAAACGGAAGGCTACAGGGTCTTTATAAAAACAGCCACTAACATTTACACAAGGATTAGGTTCTTATTCCAACTGATTCAAAAATTATTTGTAGTTACTCTCCACTTCGTTACGTTCGTCACTCTTTAAATCCAACCGTGGAAAATATACTGACGATGTAAGTCCGCATCAGACTAAGACTGAAATCAAAATTTATTATTGCCTAGTATATGGCCTAATATTCATGGTTTCTGTACCCAATCTTGACCATACCTTACTAACACGATGTACCTATATATAGATTAACACAGTGCAATGGTCGTGTATTGCAGGAGGGCGGTATCCGCGCGCTGTACCGCGGGTTCGTGCCCACGCTGTGCGGCATGGTTCCCTACGCCGGCTTCTCCTTCTACTGCTTCGAATCGCTCAAGTTCTTCTGCATGAAATACATGCCCACCAGCCTCTGCAGAAAGTGTGAAAGGAATACTGGTAACACTCACATTTTTATTACCAATAGCAGACGGGTCAACGGCGTAGGCTATCGCCGTTGACGCGAGACGAGACCGTTGGATTGGACTGCCACGCAGAGGCCGCGAGTTCAATCCCAAAGCAATCTCTGACTTTTTGTAGTTATGTGCGTATTAAATAGTTAATTATCACTCGCTTTAACGGTGATGGAAAACATCGTGAGGAAACCTACATGTGTGATAGTTCTCCATAATGTTCTCGAAGATATGTGAAGTCTACCAAACTGCCAAACCCTTCTCACACTGAGAAGAGGCCCGTGCCCAGCAGTGTAACAATACAAGGCTGATATTACATTATAGCTTATTTCATTTGTAGCGTTTATGTTTGTCGAGTTTACCGCAACACAGGGAATGTGACTGTATAAAAAAATGATAAACACTTTCACAAAAGATAAAACCCTTTCCGTAAACTTAAAATCAGGCAATTTCTTTACACCAGACCTCTACATTAATTTTAAAAATACCAATTATTGAAAAAGCGCTATAATTGGTGTACTATTTATTTCACAAGGAAGCGTTGAAATACAAACGCACTTCTTTCAATCACTTCTTTAGACAATGATAATGAAAATGCGATTGCATATTCTGTGCATATTCAGCAAACCTGCAAGACGTGTCGTGTGCCATTCATACATAATATCTAATAAGATAAAATGATCACCTTATCTGATTGTCTATAAATATAAATAACACATGATAAAGTTGTCTTTAAACAGAATTTACGAACAAAACAATCGAATTATTGCACTCAATATGAATCTGTGTTTTGAGTAGCTTAAATAATAGGTATCTTTAATTTTTGTTATTTTTGTAAATATAAATAAAGAGATATTAATCAAATATATTTTCTACTCTTGAACACTGACATGGCTAATGGAACAATATGTACTATTTGTCCGACTTCATGCATGCAAACAACAATAAAATAAAATTCTTACATAAACAGTTGCTTAAGAGCCGAGTATTCGTGCTAATAGTGTCAATGTATCTATCTATTAAATAGTGCAACAATAATAGTCGAATGAGGTGTGTGTGTTATTTGATCATCTAGACCCGGAATAACTATTTATAGATGACGCAATTTTTGTCCCGTGTCGAGCCATCGAACATCGAATCCAAAACACTCGGCGCAGCATCAGTGACAAGGCGACCATTTAAACCAATACGCTATCCGTGTAACAACAAATACTTAACTTTTTGACAGATGACATAAATTCGTAAAGAAATATCGACTTAATGCATTTAACAAAATGTTTTTTTGCTGTTTAGCTATTGATAGGGATGGATAAAAAATATCGATAAATGTTTTTCATTTGCCCATCCCTAGCTATGGGTAAAAAATATCGATATAATAAAATATCGATATATATCTATACCTATATTTTTTCATTTGCCCATCCCTAGCTATTAACGACGCGGGTTCCAGTACTTAAAGAACATACAATTGCGAGCTACGTGCTCACTGAGACAGGATGAAATGACTATTACTGAATAGCCATCTATCTATACCGTATGATCAGTCAATAGCACTGCACTAAAGCATCGTCTCAAACTCATCGCATGATCCTAACTAATATTATAAATGCGAATGTGAGTTTATTTCTTTGTTTATTTGTTACGTTTTCACGCCGTAAATACTCGACCGAAAATCATGCAATTTCGCATACACGTTGCTAGGGACCCAAGTTTGCTATTTTTATAAACTCCTCATTCCGACACGACGTAACTGCAATTCCATTGTCATTTTGCTAAAAGTTCGTAATCTGCAAAATTCATAATGGTTGGTCAATGGTCTCGTAATAGGATTGTGGTAGAATAACATTGTTTTGCCATTATTATAAAACCCGTTACAAGAAGTGATTTTTGAAAAACTACTACTAAATTTGAACATTTATTCATGCCAGATTTCGTTTATATACATATATTTTTACATATTATTTATTAATGTTAAAAGCAATTTGATCAAAGGAACTGTCAATCATCATGTACGAGATTACCATTCAATGCCATTTTTCAATGGAATGTCAGTGGTTGACCATCGGAAAGTCATAGTGACGCCATTATATTAGTAGAATACTAAACTTGTCAAAATCAATGATAGACCATTCTGACACCATTGGAATAGCAGAGTTGGGCCCCAGGGGTACAGAAAAGGACAAAGGGTACCTTTGTCCGTCCAGGATAAAAGCACTGTTCCCGAAAATTATTGCCTAAATCTACATTAACGCCAACGCAGCTGTGACCAAAATCTAGTTCATATATAAAATGTCAGGTCCTAATAGCTTCAATTTAATTAATAATTCAACGAACAAACACTTTTCCCTCCTTACAAAGTAACAATATAGGTCGGCCATTACTATAATTAATTTGTTGATATCAACGACAATATCTGCTAATTGCAATTATGATAAAAGGAAATGGATTAGTCTGAAGATCTGTTTGTGCGCGTACTGACTCCAGCTTATTAAAACATGTGTCATTACGTGTTTTTCTAAGATAAATGGACTATTATATCATTGCTTTGTTGTCTGGGAATATAATAGATTGGTCGCCTCGTAGTTATGGTTTTGGATTTGAGATCATAGATGCCATTGCTCGATTAGATTTGAGATTATAATGCGGCTTAGTGGACGATTCGCCAGAATTTAACTCGTCCGAATCGGATGAACCGACACTTTTGAAAATATTATTTTTCTGTAGGCGACTCGCACGAATTGTATTTATTGCAGTGAATTTAATAAAAGTACAGTCAAGTACAGAACTGACACGGGTAGTATATTTTGACATGAAATGAGACACAAATTAATCAGTAATAACTTTATTTGCATAAAAACTAGTAAAAGTCTTTTCAATCCGTTGTAATAAAATTTAACGGGTAACTGTTCCTCAATTTTTTGCCTTTGTTCCACCAAAATAACTAATTTCACAGCAAAATATGCTTATTAAAATATTTTAAAAAGATCAAACTAAGTCTACCTAAGGAGCCCCGCGAAGCGGGTCCCCTATTTTTGGGTGGGTTTAAGAAGAAACCTAACATAACCTAACCCTTCCGAGACGGAATGCAGTGATTTGAGGCGTATAGGTGCTCGTTATGATATAGGTATTTTAGAAAGCATATTTTGCTGCGCAATTAGTATTTTTTGGTGGTCATTATATTCAATCCCGATATATTTTACTTGACAATACTTTTCATTGCATAAAATACAATTTGTGCAAGTATCCAACAGAAAAATATATTTTTAAAGTGTCACTTCATCCGATTCGTGCGAGTTAAATACGGGCGAATCATCCATTAAGCCTATAATGCAACGTAAAAATTATTTTAAACGCAGTTTTTTAGTCTTTACGTAATCTATTAGCTGGTAGCCAGTAGGAATAATTCCTAGTGGTCGGTCAACACTCAAACAGCGGACACAAAGAACACTCAGTGGCGCGGCAATGCCAAGGCGACTACTTAAACTTCTACGCCATCCGTGCAGTCAAATTTAAAACCTGCAGTCCAAATTACCTAAAAGTTTTAATTTGTTTATAAGCGATGTGTGAATTTCGATATATGATGCGAACCGTAAAGGTCGCAGTGGCACACCGACGGCCCGATAAAATAATTGTCAATTATATCTGGCATTCCAAGAATTAAGAGGTTCATCTTTCGAATTACTTGAAATCTTATATTTGGTTCGAATCATCGATAGACGCATTCCATATATATTATTTTTTAAAACAACTCCCGTTCTATGTACAATGCCTGTGTCCCGAAGAATGTATAAACATTCAAAGATCGGTCGTTTAAAACAAAGAACATCCAGACTCACAACAACCGTTTCTGGATTACACAATTTTTTGTCCCGGTGGGATTCGAACCCACAACACGCGGCGCAGTGGCAATGGCGAGGCGAACAGTTAGACCACTACGCCATCCGGTCAATGCGCATCAAATTGTAATTCGAGCTGGAAGCAGTTCGAATGCGGATTGCCAACATTTCGAAACATTAAAAACAATTGTAAACTTCTAATAGTACAAAGTCCAAACAGTCTAGGTTGACGTGTCGCTGTGTGTACTTACGCTATCTTTATATATCCAGGTGGTCTGGTGCTGACGGTGCCGGGCAAGCTGGTGTGCGGAGGTCTGGCGGGCGCGGTCGCGCAGTCAGTATCCTACCCGCTCGACGTCACGCGCCGCCGTATGCAGCTAGCCTGCATGGACCCACACACCGCTAAGTTCGGGTATGCCACTCTCCTTAACATACCTACCTACATACTTAAGGCTATTTTATTAGGCCTGGCCCATAAACAGCGATGGTCTACATACAGTCTGAGAATTTTAAATTAATCTTTTCAGTGTCCAGTTCACCCCATGAGAACAAAAAAACGTTCGTGTGCATGTAACTCGCATCCAAATTGTGTCTATATGTAGCTTGTTGACTCATAGCCATGCCCGAGTTAAAATCACTCATCACACGACCCGGATGCGTACTCTCGGCACACGAACGATTTTTTGTTCGACTCATAGGGTGAATTCTTTTATTCTTTAAACGGTTAAAATAATAATATCATGAGGTGGCCTTTTCACATTTATTAAGTAAACTTATGGCTTACAAGTAAAAGTTATACGAAAGATAAATCGTATACTATCTCTCTCTTGTTAGGTTAAAGAAGAGAGATGTTGAGACTTTTATCTTATAGATAAATTATATTTGGTGGTGGTGGTACAAGTCCTTAGCCTCTTATTTACGCCATTGGTCTGCCACTTTATAATATCTATACTAGATAACTCTATCGACTACAATGTTACTTTAAATGATTGCATTTAAATGAAATACATATAAATAATTGGTATATAAAAGGCTAGCAGGTCGATGCAATACAATGCGTGGCAACAGACACACCTAAATATAAACGCATGTCCACAGTCAAGTTCGTTAGTATAGTGATATACAGGCCTCAGTAATATGTAACTCTTTAAATTTTATATATTGTTAAAGGCTTTAGATTTATGTCAACATATTAATTCGACTGTACGTCACTTTGAATTAGGTCAGACAAAGCCATTACAATATTTAGCCGCCGACATCTAAATTTGGTAAGAAATGCCAAAGCAAAATATTTATTTATCAAGATGAAAAAATATTTATTTATCAATAACTTCTTGTCTATAAATAGATTTTAGCATTATATTTGTATAGTGGTTAATATTACACAAGTAAATAACATATTTGTGTAACTAACTACCTCTGTATACTCTAAATATATCAATATCTCAAACCAAATACACAACACAAATAACTACCTATATCTACAAAAGAGACACATATTAATTTTATAACATTTTCAAAGTCTAGAAATCTTTTAGTACCCTAACAATTCAAGTTGTTACCTCAAAAGACCTATTTTGCAGAGTTACACTGCCAAAGTTATTGATTTTATTAAGCCCTTAATAAAATCAAACAACTCATTAGATAAAATTAGTTGGGCCTATAAGTGATGCATTCGCAATTACGATTTTAATCAAGAACACGAGGCACGCACTTACATATATCGTATTGTCAAAACATTCTAATTAAATTCGAATGCAATTGTGCAAAAATTGTTCGTTACTATGAGGTAGAAAATATATTTGGAACTGAGATATTGATTTAAATAAGCACGATGTATCTAATGAAACTTGTTTTAAACAGCACGTCCTTTTTCTCTAATGATCTACCTAACGGTATATGTGCATAGTATGCACTGCATACAAGACTGAATGATAATTGCATCACAGCTGTAGATACACACACGTCACAATGTCTTATAAAAACGCGGTATTTAAAAAATCTTTGTTAGAAAGGATTGGTTTGAATTTCAATTTCGTTTTACGAATAATTTAAAAAGCCTAGGTAATAATTATGACTTATAATTCCAATTCCAAATTCGTTTTTATTTTATAACATTAGAGTACATACTTTGAATTGCTTATTTTATAACTGGAAAGTCACGATAAGAAAAAAGAAAGAAGACACATGTTCGTACTTATCGCCTAGCATGATGCATTCTATATTATTTTTGGTCACATTCGAAACAAAACGTAGTGATTCTACGCTTATCAGCTGTGGTGCAATTTGAAATTAGTTTATATCAATGAACCTGTCAACTGTCGAATGCTTGTACCATTGATGTAAATGAAATAGACTGTACCAGCATTCGACATTTGTAAATATACCTAACTTTATAAATGTATATTTATGTAATTATTACTATTATAATGTACCCTTTCTTTCCTATACATACTAATGCAGCAATATTTCTGATTGCATGTTGTTTCACATGGTGTTGGCAACACTTGCAGGAGGTTGGTTGTAATATAATTTGTATATTTTTATTATATTATTAGAGACTATAAGTTTTGCTAGCCACACATGGATTAGTCAATCCAACTTGACTCAATCTTGCATTTGTGGCAAGAAACTCAGCATTGACCGCTGTGTAAATATTTGGGTCTAGCATATGGGCAACTGAACTGAACGGCTCATGGCTTCACGATGTTATAAATATCTATTTAGGTAGCAGTAGCAATTAATATTAGCAGTTTTATAATTATTATAAACGCTACAAGGCTTACATAATATATGTAACTTTAACTCACGCCGTTTGTACTGGAAAAGGGCTCATAACAAGCTCGCCTCGAAATCTTCGGTCTAACCAAACTACTGGGTTATTTCCTCACAATCTATGTTACTTCTTTTTACTATATGTGTGACCTCTTTTTCAGAGGCTCGCTTATTATATCAAGCTGATGTTGATTTCAAATACCTACTCATAGTTAAAGAATATGTATCGTATCGCATTCCAAACGACAATGTATCATAATGGGGCAGTAGACTCTTAACTACTTGTGCGCCCTTCACTGACTATGTTTTATATTAATTTATAATAGTACTACTTACGGTACCATTATAAATTAATCTTTTTGAAAATTTTACAGCATTCGTGCTGTAAAATTAAAGATATGCTCATACCCGTTCAATGAGTGTATGTTTTCATAGCTCTTGTCGGCATGTCTAAAAGCGTCCTCTAGTGACAACGTCGGTGAACTAATCAAAATACAATGGAAACACATGCCAATCGCCAAACCTATTATTTCGAACTGAGTAATTTAATTAATAGTCGCCCTATATTTATGTACCTGTTATTTTTTTTATGCTTACTGTGTGTAAAATTGTTTATAAATATATTTTTGCAAGCATCTCTTATCTATAATTACAAACCATTGAGATGTATAAACCCCAGATAATTAATATTGGTATATGTACATATAGAGCACACACTGAAAAGAGACTCGTGCCCAGCAGTGGGACAATTTGTATACAGAGCTGATATTATTATTAATAAAACTATGAATTACATTTCCTCAGCACCGGTATGGTCAAAACGCTGACTCTCATATACCGCGAGAACGGTATAGTGAAGGGTCTGTACCGAGGCATGAGCATCAATTACATTCGAGCTATACCCATGGTGGCCACGTCCTTCTCCACTTACGAACTGATGAAGCAACTACTGCAACTCGACACTGGCATGAAGGTCTCGTAGAACAATCCTTGAAGTAAGCATACTATTTATATTCTCTTTTATTATCAGTATAGCTAAAGTAACATCTGTCATAGTGAAAAATCTGTAGGCTGCTTGCCTACCAGGGTTTAGATGTTGCGTGATAACGTCTACCTAGTAGTAAATCGTTTTAATATTTGTAATTACAATAAAACAAAAAATAAACCGATGGTGCTGCTTGTCTTTGTTCCTTTTACTGGTCTTCTTTAGTAAACAAATATGGGCTAATGTTAGCTATAGACAATATTATAAAGAGACCCATTTCTATGTAGTATTTACTTTTAGGCACCTCTATTAGATAATTAATTGTCCAAAAGCAGTAACCAAATAGTTTTATAAAGATTTAGTAAGACAGGTAATAATGGTCTATTCGTAGGTAGCTAGGTACAATATTCTGTCATGTAAGACGTTATCACCAATACTATCTGCGACAGATGGCGCTTATTTCAAACGCAGGCCTACGTGTGTCACAAGAAAAGTTAAAATACTACAATACATTATTTTATTGTAGTTTCTCTTTTAGCAGATATTACTTTATTTTTACGCAATGTATTTTGGCTTGACGCCATTACAAGCTTATTACCATGACTATACAACTGTATTAGTTCTTTCTAAACTGTCTAAAGAAAGGTTAGACGCACACTTATTTACTTCTATATAAGTACTTATAAAAATCAGTATTTGATAATGCTCATTTGAGTCGATAAATATCAAACGCGCTTAAGTCACAGCTAGTCAACTTTCGAGGAAACGGTGTTGCTACTGTCCGACTTATTTTGTGGTCTAAAGTAGAGTTTAATACTGCCAAATCGTTCGAAATAATATCAATGGGCAACACTATGAAAATGAAAGGTATACCACCATTAGGTTATTAAATAAACCGGTTTTTATTTTGGACATAAGCACCTTTGATACTAACAGTATGGATTTAAACTCATTTGAAATAAACTGACATTGGATTTAGGCAGTTATGAAAAACCACAATGTGACTTAGGCTGGTATGATGTAACTAACTAATAAAGGGACGTACTCGGGTAAATAGACCCCAGGGATAAACAATTAATAAAAACCAAATTAATAAATGAATAAATTTACTTATACATACCATAAAACAATCCTTTCGTATGCGCAACCGTGCCCCGCCTTCGAACGCCTACGTGCGGGAAATATTGAGCGCGGAGAGCGCGCTCGCCGTGAATCAGATTTTCTCGATAATTAGCATATAATTGAATGATGTATATAAAAGTGTCGATAGTTTCTGGTAGTCAGATAACTAATGAATAGTATTCACTAAATTTTTTTGGTAATACATGTTTTCCTAATTTTTTATAGGCACTTTATAAACAGGTTTATGAAACTGCTGACATAATGTTATATTTGACCTTATTTTTATAAAGTTTTCAAATTATTTTCGTTTTTTTTTATATTACCTAAACAGGTAAAGGTTACAACTAACAGAAAATACAAAAAAAAGCTGGAATTACATGTTATTATACATAGTAATATCATTTTGAAAATTCAAATTGAGATATTGAAAATGGCAACTTAGCTCTTGAGTCGCGCCGACTTTCGAGTCTTTTTGTCACGAAATTAGTTGATATCAGAGATCAAAATGTACTCTGTTTATGTAACTGAATACCCTTTTTTCTATAAAAATCATAAAAAACACATAAACGATGGAATAAACTGAGGTTTTTGAAGAAAACCTCGAAGTATAGGTGATTTGACTACCCTTTTAGACACGTAGTTTCTAGCATCGTGCAATAGTCCATAGAGTATAAAAACGACTGTATTGCTCACTTGAATAAACTAGTATTCTTATGGGATATTATTCAGTTCACTCTCCATAGGTAATAATTGTAAAAATCCATTAGGAAATCGGTCAATTTGAAAATGAAACGTGAAAGACTGTTTATATGTGTGCGTGCATTGAGCCGAGCGTAAGCTGCTTAGGAGCAGGTCTGCTCCTAGCCCAAATGGAATACTTTGCTAGAGAGCAGATTTGCTCCAAGGTAAAATGGTATAGCTTGCTAGAGAGCAGATATGCTCCAAGGTCAAATACTTCAAACTGTATACTTTGCTGGGGAGCAGATCTGCACGCATATACAGCGGGTTTGTAATAAACAAAAATAGTTCTTTTGTTTAATATCAAATTGAGGGGTATTCAAGCAAAAATGCATGTGTCGTCAATCCTCATGACTTTTATTTTCACAGATAATAAAATGGGTTTTTCTCTGTTTTTACAACATGTCACATGTGTGTTTGCTTTTATACCCTTAACTACTAGGGATTAAATAAAAAGGTAGTAGTGAGACGTGGTGTGTATTTATTCAGATAACGTATCAGCATTTTGTGCACATCAAAGGAAGTACCTAATTCAAAAGAAGACACACAAACTTCTTGAGAGTTTCATTATATAAAGGATATATTTTTTCTACCTATTTTATGCCAGTAATAAAACAACCTTTTTGTAAATAATATATTTCCGTAAGTCTGAGAAAAATATAAAACTTAACATTATTGAAATTTCTGTTTGCGATACATAAAATATTACCTATGCTTAACATTATTTGAACTTTCTTTTTAACACAAAAATAGTGATATTGTATGGAAACGTCAAAAATTAATCTATGTGAAACAATTAGAATGCCAAACTACTCAAATCAAAATATTTAAAATTAAAATAAAGGTATACATTGTTTTTGAGATATATAACATTGTGACAGACAGACACACAGACAGACGGACAGACGGAAGAAGTTACCAGTTAATAGTAATACCCTTTTGTATCATTTTGGTAGGGACGGTTCCGTGAAGAAAACGAAAACGAGGAATTAATTTCTTCTTTCTTTAAAGAAGACAACTTCCGCATTAGGACTAAATCCTGTGTCGCGCGGGACTTTACAAAGATACAACTAACAGACACAATGAACACCCAGACTCGAAACAACAATTTATGAATCACACAAAGTGTTGTCTCGTGTGGGGATCGAACCCACAACACTCGGCGCAGTGTCAAGCGGCGAGGCGGCCGTCTAAACCACTACGCCAACCGTGCAGTCAAATTAGAATTATTATATATTTATTAGAATTATTTGAATTATATTTTTATTATTTGAATATTATAAATTGAAGGAATTAATTGAAATAAAAAAGGGCTACTTCTCGGGTGACAAAATGAAGTTAATTTATAAAAAAAATGTAATCAATAATAGAAATGTTGTCTTAGCTTTTAACTAAGACAACGTTTCCAATGTGTGATACTCTTTCCAACATTGGCCAACGCAAAGAAATACTTGACACTGGCTGCAGTTAATGTTGGAGAATATCGTGCGCCGTTGCTTCGCTACACATCTCGCACAACGCCCTCTTTTATGCCGCACCTGTTTTTTCGTCCGCTCCTCTGTAACTTCGCAGTGATCAGGGAAGTGATCCAGCTGCTTGTTAAGACGACAGACGCCTGTGGCAGTCGGGTAGCGATGTTCGCGGGGCTGGACGTTGACGCCATATCTTTCACATAGCTCTGCAGCCAGTCTATATCTAAATTGCCGGTGGGTCATTTTTTTGTGTTGGCCAATGTTAGAGCAATATATTACATACGAATTTAATATGCCGATATTTAAAAATCTTTTGAAAACCTTAATGTACCATTTAATTCCTCGTTTTCGCTCAAGTAGGTACGTTGACAATTTTTGGTCCTTGAGGTCCACTCCCCCCATGAAACTATTATAATCCTTAACGACTACAGGTTTTTGGATTACTTTTCCTGCTCTTTTGGCTGCCGTCATCTCAGCATTGTGGTAAGTAGACACTGTGGAAACTAGTTTTACATCTTTCCACGCTAAAACTGAAACGTCACCACAGTGTCTACTTACCACATCCCCCCTTGCCATTCTATTGTCCTTTAAATTTTTTATTACTGCAGGTGTGTCAACCCTTCGTCGGTTTAAAGTACCGACGACATCTGTGTGTTTTGATTTTAAAAATTTTGTTAGTGCTACTGAGTTGTACCAGTTGTCCATGAATAGAGTATATCCTTTGCATAGATAACTGGTAATCAGTTTCAGCACTGCTTTAGCACTACTATTTTTAAACCCGTAAAGGGACTCTTGATCGTCCTGGGCTGTACTCTTGCCTGTGTAAATGATCACTTTTAACACATAACCCGTAATTGCTTCGCAGAGTTCAAAAGTTTTTATACCGAATCGCGCTGCTTTGGTACGGATACATTGTAGCCAGCTTAAATGTCCCTTCCAAAGCAGCAGCGATTCGTCTATAGATAGCTCTCTGCGAGGCGTGTAGACAGTACTAAACTTATTGTTGAGATAATCAACAATAGGTTTAATTTTGCCCATCTTTTTCTCCTCAGCGGTGGTTACTAAAGTGGCATTGTCCACGAAGTGGAGGTACCTCATCAGGAGGAGAAAGCGATCGCGTGTCATAAGGCTTCGAAAGCCAGGCATTTCCAAAATACCGGTAGACCAGTATTCGTCTACCCTAGCCCTAAAGCACATACCCATTAATATAATCACGCCTATTAGTCTATAAATCTCGTCCACCGTGGTGTCAACCCATTGGTTACACCGCGAGTTACCGCTGATGGCGTTGAGGTCTTCGGTTAGCGGAGCGATGGTGTCCCACGCGTACCTATTAGTTTCCACCGACACAGATTCGATTAAAGTCTGGTCCCAAATTTGAGTAAATATGTTCAGGGGAACGGTCCCTTCAATTTTGGGACCAGATTCTTCCCTGAATTCTTCCCTCTGCCCTGTAAATGTGGAATAGTCATCGGACCAGTTAATGTCTGTACCGGAATTTCCCTCTTCGAAGGACGCAAGATTTTCCTCTTCCTCCAAATCATCTTGTAAGATCTGATGTAGCTCTTCAAGGGTCATTTCTTCGTCCTCTGCTTCACTTCCGGTGTCTACAGCAAGGGCTTCGGCAAGCGGCGCATCGAACGGAATCTCATCCTATAATAACATGCAATTTCCCGTAACATGCAAAACACTTAATACCCTAAGCCTTTAATACAGTGTACCACAACCAGAGGTTAATCAAAATCAGTTAAAAACTCAGTACTTATTTGTATTTCAGCAGTAAAATACACGTGCCCCTCCATTACATATATATTTTTAATACGATTAGTAGCAACTAATATCATTGCGAATGCGGTATTTCATGTTAGTTTAAAATAATGTATAAAGATTAGTAGTAGCTTTATCACACAAATGTTAAGTCCCTTCCCTAGTAACACACACACCACACAGGAAAAAAAATCCACCAAAAATTGACTTTTTGGTGGATATTATAACTGCACCCACCCCACACGAAGCAATTTAACAAAAAAAGTAAGTTCATCATACCAAGATTCAGAGCAGGCGCAATCCAACGAATTAAATCAGCACTATAAAGTGAGACTTTGATAGTTACATAGTTGTTTGGTATTTTTGCAAACGAATCCTTAACTTTTTCTTTGTAAATGAAAAAAGGTATACATACATCATCCTCTCCGAATAGCGTTCGTGGCCTTAAATGTTCTTCCTCTACTACTTCAATTCCCTCACCTACTCTGAGTGTGCCGGGACGCCAAGGCTATAATAAACGAAATTAAAATGTTAGTAAACAAAAAATCTAAATTCTGTTGATATTAAATTTTGAAATACCTTCACGTTCCCCGAAGGAGTTCTTTCCAGCACAACCTGCTGGTCCCCAACTCGTAGCGTGCCTTGCGGAGTCCTCTGTACTGCCAATGCATTAATCAAAATCCTACCAGATGGCGTGGTCGGTGCACTCATTTTTTGATCTTTAAGAATAAAAGAATTATAATTTATGTAAGCGTTTGTTTTTGAAGTAAACAAAATTAATCTAACAAGACATTTACAGTCGTAATCTTATTCTTCAATTATTTTAAAACATTAAACATACTTTAGTGAACTTACGAAAACAAATTTCTTATTTGAAAAGTTTAGTTATTTATAATAAAACTAAAATACGCAAGTACACGTACGTACTAGAAACGAAATAACTGCATAATGACATAACTTGTTTTGACTCTAGATATGAGTTCGCTTCGCGATCTTTACGGAACATGTCAAAACCTGTAAAATACTTAAAATGTAGGCATAGTCCCGCCGCGCCGGCCACCGCCAGGCAACTATCCGTTGCATCTCTAATAACAATTGAACGACAAATTTTGGAGCACGTAGCACATACACCTTATTTTTTTTTTACATAAAAAGTAAGCATTTATTATATATATTTAGTCATTTATTTTCATAAATATTGGTTATAATACATATTTAGTTTTTTTTTTTGTAATAAGTTAGATACTTTTATATAATGTAGTATAATGATAAAAAAACGAAAAATAAACCGTCTGTATATGTGATCAGATCTGCTCCTTAGTAGCTTAGGCACAATGCAGTCCACTGGCGCCTTCGTGTACATACACACGGCGTCGCCATTTTAATTTTGCACTAGTGTGTGTGTATTTTGGACCAATTTTCAAAACGAGAGAATAAGCAATAATCTACAACTTATTTTACAAAACGAACTATATTTTCAAATTCCTTATAAAATTTCCTATTGGATTGCTATTTGCAAATCTTCTGCAAGTCTCAATTTTAAACTCCCTTACCGTTATTTGTCTATACATATAAAGTCCGTTATAAAGTCTAAGATTATATCAACGATTTTTGCCCAAAAATGCGTATTCCGCATTTATTTATCGTAAATAAGTATTAGAAGCTAAGTAGAAAACAATAACTTACCTTTTGTATAAAGATTTCCGTCGTAAAAACACACTTTTTAGCGAGCCACAGTTGCACAGTCTTACGCGACGAAACGTTAGGTTTTGAATGAAAATTTTCTATTTTTTCTAAGAAGAGTGCTTGAACGTTCGAGTCTGTATGGTTCATTCATTCATTAGGTGTACAAATAAAATAACTTTACACTCTATTACCAAGTATTTGGGTCTAAATTTTAATAATTTTCGAACAAATCCCGTTGGTGCAGATCTGCTACCTAGCAGATAGCGTACACGGAGCAGATCTGCTTCTAAGCATACGAAAGGTTAAACCATTTACCAAACGTGTTTACAAAGTAAAACAAAATTATTCACTCAACAAAATGTTTTTTTTTTTACATAGGAATTATTGATATTATCAAATGATATTCATAGCTACCATGACTATAAACATCTAATCATTTTGCACCAAAGTAATATAAAACTTAATCAACTAAGAGAAGTCCCTGCTAAAAAAGACATTATTGTGTAATAGGTATGTAGTACCTATATACCTATTCGTAATAAAACCATAAAAGAAGGCACGTGGTTATTCATTCCCCCTTGTTTACACCGTATCCAAGATTTCATCTAATAAGTATTCAGCATCATCATTTACTGCATTATCATCCTCTTGTTGTGGAAAGTTTCCACTTTGAGACAATACATTTTTGTAATACTCTAAGTCAGGTAAGTCTCTCCAGGCTTCACCAAAATGCTTTTCAAGAAGTTTATTAACGTCAGTTAATTTTTCACTTTTAACAGTAAAATATGCATCTATTCTGTCCGGTTGAATTCTAGATATAGGTATTCCACGTTTCGTTATAGTCTGGGGATTGCAAATATCATTCCTATATGATATCTCGCCTCGGACCATTATTTTCCGGCGTTCTGTCTTTTCTATGATAATCCGCTTTGTTTTACTTATCTGGAAATGTAATGTTTGAGTGCTCTTTAGCACATCCCTGCACGCAGTCTTCCAGTCAAAAATAGGGACTTCAGTGACCAAACGTCGAATGGTAGCTTTAGACGCCATGATATCTATATAGGTCTGAGGATTGCATATAGTTTCTAGCTGTCTTATATTTTTTTCGGTGAAAGCAAATACCCGATCTGGTGGAATAAAGCTATGCCCAGTGACAGGAAAGACAATCTCTACTTGTTCTACGCTAGATTGTGTGTCGTACAGCCATTTAGCAACCATTCCAAGAAGTATTGAATTTTTGTTTTGGCCGCCGCAACCATCAGCCACAAGCCTTATCCGCTTTTTGCCATTAAGATTTATTTGATTCAGGCAATGGTACAAACAAGATGATATTTCATTAGCGCCTTTGGCTGCCATGTCTTCTGTCCACACATAAGAATAAACATTGTCTTTGGTGAGGTTAGCGTGAGAGTTTCCCTCAACAATCGTGAAGTTATATATGTATAACTGCCGAGAATAATAAGCTGATTGGTCAGCTACTTTGGGCAAAGGTAAATTCTTCTGACAGTCAAAAGACAAAATAAGGATTTCCGGGTTATCTTCCTTTAATTTCTCGAAAAAGCATTTTGCTCTCATTTTGTGTATCCTATACAGCGTACGCAATTTTTGTTTCTCAGTTTCACTTTGCTGTAATTTTAGCTTTTCTAACAGCTGCAAGCAGTCCGAACACACATCTTGGCGTGGAGAACCGAACCCAATATTGAAAGAGGTATTAAATACTTTTCTGAAAAAACTTTTAGTCACCGAGTATCCCGGCATAGATTGGTCCTCATACATTTTGTATAATTTAGAGATGTTTAGGCTTGGATCCAAATATATTCTCCTTTTTATTTTGCCTCTGCAATAATGGCTTTCTAATGGCTGAAATTTCATCACAAATTTCTGTACAGCTTCTCTCTTCGAACGGAAATCGAAGTATTTTCGGTCTCCTCCACGTTTTTCTGATGGGATTTCTCCGGTGGCTGCGAATCGATTAGAAACTCCTTTTATCCGGCCCTGTTTAATTTTTAATATGCCACAAAATGCAGCGAGACAGACAGGAACTTTTTGTTTATTTTTGTGCTTACTAACAAAATACTGCTTTGAAAAAGTGCGCCCGTTTCGAGTATTGTTTCTTGCGCGTCTCCTTTTAACAGGGTTCAAAATCAAATGTTGCAAAATATAATTATCTTGACTAATTTTGTTAGACTGACTGTAAAACCTTTTGTGAAAGTAAAAGATATCGTTTGAAGATAACGTTTCACATTTATATACACTCTTTTTGTTGTGTTGACATTTCGGTTTTTCTGGCAAGGTTTTCGCAGAGTACAAGTAGCAATTAAAAACTAACTTCAGAAACTAATATTATCAATATACGACGCACGAAGGCAAGACCATCTGGGGAAAACGTAAGTAGTAGGTATATTGGACAGAAAATGTCTATGTAGCTGTATTACATTGCTAGCTTTGCCCGCGGCTCCGCCCTCGTGGATGTCGGTTATCGCGATAAAAAGTAGCCTATGTCACTCTCCAGCCCTCCAACTATATCCACACAAAAATCACAATAATCCGTGGCCTCATTGTATCGTGAAAGAAGAACAAACGGACAAACAAACACACTTTCGTATTTATAATATTGGTAAGGACTAGTAAGGATAAATAATTTAAATTATTGGTAATGTAGGTAGGTACCTATATATTTAACCAATTTATTTTATTTGTTTGCTACTTTGGCAGAGAACCAAATGTAATTGTTTAAAAGTTACGAATAAATGTTGCTTATTACCGTGAAATAATACTTATTTTTATAAAAACGTTGCTTATAAAGGGTTCATTTAGGTAATAAACCATAAACACGTGCATATGTAAACAAAGCAATAAAAGCATAAACGTAAGTACAACAGTGAATCCGAGGTTGATAATATTTAGGTATTAGGAGTCCGGCCCTGTTTTTGGATGGTATGTATCACCAAGTGACTATAACACAACTCAAACAAAGTGAAATTAAAACAGTAAACTTACAAATCCTTCTGTCTTTTTTTCTGTTTTTCATTGTGCTGCAACTTTGACTTCTTTTTAGCTAATTCTGGTTTCACAACACTTATTTTTTCCTCCATAATTTAATAAAAATCAAAGCACACGATACGAAATCCACCAGCTTATGAAAACAATGGCGGCCATGACACTGCGCAGGGATGTCTGTCATTGGTCGAATCGGACTTGAGCGAGTTTGATTTATACTGACATTGTGACTTATGCAATATTGAAAAGAAAACGAATAATTTGAGCCTTATTTCAATGGGAAACAGTGGACTTTGTTTGAATTGATCGGAACTAAAATATTTATTTTCGCGCGCAAAATCAGATTAACCAAAAACATATAATAATGACTATAGTGGACTTAAGCACGTTTGATATGTATCGACTCATTTGTATTTAATATAAATGCAGTCTAGGAACAATTTTAAATGTACGTATAATGTCTATTGTAAGTGAAACTGTTCCTTCGTAACACTTGTATTTTCAACTTCAAGCATCGACCATATCACATTTCGTTGCTATGTTTCGCATCAAATAAAAACATGTTAATGTAAAAAATAGTAATAAGAGTAATTATTGTGCCTTCCACCATATTCATTAATAAGGAATTATATTTCTTCGGCTTTTTTAAGTTTGATCAATAATTATTGAGTAGATAATTTATGTTTTTATTCAAATGTCCGTTTTAACATCCTCCATTAAAAGCCAATTCTGTATAATAATAATGATCGTATCACCTCGTCATTTAGAGGTCATTATTACTACGTTCCACTAAACAGGTTGGATGGCTACATAACCACTAAATTATGCATATTAAACAAGACGCGTTCGACCACGTCGGACGCGCATATCATAACGGACCGTTTGAAATTCCTTTAGACATACTCAAAATACGAAAACGTGGCTTTAATTTTCGATTAAACGCCGACACGGTTAGAGATTATATTGATTGAACACTGGCGTGCACGAAAATTATTTAGAAAGGTTAACAAAGCTAATGCTCGTAAAATTGATGGATTGCGTGCTATTTCCAAATTCTCAACTCATTATCAGAGGTATGCTTGGAAGTTACCTACTGGATTTGTATGTAAGGGGTACTCATATTTGTCGACGTACTAACCTGCCTTTTATATTTACACTGTACCTCCTAAGACATACAAATTGTTTAGGATCTGCAAAATACTGTAAAGAATACCTAAGCAAATCTGACGATATAATTATGAAATAGTTAAATGTCTGCCAAATCCTCATTGTTCTGTAAATGCCCTGATCGGGTGTACTCAGTAGCGAGTTAAATCTGAATTAACATGGCGCTTTATATGATTTTATTTTTCACTCCAACGGTTGTTCCGTCGACTAATACAAATGCCCTTACACAAGTATTGCATGTCTCCACGCAATCGCGTGAGACTTGTAATACAGTTGTGTATAAATTCTCTTGTGAATGCTTAAATAGATCGTAGCTACTCAAATAATAGCTTTAAAGGTGGTGTGTTGTTACAGGGTGTCAATACTTTGAGGCTAGTTTTATAAGATATATGATATATTCATTCCACAAATTTGTATATAAGTATGGTTGTATTTTTATGTTCTATATGAACATATGATAATGTTTATGCACATGAAATGTGAAATTATTTTAGTTGAGTCGCTATATTTTCTTCATCACAGAGATGTTTTGTTGGTTATAAGTAAGAGTCTAAATTTGAATGATATTCCTTGTGTTGTCTATTTCATGTTTTATTGTATATTTTGGAATACTTAGGCAAGATTATTTTCACTTCAAACTACCGTCAACTACTTGTTGTAATACGAGTATAGTAACACCAAAGATGTAGTGACATTTGGTAAATGCTGAAATTCAATCCATTATTTAAAATAGTTCTATCTATTGTAGATTGTAAGTGGACTAAAAGTAACAATAACCTGTATTTATTTAAATAAATTATTTTCTAATTAATCTTGGTCGTTTCATTGGCTGTGATGTGGATAAAGAAAAGCCCTTTGTTTTATAATTAATTTTATTTATTATATCTAAATCCTATCAACAGGCATAGTACACGTTGCAAGAATAATTATTTTACCGTACTGTGTTTACATTTTACTTATTGCCATTGTGTAGCGATACCAGATGTATGTATGTATGTATATATCAACGATGCCGGCGCAATATCAACAGTATCGAGTCCCATTTATACATCAACACACTATGCATACAAAAGAATTGTCTCAATATCTTTAAATGTCGATCGCCTATGCAGTTTGCCAGGAAAGCCTTAATTTTAAGTTGACACGAGCTTCGATTGGGTGAAATAACGCCAAAAGCGAAGAAATCAAACTTGTGCTAGTGTTCATTGTTTTATTTCACGCGAACGAGGCTCGCCATACATTCTCATTTTTTTTGTTATTTTTCTTTCTTTATGGATATTATATTTTATTTTTTATCTATAACTTACATACTTAATACTTAGATCAACGAAACGTGTGGCTTCAGGTGTCATTGGTGGGTAAGGTCTTTGTATAATTAGTACGCACGTTTAATTTAGGAAATAAAAATTATTACAATTATTTTTATATATCTGAATTTTTTATTTTGATATCGAAAGATGGCACTGACAAAAGAAACTGTCCACTGTTCAGATTCTAAATAAGTACACGCTTTCTACATGGAAAATTATCTTGCTTCTGTCAGTAATACTATAAATAGAAATAAAAATGCTTGTATAAGGAAATCAGGGTTTTATCAGTGAGTGTAATATTTATAAACATGCTTTCAACACTTTCAATATAACCCCAGTTGTAAATTTATATCCTAAGATGCTATAAAACAATTTCCCAGCTCGCAATGATCTCATATAAAATTGTTATTAATATATTTAGTTACTTACCTCTTTATGAAATTGAGTACATTAATGGGAAAATTCGACACTTAGTTTAAACAATAACAACCTATCGGGTGCCTTGATCTTTAGGTATTTACACAATTACCTAACATTATAATCAAATATAGAACAAATATATAATTAAAGGTGTTAAAGCCCCACTCTTGTGAAACACCATTCCTCGTCATACAGGTACTGTGGCACAAGAAAAGGAGAATTTTGAATAACAAATTACCAAAATGTTGTCTTCCATGACAGAATGATTGCACTGGGCATAAACAATAAAGATTTCTAATACTTTTACGCAGACTTACTTACAGTCGAACTAAGGATATTAATTATTATAATAAAATTAATATTATATAATAATGCCATTCTGTCACAAAGTAAACGCTCACTATAATTCAACACAGAGAGACGGATGGATCACTTTCGACGCGGAGTAATTGTGTAAGTAAATATCGTGGTGTAAAAAATTCATTTTAATATTTCAATTGTAAAGCAACTAAAAATAAAAATTATAGGATGTACTTGTAACAGATTTTGATCTACAGTAACTCAACCCGGAAAACGTCACACTCGCTAGACTGACAATACTGGTGCCGTTTTCACCGATCACGAGTTCCATTACTGCACACTAGAGCAAGATCATAAGCTTTACGGGAATCCAGTACGGCGCACGCGACACCGGTGACGTCACGGCGGTACGTCCGGCGGGCGCCGGCGTCGACGCCGCGGGACTCGGGCGAAATAAAACTACGGCTCAGGGAACGCACGCGTTTAATGAAGTCCGGGCGCCGGCGCATCGCACGCGCGACGAACATACCAGCCCGCCGCGCACGCCGCGAGCGCGCGGTACTCTCGCGCGGCCTACATGAAGTAGTCCGGCGTCCGCCGCGTCACGTGCGGCTCGCCGCGGCGCGGGGCCGGGTCGAACTGAAGGCTGAAACGTTCCACAGAATACATTACATTGTGATCACAGTTCTCCCGTGCTGACTTAGTCCGGGTGAGTGGTCATATTTTCCAATATCCACGGTTAGATAATCGACGATGTCGATTGTATAAATTTGATGTTGAAGATCAAATTTTTGTCATCACTTTGCGCTGATAATCATTCCAAAGAATTCCCTATAATCTCGACGTAAGTATGCAATCTAGTAATGATAGTATCACAGTGGGCGTAGGCTTATCGTGTAATACTATTACGTTAGACGAAGGAACACTAAGTACAAACTCGTGTAAGGAACCGAAGCCACACAAAGGTGCTAAGGTCAAGTGTATTCGGAAGGACAAATCGTACACATTAAAATTAATTATTTTCAGTAATTCGTGTTATAAATCGTATGCTTAATTACCAGTATTGCTAAAGTATAACCTGTGTTCACGGCATACAAAACTCGGGCAATAACTGATTTCAGAATAATGCAAAACCATCGACATAATATATGAATTTATAACACTAAATTTCATATCGTGTTTTTTTATTCTTCAATGTCACTTACATATTGTAAATAAGCTCACAATAATATACTAAAGGCTATATGTTTCAAACATTTTAGTAAGACGAGTATGGTAGAAAAATGGTGTAATAGTAACCATTTATCGATCAACCCAGGGCAAACTACTGTCGTGCCGTTTACTAGGAAGAGGGATCTGACAGGGTTGGGAACTCTATCCATGTATGGTACAAGGTGGAGTATCTAGGCATGACCTTAGATAACAAGCTAACGTGGAAACCTCATGTAGACAAAGCCATAATGAAGGCCAAGCAAATCTTCGGCATGAATCGTTCTACTTATGGGAAGACCTGGGGCCTAAACCCCAAGGTCATCAAGTGGCTATACACGATGATGATAAGACCATACTCAGATATGGAAGCACTGTCTGATGGCCAAGAACTAAACTAGCAACATGCAGGAAAGCGCTGTCGAGGGTGCAGCAATTAGCCTGCATGGCTATAACAGGGGCGTTCCCTACTACGCCAAAGGCTGCGTTAGAGATTCTGCTGGACCTTACGCCGTTACACATTGTTGTGGAGTTAGAGACGGACGATAAAGGCGCTACATAGACTATCTTTACATGGGCTGTGGAGCGTCAACATGCCCGAAACTCGACGCACAAAACTGGAGATTTCAAAGGTTTATGTGCATGGAATGCGACAATATGCAACCAATGCACATATTCAAAAATAATTTTAAATTAAAGGTCCCCACAAGGGACGAATGGAGACAAGGTCTACAATCCCCTGACAAGGGTTGTCTCATCTGGTATACCGATGGTTCCAAAATGGAAACAGGATCAGGCGCTGGTATTTATGCCAACGACTGCAAGGTGAGCCAAAGCACGGGCAAATATGCAACGGTCTTCCAGGCAGAAACCTATAGTGCAGAGTCTGTGGTGAACAGGACGAGTCCATATCACACTTACTGTGTGAATGTGACGCGTTGGCTGGACTAAGGATGGGTCTGATGGGATAGGCATATCCGAACCCTGAAGACTTCAGGCTTCTCCCTCTGAACTAGTGCAGTACATTCATATGGAGATAGATCTGGGGACCGACACAAAAGATCCTACTGAATCGAAGTGTCGCCGGTCTACACTGACTGGCCCCCAAATAAGATAAGATAAGGCGAGCCAGTCTTTGAACTTGTATAAAGGTACCATATACCAGGTATAACCATTACAAAACATTTAACAAATTTGTTAAAGTATTTTGTGAATTTGAAATTTACTGTCACTGTCAGACATAGCTAAAAACTTATTCTGTCTACCCACCAGTGTGCTGCTCAACAGCTTAAACCAACTATCTGTCAAATTGATTGATTGATTGATTGATTGAATTATAACTGGTATAAAAACTAACATTTGCTAGAATTTTGAAAGATCAAGCATGTGAATATCTATACCACGAACCCTCATACCTTAACCATCAGGACAACGCTAGTATAATTTCATAACAGACGATTGCATAGTTGCACTAAACAATAATATATTAAACAATACTTACAATGAGTACTTAAGCGCATCATCCAATTCCATAATGGCAGCTTGATTGCCGCATCTGAAACAATCACGTTCACACACATGAGTGAAGTGCATTTCAAACATTTATCTAATCACATTGTCCATGTTGAAGATATTATAATGACAACGTATAAGGTGCCAACTACTTTCGTTAATTGCAGGTGGTAAGAATTTGTTATCGCCGTAGATTTCCATTGGCAAGCAGTTCGATCGCGGCTCAACGATTTTCTAATTTATTGAGATGACACATAGCAATGATTCGGTGAAAAGCAGGAACGTAATTATATAAAGCAAAGATACGTAGACATAGATCTATCGACTAAATCTCCGAAGAGATATTACACATACATTTTGACAACTATGGTTTTTGATCCCATGTAATAGAGAGCTACTCTATAATACTCGTCTATTGCCGTATATAAACTAATAAGTTTTTCACAGAATGTCAATAATACTGCTTAGACCCGGGAATCGAATGAATAAATATCATGTACTGTAGACACACCTCGCTATACCAACCCTTAATTATTATTTCTGTTTACTTTATTTTGGATACGAGTGGCCCAAGACCGGTCCGTGTGGAAAACCTTGGGCCAGAGGATGTCCAGCAGTGGATGTTTTCCGGCTGAGATGATGATGATGATGATGATGATTGACTTTATTTTGTATGGTTAGTCAATAGCTAGAGCTCAACGTTAAGAAGTTTGCAGTCATTAAAAATTTCAGACCATTCTGCAAGATATAGTTGAGGAAACGGTCTTCCCAAACCACATCTTCCCATATAATTATGCTGATTATGGAAGCCAGGTGCAGTGGCTATAAATGCTCTCGAAGGCCCTTACAAACTTATGGAGTATCGTATGTAAGTATCATGGTAAGTAGAGAACCGTCAGTAATGCAGCTACTGACGGTTCCCTAACAACAACAGTTCTTAGACTTCGAGACAACTTGGCTCTAAGTAAATTAGCTTTCCATAAAGGTCACACACTACCAAGTATCCATTGCATATTAAATTATAGCTATCAGTCAACGGTCAAATCGGATAAAATATAATTTGCATAAACCTGACAGTCAATTTATCAAGTATAAGAAAAACTAGTCAATATCTATCAAATACAATCATTTGTCACAAACAATGCATATGAAGTAATGGTCGTACATCTCATATACAGAGAAGCAAGTACACAGTAAAGGACTTATGCAAAACAGTCAATTTTGTCCATTGTTAAAATTGGCTCGACCTCGTTGTACGAATAATATAAATGTTTGCCATTCTCCAGTGCTATAATACCTAAACGAAGGTTAATTGTTGCATTGCTATATTGGCGCCAATGTTTGCGCTGTTATGTGTGTCATATGATTTGTCTTAACGAAAATGTGTCCAATAACACGTCTGTCTATTTCCTCGATGGAGTAGAAATAGGCGTAATTATACCTACATTGCTGCAGCTATGGTTTTAGGTTGAAACGTAATAGGGGACAAGCCTATTGCCGGCTACCAGGTTCCAGACTTTGAAATGCTAATGAGTTTCTTAATAGAAAAACCTAATAACACTCTGTGTCTGTATAAATAGAATGAAGGTGTGATAAGAGACACTATAAATAAAATAAGATATATATTAAGAAGTTATACTAAGAAGATTTGGACATGTTAAACAACAAAACAAACACAGGGAACTACGGGGCAGTCTAAACGATTTATCTCAGGACCAGGACTTTTCAAAACTGACATCTAATATCCGGCTAAAAGAGCCGGACATTAGACGCCGCTTCGGACAAGTCTCGATTGCTATAAATCAGATTTATTACTTTTCTTTGATAAAGTAATGGACGCAAAAGTGCCTTTCTACCAAAAATGTTATATCGTAAAATCTATCGTCGTGAAATGGTTCCAAATTATTGTTAATACACATAGAAAAAACCTGTTGCCTAAAGAAGTAGGCAGAGATTTTAAATTGCCACTTGCTACGATCGTGTAATGCCTTTTCTACTTGTAATTTTTATGACACTGGCTTTTAATTGTAATGTAATATATATCCTACACTACATTTTGCCAGGATAAGTAAGTAACCTTATGCGATTCAGACCAACGCATAAATTGCTCTACGCAATCACGACGTTTCATTACTGTTCAAAAGAAGGATAAATCAAGTTATGTAAGACTTTGTGAAGATGATTGCAGGTATTCAATTGGTACACAAATAATAATATATTCTATCACATACAACACCATCTAGCCCAAACTAAGCAAAGCTTGTACTATGGGTACTAGACAATGGATAAACATACGTATATATACTTCTTTTTTTGTAATTACGTACATATTATACATAGAAACACCCAGACCAAGACAAACGTCCATGTTCATGCACACAAATGTTTGACTTGTGCGGGAATCGAACCCGCGATCTCAGGCGTGGCAGTCAGTTACACTAACCACTACGCCATCGAGGCCAGACAAATAGACCCACCCTGTCCTTGATTAACACATAGGATACATCCCGGTATGCTTTCCCGTGGGATTACGCGAAGAAAGATACGAGCGAAAGCTGTTTTAATATTCAAAAATGTATAGTATAATTATGTGCATATATGTTATATTACACGTTGATCAAAACCCGCGCAACCGTAATTAAAACCCGACTTTCCATAATCAGCTGACTGCCTACGTATGACAAGTGAATCATCATAAAAATTCGAGGCGCAAAAGGTATTACGAAGACCATAACACCCTAAAACGTAGCGCACAACAGCTTATTATTTCATTCCGTGGTTCGGTTCAAATCAGGCAATGCATAATTATGAGATTTTACACTCGGTAAAAGCAGTATACAACCTAATAGGCATCGCCGGCTCTAGCCCTTGATCAGGGTAGAATATAATTGTCTTTCCGCACCCTTCGGACGATGCTTTCACTTCACATAAATACTACTTCGGCTTTATGGTTAATACACAATATATAAAGACTTCATATAAAAACGTGATGATACGTTATATGTTTATTAAAGCCTACCATGAAACGAAAACGGCGAGGTTCCGGGGCGATTGTTTCGTCCTATTCGTATCTTGTAACACATGTAGTAACTTTTGGTCGTCCTAAACCCTACAATGTTACATTGATATAAAGTGATTCATAGGACTTTTTATGGTAAGGTATATTCTTAATTTATTCGCCCCGAATTTTCAGATAAACATTTTCTAAGTAGACCTACTACTGTTCACTGATACCGTTTAGCCGTAAACACTACGACGTATACGTGTAAACACTCGTAAATTATTCTCCTAATATTATAAATATGAACATTTGTGAAAATGGTTACGCGATCGTGTAAACTGTTAAACACAGATTTGGAAATAGGCACACTGACCTTATCCTGATTAATCACATACAATATTTTTAACTCGGTATATACTCCTGTGAGGTAAAAGCACCTGGTAGAACCTAATATTCCTATCTTATACCATTGAAAACCGTATTAGCAAACTGATTAGTGAAGCCGCAAGCGTGTTATCGTTACAGTTAAATGGAGTTTTCTTTTAAATTCAATTATTTAATCTTATTTTAGTTGATATGCCACTTGTCTACAGTAATGTTATAAAATAAAAATATTGATATTTTTGTTTGTACTGAAGAAACTGAAAACCTTCTGAACCGATTTTAATAACCATCAGAATGCTCCTATATTTATAAGTAACTAGCTTGTGCTTGCGGCTTTGCTCGCGTAAAAGTAGGATAGGTTATGCTAGTAAGAGTACTTTTTAAAATAATATATTGCCTATGTTACTCGGTGATAACAAAGCTTACTAATGGTGAAAGATTTGTTAAAATCGGTTGAGTAGTTTCTGAGTTAAACCCTTACAAACAAACAAAAAATAAAATATTTCCTCTTTATAATATTAGTATATATAGGCTACAAGTATAACATCACGCTACGAACCACGGAAGTAGTAGCAGAGCGGTTATCATAAACGAGCGTGTTTTATATTTTTTGTTGTTTGTTCTATTGTTATATTGTCCGTTTTAGCAATAAAATCTATCTTTCTTTTCAAAGTCACATTGTGAATGCAAAGTTAACATTGAGTTGCATCATTAACTTCTATGTCACGTGAAGTAACCAATAATTAAATTATCATTAGCATGTGCATACAATTTACAAGGAAAAATTAACTGACTTCAACGCAGTGGCATTGTTTTGTCCTTTAAAAGTCATGATGTCTGCCTTTTATTAATAGTTACATAACCCCAAAATAACTAGCGAAATGAAGGTATTATACAGCTAACACTAAATTACTATCCTAACTAATAAATGTAAATGTGAGTTTGTTTTTTTTGTTACGCATTCACGCCTGGACTACTCGGCCGATTATATTGAAATTTTGCATACACGTTGTCAGGGGTACAGGAAAGGAGATTTTCAATCAGAAAATATACCGTTTTCCAGAGATAGAAAATTGACATAATCTACATCCGCGGGCAAAATCTTGTTATTCTTCTTCAACTTTTTTTTTGTCAAGTATTGTTCAAGCCGCCCTTAGGCCTCTGACATGACTTAACGACTGCTGTCAATTTGGCGACAACCGGGACCGTCTTTTTACGTGCCCTCCGAGGCACGGAGACGCTCAGATAAAATACCGCTAAGCGGTCACCCATCTATAGACTGACCTCGCTAATCGTTTACCGATCATTGAGTGCAACTGACTATGAGCGCATTAAAAATATATGAGGGTTTGTTAATATGTTTTTAGTCAATCTTGCGACAATCGTTCATCGGATTTTGGTGAAACTTGGGACAGGGATAGGCTATGTCCTAGATAGGACTTTTTATCCCAGTATGTGTTCCCGAGAAACTCACGCAAGCGAAGAACATACTTTCTCATTCAACAATAATTGAATACATTCGCCATTCAATGATCATTGAATCAAACTTGGAATGAAATGAAAACATTGTTCCATTATTCCATTTAGAGATGTGCCAGTTATAGCGAATATAGGTCATTCGACACCGACTCGGCTCTCTAGAAACTAGGTTATCGCAAATACCTTTTGTGATGCCTACTATGATAATAACTTCATAAGTTTTCACATGAATATTGATATTCTTGCAGACAAATAGCACGGTAGAAATTCTCAATATCTGGAAAGATCAGGATAAGCGCTCACGGGGAATGTATTAGAAGTGGAAGACGCAAGAATGGCAGCAAATGACAAATCGTAGTCTCTGCCTACCGAAGCATCAACAGGCATATGTATATATCCCAGTGTTGGTCTATCTTCGATATGCTCCCGTTGTGTGTAGCACATATGTACGAGTGCGTATTTTTATGCTGATTTGATCGTTTTATTATCATTCTGGGACGTCCCGCAGTAGGGGTACTCGTATTGTCCAAACGTTTGTCTTTCGTCACGGCATTTTCACGACATTAACATTTAATTTTGTAAATGTTCAAGATCACTTCAGTCACCTAGGATGAACGCACCTTAAACATCTAAAGAACTTAAGCAACAGTAATTACTTATAAACGACAACGCTGAAGCTCGAAATGTCCCAAAATAAGTCATGCTATCTTGCAAAACGGTTTGTTTACGTAATCTTTATTCTGTGTGTTGAACCCCACCAACTGATGGCATACGCAAAGTCATATTTCTTGTCACAACTTATCGAAATACGTATCACGAGTTTTTAAGGAAAGGTCTCCTTCGTGAGATCATCACAGCTAGCCTACATCATTGTCAAGAACGTTAAGACAACTGTTTACATTCAACTGTACTACTAATTCAACATGGTTGTTTACAAAGCCGTTCAGACTATATCGGGCAAAGTGCCAGCTACTGAAATTTCCTGACAAGACAGACCAATAACAAATTACTTGATTCGGTACCTCAAGATTTGTTAGAGCAATGTGACGCCACTGCGCCATTTAGATATAATTTTTAGCTATAAATTGTATAAAAGTGGTCACAAATATAATATCACTAGATCTTCTTCGCCCTAGTCTTTATTATTCCCAAGTCACTTGGGTCGGCTTTCCTAGTCTAACTGGATTTGACTGGATATCAGTTTTTACACGGAGCGGCTGCCACCTGACCTCCGCAACCCGAAGACTAACGATACTCTAAGGCTAGACCAGTGTCAGGATATTATAGGGCACAGACTTCCCAATAACGACTGCCATAGAAGTTCATGGCAGCCGGGACCGACGGCTTAACGTTCTCTCCGAGGCACGGATATCACTAGATATATAGCCTTTTTCTTCGAATCATAGAGGTGGTAATGAACTAGAAACCGTTGCTTCATCAAGGTAAAATGTACGCAAGTCTATGTAATTTTCAACTAATTAATCAGCTCTATACAAGAATTTATTTACTTTAATGTTTAGCCCGAAAAAGAATAACGACCAAATTTTCGCGTTTATAATATTAAATCATACAAAATCTCATAACTCCTATAGTTGGTTAGTTCAGTGTGTAAGGTATGTACGTGGTACGTATATTATGTATATGTAGTAGACATGATTAAATGTACAAAACTACCCAAAACTGTGTTAATTTTCTGCGTGTAAACGTAAAGAAATATTTATTTTAGAAATTTCACCCATTAACACGAACATTCTCTTCTTGTTTTAACAAAAACAAAAGAAATGTTTGTGTTGTGAAACGTGTATAAACTTGTAAACCGACGACATTTTAAGGATTACTTAGAAGTGTCTTGACATTTTGAACCACGCGTCACGTGTTTATAATAACTTCTATATTTCCTTAGACATGACGTTAGACGCTGTTGTCAAGCAGTCTATATACTAATATAATAAAAGTGTTTGTATTGTTATTTGAACACGATAATCTAAATCATCAGGCAATTTCGCATACACGTCGTCGGGAGTACAGAAAAGGACATAGGGTACCTTTTATCCAGAAATAGTGTCTACTAACCTAATCTACATTTACACGAGTGGACACAAAATCTAGGAGACCACGACTCACTGGAGGAGTAATCATAAACGTGGGTAAAACAGATAGTAGTAATGTGTAGTATGGATAGTTGGACTCACCTATAGCAGTAATTGGGTGCTGAAAATATAGTGACGACGTTCCTATCGTGGCACCAGTTGTATCCCTCCATGACGAGCTGATGGGCCCTGGACACGAGGGTCAGCCCGTTGCTGTGGTTGAACGTCTCCGAGATGTCCTGGCCGAAGGTGTAGCCAGCACCACGCGGCGATATGCCCCATCCGCCTCTGTGGGACAAATCATACAAGGTTTTAGTGGATTGTTAAGTACCTTGTCATAGTAATCAAAAGAAAATCTGTCGGTGTAGGTACACGAAGAAAACATTTATTTAGAAAATTATGTACTCTTTGCTTTATTTAAAAAGAAATACTCATGCGTTAGATTACAATGGCCGACTGGCAGATGACTTTATCATTAACTTTTAAAATATAATCAGAACACATTTTAAACAACGCATTTGTATGTAATCGCGTAAATGTAAGACAATAATATAGGTCTCTATATCTCCTCTATTGTCATACATTGACGAGGTTAATGCACGTGAAACGATGTTAATGAGGACACTTATAATATTCGCCTGTAAGTACATATGTCTCGATATAGAATTATTTCAAAGTACCCGATTATATTACCGTCATATTCATCGGCATACCATTTCAAACAGAACATTGATGTCCCAAGATTTCTCGAAGATGGATCAGAAAAAGTGTCTAAAGCAACGAACATTTTAAATATTAGATGAAAATCTAAAACGAATCGCTCGCATTATATTAGCATTTATCTAATGATACCGATAAAGAAAAATCAGGGTATAAATCATTCCAAATCAGCTGATTTTATAATTAATTTATTATGGAACGTATTTTATATTCGTTACAGATTCTCCTTACCTACTACTGGAAGAATATATGATACAGATTCAATAAGTAAATAGAAAACCAAATAAAAAGCACATTTTAATTAGCATTTACGTAGCTAAGGAACAGACACCTTCAGACAAATATTTATTCATTGATTTATATACACACGGACTAGCTGAACGATGAACATGAGCTGTAAAGGTAAGAAAAAGTTCTACGAATCTTGTCCATTAAACTAAGCGCGATGTGATTACGATAGTATCTACTATATTTTGGTCTTTAGGCCTTACGACAATCTTTAAAAGCATTCTTACTGTATGTGCGAAAACGGGACAAAACTATCATTGTAAAACTATCATTATAATGCAGTGTTTAGATTGCGCGCATGTAAAAACAATGACGTAAAAGATGTGGTAAGCGGTTATTAAAATCTTAATGATATATACAATCAAAGTACATATTATCATACCTATCTCTATACTTCTTCATAAAAAAGCGAATGCGTCTAATTTCTTCGCATTACTTTTACAAGAACGTTCAGAAACACGCGCTTAATTAAACGTCTTCATTGACGAGTTGTACAAATGTCTCGGACAGTTTATCGCATAATTATCGCTTTTCCTAAACACGAGCGGCCGGCATTTCGATTGATCGAGCTCAGAGTACAAAACAAATCGCGTGAACGAGACTACAGACAAATTATTTCGAATGCTACATTATATTATCGCCTATTCCAAGCAGGCATGGACCATTTCATAAGAAGCATGTGAAAAATCATATGAAATGATTTTTCATACGTAGCGCATGCTACTTTCGTTCACAATGGCTGCTAAAATAGTATCATATGAAATCACATTGTCACGGGAACCGAAATCACAGACACAGCTAGCGAGAATGAAACCGCGCGAAGCTGCGAAGTAGCGTATTTAGATTCAAGCGTGCCAAAAAGAGATAGCTATATTTTGTTGATTTTCATTGATAAATTGTGCATTGCCGATTTCCCGGCCGCGCGGCCGGCTCGCGTTGTTGTGACGTATTTATTAATTCACTAGTGAACTTTGAACTCAAGAAATGCTCTTTAAATTAAGCAACGAAGGTTTCAATCCCCTTGATATTATTTTTAACAGTTCGCGGATTCTCTATCGTTTATGAAATGAAATAATACGAAGAAATAAAATTTCACTTGCGATTGATCGTATTCAGGTGCGAACGTATTTAAACTGTTGTAAAAAAATCGTCATTGTCAATTGCGAACTTAGTTTTTTCTATTCATTAATTTTCATATATTAATTTTAGTAGCAATATGCAGCATTTGTGAATTTGCAATATTGCAACACTGGAATTGTAAATCATTAACTGTGAAAATTCACAGGGGAAATCACTGTGAAAAAATCATTTCATCAAATGAAAATGAATTAAAAGTAGCAATCATTTCCATGCCTAATTCCAAGGTTTTAGGGTAGATTAACATGAAAGGAGCATAGTCGATAATACGTATGATAAAATCAATAAAATAACCTAGTTAGTGTCGCAAGATAACGCTTAGGACGGACTCAAGCGCTTCCTCGCGCTATCGTCGTGTTATAATTAGTTCGCGGACGATATGCCGACACGTCCTTGACTCTTGAGGTGTTTGTTGATGTCTCATTATTTTTATTATCCACTGCTGCTTGCCGCTTATCGATGCTATGAATAGACCTCACGTAAAACGCAATGACCTCCGATGAACTGACTATAGCGCAAGCAAAAAAGGATATAATTAACATTGCGGTTTTAATTCGAATTCCCTGTGACGTTTATTTAATATTAATTACATCATACGGTTTCAAAAGTATGCTCCGTATTATTTAATGACATAACAAGATATGGCATTCCGTGTGTTGGAATTTCCAGCGTCATTATAACTGGATTTCGTTTTAGTAATCCGTTAAAATTTGTTCTAGGTAGCGGCACATTTGGTTGTTGTGTGTATGTGTACCTGTCATCGGGGTCGCTCCACAGCAGATCGCACATGGGTCCTTCGTGCGGCACCTCCTGCAGGCGGTCGAGGGCGCGGATGTGGTCGAGCGTGTCGATGGAGGGGCTGAGCCCGCCGTGCAGGCAGAAGATCTGGCCGTCCACGAGCGCGGTGAGCGGCAAGAAGTCGAACAAATCCGTGAAGTGCTTCCACACGGACGCGTTGCCGTATTTGCGGAGGCACTCGTCGTAGAAACCGTACACTTGAGTGATTTGACGGGACTCGTGGTTGCCTCGCAGAATTGTTATTCTCTCGCGGTATCTAACCTGTAAATGTAACGTTAGTGTCATCAGTACATTCTTACGGCTACACTACATAATACATATACGCTCATGCCATCTAGTTCTTAGAACCTGTTGGCAACTAGATAAATAGGTAACTCTATAGACTTATAGTAGCAAAACCAAGCAAGTGACCAAACAATATTATTACTAGAATCTCAATAACCTTCAAATTATGCAAAGTTATGACAAACGCGGTAGCGGTTTTGTGAAATTTGATTCTTTTGGTCATTCAGTGGTCCCAACGACAAAGGTCACTTTCATTTGTCAATTATTAAATATTTCAAAGATGCCGGACGCATGAACACATAACATTTTACGATATATTGTGCAGGAAACGTTTAGTAAGAATAGCTGTCATTCATGCCTTGTTAAGCTTTGTTAATACCAATAGTTTACAAACGATGGAAACAGAAAGCAGTACGTCCGACTTAATACTGAAATAGTTCTCTAAAACAGCTGGAAACAACTGCGAATTTAGCAATTTACTGAAGTATTGACAGATATTAGCCGTCGTGATTACGTTCAATGTTGTTAAAACAAAAACGGTCATCACAATCCCAGGCTATATAATCGTTTTAGGTGAGCAGTTATTCCGGCCTGATGACTCAAATTCTATTAAAAGCGGCACATTTGGAAGCCGTAACAATTAAAATATGAAAGCTTTTGTCCCTTCTTTAAGCTGAAACAGTACAACGACATGACGTAATGTCTTACTAGGAAAGCTGGAGAGGCACATTAAATGTCGAGAGCGCCGTAGGCTAGCACCTCATAGGCGCCCCTCTGACGGTCATATATTTTGTAAAATAATTAGGTAGGCTATGACACGTGAGCCGTCGTCCCTCACGCCTCTAGGCATATGCCTAGTTTGCCTTAAGAATAATTCACCACTGGCTGAAGTAACAGAGCTTAGTATCTTTTAACTTAAAAAAAATGAGTATATGGCGTTTTCCAAAAATATTTTTTTAATACCTATTACATTCCATGTCATAAGATAAAACTCGTGATATTAAATTATCTTTATGCATATTACAGAAGACCAGGTCAATACGATAGCCAAAAACACATACACTCACACATACATATGTAGATGCGAACGCACAGCGAATGTTTCAGCTCCAGCGCCATGTCTTTTTTAATACAGCCTTTAATTTATTTTATTGCAACAAAAAATAAAAGGAGCAAGTATTAATGAAAACATGTTCGGTACGAGACGCTAGATTTATAAAAAAATACACAAAAAATTTACAGAACACTTAGTCAGTGCTGACCTAATAGTCGTAAGTTTTGATGCAAACGCTTTTTTCTGGTGCGTATAAAAAACTATATACATCAAAAAAAGATGGGAAATGGGGAAGGTTAGATAGATTACTCTTTTATTTTCTACCACTCCAAAACCAAAAGAAGGCAACAAACAATATTTTATTTCGTCATGATATTTGCATAGGGCTGGCGCTGGAGGTGTTAAAATTAGAATAATGTCGGTCAAATATCGATTCCTACATTCGGCTGCATAAATGCGAAATGGCAGCATGCGTCCAAGTATATGTGCTATTATTTTCTTACATTGCCTTGCGTCGGCCTTTTATTTACCCATATTTTTACTATAATAAAACGCGAGAAAATCCGCTTGCTTTGAGACATCTTGTCCTTCCCTTGCGAATTGACTGTGACCTTAGCCCTCTTATTTTGAAAACAAGCCTATACGTCACAGTGGGATATTTCAAAACAGAACAAATTCGATTCATATAGTCTGTTATTCCGGCGTATTATTTCAGGCCGCGACGCGAGCACAGACGAAAAAGATTCCGATATTTGTTTGTACTAAAGTCGTTAACCGTTTCACTGATTACAATACTTTTTTCGTCCATTCCGTTCTACGGAAATACGAAAAACAGTTTTGTTGATAATATACCTCATTACTGTAAGTCGGACGATAACACTAGGTAAACAGTAACCGAACTTTATCACAGATAGGGCGAGATAAGACATGTTTTCTCGCGCGTATAAATTTTTTTGTAAATAGAATATATTACTTTTGCACTTTTGCATTATTTGAAAACAGAATAATGATTAGATTGAATCAACCAGAACAATTAACGCCTGTCATCGCAAATCATATTTCTTTGCTTTTTGAAGCGATCGGTAGTCATATGATCAAGGTTGGTTAGCACAATAGGATGACAGCTGATGGCATCACTAATGCCGTCCATGTTGCCGTTTGTGCAATTATCAATCGTGTAGTCCCAAATCGAACGTAATTTTTACTGCCACTTAATTATCACCAGTAATAGCACATCTAAAACTAACTTGTAGTCGGTAATAGGTTTAATTAAGTAGGAGATACACGAGAGATGACATATGCGCTGTGATAATGGCAGCGGAATTTCAAGTTCTGTTATAATAACACTAGCAGACCCGCGCAACTTCGTTTGCTTCACATAAGAGAATAGGTATGCCCCGTTTTTGCAACATTTTTCATTGATGCGCCGCTCCTATTGGTCGTAGCGTGATGTTATATAGCGTAAAGCCTTCCTCAATAAATGGGCTATCCAACACTAAGATAATTTTTCAAGTCGAACCAGTAGTTCCTGAGATTAGCGCATTCAACCAACCAAACAAACAAACTAATTTTAGTATAGAAGTATAGATTTTGTTAAATTATCTGGCTACATTAGTGACATTCTGGCGAGAGACCAGGCTTCGAAGAATTGAATGAAGCCATAATAGCAAGAATAATATGCCAGAATTGCAGCTAGTGAACTACCTACTTTCCCTCCGGTACGAACACAGGCAGTCTGTGTACCGGATACCGGGAATAACAATAGCAGATGACTTTTTATATTGTATATGAATTCCATAAATTATCACCTTTTCCAACACATAATATGTAAGTTGATTATAAGATGATACAATTTGAAACACCGAGAGGCCGTCGAATTCCAGAGACGAGAAAATCGTGAATGTGTTTTTATCGACGTTAAATCGATTATTCGCTGTCTCAGTTCCAATTCGAGTTCCATGTTGATACAGACAGGATACGTTTGTTTTTATTGCGTTTGTAGCAAATTATCGAGAAACGTCAGCGAGCGCTCTTTTGAAATAAAATGCATATTTACTATAGAAGGGATCGACTATATTGTCCATTCTAGGTATGTTTTTATTCGTTTGGAGCGAACTAGACCCGAGTGATTCAGCAAATATGATTGAAAACTAGTTTTGCGAGTCGCTACAACATTATGCACGGTTGCGGACCTTTCCAACGAATCTAAATTTTATTTTCATCCATTTTAGTATAAAAAGTATATCATGATATGGCACGCAAATCTCGCGAAGGTGACTTTCAACGTAAAATCGGTATAGCGACATATTCGATATATTAAAAAGTGTTTGGTCATTCTTTAGGAAGTCTGGCTATGTTGGCACCGAGTGTTAGTATCGAATGACTATGTGACAGGTATTTTGGGAAAGTACATTGACTGATTATGAGATAATTTTATGACAATTATTAGTCGACATGCCCGATGGTTACAGTGCTATATCAGACAGACTCATATGAGTCTATCTATCTATCTAGAGTATTACTGCCTACCCCTTTGGGATGGCAGAAATATGATACATTTTGCCAGCCACGGGTTTAGATCCGGCATAAAATGTACCAAGCCACGTGTTGCTACTTTAATTACGGTTATAGTAAAAAATATAAAAAACAACTTAGTACCTACTCAATGTTTTTAAATAAATATTTTCGAATCGAACGACCTCATCCGCAGCAGTCGCTTCAGCAACCGCTGTGGCACCGAATCAAATCACCAGACAACGTTTAGACCAAACCATTTCGGAATCGAACAAATACAAATTGACAGATTACTAAACTGCTACGTTAAAGTAATGACGTCAATTTTAGTTGGTGTTATGATAATTCTTACTATAATCTGGTTAACCTGTCATTATTGGAATGCCAGACAATATATAAAAACCTACTGTGTCATGCCCTCGGTGTGCCGCTGCCACTCAATTCGATAAAGATTGTATTTTAGTTGAGAGTTAGTGAAAATAACTACTAATTAATCAATGATGGTATATGTATTACTATACTCAATAAGATGTGCAATTAATTTTATCTGACATAATTCGCTAGATATAATTCAATCTTATACCAGAGCTGACATAATTACTTGATTTATTCATTGCTTTTCGTTATAAATTATTCATATTTCAAACAAATTCAAATTCAAACTTAATTTAATATCTTATAGATAAACTTGCTAGATGGGGTCTGTAGAGGCGTATACATACACACATAATACCATCGGTGTGTAGCCTGTAACGATATCGAGACATAATGATAAAGCATTGTGTTTGGACGCCGGCGTCCGTACGCTAGTTGACGAATTAAAAGGCTCTTTTACACTGGGTCGCCCTGCGACTCCGGCGGCTCAATGGAAGCATTGCTTACAGGCTAATGCCGCCTTCGGCTTGCCTTGTTGCTAGCTCGAAGCATTGCTTACACAGAGGTGACTGAGTCCCTCAGATTTGAACTTGATCGACTTTGGCTGCCAACTAAGTCATCAGATGACTAGGCATTTATACTGGGCTTTTGTACAACTTAAGCTCCTTCTGAAAGTCGTCTTATCGCCCTATTGTAAGTGAGCCTATAAGTCCTACATGATAGGGACTTTCTGCCTTACTGGCGTCTAATTTAAGCCTACTGTGTATTGTCTTATTGAAGAACCCTCATAGTACGACCCAAAATCGTAACAAACAAACGCAAACTAAAGCCAACGGAGCATTCAAAATAAAAGTTATGTATAATCATATTTCACCCTTCACAATATTTACGCATAAAACATTGCAGAGTATCGTAATCCATATCTTACGCCATCAATTAAAATTGTTACGCACTCAAACGCAGTCGTAAACTCTTCACCGATTATTATTTATAATGTTTTTGTTTTGTTTCTTGTGTCGCAGGGACCCTAACAAACATTCAAATAAGGAACGCAAAGAACACGCAGACCTTCTCTCTGTCTATAGAAAGACAACTCCCGTACTAGAAATAATTCTTGTGTCGCGGGGGATAGACAGACACGGCATAACTATTTGATCACACGGCAATGTTTGTGCCGTGTGTTATCGAAACCACAACACAGGCGCAGTGTGAGTGACGAGGCAGCCACTACGCCACTACGCCATCCGTGCATGCATCAGCCGCGAGGGTTGTGCTCACCTTGAGTGCGACGAGCAATGTGACAGTCTCCACGCTATAGTATCCGCGGTCGACGTAATCGCCCATGAACAGGTAATTGGTGTCCGGCGAACGTCCGCCGATACGGAACAGCTCCATCAGGTCGTGGAACTGTCCGTGGACATCCCCGCACACAGTCACGGGGCATTTCACCTCTTGCACGTTAGACTCCTTCGTGAGGATCTCCTTCGCCTGTGGATAAAAAGCAACAATCAGACTGTGTCTATAATCGTTGGAAAGCAAGGTATAAATAACAGATCCTCCGATATTTCAGACTGACTTGCAACAAATGAAGTCATAAATTACATCGTTCGAAACGGGAATAAATACGCATTTTACTTTTATATCAACGCGATTAAGACCCGTTATCTAATATTATAATATTATATTTATAAATCGCGAAAGTATAAAAACGTGTGTTCAAATCTATACTAATACCAAAAAACAGATGTTTGTCTGTATACTCATACATCTGGGACAACACGGATCCTAAAAAATCTTCCACTAATAAAACGCTAAACTATCTCTGTATACATTATACTATCTTTTATAGACATATCACGCGAGCGAAGCTACGGGCGGAAGCTAGCAATAAATAATGAAGATTTTGCCACTATAGGCGCCCATAACATTCAACTTCGTTTACAATTAATACGTCAGTATGGTTTAACCTTAAGTATGTGCAAAAGAAACATTGCTAAAGATATTGCACACATATCTTAATGTTTAGAATGGTTACATTATGCAATAGTACTATAATCAACATCAGGTATAATAGCGCTGTAGATCCATGTATAATTAAGTTATATATCGCAGGCTAACTTTCAAACTCGTGACATTTAACCAACTTAGTAATGTTCCACGCCAAATGAACATTAGTTACAATTAGAGAGCTACCCCAAATCGCACTAAACGTCATATGAGCGACATTTTCGAAATTTAACATAAAACATTAAAATCAAAAGCAGTTTTGTTTCAAACATTGAGTCATTATTTATTCTGACTTAAGAAACAACTATGTACCTAACTTTAAAAAAATAACTACAAACAAGAGAGGAACTCTAGAAATAATTCCTGGAGATGGAGTTGGACTTTGCAAACATTCAAACAGTGTACTCAAAGAACAGCCAAACTTAGTGCAACCATTCATAGGAGATCAAATTTTTTGTTTAGGGATCGAACCCACAACACGGGACGTAGCGACAGTGAAGAGGAGACCACCTAAACGCTACCTATGCTGTATTCATTAAACAATATTTCTGCAAAACACCAAACGCAACACATCAATTATCGCAACTACCCACTATTTACATTAAAATAACATTGATGATGTTGAAATCATGCCTTCCAAAGTGTGATGTTTTAGCGTTGGAAAACCTAACCGTACTAGGTAACCGCAACACTCGATAGTAGTAAGCCTATTATAACAGAACAACGGGCACCTAATCACAATACAATAAGCTGCTAGAACAATACGAAGGTACTGGTTCGAAAATACGCTTGTTTCTGTGGATTCACGTTCATTCAATAAGGCAAACGTGAGGACAGGCACGTGGACTTATCAAGGTCAATTAACATTAAAACTCACAGGTAGTCAGTACTCAATGAGAAAATGCCAAAAACAACCGTCGACGGTATCAAAACATTGCGCTACGTTTTTTATTTTCACATGGCAAGAACTGAGTCACGGAATGAAACTGATAAACAGATGATATAATTATTTAATATGTTACTGAACGGCTGGATTTTTGCAAATATTAGAAAGATGCTCGTAGAATAACAACTTACAGAACTATTTTCAAGTATATACATAGCTTGTTGGTAAATCAAATGATGGTTTTTGTTTGTCAAGCTCAATTCTAAGCACTAGACTTGGACAATAATCAGACAATAGGTACTATTAGTTTTGTGGTTTAGAAGATATTCTGCAGAAACACAAAGATCAAACGTCAAACTAGACTAAGCCCCGATGACTATATAAAGAAATAAGTAGTTTTACCTACGAATAGATAATTTTTGACACATACATATTCTATGGAAAATAAGTCAACATTTCACTGTCCGTAGCGTAACCAGTTCGATTTTGTGATATAGGCCTAGGACAACACATAAGCCATAACTACCCTAAAATGACCTGACTAAAATAATCTGAAAAGAAACCTGTTCATATAAAATAACAAATAGCGAACATCATTTTTATTGTTTTACTTAGATATCTTTTACAATATAAAAATATATTAATTTATATTTGACGGGCATTAATTATGAGGTTTCAGGGACCTTGCCCTCTCTCGGCATAACATCGGTGACTTTAAGCTACCGTTTAAAAGTTTTAAGAAATTTATGAAGTATTGCAGTTCCTGTTCTCATCAAATAGAAATAAGCATAAACAAGAATTCTACACGGTATTATTTTAATAGCACAAATAATCTATGTATGTCCCGCATCTGACATTGACTATGTTATAAATTCCTCTTTGGTCAAACTGATAAATGTATCGCACTGAGCTACACATGTAGCAGATAGTAATAATTATTATATTATTCATCGATTCAATTTCGATTGTTACGATAACCTCCATGTTTAAATAAGGAAAACATCTATACGCTTTCTAACAATGCCCGGTTTGTTTTAAAACGTAAAACATGTGCCTCCTATTTCGTTTGACCATATCCAGTCGCCATGACGGAACAGTGTACGAACACTGTAATGTTTACACCATTTTAGAAAGAAAACTGACGCCGTGATTCGTATCTCTCGCCAAATAAGGATGAATAAGATTGGGTTAGTCTATTCCTCCTACATATAAAAGTGGATATTTTCACGATTTGATGTTGTACATGCTAAACTGTTTTATCGATTCGGTTTTTGATTGTAGCTGACTTGAAAGTCACGATTCTCGAAAATTAGCATTTTATTGCGATTTTGTATGCAAATAAATCACATAAGGAGTATAAAAACTGCATTAGATGACATAGAATTATAGCCTATTGCATTAGGCTAATTCACTAATACATGGCGTATATACAGGCACAGAAGACAGGCTCGATATGAAGCGAGAACTCAAACGCATTAATAATAATATAGACGTTTGTTTACGTGCAACTTTTTCAAATCTAGCCAAACATATGCATTACTTGACATTCGGCTAACTTGAGCCAAAAACGCTGGATGCGTGTGAGTATATCTGGTCGCGTCGTACTTACGGCCATCTGAATAAAACTAATTTGTGCCTAAACCTACTGGTACCATACCATACCATGGTTATGCATAAGAAAAATGTCTTTCAGAGACAATCAGTTTATACAATCAAAACATCAAGTTACTAAAATTCAGACACAATCATTCAGTTCGTTTCTCATAAAAACCCTAGCTTCAGGGCTTTTCAAATCAATGCAAACATTTTCCGTATATAATATGTCTCACTCCTTCATTTTCCAGTTCCTACTAAGTAAGATGAAATAGCATGTATTTAGCCTCGTCCACCGATATGTGGGAACAGTGGCCAGTACGCAATAAACATCAAGACACAAATTGTATACGCCTCACTGAATGATAATCTCTTTCCTTAAGATATTTACTAATTACTCATAACGACAAACAAAGTAATATCACTGTTTACTAATTCTCAATGACGCTGAAATCAACACGTAATCAACGCATTACTAAGAAGCTACGGCTATTACTTCAGTTGCGTGGAATCAGCTATACGTGTATACTGCCCATTCTAAGTTGATCTCTCGTGATTGCAGATATCCTTACTTTGAAAGCTCAGCTTAATTGACATTGGAATAACTACATACGTAGGACTCACGTCTGCATATCTCCGAGAGTAGGCAGTGGTATGTTATTACACGACCTTTTCGATAGGGCGAGCCTATTGCCGTCTGCCGGTCAATTTCCAATCAAAGAATTTTGTCACATACGTCTCAAATCAGAAAAGGAACCCGAGTTAGCGAAAAGCCAAAATATATTTTTTTATGTTTTCTGTAAAATTTTTATATCTTAATGGGACACACACATACACCTTAATATGTACCTATTTACTTTGACTGTTTCTGTTGAAGTTATCGCCACACTTAATTCTCTATCGTATATTACGGTAAGCAAGTTCCTAGACTTTCTTCTGTAGAGATGGGTTTAATTTCATGCATGGTCAAGGACGCAGCGAACATACCAATGTAGCTCTGTCGACACATTGGAATATAGTTGGAATAGAATAGTGTACCTTGAAGAAACGCTGTGCCCTGAATAACAGACAGGGACGTGATCTTTGCCCTTTATTAGCAGCAAAACGATTTTTTTTAGTAATTAGACAACACGCGAATGACTCCCTTACGTTGCCATCGAAATCTACGGCAAACACTTACTAGTAGACAGCAATTATGTTTTTTTGTTAAACTGAAGACCTACTAACCAACGAATCGTAAGAAAATAGTATCTACTAATTTAGTAATCGATAATATTATAGCGTTATATGCCGCAAAGAAACGAGGTTTACTTTTCTACGCATACATGTTTGTATACAATGTATGTATGTGAGACTCTATGGCGCTTAATACCATGTAATTATCAATAACAATGGCACTGTTGAGTTATAATCTATTAATAAATGAACAAAAGAGCTGTTATTTAAAAACAGTATAGCGAGATATTGAAAAGAATAGCTTCGCGAGTGATAATGACAGTTAATTTAGCTAACAAAGGATGGAAAGGACAGTTCTATCTCATAGCCAGGTTTACTTAGACCACTGATAGCAGACAAACTAGACTCATGTCTGTATGTTCCCGAAGATGTGGAAATGCTGCAAAGTATTTACATCGAAAGTAATAAAAAAGGCTTTTGCCTTCGGGCACATTACTAAACTCTTTGCTGCTACTGTGGGATTCCGGGAATACCCAATAACCAGCCTTAGCCAAAAGTCAAACAATCCAAGATCGAAAGTAATCGTAAAGTAAACATATCCCACAAGACCAGCAAGCAATAACAGCGGGACGATATACTCACTTATATCATAGAAAATAAATCCAACTATACTTAATATACGCTTACAAACAAAGAATTTGTATAAAATCTATGAAACTATTGGTCAGAGTTGAAGAAGAGGGCAGTATTTTGAGACCCAAGGATCACCTAATCCCGGACTATCACACATTTTATTGGTACGGATATCGAACTGGCAATACTGCTGACGATCACATAAAACACTGCGCCATTATTTTATAATTAGGTAAAACCAGCAGGCCACGGTTACTATTCATGATTCCAAGTTATTACTCAGTGAATCTAGGTTGAAGCTTCGCTCGCTGCATAATCAATAAAGGGGCTAACTAGGATAGATCGGGTCGTTTATAAATATAACTGACTTTTTAAACCGGCTCGCTGCTACTGTGGTATAAAGCTAAATAAAAAGCTTTATAACTGCTGATATATCTTTCTAGGAATCGAACTCGAGAACTCAAGTACCTATTATTAATTACTAAGGATAGTTTTCTGAAGATCACGTTTCTATTCAAGAACCCCGCGATCGTTAGTAACATATTGGGCAATATATACATACATACATAGTCTCACGATTATATACGGGGAAAAGAAAGCAGAGCTGCACTACTTAAATTTCGCCAGGTAGGTATGGTTTTTGTAGGCCATACGTGTTAGGGAGCAACACTAGTCAGGCACAATTCCAGACACCACAAAATCTTTTCTGGCAGTAAAATCCTACCCAAAAACTTAAGCCGAGAACCACAGCAGTGGTATTCACTACCGCTGTGCCCTACCAGTTTAAGATAAAACATTCCACAAATAGTCACAATCTTGCAGGTAAACGTAAAACAAGCCATTCTATTTTCCCGTATTACCCTATCTTATGTATTACTGTCATATGCGACACCATGATAATGACTCTGCCTTATGATAGGGTCACTTTTGGAATAGGCTAATTAAACGGATACCTAAGTACCTACTATAATTTTAAAACCATATTTTTAACAAAGGAAAATGAGTACGTAAGTGCTCTTTAAATAAACTGACCTCCGTGAATGCCTGCCTATAATAAACGTAGACCTTTTTTCATATAGTAATTATACTACTATAGTGGCAATAATACAACACGGCTAATGGTTAACCGTTATCGTAACTAATAGTTGCTAGTCCTATAAACGGGCGTTTCCTGTCATGAAGAAAATAGGTTGGTAGTGTAAGGGATACATCATTGGTTCTGATGTATGCAGAACGCTACCTTCTAAAAAAGTTTTAATATATGTTAGCTGACTAGTAGCATAAGAACACAAGGACACTTTTTGGACGCGATCTTGAATACATTTTTGTTTGACCAGATTCTTTTTAGACAGGTAGCATTGCGGGGTGAAGGAATAAATTACGAGAATGAAAATGGGCGAAAAGATCCACGAAACAACGTACTAAAGGCAAGTATGAAGAAAAACTTTGCAAGCGAAAATCGCTCCCTGACCAAATTAGACGTATTGACGAAAAAAGCTGGTTAATATGTACGCTAAAGCGAACAAACATCAACATTTTGTTATGGTAAAATATTAACAAGTGAAAAGCCATCTTCGCCGACCCCTCGAGGAAACAGGCCGACCATTATATTACGCTATAAACATAGAATACAGCAAATAAGGGACGCGTAAAACATGCAAAGTCGTTGCGTAATTTCGTAGCATTGTGGATACTATAAGAAAAGGACCGTTACATAAAAGAGTTGCCTAATTTTAAAAATACGTCTCCGCTTTTAGATCAAAACGTTCATACATAAATAAACAAGCCAACCTAATTTATAGCTTTTATATAATTATCCTATAAAATATATATATCCAAATAAAATATTGCGAGCAATTGAAGTTTAGCTTTAATATCGAGACATTAATATGGATTTTAACGTTTGACTTATAAATACTAGTTGTGTAATCACATACGTAAACAGATTTTATATCTACATATATATTTTATGATCTGATATTATCGGTAATCTGTATACTTGACATTAGCATAGACTACGAGGGCATTCAAAATACTTATTATTATTAAGATTATTTGTAATAAAGCGATTGACACGCAGTAAGCGTAAGGGCTGGAATGGGATGTTCGGAAAGCACATCACTATATCGAATATTAAAAAATCAACGAATGTCTCTAAATGTACCTATTTTTACGTTGAGGGGTAGGCAAAGGGTCCACCCACATTTAGCTTGTTTCTGATGTCAAATCATAAGGAGCGAGTCTAATGCCATTTACACATTTCCATACTACTTGCTGCACTAACAATATCCTAAAAGAAAGGCACTTTTACACTTCAGTAGACTAGTAGACCCGGCGGCAGACACTCAATTATGCCACAGGAGCGTAAACCAACGTGAAGAGCCTAAACATATGAGTCTTAGAGGATAGAGACAAAATGTTACTTACATTCAAACATCATTCATTAATACAGTGATGTCAACCAGAGTTAGTATAATTTTTTACACGTGCAAGTGAATGTGATCTCATGGAAAGGTCAAAATGTGGTATTTCAAGCATTCAGTAAATATGCATGCTTTTTTATATTAAAATGTTGCTCTCAAACTTGTCGTTGCAGTTATCTCATGGCAAAGACTATACGAGTTATAGAAAAACATAGTGGAATTTTCTTCTTTAGTACATATTAACATGATTTGAAGGATATTTTGAACTAACAAATAAAACATATGACAGCAAGATCTGATCATATTTAAGTATACCCTAATGAATTACATCGATAAGGTAAACCTTGAACTAAAGCCATTCATTCTTAAATGCGATCTTCTGAAGGTTTTTAATATATTACAACAAACCATTGTTCGACTTTCAATTTTGCTGTTACTGCTAAAAGAAGGTTCTTAGGAAAGGCAGATCATCGTCCCAATTATAAATCTATAATAAAAATAAAGGAAGACTATAAAGCTGCCGGTTATATCCGAAAATGTCCATGTAAAACAAAACTGTAACGTACTATATTGTATATCTTCATAAATAGTAATCAAATTAAAAATACCTATGTCATCTCTTAGGCTGGCAAAGCTTCATACAAATGTTTAAGTACATATTTATATACGTGGGATGCCTTTACAAATAAATCCTCAAAAGATTAGACAGGTGTCGACTATACCTACATATCACCTACTATGCCATCGCCCCTTAACCTTTCCGGCCCCGCGCGCACTTAATGTAAACAATAACAGATTACCCGGTAATCGGACACCCGTCGCGCGGTCGGCACTTAAAGCGCCACTTGACACGCCCTATCGATGTTTATGTTTTTGAGCTCTGAGTTATGATAACATCGCTCGTGTTTCTTAGAAATACACATTGTAAGCTACGACAAGTATTATGAATCATCGCATTGAAGTGTATACTTGAGTTTATACGCCTGGATAAACAAAGCAGAACTGTACAAATTGTTCGTTATTGAAAATATTTGTTTCTAAAGAAATATAAATGCTATAAGAAGAGTTTTTACTTTTTCTATTTTCTAGATAAATACTCTTTATAGTAAAACGAAGTATTTATATATGGCTGTGAGAAAAAATTAAGATATTGACATTTGAAAGTGGCACTACCGTGCGTGTCATGGACATTTAGAGCGCGGCAAAAGTAAATATTGAAATTTTTGTTAAAAAATATTCGTCGTAACTTTGTGCGTTGTATTCAGATATTTCTATAGAAACACTAATAAATAACACTATTATAGTGATTGAAACCTGAAATACGATATAATACTGTACTAAAAAACAACAAATATAAAAAAGCGCGGGAAAACTGATAAATGATAATAGGTTACTTTGGGCTTCAGTTTGACAAACAAAATTATCATTAGTCAGTATTGTTTTTATTGTGTCTAAAAATAGAAATATGCTCTTTATAGTTAAACATTTTTTTTTATATATGTCTGTGAGAAAAAATTAAGATATTGACATTTGAAAGTGGCACTACCGTGCGTGTCATGGACATTTAGAGCGCGGCAAAAGTAAATATTGAAATTTTTGTTAAAAAATATTCGTCGTAACTTTGTGCGTTGTATTCAGATATTTCTATAGAAACACTAATAAATAACACTATTATAGTGATTGAAACCTGAAATACGATATAATACTGTACTAAAAAACAACAAATATAAAAAAGCGCGGGAAAACTGATAAATGATAATAGGTTACTTTGGGCTTCAGTTTGTTATACAAAAATAACGTAAGTCAGTATTGTTTTTATTGTCTCTAAAAATAGAAAGAATAAGCTTTTCAATAATGTATTACACTTATATACTTGCCCTACAAAAAACGACAGTAAACAGCGGCACAAATAACATCGACGAACGAACGCTCGGCGCGAAGTCACGTGACATAACAATAACAATATTAGACAATTATTATTCAGTTAGTAAATGGTTCGTTCGAAAAGCTCAGTTCATTCCGAGTACAATGATATACAATACAAGACTTTAAATACAGGCCTTTCAATACAAAAACGGCAAAAACTAGCGCGCGACCCTCTTTTTTTTGTTGCTTGACGCCTTAAGGCGTCAACGGGGTTTGACGGGTACAAAAGTGATGACGCCTTAAGGCGTCAACGGGGTTTGAGCGGTTAAACATGAGTTGTTTACCATTAGATTCAGCTTGTCCCTTTCTACAAGTAATACTATGTAATGATATTACGTAGCATTATGAAAGTAACCGTTTGTACATAAGTATACATAATAGGTGAAAGACCGAACAATCTATATAGTTTTTATCGAAGCTAGTATAAAAATATAATAGTATGCTCAAATAGCCCGTGTGACACGACACAACTGCAAACTATGCTTTTATAAATAGAAAGAATGATATAAAAAATAAATCTCAATCTTGATAAATGGCGGGATATGTTTATATGAGACTGGATGTCACCCACGACTTTGTTCGCATTATTTTAGATAAATAAAGGAATACCGGCGTGTGCGCAGCGGATTCACGCACCGAAGGTTCCGTCCGTACAATGGCGCCGTATGGATTTATAATTTAGTTAAATAACGCATTTTGATATAATGTTTAATGGATAAAATATTTTTATAATTTAATAACAAAGTATTTTGCCAAGATACAAAATAAAATTCAAAACAATTACTTTTATTATTGGACCAAAATTAAAATCTCAAAAGAGATTCTCTGAAAAAATAATATTATTTAAGACTTAAAAGTTGTTGCTAGTTAGTAGCTTTTTTAGGTTCGTTATAAGTTAATTAAAGCTAAAGACAGGCAGGCCTATTCTTTGTTAAAGTATTCAAAATAAATAAATATCATTTGGCCGACTATTTTAGAAATAGTATCGGTAACCAGCTGTCGCATTAACAGACAGGACACGTATTGTGTTCTCAGCTGCTTAGGTTTACATTGATCATAAAATATTAGTAGCGCCCAAATGACTTATTCTGCTTATCTGTTGTGTATGTGATTGTGTAGATAAACAATAGGTTTAAAAATTAAACTCCCTATTGTGCAAAAAAGAAGTTCCATACCAACTGTTTTAGAAGCTAATCCTTTTATTTACATTTAGCCTCTCGCATGTATTCAAACGAGACACATCACACAATAGATTTTGTATTGTGTCTCGGCACCGGCGAGCGCGCGCCAGGCCAAAACAAAAGACGTTCGTAAAAAATCCTAAGCCCTGAGACGCGTGGACATAAGCCGAAATACAAATTTCAACTAAAATAATAAATTTAAAATAGTGTCTTCTTTCTCACGTGTAAATGGTTTGATTGGTTAATGTGAAATATGGGTGGAGTTACATTTCTTATGCTTTTTCAAAGGAATCAGTTTGCATAGTGGCACATCGCGGATTTGGCCGATAGTACTTAAATATTTTTGTATTTTATACAAAACTAATGATACCCTTGAGGTCGAGAATACATACATATAGTATAATATATTCCTCACGACCTTTACGCAAACCACTACGTAAATAAATATTGTTAATATTTAAGTGACACGTCACGGCCATAGCCAAAACAAAACTTTTTAATATTATAAGTTTATAACATTTAATCGCTTAGTGAGAATTTATTAACATTTGTTTAGTAACATCGAAAAAGGTCGTATTGTTGCTCTATTATAGTCTTTCCTAGACCTTGAAATGTTTGATAAGTTGAGTGTGACTAGACAGGTGCATTATTTATCCTCAATAGTCAAACTGAAGTGGCAGTAGCGTAATGGTTTACGTATCGGACTTTGGATGACTGTTTCCCCAAGGTTCAGTGACCTCGAAGTCTTATCATATCAAAGGTCTCTAAGGCAGATTTATGGAAGCAAAAGAGTATTGTTTACGACAGCAGAGATTTGACAAATCTTAGCTTGGTTGATGCTATCGTCCGTTTTATTCTAAGCATCATAGGTCAAGCTAATTATTCAACATCTCATCTCTGTAAGTCTTTAAGTTGGATATCAAATTAATCGGACAATAGCACAACAAAATTTTACTGGCTTATCTAAAACCAAATACTAAGGGGTTTCCAAACAGTAAGACGTAATAGGCATGCTAGACAAGATTGGCTGAAATGAGGCAGGGTTAGCCTGTATGTTAGCCTCATGACACATTTTGTAGTAGGACCTACAAGGCATTCGACAGCGACAAGACCGAAACTAAGATGTCGAGGGTCCAAGGTACAGATTAGCTAGCAGCACGAAATCTTGCATCTATTAGACAAAAATGGTACCTTTATTACGTGTAAACTAAAAAAGGTTAGTAAAACGATAATACTGTATACACCTGATCTGTTTTGGGCATGTAGAAAGACTGACTAAGAAAGTTTATAAGGGTAGGGTGAATGGAACAGTCGCAAGAGACAGACCTAGGCGAACGTTTCTTGATCAGATCGGAGACGTTCTGGACAAAGGCCAGGTAAAGAGCACCTTAAACCGGCGAGCGTGTATGAGGCATGTGATGAAAGTGAATGAAGCCAGAGAAGTGTGTCAGGATCGTAGCAATTGGAAATCCGTAGTCTCTGCCGACCCCTCTGGGAAACAGGCGTGAATCTATGTATTTATGTATACACCTGCCTAACATTTCGGGGATGTATTGTATTAAGTTAGGGTTAGGTTGATCGGAATATCCACTAACTAGAAAACAACACGACTTCTTTACCTTCCTGGGGAAATCCGGGAATGTAACGCAACGATTATCAAGAAATTACACGCTGATATAATTATTGTTTTATATTTATAATGATTCACAGATAGATATAAACTCGTGTCTGAATCAGCGCATGATGCGTAAAATTTTTAACCAGAACCAAACTCACCGATGGTTATTTAAATAAACGTTTCGCCAATTCACTAGTGGGGGAGATTCAATGCTAAGTAATTGTGCAGTACATAGACAGTACATGCGGCACGTGTGGGCGACACAAATCATGTGTAAATTGTATACGACATGTGTACTTAGAAGTGTATGAGAGATTAGCATTGTATGCATATTTCTAATACATTTGATTAGCTATTCTAGAATAAAGAGTAGCTAATTAATGAATGATTATATTATAAATGCGATAATACTTGTTTGTTACGTTCTCACGGCTAAACAGTTTAACCGATAAGGATGAAATTTCATATAGAGATAGCTTGATTCCTTTGGAAATAACATAGACTACGATAAAAATCATAATTGTGCGTGTGTGGTGTGAGTAAAAATTCGAAAGTACCTAGCTGTTCGTCTTTTACGTTTCCACGTCTAAACTTCTTAACTGATTTAGATAATTTGATATGAAGACAGCTTGAAAGTTGTGAGAGATGGCACATGTAATTTAAAACTACGATCGAAATCGTGCGTACCAGTTAGTATAACATCTTGCATCAAATGGCATGTAATTTACAATACTGGTTGGTGTCCAATATTTACCAGTAGCTAAAGAACGTTAAGAAAAACAATGTAATCCATCTGTCATTGTATTGACATGAAAGGTCAGGCAGTATAAGTGCATCTATCACAGACAAACTATGCTACCTATGTGTAACCAACAACATCCAACAAGAGAGAGTAATAAAGTGCCGACTGCCGTCAATGGGAGCCCCAACCCCTTATGTTGCTGCTAAGAAATTCCTAAAATATCTTTTTAATTCTTAACGCAAATGGGTACCTACAAACTTTACGCCACCGCTTTGACTTTTACATAAAATACACGTTTACATTCAGATTAAAAGGAAATCGTCACTACACTATAATTAACACAGAACCACCAAATGCAATACCACAGACAAAACGGAAAATTTCATGCAACTTAAGCATGCAAGGTGAAGCTAATTTGTGATACATTGTACAAATGACTGTTAGAAGAAAATTAACATACACAAGTGGGTTTATAGTTAGTTATATGATGTTGCTGCAGTATTACACAGGTTTATTATGGATTGTTAATTATCATTGTATTGCAAACCTGCCTTCTTAGTCCTGAGGCATAAGCATGCACTCACAATTACACCTTATTTTGAGGTTTTTAGTTCAAATACTGGGTCGAGCAAAACACTACATAACCGTTTCAACCGCATTTATCATTACTCCGCCGCCCCCGTGGGTCGTAGCGTGATGTTATATAGCCTATAGCCTTCCTCGATAAATAGGCTGTCCAACACTAAAATAATTTTTCAATTTGAACCAGTAGTTCCTGAGACTAGCGCATTCAACCAAACAAACAAACTCTTCAGCTTTATAATATTAGTATAGATTACCTATCCTTTTGAAACATAAAGATAAAAGGAACGAAATACGTAACTGGTTAAGACTAAATCAAAGCTTATTAGCCAAAACCAGCTAAGCTACATTACTACACTTCAGCTAAAGTCGAAAAAGGCATTCTAGATTGTATTAATTCAGGTACCAGAGCATGCTCAGATGCCTACTAAAAAGTGTTGTCACTGCTGTTAGGTGAAAGCAGACTAGTGGGAACAACATGATGAACAGAAGATTATAGTCATCAGACAGTAGCACAACAGAAATTGTTAACTGCTAGAAGACTGATGAAAACTACACTATGGGCTACTTCCCATTTGGTAAACTTCCCATTTCGTAAACCTCAAACTGTACCTACTAAAAAGTTGCGTTTGGTAAACATTATACATTTCATACATTTAGTCCCATTTCGAAAACATTTCAATAATTTTTTGTGTTATATCCCATTTGGTAAACTTTCAGATGAAATGGGTACAGTCAAGTAAAAAAAGAAAAACGAAACTAATGATAACATTGTCATTTATTTTGTTAAATATTTTTAATCACAGGTACAATAGTCGGATTATGTGTACGTATGCCATTTACACATATTGATATTTAAAAACAGAAATAAAAAGTGGGGTGTACAAATAACTTTCAAAAAATTTAAGAAAAATCACAGTTCGATTTGACTATTTCGATGACAAGTTTTATTTTTTTAATAACATAAGTCAATCTAGATGCGAAATCAACTTATATAAAAAAACAATAATCACAGATTTGGTACTATCTTTTTATGTTAATGTACATTAACATAAAAAAATACATACGAAATCAACTACTTATAAAATATAAAAATAAACAGTCACTGATTTGGTACGTTAACGTAAAAAAATACATACTAAATCAACTATAAAATATAAAAACAATAATAATCACAGATTTGGTACAATAACATAAAAAATACATGCAAAATCAACTTTTAAATATAAAAACAAATAATAATCACAGATTTGGTACAATAACATAAAAAATACATGCAAAATCAACTTTTAAATATAAAAACAAATAATAATCACAGATTTGGTACATTAACATTAAAAATTACACACAAAATCAACTATAAAATATAATCACAGATTTGGAATATTAACATAAAAAATTTACTACCTACACTACAAAGTTAAAAATCAATAAATAAATTATAAAGTGATACAAGCAATTCTTGATAATTCGTTCAAACAATTTTCCAATGATATTTTTCCACTTTTGTAATCGCCGAGAATATTGTTAATTCGTATATCATTTTGGATAAATTTTTTTCTTCGTTTTGATATACTTTCTCCATTATTATAAAAGCTGTACAAAATTGTTATGATTAATTAAAGTAATAATGTATAATTTTTATCATATGTGTCGCCTAAAAATACAGGTCATTGAAACAAAAATATGTACCTTTTCAGAAGATTTTCATAATGTTTAATATTGCCTGATATCGTTTCGAAAAATAAAAGAATTGATGGCCTTTTTCCAATTTCACTATTGAAACTCCAATTCCAAGATTCCATGAGGTTTGTAGTGCGGTGTCTTTGTGCGTAGCAGCACCAAATATTCATCATATCTTCATTTTCCAACCACTGATCCACAAAGTAATCATTGAATTCAGTTATAGCTTTTTCTTCAAAACTGTAACAGAATTAATTCGTTGAAGATTATGATACGAAAAACCATATATTACCTAGTTTCTAACGCATAAAAATGACTGTAGAAAATGGCGGTAGAAGAAATATCCAGAACTAAACGCGTTCATTTCAATACTGCAAAATTAATTTACCTTTGACTCATAACGTATAGCCATCCATCGTTTATGTCTTCTTTTGGTAAATGTGCCAGAGCCATACATAGTTTGACGTGATAGTGAGATTCTTCATGTTGTAATAAGCCAAGAGATTTTGCCTTTCTTAATAGCGCTCTGCCAAAGTGAACAAAACACCCCTTAACAATTATGTTTGGAAATGTCTTTTTAATTGCATTTATTGGAGCTTTTTCGAAATCCAAGGTAATAATATCGGCTGTCCACTCTGGTAAATGAAATTTTAGTTTGTAAAACAGTCTTTCATATGTAGTTTCTTCTTTGTTTGTCAACACTGCATAAAAAAATGGTACAATATTTGTCCCAGTTTCTGTACTTCCTATGTCTCCGTGTACAACGTATAGTTGAAGAAACGGCTTTGCACAACATTTGAACGTTCCGTCCGCAAAGTAGTGACGGACGTCATTTAAATGTGCAATTGCACTCTTTGAACCAAACACAATCATTCTATTTTCACCGTCAATCTCATCAAACAATAAATTGTCTTTAAAACGGTCAGGAATCACGATTTCTGTAGAGTTAGAGTGCTGAGATTTTGTGATTCCTAGTTGTCTATTTCTGTGTCTATACAATCTGCTTTTAACTTTGTCAAAATTTGGTAATTCTTTAATAATTTCATAACCATTATCTTTCAGCTTTTTAGTACATTTCCTGTATGTAGCTGGAATCGGCTTCAGATCTTCACATATAGTTTGTTTACATTTTTCGATGGCTACTTTCACTTCATTTTTTTCAAAATTCGGAATACAAGAACTGCAGTGAGCATTTTCTCTTAATACATGGCTTCGATTTGAATTCAAAGTTACACTTGCTGAACATCCATCTTTTCTATTAACACAGCGCCACCAACTTGAGTCCTTATTATTTTTCTGTTTATAATATTGATGCCCAGCGCGTAATAAAATTTCACCGCCTCGTGTACTATTAATAATTTTTAAATTCACTGCACCACTAGAAGATCCCTCACCCGACATTGCAACGACCTTGCACTATGCATAAAACGAGTGAACTGATAAGTTAAACCCGGTAATAGATATAATTTACGTATACTTACTTATGTCTATCTCATTCACACCTTTTGTTTAAAACGATGGTAAGGACAATAAATCCCTACCTGAGAACCCGCTCGGTGCTTCTTTTGCGGGAAAAGCACGTGGTATTTTTAGTAGCATCGTGGTATTTTTACAGACTTTAATACGTTTTTTTTTACTTCTTCTTGATCAGCCATTCTTTTTGATGGTCGAGATACTATCTCAAGACTGAAGCATTTAAAAATATATACATCTCTAATTTAATACTAATTTGACACTGACTGTACCGTACAAAAATAACAATACTAACAAAGTTTACCAAATGGGATTAAATGTATGAAGTAACGAAATGTTTACCAAACGCAACTTTTTAGTAGGTACAGTTTGAGGTTTACGAAATGGGAAGTTTACCAAATGGGAAGTAGCCACACTATGTGACTATGCATTCTTGAAACAAAAATATTAAAGATATGAGTGATATATCTAATTACTTATTGATGTATATATTTCTTTACTAGTTACAAGAATTTGACATAATTTGTATACAGCCTATGTCAAATTACAATCTTTTATTTGAGAATCCATAGTGGTTGGTAGTCAGGAAACACTGTGAGTCCTAATTATGTAGTGGATTGGAATGTGTAATGTGTAATATTGTTCATTAGTTGTTAGGTAAATAAATTATTTTCCATTAATATCATAAGAGGAAAACTATTATTGGAAATACCATATACCTACCCTCAGTTTAAACATAGTAATGTATTTTGTAACAAATTAGCAAACATAATTAAAATAAATAAAACAAGTAGCTGCACAGTTTAAATGATAAAATTGCATGTAAGTATATTGTAACCCAAATTTCATAGATATGTGTGTGTGATGTGTATGTGTGTGAAGACTAATTAACACTTGGCAGTCCTAACATCCTTTCAGATAATTGCCACTACTGTGTCACAATGCCATATTATTATCATACTCAATGTTCATCATGTAGAAACATGGTGGCACATGCATGTTCATCATATACAAATATTTACCATTTTCATGGATTTATAGTATACTGTATTAAAGCCATAATTGTATATTGACAGAGAAATGTTTAAATAAAAAGAAAAAGAAAATTGAAATAAAAAATCTTTTAAAAGTGGATTCACAAGAAAAGAATAAAGAAAATTTACTTGTGACCATTATTTATAATTGCATAAAACATTATTTTTAATGGCTACAATTTGATAAAATTTATGTATAACTGATTTAAATAGATTTAAAAAGAATTCCCAAGAATTTGCAATGTAATTACTGTATCTGTCAATATAGTCATGAAAGAATATTGCTACTACAAAAATAAATAATTGGTCTGAACTAGGTCCTATATGAAAGATCATATAGGACTTATACCTAATATTTTAAAAATCTTTGCATTTAAAAGTTAGTGATTACCTAATGTCAAATGTAATATTGTGTTGACACTTTTCTTCTAAATATAAATTATTGTCATACTAAAATTAAACCAATTCTATATTTGAAATCATGCTGTTTTCTATATTTTAGTGTCAAGCCAATTATCCAAATAAAATCTTTCTTTTTTTATTCAGAATTATTTAAGTATGTCAGTAGCAACTTTAATAATACTAATGTACAAAAGAGCTAGTTAATACATTTGATGCTAGAACTAGAACAAATGGATTTGTTGCTGATTATATTTAATTGTCATGATTATATAACTATATCCATATGTATTTAGTTATTAAAACTGAATAATCAAGTTAACCTACCATAGAAAATGTACAAATAAAAAAGAAACAGAATGACTAATTGTTCGGTCAGTCTAGACATGTAAATACCTCTTTTTAATATAACTTTTTTATGTTAGTGTTACATAAGTACTCATAAAACATGTTTTACATATAAAATAAGCTACATACTGCACATACTACAAGAATGTGCTGTGAATACCTAGATAAAAGTTCATAAACTCAATAAATCTATTCCAATATCTACTAAAGATAATGTCATATCACTGCATTTTATTTTACATTGTTTCTTCAAAAAACAATCAAGTAGTGAACAGTAAACAGCAGAAGTGATAAACACAAAGTAAAAGAGTTTGAAGGAGATCATGTTATAGGTTTGATATTGTATACAACATAAGTTGTGATGATAGCATAGATAATGATAAATAATGACTCAATAAATACAAGCCAAAATTATTAGGCCAAGTGAACTGCTAAAAAATGACTCAGATTAAAAATAATTATGAAATGTCACACTATGAAAACAAATATAATGATGTTAGATGAAAACAAGTTAGTATAGCAGGTTAGAGTATAGTCCCTAAGGTCATTATTGTTTATTTACAGATTCTGATCATCACTAGGGACCTATGTAAATAAATGTACCACATAGTATCTAATTGAAATACAATAAGACTGAAATATATTGTACCATCATTAGGTATCATATATGTATTATTATTATGTATTTCTTTACAAATCATAATAAATACATGTGTAAACGATATTTTAACTAAAATGGTATAAATTTGAGTTTGTAAAAATACGATAGATTGGTACTTGAGTGTATGTATCTAACGACATATTACAAGAGCTGTGTGCAATCGTAGCGATCGGCGTCGCGAGACGCACTAACAAAAAATCAATGCAAACATCCATGATAAACATGTTCAAAATAGTAAGTTCACGATTTACAGATATAAAACTAGACTGTTAATTGTTATCAGAATTTCCGCGCCGCGTCTAAAAATATCTTCTAACCAATTAGGTTCAAATCAACCTGGAAGATTGATTGTTGGGTGTGGTAAACATATAGAGAAGATGCAATCTCATCTGACTACAGACTCTCGCCAACCACCGACATCCCACAACGATTAGCGTACCAACGGCGAATAGCTTCCACCACAACCTATAACGATGTAGAATCGCGTTCTTGTAACTCGCTATGTAGGTACATGAATCATACAACATATAGCTACCGACTACGTAAAAATACACACAAAAAGTATCAAATTGAATACTAATCTAACAAACACATTATCTAATATTGAATTCAAAGGTACATTACCTTGTCGCATAACGTTTTTACTTGATTTTCTGTCAATTGCTTGCATTCGTTTAGTTGCTCTATCCATTGATCCAGTTCTTTTAACGACGCCTTGTCCTCCATACTTTGTGTCTGTGGGTTTAACGTGCTAGACGTTAACTGGGATTTTGATTGTCTTTATGTTTTAAATGTACACAAAACCATGCGAATTACGTATTTTACACTGTGCCCAGAAAACTGACTACGGCAGACACTTTACAAAATGGCGTTTGCGTGACGTCAATTTTCAGAAAAGAAATCCTCCAAACGGCCAACGGGGGAACTAAATTATGATGCCATTTAACGATGCGTTCAGAAAAATGAACATCAACGTTTGTATCGTAACTTGTTTTTGTTATTTATATTATTATTAATTTATTACTGAAGGCAAAATAATTACATCAATAAATTTAAAATTTCATAAACAATAGAAAATACCTAGTTCAGTTGATTACTAAACAACGGAGAATTATTACTAAATAAACCATTACTTTGATGATTAAATAATGTTTGTTCTATTAATTTTTAAATCAGTACCTACATATATTTAAGTACTTTTGTTTACATTAATTTGTTCTTCAAATTTTAAATACAACACATATTTCGTGGTAGATATTTAATACTGGTAGGTATTTAGTTCTGGCATACCAAAATATGCTGTTTAATATTCTTAACTTGACTGTTTATATTTGTGATAATTTATAAGTGTCCCACATTTTCTAAACCTATGCGATAATCAAATGTGCTATTCATGGTAATAGTTCAGTGACCATTCGTATCATTTGTTTCACAAAGACGAATTAGTTAACGTTATTTGAAATATTGAGTAGAGATTGCTGCCTTTATCTTTTAAAGGGCTAAAACAAAAACAGGAATGGTGTGATTATTTACCTTATTAGATAAATATATTTGGCATATTATTATGAAACAAGTTCTGAGTCTAAATATTCACAGTGGGCTAATGAAACCTACATAGCAATAATATGATCCTCACTCTACTAAAATTATCCACTCTAAATTGAATATACCATGAAAATGTTACTAAATATATACAAACTAAATTATTATAAGACCATGGGCTTGTCCCATCACCTCCAAATAGCATTTATCTATAAGATAAAAGTTTCATACGATTTATCTTTCGGATAACTTTTGTTAGTTGTGGGACTGGCCATAAGACAAGTAAACCTGATTATCGAAGTTATCGCCAGTTGCCTCTGTGTTTCAGATTGACTTGAATGCAACATAAATAACATTGAAACTATTGGAATTAATCAAGTTAAACTTTACATAATCTATACAAAATTAATCGTTTTGTTACGCCTATCTTACTACTTCATAGTATGAGATAAGAGGTTTAATAAGGAATGTTGTTGGAATACGCCAACGACGTTAATTAATTTAACAGTGCAGTATGAAAATAATGGCATATTGGTCTCATAGTTTTTATTTTCTTGTATTGTTGTTTTCTTTTTTTTAAACAAACACATTTTCTATTTGTGTTAATGTTTGTCAAAGGTGATCCTTTCAAGCCATACAGCCATGAAGCACATACAGCCAACTTAAGGATAATAAATAAAATCAATCCATAACTTTGTTTAAAAAGTTTAGTTCTAATAAGGACATCGCAGTCTCAATAGGTAGGCAAACAATTTTTAACTTGTTACACATTAGTAGATAAATTTCGGTAGGTACAGTTGATAATATTTCGCCAACAACAAAACAAACTAGCAACAATGTGTATATATTATAATTAGGTATATGTACGTTCTGAGACGTCTAATCGCAGCGCAGTGCTGACCACTTGTGATATACGTGTCACGAATGTGTTAATAAAGCACGCAACACTAACATACAAAAATGTAGTAAGTGAATTTAAAAATCTTAAAATTATTAGTTTCGTGTTATCCACTTACTTTAAAGGAGCCTGATGGTACAATTTTTGCTTTAGCCATTGCTTGCGGTGCTTCGACGATGAAGTCCATTTAGATAAATTATTATAAGGTAAGGATTGATTGATATTAAAACTTAAAAATAAGCGATTAAAAGATTATTAATTTAACGGATAATTCAGATTTCATTAACTGCCCAATCTTCTTTCCTTTAGAAAATGTCAAAACAATTTTGCGCAACTTCTCAATTTTCTTTTGAATTTTGTTGACAACTTGACATTCGCTTTTTCAAATATTTTTCTGAAAACTTGTATCAATAGAGTTTGCATTAAAATATATTTATGTATATAACTCTTTTATACAAAGATAATTAAACAAAAAAAGGGTTTTACCTCTAAGGTAGGTGAAAATTAGGTGCACTCGGAAATAAAATAAGGTCTAAAATAATTTATCAATTATTGGACGGACCTTTAACCGACATATCTGAGACGAAGTTTGCCTGGAAGTCATGAGCAATTCTATCATTAATACCTTAGCTTGATAGATTTTAACGGTTATATTTCAAGATTGGACGTCTTTGCCTTGGCCAGGTTAAGAGCACCTTAAACCGGCGAGCGTGTATGAGGAGTGTGATGAAAGTGAATAAGCCAGGGAAAAGTGTCAGAATCCAGGATCGTAGCAAATGGAAAGCCGTAGTCTCTGCCTACCCCTCTGGGAAACAGGCGTGAATCTGCATGTATGTACATATATTTCAAGATTATTAAGGTGCGTCAAGTTAAAGATATCTTTAGTCATTTTAATTTTATTCATTATTATAGATCAATATAGTTATACTCCGAAGCTCAGTTTAGTGGCGATGCTCCGTTTTGTGTAATTTAGTAATTTGCTATCTCTTATCAATAATACTGCACATAATATAATATATACATAACGAGATGGATATAAAAACCCAGGATTCAACCTCTTTGTCTTCATGTGTATTTTCTTCTTTTTTTCCATCAGCTTTTTGTAATTTCCCACTGCTAGGCAAAAGCCTCTCCCTTGGACTTCCAAATCACTCTGTTGGTGAATATCCCCCGACCTTATGACCTTGTGACCCCTATATCTCGGGGTCTTTTGACCCACAGGGCCCAAATTCAACCGTGGGATGACCCCAAGGTGTCTGTACAGTGTACACCAAGTTACAAGTCAATCGGTCCAGTGGCTCCGGAGCTATGCCTGTCACTAACACACAGACACGCAGACCTACATAGTGTTTTCATTAACCTCTTCGAAGAAGACTCAGAGGTTAATAAAAATTAATAATAATATGCCTCTTTTTAAATTTAAATATCATTGCCTCAAATGTTATGTCTGTGCAAAGTGTCTGTGGGTAATTTGTCATATTTCGTTCGGAATCATGATAGTTTATGGTGTTTAGCAAAAATACTAGTACCCAAACATGTAAATTTAAAACGTGTTTCGTATTCTCATTCTTACTTTTTGGTTACTGCCAAAGATTGAAAGTTCCGGTCTTTTTACTTTTACGTTGGGCTAGTGAGTAGGTGCTTAGCCGCTCAACAAGTTTTATTCCAAAATGACTGAAACACTGAAGCTCAGGGGCACCCTTTGCGGCCACAATGGTTGGGTTACGCAAATTGCGACCAATCCCAAATACCCTGACATGATTTTGTCTTCATCTCGAGGTAAGGTTAAGTCTTTATTTTTATCAAAATCCATGTTCATCTCTTTTTCACCTGTATAATAACTGATAATTTTATTAATATGCTTACTTGAAACAATCATATTATTCATATTTTAATTTATTTATGTGATGACACCACTTTGCCACGCGAATCCTGAGCGGCAAGCGGATATGGGGCTGATCAAATTAGTACCTCACATTACCGTTCCTGCATGTATCTTCAATCCTATAGCGTGTGTTTATGCATTTCAGACAAAACTCTCATCGTATGGAAGTTGACCAGAGACGAAACCAACTACGGTGTACCGCAGAAGCGTCTGTACGGTCACTCTCACTTCATCTCTGACGTTGTGCTCTCCAGTGACGGCAACTACGCTCTCTCGGGCTCATGGGACAAGACTCTGCGTCTGTGGGATCTTGCCGCTGGAAAAACTACCAGGCGTTTCGAGGACCATACTAAGGTGTGACAGAACTTATCATTATGTGATAGGGATGTAGTATAAGTGCCGATGCGCGGCAGAAGACCAGTGTAATTGTGCCTATGCGAGGCAGAAGACCCCATGTTCGTACTAGGAGTGTGAAAGCCCTAGGATTTGTGAGAGGTAAGATTGTAAACAGCTTAACCTCACATTTTGTGTAAGAAAATAATGTTGTGTAGAGTGCACCTAACTTTATTTTCCTATATTTCTCTTGATATTGTTTATTTGTAGAGCACATGTGCAATTATATTGTTACACATGTGGTCTACAGCTCCTGATCAAATTTAAAACTCGTTTTGTTAATCATGTTAATGTGTTGTCCAGGATGTCCTGTCCGTCGCATTCTCAGTTGACAACCGTCAAATCGTGTCTGGCTCCCGAGACAAGACCATCAAGCTGTGGAACACTCTCGCCGAGTGCAAGTACACCATCCAGGATGATGGTCACTCTGACTGGGTTTCCTGCGTCAGGTTCTCTCCCAACCATGCCAATCCCATCATTGTGTCCGCCGGTTGGGACCGCACAGTTAAGGTTTGTATGAAATACACTAAAAGCAATAATCTTGATTAAAACTGTTAGTCATGTTTAACAAATTGAATAATATTTTTTATCTTCATACACATTGTGCCTACCTGGGTGCTGTATAGCAATAAAGATTATTTCTAAAAATAACCTCATTTGTCCGTTTTCCAGGTCTGGCATCTTACCAACTGCAAGCTCAAGATCAACCACTTGGGCCACTCTGGCTACCTGAACACAGTTACAGTTTCCCCTGATGGCTCCCTGTGTGCTTCTGGTGGCAAGGACATGAAGGCTATGCTGTGGGACCTGAATGATGGCAAGCACCTCCACACCCTGGACCACAATGACATCATCACATCACTGTGCTTCTCACCCAATAGATACTGGCTGTGTGCTGCCTTTGGACCTTCTATCAAGATCTGGGTATGTATAATGCATATTAAGTTGTTGATTTGCATATTGTACTGCCATCTTATCGGCCTCGATGGCGTAGTGGTTAGTGTAACCGACTGCCACGCCTGAGGTCGCGGGTTCGATTCCCGCACAAGTCAAACATTTGTGTGCTTGAACATGGACGTTTGTCTTGGTTTGGCTGTTTCTATAAATAATATGGGGAAAAATGTATATATGTATGTTTATCCATTGTCTAGTACCCATAATACAAGCTCTGCTTAGTTTGGGCTAGATGGTGTTGTGTGTATGTGGTTGAATATTAATTAATCTACTAACTTGAAAAGATGTTGAGTATTCCATATCACTTAACATCCTTAAATTTAATGGATATGCATTATAGTTATAACATTGTAGTGCTACTTATGTTTACTAATAAAATGGTGTTATTCCTCAGGATCTGGAAAGCAAGGAAATGGTTGAAGAGCTCAGGCCTGAGATCATCAACCAGACCCAGACCTCCAAGTCAGACCCACCCCAGTGCCTGTCTCTGGCGTGGTCCACCGATGGCCAAACCCTCTTCGCTGGCTACTCCGACAACATCATCAGAGTCTGGCAGGTGTCAGTCTCTGCACGATAATGTGGCTAAGATACTTAGTTTCATTTATTTTTGTGCTGCTATACTAATGTATTCTAACTGTTAGGATAAAAATAAATGAAATTGTATGACTTATTTTAGCATTTTCATTGTGATCTCCTTGCAAGGTTAGATTTAAGATAGTTATGTTTTCATAATAAAGTAGGGTTAAGTTTGTAAGATCACGAATCTATACATGTATATTTTATGTAAATAAAAGACAGTTAATTTATACAGAATAATTTTTCTTCCTCCAACAAAAATATAAAATATTCAAAGTAATACAGTGACATTGTTGACAATGCCTTCAAGATACCTACAATAAGAAAAGAACATTTGTGGTGCCAACAAATAGGCTTACATAGGAAATAATAATTATTGCCATGATCAGTTGTAGTAAAAACATGTTCATAATTAAAATAGGTATCTATTTAAAGTTTATTAAAGTCTAGTAGGTACATAATGTAGGTAGGTACCTCCTACCTAGCACCTTTTAAAATACATTTATTACAAACTAGGATGTTTCACCATATAAAACATTTTGGTTATGTATATGATTGTCATTATCTTACATAGAACAACTAATGCTTTATAGATTGGTGAAACAATGCCTGATAAGTAGACACTAAATTACAATAAAATTGCTTATACCTAGTCCATAACTTTGAACCTACCAATGCTAGTCTAAGAAGCATCATTATAATGCAAAAAACATTTAACATAACAATAGTTTTTATTCTATAAATACACTGTTCAACTGTTAATATTATTCAATACAATGCTTATTAACAATAAAATTTTAATACATTCTGAATGCCCATGATACCATCTAAACTGATAAAAACATCATTAAACTTTAGGAAATCCATCTTTGGACAAAAGGTGAGATCCATCTTTTACCTCACTGGGGCCTTCACCAACTTTAGTGTAAATTACATATTTTACCAAATCTTTTGGTCCTGGTTCACAAATATTCTGAATTTCAGGACCTAGACCCTCTTCTTCACATTTTAGACCAGTTATAAAACTATCAGGCTTAGATGGAGGAAAAGCATATTTGATCAAAGAGATGACTTTTGGAACATCTTTTTCAAGAAGGTAGAGACATGCATTGGAACCAGCATCGAAAGTATAAGCTACATTTACTTCTCCAGATATTTCATTGTATTTATGAATCAGTGCTACTATAGAATGTGAAGTATCATTCATATAAACAAATGGTGGGTAAGAATCTAGACAAATAGCATGAAATTGATTGCTGTCTTTCATAGTTATTTCAGCAAATTTTGAGAAGTCTTTGCTTTTGATTGCTTCAATGATTGCTTCAGTTCTCTGTGGCACACAATACTGCACCCTGTGCATCATTAGTTCAGAAGTTTTGACAGAGACTGTCATACCACCGGTGGAGCTGGTTTTCTTCTGTGTGTCACCTACTACAAGAATTAAAGCTCTCATTTCAGGCCAATGTGTGGAATCAGTTATTTGAGTTGCTATAGAATCAGTGCCATCGGGGTTTGTGCCAGCGTGCCATCTTACGAATCCACCATAAACACTACGGCAAGCACTGCCTGACCCCAATCTTGCGATTGAGCTGACATCTGATTTTATCTTGTAAAGTTTTGCTAAAGCTGTCACAAAACACGCGTAACCAGCAGCTGAAGACGCTAAGCCCGCCGCAGTAGGAAAGTTATTTTCTGAACAAGCGCGAATCTTCCATTGCAGAAATTCTTCGTCGACACTTTTCTCGGCCGCTGCTCTAGCTTTAATTTCTTTTAGGCAATTGATTAATCGTTTAGAAAATGCTGTTTTTTCTTTGTTTAACCATATCTCATCTTCAGAGAAATCTGGTCGAGCACAAACAGAAGTTTTAGCGCACATCACACTTGTATCTAAAGTAGCACTAACGGAATCATTTAACGGTAATATTAACTCTTCATCGCGTTTACCCCAATATTTAATTACGGCGATATTTACTGGTGCTATAACTGTAATAATTTCACTCATGATTAAAGTTAATTTAAAAATATCAATACTTAAAAAAATATTTGTTAATATATGTATCGTATTCTCCCGCGAATATTTTGTAAATGACAAAGAATATGAGCAAGCTAGTCGAGGTCACTTTGACAATACTTAGCAAATATGAATTTGGTGACAATGACATTATTAGTTGACAGACAGTCTTAGCAGCTTTCTGAAACGCGACTAAAACAAATATTATACCATGAAAACACAAAATGCGTGTCTAATAAACAATATAGCTATAAAATAAAATGTTGATACAAGTGACCGTAATAGAGAGAGAAATAGAGAATCTGTCTTAAAAATTGTAAAAGCCACATAAATCTAAAAATATCGACTTCTTTACAACTTGTGTTACTACATTTTGAACGTTTCTATAACGTTTCGTTTCTACATATGTTGACACGCGAGGTATCAAAGTCTTCACTATAATCCCATTTAAAATAAAAAGATTTTGTGAATAATATTAAAATAAATTTAAAAATCATATGTAATAAGTTATTACTTAGAATAATCAAGAGACAAATAATGTGATGTCAATGAACGATTGTAACTTCAAACCTGGCGACATCTACTGGAACTACTATTAACCGACAAAATCTAAGCGGTCTCCCAAAAAGCTCAGATGCAGATAAAATTAGGTTGACTATGTACCACGAGGGTGTGGAGGTAGCGTGCTTTTAGATTTTGTCAGATTATACTACACATTTCAATTCAACGCTGCCATTTTCGTTTTGTGGCACGGTTATAGCGGCGGTCTAAATGTGAATTTGCTAAAATATCTACCATTTATTTATTTACATAGTGTGGAAAATATATTGCAGTGAATTGGTTTTCTTGAAAAACACTTAGAAGTGGCGATTACAGTGTTCTTACCACCGGATAATTGTATACTTCTTTGGGTGGAGAGGGTGAGTAGGTACTTATTATCAATATTTCGGGGTCTTACAGCATAGTAATCGTACCTTACATTTTATACATCGTGTAAAATTTTGAGTGTACATGTATGATGTGATGTGTAAAGTGGTGTTTCTCGTATGAGGACAGTTACTGGCGTTAGCGGTTGACTCGCTAAAATGGGCGTTGTGGTGATGAGTGAAGGTTTATCATGACTTACACTGTCACTGCGCCTTTTAGATGATCTTATTTACTTAGTATGAATTCGTCACCACCGCCTTCTGTTAACATACGGTATAATTCCTCAAGTACTTTATTATAATTAGATATAACACCAACAACACTTAAATTTCATCTATACGACAACGTTTTTGAATACATACTGTTTCAGTTATAACAAAATAAGCTATTTTAATTTACTATAACGATATGTATTACACTAGAAATAAGGGGACTTTATACATTTGTTATTACTAAAATTTATAAGACAGGTTTTGATAGCTTTGATCATATTAAGTTCTAGAAACTTTTTAGGCACTTACTATTGAAATATCCTGAAAAGGGCTTACTATGATAGAATATATCGCTCTGTTTCTTATTACTTTCCTATTGGTAAACGCAACACATTGTACATAGGTAGGTATTTGATTTAAACCAGTTATCAAAAGTTAATAAATAGTTGTTGGCATTGTGTAAAAGTAAATTTGAGACAGTTGTCAACCACAATCATTGTTAATGATAAAATGTAAAGGTAATATTTGTATTAGCATTTAATATGTAAACAATGGCATACCTTGTCTGGAGCATTAAATATTACATATTATGGTAGGTACATAGAATACCAAACTGCTCAATAATCTAATAAACCATAGTCTGTCAGCTTAATCATAAAAGCATTGTGTCTGGATGTTGGCATCGGAATGATAGGGTAGATGAAACTTTGGTATCCAAGGGGATTAGGCTGAAATAACTTGGCAGATGGTACTCCATTTTAAAGCCTTACATAGAAATGTCAGTGTTGTTGACATAGAGATTATTAAGGCCCTGTGCTGAGGAGACATAAAATAAGTTACTTGAGGTAAAGTTAGGAGAATATTGATGGGTGGCTGTGTATCTCTGACTGTGTAGAAGTACAGCTGAGCCCCTTTTCTGTGATGTACGCCCCGATATATATAATATGGTGCAGGCCTCTTGTTATTGAGAAGAATATTAGTCCTAAATGTAAAACTAAAAGTTGTGAAATATGTCCTTTTTTAGACTACATAAATATTCATTCTTATATATGTATTTAAAAATAACATTTAAATTTGATATATTGGCAATTGTATTATCTATGACTCTTTACATATCTGATGCTGCACTGAAAAGTTTATACTGAAAGTTGCAAAAATGTGACTGTGAGGCATGTTAGTAAATAAACTAAAAATTAACAACAAACAGGTTGAAATTTTATGTTAGCCTTTTTTTTTATGTCTCAAATACTGCTTTTAAAGATGGGCACTTCAATATCAGCTGCTGCAATTTTCAGTATTTATGGCATGTGGACTAACTTTTATTCCCAGGAAGCATAGACAGTCACTACAGATTACCACTTCTAGTTGTATTAATGTTTATTATGTATCTCTTTCATAACATAGACAATTAGAATGTGGGTCATGCATGCATGTCAGCTTTGGATACTTTTTACGTTATTACATTAACCTTGTACCTTGTAGTAGAAAATATAATAGCCCGCCAGATACTATATTTAGCTATGTAAGTTCTAAATTTAAACAAGTGTTATAAATAAATAGCAAATTTTTAATTTGTTTTTGTTCATGTTAGTTGTGTAGTTTTGGTATTGTTTTGAAAACAAAACATACTGTCATTGACAAATGTTTGACTTGTGATAATTGTTATCATTTAATTATTTGTTCCAATTTGTTGAACTGTTAAATATGTTCAAATAATGTGTATGTAAAGGTTTTGATGATGATTAAAATAAATGCAATGTTATAAAAAAATACTTCAATTCTGGCAATCTATTATATGAAACCTGCATGTAACTTGTCAAAAAGAGGTGTATATGTGTATATACATTCTTCATTAACACTTTGGTGAGATGCAGATTTATTTTTTTATACTATTGGGTTATGTAACAAGCATAATTATGGTACTTGATGATAAGCAACTACCATGATGATTGTAGCACCACAGTTATGAGTTATGACTCACATATTGTCAACCCATTTTTATGCCTTTTTGACAGTATGCCATTGTCTCATGGGAAACACCTGAATAAGAAATGTATTCCAGCATAATGTTACTTTCTATTTAATTATATATTTAAAATTATATAGATTAATACTTATAAATTTCTCTTTATATATAGGAAAGAAAATCGAAACTAATATAAATAATTTCAGAATTTTAATATTTCAGTTAATGTCTTCACTTTTAAATGATTATAATTAATGAACATGATTCTAACAAAATCCAATTAAGTTAAAACTGCTAAAACTTAAAATTTTAATTTAAAGTTATGTAGCACAAATCTTCATATGTATTCATTGATCAAGGTGTTCTTGATTATCCTCAAACATGCAACAAGGCTGTTAATTACTTTAAACAATGCCATTACGCTCATTAGCACCAAACTAGTTTACATTAGCAATGGAGTATGCTTCACTTTGATATTTAAAATGGTTGTGTCAAGAACTATTTTTATAATATCACCAGTAGGCTGCAATATTATCATTCAGGACTACTGCTCTGCTACCATGGCTTGTAGCACGATATTACCTAGCCTATAATCTTCATCAAGAAGTGAGCTAACAAAAGCAAACCAAAATTTTTCAAATCACACTTGTAGTTTTTCGAGGTAGTCTATGTTAAGCCAATTTCAGGCTACATCCCAAACTGATTTATAGGTCTAACAGTTTAACCAAGAAAATGTTACAAACTTGCAAGATGTCTTTCACATTTATAACATAACAATGCACAGGCATGTCAATAGTAGCAGAATAAAAGTACATAAATCGATAAGACATGAGATAGAGCTGTGCAGAAGTTCCCGTCCCAGAGTCTAAACCAGCTTCTGGGCCTGTAAAAGTCCAATTTTATCAATAACAGCAGAAAGATTCAACCTCATGCAGATTGAAATGACTTCCAAACATTTTGTTATTTTTGCTGGCATTAACATTCTTAAGAAACTGATCTTGTTCAAGTCCCCTGATCTAGGTATGACCACAATACATGAATGTTGTAGGAAATAATTATTGGTACGGTTTCAGGAATTCGTGATTCTATCAAAACGTAGCAATCTTTAAGCGCATTTTTACTATCGAGCTGAGCTGAAGCCTCAATCATATTTCGATGTTTATTAGTAGACGTAAACATGTATCGTATATAAATTCCACGCAACACAAGCTATGTTCGGTGTAAACACGTCGCACGGCGAGTCCACACGGTGCTCATTATGCGCGCGAGTGTCGCGAGCGACTTCCTCTAGCGTGGCGCGTGAACGGAAGTGCTGCATTGACGGGTTGAGATGCGAGTAAGCCCACGTCTATCTAACTAACATGGGTTTAATATAAGTATAATAATCCATGTATATAAACAGTCCCATTGCTGAGCCTTTTCTTAGTGTGAGATGGGTTAGGTCATAGTCCATTGGTTGGTAGACGTCATATATCTTTGAGAATATTGCCTAATATACTTACCCGAGTTTTCATAGTTGTCGACGGACCTCAACGCGTTAGGTCGTAAGCATGGCTTACCATAGAATTTGATTATTACTTGATCTTTACAGCTGACGCTCTTAGAAAAATGCATGAAAGCTTATACTGGTGGTTAAATGTATCGTAGGGCTACGATAGCTCATGATAAACATTTTTCCAATATCCTACTAATATTGTATGTGATAGTTTGTAAACATATTTGGTAGTCGATTACTTTTGAACCGATTTGGATGAGATTTAGCGCATAAATAGGTCCGTTGCCATAGAAATCCTGCGGGCAGAAGCAAATGAACTGTTACTAGAGCTGTGAAGTTGGTATTTCGAGGATTCAGAAGATGAAGAACTAATAAATCTTTTAAATGATGCATTATAATTTATAACATATCTAATATAAAAATATACACATCTAAGAGGAAAACACAAATGGTACCCTATTTTATTTATATCAATACTATAACTTCATATATTGCTTAAAGCTTGCTTTTGTATCTGCCATACCATAGGATGTTTTGGACCATATTGCGTCCCCACATACCCTTGAGCCACAATCAGATGGTATAGCAACGAGGAATGTATGGAACATCGCATTGTATGTTAAACCTTACGTGGACAATAGAAACTGCATGTATAGCATAAGATCTCATTAATTAACGATTGTCTCGTAGGTTCCATGGTATACGTTCGTCATTACTCTAACGAGCGTTCACGAAAACACAGGTTCATTTTCCGTACCTACCGGTCAAAGTAGATTTCTTGTTAGGATATTCTTAGTGATAGAGGCATTTCTTCTTAGTGGCAGCAAAAAGTCTGGAAACGTTGCTGACGTCAATAGACTTTTAATAAATTTCTTTTAGCCAACTTTTTAACGTAACTTATGTACAATGGCGGACTTAATGCCATACGCTTTCTTTCCCAACCGACCAAAGGGCGATTTAGAGATAGGCATGCGAGGCGTATAAAATAATTGATTAATTATGTAATATCTAAAACATTGAATAAATCGGTGTGTAATACTTGTGCCTATTCTTTCACAGATCTACAGTCATAGAATATGTATCTGAAATAGGTTGGAAAATATTTTATTTTAAACAGCTACGTCAGCTACATATACTAATTCATTAGTGAACAACCATATGTGGAAGTCGCACAATATGTCTGAATCTAACGGTTAATTATACCACATGTTAGACTATATATTATTTATGGCATGGAAAAACAGTTTCGAGTCTATTAAAATCTCTGTGTGTCTGATCTATTTGGGTTTATGGTTAATGATTGGCTAAAGTTTCATAGACGATTATTCAAACATCGAACGCTGATGACAAAAATAACGAATTTTATAATAACGCCTCGTTGGTACTGTCATCCAGTGGCATACGTGTTTGTAGTTGCGCAACAGCCTATCATTCAGTTTGATTCTCAAATCGAATTCTTTCAGTAATACTTCCATAGCGACACAAAATTTTAAAGTTACCTTAATATTAGAGCTAACACGTTCCTCAGACCTCAAAAAGCATATAAAGCCGATAAAGACCAGACTACCTAACTAAAGCGTTTACCAGTCTTACGGTTCTGCCATGAACACGTTAATATTGGCACTGTCTATATATTTTCCACTGCTGCACATTAATTTCATCTTAGTACAAAAAATGCCTGGCCATAATCCATTAATACGACTTATTTGGGTTGGCAGTCTTCTTAAAACCTCGGAAACATTATGCAGAGCTCTCAGATACATATTGTGCATCTGACACAATATTTTCCTTACCGTAAGCGAGCGATTATTAATTATTTAACCCTTAGCATGCCGGAACGCAGATCTGTGCGAGACAATGCTTTATAACCATTGTGTTTGAGCTCCCGGCAGACAAAAGATTAATACACTTCCACAAATAAAACACGTGCCGTGGGATTGAACTCGAGTCTTCTGCGAAGCAGTATAAGTATCTTTGCTATCTCTACATTAGTCTATCGCTGCTCTTAACCTTTTGAACGCCAACGTCGGCTATACTCGACAGGCGCAAGCGTGCCCTGTGCGCCAACGTTGTCTATACTCGACAAAAAACAGGGCACAGAAATATACAAAATAAACATATTAAATCATTACTTTTCTGTATTTTATTGATCTAACTTAGAAATTGAATCCCCAATTATTACTTAATTGTACACAGCAAACAAAATTTGCATATTAGTTATTCAAATATTTGATAATAAAAACAATATATTAATATATCGATTTTCGGGCTTGGCGTACAGGACATGGAGCTGGCGTTATGACGTGGCGTTCAAAAGGTTAACATACGTATAATACTTATCTTGGAAATTTAAAAGCCTTTCATAGCCTAACTGGGGCAGGGAATGCTATTCCTGTGTATGAATTCTCGGATTTGAATCCTAGATTGAACTAAGTATTATTAGAATTTTTTGCCAAAAAATTCTTAGTAAGAAGTAATTAGTAGAAGCACGTAGTCTGGGAATATGTCTGATAGACGGCCATAGGCTCGCCTTCTATTACTTGGGACTTAAAATCATAGTTGGCTATATGTAGATGTAATGTTCATCTGTCTACTTCTTCAGGGATAGAGGTGTGAGACTAGGTATGCACTAAGATTCCAGTAAGCGGCTCATAAACCTCTTGACACTGGCCAGACAAAAAGCAAGAGAGAAGATACCTATATTATTTAAACATGGCACTGAAACATCGAGACAAATAACTGTAGACTGCATTGCAACAACCGCAATGTTTGATTGATTGTCGCAGCGCCAGTATTATGTCAATTCTGTTGGAAAGTTACTATAGTCGTTAAGTACACGAGTATTATATATAATATACATATACTCTTCGTATAGGTAGCCATAGCTTATTTATTATTTCGCTATGCTTTTGATTTCGAGATACTACTAAGCATTTAAAAAAGACTAATAGGAACATCCAGTAACACATTGATTGCCCCGGGAATTGAATCTGGGATCGGTATAAGGCGAGTCTATTGCTTTTTACTGGACACAATGCCTTCGTACTGCTGCACTACTTGGAAATACATGTTCTCATAGTCGTCGGCAGCTCATGGCAGACAATACCAGACCAAAGAGATATTTTTATAGTCCTTATAAACTCTTAACACTGGGTCCCTAAAAATGTAAACGACTTCTCAAAATCAAGCTTATGTCAAGTAACTTGATTGGCTGCTGCTCATTCAGTCAACCATCAGTTGATATGCGTTTGATTGTCTGCTAAATAACTTTTATGTTAATATGCCATTAAGAAACTGGGGGTGAATGAATGGAATCTATTACTCAGCACCGAGATATAATCGTCATACGCGCTCGACTGCTCTTAATATCTCAGACAGCTATATAACAGTATCACAAAAGAACACGCTATACTGTCGAAATCATTCACTATCGGTGCGTGAAATCGTAAACGATGTTTTACGCAGATTACTTTACCGCAAAACTGAATGAATTGTATCACGTCGTTAAAAATGATTCATCGAATAATGAGGCGAGAGCATCACGGTAGGTGAAGACACCTACCGTGATGCTCTGAACAGCCAAGATATAACTGCTTGTGTCTAAGAAGTCATAAGCAGTGATATCTTGGCTGTTCTTCATTGTTTAATTTTGCATTGTCGTTAGTGGTAGCTGCTCACCTATCGGTAAGCACATACCGACCCTTATGGAAATGACAGTGTTTTCTTGGCATTTAAAAACTAATTCCAGAGTGTTTCGTGAATAAAATAAGCGGGGTGGTGATAACTATTTGCCTGAAGCTTCCATTAATTGGCATTTTTTACGCAATGCTAATAAGTTTGTAATTTCAATTAATACAGTCATGCTAAAACCTCCATAACTCAATTGTCGCCTCGTCAGTTACCATAGTAACCAACTGTTATGGCCATGTTTACTGAAGAAGAACTAACATTATAACAGCCGACTCGGGTGTGAGTTTGATGTTAATGAGCAGGCAGAATTAGTCAGCTGGACTGCCATCATGATAGGAAAGATTATGGCATCAGTATCGCGGGGACAGATGGTGCGGAAAACTAGGTTCCCAAGACTGGTTACAACCGGGATAAGGTACTGACTATAATATATTTGTTTGTAACTCTAGGTCTCAGAATGAGAAGAGCTCTGCTATGCCTAAGCTTAGCGTGATTTTAAAGACTGAAGAAATAGTGAGGGACTTGCCTTAATCAAGATTCCCACTAATGGTTTTCTCACGATACTTCCTTTTACCGTCAGATTATCCAAAGCGAACGTGGCAGTGACGCATCATTGCCTATCTTTTAAGAATAATTATATTGGAGTGAGTCATGTTACCTAGGATTCAGTTTTAATGGTAGAATTTATGATCTAAAAGTTCCAATGACAGATGCGGGCATAACATGATCCTATCTGGTTCAACAGAAATCTTAGAATAAATAGCTTTGTTATTCTTAAATAAATCGGCTTGGAAGACACCAAATCAGAGAAATCAAATTTGCTTACATTTTATACGTTCGTCTTGTCACGTGAAAGTGACTAATGCCGCCTAAACATACTCATATTGAGAGAAGACCGATACCAGCAGTGACATGAGTTTATAAACCGGGTTGTTATCTTACTATCTCCAATCATTGTAGGTATATTACGAGACCAACATACTCGCATTCAGTAAAAGCCCTTTAATAAAGGCAAAGAAACGTGTCAGTATGGCTGCCATTTTGGTGTAGTAATAAATTAGCCTTGTGCCTTAACAAGCTTGTTAGTCTGCTGCTAAATGCCAAATAATAGAATTGGGCAACTAACAGCAATGCTTAATTAAGGTAGACGACCCATCACCGTCATGTCCCGTGGGCGTCGTATTAGAGGAATACGACATATCCCTGCGGACAGCTACAGCCGATATTGACATACTTTTTTAAATAACTGTGATCACTGAACTAGCTCAAGTTCAGTCACAAAACGTGAACCTGTATAACCACCAATTCGTAGTTTTAGGTTCCTTGTTATTACCTGTTGCAGTCTACTCCTGGCCATATACCCTTCCAAAATTGCATTACATGCTTTTTAGATCTTCGGTGCACCTGACCATAATAAGTTTGCCTTTTCGTGATGTTCTCGCCAAGACTCGTTAGCTCCAACAGCCAACAGCCATCGGTGTCTAGGTTTCTTACATTAGCAAATTCAAATGCAAATTCAATCAATTATCAGCTCATTGGCTGAGCCGATGACGTACGATCGAACCGAGTCAGGTCATGATATAGTACCATGACTTCCCTCGCTTTTGTCGAAGAGCAATTGGCAAAGTATAGTTTGTATCTACTCTCATTTTGATAAACGAATGTGAGTTCATCTCTGTACAAATATAACAAGAGTTCCCTCTTTTGTTCGAAAATCGACGCGTAACTTCGAATATCCTAAACTAGAACTGCATGATAGCATATAATATAAACTTCCGCAATTCCTTTTAGAGAGCCATCCAAACTTTCGACATAGGAAGTATTGATCGTCACAAATATATTTTAAGACCGTTATTCATTTGCATATACCATAGCAAAGTATCATGCCTGGGTATCTCCAGCGCGTGAGACGGACTGAGAAGCATTAGACTCACATAACGCCAGTTTTGCTTTGGATGCCGTGTAATAGTGAGTGTGTTTTGCTGGTAAGCGGGCGTAGTTCCAGTAGGCATGTTGCTACTGATCATATCTCGAAAAAGCCAATGCCAGAACCATAATTTAAACTCCTTGAAATATAGTATTTATTAATAGCCTTTACGATGTAAAGTCCAGCCGGGCAGTATTTTGATTTTTCGGTTAGGAAAGCCTCGGTAGCAACCCGAAGTCTGGCAATGGACCAATGGTATTAGCCTCTATTACGTCATACGTGGTGTCCTATGTATACACATAAAAATGCTGGCAAAATACAGGTGTGCTCTATGTGCCCCTTTGAGAATAGACAGGCTGGTATCTATAAGTATATTGTTCCGATATTTCATTTGTCTTTATTGACCTGAACATAAAATGAATAAAACAATAACACATTAAACGTGGAATGCTAAGAAAAGGTAGTGCCTAATACGCATGCCAAATGAACGATAGCTAAAAATTAAATAATCTAATTAAAATTCCGCTCACAGCAATACGTACAGAATTCAATGGCGGAATAGCCCAATTAGATAATAATTATACCGTGTACCTAGGAATGTCTGAATATAAATTATACGTACTATTATCAATCATACGTTCTAACGAATTTAATCAATAACTTGAAAGCTTTGGTACCACAGCGGTAGCATACGGTACTGCTGCGTATGAGGTCTTTGATTCCGGGATTGTACTAAGTGTTATTGGGTTTTCTGTCTTATCTTTTCCCATTAAACGTCAAAAAGCTTGCCTGCTATTACGTGTGACCAAAAATCAATGGTGGAATGTGGATGTGTGGATTTATTACACCTCTGCTTACTGCTTCGGGGATAGAGGCCTGAGGCTATGTATGTATGTATTAATACTTATGCAAATTAAATGTTTTTATACTGCTAAGGTGACAAACAAACGGTTCGCCTGATGGTAAGCTGTTAACTTAGCTTGTGGACACTTGCAACACTGATAGTGTCTGGTCTTGCAAGCTGCCGCGTAGTTGACCCTTCAAAGGAGCCACTGTTTTGTGTCAGTCAGAGACATAACAAATTGAAGGCTATACAGTAATTTTTTTTATAAAAGGCCGATGTATTTCGAAATAAAATAGCAGATTTATTTAAAACTAGATGTGCCCGCGGTTTTACTCGCATTTATGATTACTGCGCTGCCCCCGTGGGTCATAGCGTGATGTTATATAGCCTATAGCGTTCCTCGATAAATGAGCTATCCAACACTAAAAGAATTTATCAATTCGGATCGGTAGTTCCTGAGATTAGCGCGTTCAAGCAAACAAACAAACTCTTCAGCTTTATTATATTAGTATAGATTAATCCTTTGAAATGACAGCCGCGATTTCATTTCGACATAGGTCTATTAGACAAAAATGTCTACATCGTGAGAATTAGCCCCGTGCTGAAAGCTTAGCGCTGCGTTTAGTAATCTGCAGTGTTTCGTCAGTCCCGTGCAGGAGAGTTTTGCACCTACTTTTTTGCAAGTAGTGCTGTCAGATATTATTTCAAAGCGTTATTATTTCTGTCTGTCAGTCAATTTTCAGTAGTTGACAATATCCATTAGATTACTTTAGACCTGTAGATTTTAGGTACGCGGTTGAACCAACCTGATTTTTTTATATTGCTTACTAGACTAGACAATACATAGAGGCCCATTGCTATGTACTGTATTTATTTTCTTGTCATCTCTATTTATTAGAGAACGAATATAGTTTGAAAGCGGAAACAAATAGATCTTTATAATGATTAATGAGTAACATATTATTTATTTAAAAAGACAATTATAAAAGAAATAGGGCTTATGCTATGCGTATATTAAGGATTAGAAGCTACAACCCGGTCATTGGTTAACAGATTTGTGATACAGTGACGAATAGCATTTCCTGGTATAAATGACGGCAACAAGCGTTATTATTAGCTGACCTCCATTTAGGTAATTATGCTATTGTTCATGTTGACTGGAACCGTAGTCCTGTGACGTCAGAGTTAACTTTAGGAAAACCAATCGTGAGGTTGCTTCAGATAAAGTTTAATTGAGCTGGCCTAGTACAGTGTCTGGTAGACAGACGGTAATAGGCACGGCCTTTTTCGTTGGGACGTAAACTTAGCTGGTTTAATGTGGTGCAATGCAACTCTACGTAATCCCTTTGGCATAAATCTTTGTAATAGTTTTTATTACGAGGTAGTTAATAACCGCGAATTTGTATGCTTCATTTTATAATGTAACACATCTTATCCTATCTTTGAATTAATCTCTAAATAATTTAATTCAAAATCGAATGTTTTATTCGTAATAATTTAACAAACAAACAGAGATGCATGCGTATTTATATTATTAGTATGAGTTATTCTTCTGTGCCCAGTTAGTCTTATATTAAATATAAGACTAACTGGGCACAGACGAAGCCTAATAACCTGAGTTATTTTTTTACGGTATGGTTTGTTTTGTTGTTTGTTTCTTCACCTTTTTTCACACAGCAACGAAGTTATAAATCAACGTGATATTTAAAGGCATAATTCAATCGCGGGAAAGTGACATGAGATATCACTTCTTGAAAGATAGATCTGTAAAACCAAGTGTGATAAAGCGGGCAAAGTCGTTCATAGGCATTATTATCCTTTTTAATGAGACTAACGTACAATTACCACTATAAATTTTATATAAGGAAATTTAAGGTATATAATGGTGCCAATTCTGTTGTCACAAAATTCTCTTATCTTAGCTAAAAATCTCTAAAATTTTGTTTAGTCCTGTCACTTTTAGCGATTTCAGAATACGAAAATAATGTCGTTTGACAGGACTAAACTAAATTTTAGAGATTTTTTGCTAAGATAAGAGAATTTTGTTACAACAGAATTGGCATCAATACTACTTATTGATATGAATAAACAACGGATTAAGTTATACCTATTGCGCTGTTTGGTTTTCATCCGTCTATAGAACAAATACTATGATATAAACTCCAATATTCATATGAATTCTCTTATACTAGTGTTTGCCCGCTTTATCACTCTTGGTTTTACAGATCTATCCTTCGAGAAGTGATATCTTACGTCACTTTCCCGCGCGTGAATTATGACTTTAAATATCACGTTGACTAGTAGCTTCGTTGCTGTGTGAAAAAAGGTGAAGAAACAAACGACAAACCGTAAAAAAATAATTTTGTTTATTTGGCTGCGTAATATAATAATAATAGCGCCCAAGCCTATTGTTAAATATATCGCAGTTTCAGCTCGGATGCCGGAACTGTGCCTGGCAGATGGCAATAGATTTGCTTTCTATTTCGCGGTGTCTTAAATCAAAGCTGATGCATGTTGGTATAACCCCTTGGCCTACCCTTCCGGAGGTGCAGGCTATAATAAATATTGACAGGCTGTCCGCTCTTCCACGTACTTTCTGGTTTTCGAATTGATGGAACATACAATATCAGTTGGTAAATCAGTACGGTTGTCAATGGCATTTCGGTCTCCTTCATCAAAATTTCCTACCGTCGTGGTTTTGGTATAGCATGATTTGTTGCTTAGATCATGTTAGGAACACGAGGAGATGAGTCTCGAAATAAACCATTAATCTAGTAATTCATCTGTTTATTCTTAGTCTCGACACGGTTACAGATTATAACGTTTTTACACATTCTTCCGTCCAGGAATCAAAATGTGCAATGATACGAAACGGGTTGCTCTAGTTGGTGACGTATCAGAGCGGTATCAACGCACGCCATAACACAGTAGGTTATGTTATCTGAGCCACTTGTTCACGCAATATTAGTCTTTATTTATATACAGTATTAACTTTAATGGCTCAGTTTATCTGCAATGGCGCTAAGGGTGGGGCTTCCGTAAAAGCGGTTTGTTAGACGGAACTGATGGAAGATAATAATTGCTGTAAAACATTGTGAATTGCCTTATAATTGCAGAAATTCGATTCTTTTTATATTATGATTTTATTTAATGTACGTTTCTCTGCAGCTAGCGTTTAGTTAACTGAACACAGTGCCGGTCGTCTCTATGTGTTTATTAAAAGGTTTCTTGCACGACAGGTGCAATAAATTTGCCCGATTCTGAAATTGCAACCTGGACTTAACTACCTAAAAATAATTCTATATTCTAGTGTAGCTGGTATCCGTGCGGTCTTAATTGACTTATAAAATAGTAGTAATGCGCAATATTGCATTCAAATGATGTTCGAATACATTTATGCACAACGTGAATAAAACACGCAACCACGGTCAAGGACACAGCGCACGCACTTGTGTCTAGAGTTTTTGATACATTCGAATTATTATGAATTATAATTATCATTATTAAAATTAGAACGCCGTGCAACATATTGTGCACATAAGCTAGCGATGCGGATTTTTAAGTAACACTAAGCTGAGTATTTCCCAAACAATACAGCGGTGAAGTTTTCCATCTAATTCTTGTCGACAGACGTGAGCGCAGTACGTGCAGAGAAAACTCCAGTTATTCGATATTTTCGATTAGTCAAAGTCAATGAATTTGCACGTCGTCAACACTCGAACATTTTGTTGCGTGCTACCAGATTCTTAGCCTCGTAAAACGGTTCATTTTCTATCGATTATGACACAGCGCTTTTGACTTAGTCAGTGCCATAGGCCGTTCTCATAATGAATGGTGGTGTGAGCTCGGGCTCTTTGACTTATTATGAGTTATGTAAGTACACATAATATGAGTATTGTGACAGATCATTCACATATTATGTATTGATGGATATTGTTTTAGTTCCCATCCTTTTTTATGTAGCAGGAAATTTATTGATTGCAAGTTACTTTATGCGTTAGTGCGTGCGTAGTTTACACAACAAACTACTTTAAAAAAATGTGTGCTAGTCAGATTAAAGTAGAGCGTGACCGACAATTTATAAAATTCTTTTTCTATTGATAACTTATATAAAATTAAAAAGACGCAGCACTGACTTCTGTTAGTCAGTGGCGCTTACACTGTTATGCTGTTCGTCGATTCCCGGGTCGGGAAAAGTGTTATTAGGAGTCTGGAAATGTTCTCGCGACATGGCAAAACGATCTCCTCTTATTGGAGCTGGGTTTAAAAACACAGTTGGCGAAATGTGCTTGTAGTACCTATATTTCAGGCCTACCGCTTTTGCTATACAAAGCCCGCCTTTATATATAGGCTGCGTCCACAAGTATATAAACACCATGGTCAAATTGCGTGAACTGAAGTGCATACCTACAGTGCTAAAACGGAAATATTTCGACTATTAAGTCCTTTTTTTATCTAAAAGTAATAAAACTTGATTTAGCTCTTTTAAAAGATGAATCAAAGTTGTTTAACGAAAAGGGTTCTGATTGAAAGTGAGTGGCGAACTCGGGAATGGCCGGACGAGACGTCTTAGAAGGCATTGACCAATTGTTGACGTCCTTCAGAAAGGTCAGGTGCGTAATACCGTCACTGGATATTGTCGCAATTGTATGAAGTTTATAAATGCTCATCATAAGGCGATTACGAGACCTGTCTTGAGGCCTGTGCACATAAGCCAAGGGCTGTGCTATCTTTGTCTAAATTCATGCATGAAATTTGTTTCAAGAAAATCGTCTTGTCCCAATGAGCTAGTCGGTTGTATTTGGTCACATTGTCTTCTAGCCGAGTTGTGTGAGCACAAGCGCGACAAGCTATCGTGAAATTCGATTTCCGAGCAAAGTGTTACTGGGATTTCCAGTTGGCAAATGCTCGGTAGCAGCATTTAAATGAGCCTGGTGGACGGTAACGCAACAAATTAGAGAGTTATAGATGGCCGGGTCAATACAATGCGCGAAAGCAGTTGCACTTGCACATAGACACGAGGCTATAACGATTTCGGATAAATATAGCCAAATAGCAATTTTAGTAATTTGCCCGAATTTGTAGGTACCGAAAGATGCCATCGCCAGTCTTTCGCACAAATTACTTAATAATAATAATTTATTTTCAATAAGAATTACAATAGTATAAACACAACAGGAAATTATAATATGTGGTAACAGTTTCGTGGAAAGTGATGAAACGTTGGCTATACTAATGAAATAGAATATAAAAAATGAAAAAGAATAGAACGCAATTATGTGCGCAATTTGCCTCGAATTTTGTGCGTACGAACCCACGGTAAAACTTGAGGGATCTATAGTTATAATAATAATAATTTCTGTTTATAATTACGTATAGTATGAACAAAACCACAAACGAACATTTATGATTGTAATTCATATCAGTTGGTCAACAATAGAATTTGATGGATCTAAATAAAGATAACTATAGTTTTAACTATTAAAAGTAAGTTATTGTGTTAGTTTAATGACATGTCAGTGACCTTTTTGTACGATGTAGGTATGTTTTTATTATATTACAAACATATACGGCCTGTCTGATGGTGACACGCGTTGTTGTCCTGCAAAAAAGTGTTATGCTGCTAGGTTAAGGTTCTAAGAGCTCTGTGTACAGCCAATGTCACTGTTTAAAGATAACCCTAGAGATATCCCTTGGCACATACATACATTACTGCATAAGTCAATCCTTAAGAATTCTCCTTCCTTTCTGCTACTTATTATGCAAGCTCTTAAAGTAATCCAGCTCAAGCCTGGTTCATCCTGATTGAGGTATCTTTCATTATTACTATTATCTTTCATCTACTGAAGATCACAGCCAAATCTGATGCTGTGGTCTTGCGGTGGGTAAGCTTCCCAGAACTTCCGAAGACGTAGTGATATCAATGAAGAACTAGTACCATGTGTTCCTTGTTCTAGCGTTGTAGCATCTCTACTTTTAGTGGAGTCGTCAGTCTACTCAATGCGCATGTCCTGGTATTGTCCATAGCTTGGATAACTGCTATACCTGCTTGTATAGAAAAAAAAAACGGATATTTTGCAAAGTGAGTGTATAAAATCAGTTCGGCATCGTTGACCAACCAGATACGCTGGCGTTATCTGACTAGGTGATTCACTTATCAAATATTCCGATAGTCGTGTACTTTATCAACATATATAAGTAAATTATCTAGGTAATTAAATAGCAAAATATTTTTCTTTGGATTTGAGTCGATTATCAAAGATTATCGACCCCATACTTATATAATAAAGAGCAGGGATAGTTGAATTTTCTATTGATAAATTTTTATTAATACCTGTCATACAACATGTATTGTAAATAGCAATACATTTGCCCCTTATATAAACTATATTGCTGTGCAATTCTGTAAAATCTTATTGGCAGGCTGACTTCCGGCTCGTCAGTAAAATTTAAAGCTATTCTACAGTAACCTAAAGCGTAAATGAGAATAGACCTACGAATTATAAGTATAATGCAAACAATTCTTCTTAGAGTTTAGCACGTTTGATAGGAGTTTTAGTGTTGTCCTCTCCGCCAATACCTTGGCAGATTATTCAAGAATGACAGTAGGTACATATTACCTCAGCGCCGCAGCGATAATGAATGCGACTGCTGTGATTGAGGTCTCGGGTTCAATTCCTGCGTCACGCAAACTGTTATTGGATTTTTCTGTCTAGATATTCGCAGTAACATACGACAAAGGCTCACCCGCTATTACGAGAACTTAAACTTAAGTTTTTGAAATGTAGTTGTAATACACGACTGCCTACTTCTTTGGGGATATGGGCGTGCAACGATGTACATATATACATATGTATGAAACTGCGTTGTTGTTTATACCATAAAGTTTGTTTTGTTTTAGTTCATTATTGTTTTGCTACATGTTCCTGAACGAAATTGGCTGTAGCTGCTATGTTTTCGGAGTTATTAGGGGAAACTTTGTATTTGACTAAACAAATTGAATGCGCGTATACTTGTTACTGTTATTAAATATGTTATACAGTGGAGTTAAGTTTGTTTTGTGCGGATATTATTAGTACTTACTGATCATCTGGTAGATAGGCAGAGGCAATATTCAACTTTTAGTTCTTTGCGTCGCCGAGGATAACACTAAAATGACTTTACATTTTCATTCAAGATGTAAAAGGTGACTCTGTTTAATCAAAATTAAACCGAGAATAAAACTACTGATCTTTCAGACTCCATTGATCGGTAGTTGCGCTTACGCATACCCAATATATGTACATGCCCATACCAATACCCAATGAATTAAATTGAACTATAACCTCACGTCACACGTGATATGGATAAATATTAGCGCGGAATTTGTTTAACCACAAAAAGGTGATAACTGCATTTGAACACCTGACGCCTACATTTAATCTAAACAACACAACATCCAAGAACGTGCCGTATAATCTAATAGCGATTGTAAATGTGTTGGGACGTGTAATAATAATATAGTGTGTCCGCCTGTTCATGAATGCATTAGTGAGGCGGATATGTCAATTTGATCCCGTGCCCGTACTTAGTGTTTCGCCGCCATGCTGTCTGTTTGGTGAGTAATCGTTTACACGTTAATATTGAACAGGATGGGTTCAAGGATATTGTTTAACCCTTTTGTTCGCTGATCAGTAATCCCACAGATGGTTCCCAGTAAGAGAACGATTAGGTTCACCATGCAAATGCGGGTTGATCAAGTTCACATAGCCATAGAGCAGTGTACTAGCTTCAGAATTAGGCAAACTAGAATTATGTCTTTCGGAGTTATAAAAAAGGTCCGTCCTTACATATTTCTAGATGTGTTTGTACACTACATTCGAGCCTAGTGGTTTATATTTACAGGTTTTGTGTTGATGCTACGAATTTTCGATTGTATACATACAATAGAAGATTCTTTCAGACAAAGTGTTATTGAATACATTTAATAACACTTTGCCTGACCTTAAAATGGTACGAATGAACTGATGTTGGTATTCGGATATCTCGGATACCAACATCAGTTCATTCGTACCATCAAAATGTAAAAAGCAATTGGTGATTCTGCTATTAAACAACTATTCTTTTCAACATTTTTTTATACGTATGTGATTCCAATTAAAACAAGAAGAGCTGTCTCTTTGTATTATTTATGCCGAAGATTTGTAGGAAATAAACGAAATTGATATCATGTGCCACATTTGATTGCGACAAATTCAACAGTCGCCGGTTGAATTCGTCACTTGCCTGATATTATTTTGGTCCATAGACCCCGCCAGACGACACTCGACAATTGTTTGCAATTAGTCCAATACTATTTGATGATCTCATCTATTGGAAATGTGCCGGTGAGAAATCATCTTATGGTATCTCATCGTCTTTGCATTGGATTCTATATTTACTTAAGCGTTATTATAAAATCGTAACCGTCAATGACATCCATTAAAGAATACAGTAATTTTTAGAATACATTTTTCATCTGGATATAAGTACATATTCGGATGTTATATTGAACATATAATCCTCTATGACCAGGACATCGTTTAGGCTATGCGTTTATAATACAAATAAGTAACTAAATATATACTGTTTGTTACGTTTTCATGGCGAAACCGCCAATTGTTTTTCATAATGAACTATTCATAAAACTTGAGTTTTCGTCGAAACTCAGTGTTAAAATACAAAACAAATAGACTACCTAAATCTGAGTTATGTGTCAGTTCCGCTAGTTTCGTAACCGCAGGATAACCTTATCAGACGCAGGATAAAGCTCGTCATGCGCTGAAAATAACTGTTGGAGCAAAACTGAATACCATATCCGATTACCTACAACTACCCGACTTATTAATAACGTTAAAATTACAGCATACATTCATTCGTTTTGTTATTTTTCGTTTAACCCTATAGTTGTCCCGTGATAGTCACTAGAAATATCTATGTTATGTCTAAGTTATGTATCGTTATATGTGATTCATTAGACTGTCACAACTGGTCACACCAAACTGTTCCTTGATGATTAAATAGTGTAATTGGCGCAAGTCGTTCTATTTGATGGAAAATAAATAAATAAACAGTATGTTGGCTATTTAAACAATTGATATAATGTAGACCAATAGAAGAAACGATTTATTATAATTTTATGAATGCGGTTTGTTACAATATCAGTTAGGTTACAATGGACTATGAGTGCATAATTTACACTATTTTAGGCACTCCATAGATGTTATATAAATAATCATTACAATAGCTATCGCTTCCTGCGGCGTATTGAATCGTTTATGGACTTCTGACGATTTTTAGCATTGCATATTATTAGCACGCAGCAGTTTAATGCAAATTACTTTGACATTACTACTGCACAATATAATGGTAATAAGACGAAATATCTGAGGTAATACAATATGTAAACATACTGTAAGTTTACATCAGCGTAGTAGTATAAGCTTGACGTCACTCTTTATACAACGCAGTATTTGCTCGAGGCTAAAGGCACGAGTGAGCCGAGATTAAGGATTATTCAAGTGTGAAGTCTTTTGATCCCTTAATCTTTCTGACCTTCCTGTACCTATGTTTGGTGGCCGTAGGAATGGCTGATGAAATGCCGACCACAATAGGTTTCTATAGGAAATGGCCTATTATTTCTGCTACTTATTATAAGGAGGGTAGGATGCTAACGATCTATTGCAAAACCCGTTTTGAAAATTATGCTTTACTTGGCGTCTTGTTAGTTGGGATCTAAGTTGGCGATACAGATTTGCATCAGTAGCGTCCAACTTACTCGCCAGCTAAGCGAGATATGATTGGAGAATCCCTTTACAAGTTCTCCTATTTAGTATTTTGTTTATCATATTGGTAGTTGCATAGATATTTTGTGCATGTTCATTTTATTTATTAAAAGACTACGCTCGCTTTAGTCCTAATGCCTGTGTCGCGGGGAACTTTACAAACATACAAACAACGGACACAAAGAACATGCAGACTCGGAACAACCATTTGTAGTCCACACAACGTTTTGTCCCGTGTGGGATTCGAACCCATAACACTCGGCGCAATGATAGTAGCGAGGCAACTACCTTAACTACTACGCCATTTGTGCAAAAAGTGATCTGACACTCGATGAACCGTTATCCAACATTCTGCTGATTGTAACTCAATTGTCGATCGATTCGATTTAATATTTTACGATTCAACATTCAGTAAAATCGTATCGACATCAACTTGACGTAATTGATATAAAATCAAATTCTGTGGAATCCAATCGAATGATTGATTGTGCTAAATAGTTTTTAAATGTACCTAGAATTCGAGAACTATGTCCGATGTTATTCATTTCGTTTTTGAAAGATTCATTTAACAAGTGAATTCCTTACCGGTTTTGAAAATTATCCTAATGGCTGCATTTCGGCTTTGCCCACCTTCTAAATAGTAGAATTTAGTGCAGTATAGTGTAGTAGTAAGTACCCGTTTTATGATCACTAACCATGAAATTTGGCCGTTGACACGCAATGTAGGTCGTTTTGATTATATCAAGTACCTATATTGTAAAACCCGTGTGAGTAGCGTAGAATGGTACTGCAATTTTATAAAATAAAGGCTTTTATAAGCTATATTCATTTCAGTACATTTTAGCTAAGGAATAAACTTTTCTCTTCAGGGATGCATAGACATAGACGTGGGACTAAATGGGTGCATAGACCCACTATGTATTATAAAGGTGACACAAAAATTTAGGCAGACCTGTGTTACTTTTCGTCAGCTATGATTTAATGTCAATGTAATAAAGGACTTGATGCCTACTATCGCAGACATTTTCAGACTGCACTGCTTCTGAGAAGTTCTTATCAGCAAATCCTTAATGATTTAGGATTTTATATAGAATTTCTCAGTAACAGCAAGGTTTTCTTAGTCGGACTCTGTTTTATTATAGAAAGTAAAAAAATAAATATAGTTGTACCCAGGAAATATGTAATTAATCACTATTATTAAAATTCTACAAACAGCATAGGCAGAAAGTCCCAATCTCAGCCTGTGCTCCAGATATATGGCATATATAATACACAATACTGTACCATATTTATGATGTCAAAAACGTATATATGTAAATTTAAAATGTTATGATATATAATAACATCGTCTTGTTAATTCTGCCTGTGCCTATTACTGCAGTTACGCTAACTTAATTGCTACTAGCTCGCCGCCAAAGCTCACTCAAACCAGTAATTGAGCGTTCTAGGCCACACTTAGCATTAGTATGATGAATACATTCGCGGTGCAGATTTTAAACTATTCGGTCGTGTCAAGTCTTCTAATAGCGCTGCTATCACATCAACTAGGCAAACAATTAGCTACTAATTATTAGCTAGAATTATCATAGAATTGTGGTCCCATATACCCAAAGTTTTTTAATTTTCCATATTAATTTGTCAACATAGCTCTTGCTTACCAGCATGTAAGCAAGGAACGTAGTCAATTAACTTTTTCATCGCAAGGAGTATGACTCATGTTGCCAATCTCGAGACAGTTCAAGTCCCTAAAGATTGTTGGTGCCCGCCCTAACGGCATAATGTCTCCATAGCTCTGAAAAACCTACACACCGCAGGAATGCAATACAAGGTTATTTGGATGCGATTTTCTTGGAGATTTTCCAGCCAGTCCACTTAAAGTAACCGACGATATTTTTGTACCTATCTATCTGCCTTTGAGACAGATTAGCATTTTATTGACAAACGTTTCGAATAAGCTATTAGATTTTGATAACCCTCTAACGCTATCTTAGAATCAGTTTAGTCTCGGCGTCTGTGTGCCTAGCGAGGCCGTGTCCTTAGTTGTATCGTATTATACAAAGCATATTGTAAAACCCTCTCACGTAGTTACTGCACGTAGCTTCCCCTCGCGGTCGTCGCGGAATTTGCTCAGCTTGTGTGAGAAAAGTCCAATGTATGCACAATATATTGCAACGTTGCGTTGTCAGGAAAAATCTTTTGTGTATTACGGGAATTATGAAAACTGTAGATATAAACAGCAAAAGTTCGCAGCTCTTGTGTGCATCACAATTTTATAAGATGCATACGTCTTTTATATATAAGTGCTTGTTTGTTTATGTTTACATGTCCTGTAGGAACAAGGAAACACGTATGACCTCATTTGAATATAGTGTAAAAGAGCGTTAGCTAGTTGGCGCTTCCAATTATGTTATATCAGGTTTTCGAAGTCCCAGGAGATAGCCAGCGACTAAAGATTATTAAAAGATTAGCAGTGGTGCAAATGCATTCTATGCATTCAATTTATTTCATAGTAGCAGTACGAAGGCTGTGCCCGGTAGAAGTCTTTACCCATCGCTAATATTACGAGGAACATCACATGATGATGACCTGCGTGTATATCTGCCAAACTCTTCAAGTTATGCATAAAAACGTTTCTGTTTTAAGGCAATTGTATGTTCATTTTGTCGCAATCAAAAGTACTACAATACGTTTTAAAGATATTCTAACTTCTAATCGCGTCCACAAAAGGTTAGATCGTGATTATTCCGTAATTGTATAAAGGTGGCATGTATTGCCAACCTTAGCGTATAAGAAAAACGATAAGTAAGACGCTGGGACTCATTCAAAGGCCCGTAATTATCTAGTTAGTGACGCGACTAGACCGGTATTACAGCTTCTTATATCTATTTGTTTAGATGTAAGCGTGGATTCCAGTACACAAAACTTCTTTTAACCGTCAGACATCTTTAGAAGTTCACGTTACGCACAATTAAGACTGCATAGATACACATCATATTTAATACAATTAAATATATATTGCATTTAGCGTTGAAGGAACTCTCAACGAAAAATAATTAAATAAATACTTACTGGATGGCTTTTGGGTATAAACCCCATACGGCATAAAATTGATAGTTGATATGAACTTTGTATAATCCTGTCTAAAATACCTCCGCAACAAAGAGGTTATAGGTAACATATACAAGCATAATTAATACTGTTTAAGTTAATAGTCCTTGGCTTTTATATGACAAAACGATTAAATGGCAAAATTCTTTTAGTTGTTCAAGAAAAATATTCTCGTAAACAGTTGCCATGTTTTCTCTGTACTAACTACAGAGGAAACATCGCTACTGTTTACTGCTAGTTGGTATGTACATAATGCCAAAAAACAATAATATATCGTGTGATACTCTTTAAAATTTGGTATGTATGGTGAGAAAACAACAAACGTGGATTACAGAAAAATATATTTTCTCAGCGTTATGACGTCAGCAGCTGAACGTTCAATATAATGCATTAAGACTAGATAGTCTGTCAGTTCAGTGAGGGGTCGGCCCACGCTGCTTCCTATCTGTAGTTGACCTGAGAAATATCTGCTAACTATATAACAATACCATTAATTTAAAATGTTTACTATGTAACTGATCTAATTTCTTTCTTCCGAGGAATTTCTAAGAACAGCCCATCTGGGCAAGATAGTAGGCAAGCAGCCTTGTGTTGTGTTGCTGCGGTGAATATGTCTGTGTGGGTATTTACCTGTAAGCATAACACCAGCAACATTTGCTTTTGTGCATAAACCTGGCATTGCAAACAGACTTAAATGACGCTTATTTATGTCTAGTTTACAGTAACTAACTTAATATAAGAAAAGATTGATCGCTAGGATATTTTAAATAGATGATAGAATGTTATCTCTAGAAATCGTCACCGCAGCTTAAGCCCGCGGCTTCGCTCGCTTGGGATCCAGGTTATTTTCTGGATGAAAGATACTGTATGTCCTTTTCTACACCCCTGATAAAGTGTATGCGAAAGGAGGGTGAGAACCCCTGGGCCCACCAGTTATCACATTGTAATTGATACCAAAAAATTCGTTATATTTTTAGGTACTTACCACCAAAATACGTTTGATTATTTCTTCATAGAAAGCGAGAAACATAAATTAAATTAAGTTAACCAATAATCAATTAATATGCATCTCTAATTATATACTATCGAGCATTATTAAATCGGTATAATCTCAAAATGTGTTCTATAATCGAATGATGATAATAAAAACTCAATCGATTGAAAATCGTGTTTTGGTTATTAATTACCTGTGGTCACCGACTGACAAGTTTAACGGCTAGTGTCAAAATCAAGTTCAACACTCGTTCGTTTTGTTCCAAATGTACTCTGTGGTTTGTTCCTTAGGAGTGCGCACGTATTTTTCTTGTTTTGTTATGTTGTTTGCTTTACCCCACGACTTTGGCTTGCTAAAGGACTGTTCGACGGATCTTGTGACTTAGAATTACCTGGCACTTCATATTAGACAACTGATTCCGCTTCTGAATTGGATATTGACGACATGGATCGCTGTGTGAACTATACCATTGCGATAGGCCGCAATAACTCTATTGGCAGAAGAGTTTTGGAGGATGAAGCGATTTTATCAGTTATACGTCAATGGCATGCATAGGTATAGGTATAGTAAGTATGTAGGTATAGCAAGTGGAAAAATGCGTGCAGTTGCATACTTATAGAGGGTAATGCCGCAATCTAAGTAATCTAGTGGATCTTTGCTTTGTCTTTTAGTGGTCCGCATCTGCATGTTACAAACAAGGACGTTTTATTTTTTATTTATAGGTACATAAAAATCAAAGCAATATTGATGTTTGTTTACTGAGGTGCCTACTTCTATCTATCTATCAGCCACAGACGTCCACTGCTGAACATGGGCCTCCCCCATAGACCGCCACTGGTAAATAAATAGATAAACCTTCGATAAAGTACCTCCGTATAAACATATATAACATTTTGCAAACGATTAATGTCATATAACCTCACTTTTACTTTATTTTATATAACTTAATTTCTGGGAAGCGAAATACCACAAAATTTTTGGTGACGACTTGTTATTATATTCTCTTTCAAATAAGGCTACTTTGATTATGATAACAACTGGGCCCAGATATATATGGAGTGATTCCTTCGTCCTTTCATGATGATCGGACGAGTAGTTAAGGCGTAAAAGCGTAATAAAACATGCGGGGCAGTCTTTGGGGACTGCCGATAGAAGTGAAAACTAAGTAACTAGCGTGCTCCAAAAAGTACACATATATACACAGTATACATATAGCTCATGGAAAGCGTTCGGTGACGATGACGCGAGATCCACGATTTTTGTTCACCCAAAAAGTGCTCAACGCGCTTAAACAAGATTTCACTTCAAAAAAACAAATAAAATCATCTTACTTAGGATTACTGTTCCGCTATATTTATTAAAATGACAGTTCCAAATAATAAATTTATCGAATTCGACATTTGAAGACAATGGTTTGCAACTCGTTTAATTTCTTTGTGTTGTCTGTATATTATTGTCGAGGACAAAGAAACGGCTATGTATGATGATTTCATAATCATGTCTAGCCATTTAAAACTATTATTATGATTTCATAACTTCATGTTTAAACTGCAGACTCTTAAATACTCAAGACGCAGTACTTTTATGTTTGGTTAAACTTAAATACAAAAAATTCTATCGACTTCTCGGTTAATTCAAAATAAAATATGCAGTGATTTCTAATGCCATGTTTGTATCGCCGAATTTTTTGTCAGAGGTGAGATACAAATCACATTATATCATGTCTATGATGTTACGTAATTGGTGGCGACTACCGGGTGCACATGGATTTGGACATGGAGATTCCGTAGAATATGATTTGACCTGGTACCATTGGCGTATATTAGATAGGGTCAGGTAGGCAGTAGCCACCCCAAAGTTATCTGGTGCCCATCCTATTTAAAATTTGAGGGTAGGCTATGGCTGTTTAAGGCTCAGGTCCTATGATTACTCAGCATTCTGATTCAAACACTCGCCATAAGATCTAAGTATAAGTGAATATCGCATGAAATCGCGCTTATGGCAATGAAGGTCATATCGACATATTTATGCATTTTAAATTCAGAAATCGTCAGTATCGTATAAATTGAAGTATGACTCATTTTGTCTAAATCCGTCGCACTGGTTTATTTTATTCCTGTTATTAAATCGATTATTATGTTTATAGAATTGCTTTATAGTAATAATTACATGTATCGTAAAAATTATTCAGTCTAAGGTCCAAAATCGTACGGCACATATATATGACGTAAGAGACTAAGCCAGTGGTGATGTCAAACCGTATTAAGAATAGACCGTTTAATGCAACTTATGCATTTTGATGCGTGTTTGTGTAGTATATGTTCGCTCAGAAATGTCTGTATGTCGTGATTTAATGTAATCAGATAGATCACGATCACAATATTTTGTTTCGTCAGGAGATATGTGCGTGACCTGCACCCGGTTTTTTTTAATGTAGCAGAAAGCTAATCTACGATTTGTCAAAGTGAAACTCATGTCAAGTGATGGTTGGCTGTTGATAATTCAGAACAAGTCAGAACAGTTGAGAGTGTTTGACCATCTGTAAATTAATTTGTGTGTTTTGTTCTGTCTCTCAGAAACTGGGGATCAGTGGTGAAGGCAAAGTCTGTATGTGTATAAAATGTTCGCATAGATATTATGTTTTTGTTGAAAGTCGTGATTGAATGTAATCCGATAGATCACGACCAGAACATTTGCTTTGTATGAACATATGTGCGTGTGTGCGTGATGCTCAATTATTCCATCCTGGCTCTATGACTCAATGGTGTTAGGGCAAACGCGACGATCGATGGACTCGATGTAGGTAAGGGTAGGATTGTTCGAGTTTTTATAGTTCTTGACAAAACTTGTTATTGCAACATTTTGATTAGATCTTCTACGTTTCTGTTGCCCGGGAATTTATAGAAATATCTTGGAAGTTGGAAGACATACTTTCTGCGTCTATTAAACGTGTCGGATCGGTAATGTCGGCTTCTTTGGCCAAAGTTATGAATATTCAAGGTTGACTTTTATGGCAGTGCTGTTGGGTCCGATATAATAATAATACCAGCTCTATTGCTAAACTAACACAGTACTGCCCACAAGTCTTTTTTACTATGAGGTTTTAGCCCTCATTAGGTGATAGCACTCCACGCTGGCCCAAAGCAGGCCCAATCCGACAATACCAGAAGAATCTATTCATTCTCACATTTATTTTATTTATTCATGTAGGTACTTACGACCGTGGCTGATGTAACCTGTTCATAACGTCAAGCAGATAAGCAACAATAACAAGAATATATCATCGTTAAACACAGATTCAACTAAATAAATCTATCACACAGGCATAAAATTGAAAACTGCCGATACATATTAGAGAAGTGAGTTTGATAAACGTTATAATCGAATTAGTAACATATGCCATAAATCGATGATACTAGATCCAAGAGAGCCTGCTATGATTGTCCAAATATACTAATATTATAGGCTTCATTACATTTATGACTGCAATGATCAACACGATTAATTTATAAGGCGCTGTGCATTGCAGAAAATGTGTAAATATATTTTGGTGGATATTACAGTTTCTCTTGTGGTACACCATAAGAGTAACTGAAATAGAAAACTAAGGTATAACCTTAGTATGATCTTATGTACGCGTGCTACCGGTGTCATGGAGTTTTAAAAAAAACATATTGCTGGTACTTTTTCTAACAGTAGTTCTGTCCACACGTCGAGTAAAATTCCAATAACTCCATTATAAGAAAAGGTGGTACGCCTCACATATATTATTACGTTGTCGTAATACGTGAAGGACGTAAGTGTACTGAAACAGCTGTCTTATCGACGTATTGATGTTCCGGTTGAAATGATTTGATTGGTATCGCTCGTGTGCACTAATTAGTAAACGTGCGTGCTAATTACTATTGCTATACGATAGTGAACGTGTCATTTCGGACTGCTTAGTAATTAATATTGTTAGATTACATTGTTTAACTGGAGTTTTTACATACTCAGTAATTTTTCTGTTTTTAGGAGGGTATACGAATATTTCCGAGTTTTACTTGCTCTTTTTGCCATGTCTTACTTACTTGTCTTATGCTACTATATTCACTCGTTCGTTTTTAAATCAATATTTATAGCTAGAGTCACAATATTTCGCCTGTATGTCGTTGGTTGGCTTGGTATGCGATTACAGTGGGCTAGTAACTCTTGTCTCAGAGTGAACGATTCAAAGGCTTCTGCAGCAACACAGGGATCTCTCTTGTGTATTCGTGAAGCATAATTTTTATGACAATCTTTTTCGAACGAGAGATTATTTTTTAACAGTTGTTCCATCCGATACGATACTCATACAACCTTATTTAATAATAAAGTTACTCTACATAATAGAGTTTAAATCTTCTACAAACATCATACTTTACATAATATTATTCAGCATTGAGTAACGTTTAACTGTTTTCAAAACACCTCCGGCCTACAATAACACAAATACAACAAACCCGCAATTCTATATGAACACATTTAAATGCGCGGATTACTCAACAGCTACCTTAGGTGCAAAGGACTCTTAGCCGCCTGGCCCCCCGGCTGATGTCGGCGGCGGGAGCGCTTAGCTCTCTGCTGCCGAATATCGGGGGGCCGAGTGTCATCTGCCGCCGCCTCTATTTGGGGGTGGTGCGGTCGATGGCCCTTTATGGGTCGCCCATTTGGGCTGGCGCCCTGAATCGCCGAAACGTCGCCCTCCTAAGGAGACCTCAGAGGGCGATGGCGATCAGGGTGTCGCGGGCGTGCCGCACCGTCTCCTATGAGGCGGCGTGCGTTTTGGCGGCATCGCCGCCCTGGGATTTGGAGGCGGAGGTCCAAGCGTCAGTGTATTACTGGCGCGCTGACCTCCGCCTCCATGGCGAGGAGCCCACGCACAGGGCGGTGGAGACGCGAAGGTCCCAGGCTCGACTGGTCCTGGAGGCCAGGTGGAATGAGCGACTGGCCCAGCCCCGCTACGGGGTGAGGACAGTCGAGGCTGTCCGTCCAGTACTAAGAGAATGGGCGGACAGACGGCGCGGACCGCTCACCTACCGGCTCACTCAGGTGCTCTCCGGACACGGGTGTTTCGGAGAGTACCTCTGCAAGATAGCCGGTAGGGAGCCGACAACCAGATGTCACCATTGTGAGGTGTGCGACCGGGACACGGCGCAGCACACGCTGGAGGAGTGTCCGGCGTGGGTCGAGGAGCGCTGTGCCCTGGTCACCGTGATTGGCCCCGACCTCTCGTTGCCGACCGTCATATCTAAGATGGTCGGCGACGACAGGTGCTGGGGTGCAATGAGTTCCTTCTGCGAGACTGTCATCTCGCAGAAGGAGGCGGCGGAGCGGGGGCGTGAGGACGATCCTTACGCCCCGGACGTCCGCCGCCGGAGGAGGGGGCGCAGGAGACGCGCTTATGTCGCCCTCCTGCCCCCCACCTAGGGGCTCCGGGTGGCGAGGCCTCAGGGGACCCTGCCACCCGTAAACTAAAAGCCCCGAGAGGGCGCGCGCGGTGTTCCCGCGCGCCTTTCTGATGTCGAAAGGGGAGAGCAGTCAGGCTCTCCCCTGGGGACGAGAGGTGGTCGGGTCCGAAAAAAAAAAATGACCCGGCCGGCACCCACACGGGGGGGCCTGCTATGGTTGAATCTTTTAAGTTCCCAACTGGCCCCCCCCATTGGGTGAGAGAGGGAACACCCCAGGTTTTTTAGTGGGTATACCAGCGCGTCTTCTTGCTGGGAGTCCCACACGCCCCGCCGGTGCCGTCCCCTAGCCGGCGGGTAGTGCATGAAGCATTTTTCCTGGGTATCAAAAAAAAAAAAAAAAAAAAGGTGCAAAAGACTCGGCTCAAATCAATTACGGTTTAAACCACGACAGAATCAGATTGCATGAAATAGCATATATCTGCCATGCGAGTGTCACAAAGCTGGTCACGAAGATTTTATAATTAATTATAATTCATCCATAGAACAGAGCCAATCGGATTACAGGCAGGCATTAAATTTAACATAATCAAAAAAATTACATGTGTCGATTTTAATTTTGCACCCAATTTACATAATCTAAGAAACAGCCATATGGCCTGCTTCATCGTATGTGTTCATCGTAGATTAACGACGCGGACAACCTCTGACTTCCCAAGCATAGGCAGCAATCGCGCGTTGCCAACTCTGCAACAATTGGCTGTGTTGGCAATGCTATGGAGACCGATTTCATAAAGGAAAGAGAGGATCTAACCCACAACACTTAGCACGAGAGGTGATCAGTAGCGTGCCCAATATGCGAGAATAAGACAAACTTGAAAATGCCTTTTAGTTGTGAAATCTATCTTGTTTCCTCTAGGTTTTTAATTTCACTTGCACATCGTGGATGAGCTCACTAAGGAACTCTGTAGGAGAGCTAGATTGAGAATATTGGTAAGACAAGCCAGATTTTGGACCAAAGCAGACAGCTTAGACCACTTCGACCCGTTTAAGAAGTTAAATCATGAGGTTTATTGCTTCCCCTGGGCACTAAACTATTTCGTGATAATACCGTTAGTCGCATAACAGTAACATTATCATTTAAATCTGCATGCTATTGCCACATACCGTTCAGTTCTCGATATTGTTTTGATTCGGCACGCCGGGGCACTCGACCGGCACTGACATTTCGTAAGCAGCTATTCATTTTAATGCCGCTGTATTCTTGACGTGAAACCTTTGTGAGTGCTGCTGTAACACCTAATTGTTACGTTGAGTTAAGTCTTAGGTTATGTCTGAGACGAATTGGGAACGGTAATTGAAAAGGCTCAAGTTTTAGAAGTTTCTTTGAAAACTGAGGGTAACTCCATAAACTTCTGTTCGTTAATCACTGTAGGCGTATGTTTGCAGTGATCATGAGGCCTTTTTTTGTTGTATATTAACGTAGGGAAATGGTCCTAATGCATAACCCTTCGCCACAAGGGGAGGCGAGAGGATTATGTCGGGCTCTCCGGAGATTTCGGGCCTACCGACTAATACAACCACGGTGCCAACTCGCTGCTTTGTAGTAGGTGGGTCACTGGAACTAAAAACAGGATCCTTGGCTTGATTCATATGATGGGTAGTGTTATATTTTATTTTTATAAAATTCTACGTCATAGCGCGGAGACTATATACGTGACTGGTAGATGGCGATAGGATCATCCCGCGTTACGAGGAACCTAAATAATTGTTAGCGAAGAATGGATGTCATATTATACTTCTTCTTTCTCTGTCTTCTTCTTTGGGATAAACATTTGTGAGTAGTATGTATATATATTAGGGTGTCCCAAAAAATCGAAGTTATTTTTTTAACGCATACTCTTAATTTGTTTGCATGATGTTAAAACAATTGTAAACCTAATTTCGTGTAGGTAGGATCACGATATTCCGTGCCGACCTGCATCGGAACTTGTCAATACTTGCTAACTACGGCCGACGCGCTCGAACGATCGATGTGCTTGTTATAATTTGTCTTTCTTTTACAGTAAACACATTGTTTTTGTTCGGTCAACATGTCAGTGAAATTAAGCAGTTCTCAAAAGGATATATTTTTAATAAGTTACGCAAAACATCAAATAACGAGATCAAAACTACCTTCTAATAGACAAGTATTAGCAGTTTTATTATACAACATTCATTATGTGAATTTAACTGTAAATGAAAGTGCAAATCTCAGTCTTCGCGAGTGTATTATACAGGATGTCCGGTAATTAATGGATAACCTTGAAATGTCTTATAGTAGAATCGAAGGTCGTTCAGAAAAAAAGAAAAAATAAACAAAGTATATATTAAAAAGTGCAAGCTATATAGCATAGCATACTTTTGACTGTCTATCTATTAGCATAATTAGTGTTTAATAATGAAACAACAAAAAACCGATGGATTTCATTCATTTATGGTCGTAGTATACAGGAAAGTTATACATGGTAATTAAAAAAAACACATTTCTCAGGTAGTAGTTAGGATAGATTTATTTTCATATTTTTTTCTGAATGGCCATCAGTTCCACTATAAGACATTTCCAGATAATCCATTAATTACCGGACATCCTGTATATTGGGAAAAGGCGCGTATACCTACGAAATCCTGCCGCCTGTCGCCATCACATGTATGAGTTAATATTAAAAAGCGTATTCTAAGCAAAAATCAGTCAAGTGACAACAAGCCCAGGTACAGCGCTTTTCAAAAAGGTCCGAGATAACTAGAAGAGTGTCGTCTCGAATGAAATACAGTGCTATAAAGATAAACTAGATTTGCATCTGACTATTTCCAAAATAGAAAACATGATCAAATTTTACCAATCTGAACTGACCAAAGATATATTGTCCGATATTTTTAGGCAGAGATAAAGACCGAAAATTTAAAATTTGGCCTCCAGGTGCTATGCACCAAGTCAGGTGGATGGCGAGGGCGATTTATGCACTGAAAATAGCACTTCTTAGCGCTCAACTGAAAGTGACGAACAAGGATAAGGCGGCACTGTTTGATGTTTGCTTGTTCATCGTGTCATCCTACGTTAAGCCGTGGCTCCAATGTATTTTGGCTTTAAAAGCACGTTATCAGGATTTATGCTTCTTGAAGTCGATGAAGGCTTATGAAAAAATCGACACAAACGTCTCGAAAGTAGCTTTACAGAAATTAAGCCAGCACCTATGGTATTTAACCGATGAAATAGCTGCCTTATCATTATTTGACCACGATGTGGACCAAGAAATTAAAATTAAAATGGTTGAAAATTTAACCAAAGAGAATCCATTAACTCATGGTGAACGCTACATCCCATTTAAAGAAGAACTCTGTGGTTCATTGTATCGTAAGTTTCATTAGTAAATATTGTTTCTTTTATAACCATTTTTGTTTAAAACTTACTACTAATTATTTTCATTTTTTATTTTAGAATAAATCATCTACCACTTCGTATCAGTCAAAAGTAAAGCGTTGTTTAAATTGATGACAGTTTTCTGAACGAAGAACCGAAACCGAAGAATATAGCTAAATAACGCTTCATTTCAAGATGCCAAGAAGAAAGTTTCAGTGCTGAGGGCAGTAAACGATACAGCTGAAAGAGCGGTCAAGATGATGCAGGAATTTAATGATTTAATTATGTCGAGTATGAAGAGCAACAAAATAAATTTTTATTACGCTGCGTACAGGAACACCGGAATATTTATCTAGACTGTAAAAAACAAACTTTAAAAAGAAAATTTGTAGAATAATGTTTTTTTATGTAAAATATTATATAGTAATATATTTTGGGTATATTAGTGTTTTATTTACTAAACAAACTCGAACTTCTAGAAATCTTCTATACTAACCTGGAACAAAAATTTATATTTTTTATGTTTGGTATCAAGTCGGTACGGGTTGTCATGACATGATCCAATCGCAATAATATTTATTATTAGGCTAAGGCCATTTAGAAAAAATATAGAGGGTATGCGATTTTATTTTCGAGAAAACTCCTACCTTTTCTCTTGGGACACCCTAATGTAACACCTAATACCTGAAGCGTGGTAAGATGTTATTTACGGCATTCAAAACATCAACGTAATGAGATCTTAGTATGCAAGCGGTGTAGTGGCATTTCATGAATTTCTTTTAAGACAATAAATGTGCAAGTTTTCTATTTTAATGTCAAACGTAACACTTTAATTAATTTTAGCTCTTGATATATAAACGTACAAATAATACTGTTTGTTTTTATAGCGTTATTTTATTGTACTACGTCAAACAGCTCGGAAAAATGTTAGTAGGTTGTTGACCTTGCCGTCACTACCAAGTTATATGGGACAACTGCGAATTATTTATTTATAGCATGAACGTAGGGCAGATAACAAGATTGCATGTTTTTAGTTTCCGAAATATTGTAATAGCTCTGTAAAAAAACTGTCTCGCTGAACACTGGCCATTGGTCTGCATATTGTTTCTGGGCTATCGCATGCTGGCAAATTAAGACATTAGGAAAATGTAACAAATGTACGGCATATGGCAATGCTTGCTTAGAATTTCGCTTAAATTGGAACTGTCCAGTTCAGTAAACATCTCCATTTTACAGAAGATAGAATCGAATATCTTGTATCTATAATTGTATTCCTGAGCTAAGGGCTAGCGTAGGGCTTTAGGTTCCTTAAGGAAACGCTGCGCTGTATCTGCAGGAGATTAATATAGCAGTCAGTAACACAGGAGGAACTCCTGTTTTGAAAGGTTGACAACGCGTAGGTAATATCTACGGTGGTAACACCATGGATATAACGCTCGCGTTCTTAACCCTTAGCCAGTAACCTTAGTCTTACCCGTAGTCTATGGAAGCTTGTAAAAGCTTCTATAGACTATGGGTAGGTGCCTGTTTACCAACCAGTGGAGTATGACTGTTTACCACATTCGTTGTATAAAAATAAATAGTATAATATAGACGTTTTCTTACAATAATTTACTTTTTAAGAATATATTAAAGAGAAGGAAAATAACATTCTATCAGACCATAAGTCGCTACTACGTCATCGCTGCTTATTTTAGTATACATTTCTAAATATATTTATTTTTATTAGTAGGTACGATTCTTTCTGGTAAAGGCGATAATTGACTTGTTATACTATTAACTCGACAACTAATCATCACCATGACCAAATTGGAGCTTTGGCAATTTTGAAAATTTACTCTCCTTTTCCTTTGACTGTTATAAGAAAGTGATATTAAAAAATTAATTAGCTTTGTATAGTATTGATAAGTACTAACTTCAATATTAAATTTATAATGCTGCGCGGTTTGTTTGTCTGCTCTTAGCCAGCAAGCAAACCGTGAAAGTGACACACTGTTTTCATTAAACAGGTATTTGATTATTATGATTCGACCCTACATAGTTGTACGCATCCGTGAATATTTGCATCTCATTTTAGATCACGTGGCAGTAGCGTAAGAGTGAGATTTGGTGAAAGTGTGTATTAATTAGTAAATCACATTGACCGCTACCAATATAGTTTCCGCCATATTTAAATATTTGTCAAGCATTATATAAAAGTTTAATATCAATTAACATCAGCGGAAGGGACACGGGTCGCCGTAAGCAAAGCGCCGCTTTAAGCAGCTATACAGTACGTATTTAACTTCTACTATACGAATAAACCATTTGCTGCTTCTCTAGGATAGAGATACTAGGCGAAATGACTACTCTAGGTTCAAAAAATAATTCAGATCTAGCCTAGTCTTATTACTTACTATATCTATATCCCTATATCTTTTTTAAGCTCTCAATTGAAAGGGTAGAAATGCCTGCTGTCTTGAAGTCGGCATATATAACGCCAATACATAAAAAGGGCTCTAAAAGTTACGTTGAAAATTACAGGCCGATCTCTAAGCTCTGCGTGTTCGCTAAAATATTAGAAAATTTTCGGAAACCTAATTTTTTCGAACATCAGCCTGGCTCGGTAGGGTCGGTATAGCATATCGAACCTTATTGTTTTTACCGACTACCTAACGGATTGTATGGCTCAAAAAGCCCAAATTGACGTTATCTATACTGATTACCGAAAATGTTTTGATCGAATAGATCACGCTACGCTATTGACAAAACTATTGTCGATGGGTATTAGCGGTAATTTTTTCAGATGGTTGTCGTCTTATGTTGAATATAGGTGTTAAACTGTAGTACTGAATGGGTACTCTTCCAGAGTGACTCACATTCCCTCAGGAGTTCCTCAAGGCTCTTTACTAGGGCCTCTATTGTTTAATATTTTTACTAACGATGTCAATTCATGCTTCGCTCATTCTAAAATATTATTATATGCAGACGATATCAAAATAATTAAAAAAATATCCACTCCTGTAGACACTCTATTATTATAGGACGATCTCATACGCTTTCAAGAATATTGTCAGTTAAACAAACTAGAGCTGAACGTCGCTAAGTGTTACGTGTGTTCATTTATACGCAAACCTAGTCCCATTCATTATGATTATAAGTTACTCCACACTTCTTTAACCCGAGTCCACACCATTAGGGATCCGGGAGTGATGTTCGACTCTAAGCTTCTATTTGACAAGCATATAAATAGATTAGTAAGTAAGGCCTCTAAAGCGCTGGGATTCGTTCTCAGAGTTTCATCTGAGTTTAGAAACATTAAGACCCTAATAATTTTATATTGCTGTTTGGTACGTAGTCATCTCGAGTATGCCTCTCAAGTCTTGAATCCGAACTATGATATATTATATGTCAGTCGAGTTTAAAGGATACAAAAGAAATTTTGAGGTACATTCGATATCGGGCAAAATTTATTGCATTGCAAAAAATATCATCTTCCTCTATATGAGCGACGAAAAATTGCTGATCTTTCATTTCTATGTCAAGTGATGAACGGACCCGTTGACATACCTGAATTGGTGAGTAAAATTGGCCTACAAGTACCATCTGCATTCTTACGCAGCTCAAACCTGCTGTACAGTCCCTTGGGAAGGACAAGATATAGGCAAAACTCATTTTTAATTAGAGCATGTCGAACGTACAATGCTGCGAGCCAGGATGTGGACATCGATATTTTTAACACTAGCATCACTAAATTAAAAAAGGTACTGTGCAATTGGTACTTCTGAGTCAATTCTTGACACCAAAAGATGTACTTATTTAATAGACTGCAAAATGTAATCACATGTTGTTGTTGTAGTGTCATGTTTTGTATTTTTGTAGACACATTATTTGAATATCATATCTTGTTCATTATGTATGTAGATAATATTTTTAATGTTTACCATAGTAATTATTCTTAGTCATAGTCATAAGAGAAAACTTGTAATTGGCCTTCTTTTTTATATTGTTCTGTTTACTACTTTTATATAGATGCAAGTTTTCTTAAAATGTAAAATAAAAAATAAAATAAAATACATGCCTACATGGAATAGCGTCTGATGTCCAACAAGGAAGGCAGACTTCAGAAAACTGCAACTTATAGCACGCTCGTTAGTTTAAGATACTCTAAATCTAACCTTTCTCCTAACGTCTAAGATAAAAACAATAAATATGTATTTTCGATCCAGCTTGTTCAAAATCAAGCAACCCAAAATTGCGTTATTTTCTTTATTTCTAGGTTTATTTGCGCACTGCTTGTCACGCCCTATTTTGAAATGGACTTCAGGCTAAGAAACAATGAAAGAACACAATCTCAGAATATCAATGACTTAGGTATTAGATCAGAAAATTTAATAATTAATTGTCTTGTATGAGATTTACCCCCAACACTCACTAAAAAAAAGCGACGGCTAGCCCGCTGCACCACACGTAGAGTCATTCACTACAGTTATTACTTCACTGAGACGAACGAATGAAATTATCCGTAATTTCATTCATTTTCATCATTGGGAGCAATTTCGAACACTAACAACTACGTTATGGTCTGGAATTGCGAGACTAACACTAATTTACTTCCGAGTACCGTCCGGCTTATATTACCGAAAACGTTTACATGGTTTTGTATAGTAAAACCTTTGATAACGGAACTGGTACCTAATTCCCGTACCCATATGCACGCATGTCGGTCACGGCACGTGAACCATTGAGCAACTTAATTACTGGTAATTACTAGGAACAAGTGACGGAAAATGGCGAAAAGCCGGAATGGAACTGAAGAATATTGTAGCATCGCATGACGTTGGCACATTCTATGTATATCATTTAACGTTTTTGCGCCATAATGACGGCTGTTAATTTGTAAATACAGTTAGCGTCATGTCTGCACCCCTTTCACTTTACAGTGTAGGCAGCTGACCACCGTACGATTTTCTTTCAATTTTCATTGGATCCTCGCCAATGTTTTGAAGAGTAGATCACATAGTTTAATAGTTATTTATTAATAAATATTTTAATAATTACCTTAGTGCCTGCCTTACTATTAGGCGAAGGGAGCGGACGCTGCAAGCGCCAAGTATCAGGGGGCGCTTGCGCTTGCTTAAAAAGCACGCGAAAATGAAAGTGACACAAAGAAAAACGACAATAAGATACTCGTAAATAGAGGCGTTGCATTGTTTACCGGGCATTAGAAGTATATAATGCTGCCCTGTTTTTTAAAACTAACACTGCCAAGCACGGGTGTCGTCTCAATATGAGAATATCCTCTCTCCTACTGCTGCTGTGCCTGACAGGACTCATAGTTATTTCCAATCCAAACTATTATTTTCTATACATTATGGAATGCAATAAAGCTTTAAATTAAAAATTAAAAAACATAGTTAGGTCTTAGTACACCTCGCCGGCCCAGTAAGGATTGGAAGAGTTCACATATATTTGACAAAATTAAGGAAAAATATAAGAAAATAATTACGATACGCGGATTATTCCAAATGCAAGACTTATATTTGAAAAATAATAAATATTAATAATTCCAACAAGGAAAACGTTTTATACTACACAAGTACACAGTAGGTATGTTTTGTCTCCCGTCTGTAACATGAATAGCAAGATCCGAATGAGGAAATGGGTCGTTTTAGTGTCAGATACCTATACGTATATTCGCTATGTATCATAAACATGTATAAGCATATAGGTATACGTGTATCGGCATGACAACACTCCCGTGTACTAAGAGTGAATAACTGTCTGTTATTCACTCTTAATATTCCTAACTAATATTATAAATTCCAATGTGAGTTTGTTACGCTTTCACGCCTTAACTACTCAACCTATCATCATGAAATTTCGCATACACATTGTACCAGGGAAACAGAAAAGGACATACACATACCTTTCATCCAGAAAAAAGTACTGTTACTAACCTAACCTACATTTACGCGAGCGAAGCCGTAAGCAAAATCTAGTCACCTAGCTTAATAAAAAATATACGTATGGCTTGTGTGTGGGCACTTTGTGTATATTTCTACACTGCATGCTGTCTATAGGACACCAGTAACCTTTGTCGATTAAAATGTGAAGAGCATCACCTTTCTTAAAGATTCTGCTATGCGTTACTCTTGGTATTGTAAGTCATAATATGCTACAGGACCGCTTACCATAAGCCGCCAGCAAACGCTTATGCGTTTTGCATTGGGCACTGCTGGGTGGATTGCTGATGTACTTATAGTTTCAGCCATCCATTTATCACCAAAAGCAGCGTGTAGGCACACCGTGGTGGTTTTGGTCGATATGCTAGAGACTCAGGAGAGCCCAAATTACCTAGGAAGGAATCCCGAGAATCGTCCAAGAATACAGAAGAACAAGGGTGTGGTTTTAGTCAGTAGAAGTCTGAGACACCCCTTTATTTCACCGTAGAGCGAAGGCATCATTTGATGATTTTTCTAGAGGAAAAGGTTGTAGGCATAAAGCGCATTTCCCCAAGTTAAAAAAGGCAGCATACTTATTTCTCATAGGAGTTGTAAAGAAAAAGTGTAGGTATTTAATTATTTCGTAGTTTATTTTATTGAAGTTGGAAACCCTCTCTGCTTATACTCTCGGAAATACGTATGTAAAGTTATTGCAACGACGCAAGTCCCTTCTAAGGACTTTCTATCGTACACAATGTGACACAATTAGGTGCACAATCCTGACTACAACTTTCAAGTTTCAAGATTAGTTAACCGCTTAACCTTGTACCTAAATACGGAGTTATTTACTATGAATATTACCTATGTGTATAACAGCTGACTATAAAATATCCAAATACCTTTATTTAAGTCGGTTTTACCCTCGCCTTCGTTGGCTTGGTTTGAACGTCTATCCACAGGAACGGCGCTTATTTAATAAGATAAAATTAATACCTATTTTTATGCAAAAAGCACGTCGATTGTTTGCTGCAGTAAAGGCATTCTAACACACGTTTATAGTTGATAATTTAAGCGGCCCAATGGATAACTTATTAGCCCTGCCATCTAGAGGTAGCCGATCTTGAACCCACAGGAATATTAGCTCACCTGATTACAAAAATATTATTTGACAAAAAAGGAACAAAGAACAAAGGAACATTAACAGAATACAGATGCTTGTGTAAGGATAACACACCAAGGTGCTGCCCGCAACTTCTCTCGCGATTTCAAAAGTGCCATGGCATTGTTATTCATTTGACTAAGTGCTGCGTATCAGACAGCATTAAAACTTATACGATACCATTTTGCTCAAAAACATAATTATTAATTTCGGCGTTTATCATGACCTTTTTAGAATCTGTGTTGCTACTAAGAATATCCTTATACTTAGATAAACTAAACAAATATGTTCTCGGTACGTGAAGCGAACCCTCATTTCACCGAACTTTTGATACAAACATATTCACAAACTTCGGAACGAAGGAACTAGGCAGTTGTATCGTAATAGGTATAATACGGTGTTGTACGGTAGTAGAGCCAAGCTGGTTACAGCATGAATGGGCCGGCTCGACCGGGGAAGTACTACCCTCTCACAGAAAATCGACGTGAAATAGCAGTGTCTCACTGCTGTGTTTCGTTCGGTGAATGAGAGTGCCGGAGACCTAAGCATGAGGTGACAATTCTCGCAGCTTACGAGGGACCTGCAGAGTATCCGTAGAGTCATTGTGTGGGTGGCGCGAGTCGACCCGGCGGCCAGGGAGAGCCGTAGAAACTGTGCTCTGCTGGCCGCCCGCGGTATAGTCCAGAGGCCCAACCGAGTCTAACCAACTTGGTTGGCTGCCTCATCATGCCGCGCATAATCTCGAGGTGGCTCGTCGTGCCGGATGGTGACCGGAGGGTGGGTCCCGGCGACCACTTTCGGGAGGGTACGCGGGTCCTTCCGTCCGTTGGATCGGCTATCGCCATACCACACAGTAATATGACGAAACTTGCTCTGCGCCTTGCCCCAATTTGTTGCGAGAATAGCCGCCTCTTTTTTTTTTCACGCTTTCCCTTCCATTCACTCTATGGCAGTACGAACAAAGCATTGTCGTTTAACAGCAGCCAATCGCCGTAACCCTGCTCAGCGCTGCTTCCTCTTCCGGTGTCGTGGAGTTTATTAACATCTCTCTCAGAGGACTCCACGCTAACCTTAATGCTGTCCATCACCACCTGGAGACGGCTCGGCCGGCAATGCTTTTTCTAACGGAGACACAAATACGCCGTCCTGCAGACATGACCTACCTGCAATATCCCGGCTACGTGCTAGAGGAGTGTTTCCTCGCGAAAGCCGGGGTATGCTTGTTTGTTAGGGCGGATATTTGTTGTCGCCGTCTACACTGCCTAGAGGACCCTTCCTTCTCTGTCCTTTGGGTACACGTAGATCATGGCTCTTTCAGCCAAATCTACATGTGCCTCTACCGATCCCATTCAGGAGACGCTGAGACAACTCGACTCTTTGATTACCTGAGTAAGGCGGCAGACGACGCGCAGGAGCAGTTTCCGGATGCTGAGTTGGTGTTCTTGGGAGATTTCAATGCCCACCATGAGACCTGGTTGGGTTCTCCCAAAACAGACCACGCGGGACGAATTGCCCATGCGTTCGCTCTCACGCATGACCTGTCTCAACTGGTACTCCAGCCCACCCGGATACCGGACATTGCAGGTCAGGCGCCCTCTCTGCTCGATCTGCTGCTGACAAGTAACCCGAACCGGTACAGTGTGTCGATTAGTGCTCCTCTGGGCACCTCAGACCACTGTCTGGTTTGTGCCACAGCTGTTGTTGTTACGCCCCCACGACCCGAGGAGGCAAGACGACGACTGTGGCACTACTCGTCAGCAGACTGGGATGGAATGCGGGAGTACTTCGCATCCATCCCTTGGGCTCAACGCTGCTTTGAGAACAGGGATCCTTAAGAGAGCGCTACTGCTGTCGCTGGTGAAATCATCCTGGGTATGGAATATTATATTCCATACAGTGATGTCACGAGCGGTGGCAGGAAAAGGCCCTGGTTCGGTCGTGAATGCGCTGATGCTGTTGAACGCAAACAGACAGCGTACCGCGCTTGGACCAGGGCTCGCACTCTCCACGACTCTAACGTGGATCACCTGAAGGCAGCGTTCAACCAAGCTACAAAGGTCTGCAAGAGGGCATACTTAAGAGCGGATGCCCAGCGCGTCGCACGGTTCGGCCAGGAGCTCATGGCCCATCCTACGGGCAGTCGTAGCTATTGGCGCCTGGCCAAAGCCGTGCAGTCCAACTTCTGCCAGACCTCGCTGCCCCCTCTGAGATATCCGAATGGATCACTGGCTCATCGGCCGCAAGAGAAAGCAGATCTGCTTGCAAATCTCTTTGCGGCCAACTCCCGAACCGATGACTGCGGTTCGCAGCCGCCTAACATTGCCAACTGCGGCGACACCATGCCTGATATACGTATCAGGCAACGTGACGTTCGTGCGATACTGCAGTCTCTCGATGTTCGGAAAGCCAGTGGACCTGACGGCATCCCAGCTGTGGTCCTCAAAAAATGTGCAGCGGTGTTGTCTCCCACACTTACGCGCCTATACCGGACGTCTTACGCCGCAGGCATTGTGCCTGAGGCTTGGAAGGAGGCGAACGTTCAACCGATTCCCAAAAAGGGGGACCGTTCTGAGCCAGGCAACTATCGACCCATAGCTATCACCTCAGTGCTCTCCAAGGTGTTCGAGCGGATTATTAACACCCAAATTGTCCGCTACCTGGAGGATCACTCGTTGATCAATGATCGCCAATACGGCTTTCGGGCTAAACGATCAACGGGTGATCTTCTAGCGTTCGTCACGCACCTCTGGGGTGAGGCTATGGACAAGCACGGCGAGTCTTTGGCTGTCAGCCTAGACATAGCCAAAGCTTTCGATAGAGTCTGGCACCGGTCTCTTCTTTCCAAGTTTCCGGCCTATGGCTTGCCCCCTCAACTGTGCACCTGGATTGCAAATTTCCTGCAGAAGCGTCGTATTCGGGTCCTTTGCGACGGTCGCGCTTCCAAATTTATGCAGGTCAATGCAGGAGTGCCTCAGGGGTCCGTCTTATCCCCTACGCTCTTTCTTCTGCATATCAATGATATGTTGAATCTCGGCAACATACATTGTTATGCAGACGACAGTACCGTGCATGGGCGATATCTCGGACGTCCTGGAGCCAAACAGGCTGAGGTTGTGGGGAAAAGGCAGGATCTTGTTGTTGAACTTCACCAGACCTTGAACCGCATCTCTGAATGGGGTGCCAAGAACCTGTGTCCAGTTCAACGCCAAGAAGACCCAGGCATGCGCGTTCTCAACAAAAAAGTCTCCGTTCCTTCCCCTCCCTTCTCTGAAGAACACTCCACTGGTGATACGTGACAGCCTCTCCATCTTAGGTATGGATCTTTGCCGCTCCCTTAATCCCAAAACCTACATCGAGAGCGTCATTAGGCAAGCTTCGCGAAAACTCGGAGTTCTGAGCAGGGTGAGGCGGTTCTTCGCGCCTGGGCAGCTGTGCCTATTGTATAAGGCACAAGTGCGCCCTTGCGTGGAGTACTGTTCTCATCTTTGGGATGGCTCCGCGCAGTACTTGCTAGACGCTCTTGACAGGTTACAGCGGCGGGCTGTCCGTATCATCGGAGATCCAGAGGTCACGAGTTCACTGGAACCTCTGCAACTCCGTAGGGATATTGCCTCTTTGGCATGTTTCTACAGAATATACCACGGGGAGTGCTCTGAAGAGTTATTCCACCTTATCCCGCCCTCCCCTTTCCTATCCAGAACAACGCGTGCTGGGCTCAGATGCCATCCTTACACGGTGGAGTCGACTAGAGTGCGTACCAACAAGTTTGGGTCCTCATACCTCTGCCGAACGATCAAGGCATGGAATTCTCTGCCAAGGCACGTGTTTCCTTCTTCCTTCAATCCTGGGTCCTTTAAGCGGGGCGTGAAAAGCACCTTCTCAGGCCGTCAAAGTAGAGACCTCAACATCGCCTCGGCTGCTATGAGGACGATGTGGAGGCCATTGCTCTTAGACCACACGACTGCTTACCATCAGGCGGCGTGTGGTCATTTTGAAGAGCAAAAAAAAAAAAAAAATTTAAAATGTGCAAGTGACTTTTGACCGGCTTGATCGATTAAGGTAATATTCACACCATATTAAAAATATCTATTTTGTCGAGTCGACGGGTTAAACTAGAATTTGTTCATTACTTTTGCTTATAGAAAAAGTAACAGTTCTAACAACGTTGACAGACGTATGAATCATGAGACAATCGTTTAAAAGGAAGTCGTAATTATAACGTAAATAAATTAACACAACTGTATGTAGTCGATGTATAAATAAATAAACATTTTTCCTGTTCGTGTAGGTATTATAGTTAGGTAAATTTAATATATGGATATCGCACGTTTGTATTAGTTTCATAGATACATACAATTATTCAAGCCTGTATAATATCCTTGACGGGGTTGGCAATGGCATATTATATCTTACTTCTACCAGCTATTTTTTCATCTCCCATGTACCTGAATTTTATAATCAAATCCTACTGCTGTGCCTAACTGTGTTATGACCAGAGTTTTAGACTATACTGACATTAAAAATTTCGTTATCACATTGTCTGATTTAAGAGTAAAAATTTTTTGATCTTGATCTCTCTAGAGATCTGCATCACAAGCCCAAGCTTATATCACGGGGTTTACGTGTTTGTTTATGTACAAGAAAATAAATTATTATTAACCCATTAAGTCGCAAATCCCGCACTTGGAATAATTACTGTGAACCACCATTTGTTGATCACACAAATGTTTGTCTCGTGTGGGATTCTTACAACACTCGTCGTACAGTCGTGACAGTGTCAAGTGACTACGCCATCCTTGCAGTCGTTTGATTAACAACTATACTTTAACTTACATAAGTGTAACTTTGTGACTTCAACATGTCTGTTTGTTTGTTCCAGTGATGTTTACGAGGTAGCCGCGCGGTGCCGCAGCCATGCCGCTGCCGAAGCGCTGCGTGGAGCCGGTGCACGTGTCGCGCGGCACCGTGCCCGAGCGCCTCGCGGTCCCCTCCGAACTTGAGGCCGTCACTAATGGCACCCTCGCCAATACTGTCAGGTAATGTCGCATTTATAAGCACCCCCCAGGTATTCGTGGTACAGCTTCATAGATGTAATATTTGTTGTATTATGAATATTGGATATAATAGCGATGCAGAGACCATAGCTACCCAAAAGAAAGAAAATATTATGGTCTGATCAAGCACCTCTGACATTTCGAAGTTATATGCATATAAAGTAACTTATTTTATCGCACGCTGTGGCAATGAAAAGAAAAACATTGTGTGGAAACTTGCATGTCTAACAGTTTAGTGAAAAGTAGCCCGTGCTCAGCAATAGGACAGTTTATATTACAGGACTGATATTAAGATATTGCCGTTCGGGGCGCGTTTATAAAAGACATGGACATACGTGATGGTAACGATCAAATGCGCTGTGATGCGTCAAGCTGTTAAAGTAAACTGTAAGTCCCCTTGATAATTGTTCTGACGGCGCGGCGGCAGTTTTTCGTTGTCTCTGTATCACTTTTGATTATATTTGAATAACTCTCACACATATTGAATAATTTGCGCTCAGCGCGATACTTCAGGATACTTCCGGTTAAAGACAAAGACGAACACGGGCGTTTTGATTATATATTTGGGAAATGAAAATGGGTAGGAATTTATAAAGTAAATTAGCTGCAAAGAATTCAAAAAAGAGCGTCATTCAGTTTTTGCATACATTAGTAACAAAACGAATAAGTTCTCTAAATTTTACACATGTGTACAATATAATTCACTATAACATTTGCATATTTTCCTCTCCCAATGTCTTATACACTCACTGTCCCTTTCTTCCACTCTCACTATCACACATTCATGCGCAGAAATCGTAACCATTTTACAAATCCAAAGAAATTTCACTTCAGTAATGCCTCTATTTATCATGATTATATATTGATTACCATTCATTAATTATTATCCCTGCGCTCGGTCAACATTGTATTGCCTACGCATACGACAACTCCTAGTGAAAGTAAAATATAGAGTAGGCAGTATCAGTTTGAATAGATGTTCGCCAGCTATTGGCGTCACAATGGACGTTCCGTTCCTCTCAATTGACTCTCACTATGTGCGTGGGACGACAAACAGCTGATGTGTTCTGTATTTAAAGTTATTGAACTTGTATTGTAATGGTAATTATTTATAGTCTAAACATTACTAGGCCAAGTAAAGCGGTACTTAAAGGTAAATGACAAAAAAAGTGCGATATGGGCAGATTTATTAGTCCTAATAAATTTCACAGTTGGATGATAACCTCGATGTTTCTTTTTATTTTTAACGTTTTTATGTTTCGAGTTATCTTCATCTGTTGGTCAATGTTCACTATAGACTTAAATTAACGAGCCGGGTCACCCAAAGAAGTACTATAACTCTTACAGAAAAATACAATAGATTTGTCCTTTATTACATAACAAAACATTTATAGAAATTATGTTGGAAATCCACTCTGCCACGCCGTTCATACGTGATCTTATTTTTATAAGCATAAAAATAATTGATGAGTGCAATACAATACAACCATATTACTATTTATATATATTTATTCCTCTTCGTTATCATTTATGACCTAATGCATATTTTATTGATCGATAATGTACGGCTACCGTTTGATAGATTACAAATAGTTCGGTTTAAAACCAGCTCTCATTATGAACACAAATACGATATAACACGTATCTGGTAATTAGCGTCTTGTCTAGTCAAGTTGATATTCTTACTTCCACTTTAATTTAATGATTGGTTATTAGAGAAATGTTTTTATAAGGTAGATGAACTGTTATAAATCTTGATTTGAGACACTAATGATATTTTACTTGACATTATATACATTTTAGTTTTTTTTTATTTTGATTGTATTTATATGAATTATTGACATTGCATTCTAATCTTATTTTGACATGACTTTAAAATTTATGCTTAATATTAGGACTTACGTATCACTTGAAAATTATTGATTTTTAATGTACATATATTGCTACTTATAATTATAAATTCTTTGCATGTCGGGTAAACCAGCTAAATATGTGAACATTTTTTACCATGTACATTTTGAACAAATTACTATGTTTCATGCAAATAAATAATCATTTCATTTCATACTAATATTATACTTGCGAATGTATTTGTTCGACCGATCAAAATTAATTTATCAATAATAAAAAGACAACTAATAATTTCTACATCGCGATAACCTTTAGAAGTATTAAAACATCTGACAATAAGAACACTCAGATTCGGTACAACATGTTTAATACAGAAAATGTTGTCTCGTGTAGCCATCAAATGCATTGACATTCAGCACACTGGCAGTGACCACTTAAAACAACAATGTCATACGTGCATCTACTTCTACTTTATCAAAAGTTGCTGTCATTCAAATTAAATAAATATTTGCCTTAAAACACCTTACGCTAAAGTGTTTAAACGAATATTACAATAGCTCAGGTATATATACGTTATATTAGCTGGATTATTTAAAGTCTAAAACCGCAACGTACAATGAGTAATGTTCGTAACAGGTCACATATTTTCCTTTTACGTAACTACAAAGACATTCCTCGTAAGCGTATATTAAAAGCAGATTGAATGTTTAACTTCGAAATTAAAATAGCGGGCGGAATTGGTGTGTTAATTAATTTTTACTTTGACACTTATTGACTTATGAAGTTATGACTTATGACCTAACACTTCTGACATTGACATATACCACACAAGGGTTCCTTCTCAATAGAAGGAATCCGTGTTGTGGTATAGGTCTTATATTAAATAAGTCTGATATTATATTATATTATTATAATATTACTAAGTGTATTGGTTGATATAGTAATATTATATTAGCTGTCTGTTTAGATTTCATGTTTTTAAAATGCTCTCTGATTTTGGGCGCACAAAGTGGGCAGTAACTTTATGGTAAGTAAGCCTAAAATAATACGTATTTAATCGTATATAAATTGTTGGTTGCAGGCAGCTATCCTCGCTGTCGAAGCATGCGGAGGACATGTTCGGTGAGCTGACGCGGGAGGCGACCAATCTAGCGGAACGGACGAATGTGCTGCAGGCCAGGATAGACAGGCTCGCCATCAAGGTGACACAACTTGACTCTGGCGTCGAAGAAGGTGATATTATTATACTACTTTTATATTCAATAAAAAGGGTGGTTGCAACAGCAACACAGGGTATCACTGGGTTGCCAACCTTAAAAAATTGGGTTGACGCTGGCACGTTAGGAGTAATGAACACTTGCCTCCTTGTTGACAGTATTTAGGCTTCAACGCTTTGAATGCTGTGTAGCAGACGATGGATGATGTATTAATTAGGATCTTCGGTGACCCAAAAAGCCTTTAAAGTGTTTATCAGCTCTTAAAATGAACTCAATTGGTTTTTAGGCTACTCTTTTTCTGAGCGATAGTCATTAGAGGTAGTATCCATTCAGTGCTCTTCAGGTTCGTGCAAGGTTTTACTTTTACTCTGTTCTAGAGAGAGACCTTGTGCGCCTCGCATAAATTTCTATCTATTTGAGCATTCAGTTTTGTATATTGTGGCAATATTTGCTGTAATTTAAGAAAGGAAATCCCGCTTCATGTTTATGCCGATTTTATTAGGTAGTAACTGCGCAATCGTGCAGGAATTGATAAAAAAATTGCAATACTCCGCTATGCAATACTCCACTACATTGCTTGTTGACTGATGTCAAAATATCACATTATATAAAAGGAAGTGTAAGTAAACTATATTTATGATTTTATTCCGGACTAAAAAGATAGTAGCTTTTTGTATCTGTATCGTTCGACTGCACGGATAACACAGTGGATTCAATGGTCACTGCTGCGCTTACTATTGTTAGATCATCACTCATGTGCATCCATAAGCAATTGCTCTGAGTCTTTGTGTCCTACGTCCGTTATTTTAAAATTTCTAAAGTCCCCCATGACGTACTATTTAAGTAGTCTTTACAAAAAAGTAAGAGATATATATTTGTCTTCTCTATCTAGAAATACAATGAATTTCGTCTGTATTTGTCGTATAATATTACGAACACTTGAGCACTCGAGTGAAATGTTCACTCCTTAGTTTTTTGTTATACTATCAGGTTATGGAATCAGCATGTCTAAATTTTATAAACTACATTCGCTTAGTAGGAATTTGTCATTGTCAAAACCTTATGCTTTAGATATTTCGTTATGACATTCTTTTACCTTAATTTGATTCTGCGGGTGTTCAATTTATTATTTTTCATTATATGGCCTCCTGTTCTTACTCATATGGAATAAAATGTGAAATAGTGTTTATAGAAAAACATTCTCAGCCATTGGTGTTTACTCTTCATATCACCTATCATAAAATTTATCACCAAGATTATTCGTTTAAATAATAAGAGTGGCGGCTTTATAATTATACCATGTAATTAGTCAGACAACCTCAGCTTATCAGGCTGCTTATTTAGGTGTGGTTGCCATATCAACATCTTTGCAATCTTGCCAACTTAATCTTTATATTATGAATATACATGTAATGTGCTGTTCGAAATATAAAAGTTTAAGACAACGTAGAAAATATTCAAATTATTATTGGCAATATTTGATTTTGCTGTGGGTAGTAGTAGTATTTTGTATGATGTTTATGTGAGCTTGCAGTACTTAGAACGAAAACAGATTACCACCATTATTCCTTCTAAAGTGGTATAATTCATAAAGATATATCATTTATATGATATTTATTTTCGCCACAGTCTCGCTTCATGTTAACTGACTGTTTGATTATCATTTGTACCGGCGAAGTAAGGAGTCAGTCGGTACTTTTTACGCCCGTCTTGTACTGAAACTGTTGTAGGATTATTTTAGTGCAAATCTTAGCAGACTGTACAGATTAGCTATACCTAGAATCTTTTCACGTTTCATTTAAAACTTCTTATCTCAGTCGGATAACGTATATAGCTAGTTTAGTGGAGGATCTCAAATTAAAAATTATATTGAATTATGCCAAGCGGTCACTGAATGTACAGTGCCTTATGTAACATTACGATTAAGAGGTGTGATCTAGACTCATTCAAAAATTGAATCTAATAATATACTTCTTTCTCTTAAATTGTCTTACTTTTACGCGAATATTAGGTATACACTGAAATACAACTACTTTTTACGTACTTATTTTATCGTTGTTTATTTATTTTATTTTCTATCTTTTCAGTTTCCCTGCAAGACATACAAATGCGCAAAGCGTTCCGTTCATCGAGAACGTTCCAACAACAGCTGTTCTCGCGCAACTCGATGCCGTCGGCCATGTTGTCGACGTACGCGCGCTGCGACCGACCGCCGCCGCTCGAGATGCTCAACGAGTTCCGAGACGACGGCAGAGATGCCAGGAAGTTCTACACCGACCCAGATTACTTCTTCGAGTTGTGGAGGAGAGAGATGTTGCAAGACACAGAGCGCATTCAGCACGACCGAGGGAAGAAGGTCAGATTCTACTTTTTGTTACAATTATCCTTTTTCTTTGTATCTTAGATTGTTATTTATTTCTCGCTCGTATCTTTCTGCGGGTGTTTTTGATGTTCTAAATTTCATCCGTATCTGTGTACCTAATCTCTGCAAGTATTTGGTAGTAATCATCATTTAAACATACTGGAATATTCGTGAAGTACCTACCAAGGAAAGTTAAACTACGTTAAAATTGGTTGCCTAAGAACTCCATCATTGAGACGCGGTGCGTTGCACTTCGCGTCGCGCTGTCAATTCGAACATATGGCCACGTATAAGAGCGCTCATGCAATAGCGTTTGCGTGATATAAAGAGTTTTTCGCACTGTATCACGCGCCGCGCAACGCTCCGTGACTTTGTAAATGATAGCCCATATCGCCACATATTTGTATTTGACTTGTCCGTCACATGTCTTATGCCGCCTCTTCATAAACGAAATATCCCGTGACGCACCATCATATATGCATGTGTCCAAAAATGCGACGCCTTGCGATGTAAATCACAATAGTAACAGCTTTCGGGTCTTAATTGGTGCGACGCTTCGTTTTTATAGGAAAGAAATGCTCATCAAAGCTGCGATGGGAATTCTGCGATGTGATATCGAATCTCAAGACTTCATATTTTGATGTGTCGGCCCTAAATGAGTCTTTCCGTGCAGGTGCGGCCGGCGCGCAGTGGCGGCGGCGCCGAAGCGCGCAGCACGCGGCGCGTGCGGCCGCCGCACTCCACGCGCGACCGCCTCAAGGAGGCCGCCATCACGCGCGGCGAGCAGTTCATGAACCCCAGCCAGCTGCGCCACTACAACATCGAACCGACCTATAAGCAGGACCCCGTCTACCAGGGTAACGACATCTAAACTGATAAAGCTGCATTCGAAGTGCATTTACCTATTTGCTTTTTAACCTATTGAGTCGCAGTCGCACACCGGTAGCCAAACACAATAGATTCTTAATTATGCCTGGTAATACCAGACTACGGCTCTTTAACCAGTCTACCATATTCCCGCTCTATTTGTCGCCAAATTATTTACTGTCTCATTTTTCTCCTATACTTTCTCACTCTTTCATTCTGTGAATGAGTTCTCTTATTTTCTCAATCCCACCTTCTTCTCTCTCTAAATACCCACTATACCTACGTTCATGCGTAAAGAAGGTACCGTAACTAATTTGTTAAACCCTTCATGCGCAAGGAAATATCCAATCAAATATTGGCCTTATATTCATCGTTTATTCGCAAAACATAGGTACATAACTACATAGCAGGATGACAGAAATACAATATTGATCTTTATGTTTGTATGCAAGACATTTACACTTTAAGCATTTCTGCATAATCCTAGCGGTCACGATACTTTACAATAAAAATAATATTGCAGCAACCAACGTGTCAGATGGCGGCTACAGATCATCACAAAACCGGACGCCGTCTATGCAGCCGGCTAGACCTAACTCTATCGAAATTGAGAACCAGCAGAATAGACAACCGAGAATCACTGGCAATGGACACGGTAATATATCTCAATCTCATTATATTAAGCGTTTAAAAGAGTATTTAAAAATAAATCCCTATCTGCATGTAATACTCATAGTTTTGAATTTTGATTTTGGCATAACCAGTGGGCTGTTTTAGTAATCAGGTTCTCAATGGCATTCATAAATTGGTATTGTAATAAATTTATTATATATCTTACATAATATATTTCTATTATGTTATTTTGTAGTTGCATCAAGTTTATGTGATCCACGCTTCTACCTGCAGTGTTCACGTATTTTTACAAAAGCAGTCAATCATTGTTGACTTTTCTGCTGCCATATGTTGTTTAATTTATTAGTTTCTAAGTAAATATGATTGTTAAATCGTTTTGAGTTGTAGCGCTTCACCGGTGGCCAGACCCAATAGATTTTTAATTATGCCTGGTTTTCTAAGACTTGACAAATTAATCATCGCACTTAGAGACAGAACATAGTCAAATTTACTATGTAAAATAATAATTATGCATAAATTATTTATTATTATATTATTACGCATAACGATATTAACCATTTAAAATAAACATATTTACGGCCTAGCACCTTAATCTACGGTTACAGAGATATATTGGATATTATATTAAATAATTATTAGACGAAAGATTTTACTCTGTCTGCCATTTAGAACAAATATATCATCCAACTCAAATTATAGTTATAAAAATTAGGTAACCTACTTAAAGAACGTCAAATTTCTTTATTGCGAAATCTATTGAACTATTATTATGCTATCAAAATCTATGTCTAAATTGTTATGTCAAAGTAGGCATAAATAAGTTGTTTAAAGTTTTATTATTTGTTAGTAATTTATAATACTTAGTTATTTGTGACGGGAGTGTCGAGTGTAGTTACCTGCAATACTCGTGTGTGTGGGCAGTGGTGGCAGAGGAGAGTCCGTACGGGTCGGTGGGCGAACCCATCTACGGCGGCAGCTCAGCCGGCACGCCGCGGCGCCCGCGCCCCTCCGTGCCGCCGCCCGCGCCGCCCGCGCCCGCGCCCGCGCTCCCGCACGCCGCCAAGCACGCGCCGCTCTCGCCGCCGCCCGCCGCCACGCCCACCAGGTCAACTCTGAACATATCACTAACTCAATCATACTATACTGTACTACTGTAGTGTACGAACCAGCGATAGCCTAGTGGGAGACAATTGCACAAATGGCGTTTTGCTTTAAGTGGCATTACCACTATGCCGAGTGTTGTGGGCTAGAATCCCGCATGGAACAAAAATTTGTGTGATTTACAAATGTTTGTTCCGAATTTGGGTGATCTTTGTGTCCATTTTTTGAATGTTTGTAAAGTCTCCCGTGAAACAGGACTTTTCTTGGACGAACTTATCTTGTTTTCTTGTTCTTTAAAAAATTAGACTGCCACACCGTGGTATCGAGATTGATTCACAGGTCGCGTTTCTTACTTTTCGAAGTTGTTGAATGTGCGTATTAAACAGTTAATTAACGCTCGCTTTAATGGTGAATAAAACAACATGAAGGAACCTGCATGTCTAAGTGTTTCATAATGGTATCGAAGATATGTAAAGTCTGCCTACCCGCACTTGGCCAGAGTGGTGGACTATGGACTAACCCTTGTCACACTGAGAAGAAGGGCATGCCCAGCAATGGGACAGTTTATATTTAAGCGGTCTTGTCGTGGCCGTTTTTGATGTCACAGCTCTAATGGCTGCACACGGCACCAATCAGGCAGACTAAATATCAAAACGGTTATAGACGTTCTCGTTGGCGCATCGGAAGTGAATGCAACTGCTGTGGTGGTCTGGGTCCGATTTCTAGGCAAAGTGCGATTGGATTTTTATCAAGAAGAGGCCTGTGCTCAGTAGTGGAACTGTTTAATACAAGGCTGATATTATTATTATACTCAGTGTAAGGGACGACGTACCAAAAACTTTAGCAAGACTTCTTTCTATAGGTATTTATCTAGACGTAAGCTTCTATTAAATAAAACAACGCAAAATTAAGATTTTATATTGATTAACATTATTACGCGGTACCTACATAATAGATTGCTACTTACTACCAATACAACGCACCGCTCGCGCCGGCGGGAACGATCATTAGCGTTTTTCGCGCATAAAATCAGCTGATCTGTTTAAATCACGACGATTTGTGTTATGTTATAAATTTATGACTCACAGTCTTAAAAATGAAAATTGCAGGAAAAATTGTGATTTTTCCTGAAGAAAATTCTAACGGTTTTTAACACAGAATAATGGTCTGAACCTACTCTTTCAGGTTTCGGTACACCGTCCCTTACAGCCAGTATATAGTGTAGTGTGAAATGTGTAGTAGTTTTAACATATATATGTTGTTTAGATCGACGCTGCCGCCGCCGCCTCCGCCGCCGGAGGGCACGGTGTCGCCGCCCATGATGAACGGCGCCTCGCCGCCGCACCGCACCGCGCTAGACGCACACCTCGACCACATGCACGCTGTCATTGGTAACATACCACCTATCTATAATTCCTCACTAACTATCGACTTCGACTGCACGGATGGCGTAGTAAACCACTACTAGTGGTCGCCTCGTCACTACCACATATATATATATATTTTTTAACGTCAGTGGATTGTGTTTACGCGCCTTCCGCGCCCGGCGCGGCGTGAGGGGGCTCGAGCCAGAAAAGCCGGCTACATACCCACTAAACCGCTGACGACGTTCCTCCATTACCTAGTGTCGGTGCCACGGATGTTCGCGCTAGCATTCGCCGCGACACCGACAGGTCTTAGCCCGCCAAGTAACTAGGCGGGCCCCAGCTCTTTGGGGGATCGTCACTACCACTGCGCCATCCGGGTCCGACCCACAACGGGTTCGATCCCCACACTGGACAACCATTTGTGTGATCCACAAATAGTTGTGCCGTGTCTGGGTGTTCTTTGTGTCCGTTATTTGAATGTTTGTAAGGTCCCCCGCGACACAGGAATTGTTCCTAGTGAAAACACCGTGACCTGAGATTTTTATATATATAGATTTTGTTGTGTACAGGTATGATGTCATCGGAGGAAGCGGACGGTGGTCTGAGCGGCGTGCCGGTCCCGCCCGCAGCGCCGCTCCCGCCGGCGGCGCCGCCGTCCCCGCCGCCGCCGCCGCCGGCCGCGCCCGGCGACAGCGACGAGCGCCCGCGGCCCCCGTCGCCCGGCGCGCTGCTGCGCCAAGCCTCCGCGCTCAAGCCCCCGCGCCCCACGCCCGACCCGCAGCCCGACCCGCGCTCGGACCTACTCAAGGCTATCCGCGATGGTACGACGCGCCTCCCTCGACTGTACCTCTTTAATACTGTAATTTATGTATTTGTTATTGGAAAACTTGACGTTTCAATGCCGTTTCAGGTATAAAGCTGCGCAAAGTAGAGAAGAGGGACGACACGACGGGGCGGTACGACACGCTGCGAGGCGCGCCCGTGTTCCTGGACGTAGCGTCGATCCTGGCGCGGCGCGTCGCCGTGGAGCTGAGCGACACCAGCTCCGGCGGCGACTCGGACTCCGACGACTCCGACCAGTGGACCGAATCACGCGCGTGACGTCGCGCCTCGCCCCGCCCCTCGCCCGCGCCGCCGCGCGCGCGGCCGCCGGAGCCCGCGGCGGCGCCGCCCGGCGAGCCCGTCGCCATCACGCTCAAACCCGAGCGCGCCGCGCCCGAGCCCGCGCCGCCCGCCGCGCCCGCGCCGCCGCCGCCCGCGCGCGCCGACGCGTGCTACGTGCGCAACTCCTCCTTCCTCAGCCGCGACATCGAGGCGCAGAAGGCGGCCGCCGCGCGCCGCCCCGCCGATGTGCCGCCGAGGAAGTCCTCCATACCCGCCGTCGTCGCCACCGCCGCTGTCGCCCCCGCCCCCGCTGTCGCCTCCGCTATTGCCCCGGCCGCCGCGCCCGACCCCGAACCGATCCCGCCCATTAAGGAGAGGCCGCCCTCGCCTCCTCGCCGCGCTTCACCCCCGGTAAAATCTCCACCGATTAAGTCACCTCCTATTAAATCGCAACCAATAAAATCTCCGCCGGTCAGATCTTCTCCCGCCGGGGACCGTACCCCACCTACTAATGTCGTAGACTCACCACCTTCTAGGAGAGCGACCCCACCCCGGCACGACATCACCTCTCCGCCGACTGCCGACTTGAGAGCGACGGGATCAATTTCGAAGAACGAGGACACGCCGCGAACTCCGTGGCGGGAGTCGCCAGTCGCTAAGGAAGGCCCCGCTCGCGTCGAAAAGCTGTCTCTGGTCACAAATGCGATTGATAGACCGGCAGACAGTATTGAGACTAATAGTGAGGTGACGGTCGAAAATGCACAGGGTACGCCGAGCGATGGTGGGCAGACTACGAAATCTGAGGAGTCTAACGGAGTCGGGGACAAAATAAAGAAATTCGAGAAGGCCGCCGAGGACGCTAGTGCGACGGTAGGTCGCCTGTCGCGGCCGGGCTCCGTCCGCGGACGACCGCGAACCGAGCGGCTCGGCTCCGACAATAGCAGGGAAGACCTGCCTCCACCCGCGACCCCCTTCAAGGATAACGTACACTTCGATCTAGGTGCCGCCGCACCTATCGAGCGACCGGCTACCGTGTTAGAAAGACAGCAAAGTTTAACTCGAAACGTTGCAGCCGCTTCGGCCTCCGTGAGGTGGCAGCGAACCGATAGTAACTCCGCGGATGGAGATAAAAGCCGACCGGAACCCCAAAAAATAATAAAGCCGGAATTCAAGCCGATGCCGTCGCCGGTAGACGTGACTATTCGGTCGCCGAGCCTCGGAGTCAAGATCGGTGATCAGTTTCCATCACACGGCACCGCGTTCCGCAATGTCGCATCTCCCGATCCCGCTCGCGCCAGGGAAGTACATAAGTTCAACGACGATGTAAATACTCAGAATAATTTTAAGACTTGTAAATTTAAAAGCAAGGAGAAGTACTCAGTCAGCAAGGGCTCGAGCTACTTCACCAGGGGCTCCGAGGAGATCTGGCTCGTGAAGAAGAAGGATATTGAGGAAATCGAGGAGAGGGTGCTCGACTCGTTCAGGCGAGCCGGTGGGAACATATGCATGAGAAGCGAATCGATGCGGCCGTCGTCCGACGGTGGGCAGAGCGTGTCTTTTTCGCACGCCACGATGGGTCGAACGAAACGTCAGATGTACGCGCGCAGCGAGTCCTTGGACCCACAGTGGGCGGGCGCGCGCGCGCAGACGCTGAAGCGCCAGACGTCCGTGGCGTGCACGTGCGGCCACGACAAGAAGACGCGCGCCAAGAGCGCCGGCGCCACCACTCCCGCCGCGCCCGCAGCGCCCGCCGGCGCAGAGACCACCCCCCGTCCTCGTTCCCGTTCCCACGGTGACGAAAATAATCAAGGTCACGTCCTAGATAAGTACGAAACACTCGTCTAAACTTTCTTCTCCTTCTCACCGTTTCTCGTTGCGTGATAATTCTTTTACTTGGCTCTGTGTATTGGACTTTGACCTTATAGGGAATGTCTAGGTGTAAATGAAATCAATGTATTTCTAGTTAAATGACTCTTTCATATCTTCATTTATCCCATTTTAAGGTATCCTACATGAAGTATAGTTAGGTCACAGGTCGATATTATAAGTGAAATATGGTGCATGGAATATCGTATGAAGAATTAGTGATGTGTATTGAAATGATATATAAATATTAATATTCACGTGAAAGAAAGTCTATTGGCTAGTCTTAGGAAAGATTGGGACGGACAGTAATATTTCAGTTTCATATATACCTAAAACCAAAAATATGTACGCGATAATGATACTGTAGTGACGAGAATGGTTAGATAGTAGCATTAAAATTTAAATATCTACTCTTCCCTCTAAAGCTAATGATGATGGCAGAATGAAGGTTAATTATGATTTGACTGTCATTTTATCGAAGCGTTTGAAATTATCTCACTGCTAGTGTTTGGACTGAGAAGGCCCACCTTAGCACGACCTTAATGCATGGTGCTTAGCTTGAAATTTAAATATTTGTTTTGACCATCTAAAACTGTTTTCATAAAACGGTTGTGAAATTACGTTTGAGATTCATGATATTATGATTACTTATACTTTTATTTATGAAGAAAAATGCTTTAATAAAACAGGATTTATGAAGTTGCTAGTCGAAGTTTTGTATTCAAACATTATACGGTGCGTCGTTTATTTAGACAGGCAATGTTCTGACAAGTATTCCCGTAAAATATGTCTTATATATAATAGTTATGTACGATAGTTTCCAAAGACCAAAATGGTTAGGAAAAGAGTATATTAAATGCCTATACTTATTAAGAATGCGATGTCAGATTAAATTATATAATAAATAATATGATTTTTGTAATTTCGTATAATATGTGACCTGCGTATGTAGTGCCAATTACATAATATATCAATTGTATATTTTCATCGAAGTAATGCCATTAACTTCCATTTTATACATTTTGTAACATCAGATAGAAAATTATACTGGACTTGTTTCATGTACTCTATCTTAATGTTAGGTAAGAAAGGAATCTCAAAGTTTTCTTTCGACACTCTCTCTCTCTCTATACAATATAATCTGTGTGAGCTATTTGTATTTCCTAAATATACATTCCGAAGTGTTTAGTTGCTCACTGTTCCCACGTGACTGTGTTTAATACTTATAATGTTAAAATGAGCAACGAATGTGAACCAAATTTTCTAAATATGTAGTGTTGTACCTAGCTAGGCATAAGTTAACAAATTCAGTTTGTGAATGTACCTTGATTTTTGTTTTTTAATATATAGATTTACGCGATCGCTTTGTTAAAAACATACTACTACTATTAGAATATCCTATCCCATATTAGTTACATGACAACCTAAATTATTTACTACCACAAAGATTTTCTACCTGATAATTTAAACGTTTTTTATGTTGTTAAGACCGCCATTTTTGTAAATAACAATCCTTATCTCTTATTGATGAGTAATCAATTACATAAATGAGATGCATCTTGTATAATCCAGAAATAATTTATACTATTGCTATATGGAATCATTGAATGTCTACTTTGGTTGCGTAATAATCTGTATGAGCAGCATGTAGAATATTAGTTGTAATGTACGTAACTGTCGCGAGTAAGTAGTAAGAGATGTAATTATAGGTGTAAGGAAATGAATAAAGCATGTTTTATATTATGTAGACTACGAACGCCTCTTTATTTTGCCGTAAGTGGCAATTGCTAATTATTTATTTGCATTTTCTTAAATGTTTATAATTTTAATATTAAACTCAGAAGCAAATTGTTGTAATCGCTGAATAGTCCAAATACGATTCGGTCATTGATTGCGATGGGATTGTAAATCTCTGTTAGACATTATTTGTGACAAATAAAGCAGCTTGTTGAGGTCACATCGTAGGCAATGGCCACATCAAGCTGAAGTGCTTCGTATCCCGGACTATAATGTCATTGTGTAATAAGAATTATATTTTATAAATTGTTTATTTGCTAATACAATATAAGTTAAATATGTAGTTTTATTTAAATTTATATAAACCCTGATACACCGCGCGTGCTTTAACTTTGTCTGGAAAACGTACGTTATGTTTGATATACGTCGTATGGACCAAGATTTAGGTTTATAATGCTATGATCATATCATATGATACATCTATAACTTATGCACATAATTATATACACGAATATTTGAATTCGAAATTATCAACATTTAGAGCATTTATCGCAATTAATTTTGTAAGATTTTCTAGGTTTCATTCAACTGTACGTCATACTTTGTCCCTAGAAGTAGCAGTACCTATACTCCATTTGGTTGGGTATTTAACTAAAGGTAAACAATCTTGATGTGTCTTTTTTATCTTTTTATCTAAAAACTCAATTTAAAAATAAAATGCTGCTAAAGATCAATGTAAATACAACATTAACGATTACTAAATCAATTGAGGAGTGATTTTTCAAAGGGGCTTATTTCCACTTTTGGTAAAAAGATTAAGAAATTACATAGTAAATAAATTGAACCAAGATACTATATTCTATTATAAAAACGTTGCATGCTAAATAGCAGAATATAGAAGCTCTGAATATTATGTAACACCTTTGTTAAAACCTATATTCGCAATAAATGACATTATTATTATGTTTCTCTTATCACAGGTACTTTCTAACATATTATATTAGAAAATACCTGGCCCTTTGGGAGGCTTACACGAAGACATGGGTCCAACGTGAAGAGGCCCTTCGAGAGTTTTAATCAAAGGTGGGATTATTATAATTAAAAAAAAGTCTATGAATGCTATCGTAATTGTTATGTTGAAAACTAGCCGTCAGTTCAAAATCCAATGCAAAAAGTACATATTTCCCAAGTAAAACTGACAGTCAAAAAGCTCATCCTTGTACAGAAGGACACATTTCCAGTATAATTTTAAGCAATGGTTAGAAGCTATCAAGTTTCGGAACAAAAAGACGCATTTCCTGTGGACTCTGCAAAAACCTCTTACTAGTTTGAAGCAAAGGGAACATTTCCTCTTCTTTTTTAAATAACCTAGCTGGCCTGAAAATTGATTATTTCTGCAACGATCTGCACGTTTTCCTTTAATTATAATCTACATTTATTTTTTGTCATTTTTAACTGTCACTTTGGTGGTTTGGCGGTTGGATGTCATTGATTGATAATGTCAAAGGAAAACGCGCTCGTTACAATTTGTTGTTAATTCCAGCTAGATTTCGAGAGATTAATTGATTTTGAGTAAAAACGATAGGTAGTTAATTAAATAGATTTGATAATAGAATGATACAAAAATGGCTGAAAATCTACAGTACTAACAGGATTATTAATGGTCAGGTGCCGAAGGGAAGAGATGAAGAGCGAGCTAATGGTTGTGATGATTGTGATTGCACTGAATATGATTTTAGTGAGATAAGAGTGTAATTTAATTGAATAAATTAGTTTTTATAGGTATACATTGTTTTGATTATTTTAATATTTCACTTCAAAAAGCCTTATTTCCAAAAGCTTTTGTTACAAATGGGCTCATTTCCAGGTGTTTCAACTAAAAGACCATATTTCCAAACTATTATTTTTTATAAATCATAATTGAATTATGTAAGAATAACTATTTCAATGACTTCAGAATACTGTTATTTGGCTCAATAAAACAGGAGAAAAAAGGTTCCATAACAAGGCGGGTGACGGTTCTTCTCGATTTCTTAAAAATTGCTTTACATGGAAATAAGCCCTTTTGAAAATTCACTCCCCAATTGAACCTGTTTAAGTTGTAGTTTATTTGTTAATGTATTTGTGTAAAAAGTCACATCAAGATTGTTTACCTTTAGTTAAATACCTATCCAAATGGAGTATAGTGGATACTACTGCTATGCGTGAGATCTCGGGTGCAAACTAGGGTAGGGTATTGGATTTTACCATCTAGAAATTCTCAATAGCAGCACTGAGTATATATCACTGTAACTGTATTTATAAAAAGCGAACATGGGGTACGCCGTAGTGTATTAAACCCATGTAATAAATACACTCTTTCGTGAATGTATGTAGATATAAAACTATGTATGTATCTACAGTCTACAGTAGGGCGCTTTCAATTTAGACGGTTGGTGCCGAACGGCTGCAGCACGGTTGTTGCAGAATTAATACGACCGTGAGCCGTACTGCTGTGGGACGACAGCAGTACGACGTGAATCGTCTTATTTGAAGAGATACGCGGCTGCAGTCCGATCGAATTTTAGTGATTTCCATCGAAACCAGACTTCAGTCGGTGCCATGGACTCTGACAAGGAAGTGTTAGTGTTAGTTCTCTTGCTACGGAAGAAACATAATCGACGCCATACTAGAGCGTCGCCAATGTTTTCTTTAACATATAAAACTAGTGATTTTTATACACTTTACCCAAGATTAAATTAAAACTCAGCTGATTTTAACTATTTTAGAATGTCTAGAGAATGTTTCTATGAATTATATGACTTAGTTAAAAATGGAGTTCAACGTCAAGAAACTAAATTTAAAAATACTATATGTCGACTATGCACGGAAACGTTATATATACGTATTAATAACGTTATGAAGAAACACGATGCGTTCACCGCACTAGCGAACAACGACCGCTGAGGCAGGTAGTATATCATAGATAATATACTATATAGGGTATAGTATATGCATTGTTGCCGTGCCGCCAACGGACGTGCGCCGCACTGCTCACGACCTTGCGTCGAGTCATTTTGTATGAAAAATCATAACCGCCCGTACGCAGTACGATACCCGGACTGCAGCAGTCTGGCACCAACCGTCTAAATTGAAAGCGCCCTAAAGCAGCTTTGCTCTGCGAGTAGGTTTGTTCTGCGTAGTCAGTGGAGCATTGAAGCCTATTTGCGACCCGTAGTAATTTTAACATGTAGCAGCTGTCATAGCATATTACGTTAATGCGACGGGATATTACATCATAAATAGAGATAATGACGATCATTAAGGTGTAACGAAATGTGTACCTATATTTCTATAAATAATTGGGTGAGGCGAAGGAAAATATAGCTAGTTACCATGTTTAGGATAAAACTTGAGTTAATGGTTCAAGTTCAAGGTCTGGGAGTGTATTTTTATGTGTATACTTACCGTGCTGCGATATTCCTGTGGCGATATCCTTAATTATTCTGAGATGATATTATAATATCCTAGTGTACAAGTAGTTTTACTTTTCTCTTTGGTCAACCGTATTTACTTGATTCGTGACGAATAGATATTTTATTTATAGATGTACATAATGTACCTACATAAAACATTTAAATAATTGGCGCTAATATTTTTAGTGTTGCAAACTATGCAAAGAAAAGAAAATAAAAAATGGCTACCATAGATCACTACATAATAAAAATTATAAAAACCTAAAAAGGAGTAATTATTTTACATTACTCCTTTTAAAAAATGTCATAGTTTGACTCCACCAAATTCATACCAATTACAGTATTATTGTTTTATAAGATGTAAGTACTTATATTGTAAAGGTAGCCGATATTATTGTAATCAATACTTATTATGTATGACCTTGAGTAGTTAACTGAAGACTTACACGAAGAATTAGTGAATTATTTTTTAAAGAAAAGTATATACAGTCCATCAGTTCCACTATAAGACATTTCCAGGTTATCCATTAATTACCGGACACCTGTATAAATATATTATTATGCTCATTTGCAAATCCATATTGGAAAGTCTGAAATGAGCTAAATACTATATATACCTTTATTTAAAGGATAATACCTTTAAATAAAGGTATATTTATATTATAAGGCTAAATTTTACTAAATTTAATGATGGTATAAATTAGACAGATACTATTTAAAACAAGACAAAGTAAGCACGTGCCATAATAATTATATTAGGGACAACATATTATAATAGTTATTGCCAAGTTTGATCATAGTTAGTCAAGCTAATGTTACAGAGCAACCTGGAAAGGAAACGGAGGTCCATTGACACTCGACATTGTGACCACCTGTGACCATTAAACGTGAAAGATTAATAGAAAACAAAAAAAATAAACTTCGCGCCTTTTAGAGTTGCTACCTCTTAATATATATTATGTACTAAATTGGTTATTATACAAGGAAAACGAAAAGTTATATGTTAGCAAAAAAAATTGTACATAACACAATATTACTCTTCAAAGATATTTTAGCCTTAATATTGTATCCTTTAAACACCGCAAAATATTTTATATTAGTAAAAAAAATTTAAACATAGATGTCATTCGTTACATTTTATTGTTTTCTCATACTCTAAGTCGTATGAACTGGCAACATTCTAATATTCGCTTGTTTGAGCGTGAACGAAATGTGTAAAGTGCATATCACGAATTACAAGTTTTGTGTTAATTTTGTAAGTTAAAATTATTATAATTAATTATTAAAAATAGTTGACCATATGTAGAGAGCTTTAGGGTAGCTAAAGCAGTTTTGGTGTTTATTTAGTAACGTAACGTTTGGTGTTATTTACAGTGTTTCGCACTTTCATTTTCACGCAGTTACAAATTATTGCAAAATGACTTCAGCACTTTATTTAGAGCATTATTTAGATAGTCTTCAACATTTACCGATAGAATTGCAAAGAAATTTCAAATTAATGCGTGATCTAGACGACCGTGCACACGGACTAATGAGGACAATCGACCTTATGGCTGACGAGTTGCTACCCAATATCCCTAAAATGGACGAGGAAACGAAAAAGGAGAAGGTGAACACCATACAAGGCTTATTTAATAAGGCCAAAGAGTACGGGGATGATAAAGTGCAACTCGCGATACAAACTTATGAGTTGGTTGACAAGCACATACGTCGCCTTGACTCTGACCTCGCACGGTTCGAATCTGAAATACAGGAGAAAGTAATGAGTGCACGTGCCGCGCAGCAGGCCGCCGCTGACCAGGAAACGAATACCACCACTGTCAAGAAAGGTAGGAAAAAGAGCAAAGTCAATGACAAGACTACAGCTACTACTGGCAAAAAGAAACGCGCTGGTGCTTCGAGCGAGGAGGACGCTGTCGCATCGGGTCGTTCAGCTGCTAAGAAGAAGGCGGTGCGTAAAGGAGCGACAGCTACAGCCAATGCTGTCAAAGAACAAGAGGAGACTGGTGACTTGGACTCAGTTGCAGGAATGGCTCATCCTAGTGATGTGCTTGACATGCCAGTGGATCCCAACGAGCCTACTTACTGTCTCTGCCATCAAGTGTCATATGGAGAGATGATAGGTTGTGACAACCCAGATTGTCCTATTGAATGGTTCCACTTTGCCTGTGTGGATCTCAAGATCAAGCCCAAGGGTAAGTGGTACTGCCCAAAGTGTACTCAAGATAGAAAGAAGAAATGATCCACAATCAAACCTCCTGCTAAACCAGCAGAAAAGACTGTTACTGTAAAGAAAGAAATGAAGTGAATATTTATAGTTATAAGCTAGATGTATTTAATAATATATCTTCAATAATTGTCTCATGTGATGATAATATATTATACAGCTATGTGGTGAACTAAATTATAAGAAATGTTTACAATTATTGAAATTTATGTGCAATACTTGTGAAAGTACTTATATTATATTTTAATCTTATTATAACACAATATTGAGAAAGTTCAATGTAATAGGATTAAAAAATAATTGTATATAAGTAAATATATATATTTTTGTCAACTGAAAGCTGTTATAAGTTCACTCTTAGTCAGCTAATCATGTTTTTGTAAGTAACTCAAACATCAGTGACAAATTCTTTTGCAAATATTGAATATGAAATTTCTGAGCGACAATTAAATAAAAAGAAATGTACAATTACACAAAATATTAGTGATCAATTAATATTGTTATGTAATGGTGGCCAGACTTGTAACTTAGTAATAAATAAAGTAATATATGAAATGCTAGATACAGTAATAGCAGCTTTTAATATTAAGAATAATCTTATGATACTGTTATTATATGCCTTAATTAGCATTTATTTATAAAACGGCATAATGACACAGTCATAGAGTAAGGGAGTGTTGGTATGTTAGACCTAGTTCTGAGATTTATAAATACAGTTTATGTATATGACTTCCATTTTTATAACATTTGTATGAAAGCTTTTATAGGTGCGTCATAATTGTACAAATTGCAAGACTTTATAATGAAATTGGGTTTGAAGTAGATATATATTGCCCACACAAGTATTTATTGCTTAATGTCAATGTCATTACCATTGCTCTGGAATTTGCTTCTAAAGATAAAGAACAAGATGGCAGCAGAACTATTGTGTAAAGATACATAATATTTTTATAGCTACCTTGTAACCAACTTGTAAAATTGCTTACAAAAAGCAAACAATGGAATTTACAAGGGAGTGGTGGTCATAAGTACCTAAATTGATGGCAATAAATACTAAAGCAGAAAATGGCAATAGGGTCTGTCAAAACTCATTTGGCAAAAGTAAAAAAATAGTTTATTGTGACCACAAAGTATTATAAATATGTAGGTCAACATGACAGCCTTTTTAGCTTAAGAAAGAGAAAGTTGTCTGGACAAAGAGTGTTCTTTCATAATATTCAAATCTACTGCTAAGGGATATAAGCAGTAAAATAGGTGCTAGTGTCTCAACTTTAAACTATTTTCATGTATTTTGCAGCAAGACCATAACTTTTTTAAATTTCACATGCTCTTATTACCATCCATGGTCTTCAGCACCATTATTTTAGAATCTCTTCTTGATTGTATTGGCATTTACAACTAAAAAATAAAAAAATGTTTACAAAATGAATTTTAATCGAAATTTATAAAATATCTAAACAATGATTTAGATTTTCACTCAATAGCATTATGAGATGAATTTTGCTACAGATTCTGTTGCCATAAATAGACAAAATACTTTGGACTTATTATTGGTACAGTATATGTGTACTGTTACTAATTTTTGAAACTTTTAATAGCTAATTCACAATTAAACACTACTGTAGTAGGCCATTTGAAGTGTTAAGTAAAATAGCTAGATATAACGAACGGGATGAAGATATTCTAAATGATAGCTAGTATAGTGAAATGATTCCTAAATAAATTAATATGATATAGTAGAGAGTAATGTCTTAGGCTTATAATTTGTGTGTTCTAATAATGTTGTATAAGTTTTAAGACAAGTTATTGTAGTGTGTCTGCTTAATGTATGGTTGCATACTATGATTTAAGCTGTTTTACAACTTCAAAATTGATATTGTTGATCTTTTTATGAGACAATGCCTACAGGATCGTAACAGCACCAAATAAGATTATAGAATATTGCCAATGAGAATATTATATTCTGTTTCAGTAGCCTGCAGGCATTGGTTTTTATATCTGATACATTCTTAGCAGAGTCATAGTATGGAACTACATATATCTTCAGATAAATTGTATGGCTAGTGGAGAGGTACATGATATGGTCTTGGTGTTGGAACAGAAATATGAATGAATGTCTAAATACATCTGCCAGTTCCTGCAATTTGACTCATTAGTTTTGTAATGTTGAAATTTCCTTTGATGAATAAATCTTGTGCAACTATAGACATTGTTTAAAGAATGTTATCTTCCATTTCATTTGAAATTAACTGTCATGAAACAAAGCTCTAATGTTATATATTTTAAACCTATGTATGTGTGTGTTTGATGTGGGATTTTGAAATATCTGTATTGTTGTTTCTCAACAGCCAGTGACCTCAAATTCAACAAGGTAACAAATGTTTCATGTTCTATGTCAAGAGTAAGGCTGTTTCTTGACTTGCGCACATTTAGTTGATTAGCTTTTGTGAAATGTGTACTGTCTGAGAATGCCCTTGAACACTGCAGAAAGTTTTATGTAACATACTCCTATGTGTACAGTCAGTAACATAAGTCTATAAACATTTGTGATATTCTAAATATCTTCAAAATCAATAATTATTCTGAATTTTTTACAACAGTAGCAGGTAAAAAAATAAAATTCGTAATATATCTGGTTAAGAAAATTATTAAATTTTTAACTACTTATACACTGACTGTATTAATAATAAATTAATTTTGTGTTGAGTGCTTGAAAGGTTTCCTTATCATTGTGATCAAAGTTGTAGTCTTCATGTTCTATAATCTTGTGCTATTTATTATTGCTGTGTTACACTTTACATTGTCATTTAATTAAATGATAAAATGGTTACAACTAATAGAGTCACTGATGAGTAGCCATCACTTTCAAGTAAAATAAAGAGGTCAATGTTAGTGTTACCACAAAATGTTACAATTTCAAAGAGTAAAGTGTAATGTCATGTAAACTTATTATAATAAAATCTGGTTTTATTATATAAACTATTATCTTGCTGGCAGATCATCAATAATTAGACATAATAGCAAATATAATGTACACACTGTTAATGGTTTTATCAGAATCCTTGAAATGTTTTCACTAGTTGCCAATTTTTGCTTATACATATGGTGTTGTTATTCACTGTTTTACTGTTCGTTGCTATATTCAAACCAGAGGGATTGGTCACATGTTGCGTTCATCCTCCTTGTCACCTATAAAATGTATTGAGTTACTGTAATAGGTATAGTACCAGCTTACCTGTCTAAATGGCTAATAAATTTAAAGCTCTGTGCAAGCATTACTTTAATGTTACACAATACGCCTTTAATAGTCACATTATTTAATTTTAGAAACTTCAACTATTTTACACCTCTGTATATCTTATATAGAGGTGATTCTGAGAGAAGGCCAGCCAAACTAAAACTGCTGTGATAGTTTCCAAAGTTTGGCCTATAGAGTTAATAATTTAACTATTGGTTCATGGAATATTTGTAGGTCAAACCTTAATTCAATGCCACTATCATTGAATTAATCACTTGTCCCTAGCTCAACCCCGGGGTCCAGACATAACGCTTTGCCCATTGTGTCTAGATTCCGGCTAATTGACTCATTAAATAAATATATTAAAGGTGTCCAATTGGATGGTCATGTGACAAATTCTTGTGGTTGTGAATTTACAGTAATCATAGCAAGATAGGTTTGTTAGTTAGTATAGTGTTAATGCATCACATTTGCCAATTTATTTATCGATTTTATAAAGTTATGGCTGTGGCCACTTTATATTAGCTGGGCAATTAATTTAGCGTGTGTTTGTGTTGCGTAGGTATCTGTTTAATGACAAGATTAAAGCTGTATGTTTGTAGCCAGGATTTTAGTCGCAGGATGCCTAATTTCGCAAGACAAAATGATTGATTCGTCGCATGATCAATTTTTAAGAGGCCCACGTATGTCGCAATAAGAAAATAAAAAGGAATAACTAGTCTTTTAAAAATTGATCATTAGTGTGTTTTAGATAAAACGAATGGATCATTTTTCGAATTAGACATTCTCTGACTGAAAGAAAGGCTAGGTTATAATAACATGAAACATGTTATGGTTTGTTTCGGTTACCTACTTTGTATTTGGTTGACGTGACCCCACCATGACATATTATTTGCATCTACCTTAAACTGAAAGAAAACGAATAATAGGCTAGAAATGTATTGTGGATTGTATATGTAAAGATGTGATTTATCTGATTTATGTTTTGTCATGTTGCATGTTAGGTTGTACAGTGAGACTAAAGCAATATAGTTATAGTTAGAGACCCTATGACTGTTTTATTGAAATATTAAGATATTTATCTAAATATTTGAATAATTATTGCAGTTATTGACTTATTTTTACTAGCTGGCAATAAATATTATAATCAATGAGTACACCAAATAATAGCGTATTTAGTATTGTAACATATTATAGGCAAATTTTATATCATAAATGTTACAAATTACTTCCAACAGTTGGTATTAGTTTTATGAGATGTATTAATTGATAATGATAATTAATCTTTAGTCCTTAAACTGAGAAATAATGGGTGAATATTGCCCTTCATACTGATATTTTTTGATTCAAGAATAATAATTGATATACCATGAAACCACAAATTGCATTTATGTTCCATGTTGGTTAAGGTGAAATTATTACTTAATGATAAGTTTTAATTTCTCTCATCTTCTCATAAAATTTGTCATCTGAATGTATCAATACAGTAAAAATATTCAGTAAATCAATTACTTAGATATTAAATTGTTCTTTAATTTACTGCAGACCTAACAGAAATTAATGTTTTGTTATTGCCATTATATTGTGTTTAATAAATATTATAAACTATGATTTGTGTTTATTTATTATTAATATTCCTGAAAAGAACCGCGTGATTGAGAACATGTTAGAGTAATCAGATATTGCATTCGCTTATCGTTCCCATTAATCTATTAAACAATTAACTCTATGAATCACTCGTCTCATCCTACAATAATTAATGTTTATCCTACATCCTACATAAGCCATATAATAACAGCGCCTCTCACGGCAATATACTAAACTAATTAAACGTATGAAAAGGCAGTCGAGTCGTGCCGCACCAGTCGTTTTTATTTATTATCTCCCTACTGTCGAGATTTATAAAAACGTAGGACAATATTATATTTTACCATCAATAAGCATTGTTCATACAGTATTTAAAGTAAGTTATATTTGGTACGTAGGTTATTGGTCTCCATCAGGATGAACGGTCACTAGGCGTATTTAACGTTGAATTTATGCCTAACAATTGCTTCCCTATTGCTTCTATTAGCTTCCTATTCTCAAACAATTGCTTCCATCGTATTCTAGAAGATAAAAAACATTTTAAGAGTGACCGTTCATTCTGATGTCAGGACGACCGGTCACCGAGTCGTAGTGTCCTTGTTAAATAGAATTATTGTAATTCACGGTGGCCATTAATTACTTCCCGTTTGCTTCTCTCAATGTTTTACAACGATAATAGTATAACTATCACGGCACTAAAGATATTGACAAAAGTGTTGTATAACAATATTTTTAGTGCCTCTCAGAAAAATAAAGGCAAAACTCTTATTTAACATTGCAGTTACGCTTGTTTAGGCGATAAATCTATGGTAGCCTACAGCGGTGGCCTACAGCTAAGTATTATGCATGGACATGGTATTATGTTATTAAAAAGAAGTGCCTATCGTATTTAGTGACAAATATTCATGTAAATGTAATAAACACCTTTAAATATTTCAATGCAAGTGTATGTGGAGTGTCTAATGCAACAATAAAGAGTAGAAAAATAAAATACAGTGACAACAGTTTATTAATTTATTTTTTAATATACATAATGCAATGTGGTACCACCTTTTTATTACTCCTTACTACTCTCTTACTTAAATCATCATAACATTCCCATACATTTTCACGTCTACAATGTGCTTTATAGTGACCTATCGTACCAATAGCAGGCGGAACAAATTCAATGATTGAAAGTAGTTCATATTCGGTATTCTGTAAAACCAACCTTGGAGGCGCTTCATGTACAAACATAAGTTCATCCAGTACTTCAAAACTTATAAGATTCCTTAACTTCAAATCAAACAACAACATACCATCACATGAAAGTCGACGGCATTGAGTCATATCCATATTGTCGATCAGTGAACGTGCAGCTTCTTGAATATCAGTTACACTTTTATCGTGCAAACGTAAGACAGACACTTTCCTAGTTACTTTATTTATAGAACAGTCCAAGTTAGTACATGACATTTTTTCATCCGCACTGTAAAGACAGCAGTCAATCAGAATTTTATCAAAAATATATAGAACATTGCATTCACAATCTACTTCAGTGACATCTCCTCTTTGAACGTTTTTGAAATATGTTTTAGCAATAGATGATCTAATTTTATATGCTTCTTCACCGCTGTTCTTGTCACGCATTGTTCTTATTAGCTGACATAGCATATGGTCACTTCCCTGTATTGTTGAATTTATGCTAGATCCATCAGTATATGCTGTAGCTAATGCTTGACAGACGGAGTCCAGTGCACAAGTGTTTGTTGTAGTAACAATCTCTTTGCCAGTTTTGAACCTGCCTCCATTCGAAAGCAGAAACACCTTCCTTCTTGGTTCACTGGTCTGTTTTTTACGTTTACGGCTCAACACACCCAGACCTCTCCAATTCTCTACCAAACTTGGATGATCTGAGAAAATAGAATCATCTGTAAACTCAAACACCTTCTTAACTTTTTCTTTTTGTTCGGTTACCGTTTCTGATTTTTTTATTTCATTTTTCTTTTTAATATTTAAGTTACTGTTCGCGATCTTCAACTCACCAGTCAAAAAATCAAAGTGTTTGGTAATAAATTCATCTATACGTAACCTTTGAGACTTTGTTCCGATTTGAAACAGTAGTTTTTTTAGGGTTCTGAAATAAGATTCCACATTTGAAGATGTAGGTCTGTCTATTTTAGACTTGTACAGATTTTTCATCACATTGGACCATAAAGGAAACTGATTCATCAAACGTGATAAGACATTAATAAATGCTGGAAAGTAGTATACGTTTTCATGACTCCCAAATTCATTGTCATCACTAAGAGTAATAAAAATTTTTTCAGCCTCAATTTTTTCATAGAACCATGATGGATATTTTTGACCGGGTAAAATTATGTTTCCACTTTTAGTAATGTTGCATTTTAAAGTATCTTTAAAAAGTGAATTACTTAGATCTTCATCATTTGTATTCAATTTGTCATTCTCATTAATTTCGATCTCCGTGTCGTTAACACCGAAGGCACTCAACTTTTTAAGTCTGCTTTTGGCGCTTTCACATCTAGTCATGATTCCATCGTTATTTATACCATCTCGTTGATTTAAACATACTATAATCAAATCTGAAATAACTTCTTTTGCTTTTAAATAATCGACACAATTTTTAAGTTCAATGAGGCACTTTATATAAAAAAATTTCACTCTGTTATAGGTATATCTAAAACATGATAAACGAAATAATTTTTTTATGAAATGACTTGTGTCAATGCGAATGTAACACATATCCTTAGCTTCTTGACCTTCCTCTAATTTTCTGTAAGAATCTTCAAAATATTGAGCAGTAGAATCCCATTTAGTGAAAGCCTTTATTGCTGCTCCAATTAATGCAGAGGAATCGTCTAAGTTAATTTCATCAGGAACGGGATTACATTTGCTCCAAGCCTGTAGCCATTGATGTATTGTATCCATTGTCTGGCTTTCGGATATCATCTGAGAGACTGGGACAGAGCTATGGTTTTCCTGAGTTTATATCATTAACACATATAAAAATAAATGTTTAGTCACTAACATCTTGTTATTTGGACCTAATTCCTTGAAGATGCTACCAGTAGCATCAACACTGAGAACTAGTCTGTCATATTTTTTAATTTTTTTACAACAGGCTTCCTGGATGTTTGTCCAGTAATATATGTAAAAAGGGTACAGAGAGATATGCTTAATAATATCTTTATATGGCGTGACACGAGTCATTATCCACAAAGATAGCACTGGATTTGTATCGTAATGTAAACTCTGTTTCTCCTCGTATTTAATTTGCCTTAAGCAGCCAACTGTTGGCATATGGGGTGGTTCAGACTCATCAGTGTCCATTATTTTATTTGCTGATTTATTACGATATGTGATTGCAGAATCGTGTTTTAGTTCAGCGGATATTTCAATGCGCTGGGCTGGTGATAATTTTTTTTTTTATTAGGAACATGTATAAAAGATGCATCAATATTTGTTACAGAACATACACATCGAGCTATTTTATCAACAGGCCAGGAAATCACAACAGTTATCGATGATTTGCATTGTTTGCATAAACCTTTGCAAGTAATTCTATCTGTATGTTTAACAGAATAACGGTTGAAAATCCATGAACACGGGCTTTTGAATGATTTCCACACATGCTCTCGCAATAGAGGAGCCCACATATGCTTCGGTAAACGATACTTCTGTTTAATAACAGCCCTTCCGTTTTGTGTAACTTTAAATGGTTTTTTTAATGGTTGAATTTTGTTCCATTGGTACAAATCAATCATAAAATTAAACTTAATTGACTTACTTGGTGAGCATTCTTTATTTTGTGCTGTACCGCTACTGATGCTCCTACTGTCTAGATTTTCCGTTGCATCGAAAAAGTAATTGAAATTTTTCTTCACAGACAGTAAAAGTCCTTTTTCGGTAATAGGGCTCGACATCACACATTTTATTTCTGTAAACACGGGATCACTTGCTGGTGGAAGATCATCAGGATCACGGAAAACATTTTTGTATGGTAAAAACGCTTTCTTTTGTTCCTCCAAAGGCACAACATATTTTCTTCCCCTCTTCATCATGAAGAAAAACTAAAGTACCTAGTTTACATTTATAATATTAAACTATCACAACACGTCAGTAATAAACAGTAACTATCAATTATAAAATAGAGTAATAACGATAAAGTAATATTTCATGCTTGTAGCAAAACAGAATCTACCCTCGGTTATTAATAAATGAATAAGGTACACAGGCTCCACTAAGTTCTTCCTCCCCCTCCCTCCCCAAAAGACATGTAGGTTCAAATCCGTGATAGGCCGAAGTTGGTTTTTGTATTTTGCAAAAACTGTTTATTTTATTTATTGTATTGTTTTAGTGAATAAATAAGTTTATTTAAATATTTATTTTCTAAAAGTCCGTTTTTATTATTGTTTTTTAATAAAACGTTAATACTTTTATTATTGCGATTATTCGTAACGAATTCAATGTTAAAGCAGTGTAACATTTTAAAACTTCGGGGGTTAGCAACCAGTGGCTACCGCCTATAAGAACACTCCCTAGGAAGTTAAGAATTTAAATAATATCTTTAAAGGTGTTTATTACATTTGTATGAATGTTTGTCACTAAATACGATAGGCACTTCTTTTTAATAACTTAATACTTAGCTGTAGGCCACCGGTACAATACCATAGATTTATCGCCTAATCCCGTGATAGTTATACTATTATCGTTGTAAAACATTGAGAGAAGCAAACGGGAAGTAATTAATGGCCACCGTGAATTACAATAATTCTATTTAACAAGGACACTACGACTCGGTGACCGGTCGTCCTGACATCAGAATGAACGGTCACTCTTAAAATGTTTTTTATCTTCTAGAATACGATGGAAGCAATTGTTTGAGAATAGGAAGCTAATAGAAGCAATAGGGAAGCAATTGTTAGGCATAAATTCAACGTTAAATACGCCTAGTGACCGTTCATCCTGATGGAGACGGTTATTGACTGTATTATGGAGAGCTTCGTAGTTTTCGCTGAACGTATCAGATGGCGTTGTTATATAAAAGCCCGCGAGTCTCGTGGCTGAAAAAATAAGAAATAAGGTAAGTGGCGAATAAAATAATTGAGGTTTGTTTTTCGTCTCCCGTGAGTTTTCATAGCTATCGACGCACCTCATCATATTTGATCATTCTTCATCATCATAGCTTTCCGTTTATTAGGTAGGTATAATTAGTATAATATGTATTTTGATTAGTTCATATAGATTTCCGATAGAGGCGCATTAGGAAAATGAATTGGAAAACATCCCACTGATGAAACATGTTTTACAATAAATGGTCTATAGTCTTACAATAATCCTATACAAATCAATTACTTAGATATTAAATATAATGTAACTCCGTCCAGAAAGATAGCAGTTTCTATATTGCTCAATACTTCCCTCATCGTGTCTAGATGGAAGCCTATATCTACATGAGGAAGTGTTGTAGGTGTACACCTAATAAATACAAACGAGAAGAAAATACAAGTACCTATCAACATTTGTTAGAATTGGGGTTAGCTCCCTTTAATCTGTATCATGTAACAATATGTTAATAGCCGTACATCTAAGTATAATAATTTTCCGAAGGGGAAGATGTGTATTACACACATTTTGTTTCGGTTTAGGTCAATGTAAGTCATTAGGACCATTACCTTTTAGGTCCCATGTAATAGGGAATGCGCCTATTCAGATATAGAGCCACCTGTCGAGGTTATTTTCCAGACACCGTAATAACTTTTTTTTTTATTGCAGCTGATGACAATCGAGCAGACTAACTTATGGTAAGCGATAACCACCGCTCATGTCTTTGTTTTCTTGATATCACAGAGCAGGAACCACAACTAAGGCGCTGCCTGTCATTTAACCATAATGGTGGCTTAATATTAGGTAGGTTAGGTTAGTTGGTTGGTTGGTTCCCTGGGATTTGGAGGCGGAGGTCCAAGCGTCAGTGTATCACTGGCGCGTGGACCTCCGGCTCCATGGTGAGGAACCCACTCACGGGGCGGTGGAGACGCGAAGGTCCCAGGCTCGACTGGTCCTCGAGGCCAGGTGGGAGGAGCGACTGGCCCAGCCCCGCTATGGGGTGAGGACAGTCGAGGCTGTCCGTCCGGTGCTAAGGCAATGGACGGACAGACGGCGCGGACCGCTCACCTACCGGCTTACTCAGGTGCTCTCCGGACACGGCTGTTTCGGAGAGTACCTGTGCAAGATAGCCGGTAGGGAGCCGACAACCAGGTGTCACCACTGCGAGGAGTGCGACCGGGACACGGCGCAGCACACGCTGGAGGAGTGTCCGGCGTGGGCCGAGGAGCGCTGTGCCCTGGTCGCCGTGATTGGCCCCGACCTCTCGTTGCCGACCGTCGTATCCATGATGGTCGGTGACGACAGGTGCCGGGGCGCAATGAGGTCCTTCTGCGAGGCTGTCATCTCGCAGAAGGAGGCGGCGGAGCGGGGGCGTGAGGAAGATCCTTACGCTCCGGACATCCGCCGCCGGAGGAGGGGGCGCAGGAGACGCGCTTTTGTCGCTCTCCTGCCCCCCACCTAAGGGTTCTGGGTGGCAAGGCCTCAGGGGACCCTGCCACCCGTGAGTAAGAACCCATAGAGGGCGCGCGCGGTGTTTCCGCGCGCCTTCTAACGTCGAAAGGGGAGAGCAGTGAATTGCTCTCCCCCGGGGACGAGAGGAGGTCGGGTCCGATTGACCCGGCCGGCACCCACACGGGGGGGCCTGCTATGGATGAATCTTTTTAGACTCCCAACTGGCCCCCCCCATTGGGTGAGAGAGGGAACACCCCAGGTTTTTTTAGTGGGTATACCAGCACTAGGCTGGTGAGTCCCACACGCCCCGCCGGTGCCGTCCCCTAGCCGGCGGGTAGTGCATCAAGCATTTTTTCCTGGGTATCAAAAAAAAAAAAAAAAGTTGGTTGGTTGGTTGGTGCCCCCCCCATTGGGTGAGAGAGGGAACACCCCAGGTTTTTTAGTGGGTATACCAGCGCTCGGCTGGTGTATCCCACACGCCCCACCGGTGCCGTCCCCTAGCCGGTGGGTGCATGAAGCATTTTTCCTGGGTATCAAAAAAAAAAGTTAAGTTGGTTGGTCTTTTCATGGGCCTTGTCGCAGTCCACCTCACGGCGCCTCGATAATGGTGGGCTCGACGCGAGTTCCCGTCCAGGCCCACATGAAATATCTGGGCTTGGTGCTGGACGGAAGGTGGCACTTCGACGAGCATTTCAGACAGCTCGCCCGAAGCTTCTCGGCACTGCGTCCGCCCTTGGGCGGCTATTGCTAAATTTGGGCGGGCCCAGTGCTGGTTGCCGGCGACTTTACACGGGGTTTGTCCGATCGATGGCACTTTACGGCGCACCGGTGTGGGTGGACTCCCTGACCGCACAGTGCAGGATTCTCTTGCGGAGACCGCAGAGAGTCATAGCGGTCAGGGTAATACGTGGATACCGCACGGTGTCGGCTGACGCAGCTTACGCGTTGGCCGGAACACCCCCTTGGGATTTGGAGGCTGAAGTGCTCGCCGAAGTGTTTACAGTGAGTGAGGCGGTGCGGGAGGAGACGGGTTGTCGTCCCCTCCCGACAGTGATTGAGTGCGTACACAATCGGGCCCACCAGGCCATGATTTTAAAGTGGAAGGCGCGGCTGGAGGCGCCGGTGTCCGGTTTCAGAACCGTTAGGGCCCTCCAGCCGGTATTGGAGCGGTGGGCAGGGCGGCAGCATGGGACCCTTTCCTTCCGGCTAGTGCAGGTGTTGTCAGGGCACGGTTGCTTTGGCAAATACCTGCACACGGTCGCTAGGAGGGAACCGAGTCCCGTATGCCTCCAATGCGACTGTGAGGAGGACACGGCGCAGCACACGCTCGAGCAAGAGCTGTAGACTGCTGGGTGGGTCGCTGGGGTTATATTTTTTGCTAGCGGGCCATCCACTATACAAGGCAGCGAGCGTGCACACCGTGGGGTTTTGGTCCGTAAGCCGGAAGTACGGGAGAGCCGGACATAACTCTCTCGCCTTCCCTTGTGGCGAGAGGGCAAGCATCAGGCGCATATAACAAAGAAAAAAAATTTTTTTTTGATTTATCTGCCCGATGGTAAGCAATTATCGCGAGCCTAAGGGTATGATAGTCAAGCTAGTACGAGAAGAAGAGAAAAAGAGGCCGAGGGGATGATTACTTAGGCTTACTATCGCGCATTTCTTGTCAGAAAAGCTTTATAAGACTTTGCCAGAACCGGAAATTAAAACCGTGACCTTTTGATTATTTGCAAACATAAGTACGTAAGTAAGTGTAAATTATACTGCGAAACCAAGTAGTAATTTAAGTAAGTAGGTACATAAAAACTAATGATGTCCTTCCGATTACAATAAAACCACTAAGTAAATAAGTACCTACGCTAAGTATTATGTCGAATTGCGATCAAGCTTCATAGTCTTGGCAAATTACGTTTTGAAGTTGCGTCAGCCTTGTTAATAGGGTCGTGCAGGCGAAAGGTATTTTACGCAGCGTATTCCTAAACACGATTATTTATTAGATATTTTCATATATAGCGACTAAGAAATAAATAATTTGCAGGGCTGTAACACGTCTAAAATTAACTTTATGTCACCATCTTGTTTTTCACGCGTTCACAAAAATACCCTTTAGACTGCCTGCTTCGGTGTTTCCCGAGCGCTATGATATGTCCTTCTTCAAACGAGGATTACAGAGAGTTCTTCTTTCACGGTAGGCAGCGGCTTTGCTGTGTCCTGACATTGCTGAAGTCCATGAGCAGCGGTTACCACTTTCAATCAGGTGGGCCATTTGCTCTTCCGCCAAAAAGGCAAAAAAAAATGACTAATACAAGGACATCGGTGCAAAGGCCCAGCGAGAGTTTTAATGTACAGTGGGTTGGGGCACCTACCGGGACACTAACCGGCAGGATACTATAGCTACTTATAGAACCTAATAAATCTGATCTATGGGGAAGGGTGTTTGAAGGCTAGTATCTAATAATAACGTTAATTAACGATTTGAATTAACGACCACATGGCGTGATCACAATCGAACTTAAGTAGGTATGCTTGTGACCACGGTCAATGCAACCTGATCAAAACGTTTGGGGAGTAATGTATGAGGCATTGGACTTGCGATCGAGACGTCGTAGGTTTGAATCCCACCAGTTGTGCTACCGAGAAGAACCCAATCCCGATACAAACATTCTTGTTTAGTTAGAAGGATAAGAGTTATTAGTAATTTGACTTCCAGTTTGCTAGTAGTTAATCTAAAAAAAGAGTTCTAAAACGCCACGCGTTAATACTGGTAACTAATATCTGGTACATAAAACAAGCAACGCGAAAGTATGACAGTTAATAAGTTTACGTTACGTAAATCTAAAATTATTAAAATATAGTATCGTAAAACAAAGCTGTTGAACACACATACACCGGTATGTGTGTTCAACAGCCTTGTTTCACGATTGAAAAGAGTGGTCGTAAATTTCTTGCCAGCTTCTTCTTGTGTGAGTTCGTATTCTGGACAGCCTTTTACAATCTTCGATCATTAACTGTTAAGTTATATTATTTTAAATATCGTGTCTAAATAATTCGCAAATATTTTATAGCAATAAAATATTTTAAATTGAATTTGATCGGATGATCGTGCGTTGGGTTTAAACCTTGATTCACTTAGGAGTTTAATAGATGTACCTACTTGCATGGCACTATCGACATAATATCACACTTTTATTTATTTGTAAGTTCTACATAGTGATGTCGCATTGATGGTTAGCATATCACAATGTTAGTCGCTAGGCTCAGGCAAGAAGATGAGCCTATGAAAGCATATCTGGCAGAATCACGTGGTCCTTTTTTTCATATAAATATTGACACAGTATCCCTATATGTTTCTTAGTGAAAGAATATCGTACAGTATTACAACTCAAATCTCCAGGGCTTTGCAGTCATTATAACATAATTCTGACTACACAATTTTGACTGCGCGGGTGGCGTAGTGGCTTAATTCCTAGTGTTGTGGATTCGGTCTCCACACAGGACAAACATTTGTGGTTTCTGCAAATAGAGCCGACTTTGTGTCCGTTGTTTGAATGTTTGTAAAGTCCCTCGCGACACAAGAATTAATTACAGCGAGGTAGTTGTCTTCTAAAAAATAGCTTTTGCTCGTATTTGCATGGTGTTGCAGTCATTATTGCATTTGCTGCTTGCTATATAGGTAAATCTAACAAAGTACAATATTTTTGTTAGCGCATAATATGCCTGACCACGTATAGAATCCGCGCTGCTATTAGAATTTTACTTCGAGACATCTAATAATACTGCCCGCCCTGGGAATCAACCTCGACATCGTCGATCATTACCAATGAACGAAAGAGTCTAACCAAGTTTAGTTAATAACTTAATACACAAAATATTATCCTTGTAAAGTAAAAGCGTGTATAATCACATAATTAAATACATGATTACAGTTTTCCAGCAAAAAAGCGCCGAGAGGCTTGCGTCAAAACTTGATTGGTCTGGCAGTCAGTGAGTGCAAAAGTTTCAACATTGCATCAGACATGATCGAGCAATGGTCGCACTTACATCAGCCTATATGACTGCGCCGAGCGTAAGACAGAGCTCGATATTCAAATCAGCGCGCGGCCGCTATAGTAAAATTGTATGGAGAATTTGAAGTGCTTTTTTGATAAATATGTATCTTTATTGTCAACCAATAATTTAAATATTTGGGACGGACAAATTATAATATAACTACGTATTTATGTTTCGTTTAAGCTGTAAAATAGGATAGATAGATTCTACTGTTATAATCTAAAAATCACGTAACACGAGCTTACGTTTTTGCATTTTTCGTGCAAATTTACGTAATTTTGTGGGCGAAAATATTAATTATTTAAAGTCTTTTACACGGAGTAATGCTTATGGGTGTCAAAACACCCAAGTAAGGTTATTTTATTTTATTTGGTTTGTCAACAGTAAATATATAATACACTGGAGTAACAGATACATGACACAAAATTAATTTCTGATACATTTACCTACTAACCAGCACTTATCTATGTTATCTATACTAATATTATAAAGCTGAAGAGTTTGTTTGTTTGTTTGGTTGAACGCGCTAATCTCAGGAACTACAGGTTTGAATTGAAAAAATCTTTTAGTGTTGGATAATCTATTTATCGAGGAAGGCTAGATATAGGCTATATAACATCACGCTACGACCCACGGGAGCGTCGCAGTAACTATAAACGCGGGTGAAAACGCGGGGACATCTAGTATATATACTAATATGACGTCGATTGCTCAATTATTAATATTTATAAGAAATTAATAACAACATATATAAAATAATAGAAACAAAACAAAATAAATAATATTTTTTAGGTTATCTACGACATGCAATTAAAATTAAAAAGTAAAAAGGGTACCATTTCACTTCATTATGACCGCTGTTTTCTATTATCGATTGTGTATATATACAATCGATAATAGAAAACAGTTCGATAATAGAAAATTAATACGAAATGTGGATCAAATCTATTGGGATGTGCCAGGCCCATTTCATAAAGCACGATGTTACTAAGAATTGTTATTAAGAAAAATCAAATAACTACAACTAAAGATCGAACTTGGGACCTCACGATTGCCGTAAGCTTGTGCCAAGAGACAAACAAGGTAGTGAATTGTATAGATTTTGTATAAAATAAATACTTAAAGTGGGACAGAAAAGTAGTGAAGTGCGATGTGCAATAGAATTGACACCATTATTGATTGGCAGGTTTCGTACTTTGTCCCTAGAAAGCTCTTGACTGCGTGTTACGATATGCGCAGTATAAGCACGTGCTCTACATTATTACAAGTATTTAATAGTACTTATTTTTGTACTTTATTTTACTTGTGGCTTTACTCTCTTTGTTCTATAGCTGTATATTCTCTCTGTATTAATTACTGTAACCTAAATACACACCTTCAAATTTAATTTAAGGATGAAGGTATAAATAGGGATGGTCATGTTTTTTATAGGTAGTAGAGCCTCGCTGATTTCAGCATGAATGGGCCGGCTCGACCGGGGAAGGACTACCCTCTCTCACAGAATATCGACGTGAAATAGCAGTATTCCTACTGTTGTGTTTCGTTCGGTGAGTGGCAGTGCCGGAGGCCCAATCACCCTCTTTGGCCCTTCTCGCTCATTCTCCTTCCCACTTCCATTTTCTTTTCTTCCTTTCCTAAGTGTGGTTCAGCTTCGGTGCGGGATTCGAGGCTAGCGAAGTTTGATGCCTGGTAGGTCCAAAAGGGGTGAGGGCCGATGCGGGGTACAGGGAGACCCGGTGGGAATGGTTTCCGTCGACCACCTGCCGGTTAGTAGGAGACCCGAACCTGGGTACATCCTGCTCAGGAGCCTGTCCCGCCAACCAGCGAAAATCCCGTCACGTAGACGTCGTGCCGGATTAAGAGACCGGAGTGGACCCGGCGGCTATGTGTGAGGGGGTACCGGAAGCCTTTCCGTGCTTCGCATCGACTTCTTGCATAACTCGAGGGCCTACCTCGCAATAAGATCTTGCTCTTTCTTTGGGCATCGCCTCGACCTCAAACCATGCATCAATCCACATCCCCTCTCTTATAAACAGAATAGAGCAAATTTTCTACGATGGACACCTCTTCCACATTTCTCGTGGATTTCTGCAATGTAAGGGGTCTACACAGTAACCTTGATACCATCCACCACCATCTGGAGACGGTGCGGCCTGCCCTGCTCTTTTTAACGGAGACGCAGTTATGCGCCTCGGACGACATTTCGTACTTAAAATACCCGGTCTACGAGTTGGCGCATTCTTTCCGTCGTAAAGCCGAGGGGTGTGCGTGTTCGTCAGAGGCGATATCTGTTGCCGCCGCCTTCGGGGCCTCGAGCATCGGGACCTGTCAATTTTATGGCTACGCGTAGACCATGGAGGTCTCACCCGAGTTTACAAATGCCTTTACAGGTCCCATGCCAGTGATTCGGAGTCAACTCAGCTACTTGAGAACGTCCAAGAGGGGACTGACCAAATATTGGAGAGGTACCTATCCGCGGAGTGTGTGGTCCTTGGCGATTTTAACGCTCACCACAAAGAGTGGTTGGGATCCCGGACTACCAATTCCGTGGGTCGGGCTCTCTTCAATATGGCCTCGGCCTATGGCTTCTCACAACTGGTGGTACCATTCCATTCCAAAATTTAAGTACTTTGCACTTGACGGTGTAACAATCTCCATCTTTCTCTTTCCAATGACATCTCTTTCAATTCCTTATAAGTTTCAACTTTCACAACTTCTTTCAGTTGATCGGTGTACCTTCTTCTTGGTTTTTTCTCTCTTCCTTCTTGCTTCTTCCCTTCCATTATATTTGTGATAAAATTATCATGTAGAATTATATGTCCTATCATTTTACCCCTTCTGTTCCCTATGTGTTTCAAAATTTCACGTTTTTCATTTACTCTAGTCAATATTTCTGTGTTAGTAACTTTTCTGTCCAGGGCACCTTCTCCATTCGACGCCAGCACCACATCTCAAAAGCTTCCAACCTTTTCCGGGCTCTCTGTCTTAAGGTCAACGTTTCGCAAGCATATATAGAATAGCAGATTATTTTTTAAAGATACGAAATGGTTAATGTCTCCATGTCTCCTGACTTAAAAATAAATAAGTACTATAAAAATAAGCAAGTGCTGTATGTATACAAATTGTTAAAACTTCATCAGCATGACATCTCGTTATTTGTTGATGTTCCCTGTAGATTTTATTTTTCCATAAACCTTGTTTAGTACTGCACTTGTTGATCTTTTAAAGCAATTTCTACTTATCGCTTCATATTAAATTAAAAACCAAATAAAAAAACAAAATAAAAAATATTTTATGTAATTAATTTTAATAAGGGCAGATGTTGTAAGATTCTAAGGAAGAGAGAAAAGGCATTGGTTTCGTTTTTGTAAGAGGGCTATGGCATTGTACTCTACAGTCCAGAAGAGGGTTATGAATTGTAGGAATCTTCTTTTTAATATCGTATAGATATAAATGTACATTTTCTTCAAATCATATTTTTCTGTAGGTACTTAATTTAATCGCTATAAAGTTATTTATGATTACAGAAGGAACACTATTATTTAACATGGAACCGTATTTTACATTCAAATTAAACAACCAGCTTGCCGGATGTTAAATTATTATAGTGAAACCTTGTTTAGGCGCGTTGAGCACTTTTTGGGTGAACAAAAATTATGGAACTCGCGTCATCGTCACCGCATGCTAGTTACTTAGTTTTCACTTCTATGGGCAGTCCCCAAAGCATGTTTTTTTGCCAGTTAGTTATTAAAATATTTTATAGGTTAAAATAAGCCGAAACAATCGGTATTCTTATAAATAAGAAAGTGTATATTTTGATTTGTCTTTTCTCGTAGCAACGGGGTTTTGGTTTACGCAAAATTTACTGGTCGGAGAATGACATAGCTATATTTTATTATCCGGCAAATGGAATGGACGCTGCGGGATAATATAAAATAATATAATATACATCTATTGAATATGATGTATATTGAACAAAAATAATGATAAAGTATAATATTACGATGATCTTATGTAATGTGCCTCTTATATGAAAATATTTCTGTTTTGGTAGAAAAGAACATAACAAGTATGTAATTAATTACGAGTAATCATAATATGGTATAAATCACAATAATATAAACACAGTGATCTCGCGTTGTCCTCTATATCGCGAAGGGTGGCTGTCGACATTGCATGTGCTCCAGTGCAGTTGTATCGGGACCGCGCGCGGGAAAAGTCGCTCCATAACTTATTTAATTTTCTTTTTAATTACTTTTTTATAATTGTTTTTTGAAGTTGAGTATATCCGTCCGGAAAATGACGATGCTGCTTCGTAAAATGTGGAGGACCCATTCCAAACACAAAAGTGAGTTTTGTTATATAATATTTTAATACTTCATTATAAATATATATTTTAATATTATCTTATATAAAATATTAGAAAATATTAATTATTCTACATATATTATTAAAGTTTGATAGATATGAAATAAATATTTAAATCATATAATAAGATAATTTATAAAGACATTTATGTCAGCTAATACTGATTGCGTATTTATTGCTGTTGTGTTTGTCAATTAAAATGTATGTAATATCTAGATAAAATATAAAACTGTAAGAAAATCTGCGATCTCTATCGAGCTTAATAACTAATATCAATCATAAATGAAAATGAGAAACTGTTTTAATTTTTCATCATCCATTGACCAGTTATAATTTATGGAACCAGTTAACGCTCCCATTTTCAAATCGCACACAGCTCGGTTATACTGCACCATGTAGGTAGTAGTGTCCACCACGTCTCCACCTTTTTACGTCTTCATTATATCCTCCAAGTTGGGTAAGGCTCCCGCGCTAAAGGCCGCGCACATCTCCGGGGGCAAGTTTCTCTCTAATTGCCTCGGAATTAGGAGCTCTCGCTAAGCCGTAAATGGACGAGCACAGAAAAAAAACTTGACTTGTAAGTCGTTCTCTATTTTATACAAGTTACATTGCGCTATAAGTTCAGTAGTGCAGCATCGTTTGGTACGCGGGCAGCAGTGTATACCTTAGTTTATATGTCATTACTGATAGGCGCGTCTCGGCAGTTTCTTATTAAAAATAGCTGAGGCAACGGTAGTCAAGTAGAAAGTATTGTTATAGATAAACAGTTCAATAAATTAGCAACGCAGTGCGATAGTTTATTGAATGTTAATTGATGAATTTTAAGTGTTTATATGCTTGAATTTTAAGTGGTTAATATTCTTGTATAATTGTCAATCGACGTACATTTCGCCATTCGCCCGCTCCTAAACTTACTAATGTCAAGTAAACTTAGGCATTGAAACAAATTCACCTGCTGAATTAAATAAACAATGTGTTGAAATATCACATTGTTTCTTGTAGACTTCGTTATAAGTTCTATTTTGAATAATAAAATATACAATGTGATAGATGATTTTCGAAAATAGATTTTATATCGATTTTATATGTATAGATAAAGGATACATCATTTCAGTCGATGAACCTTACGATTTCGGAACACTACCTAAAAGTACTAATTTACGTATTTTATGTGCGTGTATAGGTAGGTACATGTTTCAAGTAAAGTATTTTGTAATTTAAATTATCAAACAATATTATATTGAATTAAATGAATAATTGGTAAACAGTTGGTAAGTTGAGAAAGTCAGGTTCAAACCCGTGGTATAAGATTGCATTTATATTTCTGATCAATCTTGCAAAGCTTGCTACCTGAAATGCAGCTGATGCAGCTGAGGCGATGTTGACGTCCCTACTTTGAGAGCCTGAGAAGGTGCTTTTTCACGCCCCGCTTAATAATAGGCAGTAGGTAAGCTTATTTCCATTTATCGGTCATATATCCGGATTTCGTGCTGCTACGAAGATAATCTTGACAGAGAAACCCAATAACGCTATGCCACACCCGGGAATCGACCTCGAGACCTCATGCACAGCAGTAGCATAGACATATACCACTGCACCACCGAAGCAGTCATTTTGAACGTACTTAAACAAAGTACTTACAATCATAGTTGATACTTTTATCTTTTCTTTTATCTTTAAAGTAGAGCTTCATAATACGAGATCACGAGCACCGTCCGGAAATAAACATGAATTGCGCGTCGTCTTAACCTTGACCAACATATTTATCTCTTTAAGCTAAATATAAAAGATGTCTGACAATATTTTTCGTTACGTGATAAATTATTAATTGGATGAAAGGCTACGATCAGGGGGAGCGAGCGGCTGAACGGTTAGTGCAGCATTCTTGCTAAAACGTTGCACTTAACTAGCCCAAAGCGTACTGAGCAAAAACTAAACGTGAAAGCTACCTGGAAAAGCGATTGATTAATTAATGTTATAGCGCTTTTATTCGCTTCAAGCGATCGTATTTGTGACAGTTGGCTACATAATTTGTGATTTCCCAAGATACTTGCTTAAATTGGGACAGATATCGTAATTACATTTCAATGTAATAAATAATTAGAATAAAAACCAAATTAAAAACAATTGTCTATGCTTTGCTATCACAGATAATTACTTGAATAGGTAATGCATCTTGAACCTTAATTATATTAGTTTAATTCATAGATAGTTGTGTAGACTCTAGGTAGGTACCTAATCTTTATCTTTTGTGTTTCTAAATAAAGTTTCTACATCATTCGGTTTTTCTAACAACACCAGGTTTGAATTCAAATTTATCATCTTACAGACAACAAATCTAATATTGTTAGAATTTGTTATTTTATAAGCACGTAATTTGAAAGGTCTCGGTCACTGAAGGAGCCTCTAATCCAGGTATCTCTTGCTTAAAAGGAGACTCTTATCACTAACACTGGGAAACAGTCATTTTGTGGCATGGTAAGTTGAAGTAAATTTTGTGTAAGTTCAGTATGCTGAATACGAGAAATATATCAGATTTGTTAAATTGATTCTAGTTTAGAGATAAGACTTTATAACTATATGACTGAAAGAAGGTCGAAATAAAAATACAGTTAGATATTAAATATATATTTTAGAAGCGACTATATAATAGGTAACGAAAGAAAACTTAATACATATGCTGTTAACGAAAAATCATTAAAAATATATTTGAAAAACTTTATCTGTAAGCTTTTCTATTGTGTTTATGTTCAGGACAATCCCTTATTAAACTCAAGCAATAGTCTGCCACCATAATATGGCTGTCCCTTCGGCCTTGGTATCTTTCTTTCATTGTTCTATTGTCCTGATGGAACTGTTCTTTATGTTGAATATCTCAAGGACCAGTATCAATCCATACAAAATAAATACATTTCGTGTATGACGGACGAAGGTGTTTATTAAAACCAGTAACAAAATTAATGCCGCAGAAAATATATATTTTTTTGTTTCCTAGTGTAATTTATGTAAAACTGTAACACTGTAAAGACAATAAATTATTATTATTTTATTAACCTCCCAACCCATCCAGCTATCAAAAATACAATAAAGCTATTCAAACAATATAAAGCAGTCATAACTCATAAGTCTCATAACAAAATTTACTTTTTAAATAGTCTGGTTAAGCTCGGATGCCGGCGTCCAAGCATTGGCTGAGAGGCTAAGGTAATGGCCTCCTTCTCAATCTCCTCCCATATCTCTCTTTCTAAAGCTAATCTTTTTTTAAAGATCTTCGCTATCAGGTTTTGTCTAACATTACGCTAGAATATTTTCTTGAATGGTATCTTTTTTAAAGCGGTCTGCTTTTGATAATAATCAACAGTAGAATCCGATTCAGTCATTAAATTACATTAATTTGACAGACCTCTTCTTTCAAGACAATGCATTTCATAGGATTCCATTGAAGGTTTCAATAATTATGTTTGCCATATTAAGACCATCCCCTTTCTCTACGACTATCCCAGTTTATGATATAGCGTTCCCCTACACCAACCGTTAGGTTATATTAGAGGAGCCGCTGTACCTTCCAGTGCCCGAGAGCACCTTCCGGGACCAGTTATAGACAGGTCTTGTCCCCAAATCTCGACTCTCCACCCTAACCTCAGAGATCCGGTTCTCGTAAGTGAGCTACCTCGTGCCCAAGTGACACTACCTGTTCTCCAGATAGATACCGGAGCAATAAAGCCGCTCACCACCCGCAACTCAGGGAGTTGCTAACGAAAACCTCGCTGAAGCCGACGGAAAAGTCGCCTCCCATATCTCCAGTATGGTACCGTAGCTGTGTAAGGCACGCTCACTTCCCTACATATATCCGTACGCCTACCCAAATAGGCCTACAAGCCGGGTGTGGCTCGAGTCACTCCAGCTACGACTCTTACTTGCTGAGCAGGCAAGCGCCCGAGATGCGTTGCGGCAGTGAAACGACACTGCCATTTCGCTAAAGGCAACTCCGTGCCTCATGCGACCGACTGGTTCGCATTGGCCGCACCTGAGTCCGACGCTCGAACGCAACGTGCTTGCCGAGCAAACGAACATGTCGTCCTCAGCGGCCAACCACATACCCCTGCGAGTCCAACACCAATGTCAGGCACCGCGCACTCTAGTCAGCGGTCGATAGAACACGCCTTTCGAGGCGCAGTGGGCTTCCTGACACCGCAGTGCCCTGGTCCAAAGGGAGAGACCCGTAGTTCTCCCCCCGAAACCCTATCTACTCGGGTCCTGAAGATAGGGGGACCATATTAAGACCACTGTTGATTATAAGCTTCTACCGTAGCTTTCCCAAGTGATCCACGCTGCGTCGCGCCGCTTGTGTCCAAGTACTTTTACTAGGTCGCCTGTCTATATTTCTACTTATTTACGATGGGATTGCCTGCTTATGGTCGTCATTTGAGAACCTTTATACTTTATTAGGTGGTACCCACCAAACTTAGAAATGGCCGGTCCAATTTATTTCTAAGTAACACTGCAGATTCTTTGGATAGCTATCTAAAATACAATCTCTATAAATTGTATTTTTTATGTGTACCACATTCATATATTTTAACTAGAATTTGCCTGTGACTTCGCTTGCGGTTACGAAGATATACTCAACAAACATGTAGTCAGGTGTATAGAAAAGAACATATTATGGTACCTTACAGGGCACGTTACCAGTTGACAGCAAAGCTGAAGAATTCTACGATGCCTAAACCATTTTTGTAAATATTTAGTATTATAATTATTTGTGTTTTTGTAATTATGTTATCTTTTTTAATAAGTTTGTAAATATAAATAGTTTTATGGTACCTTTCATCCAAGAAAAAGTTCCCTTCTTGAAGGATAGAAACTTATTGGCAAAATCTACATATTTCTACATAAATGCGTGTGAACCCGCCGGGTAAAATCTAGTGAATTGATAAATATGATCAATTGAGATATCTTAAGCCCTGGCAGAGGCAATAGGCTACTTAATAAGTGGCTAACGCAGTGTTCTTTTTGTATTATTATGTGATTTTTGTTACAATTTCACAGCTTAACTGACGAACTGATTTAGATAAAATTTATTATTCAGAAAGCTGATGATATAGAAAACGATTTTGATAAAATTTAAAAAAAACCTTGGAATTAGTAACGTTAGTTTAAAGGTTCGCTGTGTTTGGTCTTGTTATTATGGTAATGGATGTTTGGCACACATTGCCATATTTTATGGCGTAAAATTAGATCACATATTTGGTTTCATAACTGGCCAAATTAAAATAATGTTTATTTAAAAGAAGATATGCCAACATTTGGCGAATTTTCCAACGCCTAAGATGAGACAGTTTAATACCATCCACCATATAATTGCTGTTTCGTAAAAATATAAGTCGGTAAGCTACACGGGTACTGCATTAAGAAATAAATAATATAATACGTACCTATTGAAGTAACTGTTTTATCGCTATAACATCGTTAACAGTTCAAAAACATTTCATGAGCTGGCGTAATGTGAGTGTTTATATTATCACACTCACACTCTGGCTATCCTTTCGGGGATAAAGACCGAGATGTATATGTATGTATGTCAAAACAATAAATAAGTAAATTCGCAACACGGAAAACTGCTCGGATTTATCTCACTACTCATTAATCGAAATCATAGCACAGCTCCCGTTGAAAACTAAACCCATTGAAAATCCATATGCATAAATCATTATTTTCCGTACGCAAACTTCTCCTCTATACTAAATATATTCCTGTAATAATAAATTACAAGCAATTTTAATCATAAATTCACTTCCTTTCCACATCTAGTACTGGCGACCGGTCTGAACTGGAATCAGAGACGCATCGCATGAGTTTATCAAATATCATACGCGCCTCGTAGTTTCGTTCACGTTATTGCGACTAATAACTGACCTATGGCCTACATCCATATCGATACAGCCCGTCTGGCCTAGATGAACAGAGATATAGCTAAAATAAATGTCTGATTGCGTTTATGTTACGATTAAATGTTTTGCGAATGGGAATGGCGTCCTTCGAGTAGACGCATGCGTAAATAGACGTTGTTTGGAAAGATTCTGAGTGCGTTGTGTTGTTTGACGTGTTTTAATCTGTTGTTGTGTTTGATTACACACTATGCTTGGAGAGAAGTGTTTTTATATCTTGTTAAGGGTAAAGACATGTCCAAGGCAAAGCATATTAAAGAGGTGTAGGTTGCTCCTGATAATTATACATCAAATCCATAAATTATAATAACTTGAACGACTACTTCTAGAATCATTGAGATCCTTAGTATCGAAAACTCAGGAGATTTTAAGTTTTGTGGTTACTGTACAAGAGAGGATCAAGTTGGCGTTTAATATATTCGATAACTTTAACAAATGCACATTAAAGATCGATTACGTTTAAAATATTTAGCGTCTATGCTTGTGATTGTCGTTTCGGGATTTAAAATGTATTTTTATTTTGATTTTGGTATTTATTTTGGCATATATATAAATATATTTAAATTTCGCATTTATTTTATTTGTAACGTTCTTTTTTATACTATTAAGATGACCATGACGAGCCACCTAATGCAAAGCTACCCTAACAGATTTGCAAGACCAGGTGTAACGAGTGTTACGTACTATCCCTCAGTGAGCACTCAGGGATAGCACTTTCTAAATTGGGCTGATGTGATGCCAGTGTGATACTGGTGGTCAAGGGTAAGGACCAGAAGGATACCCTGCTGACATCTTAAGAAGCTGACTCACCGCGAGAACACAACAAAAACTGCTGGCTGTCACAGGGTTTCTTCTAGCTAGAGAATTAAAATAGGAAGCTAGCAAGCATTAAAATGTGGATTCTGTTCACTTATTAAATTTATCTTCAAAATAGCTCTAATAAGAGCCACACCATCATCTCTTAAACCATTGTCACTGTGTGCACGGAGACGAGACACTCTGTAAAGCACTGACTCTTTTTCTCAAATGCAATGACAAAGCTTTAAGAGCTGATGGTAAGGCCCCAAGATTGATCAATAAGAAACTACATAATCTTGTTCATCACCTTAATCAAAATCAACATCTTTCAGAGAAACATTAATGATTGCTGTAATAGCCATAATTGCTCTTCATAATAGAGTTTCATAAAATCTGTACTTGCATTTAATTGGATATAAGAGTGGTGAGGTAAATGATGGGTGATCGTATCTGTTAGTGGTTATACATACTTAATCTGGTACATAACTATTTTACAGTACGATTAATAGTTAGAATTTGGTGTTTATATATATTGTACTGGAGTAATCTGATATTTGGAAATCGAAACGCCTGGCTTATTCTTTCATATGATTAAGCTGTTGTGGTTGGTAGGTCAAGTATTTTGGTAGAAAATCGCAGTCATAAACCTGTGATGTTCCAGCAGTGAGAAGGGTTACCAGGTTTCTAGAGGCAGCGCTGTATTGCCAATTTGTATTGTTTGTCGTGTATTGGCAACTCAGTGAAGAAGGCCTGTGGTGTCAGTAGTTTGTGAGTGTTATCTTATACCCTTATGCTGGCAACAATGTGATTTCTTTTTTAAGTATAGCCTAATGTGACTATTACCTTTGGTAAGGACTAGGTTCTCCTGGTAAGGATAGTCAAATGTGACTATTAATCATGGGCTAACGGCTTATCATCAGCCAAGCCGTATATTTTTACCATAAATATTTAATAAAGGAAAGGTGTGAAGTATGGAGGTGCTTATTTAGTCTGCTTCTAGGCTTGGACAGTTATTGCGCTGTGCTTATGAGACCCAAAATCCCTTCTACTACTAATATTGGATCTTAAAATAATAATATTACATACATATGTCACAGGTCTCAAGCACTTGACTTACGTAAACTACGGTTTGCTGATATGGAACATACTATGCACCATATTTTTGCTTGTAATTAACGGAATTAGATAAACTGTCGCATAAAATTCAAGTTGAACTCCTTAGAGCTAGGAGTACAGGACAGTTGAATAATGTGAAAGTAGTATAAAAATCCGTTCTGTGAACACGGACAGAGATACACAGCCTCGTTCTCGTCGTCACATACATTGGCTCACACCTATAGCCTCCGACGAGTTGGGCAGTGATGCATTAGACCCACATACTTTTAGTTCACCGTAATAGGAGGCTGAGCTGACCCTATAGCCGTTTACCGGACACAGGTCCAAATCCCGAGCAGCTACTGAGAATTACTTAACAGAAAAACTCAATAAAACATTGCCTTCCGCTGGGAGCCGACATGGTTCAAGCACAGCAGTTACATACACTACCGCAGCGCCACCTATAGTTTAATAAGTGGTACAGTTAAACCATGGCGCCATCAATATTCGGTGCAATTACCTGATCGATTTCCTAGCATTTACGAAACCTGTCTAGCCTGTATTATATTAATGAATCTAAGAAAATTGTTCCTTCGAGGTGCTTGAGCGAAATTATCAGCAATAACTTGGCGACAACGTCCGTTTTATAAGTTCGTGTCGTGTTGATATTTATTATGCGTTTTATCTGCTGGCAAGACCGCTTTGTATACAAGGATGCTCCTTAAAATAGAACGCGAGAGATTTATTTTGTTAAATATGATAGGTAATTATGTTCTGGGTGGTTGACATGGGTGTGGCATCGCGGTGGTGTTTTCACGGTGGGTAGACAAAAGTATTGTAATTATATTAAGATCTAGGACAAAATCTAATCGATAAAATTACATAGTAATGTAGTGGTAATAAATAACTATTAAGTTTGATCCAGTTTTAGGCACAAAATTTCGCTAGTTTTCGCACAAAATTAAGTTCACGAAAGTTTAGTGTAAGTCGTAATTTTAGGTACATAATTATGTATAATAGAATAGTGTAATATAAATGATTCTGATCTAGTTGTGTAGTTAAAGTACCTAAATATTCCGCTTAAATGCTACTATAGTAGGTAAGCGTAGCGTAGCCCATGGCTTCACTGTCTAAAACATTGGCGTATGAATTTTATCGATTACGTCAAGAGTTTGTTGGATCCTTGCAATTGCAGGCTTTCTATTGACTCTACATAGGTCTACCAATACAAAGATCTATCACAGATATGAGTTGACAGTTGTCATATCACGGTATTTTGTAGAGCAGTATACGTCACTAGATGATCTGGAAATCTAGCCCGAAATGTTAGGGAAGGTATTTGAAGGGTAAAAATTTATTATCTGGATAAAATAATCATCAGCATATGTAATATATGCAAGACAAGGTTGTCAAAAAAGGCGTACCTAATTTGAATTCCTTGTTTTTAACACAGGTAGATAATTTATTATAAATGAATTTGAATTTAAAATTAGATTGAAACCCATGCAGATGATAACATAGTCAATGACGGAATGAAAAAACCTTTCAAATCTGGAAGTAATGACGATATACAGGGTGTCCAAGAACCTGGCGTCCAACTGGATTCCCACGATGCCCCAAGTTCTAACAGTACTCAGAAAAATATTTTAAAAAATCCACCCCATGTACTTACAGAATTATACTGATTTCAAAAAAAAAGGGGAAATGAGCACCCTGTGACATACTTTTGAATGCTGTGACTGCTAATGCTGATAATTTCGATATTTCTTGGAGGTTTTGTAATCTAGGGTATTGCTGTGTCTAAATAGAATGTAAAAATAAAGTACTTATTGTACCATTTTAAAATAAAATATTATTTTAACTAAAGGTGATATGGAAAACTATTGAATTTCGCAACTTTGACCGACTGTAGTGTAAAAAAAATGTACCAAAATAGTATGGCAAGTGACGTCAAATTTTGACGCGTTTATTCCTCTTTTTAAAAAGGTATAATACTTACACATTAATTTGAAAAAAAAAATTTTGATAATATTTTTACTCAACAACCCAATTTTTACGAAGTGCCTACCTACTAACGGTAACTGTCGGACCCTTTCTTATCTTAGAAACTGTTATGTTACTACTATTATTTACTTCGGTTCCAAGAGTGAGCAAGAAGGAAATACACACAGGTAGATGGGTTCCCAGTAGAATAAAAGCAAAGAATGTTAGTTTAAAGATATTTTATTACAATAAATGTTCAAAATGTTGACCACCCGCGGCAATACAAGCTCTCACTCTCCTTAAAAAGGACCGCTTTATGTTTCGCGAGTAACTTTTTTGACGTATCACCTGCACTGCTTGTGTTATCTTCTCACGAAGGTCAGCGATGTCATTAATGGGCTTCGCATAAACGAGCTCCTTCATAGTTCCCCAGAAAAAAAAATCCAGCGGATTTAAGTCAGGTGAGCGGGCTGGCCACGGGATTGTTCCTGATCGCCCAATCCACCTGTTCGGGTATTGCTCGTCCAAAAACTCTCTAACGGATACGCGAAAATGTGCTGGACAGCCGTCGTGTTGGAACCACATATCTGGTGGGGTCTCTTCTAGTAAGTTTGGCAAATCATTTTGAAGAAAATTTAAATATGATTCGCCAGTCAAATTCTCGGGCATCTCAAATGGACCAATAATATTCCCACAGAGAATACCGGTCCACATGTTCACTTTGAACCGGTACTGGGATCTATCTTCTCGCATCAAGTGCGGATTTTCCACATGCCACTCGTGCAAGTTGTGTAGGTTCATGTAGCCATCCTTCTTAAATGTAGATTCATCTGACCACAAAATTTTGTCGATAAAGTTTTCGTCTTCTCGATGTTTTTGCAGGATTGTTTCACAAAACGCGACTCGGCTCGGATAGTCTCGAGGTAAAAGACTTTGCACTCGCTGTACGTGGTACGGATGATATTCTTCTTTTTGGAGAATACTGTGTGCTGTGCTCTTCGGTATCCCCGTATCAGCTTCTATTCCTCGCACAGAGATGCTTGGATTTGCCGACACCGCCTCTAAAACTTCATCGCGTATGAAGTCATTTACGGGTCGTCCTTCACCAGCTACTTGATTGGGGAACCGCCCGTCACATAGTGATCTGTGCACATTAATGAAAACTCGATGGTCGGGATATCGCGTAGCCCTCGGATACCTTTCTCTGTAAAGTCTCGCTGCAGCTCGTCCATTACCTCTACATTCTCCATAAATGTAGTGCATATTTGCGTATTCTTGCGGAGTGTAGGTCGCCATGGTAGCACACACAAAACACAAACTGTCCAAACACAGGCAAAGGTCGTCGTAAAGAGTTCGTTTCAAAGTCCAGAGCACAAAGAGTAATCGAGTCCAATAAACAAAGCTTTAAATCGTAGTACGTGATCAATGGTAACAATAAGAGAGAGGTGTGTAGTAACGGCAGGAGGCAGTGACGCGTACTGACCGTACTGTTATCCTAAATAGCACGATCCCAGATAGCGTCACTATCTATCTCACTCGCACCTCTAACCTTTTTCTCCCTCACTCTTACCTGAATAATGGGGTACCATAAAGAAGAACCAGCAAATCGCAAAGATAGTTTCTGTCTTGCTCCCTCCTGTTGTAATAACGAATCACTATGGTGAGATGCATGCACATACCGTCCCTTACGGTCTAACCTGTTTTTTGAGAGGCCTGTTGTTATTTTTATGAGCATACAACAGTAATTCTTTAGAGGTTAGATTCAATTCGTCGTAAATTTTTCTTTCTAAGAATTCTGTAAGACATCGTAAAAATTGGGTTGTTGAGTAAAAATATTATCAAAATTTTTTTTTTTCAAATTAATGTGTAAGTATTATACCTTTTTAAAAAGAGGAATAAACGCGTCAAAATTTGACGTCACTTGCCATACTATTTTGGTACATTTTTTTTACACTACAGTCGGTCAAAGTTGCGAAATTCAATAGTTTTCCATATCACCTTTAGTTAAAATAATATTTTATTTTAAAATGGTACAATAAGTACTTTATTTTTACATTCTATTTAGACACAGCAATACCCTAGATTACAAAACCTCCAAGAAATATCGAAATTATCAGCATTAGCAGTCACAGCATTCAAAAGTATGTCACAGGGTGCTCATTTCCCCTTTTTTTTTGAAATCAGTATAATTCTGTAAGTACATGGGGTGGATTTTTTAAAATATTTTTCTGAGTACTGTTAGAACTTGGGGCATCGTGGGAATCCAGTTGGACGCCAGGTTCTTGGACACCCTGTATATTAAAAAAGAACCTACCTATGGTACTATTCTTGACGTAACCGCTATTAAATAAATATATTTTTATATTAGATAGTTCTTAATATTTTAACATAATAATAATAATGTCCTTCAGACCGAATTTTGGTCACGGCGGCCAGTCTTAACGGAGACTGGCCAACTACGCAGGAGATATTATAGTGCACAAGTGTGTGCGCAAACACAAGTGCACTCTCTGTTTCCTAACTCTCATGATCCGATTGGACGGTAATCCGACACGAGTGGAGAGAAATCAGGCGCAGGACCAACGGCTTTACGTGCTTTTCGAGGCACGGAGCTGATGCTGTATAAATCATAAAAAAAATGATATTTGCTATTGCGCGTACAATAACGTACAAAATCGAACATAATTATGTAGGTAAGTATCCTGTAGATAGTATGATATAATAACAGCCCTGTATTAGATTGGCCCACTGCTGGGCACGGGCCTCTTCTCACTGTGAAAAGGTTTAGGCCATAGTCCACCACGCTGGCCTAGTGCGGGTTGGCAGACTTCACATATCTTCGAAAACATTATGGAGAACTCTCAGACATGCAGGTTTCCTCACGATGTTTTTCTTCACCGTTAAAGCAAGCGATGATTAACTATTTAATACGTATATAACTTCGAAAAGTCAGACTTGCCTTGGGTTTGGACTAGAGACCGTGTGCGGCAGTCAAACGGTTTCCTGCTATGCTATCGCTGCCTATAGCTACGCTGCTGTATATTGATATTATCATAATTACAAAATGCAATATATATTATTAGGTTATTTATTTAATAACTCAATTTACTTTCTCAAGCTGTAGTTAATGAAATAAGCTGTTGTTTTTAATAATATCAATTAACATCCGCTGTGCTTTGGTTAACTCGGCTGGCTTTCTAGCGTGCCCTTATGTCAATGAGCCTAGGAGAAATCTGTTTGTATGTTTTTAAACACAAACAAACGGTGTTAATATCTTCTTTAGGGTAACATTAACCATTGACAACCTCTATGGCGTAGTGGTTAGTGTAACCGACTGCCAAACCTATGGTCGCGGGTTCGATTCCCGCACAAGTCAAACATTTTGTGTGCATGAACATGGATGTTTGTCTTGGTCTGGGTATTTCTATACATAATATTTAATATTTACAAAAAATTAAGTATATATGTATGTTTATCCATTGTCTAGTCCCCATAGTACAAGCTCTGCTTAGTTTGGGCTAGATAGTGTTGTGTGTATGTGATAGAATAGAATAGAATATTATTAACATCAGGATTATTGGATTGATTCTTAAACTCTTTCACTAATAGTAATCTACATTATCTTTAAGTAGTATAGGTTAGTATGCATAAATAGAATACGCGTGCAAAACCTCAGGCAGAAGCTAGCGAAAAATCTTTATCTAAATGCGAATGTAAGTTAGTTACGCTTTCAGGCTTTAACTACTCTACCGGTCATCATTAAAATTTGCATACACATTGTAAGGGGTACAGAAAATTATATAGAGTTTCCTCCAGAAAAAAGTAGAGTTCACAAGAGGTGAAAATTTATTGACAAAATATAGATTAAAATGAGCGAAGCCTTGGGCAAGGCAAAATCTAGTATTAAGTTTTCTTTATCTACTTAAAACTTGGATAATGCCACCTTTTTTAGCGCCACTAGATTTTAAAACTTATATGAGCTAATTAAAAAATATTAGGCAATCTAAGCAAAAGTTTATAATACATTAGTTACTTTTTAATTAACTTGGCTTATTTTATTCTCTTTCAGAATTGTGTGAGGAGTGGGCCCTGGCGGAGTGTGAAGGTGACGGATGGTGGCGCGAGGCGCGCGACTCAAGCGCCGGTGAGATGGACGTGCGGTACGCGGGCACAGCGCCCGTGGAGCGCGCTGCCTCCGCTCCTGCCACCGCGCTCGCAGTACGATCTGCTTTGCATTCTGTTAAATGTAAGTTATTTCTTTACCAACTGAACTATAGCATCCGGATGGCCATTCAAATACGTTTGATAATATAGGGAAGCCTGGTTAGAGCAATACTAGCATCCTAAGGAAGCTCGCTGCTAATTTTACCTTGTTCTATGTTGCTCTCATGAGTATTTTTTGCCGTCCTAACCATTACTACATCAGGACGGACATTCAAATAAGTTAGATAATATAGAGAATCCTGGATGGAGCAGTAGCTACAATCTAGACTATTACCTTGTGCTATGTTTCACTCATAAGTATACTTTGCCGTACTGATCATAACTATATTCGGCCGTTTAAAATTTTCAGATAATATAGGGAAGCCTGAATGGAGCTGTACTTATAACCACGAGAAGTTCACTGCCAAATTACCTTCCGCTATGTTTCTTCTATGAGTACCCTTTTCAGGCTTCTTCAGAAGCTGTTAGAGACTATTTATTTTTGGCCTTACGCTGCATACTATTTTAAAGGTCAACTAATAATGCAATGTTTAATTGATACCCCCCAGAGTTTGCATCTGTTAGCAATGGAAAATGAGCCAAATATGTTTGTTTCTATTACCCGATAGTACAACACCTTTTGAATGGTCCCACTTAAAATGCAAATACGAAGGCGCACAGAAGCTATCTCAGCACCTCTAGTTTAGTTAGAGACAAAATTGCCGAACATCTCATAGTGCTGGTTCTTCAGACCAAGAAATCTCCAGCCTCTAGTAAGCAGCGGTACAGGCATGTTCTCTTTTAAAATATGAGCGCTCGGTTCTCAAGAACCTCTCTCGAGCGTCTCTATCCCAAACAGGTCGATAACCAGTGCAATTGGAGTATTGGCGAAGTTTGAGAGTTTCCACGGCTGCAGTAACCTCACCACGCACGAAAGACATATATGTCGGCACTGTCTTCTCATACGTTGAGTAAGGTCGTATGTATACCAAGAATCAATACTTTATCAGACATAAAAGGAAACGTAGGCCTTTTATGCGACTAGGTATAATTAAAGCAACATTAGCGATCTGTTGCATCATTTAAGTGATATTCATCGTGGTAACATATTGTGAATGAAGGCGAGATGAGATTACAAAGGTTTCTGCGGTCGTCTTATTATATCACGAGTTGATTTACACACGTATTTGTGACAGCCTGTGTGATAATTTTGCCTCTCAAATGTGCCGGTCAAGAACGTTAGTATAAATTACATTATGTTCTTAGTAGATACATGACTGTTACCTACTTTAGTACGACTAAACGTTTTTGTTTCAATTAAACTACTGTTTGTTTATATAGGGTAATGGATGTAGGTTTATAGGCGTTATCGCCGAAGTTACAGATAGAGGTGTATACTGGGATCCTGTTGTTATTGCCTTCTACCGGGCACATTTTTAAGCTCCGAGCCACTACTGAGTATTTTCAAACATCCTAATCACGTTGTTGTGCTTGGAATTTAACCTGGAACCTCATACTTGTTCACAACTTTATGCTATTGGACCAGAGGGCATGGCACCAAGTATTGCTCGCTAATGAAGCGTAGAGATACGCGGCATACAGGCTTCATGCGAGTGCAGTAGACCGACAAAGCAGCCCAATAATAGATTCCCAAAGAATCCAAAAAATGGTCTTGCATTTGTAGGGGCCTGTTCGTGGCTCTTTTGTGTGTTCATGTAGTGGAGTAACTCTGGTTACGATATTCTATAGATTTTAAAAACTTCAGAGGCCTTTAATAGTCACACGTTTCCATACAAGCTGCCAAAAGTCCAGTCATTTTGGTAAGAAGATCCAATCGCTAAGATTTCGTGACTTCAAACTGCTAATGAAAATTTCCAAACAGGGAAATCCAAAAACCCTTCACTATATTTCGTTTGATCGACAGAAATTGTATTTTTTTGAACTAAGCTTAAAGCATACGCCACGGCCAACATATAATAACAGTGATATACCTACAAAAATATGAAAGTTTTATAAGTCAGAGACGAGTCATTTTACCTACGGATAGGTAATTTTGATACGTCATATTCCATGAAGAATATGTCAAAGTTTAACTGTCCGTAGGTAAAACGATTTTAGTTTCTCGATATAGATACTGGGGCTTCCTCGTTTAGAGATAACAACATAAATCTGTTTGTTATAGTATTGAACAAGAAACTGCAGCGTGTGAACTTGGACATCAGCGCGAAGGGCATCATAGTGACCGACACGGACTCGCAGGAGAATGTCGTCAGCGTCTCTATTTACAGGTAACTTATTTATTACTAAATTTGATAATTTTGCACGCGGCTTTGTTCGGGTATATATGAAGGTCAGGTTAGATAAGTAACAGTACTTTTTCCTGGATAAAATTTACCCTATGTCTCTTTTTAACACGCTTTTATTAGCTTGGTTTGTATGTATCTATATGTAACGGAATCTTTGAACGTGATTTTCACCCCTTTCAAACCGACGGATTGATTTGAAACTTTGTACACTTATCGAGGACCGATGACAATACAATAATATAGAAAAATATAAATAAATAATAGTTAAAAACTAAAAAAGCGTGTTTTTTCAGTTTTTTTATTTGTACCCCTGAAAAATTGCATGCGAAATTTCATGATGATCGGTAGAGTAGTTAAGGCGTGAAAGCGTAACAAATAAACAAACTTACATTCGAATTTATAACATAAGTTTTTGATAATAGCACTTATGTGTATACGTGTCCGTGTAACCGCTGCTCATAGAAATTAGCAATTTTAAAAATGTACAAGCAGGTCGGTGCCTGCCGCGATGGTAAATAGAGATGTGCTTTTAAATGATATTCGAATACAGTTCTGCAACGTGCTATTATACAAGATCAATGAACATTAGGTTGTAACTTGTAACGCATACGGATTTATGTATAACGTTGGCAATACATTTAAACTTAATTGTGCTTATATGCTAGCAATACTATCTTTAAATGTTATTTGAAGAAGGACAAGTCATAGCTTAGGGAACACTGCGAGGTAGCACTATTTGGAAAAAAAATCGAGAGTGTACGTGGCGCAGCGGTAGTGAATGCGATTGCTGTGCGTGAGGTCTCGGATTCGAATCGGCCCGGGTCGGGCCAACTAAAAGATATTGAGTATTTCTGTTAAGAAATCTCAACAGCTGCCCGGAGTTAGGGAGTTGGCGGTGTTAGACGCCTACGTGCCTCGGAAAGCACGTAAAGCCATTGCTCCTTCGCCTGATCTCTCTCCGGTCGGGTCGGATTACCGTCTCAGCGGATCATAAGACTTAAGGAACATAGAGTGCAATTGTGTTTGCGCACACACTTGTGCACTATAATATCTCCTGCGCAGATGGCCAGTCTTCGTTAAGACTGGCCGCCGTGACCGAAATTCGTTCTGGATGACATTATTATTATATCGCTGGACGAGAATGTTTCCATGAAGATCAAGTGATACCTATTGATAAGTTGTTTTAAGTTAGTATCGATACCCTAGTATGAAAGACTTTGACTGCATGGATGGCGTAATGCTTTAAGTGGTCAGATAAAAAAAAGAGAACTTTGTAAAATCTATCTTTCATTTTAAGAAGCTCCTGTTGTTCCAATTTAATATCACTCCCTTGAAGCTGAAGGCAAAAGTGAAGCAAAACCTGCATGACTGACACTTCTTCAAATCGTTCTCGAAGATGTGTGAACTCTGCAAACCCTCACTGGGTCAGCGTGGTATGCGGCCTAATTCCTGTTCCTTAGTACTATGACAGTCTATAAATAGAGTTGATATTACTATTGTTATATTATAAGTATGCTGTTTGTCTCCTAACTGTTACTAAACATATAATAAGGCATCCCTAAATACACGGCACACTTGCGTCTTTAGAGTATACATAGACAAATAAATGTATATTCTAAGATTGCGTCATGACCTGGGGTCAAAAGGAAAGTCTCATCACGTCAGTGTGACGTGCTGTTAAAGAAGAAATTGACGAGAGTTTAAATGTAGAAGTGTTCTCCCAACGTGAATTATGTGAGAGTTTTAGATTTTAGTCTATTTTTTACGAAGTTCTTTAGTAATTGTGAGCCAAGTGAGCCTTTAACAATTCCAATTTTTCTATACTAACAAACTTTACTATATTGACAAACTTATAAATAAAACTCAATAAAAACGAATGACCCAAAAAATATTATGGAAATATATTTGATAAAATCATAACTAATATTATAAATGCGAATGTGAGTTAGTTTGTTATGCATTCACTCCTTTACTCGACCGATCATCACGAAATTTTGTATACACGTTGTCAGGTACATAAAGTATCTCCTTTCATCCAGAAAAGAATTCTGTTACAACCTAACCTACATTTACGCGAGAAAAACCGCCGGCTAAATTTAGTATTATACCTATCATAAACGAGATGGGTGTAAAAACCCAGGATTCAACCCTTCGTCTTCATGTGAAATTTTTTATTCCCTTTAGCTTTTTGTAATGTCTTACTGCTGGTCAATAGCCTCCCCCTTGGACTTCCAAATCACTCTGTTGGTGGATATCCCCTGACCTTATGACCTTGTGACTCCAATATCTCGGAAGTCTTTTGACCCATAGGGCCCATATTCAAACTCGATCGAGGGATGACCCCAAGGTGTCTGTACACCAAGTTACAAGTTAATCGGTCCAGTGGTTCCGGAGCTATGCCTGTCACTAACAAACTGTCACTAACAGACAGACACACAGACCCACACAGTGTTTTCATTAACCTCTTCGAAGAAGATTCAGAGGTTAACAAGTAAAGTGTGTGATTTATAAATGTCTGGCACAATCGTTGAAAGAAAAAATATTTCAACTATAGTTTCCTTTTTATACTAGACTAGCTGACCCGCGCAACTTCGTCTGATTCATATAAGAGAATTTACCCATTTCTGCAACATTTTTCATTACTGCTCCGCTCCTATTGGTCGTAGCGTAATTTTGTATAGCCTAAAGCTTTCCTTGATAAATGGGCTATCCAACACTAAAATAACTTTTCAATTCGAACTGATAGTTCCTGAGATTAGAGCGTTTAACCAAACAAACAAACTCTTCAGCAAAAAGCTGAAGAGTTTGTTGATAAAGATTTTCATCAAAATCATCCTTGTTTACTTAGACTATTTTAAAATGACATACCATGCGAACGAAGCCGCAGGTTTTTACCAGTCTGATATATAGACAATAATTAATAACTCAGACATAATAAACTTACAATTAATTACATACCTAATCAACAATACTATTAATATATCAATAAATAGAAAATAATATATTTTAATAAACTATTTGTCAATAATTTGCTTATATCACAGTCTGTTAACGAATACAATGTAAGAATTTATTATTACAGTTTTCCTATTGTGACATTAATAGAAGATAATGTACGAAGTGTGTTTTGCCCTCATTAAACGATTAGTTGTACGTTCAACCTTTGGTTTTACCTACATATTTATAATAACAATGTTGCATTTCATATAATATCTGCATAATTATGCATGTGGTTAGGTCAGTTAGCGGAAATATTATTATTAACTTGCTTAAAACGGGGCTTCACCCGTATGAATCCCATGGGATTGCATACCGGGTTAAAATGTAATCCTGGATATGGTCTATAACTTGCTAACTGTCATCCAGATCCGTTCATCGGTTTTCACGTCAATGAGTAACAAACATGCTAATGGGCCGGATCGACCGGGGAAGGACTAGCCTCTCACAGAATATCGACGTGAAATAGCAGTATTACTACTGTTATGTTTTGTTCGGTGCGTGAGAGTGCCGAAGGCCCAATCACCCTCTTTCCCCCTTCTCGCTCATGCTCCATCCCACTTCCTTTCCTAAAGGCTCGGCAACGCGCATCTGATGCCTCTGGTGTTGCAGGCGTCCATAGGCTACGGTGACCACTTACCATCAGGTGGGGCGACTGCTTAAACCACTACGGCATTCGTGCAGTCGCAAATTAATAAGATACTAGAAGTTATTGTCTAGTTTTGCGTCAGACTTTGTCCACCTGGATGGTACTGGTTCTGTTTGATACCAATGTAATGTAATGTGCATAAGCAATACTTTTGGCATTTTCTTGTTTCCAACTCTATAGGAAAATGTAAATTATAATCGAGAAAAACACAAATGATGCAAGTCTTAAACGTGGGACCTCGACAAACCGTGTTGTTGTTTACTAACTAAGCTTTCATGGTTCTACATCTGGGATTGAAGTTTTGCCTTTGCAAAGGTTTCTAAGTTTATGCGTCATAAATATATTGCATACGTATATAACCTTCCGATTGATTTTTCCTTGTTTATAATTTACACACTGCTCTAGAATGTGAAATTCTTAAGAAAAAGGTATAAGGAAATACTCTCTGCACTGCCAATACAAGGAATAATAACAATGATGCCACTGTTTATCATGCTTAGCACTTTTCTAAACATCTTTGAAACCATTTTACCTACAGGAATATTAAGTTTCTTAGCTGTACTTTTCTTACTCCTCTGGCCTTTTGGTTCTTAACGGATGTCTGTAAACATGAACCATTAACTAGACAGTCATTTGATTATTAATATATACGCAGATCGTATAACTTCATAAGAATATACACATAGTATTAAGCCAATATCCACAAACAGGTAGACAGAGTAGTATTAAATCCACATTTTATAAGCTATCGGTTAAGATGCCACGCTAGTTTCAGATTCAGAGCCGCTAGCCAGAAATTTTGACGAAATATCCCAATTCCCAAATCCGAAACCTTATACCACAACCGTTATATTCAAAACCGCTACGCCATCAATGCTGTTTAAAAGTATATTCAAAAGTATTTTTTTGTTCTCAGGATCTCCTACTGCTCAGCGGATGCAGCAAACGCACGTGTGTTTGCGGTGGTGGAGGGAAAGCCGATGCTGGGAGCGAATGAGAACCACGTGGTCCACGTGTTCGTGTGCACCAGGAGGAAGCACGCTCGGGCTCTCGCACTGTCCCTTGCGCATGCCTTTAATGACGCTTACCAGGTATACTGCTACATACGTCTTACTTTAACTACAAAAATGGCTTCTACTGTTTTTCTGTGTATATCTACAAAATATCATATTGCCAATTAAAATATGGCTATTTACATTTTAGATTTTGATAACTAAGATAGTGTTGGTTAAATTAATGAACTGGATGACTACATAAGTATTCTTTTTAATTTCAGGAATGGCAGGCTAATTTGAATCAAAGCAGTTCTTTGTCGGCAGAGGGCAAGCATTTATCACCGTGGGTAAGTAATGGATCGGTGGAATATCTTTATGAAATCAATATTTATAGTCAGCGTCAGTGCTTTTAAATGTACTAAATTACAATAATAAATACAATAGACGGAATAGAGGCGTGAGACACGCTTCTATTCTCGAATGGGCAGGAATCAGCTTACACCGACATTTTGCCAAAATTACGTTTGAGGTCCAGCGTAATAAGGGATGAGCACTATTGCCGTGTATCGGGCACGGTTCCAGAGTCCTTGCTACTTCTGATAATTCTTCAACAGCTAAGCATAATATTTTTGCCCGACCTGGGAATCGAACCCGAGACGTCATGCACAGCTGTCGCATTCACTACCGCTGCGCCACGGAGACAGTCTTGAAATAAGAAGTGATTTGCGATCTGTACTAGTTTATACATATTTACTTTTGTGTAGCGACGGTACAGTTTAAACAATCTTTTACCATTGGAGTTAATTGCATTTATTAAACCAATTCTTTTTATTTCCAGGTTCGCTTTCAAGAAGAATCAGATGAGGAACTGGACACAGAAGACTGGAATTCGCCTGCACCCCTCGTCTCTTTCGCTTAAAGGATCATTACAATACTTCTATAGTTAATGTAAGTTACGGCTTTATAAGTTAGTGGTGCCGTCACATAGCGGCTGTAATATAATTCAGTGCCGGTTGGATTACTAATGGAAGTAACGACACCGCTAATCTAGAAAGCCGTAGATTGAGTTTACTGTAGAGTTAACTTAGTACGGTTTCTTAGGTTAGCTTTGCCATCATGTAGCGGCTGTATGCGACTTCATATAGCAACGATTGACGGCAGACGCTTCTGGAACATGGTCATCACAACGAGCAATCTCTTCGTATGTTTTTCTAAATTTGGTGATGTACCACTGTCGCATATAGCAGTGTTATAGTCCTCTCGCTTTACGAGAGAATGAGATGGTGTTATACATAGATTATAACACTGTCTCATTTGCTCGTAATATAAGATTACAATAGAATTGCTGTAAGAGATGATGGTAGGGCTCCAGCGTAAACAATATATTTATTCAAATTATTTTCAAACTCGCTTGGTTAATAACAAGCCATAGAAATAACAGGTTCTTTGTCTGATGCATCACATATGATACATAACTATAGACTTTCTATTGTGTCTATCACAAGACAGCAAATGGGATAATCTTCTATCGTCTTTTGTTACTGTAGAAAAAAAGCACCTATTGTCACTGCTGATCTGGCTGATGGCTGATCTGGATGGATAAAGTAAGGAATGAGTATATTAGAGGAAGTTTGAAAGTGGCACCTGTGACGGAAAAATTGAGGAGTGAACGTTTGTCATGGTATGGACACGTGATGAGAAGAGATGAAAGAAATGTTGTTAGGAGAGCTCTGTGTATGGAGGTGCAAGGATTATCCAGTAGAGGAAGACCCAAGAAAAAGTGGATGGACTGCATAAAAGATGATATGGCCAGGAAGGGTGTGAGTGCTGAGATGACGAGCGATAGAGATTTATGGAAGAGAGAGACATGTTACGCCGACCCCAAATAGTTTGGGATGAGGGCAGGAGGATTATGTCACTGCTGATCTGGCAGTGAGTTTGGTAGTGAGATTTGCATTGCTGAACTTTCACACAACATTGAAGTTATTTGACTACGTATTTACGCTATCTTCGGAAACCGTAGCAAAACTTAAAGCGAATAATCATTTAGGTAAATATCATAGATTCTACTCCACTTTACTACATTTCAAAATAGCTTTGTCATTCCATTTAAAAGATACAAATAATTTTAGGCGGTGTAAAATGTAGACTGAAGATGAAAATCAAATTTGTTTAATTGTAACCTTACTTTATGGAAGAACTAATCAAAGCTATAAACGTGTGTCGTTCTTTTATAAAATAAGATTACATTACACCTGCTAATATATGGTAGAGCTACGAGTCCAGAATTTAAATTATACTTTGGTAATTGAGGATTAACATTGTAAAGTGGATAATACGCTGAGCTGTAACCATTTTTTTCATTGACAACACCGGGCACATGCCCGATTGTCGTATAAATGTATTCGAATAAAAATCGTGTAATGTGCATAATTCATTCAAATATAGGAGCACAACAGAATGTTCAACTCGCAGCACTAGTTGCAAATTTAAGCCATTTCCTATTTCTTATAGATAAGTGGTAACATTAAGCTTTATATAAGTTAAGTTTTGTTAATTTAAGGATATGTTTACGAATGTTTGAGTTGAATATAGAAAGAAGGACACAGAAATGTCTGTCTACAAGATGATGTGTATATTAAGTGCTAGACAGTTAATTAATACAAGTACAATATAAAATATCTACACTTATATTATGTAGCTAAAGAGTTTGTTTGTTTGGACGCATTAACCTTTGAAACCGCTTGGCTTATTTCAAGAATCTTTTTAATCTAGATAGACCGTATATAGAGGAAGGCTTGACAAAAATATGCTTGCTGTCTAAAGCAGCGGAGCAGTAACCATAAGGTCCACTACACGCTGTAAACATCCAAGTTCTTATCCTGAAACTTCAGCACCAATTTATTGAGTTAATGCGTTCCTCAGCAGACTTAATGAAGTATGTATTAGATTTAGTTACAATGTGGTAGAACTAACACAATAGACAATATATGACAGTAAATAATATATTCTAAGACATATCGAATAAAATACTCACGGATAATATATATGGTGATCTATGTTTTGTATTTCTAAGTGTAATAATTTGACTGATGTTGTATATTAAAAATAAAATTACTTTATTATATTTTTTTGTTTCAATTATAAAACTTTGTTTTAAAAATGGCTGCTTTGTTGATGCTGGGATATACATTTCAGATTGGTTTTATGTTTTTTGCTGATTGTTGGAGATTCTGGATTGACAGTGTATGACTTTTAAAATTAGTGCTGTAGGTAAACTACTTAAAATTAATTATTATTTATAGTACAGAACCGGCTTAAAGAGCTTTGTAAATATTGCCTAGAGGGTTCAATTTAGGAGAGAGCAACAAGGGCTTTAGTCCTGATTTGTCACAAAACGAGACCTTAGAATTTCACTGAAATTACTTCCAGTGTTGGACAATTTTCACCATTAGAAAACTATATAATCACTGAGTAACATATTACTCAGTGATAATAGAGCTTTCCAACGATGAAAGAATTTTAAAAATTGGTTGAATAATTTTGGATTCTCAAAGCCTTACAACCAAAAAATCATATTCTCTTTATACTAATATATAGTATAGATTAATATTTTTAACGCAACGTATGACGCGTAAAAGAACTAAATTTTTAACCTACAAATGGCTCTGCCTAGTTAGTTATAATCATCGATCAAATATAATCGATGGTTATAATGCAAGGTTATTCCGTGAAAGAATGCAGATACTTTATAATTATAGTGTTCCTACGATTAAACGGTGATGTCGCGGTAATACTGTTGCTTAAATACTCCTTGCTTTGATAGTTTAACTCAGACATGTTTTACTTATAGCAAAGTTCTTAGGCATTATTCGGACGTTCGAAGACCAGTAGAGTTTGGTTATAATGTTATGTCCAAGCATAGAATTATAATACAAACAGGTCGATACTGTAAGGACTACATAGAATGGCCTAGGTTATCTTGCTACGAGGAACGAAGCTGTCCAGTGTGGCGGTCAGTTAAGTACCTTTCACATCGAACAATATAGCTATGGCCTGCAATAATAGTATGTCAAGGGTTTTAGAATATGGACGGCCTATATTTTGGCCAGGTCTAATGTGATGCTGTAGAATTGTATGAATTCGAATTTAACTTCGAATCTAAGCTTGAATTGTACAGAATAAATTAGAAGTTCTAGTAGGCAGCTCTCTTTTCATTTTTTAAAAGGAAAGTTCCGTACTAGATTTTTGACACAGTAGATCCTGTGTTGCTACGAAAGTACGCTACGAACATCCAAAAAACGGACACAAAGAACATCCAGACTTGGAGATGTTCCAAGTCTGGTTGTCTTTGTGCCTGGGTATATTTGTGAGTCATACAAATATTTTACCAGTGTGGGGATCGAACCCACAACATTCGGTGCAGTGGCAATGGCGTGGCGACCACGTAACTCCTACGCTATCCATCAAGCAAGTCAACCAGCTTTATGACCAATCCTACAACTAACAAGTAACTTAGTCACTTATGTTAGGTTAAAGAAGAGCGATGGCGAGACTTTTATATTATAGATAAATGCTATCTGGAGATGGTAGTAAGCCTTTAAGGTTTTTGGCCTCATAGAAGCTATCTCTCTTTTACATCAGCCATATGCTAGAACCAACCTATTACGATTCCCTACCATATCCCGATTGCCGAACGCATACAATGTTTTTTTTGGAGAGGTGGATGTGTTTGTCGACAAATTGCCAACATCTAAAAAGTTATTTTGAGGTTGTTAAGGGAGCAATAATAAACTTAAGTTTCGAACCCATGTAGCGCACCTCTGATTTTCGGAAGTTATATGACTTTACGAAACTATGTGCGAATTGATTGACAATTACCGCCTGCTCCGAGCCTTGGAGAGTACGTTAAGCCGTCGGTCCCGGCTGCCATTAACATCTATGGCAGTCGTTTTTGGGAAGTCAGTGCCCTATAATATCCTGATATTGGTCTAGCCTTAGGGTATAGTTAGCCTTCGGGTTGCGGAGGTCAGGTGGCAGCCGCTCCGAGTAAAAACTGATATCCAGCCAAATCCGGTTAGATCAGAAAAGCCAATCTCAAGTGATTTGGGAATAATAAAGGCTAGGGAGAAGAAGATCACATACATATACTGTGTTTGCAATTACTTTACTTCTAGAACTTTTTCTTTTAATACCTTACTTTTAATTATACTTTAATAATACTAAATCTACTAAATTCAATACTTGCAAATACTTTTAACTATTTTTACTTTTATACTTGAATATGTCATCATTTTTAAACGTGTGTAAAGTGTTATCTCACTAAGTCATTATGCATGTTGGGACACCTGAAACGTTGTGCATTTATAACCTTTTCATAAAATATTTTTATATGTGCATGTATTAATGTAACAACTACTGGTTGTCCTAATAAATAAAATAAAATTAATTTAGTGCAAGGGCGCCAAAATCTTTTTGGAAATGCGTAATGAGTTTTACTTAGCTGTGGTGACGAGATGTTTAGCCAACTAACATAATGTCACGGCTCGCTACCTCGAAACTAGCTTAGAGTTAGATCGCGTGCTTTAATCACGTGATGATTATCCCAATGGCGGCCATTTTTTAATTATATATCAACAGGCTTACTTGTCCAGTGGACCTTAGATTGAGCAGCCTTGATTTATAACGTGTAAAAATATCAATCAATTAATGTATTATTGTACAAAGTGTCGGTTTATTTGAGATAATAATAAATTAAACATTTCAAACAGTAAGTTATCTTGAGAGCGGTCCCAAGCCGTGCATGTCACGACTGGGTTAATGATATGATTATGTTTCATTATTTATAAATATTTACATACACATGTTGACCTTTTGGTAGTCGACGCATAGATCACTCAATCAATTTCATGTGCGGCGTGTATAAATATACATATATACAGTGTCATGTCATGTTTATGTCTACGAAGAGGTAAGCAAAAGTATATCTGAATCATAATTCGACAGTTGTATATTAATTGGTACTCACATAATAAAGAGCGAGCCTACTGCTGACTGGATACAGATTCAGTCTGAAATGTCTTGATATAAAAATCTAATAACATTCTATTTAACCCGGGAATCGATCTTGAGACTTCAGGCGCAACAGTCGCATTCACTACCAGCTGCGCCCCAGCTTCTTTCTTCTTTCTTTTCGTGTGGTTAGTGGCCAACTTGTTGTCAAGAGTTGTTTAAGCCGCCCGTAGGCCTCTGACATGGCTTAACGACTGCTGTCAATTTGGCAACAACCGGGACCGACTTTTAAGGTGCCCTCCGAAGCACGGACACACTCAGATGAAATACCACTAAGCGGTCACCCATCTTTAGACTGACCGCACCCAACGTTGCTTAACCTCGCTAATCGTTTACCGATCAGTGAGTGCAACTGGCTATGAGCGCCCCAGCGAGCCAGTCACAATGTAAATAATTTTAAGATCTATTTTAGATAAACAGGTAGGTGTGTGTACATTTTCAGGTGGCAATTATGTGTGTAATAATTTTATTATGAGTATATCCCGTTGCTGAAAGAGCCAGATATTGACAATTATTTGATGACGATACTAATGAGCTAACTTGTCCAAGAAGATACTATACATTTACAGGAAACTGACATAAGAATTAAATAGTAACAGTGTTAGTGCATTTCGCTCAGTAAGTAAGAGTTCCGGACACAGAATCCATTATTTGAAATTAAACTACTATATACGGATTTTACGGGGAGACCATGACCATGGCTGCTGAAAAGCAATCGAAACGTCGAGGAAAGTGTAAACCTAAATACAAATAGTTTTAATAATTTTAATAATTTCACTAGCTTATAAATTAGTAAAATTCTATAGTAGTAGTAGTAGTGTAACAGTTTTCAAAATGATGTAATAGATATAGTGTTAAATAACAAAAACAACGCGATAAAATCCGTATATAGTAGTTTAATTTCAATGAATAACATTCGCGTAAACAGAAGACAATATTACAGAATCCATTATTTTCCTTTCTCTCATGTTTTTAAACGATGTGTTATGCCAACAAGAGATTAATACTGTTAGTGTTGCAAACGATCGTAGGCTATGGCATCCGCCTACCGTCAGGTTTGCTCACGCTAGTTTGCCACTTTTGTAGTAAAACTGTCATAAAGTACCTATGACTTTCAGACAGTGGTACCAGATGAAAGTTCAAACAGTTTCTATAAGCACTTGTTTGGAAGAGACTTAAGGATTTATAATAGGTTGAATACGTGGAGAAAGGGCTGTAAAACTGACGTTTGTAGTGATGATGCGGCCATATTTTTCACGGTTTAGGTAGTTGAGGATTTAAAAAGACAATAAACGTTTAATATGTTCATAATTTTATTTATATTAAATTACTTATACGTATATGTTACAAAACGGTTAGAAAATTTGTATTGTAAACAAGTTACATAATTATATTATTTGTATTTATTTGGGTGGCCCAAGACCAGCCTGTGTGCAGAACCTTGGGGAAGGCCTATGTCCAGCAGTGGACGTCTTTCGGCTGTGATGATGATTATACAAATTAATTAAACTGGCGGCTTATTGGTAAATAATATTTTTTAGGTTAGTATACCTTCTTATTCAGATCGGTTCGTTTCGCACTAAAGTTATATGGACGTGTGCGAATTTAAACATATTCGTGCGATACGACCAATAACCCAAACTGACTCGCTTTCGAAATAAAAGTCAAGGAAGTACAGTAAACCGATGCAGGTTTTGTACTAACTGCGTACAATTCGGTAAGTACAAGTTTAGGAGGCCCAAATAGCTTCCTTACCTATATTCTCTCTTTTGGTCCAGTTTATTTAACTTTCTTTATCCTGGCCCCAGCAAGAGGCGATACTTTTAGTGCGAGTGATAATAGACCGTATCCTGTCCTGTCCGCACCTGCTAATGGTAAGCAGTCATAGTGGTAACGGGTATGCGGCGTTTACCAACATTTGTTGTAAAAAAGTCTTACTACTAATTTATGCGTTAACGTTCCAAAATTTATTAAAGTGCGCCAAGAACAGTGAGGTCCAAGCGAGGTACTAGCGTTCAAAAAGTGAAGACTTAATAACGACCCAATTGGATCATTTTTCTTTTGTTATCAGAACAAAATCAGTTCAACAAAATCTCTTGCAAAACAGTCAAAGCACAATAATTGTCCGAATGATAGCTATTGCTTTCACGTAAGCTCTCTAATGTTATCTCTTGCTCTAATTATTTTTGAATTTTAATCAGCTTTTAATAACAAAATTTTATGGATTAGATTTTGAATGTCCACTCGTCGTCGTTACTATAAAAGTGACACATCTAATCCATTTTATTTTACCTAAAGAATGGTAAAGGCATTCCTCTTGAACGATGGCTGTGCTTTTGAAGGGACGTGAAGCTCGCAGAGGATATTATTTGGCATTGCTCGTAGCGTTTTAGCCACCTTAGTCCTGATGATGATAGAAACAGGGGCTTGGAACAGACCACGCCCCCGTGGTAGTTTATCATCATGTAATCGAAGCAATCTGTTACTCCGTCACCGTTGCAGTCCTGCAATGATCAAAAATTATATAATTAATATAAAATGTATGGCTCAGTTTAAAGGGAAAGAGCTCGGCGAACGTTATTTGACAAAGTTGGAGACATTCGGGCCAGATAAAGAGTACCTTAAGGCGTGAACAAAAAATGTTATGGTAGTGAATGAGATAAAGTCCTCCGGTCACATCAGTCAATTTTAACGGAGACTGGCCATCTGCGCAGAAGATATTATAGAACACAAGTGTATGTGTGTGTGTAAACACAAGTGCACTCTATGTTTCCTAACTCTCGTAGTCCGATAGGACGGTGATCGGATACGACCGGAGAGATATCAGGCGCAGGACAGATGGCTTCACATGCTTTCTTTGGAAGGGGGTGTGCAACACCGCCCACTTCCTAACACCAAGCTGATATTAAGAATTTCTTGGCAGACAAAACCCAATAACTTTTTGGTTAGGCCGACCTCGAAACCTTATGGTCGCATTCACTACAACACCGCAGTTGCATTCGCTATTGCTGCGCCTTGAATGATAGATTTTGGATTTACTGCAGCACTGACAATGAGGTCCCTTATATTTATAACGAGCACAGAAAAATACACCTCTGCCTAGCCATTGGCGACATGAAAGCATGTCTATATAAGTATTATAATATCAGGCCTGTATTAAACTGCCTCATTGCTGGGCACGGGCAAGCAGCGATAGCTCAGTGGGGAGACCAACAGACTGCAATGCACCGCTGACTTTCGGAAGTTATACATACATACATAAATTCACGCCTGTTTCCCAGAGGGGTAGGCAGAGACTACGGATTTCCATTTGCTACGACCCTGACACACTTCTCTGGCTTCATTCACTTTCATAACATTCGGAAGTTATATGACTTTTCGAAATTATGTGCGTATTGATTGACAATTATCAACTGGTCCGCTCCTCGGATAGCACGTGAAGCCGTCGGTCCTGGCTGCCATGAACATCTATGGTAGTCGTTATTGGCAAGTCTGTGCCCTATAATATCCTGACACTAGTCTAGCTTTAGGGTATCGTTAGCCTTCGGGTTCCGGAGGTCAGGTGGCAGCCGCTCCGTTTAACAACTGATATCCAGTCAAATCCGGTTAGACTAGAAAAGCCGACCCCAAGTGAATTGGGAATAATAAAGATTTTTTTTTGTCTGACACGTTCCTAGGACGGTCATGGTATGAGACGGGGTAGTGGGAGTCTTTCGAATTCTATGTGTTTTTTCATGTAGGTATAGTTGCTTGTATTTAGGCCACTATGGTTGGTCTTAAATTATTAAACAACGCATACGGACAGACACTAAGCGCAGATATATAACTTGAAGTACAAATTGTATAAAAGGTTTAGATATTCTATTCTCGAAATATAAATTAATTATTAAAATAACTGTTGCATTCAAATTAAGCAAAACTATGCCTATTAACAAAAAAATAATATAATTTTATATATTAATATTAATTTCCTTTTTGTAATTTAAATAGCTTAAATATAAGTAAACAGTAGGTAACTAGTAAAAGTGTTTAACACTAGTAGTTTGAAGATACAAAATTATCTAATAACGCGATTAAATCTGTATAAAGTTGTTTCATTTCAATGTATAACATGCGCGCAAACGTAAGACAATATTATAACTATTGCATTGTGTACAAAACCCATGAAATTAGATGTAGGACCTTAGTTCCCAAAGTGGTCCACGGGAGACTCGACGGGGGTCTACATTGGCGTGACAAAAAAATGGGGGTTCACAATTCGTATGCGAAGGTTCACGAAAATTTATATGTTCAGCGACTGTTACTTGTTTAAACGTTGCGGCGTCGGTCGACGGATATTTTGCCTAAAATTTCTAAAAAACAATAAAATCTGTCTGCACGCAGAGAAATTATCATTTTTTTTAAATTTAAACCCAATTTAACTTTTTGGTCCGAATATATCGATTTTACTTGGCGGATAAAATTTCTAGCTGCAAGGGGTCCACCGAAACCAGCTAAATTTTGAAAGTGGTCTAGAACAAAAAAAATCTGCGTAACTCTGATGTAAGACATAATCGAAAACTTCATAGTTAAAAACCCTATTAATGTAAAGTTTGTTTAAATGTAAAAGTTGATACTTGCCTTACCAAATTTCGTCATGTAACTTCTTACAATTTTGATTGAACAGTGGTAGTCTTTTGCGCAGTCTTCGAATGCTGTAAATGATAAATAAATTATACATTATACTTGCGACAGACATTGCTTAAACGAACTGATCGCCGGCGCCACTTACCGTGTGTGTGAACCTAAACCATCCAAGGACCGACACGAACACACACAACAAATTTCATCAAAATCGGTTCAAGATCAGTAATTCTTACGGACGAATTATATATGTATAGAAACATTACCTAAAGCATAGCATGTGTTGCAATATCTTTTCAATTTATTTGGATCATGCTTTTTAGCCTACGTGGGATTTGAACCTACAACGCTCGACAGTGGTGGTCATCTTGAAATTTCGTATTCACCGTGTCAGGAGCACAGAAAAGGACATAGAATACCTTTATTCAGAAAGAAGCGTTATTCCCGAGGTATAGAAAATTGCCATAACCTACATCTACGCGAACGAGTCCGCGGTCAAAAGCTAGTAAATAAATTATTATTGTTATTCAAGAATCGCACGGTCCATTTACACGCGGGATCTATACGCGACTACATCATCATATAGCTAAAACAGAAATATACCTTCTTTCCTGTCAGGGTCATCATCAGGCAACGTGGGCTTGCCTGCATCCGTCCAGTACACCCTGGAGATATAGAAGGGACCGCAGTAGCCCTCGCTGCAGCCTCTATTTAGGTCACACCCGGTCACGTGACAGAGACATCGAATACATGACCCGCTTAGGTTGGATATGTGTGCTCCTGAAATAGAAAATAGATTTTTGACTTAAGTTGAACAAAAAGGTTAGTTTCCATAAGGTTTTCGTTGAGTTTACTTATTAATTGACTGAATTAATAATTAAGTGCACAGATGGCCTGGTGGTTTAAATGGTCACCTCACTTCTGTTAGTGCACCGATTGTTGAAGATTCAAATATGAGAGACAACAAAAAAAAAATTGTGGTGCACTTACGGCCGTTTCCAATAACCTATCTATCTCTAGTTCAAGCTACTAGAGATAAACAAATCTATCCTTTTGCCTTTACTTGCTTTTCAATAACCTACTGTCGGATAGCATTTCCTACCGAAGTTGTCTATCTATCATTCGGAGGACGGATAGGTTACTAGAGATAGGAGCGCTCATACAAATCAGTCTTACTTGCATTTCAATAAGAGTTTCATGTTACTCTCCGGTAGGCGGAGCTAACTCTAGTAACATTATTTGTTTATCCGTCAACTTGGAGCGATTACGAATGCGGATAGCCGCTTGAAAATTAATTTTACTAATATTAAATACTCTTTGTATTAGTAATAATGGAATATTATAGTAGCGATGACAGTGATATGGAATTATTTCAAATGATAAAAGATTGTGATGAAGGCAGTGACCGTGATACTTCTGATATACCGTTAAGCAAGGAATATAAGCCACGTGTGAATTATATGACAAAATTAAATGACTACGAGTTTGCATACAGATTTAGACTCAATAAAAGTACTGTGAATCAATTAAATACTTTGATACATCCAGATATAAGTGTGACATATAAAAGATAAGTTTAATTTTAACATAGACTCAATTGAATGGCTTTTGTTTTATGATAAATAAGACTCATTCATTTTATCTTTACAGGAATCATGGTATAAATTCAAAATACAAACAAACAAAGTGTAGCGTCTACTCTCTGAGTATAAGTGTTCTGCGAGCGTCTAAGCGTCCTATTACCTGAACCAAATGTCAGTTCAGCTACAAAACGTTTTGTTTCATGATAGATTTTGATTGAAAGCAAGTAATAGTTCGTGAACACTGTTATAATGTTTTAATTCTTTGTTCTAAAGTAATATTCACACTAATAAACATTTCGAAATACACATATTAAAAATAACTTAATTAAAATGAAATATATTGGATGTAATAAGAATTACGTAGTAGCAAAGAACGAAACGTTTGAAAAGGGTCGGATAGATGAGAGGACAAAGCTATCTCTTGTTCGCTAGGGATAGATAGTACTTATCCTTGATTGTGAAACGTAGACTATGGATAGATAACATCTTACTGGTAACAGAGGATAGTGATCTATCCGTAAACTTAGTTTGAATATTGGAAACGGCCGTTAGTTGTTACGAGTCTGGGTGATCTTCCAGCAACCTTTCATCCTTCTTCAAGCAACGGACATGCTTGAATATGTGTAGTCTCCCGTGATACAGGATTAATTCCTAAGGGTATTTAAAAAAAAACCATTGTTTGTTTTGATTAACTGTCTCGGTTTAACGGTAGTGGATGGGACTGTTGTGCATGTTTCTCGGATTTGATTCCCCTGTAGGACAAAGTATTATTGGGATTTCTATAAAAAATCTCAGAAGAAGCACGTAGTCTGGAACTGTATACGATGAACGACAACCTTATAATTTATATATTTTATTTCCTGGCAGAAAAAATCTATTAACCGTTTGCCCGTCTCGGGTACCAAACTAGAGACCAGCAGTCGCAAACACTATTGCTGTGCCGCCGAAGCGGTTAGTACGTTTTTAGTTACATGTATACATTTAAAAGTCATCTGAAACAACTAAAACGAAATAAAAGATGTTTTCTTTCTGATCGCGGCTTGAATGTGCCTTTAAATTAAAGGTTACATATGACTAGTTCCTCTAACTCACACAATCATAACCACTGCGTCATCAGAATATAGTTACTATAAATCAATCCAAAAAACCTCATAATAACATAACTGTTTAGGATTCCGTACCCGAAGGATGCCAACGGGACCTTACGTGTATATAAGTTCCCGTTGCAAGCACGGATTTGCAAGCACCCGCTGTCAATCCGTTCGTCTATCTGTCATCTTATGAATCGTAATAGGTAGAGAGTTGAAATTTATACAGAGTGTGTATCTATAGCCGCTATAAAATAAAATAATAAAGTAAAAAATCTTGTATGATAGAACCGTTAGTGTGGTAGTCCAACTCACACTTGACCGATTTTATTTGTTTATGTGTTCGAAAGTGAACAAGCTAGACTGTAGTGACCTTTGAATACACATTTATAATATTTTAGACAACAAAAAATTTATGTATCTCATTGTGTATATCGATTCATTGTAACCAAAGCAATAGTGAACTACGCATATCATATAACTTTATTGAGTCTTCTTTAGTTTCTTAACTATATAAAACAAATTAAATGCTATTCCTTGGTAACCGCATCACTTGAGAACGGGTGGACCGATTACGCAACATTTTTGGTTACTTGTAAAAATAGTACCAACGGATGAGTTTTTACTAAAACAAAATTGAAAGTAAGCAATAAATGGAGAATTTGGAAAAGTCAAAATTGCTTAAAAGCAAGTCTGTAATTAAACATTTCCAGTTTACAATGTAGTGCCTATTTTAATAGATTAGCAATTAAAGTCAATACTGTATATACATAATATTATATATGTATATACTGCCTCCGTGGCGCAGCGGTAGTGAATGCGACTGCTGTGCATGAGGTCTCGGGTTCGAATCCCGGGTCGGGCCAACAAAAAGTTATTGGAATTTTCTGTTAAGAAATCTCAATACGAGCCCGGAGTTAGGAAGTTGGTGGTGTTAGACACCCCCGTGCCTCGGAAAGCACGTAAAGCCTTTGGTCCTGCGCCTGATCTCTCTCCGGTCGTGTCGGATTACCCGTCCCATCGGATCATGAGAGTTAAGGAACAGAGAGTGCAATTGTGTTTGCGCACACACTTGTGCACTATAATATCTCCTGCGCAGATGGCCAGTCTCCGTTAAGACAGGCCGCCATGACCGAAATTCGGTCTGGAGGACATTACATAATATTGCTTTACGTTCACACAAATTTTAACTATAAACGTTAAAATGAAACAATCGAAACGGATTTTACTATGGTTACATTATTACCAGACGTGTTTTTATATGATCAGATTTTTTATAGTAACATAGAATTTATCAATAAATCAAGATGGCAAAAAGTATACCAGCCCACCTCATCGATTATCGTAACCTATACGGTTATGAACGCTTATAAAACAAGTTGTATCATTTGGGTATAGCCAATCCTTCCAAGGAGATGCGCCATCAGCGCACACGGCATGAAATACTTTGACAGTCACCCTTGCTAGCAGTACAGCGCTTCCTTAACCTTTTGGGTCACACCGGCGACCAGACACAATAAATTTTTAATTATGTCTGGTATTCCAAGGCTTCACATGTTATGTCGGTTTACGGCACAATACAATGCAAGGTTGTTTGACTGTAATCCTTTGTAGAGTGGAGTGGAGGTACTCGTCGTCCGGACGAGTTACAGTTTGAGCGAAAGCCAAGAAAAAATGAAAACCTTGCCGCATTTGGCACTTTTATTTTGTATGCGAAAACAGTATCAAAATTAGTTGCATAAAAAGGGAGTAATCAATATTTTTAATTTAGATTTAAGGTATAGTAGCTGTAGTGTGGATAACTCTCTATTTCCCTCAGACAGCTGCATTTATAGCAGTTACGTCACAATTTGTAACATGCAATATCAAATATCATAAAAAGGATTTTTATGATATTTGATATTTACTACTACTAACAGATTAGAACCGCTTGTATCTTAATTATTATTGGGTAGATATAAAATTTCTTTGCGTTTTATAGTGCCGGTCTTAAATAATAAAAAGTGTGTCTACTACAGTATTGATAGAATCTACCTCCGTAGTCATTAAATGACTGTGGAATTGGATACGACAGTCTTGAATGAAACTTTTCTTATGTTGGCCGAAATATTGTGTCCATGCCAAAAAGATTTTAATGTCGATGCTAAAATCGGTCAGTCAATTTGATATTTATATTGGTAGACATTCGAATTCCAAGCAAATTATTGACATATTTATATGTATAATTACTATAGTAAGTGCCCTCGGCTTCGCCTAGAAAATCCCATGGGAACACATACCGGAATAAAACTATCCTATATGTTAGCCCAGAATTAGTCCATTGGTGCCAATTTTCATGCAAACCGGTTTAGGCACGCGTGTTTGAGTAAATATAAATATGGAAACATCTTCCCAAAAATTAACACTTTTAATCTTCAAAGGTTGCAATCGGGCGTTAACTAAATTGTCCGTAAATCAGTAGGCACATATTTAATTATTATAAAAACTGTTGCTTTATTCAATAACAGAATACTAGATATATTACTTACCATATATAGTATATAATAGACTGAATCCAAATAAAATCACCCACTTTATGTGAAACACCATTTTTCCAAATTAAATGATCAAACAACGCTTCTATTTCACCTACTCGTCAATACAGACTCGTGCAAAACCATTTTCAAGTATGCTATAATAACAATACAGCTATACTCATTATAATATTTATATCTGATTGGATTACGGATCTTTGTGGATCGCGATTGAGCTGTTCGCCGAGTTGGTATTCAATCGCAATATGATTCACAGAATCGGTACTAAAAACATATCGAAATAAAAAACTTATTGTTCATTTAAATCGGTGGTGTAATCTTCTCAATAGATATTAGATCATTATGTTTTCTGACGTTGGCCTTTGTATTATGTTAAAGATAATTGTTTTAATGATAATGGAAAATTTGGGGATTTAACGTATGTAGGTATATTATAATAATATAGCTGAAGAGTTCGTATGTTTGAACTAATCTTAGGATAATCGAACGGATTTGGAGAATGTTTTATTGCGTCACGTTATAAGACATATTATATCATCGCGTCATCACACTACAATATATCCACAAATGTCATCTAGAGTGAAGTGAGGGAAGCCGCGAGGCACAATTAGTTGTAAAATATTACGTAGGTATGTTATGATAATTATAGGCCATGAATTTTCTGAAACTAAATTTACGAGAGGTATGGACTTACTTCAGACTTTGAACGTATTATGTCGCTTGGCTGCCGCTGACTGTCCTACGACCATCTTGGAGAAGAAGGTTGGCAAATATTGGTTCCTACGATGATAGGGTATTTCATAGTTCTTTACAGGGTATGATGTAAGAAGAAAGAAGGAAAGAAAATTCGTTTATTTGCCACAGACACAATACAAAAGAAAATTGAGAATCAAATAAACAATCTTATACACGACATCTGTGACAAATTGGTACGCACTCAGCATATTATGCTGTATTGTGGTCGATAGGTTTTTTTTGTATTTGTGCGGTGGTGAAAGCATTTATGGAGTACTGCCGCATATTCAATGTTCATAATAATAAAGTTTCTGCGATACAGAAATGCTTATAAACACAAAAACGCCAATATAAAAAATTATTTTGCGCATATGCAAACCGCAATATTATAACGTAGTTTACGAGGAACTTTGCTTAGATATGCGTCACGAAGTTAATTGAATTATTCATAGAAGGTAAGCTCTTGAACTTTGATAGAGGGGACATCCGTGAGCTCTATTATTGATTGATTATGTTTATTGTACATGAACTACTCTTAGCACGACATATATGTTCGTGATTAGAAACATATTTTTTCTACTAGTAATTTTTTTTCTTAAATAATGTAACTGCCGCACAAGGAATAAATCCTTTGCAGCGGGGGAGTTTACAAACATTTAAACAACGGACACAAAGAACACCCAGACTCGGAACAACCATTTGCGGAACATAAAATTTTTGTCCCGTGTGGGTTCGAACCTGTAACACCTGGCATAATGGCAGTGGCGAGTCGACTACTTAAACTACAACAGTATTTGTAAAAACGGGCTTTGTAAAAGCTACCATCCGCGGGATTGTGCCTGAACGCCTTTTAGGCCGAAGCCAGCCTAGCTGAATTCGACAAGGATATGCTGACTCCATAGTTGTGCTAACTTCCGGGGTTCGTACCGAGTATCAGGTGCCTCTAAACAAAGTGACTTTACCAGGCGTGCTTCACTATGTAAGGCGCAATGCAAAGCCCATTTGGATTGCGGAGATCGGTGTTGTTCATATTTACGTGAGCATCACGGCTCCGATATCCGTATCTACCTCAATTCGATGCAGTTTTGCTCGTTACAATATCGTCTTGCGATCTTTCTGCCTCTACCTTGGTCTTATGGTCCTTAAACTATTTAATGAAGTTGCTTTTAGATATTGTTTATAGCAATTGGTCAAGCTGGTTTTAGTACAATTACAAGCTTTCAGCTAGCGTAACTGCGTGGCACCAATATTATGTGATAAGTAATCATCTTTACAATATAGCTAACAAAGTTAATAATATTTATCTCCTTTCTCTACAAAAAAGGAAAAATACAGTTCGCAAAAGGCTTGTAAGCTTAAGTTACGCTGCAAGTAAAAACTTAACTAACGACTACACACAACCACACACACATACACACACGCACCACACACATAAACACACACGCACATAGGGCCGTTTTTAACATATAATTCTCAATTTAGAAGCCAAAGGTAAGTACAGTATATTACTGCAGTTGAAAACCCTTCAGCTTACCCTAGAGCTTCAATAGAAAACATGAAGGTTGTATTTTAGCTGATGCTAACCATCCTCTTTGTACGAAGTGTATTGATACGCGTACGCGTGAAGTGTTGCGGATGCAATACATAAGGCATATTTAACATATGCTGATAGTTGTCATGAGATTCGGTCTTTTTAATGTCCGTTGCAAGACTTTCGCAGAAGCAGAATTTTTCTTTGAATTGTTTAGGCAGCTGACATGTCATACTGTTATCAAAGCCACTTGAGGTATTTCAGCAACCTTCTCATAAACCTGTTATTATTATTTTGTATGCCAATCCAGAGTAAACGTAGGTACATGGCAATGTCTTCGGTCCCTTTGTAATTTGTAAAGCAGTTCTTACTTATTTACTTTTATATTTCTTTCTTCACGGGTATTTTGCCTAAGGAAAATATTTTTCCTTACAGAGTCTTAGACGGGGACATGGGTCAACCTACATCTTTTTAAGATAGGCTCTTAGCGCTATGTTTCACGATACGAGCTTATATTACTTCTGGATAAAGTAGCTATCTAAAGGTGGAATAATTATTAAAATTGGTTGAGTTGTTTCGGTGTTTATGGAATACAAACAAACAAATTTTTCGTCTTTACACATAGTATTAGTGTACACAGAGTGTTACGGTATCTGCGAGCAGATGACAGAGCTGTCCCGAGGCAAGTTTTAGGATAAAGCAAGATTAAATTAGGGCGGCCTCCCCTTACTTGCTTCTAAAATATACCAGGAATTCTAAAATATGCTAATATATGACTGCATGGATGACGTAGTGCGTTAAGTTGTTGGTTTGATCGTCACACGGGTCAAAAAATGGTGTGATCCACAAATGGTTGTACTGAGTCTGCGTGTTCCTCGTGTCCGTTGTTTGAATGTTTGTAAAGTTCCCCGCGACACTGGAATTATTCCTAGTGCGGGCGTAATCTTCCATAAGAAAATGACAATAAATGCAAGACCATAACTTGGAAGGTTTGGATAACTGTATCTGTCTAATTTGTCGATGGTAAACAGCCATGCTGGTTGGCACTGCACTCCTACAATATCTTTAGAATCAGTTGAGCTAAAATATTATATCATGTATAAAATAATTGGGAAAGAGACACCACGCCTCCTTGGATTGCTCACCCCAACTATGGCAATAGAAAAAGATTGACAATGCTGTACTTTTCTGATAAGGGACAACCGCGTCGTCGATATTCGCATTAGAAGTACGATCTCTTCGTACTGGCAGTACTCTTCTAACACAAAATCCTAACAAATATTATAAACGCGAATGTGAGTTTGTTTGTTTATCTGTTACGCTTTCACGCCTTAACTACTCGAACAATAATCATGAAAATTTTCAAACACGCTAACAGGGGTACAGAAAAATGCATAGTACCCTATGTATTTTTCTTTCGTGCGAAAAAGATGTACTGTTCACGAGGGATACAAATTTATTGGTAAAATCTAGATTATTGCGAGGCAGCATCTTCATTTTGCTCAACTCGAACAATAAACCTGGTCGGTGGTCCTTAACGACCGGCAGTTTAGCATTCATGCACGCTTACCAAACCAACTATAGGTGGTCTAATTTCATTTTGGTTAAAAATGTTACCGCCAACAATACCGGGTTTATCTGTACTTAACTTGTCTCTTAAATTAAAAACATTAGTATAATGTATTTATAGTTTTTCTGATAATTATAGGTACTTGATAATATTTAAGTCGGACAATTTTTTTGTAATTCACTAACATTTTAGTTACTTGATTCGACGAAAAAATAGTTAGGTATATGATAATATGCATTTCTATTCTTTTTCTTTCTTTTTAACACGCTTTTATTAGCTTCATACGTATGTTAGTATGTATGTAACGGAAACTTTGAACATGATTTTAATCCCCTTCAAAACATCGGATTAACTCGAAATTTGGCATACTTATCAAGGACCGATGACAATACAATAATTTAGAAAAATATAAAAGCAATTAAAATAAATAATAGTCTGTCTCTTATAATACAGGTCCTATCCTAGTTTAAGAGACTGGGTTTCAAGATAATTGTATACAGATTTCCAGCTATAACGGATCTTCAAAATTGTTATGTTAATTGTTTTATTGTAACTCCTTTAGCATATACATATAAAATGTATCTGTGTATAATGTGTATCTGTAACTTATTGGATTAATAAAACTGGTATAATAAAAATAAAAATTGAAAAACAAAAAAACACGCTTTATTAAAAAAGCAAACTAAAATGTAAAAATAATTTAATCATTTTCATATAATAAATCGAGGGCTGGCTTATCAAAATATCTTAAAAAGCACCCCACGTTTTTTGCATAAAAATTATTAAATTATTTTTTACATTTTAGTTTGCCTTTAGTAAAAAGTTTACTACCGCACTAGGATTAGATAATTTCTGAGTCGCGGTAGTCTTTACAAACATTCACACAACGGACATGAAGAACACGCCAACCGGCCACAACGATGTGTGGTTCAGACAAAGAGTGAAGCTATTGTCACTTAATAATTAGTTTTAGATATTATGCTGCTACTAAAATTCCTAACAGAAACGCAATGACATTTTGCTCAACTCGGTCAACAAACCTGGTGCCTTACGATTGACAGTTCAGAATTCATGCCAGCTTACAAAACCAACCAGGCAGTCTCATATCAGTTTGTTAACAATCTTTCCTGTCTACAATCTACACGTGTTTACCCGCAGTACGGGTATTATCTGAACCTAAGTTGTATCTTAAACAATTAGGTATTAACCTTATATCTTTATCTATCTTTCTGATAGTACTATTTTAATACCTAAAATATTCCGCGGACTGCATTCTTAGTCACTCTCTTTCGTTATAATAAATTGACTGGACGTATAGCGAATTAAGTAAAGAAAAAAAATAATATTGTAAGTTAATCATATAATAACGTAAGTACTTACTGTTTTATTATCAAAGTGACAGCATATTTGCACGAACTAAACTCAGATTATATTTAACAATAATTAAATTTTGTATTAAGTATATAATATTGTAACAAAGAAGTTAATGACCAGTTTTGACAACTATCAAGGTAAACTTATCCAAAAAATAAATCACATGCTATCTCGCTCTTGTTAGGGTAAATAAGAGTGATGGCGAGACGATCCGTAAGGATGAATCCCTAAGGGGCATCCGTTAATTACGTGAGCTGCTTTCTTTTAATTTAGTCTCCTCCCTCCACCTTGGTGAGATTTGGTGGGAACCCCGTATCCTTACGTGAGATTTACGTTATAATTGTTGAAAGACTAAATAGAGTACCTATAGAAAATAATCGATATTGTCCATGCCATTTTTTCTTTCTTTTAAAAATCCTAAACATTTCTTTACCTTTTTCTTATTCTCGAAGTAAATGATTTTAACAGGCATAAGATTTTTTTAACATACAAAATGGGATATTCTAAGAAAAGTAAAAGCACTTTTTTATTTTTTTTAAAATACATATTATATATGTTATTCAAAAGTTGACGTCATATTTTCAATTATGCCCCACCCTCCCCCCAGTTTAAATGAGATGATGAGATTTTACTGGACCCTCCCCCCTATTTTGAGCTCACGTAATTAATGGATATCCTCTAAGGTGTCACCATAATTATTTTAGACTTAGCCACCACCTCCAAATATAATTTATCTATAAGATAAAAGTCTAGCCATCGCTCTTCTTTAAACGAACATGAGTAAGACAGCATGCGATTTATCAATCGGATATTTTTAACGTGATAGTTGTGAAACTGGCCATAAGTGTATAGTATTCTTCGGCATGGCTGTTAATTGCCACCGTGCCCCAATTGACAAATAGCATTGTCATGTTGAATAGCAATGCTTATTCTTTGCGCTACAATACCAGCCTTCTGGTAATAGGAGTTTATTTAAAGTGTACCTATATGTACAGTATTAAATAATATTTTATATCGGTATATTAATAATTGCAAGCGATCATTAAATAGTTAATTATCGCTTGCTTATCGGTAAAGGAAAACATCGTGAGGAAACCTGCATGTCTAAAAGTTCTCCATAATGTTCTCAAAGATATGTGAAGTTTGCCAACCTGGCCAGCGTGTTGGATTATGGCCTAACCCTTCTCATACTGAGAAGAGGCCCGAGGGCTGATATTATTATATACATTTATTAATAATAATTGTAGTAGGTAATATTTGATGACCGAACAAGAGCTTATTTAAAAAAATATTTTAGGTATCTATTTCGTTACTGTTTGGATATTACTGTTACGAAATAGTACGGAACATTGAGAAGAGCTAGTAGGTAGCGCTTATCCTACAAAATAAGTATAATGATATACCGAATTCTCTGCTGCCGCGGTGCCTACTCCTACGGGGATGTAGGTGTGATACTTGTGTACTAATTTCTGCAAATAGTTACTGAATGCATAGATTAATTCAGTTATTTGAATGCCTTTAGTTTAGGTACATTGTTGAGTCGAGCCACCATGTACTTACAAGAAAATTTAAAGTATAAATATAAAACAAGGTAAATTTCACTTCACTTACCGTTAAAAACATATTCTGAGTGCCTAGTGCGAATTTGTTTCACGTTAACGCGATCGACACGTTTATGACGTTCGGCGCTCCGATTGGTCCGCTCCAAGCTCTTAACCAATCAGAGAGCCAAACACGATAAACGTTTCGATCGCTTTAACGTAAAAACAACTTGCACTAGGCACCCAAAAGGCACAGGCACGCCATTATAAGCTCATTTCACTATAAATAATGTGTATTTTCCAGTTCTAACATGAAGCTAATAATATTTGTTGCAATCTTGGCACTGCTGGCACTGACAGGGTGTGATGCGGATGAGCAATGGTTACAATATTGCTCAGTTAAAGTATTACAACCGATGTTGTCCAGTTTTTGTGAAAGACCAATCGATGTAGCAGGTAAGTAACAATCGACCCTTCAACGAAGAAATGTTGTGGTAGCCATTTTGCCAAAAATTTGTCATTGATGTAACTTTATTCAGTTTTTCTAGCTGTGTATTTAAAATGTTGGTATTCGCAAAAAGAATTTGGTTTTTACTACCCAGAAAATAGCGCAGCATAAAAACACCTTTATTTTCAAAATTATTTTGCCAATAATACTTCAACACATCACAAATGTTGTATAGATTTATTTACAAAAAAAAAGTATATATGTATGTTTATTCATTGTCTAGTACCCATAGTACAAGCTCTGCTTAGTTTGGGCTAGATGGTGTAGTGTGTATGTGGTAGAATATTATATTATTATATATTAATATAGATATAATTTGATAATTATAGAACATATAGAGCTAAAAAACTATGTTCAGCTATCATGGTTTTTTTATTATAGCTCACAAAATAAAGAATGGAAAGAGCAAAGTAAAACGGACTTTTCGTTTTTTGATTCTCATGAAAAGTTGTATTCTAGCTTTTACTGCATTTCATCTTAGAAGCGTCGAAGTGATAGCTGCCTGACGGATACTTTTGTAGTCTATATAAAGCTACTGAAAATTTACTAACAGAAAAAGCAGCTTATTTTTGTTTGACTTCACACGTAAGCAGTACCTATCTCTATTTTTGTGGTAAACTTTTCAGTCTTGCCACAAAATGGTATAGAATCTAAACATCTATCTTTTATTCAACTCTTATTTATTATTTCGAAATGACAATCTAGTAATAAAGCCTGTGTGTCCTAGATGAGTCCTAGGAATAATGTCGCATAAACATTTAAACAACGGACACAAATACTAATAACCAAAACTTATCGATAAGTATATATGTTGTTTATAGATGTCTTTATTTCTAAGCTAAGCTTGCTCTGAAAAATATGTGACTGGTATACCTAACATGGTTGTTATCAGATGTGTCAATTTCAGTCAATACTTTATTCACCGCTTTCTAAGGAGCGCTTCAATGGCGTACATAAATGTTATATTTTAAGGGTTGTAACTATTATTAATTTATATGGGCTATATTTTATACATAAATCTTTTAAATACTATTACATAATATAAAAGTGTATCATAGATGGAATAAATAGTTCTTTAACTATGTAAATAATGGATGTTACATTTTTTATGTGCGCGAAGCACTCTTAAACTGGATTACGTTTTAATAGAAATCTAATTTACTCATTCTTATAATTTGTACTTTTCTCTATTGTGATCTGTATTTTTGAAATTAGGTACACACAGCGACACGTGACTTTGAACTATTAGAAGTTGAACGCTGCGAATCATGCGAGAGAGTGCGTTATATTTTTGTTACGCTCTATCCTTACCATTAGTGGTGTCGATGACACTACTATGCACTGTCCCTTTCTGACAATTCTCTATTTTAAATCTAGCGTAGTTATGCGTATATAGGGTGTCTAACTTGATGTGTAGCCGTGTGTACCTACTTAAATATAATTAATTTGTAAAGCTTGTCAGTAGCATTATATAATAAATATTGTACCTAAATCCTGAAATATAAGTCAGTATCTAAGCTTTCCAATAAACTAAATAAATATATAAACATTATTTCGAACCGAAACAAAGGATAACTATACTCGTTCGCGCTTGTTTTACCCGACTCGTGAAGTGATGATGACGTGCAATGCATCAATAATGTTTAGCGAATCAAAGAGTTTAGGGCCTTGCTGGGTAATTCTGTCAAATCTTACTACCAGTCTCACTTGCCGAGCCCGCTGGTATTGGCTGGTATTATTTGCGTTGACAGTAACCATGGCAATAACGGTTAGTTACTATGAATACTGTCATGGCGACATTCGAGTTCGAGATGAGTTTTATAGTATATTAGCATTATAGCAGAATAGCACGGTAGTGCGTTTATAATATACAAGCTCACCCGCACAATTTCGTCTGTGTCACAAAAGAAAATTTTTCCCATTTTTGTAACATTTGTCATTGATGCTCCACTCCTATTGGTCGTAGCGTGATGCTATATAGCTTATACCCTTCCTCAATACAACATTCCAGCTTTCTATCACTAAAAGTTTTTTTCAAATTAAACCAGTAGTTCATGAGATTAGCGCATTTAACCAACCAAACAAACAAACAAATTCTTCAGCTTTATAATATTAGTATAGACTAGTATGGATACCAGGTTGGAAAATATTGATCTCTATTTTGTTCATATTACAGAAATCGACGATAAATGCTGCCTCCAAGTATGCGTGATGGATGAACTTCTCGCCTACTGTTAGTCTTCATTATATAGTTTGAATTTATGGGGATTATTAGACTTTCTGTAAAGGAATCTCCACTGATGTGCAAGTTAATGGAGATTTTTGGATCAACCCACTTATATGTATAGTGATGCTTGACCGTTACTAAGAACAATCGAACTATTCGATTGCTTCGATTATTCAAGTAAATTCTTTGCTTTTCGAATATTTTATAACCATGTGCAATTCAATTGTTATTCAGAGCAACTAATGATTAGCAGAAATAGAGCATCAATAGAACATTATATAATAATAAAAGAGCATAGTTATTATATATTTTTATTTATTTTGTTTTCGGTAATCATCTTCATAATACATTACAGTTTATGAATGCCATAATACCAAATCCTATCAATCTATTATACCCACCATCACGTAAAACAGTTCTCGGCTTCAACTCCCCTGTACCAAGACTAAGCAGACTTTATAATAAGTTCGACAAACAAGTTGATATGCTTAGGACCAGTCTTTATAAATTTAAGAGCCAGGTTCACAACAGAACTAATTACTATTAGTTACCTAATTAAATTAAGCTGTGTTAATTATTTATTAAGTTTTATGAACTGTAGTATATATATGTATATTATAACTGTATGTATATTAGTGTTTGTTAGCTGTGTGATTAATTTTATTTTATTTTAAATTACCAAATTTCACTGAAATATTGTAACATCATTATTTTCTTATAATCTGATCTGAGTTAATACTTAAATCCGAATGTTGTCCGTAAATGCTGTGTTTACCGATTGATATTGTGCACCCATACCTTATTTGTTATGAATGTATTATTTGTAAGAAATGTGTAACAATTGTAGGTAAACCTATGAATAAATAAATAAATAAATTGTTTTATTTGTTTTATATCCATATTTGATAATATAATATAGTGTAGGACAGTTGGCCAGCGCAAAGCGGAATTCTAGCGCAAAACTGGGCTTTCGGTTACGGTAAAGGTTTAAGAAAAAGACATAACGCCTATATTCCTTAACCTTTTGAGATGCAACGGTATACCGGCGGCCAAACACAATAGGTTTTTTGATGATGTCGTGCAATTCAAGACTTGACACAGCCTTAAAGATTTGCTCTCTCATATTAATCCTAACTGGTTTGAGAAAGAAGCTTGATATGTTATGTCAAAAATTATAAATAATTATAAACAATTATTCTTTGATAATTCTTTATTGACACAAATTAAGCTACATTAATTTAAGTGAAATTCGGCTTCTTTACACTATTCTTATATACTTCTCAGTAAGTATTCTTGTATACTTCACATGCTTAAAGGGGATTGCCAATCGTGGACAGGTCATTTAGCTAACAATATGATATCAATTAAATACTTCACATCAGTAAAAAGGGGAATATAAACCTACTTTTGTATCAGACTTTATATTAAGATAGGTTTCTATACGTTATTGAAAAGGGTAATTAATCAAATAAAACAACATATCTTTCATGAATATTTTATTAACCAGACTCATATGTAAGTAGTATATGATCAAGAAACTGGGCAGGTGGATTAATGTGCTCTTGATACCTTGCCCAGTGTAAACCATATTATGGTCATTATGTGAGCGCACCAACCGACTGTTCTACGGCCCACTATGCAATTGCAATAATAATGTTTTATTGCTTCCCTCCCTTTAGTATTATCTTCATAAATGATATAAACAAAATATATTTTCCTAGTTATATGACTACGTTGGATTCTACCACGCAATGACCTGCAATACCAAAAGGAGGGGAAACCGTCCAGTAGGTTGCTGGCAGTATTCCTGCACAATTCTATTGTGTAGGAACCATCGCCTCTTATGTGTTCCCCATAATAGGAGCGTGCTTGTTTTAACTGATAAGCTTTTTGTTGTGTTAACTTACATGAAGATTTTAAAAATAAACGAGAAATAAATAAAGATATTCATGGATTTATTTTTTTCATATCATCGTGTCCACGGATGACCAAAAGTCATCATATGTCCTTTCACTTGTATGTCATGGGTGACTATTAATTTCGAATTGGTTAAAAAGTGATTATAGTCTACATATTTTCATTATTCAATAGTTTTACTTTTTATTTTTCTTTATAATGCCTCTAGGTGCAGCGGTACTAAATGCGACAGCTGAGCATACGGTCGCGGAGTCATGTAAAGTTTTAACCTTTTGACCGCCACAGTCGTATACACGACAAAGTAAAATGTGTCCAGCACGCCACGGTCACGACTACATGACAAATTAAAGGATGAAATCGTAGCTTGACGCCGAGAGCACGCTTTTACTTTTTTGACGTGGCGGTCAAAGGGTTAATAGGATTTTCTATCAACAAAGTAGTGGTTAACAGTCTCACTCTGTATATGGAACCCAAACTTGGTAACTATAGACCAAAATCTGCGTGTAATTCAAGTCCGAAAACCTCTTTGGTGTAGAGACGAGTAAAATGTAGATGTAAGATGTTCGGTATATTTAAAAATGCATACTATATTCACATTTTTATTGTTGTAAATCCCTCTTTATAACAATCAACAACAAAAACAAACTGTTCTTAATATATAAAGGAAAACGAGAAATTACTGGGATTGATCTAAGGGCAATAACTGACGAAGTCTTTGACAAGACAAGGCTTCATGCAGCACATCTCTATCAGGTTGTATGAAGTATCTCTCTTCATCGCGTGGCCTTTCCAGTTGTGGACTTCTTGGTGAGCGTGTTGTAGATCTGTGGACAAAAATACAGATTCAAAATCATCCATTTATGACATAGTAAGACTAGCTCGTTAGTATAATATTAGACCTTTATAATCTGTCTTCCTGTTTGGCACGGGCCTCTTCTCAGTGTGATATGGCCATAAGCTACTACGCTAGCACAGTGCGAGTTGTCTTACTTCACATATCGTCGAGAGCATTATAGAGAATATATTTTCCTGTGGCTTCACTCGCGTTAAGATATTATGTTAAGATAGATTTTTTGTATCCTATATGTTATTATGATGTATAAACAATTATACTAAACTTTCACATTTATAATATTAGAAGGATTCTTAGGTACGCAGGTTTTATGACTATGTTATCATTCACCGGTAAAGCGAGCGATGATTAACTAATTAATACGCACTACTTTGAAAGACAGACGTGCATCCCATGGGATCAAATTTCAGACCTCTGCGTGACAGTCTAACGGTATACCATTAGGCTATGACTGCTTCAGCTCTACTATGGAACACTCTGTATACGAATCTGATTAGCACTGGACCCTTTATTAGTGATACTAAGGAATTGGAAACAAAAAACATTTTGAAAAAGGAACATTTTGTGAAAGGGTCATTCTGCGAAAGTGACATTTTACGAAAGGGACATTTTGTAATAGTGACATTATGCGCCCTGTAGATGTTTTGCGAAGTACATTCTGCGAATCCCCCGTGGCATAAGTGCGCGTGTATGTTTGTGTGCAATGGTCTGGTTAAATTTTTGTTATCGGCGTCTCTTACATTGACTTAATATTGTACTATGTAATAGAGGAGACAACTTAGCTAGATTGTTTGTGATACGCGTTAGAGTGCAAGCTTTTTATCTCAATTCGTTTATGACCTTGCGCTTATTACAACGATACGTTTGACTGCAAAACGAACTAAGCAGTATCGCAGTTCATATAAAGGCATTTTAATAGAGGTAAAGTTGACAACTCCCTGGACTTGAAACAACGAACGCAAATGACAAGGCATAACAATTTGTGGATCACATAAATTATTGTCCCGTATGGGGAACGCACCCACATCACTTAGCGCATTGGTAGTGGCGAGGTGACCACCACGCCTTTCTTGCAGTCGATAATTTTAATTTTAAATATTAATAATCTGCTCTCAAAAAGTAAAGCAGCGTTTTTGATGCAAGCTCCCAGTCGGCTTGATTTTTACCAAAATCTTCAATTATTATCGTCATATTACAACCAATATACACAAAGCCTTAACGAATTATACACCTAAGCCTTCCTCATGAATTACTCTTTCTATTGGTGAACTAGCTATAAGTAAATAAATAATTTGCTAAATTTTAAGCAACTACTATAAAATATGTAAGACCTAATGTAGGTCTGTACGTCCACTTAGTTTGCAAATAAATGATTTGATTTGATAAGTATTCGGCTCAGTGAGAAACGCATATATTTTGTTTTGTAAAAATATGTGAATTGATAGGATCAAACTAAAAACAGACACATTAATTATAGATTTAAGTCAGAATGAATTTGGAGAAACACATTGTTTCTTATCGTTTGCAACAATATAAACGATAATACAAATGCCCAGAGGTTATCAGCGGGGAAATACGGTTTTGTTTTGTTAAGAGGTTAAGTTTATCTGTCTGAATTTACGTCTATTATAGTCCTAGCCTTGTTTACAAATTGTCTCATTACTAAGCACGGACCTATTCTCAATTTAAGAAGGATTCGGGCGTCCACCAAACCCAACTGCTCCAGTACGGATTGGTAGACTTCACAAATCTTTTTAAGCGTTTTGAAGAATTCTCAGGTATGTAGGTTTCCTCTCGATGTTTTCTTTGACTGTTAGAGCGAGTGATATAATTAACTATTTTATACGCACAATCTGACTGCCTGGATAGCGTAATGGTTTAAGTGGTCGCTTCATCAATGCCTGGGATGTGGGGTTCAAATCCCACGCGGTACAAAACTTTGTGTGATCTACAAATGGTTGTGCCGAGACTGGATGTTGTTTGTGTCCGTTGTTTGTATGTTTGTGAAGTCCCCCGCAACACGGAAATTATAACTATTGCGAGAGTTCTCTTTTTAAAAGTGAAAATAAAAGACGGGTTAGTATGTCGTGGGATAGGACTTGTGATCTCTGTGTCAGTTCAATGATCTCTCTACCAAACCATGGCTGAGTACGTCTGTCATATAGAGGCATATTGTATTTTTAAATACTACAGTAGCAAGCGCGTAAAATGCACGTACATATTATGTATGATCACCACAATTATTGCCTTGTATGAGGATTGAAACATGGCTGTATAACAATAACTTACTCTGTACATGTTCTGAATTGAAGTAATCCAGGTCTCCGAACTTGCAGACTCGATCTATGGCGTCACCTAGATCTCGACCACACAGCTGTATTTTCTTCCCATGGGGGTGGTCCTCATTAGATGCTGCAGCTAAAGCACAAACTGCCAGGAGAATGGTTATCAGCTTCATGTTTGACCTGTGCAAAAAGCAGTTATGGGTAAATTTGAAAGAACTTGATATATAAAGGACTATTTTGTTTTTTTTTGAGATTTGAGGTTATGTTTGTGGCAATTGTTAGGTCCCAAATCTCGTGCTCCCTATAGAGAAATAGCAAAAAGGTTGATTGACGCTTCCCGTGACTAGAGGGCTGGTCTTTATTTCGCGGAAAGAATAAGCATTGCCATTCAACGTGGCAATGCTGACAGTCTTCTGAGCTCACTATCGACTGTGATGCGGAGGAATCGTATGACGCCTATTGAACGGGTTTTATGTTTAGTCTTCTTTAACATTTTAAATTCTGTTTTATAATATTTTAGGTATAAGTTAGTCCCAAATTTGATTCCTATGTCAACCAAAGTCTCACTGGCTTGCTAGGTATAGGTATCTCAGTCGCAGCAGGGGATCTGAAAATGGTGCTCGGTAGACGACAGCAAACAGTACGGCTCCTATGCGATTATGTTAAATTTTTTAGTACTACGTGAGCAATAATAAAATATTATTTAATTTTGACGTTTTTTTTTCGTCTGTAATTCTATAGGTAGTTATGTGTTTCCAGGCTCGTTCACATTTAGTTTAATGGTACTTGATCTAAGTTCAAAGTTAACCATAACTTAAATAATTACCATAAACTTGAAGGTGACGAAATACTAAGTTAATTGATCCTGTCACTTGAACTTACTTGGTTCAAGCAGCCCGTGAGATCTCACACGGACATCACACATGTATAAGATTTTACCCCATATAAACCAATGTATCCTAGCATCAAGTCATTCTTTTGTCAACTGTTCAACAAGACTGTACTCAACTTGTGTTTTTAGTTAAATAAAGTATTTATTTCTTATTTGTGTGTTTATATTTGACTAGGTACTAATATTATAATGAGAAAAGATTTGATTTTTTGTTTGTAAGAATTTAACTGAAAACAACAAAACCGATTTTAAAATTTCTTTCACCATTAGAAATCTATGTTATCACCGAGTAACAAGCTATATTTTATTTAAAAACAGTCCTGTTATTACATAACCTAACCTACTTATAAGCGAGCGAAGCCGCCAGCAAAAGCTAGTTACTAATATTCTTAGTCATGTATTTACTGTTAGTAGATTCGTTAATATAACAATAAATTGGTGTTGATTAGCTATTATGTACTCATGATGGTGCTTTAGTAGATTTATTCCTTTAAAATAAATCCGCAAGTAATATAGCAGTATACATATATCAACCACTATATTTTGACGTTCATAAGTGTTACTTTGTGACATAAATATTTCTTCATTTTATTTAATTTGTAATAGTAGTTAAAATAGATATTTTCGTAGCAAGCATAAAGTACCTACCTATTTCTTTACGCATGCATTACTATGCTATATTATAAAATTTTATCACTTGTAATGTTTTCCCGGATATATGTAGATATAGTATGAATATTATCAGTGTTAGTCATACACTAATAAAGCTTTTTAAAACCAAGATAAAATAAAAGTTATAATATACACGCTAGAAATCAAAATAATAACTAACACCTTTAGTTATATTCTAAGCACTGAAAACGACATCAAAGCATAAGCTTTTGACCATTTTGGTTGATTAGTTACTCATTAAAGTTTGTAGCGATACCAAAGTAAATTGTTTTCCATCATTATATGGTATTAGTACTAAATAGGTATTTAGGTCACTACTGCTCTCAGCGTCAAAATGGCGAATATCAATCAAATCTTCATAGTAGCGATATCCAGTCCATCGTACTAGTGCTATTGTTATAGATGACATAGTAATAGGGGGTAGGGACATTTGTTAGTGACAAACAATAGTAAAATACAGATTATTTAACAGATATAAGACAATCAACAAAACAACAATAGGTATAGGGGCTTCTAAACAGCAATATCTTACTGCATTATGTGGCTGCAATATCTTTATAGCTGGCCAGCTCAATAACATTTGGACGCATTCAAATGTTTTTTAGCTAGTTATCCAATAAATTAAGTTTGGAATGTCGACCATTCCAAACTTAATTCTTTGGACAGCCAAATAAAATATATGGCGTTTATTACTGGCCAGTATATTGCAGCCACACATAGGAGTGTAACAGTCATTATATTAGGATCCTTATAAAAAGAAAAAAGGATTTTCTTACCGAGTGATGCACAACTTGTGACGTGAGACTGTGCCGACGAATCTGGGGCATGACTTTTATACGCCGAGTAATTACTTCCCTATTTATTGAACAACAGGATGTACTTATTAACCTCTTTTAACGATTCACCTATTTTTGAATATAATTGGTTTATTAGAGACGGACTTTTATTAGAAGCACGTGCCACTTGGCGTAAATAGACATTGTTTTTAAAAATAGTCTCGTATGTAATTGTTTTGTTTGTATGATAGTTTGGGAGTGTATTGGACCAAAAGGCTCCATTTAAGTTAAAATATGTCGTTACAAATCAAATCGAAAGATTTATGAAGTCAGTATTGGCTAGAATAAATCTTGTTTTGAGTGCAAAATACGCTTTGTTGACTGGAATTTAGTTTATTCACAAAAAATATCACATTTTGAAGTGTCATATAGAGGACTCTATAATCAATTTCATATTTAATCGTTTACGATATGGGTTTACATAAGGTCTTATAATTTATGTAGAATGGTATCACCATAATTAGCTTTTCAACTCTCGACACAGGACCTTTGCATGCCTTTTTATTCTGAAGTAATCACAATCTAAAGACAAACACAGCAGACATGTGATAGTCACATGTCGAGTTGCGTGAATCGTCAGGTCTTGATGTCGATTTCGATGCTACAAATATAAAAATAAAAAGAATCGCAGTATGAGTAATCCTAGAGACTAGATTGTGTTTTATTGTTCTTTAAAATATATCAAAATATAGTATTTTGTTCATTACAGTTAGTTAAAATCAAAGCTGCTTTTGCATCGCCGCTATTTAATAAAATTTTAACTACAATGGTAAAACTCCACTACAAAAATATATTATAAAAATACGCAATAAACTATTTGAATTTGAAAAATCATTTACAATAAATCAAGAATTAAAATATCTGTTGTTAAATGTATAAGTGGTATTTTATTTAGACATTTATATTTCGATGATAATTGTAATAATTCTATAGTGGTAGAATGTCGTTTTTAGTTAGTATTTAGTTCCGTAACAGCTGAGCTGCGTACGCGGAAATGCACTGATGGAAAACGTTCGAGTATTTAACGGGTAGCTCGCCCTGACACCCAAACCCGCCCTTTCTGTGTATCGCCATGTAGTCGTAACAGTTTACTTCACCATCACAGTTGCAGTCCTGGAAAATTATTAAATAGCTATCATTACACAAACATTTTTTATATTGCCAACTCCCGCTTTGTGAATTATACCTGTCTCAAACAATGAATACAAACAACACCCAGACTAGAAACAACCATTTGTGGATCACACAAATTTTTGTCCCGTGTGGGAATCGAACCCACAACACTCAGCGCAGATGACTGCACAGATGGCGCAATGGCTTAGATGATCGCCTTCCACTGCCACTGCGTCGAAAGTTGTGGTCTCGAATCTCACACGGGATGAAAATTTGTGTGAGCTACAAGTGTTGCCATTAATTTGTTCTGCTCTAAGTCTGGACGTTCTTGTGTTCTAAATAAGGCTTATCGAGAGTCGTCTATAAAAAAAGGTAATTTATTATTATAGTGAAACTGATATCTCAATGTGCCATTGTTTATTACTCAGAGCTCTCAGCAGCTCAATAGCTCAGCTTTTCTTACTGAAATGCTCCATCACGAATTTTAATAGTCTATTTAGTCTATTGTATGCCATATAGCATGCCTTAGCAGTGCTCTGGTGACATGTAAATAAAGTCACACTAGCCAAGCTCAATAAGTTTTTCACGAAGTCTGATTTTAAAATAGCAGTTTTGCTATTTACCAAGTATGTCGTTGATAGTAAAACAAATAACTTTTCAGCAACTGAAAAATAACCGGCACGTCGCGCGTCGGGCGAAATGAATCGACCTTAAAAAAAAATAGGTTTCATAATTTATGGTGAAAATCCTGTATAGCCGAGACATCGGGCGAAGTAAGACGTTCTAAACAAAAAATAGATTGTTGTATCATGTTTGGTGAAAGTCCAATAACCAATCGGCTCCAAAATATATCACCAGCTCATTTTTTTTGACTATTATTATAATTATTTTGTAGATAGTCTTCCAATGCATCTAACTTATTTATGCTACAACGTGTTGCATGATGCAGAGACGTTTATATCATAAACCCGTTACCTGTGGGAATCTGCTCATGTATGCTTGCACGGTGCGCGCTGCGCAATGAGGGTCGATCGTGCAGCTCGCGCAGTCTGGGTCACTGGCGCAGTCGGGGTACTCTGATAACAATAGTTACGGATAATGTAAATTATATACAGGGTGTCCGGTAATTAATGGATAACCTTGAAATGTCTTATAGTAGAACTGAAGGCCGTTCAGAAAAAGTGAGAAAAAAAAAGAAAAATATTTATTAAAAAGTGCAAGCTATTATAGCATAGCATACTTTTGCACTTTTAGCATAATTAGTGTTTAATAATAAAACAACAAAAAACCGATAGATTTCATTCATTTATGGTTGTAGTATACAAGAAAGTTATACATGGTAATTAAAATTAAAACACATATCTCAGGTAGTAGTTAGGATAGACTTTTTTCATTTTTTCCTGGACGGCCATCAATTTCACTATAAGACATTTCCAGGTTATCCATTAATTACCGGACAAACTGTATAAGAATGCAAGAATGGCGCAGTGGTTTAAATGGTACCTCGTCACACGCGGTAAAAAAATCGTGTTCTCCACAAATCATTATTCTAAGACTGGTTGTTGTCTTGTTTTTTCCCCTTCGTATACTTTAATTATATACATTCGATGACGACGAAACCCGAAATGGAAATGGCGGCATGACTTGGAACTTGGAAGGAACATAATATAAGAATTCTGATGTAATGTAAAAATTATTATATGTGCTGTTATATTCAATTATATGTATAAACAGAACTAACTCTCAACAACATTATGTAAATAGCAGCGATAGCTTAGTGGGACTAGGACCTAGTGCTCGACTGCCATGCAGGGGTCTCTGGTTCAAACCTAAGGTGCGATCTCCGACTTTCCGAAGTTATGTGCGTATTAAATAGTTTGTGGCGACTCCGCACAGACGAAGAAGTTCAGCCTACCTTTAACAGATGGCGATACAATCGCACTTCACATGACGTCATACTATTCTGCATCGCACAAGTGAAGTTTACACAGCGACTGAGTATATATACAAGCTCCCGACATCAACCGTCGGGCCGCGGCCCGCCAGGCACGATCAACCAGCCTGGTCGGAGGATCCTCCCTTTGTGTTGGAGGGACTTCACACCCTGTTCCTCCACATTGGTGACCCCGACGTGATCATCCAGCACCCGACTTGATTGGAAGCAACCTTCAAGGAGCAGATCAGCAGCAGCAACCATCGCCATCGTCTTCACTTCTCTCACACAGCACTTCTCCAGATGAGCAGTAATCAAGTCGCAGCCAGCCAGCCTCTTCGGCCTCAACAGGGACCACCACACGCCTGCAGCGAACGCGCAGCCTGGTCTTCCCTACGGCCTCACCAGCGTCAAGGCTCAACTCACTGCACACACGGTCCACGCAAGCAGGGTACTTCACTCGCCGTCAACGCAGCAGCTAGCCACGACGCAGCAACTACGCAGCATCAACCCCGACTCACTGTGGGACTCACTGCAACGCAACAACCCCGACTCACTGGGGCACACGCACCGCTCACCGCACTTCGACCCCGACTCACTGGGGCACACGCACCGCTCATCGCACTCAGATCCGACTCACTGAGGTCTAGCGACATACAGTTCCGACTCACTGGAACTAGCGGCATACAGTTCCGACTCACTGGAACTAGCGGCATACAGTTCCGACTCACTGGAACTAGCGGCATCCTACACTGGCACTGGCAACGCTCTTCAGCAGCATCGACAGCTTCTCATCAACTTGATCGACCTTCGGTCTTGGGGGGGAATACTGTGGCGACTCCGCACAGACGAAGAAGTTCAGCCTACCTTTAACAGATGGCGATACAATCGCACTTCACATGACGTCATACTATTCTGCATCGCACAAGTGAAGTTTACACAGCGACTGAGTATATATACAAGCTCCCGACATCAACCGTCGGGCCGCGGCCCGCCAGGCACGATCAACCAGCCTGGTCGGAGGATCCTCCCTTTGTGTTGGAGGGACTTCACACCCTGTTCCTCCACAAGTTAATTATCGTTCGCTTTAACGGCGAAGAAAAACTTCGTGAGGAAACCTGCATGTCTAAGAGTTCTCTATAAGGTTCTTGAAGATATGTGAAGCGACCAGCTTGGTGGACTGTTAGGCCATTAACACTTCTTACACTGAGAAGAGCCCCGTGCCCAGCAGTGGGACAGTATAATACAGGATATTATATTATGTAGAAAGTCTTTTACCGTAGTATCCGATAACTGGACCTCCATGGATAGTCGGTCTACCAGCGTCAATCCAGTAAGGCCGAGTGATGCCGAAGAGTCCACAGACATCACCCGCACAGTTCACACCCTGTTTGCAGCCCGACGTGGCGTGGCAGATGCACTGTAAGCATATCTCAGTCACCGGGAGATCGGTCGCTGGGTTGTTGGATTGCCCTGGTAACGTTAGAACACATGAAATAAATAAATATTCAAAGTTCAGTTTGCGATGTCATCGGCCAATTTGCTAGATTTTAAATTGCTCTATTATACAGACAGTTAAAGTTTAAAGATAATAAACATTTATAAGAACAAATATGTGTTAACAACTTAGGCTGCTTACTGTGTCTGCCATTAAAGTGACAAAACAATGTTAGTTTAGTTAGTTTTTAAATTATTATTATTGATTTATAAATTTACTTAGAACGGTTATACAGATTACATAAGACATGATTATATTTAAGTTGTTGGAAAAATATCGCAGTTCGGGTTGGATGAAGTTTATGTTTCTCTTGTTACAAACACACTTCTTTTTGAAAAGGGTTAACCAAACGGAACACATTGATAGTAGACGAACTCTGTCATGACACTCATGACATCCGAGCGAATTCCAAATTGCAGTGTTCCACTTCGGACATAGAATTATGTTGTGACACATGTTTTGTTACTAGGCGATGCCTCGTCTAAGGTCACCTGCCACCTTAGGACAGTTTTACGAAAAACATAACGATTATACCGTAATTACCTAATAGCTAATGTTGAAACATCTTATAGTAGAACTATTGTGAACCAAATCGAAAAAGAAAAATAAACCAGGTTGTATAAGATATCTAATTTTTGCAGAAGTTTTCGCATAGGTTATAAATATGAAACAAATTATTTAATACACATTTCAGTATGGTAATAATATATGTTATTTTATCTCGTGTAAATACGAGGATATTGCTATTAATATGCAGAAGAAGTAAATTAAATATTCATAAATATTAAATGGGAAACTTTTTTATTATTATTTGAACTTTATATTATTCTGTATTTTAATTAGCCTTTTGTACAGTATTGCTGCACAACACAGACCAGAAATTTGTAAGTAGACTTTGTGAGAAAATTTTCACAGAGCACTATCCTTAAAAACCGTATTGATCCATTATGATCGATTTTACATCTGTATGTTAATCCTAACTATTAACTAATATTATAAATGTGAAAGTTCATAAGGATGGATGGATGATTGTTACTCTTTCACGCAAAAACTACTGAACGGATTTTGATGAAACTTTACAGTATTATTCTTTATACATCAGAATAACATATATGCTAATAAAAAGTCTATGTTAAATCTAACATTAACGTTAACATTAGACTATAAATACTATGAGATGGAATTGTACAGCAAACCCCAGTCCACGGAATAGATAGAAGTAGAATTACGCATCCGAGCTAAAGTGAGCATTATGTTGTTTTCAATAATAATATTGATAAGAATAAGTAGGTATTTATACATTACGAATAAGTAGCAACATGTTGAATGTTTCCTTATAGCTATTATAGCTAATGCCTGTTGCCTCGCCCGCGTAAATCTTACTTATGCATGTATGACATACGAGCTTGTTGCCATCTAATGTGCACTGTGCCGACGTCCATGCAGCAACTGGCGATTTCTTGGCAAATAAAACGTATAGGTACCTAACACTTTGCTCAAGGCTCGAACCTGAGACCACATTCATATCAGCCGCATACACAATCGTTGCGTGACCGAGTGAAGCCATCTATGTTAATATTTCGTTATAAGTGTAATTTTATTATTATTTTTACTAATTTATTTATTAGGTACCTTTCATATTAAATCGGTTTTATTTATTAATCATATCATATAAACACAAATGTAACGTGTACGATAAGTATAACATAATTAATATTATAAATGTGAAAAATTGTGATGATTTTTAGATGTATGTTAGGTACTCAATCACAGATAGACTACGACCTGGATCTTTAATTAAATAGGTACATAGAATTCTTGTTATTCCAGTATGCATTCCTGTAGAAATCGCACAGGTAAAGTAGGAACGAGTTAAAACTAGTAAATAATAAAAACAATAATACTAACAAACATCGGCGGCGCACACAGCGACAAACATTAATATGGCACTTAACTTAATCATGGCAGGTTAAAACGAAAACTAAATAAATATAATTAAATTGCACAAAAATATTGTGGCGTGAGATTATCACGCGCCGCAAAACTTGACTGTGTTTAAAATATATAGTAATATTATTATTATGATTAATATACGTCTAACTGTATGGAATAGCAGTTGACACTAAGTAATGAGTTCACTGATAAATTCTAACTATCAAGTCGGACAACTGAAATCTAATGTAGAGAGAAATCGCGTGACGTTTAGGTATTTCAATTCAATTACTACAAGATATTGTTTTACACATACATATTTATGTATATTATTTTAAGGTAATAATCCTACTTTTATCTATGACGAATTGTAGGATTAATCTACTGTACACAGATTTTACTGTATACCCGGTCTCTCCGTGACCATGGCTGCTGGCAGGAAAATATAAAAAAAAAGGTTTTCAAATCAACCAAGGCAAGATTAGTATACAGTAGTTTAATTTTTAAGTGTGAATATAACACAATATGATGTATTGAATTGCAATTTTATGTTATAACATAAAAATCAAAACTTAACAAACATATCACCAAAAACTTAATAAAAGTTGTTCATCCAAAAACTAAACGACCAACAACTTTAGTTACGTTACGAAGGATCCGAAATTATGCAATAAAATTATATAAATGCACAACTTGCACAAATTAAATAAGTACACTTATGAATTTTAATTACTTTTATTAATTTTATATTTAATAATATCCACATTAGGCTGCCTGTCCATTAAAGCGGAGCGAGGCTGCGGAGCGAAGAAATGGAGAAATATTAACCAATAGTATTGCATAAAATCTTCGCTCCGCTCCAGTATGCAAACCTATTGGTTAATATTTCTCCGTTTTTTCGCGCCGCAACCTTCCTCTTCAATGGACAAGCAGCCTAATTCTGCAATAGAAGATCTCTTATGTTGTAAGGTGCTTAGCCTCGCTGAGCAGAGAAGGCAGCTACACATTGATTGAACAAATTCTCGTAATCAGTTGGCAGCTCGCCGGTGCATCCGTACCCACCCTTCATGTGGATAGCCAAATAATCGTGGCAGTTTACTTGGCCATCCTCATTGCAGTCCTGGAACATTATAAGAGTAAAATATCAGTTCTGTATTAAACTGCCCCACTGCTGGGCACAAGCCTCTTCTCAGTGTGTGAAGGGTTAGGCCATAGTCCACCACGCTGGACCAGTGCGCGTTTGCAGACTTAGCATTTCTTTGAGAAAATTATGCAGAACTCTCAGACATGCAGTTGCACGATGTTTTCCTTCACCGTTAAAGCAAGTGATAATTAACTATTTAATTAATTATTAAATACCAGCGATAGCCTAGTGGGATACCGTTGAACTGCCACGGGTATCGAATTCCCAAGGCGTGCATCCCAAAATTTTCGAAGTTATGTGCGTATTAAATAGTTAATTATCATGGAGCATTAACATATGTTTATTAGCGATCAATATTACAATGTCCTCCAAACCGAATTTCGGTCACGGCGGCCAATCTTAACGGAGACTGGCCATCTGCGCAGGAGATATTATAGTGCACAAGTATGTGCGCAAACACAAGTGCACTCTCTGTTCCCTAACCCTTATGATCCGATTGGACGGATAATCCGACACGACCGAAGAGAGATCAGGCGCAGCACCAACGGCTTTACGTGTTTTCCGAGGCACGGGGGTGTCTAACACCGCCAACTCCGGGCTCGTATTGAGATTTCTTAACAGGAAAACCCAATACGTTTTTTTGTTGGCCCGATCCGGGTTTCGATCCCTCCTGCACAGCAGTTGCATTCACTACCACTGCGCCAGGGAGTCTGTTATTATTATAAGAATTGGTTTAATCTTAGTAAATTGTATAGGACACCAAAGTCACTAAACCTACATCAATTTAGATAAGCTATCTTCTATAGCTGGTGCCACAGGTTTATAAATTTATTTTGTTGCCCCTAGTGGCAGGTGAGGTAGCGATTCACCTAGTGGTTAGTGTTACGGAATAGTTTTTTTTTATTATTGTTATATAAAGACAATTAGGAATCCCACGCTAGCAATTATTCTTAACACATTCAAACATTCAGACAACGGACCCAAAGAACACTCAGACACAGAACAATTTTTGGAGTACACAATTTTTTTGTTCTGTTTGGGGATTGAAAGTACAACAGTCGGCAATGGCGAGGCGACCATTTGAACCATTCCATGCATAAAGTCACTTGTCACTTTGTAAGAAAGAATTCTAAAGAAAATTCACGTTAGGACTGCCGAAATCAATCGGTTTCAGCCTGGCTTCAGGTTGAAGAGTGCTGGAACCAATTGCTAGCAGCTGTCCTTCAGCGGGTAACACCGCTGCCTATCGTGATGGTGTGTTATTAACCTGGTTTTACAGATGGGTTTGTAAACTTCACAGTAAAAATGCTAATAATTAAATTAAACATGTTACCTGCGGGAACCTCTTCATGTAAGCTCGCACGGTACGCACTGCGCAATCAGTGTCATTTGCGCAGTCAGCGCAGTTTGGGTCACTTGCGCAGTCCGGGTAATCTGATAGTATCGTAATGAGGTGGGTTAAAACAAAATAATTAGGTATTTTGTAGTATTCAATTGGCAACGATCAATTAAGGTTAGGATAGAATAGAATACTCCATGCGCTTGCGCCGATCGTAACGGTTTTTGGTTTCGATTCCCAAGTTAGACCTAAGATGGGATTTCAGTTAGGATAATTACAGTTACAGCACAAGGTCTGGCAATATGCCCGGTAGATGGTAGATTAAGATGGTGATAAGCTTCTTTTTACGCGGGACGGAAAACTTATCTTGTGTAATGTGTGTTCAAAACGCTTCTATCCCGTTGGGAATGTGAAATAACATTGTGTAATATAAGTATGATTTCGGGAACTTGTAGTATAAACCTCGCTTGCGGGATTCAGGATTGTATGATAAAACGTGTAATTGAGGACAGTGCCATCTCTTGTCATGTGTCGTAACTTTTTCGTCTCCATGGTGCCGCTACAGGAATATTACTTCAGGTGATTGAGAGTGACATGAAGCTACCAAAGAAGAAAGGAACAATAATTACCTCGTGGTAGTTGGGGATTCTCATTAACACTTTCATTAACAGTGAGTCTGCCAGCGTCTATCCAGTAAGGTCGAGTGATACTGAACATTCCACACATGCTATCAGCACATTTCATGTTCTGCTTGCAACCTGTCTTCGCCTGACAGATGCACTCTAAACACGCCTCGGTGACTGGAGGTGGACCGTTCGGGGAGTTGCCAAATTCTGCTGGAAAAGTGACGTATATACCTAAGTATGCAGAGGTCTTGATCTCATGCAATAGTAGTTAGAAGGGATAGCCTATGTTATCGCTTTAATAGTGTACCAAAGCAGAAAGCTGCGATATCCTACTACTTATTACTAGTTCTAGTTACTTTACCATCTATTGACGATCACATACTTTCGAAATATACAAAGCAAGCTAGCAATTAGTTAAGCATATATTGATTTATTGTAAACTTGGAAAGACAACTAAAATATGGAAAAATTGTATATTTTATTAATTGCTTTATGTGCTCTCTGAAGCACGGGCTGCGAACTACGGGCTGCTTTTGAGAACTCATGGCAAAAATCCCAATAACTTTTAGTTGGCTTGATCTAACAGTCACAAGAAAGAACAAAGCCGACCTTACTGTTTAATGAAAGTTACAAAACACGTATCCTAAATACATATCCTAGTGGGATACCCTTGGCAGTCCAACGGTCTCCCATTAGGATATCGCAAAGGTGAGAGTACGCAGAGGAATCTAAGTTATGTACTTAATTCATAGATAATGGATCTTGTTTCAATGATGACAAAAATGACCGTGAGGCAACCTGCATGTCTAAGAGTTCTCCATTTTGCACTCGAATACGTGTGAAGTCGGCCAATTTGCACTGGGCTAGAGTGGTGAATTATGATTTATGAGTTATGATCTAAACTTTTCTTTCATTGTAAACAGAACCGTGTATAGCAGAGGGACAGTTTATAAAGAGGGCTGATATTATTGTAATGTGCATAAAGTGGAATCATGTCTATGAGTTCTCCATAATGTTCACCACGCAAGTTCCTATAAATCTTGGGTAGATATTAATTATTACTATTAAAAGCATTTTCCTATAGTCCCCATTGGTTATTGTTTCCATATTGTTTTCCTTTTAATTATGACGTATTAGTTTCTTGCATGCATTAATAGTACGTATATATATTATTGTTTACAACAGTTATATTGGTAACAGTAAGATATTTATACATAAGAAGCGCATATTAGTGTCACTAACGTCGTAAATGTAAAAGATTTTTGCTCCGCAATCACGCGTAAACCAATACACGTATTGGGATGAAATTAAGTTCACGGATAGACCATGTCCTAATATACACGTAGGACTTAGGGTTATCTTCTTCTTTTATCTTAGAATTTATATCTAGGTAATAGTTTCTCTTGGGATTTACGCGGGCTTCAACCGTTCGGGGTAGCACTATGAAGAACTAATCTTAGCAAACATTACAATGCATAGCAAGCCGTCTGGAACAGCTCGTTGTTTAGACATTGACGTTTTTGTCTAGTGAACATGCTACTTGACTTGTGATTGGAGACTTATTACTTATTATCTTACTTTCAGAAAGATTAAGAAACTGCTACTAGCTTCGAAGTAAATAAAAAATACTTACAAACATCGTCAGCATACACAGCGGCGAACATCAATATCACACTTAACTTAATCACAGCAGATAACATTATGGCTGTCAAAATAAAAACACTTAACTAATATAATATAAATTAAACTGAAATATTATGGCGTGTATGTTTTCACAGCGCTGAACTCGACTGGGATTACACACTAGATGTGTGACAAATAGTAGGTATTCAATATTGAGTAACAGGTAAACTGTAGAAGTACGGACTCGATACTAATATAAATATGTTACTTATATGGTTCGCATCTATAGTGTTTTATAGCTCAGTGGGAGACCAACAGACTGCAATGCAGAGGGTCTCGGGTTCGAACCCACGTCACGCACCTCTGACTTTCGGAAGTTATATGACGCAGTAATCATAAACGCGGGTGAAATCGCGGGCACAGCTTGTATTAATATATACTTGTAGGTAACGAAGTATCTTATTTTGTGTATTTACGAAGTATGTGATCGTCGCGCGCCGATAGATGTTAACGTATTGAGTGGCAGCAGCACCTTGGCAGCATAATATGATTCCAATGATGTCCGGTATTCTAACAATTGATAGGTTAAAGTATCGATTATCGATTATGTATTTTGTCGTTACCAGAGCTATACCTCACTAGTCGATAATTACTCATTCAGCATGAGCTGTCAATAAACGTAAATATACGTCAGTAATTAGCCTTCATGGCTCATGTGCAAACTTATAGTTGTGACGTCACAAAGCTATTAATTAAAAGTTAATGTTATTTTGATGAGATTTCATTGTAAAAAAAAAGTTATATAAAAAGATACTAAAAATAGGAATAACGATTGGTAATTGGTTATTACTAGACAACATATAGTAACTATGTAATAGAAATAATATAAAATACTAAGCTTGTCATCGTCCTCGCAGATCAATGCGACCGCTTACCAATTCCTCTCGCACTCGACCATGGTACCTTAACATAGATAAACTACCTCAGTTTATTTCGCCGTAATAATAAGCAAAGAAATTGTTGACAACTCTAAGCAGCACCGTTCAAAAACCCTACGCAATCGACATCGCTTTTGGTATGAAGGTATTAATTTCAGTGATAAGCCTTATACCCCGAACCTTGTTGAAACGCAACCAATTTTGTTTGTCCAACCATCTATTATGTCCATGTTGAACGGCAAACGCTTAAAATTTTGCTTATATAAATAAATAAAAAATATTTGATCAAAAATGAGTTATCAACAATATGATTACAATGAAGTGTTGTTTTAAGTTTATAAAAGATACTGTTTCCCAAACTAGGCTGTAGCCTGTATTTTGGTAGACATTGCTCAGTCAATTATTTACAACAAAAAGCAGTATGCATCTTTCCCTAACATAGGACACGAGGAATCATCAACTTCATTTTAATTATTTTTCATCATTATAAGTAATAGCGGTAGTCAGTTGCTTTCTTGACGTATTACAGCATACTGCATGCAAGCTTGTCATGTCTGATCAGAAAGGAAATTAATAACTTAGAAGTGCGTTTACAGCCGTCAACTTTTTTACAGACCACAACTCTCGGCGTGGCGGCAGTGGCGAGGCCACAGAACACTTATACTCAGAGAGGGCGAGGCGTACACAGAAACCACTAAGCCTTACGAGGATTCGAAGGCTTGGTTCTGGTCTAGCATATTCTATATACGGAGTGGAAAATACAAAGTGGGGCTAATCTCAGGAACTACTGGTTCGAATTAAAAAATTGTTTTAATGTTGGATAGCCCATTTATCGAGGAAGGAAGAAATATATAACATCACGCTACGACCAATAGGAGAGGAGCAGCAATGAAAATTTTTTGCAAAAACGGGGAAAATTGTCTTATGTGAAGCAAACGAAGTTGCGCGGGTCAGCTAGTCTAATATATTAATTAAATGATCCCAAATAGTTCATTATGAATTTATCTATAATGTACAAACCTCTCGTTACAATTTTATAATGCAACCTATAGATAACCTTTACTTTTCCTCGAAGTATAAGCCTATGTAGCTAGCTACAAGATATTTTTAAATCTGATGGTAGGTCACGAAAAGCGTTCTCAGTGTTTTGAGCGTACAGAAAAGAAACTGCAATGGTTTATACTGCACTGCCTTGCCTGTGTAGAGGTATGACCAGAGCATAGCATGGGGTTTATGTGTCAGCTTTTTTTACAGAGATACATTACAGTTTTTCTTAAGAGTAACTCTAAGCCAATACCAGAGTGCCACGCCATTCTAATTTGATTGATGTAGGACTTCTAAGACTTATGTTTAAGTCTAAGTTACACTATTAGTTTTATATAATAAGAGAACTTATCAAAAATATAGATATCAGTAACAGGAATTTACTATTATTTTTTGATATTATTATATTTTACTATTACTATTTTTAGATAAAAAGAAGATGTCGATTTCGCTGCATCTTTTGTTGTAAATTCGTAGTAATCGCGATACAATTGAGTTGCTATCATAATTTGTGCGCTGATGAGATACCGAGAATAGTGTAGTATTCCTAGTCTGTGTTTTAGGTGTATTGAACTGAACGGTGGATAAGAGCTTAGGACTGTCAAAGCCACCACGCAGTACATCAAATAAGAAACACATATCCAGCATAACGCGACTATCAACAAGAGGCAAAAGTCGATAGTGCCTGCCAGTCTATAATCGTCGTGGCGCTTACGGATTTTAAAGTTCAAATGCTTCATAAAACGTTTCTGAACGCGTTCAATTTGTTCAATATAGATGTTATACTGAGGAGACCAGATAGAGCTGTTGTACTCTAAGATGCTACGAACGTAAGGTTAAAAAATTGCTTTTATAGTATTAATTTTTTTAAAAGGTGCACATGTTTGAATTATAAAACCTAGATTACGGATTGCTTTTTATGTAATGATTTCAATATGTTGTGAAAGTAGCAACTCAGCAGAACTCCCAAATCGCACACAGACTGCACTCTTTCAATCAAGCAGTTGCCGAATCTGTAACCGTATTATATAGGGTTGTTCTTACGACTTTCTTGATGTTTACCGTTATATTATTTGTTTCATAGTATTTACACAACGCATTTAAATCTCTCTGTACCATTTCATAGTCAATACGAGAGCGAATACGTAAGTATATTTATTTGTCATCTGCGTACAGGAGATGGTTAGCGTAATTAAAGAAGTTGTGGATGTCGTATATTCATATACGCACAAAAAAAAAGTGGACCGAGGTGCGAACCTTGTGAAACACCGTAGGGAACATTAATGAAGTCAGACTTGAAGCCACCCAAGACCACTGCCTGAGAGCGATTCGATTGATATGAACTGACCCATCGAAGCAGATCGCCACGAATACCTAGACTTTGTAACTTTGCCAATAGGATAACGTGATCAACGCCTTCAAATGCCTTCTCAAAATCTGTATATCACATCCACCTGGCCTGAGCATCCTATTTCACATAGAATGTGAAATGTGAGAGAAGGTTGCCAGATTTGATGCAGTTAATCAGCCTTTAAGGAAGCCATGTTGACTGTGAGGAATAGTGACTGATATAACAGGATAAATATGATTGTCAATAATTTTGTTGAACACTTACACACAACACATTAGTGTATTAACAATAGATATAGGGCGATATTTTTTTATTTTTGATTTAGATCCTTTTTTATGTATTGGTATAAAATGTGCTTTTGTCCAAATATGCGGGAAACGCACTCACGCATTGACTTATTAAAAAGCAGCGTGAGATGCTAGACTTTCCGCGCAGTTGGATAAAAATATGGCAGGTATTCCGTCACAGTCAGGACCTTTTGATTTATCTAAAAGGTTTTTTATTTTTTTTTATTTGTCGTCCTCGATGGCGTAGTGGTTAGTGTAACCGACTGCTACGCCTGAGGTCGCGGGTTCGATTCCTGCACAAGTCAAACATTTGTGTGCATGAACATGGATGTTTGTCTTGGTCTGGGTGTTTCTATGTATAATATATATGTATTTACAAAAATAAATGTATATATGTATGTTTATCCATTGTCTAGTACCCATAGTACAAGCTCTGCTTAGTTTGGGCTGGATGGTGTTGTGTGTATGTGGTAGAATATTTATTTTATTTATTTATCTAATGAGAGCAGCAGACTGGATTCCTTAAATTTGTTTACTAACGCGGGATTTGAAGCCTTGGAAAACATACTGCCGAAAAAGTTGTTAAAAGAGTGAGTGTCAGCTATTATTTTCTAAAGTTATTGCAAACTATTTTGTTTTAATTATATAATGTAAATTTTAGGATATGTGCTTGTTTTAAGAAGCGTTTAGTAAGAGTATATTCATTTCAGTCTGTAAAAAGAGGGCGCTGTATTCACGTCTCACCGGCGTTCCAATTTATTAGTTCCAATTTTCTATCTTTTATTGGATCCATCACACAAAAACAACGACTAAGGCCACAAAATAATGCCGAAAGCATTTTAAGTCAACTTTTGGGTGATGCAGATATATAGGTATATAAGAAAGATGATTTCGATTCTAAAGAGGACAATAAAACAAAGCATATATAATCCTAAAGACTAGTTCATATTTTATTGTTTTTTTTTTAGAAAAATATAAATACGCTTTTATTCATTATAGTTAGTTAACACAAAGGCTGAGGCTCCTCTATTTATTTAGATAACATTCCAGGTCTTTTTTTAAAGGGATTCTAAAAATAGATTATACATATTTATTTAGAATAATGATAGTCGTTTCTTTAACAGATAAAACACCACGTGACCAACTTAGCTATACAATTAAGATGGCTCCACTATCTACGTCAACAGTTGGCCAAAGATTTAAATATAGAACCTCTTTCCATCTACTGTAAAAATAAGATTGTCATATTAGCTGAGTTTAAAGTTTACCATTTGAGATGACTAGCTTTCTAGCAACGTCTTTCGACAACAATAAAACAACTTCTTATTTATCATCTTGTCAGCTTCCAAATAATTTAGTTTTATATGTCTACTTCATAATAATAGGCAACGATTTCCAGATTATTTGCTTAATGGAGGAGCCTCCTAAACCGATTATAGTTGAGTTTATCCCTGTTGAGATGCGGCGACGGCAGCGACACACTGGTTGAAGACGTTCACGTACTGGAAGGGTAGCTCGCCCTGGCACCCGTACCCGCCCTTCTTGTGGATCGCCATGTAGTCGTAGCAGTTCACCACACCGTCACCGTTGCAGTCCTGGAAATTAAACAGAGAGCATTTATTTATATGTGTCTTGAATCACTTGAACTCGGGCTCAAGTGATACGTGCTGTTGGTTAATCTGTCATTTTTCTTTACACTTTTAATAACACATTTGTCAAAAGTTTCCAAGAAATATATTCTAATTTATATTATAAATGTGAATGTGAGATTGTGGTGGTACCTTTAATCTAGAAAAAAGTGCTGTTCGCGAGCGATATACATTTATTGACAAAATTTACATTAACGTGGGCAATATTTAGTACTAGACTTTGCCTGCTGCTTCGCTGGCTACGTTAGATTAGTAACAGTGTCCTTTTTGTTTTCCTGACAACGTGTATGCGTAATTTCATGATGATCGGTCGACTAGTTGAGCCGTGAAAGCGTAACAAACAAACCCACATTCGCATTTATGATATTAGTTAGAACTATAAAGCTATAACTAGGCTGTGTTTGTTCATTGGATTCAGTTCAGATATTTTGTAAATCTTATAATCGATTATTATTTAAATGCGTGTAAAACCTCAATTATAGTTTGTCTGTCTGTCTGTCTGTTCTAGCAGTACGTAAAAACCAGACAATCCGACATGCATCCATTCATCTGCCAGACAGTCTATTTTTAGAAACACAATGGATTTTAAAACCTTTGTTTCTCGATGGCGTAGTGGTTAGTGTAACCGACTGCCACGCCTGAGGTCGCGGGTTCGATTCCCGCACAAGACAAATATTTGTGTGCATGAACATGGATGTTTGTCTTGGTCTGGGTGTTTCTATGTATAATATGTATGTATTTACAAAAAAAAAGCATATATGTATGTTTATCCATTGTCTAGTACCCATAGTACAAGCTCTGCTTAGTTTGGGCTAGATGGTGTTGTGTGTATGTGGTAGAATATTATATTATATTATTGTTTTGGGAAAATACTGTTTTCGAGGGATGAAAATTTATTGATAAAATCTACACTAACGCGAACAAAGTCGCGGGAAAGATCTAGCATAAGTACAAGTACATGAACAATGAACTTTACTTTTTACATACAACAGTGACTTGCTACGTCGATGTCAATCTCAAATGATAGGCACAGTATGCGTGATTGTTTTTGCGCTGTCGAACTATTTACTCCGGTGATGTCAGATTACGTTTCGATATGCTAATGTCTTAACAATGTCTACATTTAAATATGTCTTCAGACGCCCACAGCTTCAAAGTATGCTTTGTAAGGTCGCAAAAAATGAATGCATAATTGAACTATTTATATTCAAAAGGGTTGCTTAGGGTTCTATTAAATTCGTGTTAAATTTTATTGTATGTTTTGTTATACTTTGAGGTAAAACGGTTTGAAACAGTTAGAAGAACTAAGGCTCGGTTTTTATATTCAGAAACGAATCGTTTTACCTAAGAACAGTTAATTTTTGACACATGTTGTACGGAAAATATATAAAAAAATTACTTTTCCTAACTGACACGAGTCGTCTCTAAATATAGGAACTGGGCCTAAGTGATTATGTTTATCGGTAAGGTCACAAAACATTTTTGGCGGTATTCAACAGCATTTTAAAATTGTTGTTTATTTTTCTGCACGCATTCTAAACATAATCTGTACACTTGTGAGAAAAACAAGAGGGAAAAGAGGAAGAACGAATTGAAATAATCAAAACAGAGATAGATAAAGAGATACTTCTCGAATATTAGTTACACTATGCAGACGAAGTAGTTTGTAGAAGCTATTAAATAGTATAAAGATATTTACCTGGGCGAATTTCCTCATGTATCCCTGCACGGTGAGCGCCGCGCAGTACGGGTTGTTGGCGCAGTTAGAGTACGCTAAAAAGTAAGAAAGAACATTATTAAACAAAATAGTATAGACGTCTTTTTTCTTTTTTTGGAGGCGACCTTCCGCTCTAGGTTTTGTCCCTGGGTCGCAGCCGTTGCAGGCCTCTAAACATTGGTCAAAAATAACATCTAGGCTCTTACAACGTTTTAGAAATCACATTTTTTTTTAATTTCTTTAGTCACTCACCACATTCTCATGGTTATCTCAATACTGGCAGCATTGAGGTGACTACTTAAACCCAATGCCACCCTATTTCCGTGTCTTATTGATCTAACAGTGTGATAAGTTTTATTCGAATCCGTTCAACGGTTTACACGTGATTAAAAGACAAACATCCGAACATCGTCACAAACTCTCACATTTGAAATTAAAAGAAGAATATCGAATAGTAGTAAATCAACATGCTTTACTAGTAAAACGAAATTCATTGATTTTTAACAAACGTGTAAAAACACGTGCTGACATCGGTAAGTTATATAAAAATCAACATGAATGTTAAATCAATTTGTTATATTCTCAATTTTATCGGTCGTAGAACCATCTATATGAATGTATTTGATAAATTATAATAAAAATAATTCATTTAAATATAACCTATTCAAGGATAATCATTCAGAATTTTAAATGTTTTTCTTGATATGTTGAGAGTTTGTGTGTGGAATATCTACGGAAGAACTGCACCTATTTGAACATTTATTTCACTATTTAAAAGGTGCATTATGCCAGATGGACATAGACATATCCTATGAAACTGGAATAAAGTCGGGGCGACCGGTTAGTAATTAATATAAAAGGCCTACATTTTGCCAGTTATGTTTGATGTTATTCATAGCTATGTTTGAACGTATATAACTAATCTATGCCCGTCTATGGACACATTTCGCAGTTCCTACTAAGATACCTATTAAACAGTTAAATCTACTAACAATTTATGCGATCCAAGAGTCGAACCTAAAACCTTGTGATCGGTCGCAACCAAAAACGCACGTACGCCACAGCAGCGAACTTGTACTATTGTCATCTATATATAAACTTCTTTTATGTTTATTTTAATGAACTACAATCAAGATTTTCATAATTTTATTACATTCAATAAAAGACAAAGATAGCAATCAATAAATCAATAATCTTGCCAGATGTATAATTATATGCTAATAGATACAAAGATCTTGTTTATATCTGACAAGGATTTTCTCATTAAAACAGTTCTATTGTAATTCCAATAATAATAGGATTAAAAAAACTAAACTTGAATATTATAAACGGTTGATTGTCAGTTATTGTAGTTCATTTATTGCCATTTGTGTTATTGTAATGTTCTTTAAATAAAGTGAGTAAGTTTCAAAATGAATATTTTATATAGTAAATAGTTCACATAATCAATAGAAAAATAGCTGAATACCTATCTAATAATTGAACTGAAAATCTATTGAATATTCAGCAAAAAAGTAAAATGAATGGAAAATTTCAAAAAAGAAAAATACGTATTCGTAATAATAATAACACCCAGTTATAAAAAGTAGATCACTACAAAACATAGTAATCAACGGTCTATAGCATGTCAACTCATGTGATTGGTTGACAGAATTAGCATCAATCAATCAGATCACTTGACACGAGTTTCGTTTATTAAATTTCCAGACAATGGATTTAAAACTCATTTTAGATGTCCTTACCTTGGGGCGAGTCGGGAGTGTCTCCTTGAAGAGTGGGTTTGCCGGCATCGGCCCAATAAGCCCAGGTGATGCGGAACAGTCCACAGGTTTCACCCTCGCAGGTCAGGCCTTGCTTGCAGCCCGAGGTGGCTTGGCAGATGCATCCTAGACACACTTCTGTTACTGGCTGTTCCGCTAGAAAAAAGAAATACACTGTTAGTAAATATAGCCGACGGTTATATTGGTTTTGGGACAGTAATAGATTATCATGACGAGAGATAAATGAGAAATGCCTTTACTCTATGTTATGTTTTTACTAGCATGTAGAAAGTACTAAAGACATACATAGATACATATGTCTATGTCTCCAAAGTGGCAAAGGAATATTACACCTTTTACGTTCACATACTTAGGCGTAATGTACCGCTGCTTACGACTTAGCCAGATCTGTTTTAGGTACCGTACGTAAGTACTGTACTTAATAGAGGCGGGTCTATTTCCATCTACCATGTTTGTAATCTCTCTGCTACTATTCAAAATTACAGAAAATTCCAATAATTATTTTTTTTTTTTATTATGTATAACTTGGTGTTTTGTTAATTGTAAATATTATTATTCACGAAACTAATAATATAATCAGTACGGTTCTTTAAGGATAGCAATAAATTTGGATAAGAACCTTATAAAGCCCTGCCATTTTAATTTACGACATATTTAAAAAAGCTCGTTACAATTCGGCGCCAATAAAACAAAACCCAAAACCATAAAGTTATTTTTAAGAACTGAATTCCAAATTCAAATAATAAATCACTGTTTTTATTAAGTGTTGTGACTAATACAAAGAGCTTCCATGAAGGTTGCATGCCTGTACGTAAGGACGAAATGGTAATGTAAATATAACCAGTGTGGTCGGATGACTCCTGTTTACGGTCAAGGTACCTGTGACCCTATCGGGGCCTTGCTACATGATATACAATATTTTATACTAATATTGAATCAATCCATGCCAAATTTTAAACGCAAAATAAACTCTGTCTGTTTGTTTTGGATTCACAGCCGAACCTTGGATCCAATTTTGACGATGTTTGGTATAGATAGTTGAAAACATGTAGGGTGCCTATTTTAAAAAGCGAGAATAAGTTCAAGGTACAAGTAAATCTTGAATATCTAATATCCGCTGGTCGCATGGTAAGCGTTTACCATAGCCTATCAGCACTTACAATACCGGGCATTTTATCCGTGCGTTGTTTACTCTAATAAAAGGTATTCAAGATAAGACAAAAAAAGCTTTTCATGGACAGGTATGTGAAAACGCCAACGGGGTTTTTAATAACCACGTGAAATCCAGTCACACTACACCTATGACGGTTGCATAAAAGAGATTGTTCGGTAACGGCAGGATTTTCCACTGACATTTAAATTTATTTTTTATCTACTTAAAACAACTGCACTTTGTACTGCTCAAAGGGTAAATTAACTAGAGACTTGAGAATCATTGTTGCCGCATAAATTAATGTTTAATTAGTATTCATAGACTATTTAACATTTAAGACATTTTTTACAGTCAGAGACACTTATTTGAACTGATTTTACAAGGCTAGCAAGATGTTAATTTTCCTGACTGACACCAAAGGTAAATTGGCTTCATTTTTTTGCGCTATATTATCACAGTCTAGTTAACACTTATTCATAATTCTTGTTGGCAGGTGACAAAGAAAAATTTATCAAGTGGTTTGTTTATTTCTGACTAGACTATTTTGCCTTGTAATACCTTAAATATATATATAGATATATATATATCGGGTATTAACGCGATCATATTTACCTTTTTATAACGCTTGACGTTTCGACCAGGTTACACCTCACTCCTCAGCTATTGCAAGTGCCCATAGACTATGGTAACTGCGTACCATCGCACAGAGCGTATGCTAGTTTTATATTTTGTTACTATGTAAAAAAAATATCAGCTCTATCTAGACTACATAATTATGTTTACTTGGCTGTGTCAAGGTTGGCCATAACTAAATCAGTTTTAAAAATAGAACTGTCAAAATGCACATAAAGAGACAGAGATGTTTGAAGTCATGGATAATTCTAGGAATATAAACAATTAGACACATCGTGCGACTTAAGAACATTTTACACGGTAATACCCATACATTTAAATAAATGTGTTGCATATACAAATAAGATCCGCGTGGAATAACCAGTGTTGTCATAAATAATGTGTGTAAAGTATTGTATGTATACATACATAAAATATCATATAAATGTATAATACATTTACCATTTAATGGTATAATTACTCAAAATTATGTTTCAGTGTATTTGGTATCTTCAGCATTCTAGCCATAATGTATATTGTCAGGGACTTTATGATGAAGTAACGAACACATAAAAGACCCAAACTTAGAACAGCCATCAAGAGATGATGCAAATATCTGATGACTATACCTAGTGCTTATGAGTAGTTTGGAGTGAGATGGGCTCACTCCAAACTAAAACTCTCGAAGGGCCTCTGCATGTTGGACCAATGTCCCCATGTAAGCTTGCCAAAGGGCCAGGTTTTCCCTAACGCATTAGGAAAATACCCGTGAAAGAGGAACGAATAGTAATGTAAGATAATAGATCGCGTCTCCGTTCGAACTATTTACACGCGAACTAGAAACCAAAATTATTCGCATGTATATCAATAAGAACAAAATCATATTATACACTTATATGACTAATCACAGGTTCGTACCAAAATATTCATGCGAATTTGCGATAGTCGCATAATCGTGCTATATTCGGACCGACGCGCGACGCCTCGCAACTATGTTTATAAGTGAAAAAAGTAACATCCGTGTGGAATTACCAGCCTTGTAATTTTTTAAAGTGTAATAACTTCCTCTTGTTGTGTATTACGTATATAACTGTTATATATCACAGATACTGGTTCAATATCATGTGGTTATGAACAACAGTCGTTTTGTGGATTGATTCCTGGGATGATACTTATTTTGATTGATGTGGATTGATACTTATTTTGGGGCGTGCAGGTTTTCTATAATATTTTAACCAGTTTATTGATTTATGTGCAAGCGGGGCATCGATGCCCTTGACCTCAACCTTAACATTTCGCTTCCAAACTTATTGGACAAAAAATGAATTAGCATCTTTTGTCGATGACGTATTACTTTATTTGATACTTAGTCACACGTCCACAATACAATATATATACATTGTGGCAATCCAACGGATTTCCACTAACCTGTAGTTGCTTCTGCGGTTAAATATTATAAAAAAGATAAGTACTCAAATATTTTGTTTTGTACATCCAGCAATCAATTAATCACTGTGCAAAAAATGTGAATATGATTGTGTAACTTTACAATCAGAGCGAAACTTTAATCTTAGAAGGTCGTTAAGACGTTTTAAATCTGTTCACATACCATGAGGAAATAGTGACTACTAATAATTATATACGCATCTCATCTTGGATAACTGCTAATCATGACTTAGTTAGAGCATTTGTTCCAGTGATTGCAACGGCTTCCGTGTTTGTGATCATTGGGTTGATTCATTAGGGTGGTATTCATGTTACTGAGATTTTCTAATATAAGATTCTTTATTAATTATAAACTACATTTTGCCTACGGCTTTGCTCACGTAAAAAATGGTTAGGTTAGTAACAGTACTTTTTTCTGGATTAAAGGCACCCTATATGTCTTATTCATGACCATCGATTTAGTATTAAGGGCGTGATAGCGAAACAAACAAATTCACTTCCACATTTATAATATTAGTTAGGACATGCAAGCGATTTTCTTGGTTTATTCTTCTTTTACGTAGCAACGGAACGATCGTCGTAATTGTTGCATATAGTTATTGGCTATGGGTCAGAGATATAGGCTACTTTGTCCCGAAAATATGTCACATTTATACATTAATCTACGCATTTATCCTAAGTTTCATCGAGTAATAAATAATTAAATAAATGCGTTGACATACCACTCCTTTATATGTAAGTATGTATATATTATGTACACATCGAACAAACATCTATTTCTGTATATTATTAGATCAACAAGGAAACTTGTAACTCTACGCAATACATCACTGACAATGACCTATAATAGTTAACAAGGAAGTAGTCGTGTATGCATTAGAAATATATTGGCATGCCTCGTGAAAGGAAATGCCGAGTCCCTTCTTAAAGTTCAAGATCAATCTATACTGATATAATAAAGCTGGTTTGTTTTCTTTTGTATGAACGGGCTAGTCACTGGAACTAGCAGTCGGTTGACAGCACGAGTGGCGTAGTGGTTTAATTGGTCACCTCGCCGCTGCGATTGCGTCGAATGTTGTGGGTTCGAAGCCCACACGGGGCAAATATTTGTGTGATCCACAAATGGTTGTTCCAAATCTGGGTGTACTTTGTGTCCGTTGTTTGAATGTTTGTAAAGTCCTTGCAACTCAGGAATTAACCCTAGTGTGGGTAAGTATATAACAAAAATACCTTTCATAGCCCAATGCTTGTCATTATCAGTAATCAAGTTCAGAAAGCGTTCCAATGAGAATCACAATAAAAGTTTTAGAAATGAAATTTTCGGAGGGGAGCTTTTCTGAACTGTGATGTCTTGAGTTCGAACGGTTTTTTTTATATTTGGTATTTCAATTATCTTTTTCATTCAGGTTGCACAACTGTCAATAGTATTGTCAATCACCTGTGATATTAAAAACAATTGATAATTTTACGTGACGTGCCTGACAAGTAAATCGTTTTGAACACTGTAGCTAAGGCCTGCTAGGTAATGATTACTGTGAACTATGACTGTACATCAAGATAATGAAAATGTTGGTTAAGGACGAAATCTTTTGTTTGCATACACTAGACATTAGTGCTGTACTGTGATCACTAGTAACGTTGACACAAAATAACCATAAATCTATATTATTAAAATAAAGTGCAGGTCTGTACCTTGGAGATATTTTTAAAAACATAACCTAAGAAGGATTTTGTAGATTTTGACTATCTGTCTCCTTGCGTTATAAAAAAGCCTTGGATGCAAAATACGGAGGCATATTTTAATCACTGACGCAGGACTATGAATTGCTTCGTTTGTAGCGAATACCCAATTTGTCGAGATCGCAGGTTTCAGTCGGAGCTGATGTTAATTTATTTTAACTAGTTTTTGCTCGCGGCTACGCTCTCGTGAATGTAGACTTTGTCAATAGATTTCCATTTCTTGGGAACAGTACATTTTCCTGCATGAAAGGTACTTTATGTCCTTTCTTGTATCCCTTACAACATATGCAAAATTTTATGATGAACGGTTGAATAGTTAAGGCGTGAAAGCGTAACAAACAAACGAACTCACATTCGCATTTATAGTATTAGTAAGAATAGTACCATTAACAGATTCATACATAGTTCTAACACATCCCGGTTAGGTATTCTCTACCTGTGTGTTTTCCTCTGCATTCAAGTAACAATTTATGCAACATCATATAACGAGCCTTCGAGACAAGTAAATTACTCGGAAATTGAGTCAATAAATCATAAATGTAATTATACAGATAATATTAGAATAAACGCATGATGAATATTGATACAGGACAGTGACGTCATAGTCTGACCTATTATGGCCGCTTGTCATTCGGTACACGGATTTGAGTGATGTCATCGTATGTCACTGACAGGGTTGCCAACATGGTAAAAGAATGAAGTAGATATAGTAAATTGGTCCAAAATGTATTCAATTTAGATTGTCATGTTCTTTGTACGTATTATTTAGTTTAAATACTACTTGGAGTGGGGCAAATTTGTTGGGTTACAATGACGATCTTCCCAACCTTAATCCGAACTTTATTTAACCCGAAGCCTCATATCTAGTAAACATGACTGCAAACATGGTATAGTGCAAAGACATAGTAAAGTCAAAGTCAAAAATCATTTATTCATTTAGGTCACAAAGTAACACTTATGAATGTCAAAATATATGTATATGTAGTGAGTTTACTGAGTTACTAGGTTCAGGCAAGGGGTTGAGCCTATGGGAAGAAATCTGCAAGAAACTCACAGCCACTCTTTTAAATCGCCATTTAAATATAATTTCAGTATTTTACAACTCATGTCAACAAGGTGTTGCAGCCATTATACCATAACATACTACTGACTATAAAAAACTAAAGATAATAACAATAATATACTATGAATATACTATGTGGATATTGTGGATATGTAAATTTGAACCTTTTCTACGTATCTTATTGTTATTAAATTTATAACCTTGAAATGTACTACTAAATGTCATTATAATAAGCAAGCGACAGCCCTAGTTACCGTAAAGTGACAATATTTACGCTTTTTATTTGTAATCCATAAATTAAAGCTTTGTTTATGTTTATAAGTAATACTAAAGGCTATGCTTACGTATCTATTTAGGAATTTTTTACAATTAGTTGTTTTTATGTGACCGGTTTGTTTAATTGTGTCATCCTGACTGATGTTTATCGTTTCCTTAGCCACCTACAAGGTTTTTTAATGACCCTAGTAGCAACGTAGCGGTATTACTAATGGTAAGTGTTAACCGCCGCTGATAGAGTTTGGCAATGTCAAGGCTGTAGGTATACAGCCAAGCCTCTGCCTATCGCGATTATAATGCTAAAGAAGTTACGTCACCATAACATTTTTTATTAAAAAGAAACTCTGTAAGTAGACTGAATGCTTATTCATTCAGCGATCCAGTCTTGGTTCCTGTGTCTTACAAATACTGGAAAAGCACTTCGAAGTTTAAAAAGTTATACCAAGTTCATAGTAAGTTGTTACAGTATAAGTATTTGAAGTGCATTTTTGTGCGAGACAAATAAAGCGGTCGGGCAACACCGGAGCAGTTTGTCTATTCCACATTTGACTACATACGGGAAATTTAAGGTAGAATAGTTAAATCTTTCGTCTCTTTTTGAAGTTACTTACTGAGTACTGAGTTACTTAGTTAAGTACTTTCTGAGTAACGTGAGAAAGATAAACGCATTTTAAGAAACCATATCAAGCTATAAGTATGTTTTTATACGTCCTTGAATCACTTGCAGTACAAGTTGTATACGTATGCACCAATTAAATATCTTAAAGGACAAAATAAACTGGTCTTATATCTTAAAAGCGGATCTATATTGAAGTAGGCGTTCGAGGAATCCGTGGGCAGTAATGCGTAAACAATTCTTTATCTATTTAGCATTACACGATCCGGCTGTGAACCGGTCCACGTGACCCGTTTGACGACATACTTCCATACAGCTAGGATACTGCATACGAATGCTGCAGCATATGTGTTGTGTAGTTTTTGCCTGGATGTCTAGAACCGTAGGTGGTACAACGCACTTTTATTAAAGCGGAGACTTAACTTGAACTTTGCGAAAGAAATTTGAACTCTAAAACTGTGACTATAAACTCTAATTTGATTATTATCATATTTTGACGGATCTCAAAATACGCTTATTTTTCTAGGAAAAAGGAGAGATATGTAGTTGTCTCTGGTTTAATATTCCCATGATTATTAGTACTTGACTTATTGATGTTCACAATAGCTTTCAAATTATATTCCAACTAGCCGCTAACCCGCGCAACGTCGTCTGTTTCACATAACAGAATTTACTCCGATTTTGAATCATTTTTCATTGATGCTCCGTTTCTATTGATCGTAGCGTGAAGTTATATAGCCTATATATAGCCTTCCTCGATTTTGGCTTTCCAACACTAAAATAATTTTTCATTTCGATCCAGTAGTTCCTGAGATTAGCGCGTTCAACCAAACAAACAAACAAACTCTTCAGCTTTAAAATATTAGTGTAGATATATTGACAACAATACATAAGTGCATGTATTCCGTCCTTGATCTTGTAACCTTGTACTCGAATATTATTTGGATGGCAAAATATATGCATCAATACGACTTTCTTTTGCTTATACAGTGACATCATTTATTCATATGCATAGTCCATTAGCTTGGTTGTAGATATAGCTACTGCCCAAGCCAGTTTACTAAAATGTGTAGTCATTCACTATAGCTAAGATTCTTAATATCTTCTATTAATTGAAATTAAACAACTTTATACGGATTTTATCGCGTTGATTATTTAACACTGTATCTATTACATAATTTTGAAAACTGTTACATTACTATTACTATTGAATTATACTAGTTTTTATGCTAATAAAATTATTAAAACTATTTATATTTAGGTTTACACTGATACAGTGTTAAATAAACAACGCGATAAAATCCGTATATAGTAGATTCATTTCAATGAATAACATTCGCGTAAACAGAAGACTATATTATCTTCTAATAATCTATATGACTAAATATGCTTGAAAAATGGTTGCTGACGGCTCTTTAGCCTGTCAAGATTGGTCTGCAACTTGATTACAAAGAAATAATCCTAGCGAAAGAATTGACCAGTTAGGGGCAAAGCAAGTTTAGCGCAACATTTATTCTCTTAGTTACGCATAGGTACCTACAGTTGTATCCAGACGGATAGAATACATTATTTTTAACAACCATTTTAAATGGATTTTATACACCGGTATATAAATACTCATAAATTGGTTACTGAGTCATCATGATTCAAGCTATAAGGAAAACGAAGTCTCCATTTCAAATGAGGTACCTAATTTAACAGAAATGCTTTTTGCTGTCATAGTTTTTACAAGAAAAGATGGTAATTTTCGCTGCAATTTGATACCATAGCGAGATGTGTCCATCAACTGGACAAGTACCTTTGTGACATTGATACAGATTAAATAGAAACGGATGGAAATTTAACACAACACGTGACGGACGCACAAACACACGTGTCATCAGTCTCCGTTTATGTCACTATAAAGTGTGAATGCCGAATTTTCTGGCATATTTTTAGTATTATCAGTACCATGAAACACATGAATATTTTGTTTGATCATTCTCATCAGTGAAGTGTGCCGCGCAACGGAGTAATGCCACGTTGAAAGAAAAATATCTAGAGAGTCTTCGCTATAAGAATGATCATAATATTTCGTTCGCCCGAACATGGTAGGATCATTAAGGCCCTCTAGACCAAATTTTGGCAGCCAATATTAACTAAGACTGGTTATCTGCGCAGGAGATATTATAGCGCGAGAACAAGTCTGTACGCAAACACAAATGCACTCTCTATTCCTTCACTCTCAGTCAGGTGAGCCATGAGACGGTAAGCTGATACGACCCGGGAAAAGGTCACGTAGGACCAACGGTATTACGTGCTTTCTGAGGACCAGAGTGCGCAACTCCGCCAGCATCCTAACTTCAGGCGAACCCTTAAGAATTTCTTGAAAGACCATCTTGATTGACCATCTGTTTCTAAATATTTTGTGACATGTTTATAATTTGGTCAAGTATGTCTGTGACATTGGTGGATTATGATTACGTAAAGTGACCACAAATATGTCATCATCAGTTGCGCTACAACACACATTGCGTGTGCGTTGTGGATATATTGCGATGCGATGATAAAATTTAAATATTTTAACATAAATACGGCAATTCAGAGAATTTATTCTTAGAAAACTGTCCCTGCAATGTGAACGGATAAAAGAGTGTAAAGACTCTAAGCTGTACATTGCCAAAGTTAAATTCAAATAGACTTTAACGAAGTTAATGTATAGATGACTACATTTTGCCTGCGGCTTCGCTCGCATAAATGTAGGTTAGGTTAGTATCAGTAGACGCTTTTTCTGGATGAAAGGTACCCTATGTTCTTTTCTGTTCCCTTGACAACGTGTCTGCGAAATTTCATGATGATCGGTCGAGTAGTTCAGGCGTGAGAGCGTAACAAACAAACAAACTCACATTCGCAGTTATAATAATTATTAGGTAGTTAGAATTAGATTACACAGATGGCGCAATGGTTTTGGTAATCTTGCCACATTCATCGTATTGTATTATGGGATCAAAATTTGTTTAGTCTATAAACCGTTAAGCCAAAATTTCGTTTAATTTTAATATTAGCTCAATTTAATTGGTCTATCTTTTAATATTAACATAATCTATGTCAATGCTTTAGGGTGGAATATGAGAAGCCCTCTTCTATATTATTGTATGCTACAACATTTGTGCTCGTCTATATTAATATTATAAAGCTAAAGAGTTTGTTTGTTTGTTTCAGGAACTACTGAACCGAATTGAAATATTCTTTTAGTGTTGGATAACCCATTTATCGAGGAAGGCTATATAGGCTATAATAACATCACGCTACGACCCACGGTGGCGGCGCAGTAATCATAAACGCGCGTGAAACCGCGGGCACATCTAGTGTAATGATATAAACGCAATAGAAAAAAGAAATACAATTTATTTTCGAGTCTGAGCTTTCTTTTATACATTTTCATTAAACCTGGCTACATAAGAAACCCTAGTATGTACGTTTTACCTCAAATATAAGCACGCACACATAACCAAGTAAGCCCTTTACGATACAAATGTTTTTACACTATCTTTCTGTAATCAACCCATTAAGTTATTTGCTCGTGCGAATATCAATTACAGCAATAAGTGCGATTTTTTCCAAGATCAATAAGATTGTAAATGATTTTTAATTGTCTATAGCATTATTATCATTAATTGTCAATATCGGTAACAATAGCAATTGATAGCTAATTACTTACTGTAGAATTATTTCCTTTATTTGCGTTATTCTTGCTTCTGTTGTAAGATCGCAACACGCTTTTACTTCTTTTAGAGGTTATTGAAGTGGGATTGGGCCGGACACGTCTGCCGCATTTACCCAGAGAGGTAGGTGGGCACAAATTGTGACCAATTGGGTGCCAAAAAACAGTCGACGGCGATGGGGCAGATCTAAACGGAGATGGCGAGATGACTTGGACGTTTTCGAAAGGGACTGGTCTTCGGATAGAGTGGTTTGGAAGTCCAAGGCAGAGGCTTTTGCCCAGCAGTGGGACATAAGGTTAAGGAAAAAAAAGAAGTCATCAAGAGTATATCACACCTGTATTTCATCTACTATGCTCAGGTCCCATGTTATAACATGACTGCAGAGATGGCGTAGTTTTATAAGTGGTCGCATCGCCACCGCCTCTGCGCCGAGTACTTACTGTAGGTTCGATCTCCGCATGGGACAAAAAAATGTGTGATCCCGAAATAATTCAATTGCTCAGTCTAGTGTTCATCGTGTCTGTTTTTTAAATGTTTGTGAGGCCCCCGCGACGCAGAAAGTAAACGTAATAAGAAAAGAGATTAAAAAAAAGAGTGCGAATTGTCTGTCGTTGTCTATTGGAAAAAATTGCCAACTTCGGCTGCTACTGAGAATTTTCTACTGGAATGTAAACGTACATTATTCTAATGCAATGCCGCATAAAAATATTTGATTCTCAAAAAAAGTACCGACCGACGTCAAAATGTTGATTCTAGGGCCAAGTAACAGCGCGTTAACATCATCGGCCGCATATGTACATATACAAGCTGCTACAAGACCAACGAAGCAATTATTATATGTATGACTAATATAATATTATAACAAACACAACATACATAATATAATTACAGTACATCCCCGAAGGCCACATTTCGCTAGTGTTGTCTAGCTAGTGCGTAATCAATGTAATCATAGCCAAGCCTATTTCCATCTACCAAACAGTCACAGAGTCCGTGCTGATACGAAGAATTTCCTCACACAAAAACTCGGCTATTGTCTTTATCTTGTAAATAAATCAGTACAGCGACAAGTTGTGTGAGTTATAGTGAATTAATTTCAACATTATACTTCTTATACGGTCACGCTAGAGGAATTCAAAAATTGTTATGATAAACCCTATGTTATGTCATTCAGTTAATATTTATATCGTCTGTAAATATCTGACAACATGCTTTTTGCATATTTTATGATCTTAATTCGGGTAGACTTATGTTAACTTATATTGTAAATGCGAATTTGAGTTAAATTGTTTATCACGGTTTCACGTCTTAACCACTCGATGGATCATCATGAAATTTCGCAAACACATTGTCCCCCCTGGCAACGTGTATGCGTGACCTTTTCTGTACCCCTGTAAAGAAGGACATAGGGTACCTTTTATCAAGAAAATGTACTGTTCTCGAGCGAGCGACATCGCGGGCTTACGCAAGTATATAATAAATGACAAAAGCCATAAAACAATGTACAGTTTCTTGCAAATGTCATATTAAAATGAGTCATAAATTATTTACTATTGTTAAGTTTTTCAAGTATAGCATGACAATAAAGTCGTAAATTCAGACAGACTTAATACACATCTTAAAAGATGGGCTTTTAAACCAAAATCACCGAACGAAAATAATCGAATATTCCGTTCAATTGGAACTCGATTAATTATTGCCTGATATAGTTTTAAGTAGGTAGGTAAATATTAGATTTAGCAAATCATTTTATATATAATAATAATAATAATAATAATTTTATTTCAGTTTTCAATCTTGTGTGGTAGGTACTCTTCTTAAACATTGCCCTCTTACCCATGCAATTGTTCATGCACTAAAAGACGGAAAGATATTGTCTGTACCACACTTTCTGAATCAAAGTTTGTTTTTACAAATAGATTTTTCGCATTCTTAGGGCCTTTTCTTTATAATAAGATAAATAAACAAACAGCTATATATGACCTAAGTTATATAAGATATAAGCGGAAAGTCTGTCGGTACTTACAAACTTTAAATTATGAGGATACTGAAGATTTGTTGTTTTTTTTTTATGGGCTAAGTCGCCAAACGAGCAGACGGATCGCCCGATGGTAAGCGATTACCGCCGCCCATGGACACCCGCAACCCCAAAGGAGTTACAAGTGCGTTGCCAGCCCTTTAAAAAGGAATGAAGGAGGGAAAGGAGAAAGGAAAGGAAAGGATAGGAATAGGATCGAGGTAACTGGGCCTCCGGCTCTCTCACTCACCGATACGAAACGCAACAGTACAGATACCGTTACTTCACGCTAGTATTCTGTGAGAGGGTAGTACTACCCCGGTCGATCCGGCCCATTCATGCTGAAACCAGCAGGGATCTACTACCTCCTAAAATTTGATTGTTGTTAAATAAGTAATAACAAGTTCCATGATAATAATTATAATCTTGGCCTATTTTTGCATATATTTATATAATAAGTATGGTTAATTGTATATAACTTAGTTCCTAGTAGTATATTGTACCTAAGTGCCCTTAACGGCTGTGGCACAGGTTTACCCTAGTACAGGCACCCATATTATATTACCTATATTAAGTACTTTATGGACTGTATTCATGTTTTACCACTGTAATCAATAAATAAATAATAATAATTATTATTATTGTGAAAATAGGAAAATGGGCAAAAGTTGTTCAATCAAAAGTAGACTATCCTAAAGTCATTCAACCAAGCGTTGATTTAACTACAATGGATGTCTGTAAAGTACCGCCTAATTCAGTCATTATTCAATACCTGTTTTTATTAAATACCTATCTCACATTAATATTTAATGTTCATATTTAGGCATGTGATATGATATTAATTGTATTCCAATTCACAAAGTAACGCGGAACTAGTATCTAATTATGTAGGTATCTTTAAACATGCTTCATATGATAGAATATCAGGAAACGTAATTATGTAAGTAAAAAACAATAACATTACTTAAATGAATTATTAAACCCTACTTCCTAAAAATCATCCAATTGCATTATCATGCTAATTTGTTCGTAAAACATATTATATCTCAGCATAGCCATTTTAAATGTTATCGAACCACCCGGCTTTGCACGGGTAGTATAAAACCTTAACAAATTATACACCTAAAACTTCCTCGTGAATGTCTCTGTCTATTGGTGAAAACTGCATGAAAACTGTTCAGTAGTTTTTGAGTTTATCGCGAACACACAGACAGATAAACGCGGTGGGAGACTTTGTTTTGTAACATGTAGTGATAGCGGTTTTAGAAATACAGAATGTATTTATTTTCTTCTATAAGTAGACTAATTAAACTAGCTATTAGGTAATGTATATTTAAACGTAGCTGTCGAAATATTACTGCATACTTATTTCCGAAATATTCTTCGGTATATAAAAACATCAAGCAGTACTTAAATACATAATACCAGATTGGACTGACGCCCTTTCCACGATGTAGACCTCTCCAAATTGCTTTCGTAGGTAGGGTATAAGTAATAAGTCTAGTTTCTGTCTATTATATACTCGCAAAAATATTCGTAAATAATACCCATTATTGAAATTTTTACGAACTAAGTATTTCAATTTTAAAATCAATTTCGTAATACAATTAGCCATCTTTTTCTTTGTTACCTTAAAGATTTGCCTTGTATAAGTATTGACATGCGTTAATACATGTTTATTAGATTAAATTGTTTATAATTATATCGTTGATAACAGATAGGTATTTATAGCGTTAAGGACATAACTATAGGTATAACTATTAAAGTAGTCAATTAAGTTAAATGCATTCATGTTATGTTTACTTATAATTGACCAATAAGACTTCTTTTTAACTAAACATCAATTTTAAACATGTGATGTGTCAATAAAGATTATAAATAAAATATTAATAAAATATTTAATATAAAACATAGCAATACTCAATTCGAATAAAAACAATCGAATAGTTAAGTATCTAGGTACATATTAATTAATATTACTACATATCTACATTTATACTTATATATTTATTATTATTTATTTCTATACTGAACAAAAATTGTGTGTATGTGATAGAATATAATTATTATTATGTATGTAGTTTATTATTTACTTAACATTTATTTAACGCATTGGCGTAGGAATACTTTTAACTTTAGTTTATCTATGTATTCTAATATAATAATAAGTAACAACAGCTTTTTTATATCGCTTCGTAAGTGAATTATGAAGTAGTCCCACATGCATCACTCTTAAATATAAATTAATAAAATAAATAAAACCAAAGATACTAACAGACATCGGCGACGCACACAGCGACGAACATCAATATGGCACTTAACTTAATCACGGCAGACGCCATTGTGGCGGTTAAAAAAGAAACTTAAAAAAATATATAAATTATACTAAAATATCGTGGCGTGTATGTTCACGCGCCGCAGAACTCGACTGGCATTGAACATGGCCTTTGGCCAGCTTATATGGCCAACTCGGATGATCTGAATCACCGTGTTCCATGAATTTATCGAATTTTGATTTCAATGTATTTTGTTCGATTGTCAATTTGTATCCGTGTAGGGTGTTGCGTTTTATCCTGCACGATTTCTAGGTGAAGGTCGCTTTGGAAGGTGATTATTGTGGTTGGACTATTTTCTTTTGATGACTATTTCGTAGATTATGTTTAAAAGCCACTTCTGTTCGTAGAAATATAGTAATTATTTTTAATTACATAATATTTACATGCACAATGTTTATCTAGGTACTTATATTAATATGTGAAGTGAAAACTGTATATCCCTTTGTAAGTAAGTATATTGCGCTTACGGTGGATTAAGACTTCTTCATTTAAATAAAAATTGTCTGCGCGATATAGCGTAGTAAATTTTTATATGGAGAAGAAAAATATAATGCTAAAATATATTAAAATATCTAATTATATTCGGATTTCGGTCACTCAACGACCAAAAATTAGTTAATTGTTAGGTCCGTCATACATAATACCATGGAATGAAATGGAAGTAATTATTATTTCCATGCATAAAATCATCTCACCATAGTACTTACATATTATTCTTTAGGAATTATCTATCTATCTTAACTATTACGTTACTTTAATATATTGTGTATATATATTTATAAAAATAATATAAATCTTTTCAGATTTTATTTCATTTTTAGTTCTTGTGCGCAATTATTTCTGAATGATGATAAATTGATTTCCTTCCTTTCGAATGACTGCATATAATTATATAATAGACAAGAAGAAAAAACAGTACACAAAGAATTTTTTTTTCTGTTTTGAATATCTCTTTGTTTAATGACATCACTTTGATGTTAGTTACCGTTAATTTTCACAAAACATTATAGGTTAACACAAATCGTAACCTTTCAGGATTCCGCTTATCATTATGTAGGTATGTATTGTATATAGGTTTTTCTGTCCGTCCAACCACATGCTGGATATAAACTATTTTATAATTATTGCATCTCTTCCTTAACCTGATACGTAAAAATCGCTTATGTACATATTTAACTTTGTAAAATGTAATTTAGGTAACATAATCTCTGACATGTGAGTCAGTAAGCAAGTTGTTACAGAGACCTAGCTTTGCGTTTTGTATTAATGATAGGTAACTTAATTGGAATATTCATGATCATGATCAATTTATTAAAATGTATATCCTACTCCCTGCAATAATAAACAATCGTAGAGTATACAATTCTTGTTGTTACCTACACCTTTGCACGTTTGTTTTAGGTATTTAAAGAACCCTTATTTTCCTCAAGTTTAAGTTACCTCCATACTTTTATAAAAATAGCTCTTAGTAATTAAGCTATCGAAATAGGAAAACAGATAGAGTTTACGTTTGCTACGATTATCAATAAGCTAATTGTTGAATAGTTGAATTCTTTTTTAACAGAATAAAACATTTTTGAAAATTACATATTTTCAATCTGTTATATTTGTGAATATTTGCTTTCAATGTCAATCACTTTCATAATTAACTAAAAAGTAATTACTGCATTATTTTTATAATTGCATGTTCAGTGGTGGAAATTGCATTATTCTATTTAAACATCCGGTTTAGGCATCCAATTATAAGTTTATTTAATTGCTATTCTTAACGATTTTTTATTGATGATTGATATGATGCTATTTTTGCTATTTCCTAGCTGTTTCTATAATCCGGTTTTCTCAATACTGGGATATGTAAATAAAACCATATGAATAAAAGGCGTACATTTTTTTTACTGTATATATGCCTAATATATTTATTATACCTACAGTATAATATACAAATGTTTATCTATATGTTAACATGAATATTAATCAATTTTAGAATACTATTTACTGCTGACTGTGACGAGAATAGAAAAGGGTATGTTAAGTTGGTTTGGGCATGTAGAAAGAATGGACGAGAACAGACTGACTAAGAAAGTTTATAAGGCTAGTGTGAATGGAACAGTTGCAAGGGGAAGACCTAGGCGAACGTTTCTTGATCAGATCGGAGACGTTCTGGATAAAGGCCAGGTTAAGAGCACCTTAAACCGGCGAGCGTGTATGAGGAATGTTATGAAAGTGAATGAAGCCAGAGAAGTGTGTCAGGATCGTAGCAAATGGAAATCCGTAGTCTCTGCCTACCCTTCTGGGAAACAGACGTGAATTTATTTATGTATGTATGTATTTACTGCTGCTAGTGGCTTAAGGCAGACGACCGGTCCACCTAATGGTACCCCACTGCTAATAACGCAGTTTTAATTCGGTGAACGAAACGCAATAGTGCGAATACTGCAACCCTGGAACAGTCTTCCGGCTCATGTGTTCCCTCCCTTCTATGACATTGGGTCCTTCAAACGTAGTGTGAAGAAGCATTTGGTCAGACCGGCTTGACACTGACGACGACTAGAAGACTAGATCTTCTCCTCTTCGTCACTGTCCCTGGACTGTAATTGGGCTTTCCATCAGGTCCGTTACAATCACTTTGCCGTGACAAGATAAAAAAAAAAACCTTCGTCAATATTCGGTGTCAAGGTAGTACCGTAGTCCAGTTGAGCCGGCGGCCCATTCATGCTGTAACTAAGAAGACTACTTGTCAACAACTATGAAAGACAGCAATATTATAGACTATAGTACAAGTGATTTAAAACAAATTCGCCTGGCTGCTGCCAGCGCGGCGGGCCGCTGCCGCTCAACACGTTAACGTGGTATCAATGATGATGATATTATGATAGTAATATAATAATAATAATAATAACGATTTTATTTCGCGTGGCATAGACGCATAGATAAATACCTTATAGACTAACGTACATATAATTTTTGTTAGTATTTATATAACTTATTAACTATGTTAGGAATGCTTCACTAGCACTCTGTTGTTGTGCGTTCATGTGGCACTCGTCCGCGGAAGCGACGGAGCACCACACCCTTCGGCCAAAAGTCCTCCTTCATAAATAAATGTAGAAAGCAAGTTGGGACTCGCACCACGAACGCCTTGAAGTTGACGTTGCGACGCGACTCCAGCAGCTGCACTATTGGCATGTACTTGGACTTCTGGTGCATATTCCGCGATGCCCTCCGCCTTAGTGGTGTAATGCAGGCGAGAGATGTACAACCAATACATACATACAATAGCTACAACTAATGACATTCCTAGGTTTAAAGTGCTCTGGGTGCGCTGGGACGCCTGAGTTCGAGGGTTGATTTGTAAGTGTAATAATAAGTTAATTTGTAACCTATGGCTTGTAACAAGGTATCTTTTACACGTTGCCTTAAAAGTAAATATTTTCTACCAGATGTATGTTTATGATATTATAACTTTTAAACGATTGACCTATTGAAGTCATATTTAAAACACATTTTCGTAAGACGAGACGGTTTATAATAGGAATTTTTTTAACGTAAGGAAATGCATTTAGGCGTCTCCCTCCGCGGGAAAAGGGGGAGCGGTGAGGGTAGGCTCACCCCGGGAAAGATAGTAAGTTCCGGGTCCCATCGACAATACTACAGTGTGCCTACTCCGGCCTTGAATGGTAGGTCACTTGAACTGAACTGAAACTACATCAGCCACCCACCCAGCAACGCCCGATCCAGACTTGCGACTAAGGACAACGACTTCTAGGCGTCGCTCCGACTCAAATAGGGATCTAATACAACATATCAGGTCGTAGCAATGAACCTGTAGTTGAATTACGCCGTTCCGAATAAGGCGAAAATACTCCTGTCAAACGATGTACTTACTCAGGTAATTACACAGACACCAGGACCGTTACACGCCTCACCCTTTAGGAGGAGATGTGTAATGAACCTAAGTGTGCACATTAGTGCATGATATATTTTATAATAAGGCACAAACCTGTCATTATCTGGCGAAAACATTAACAGATTTCATACAGCGAGAAAACCCCATAACCTGGCACTTCACGATCTGCAGTATGTTGCCTAAGTGCAAACTTATGCCGCAAAACCACCGAAGCAGTCTGCTAGTAGTATTACCAATGATGCCTATTTGACCAGATAGACATCATTGAAGGTCCAGGAGACTTCCTGGACCCATGCTGAATCATGTACAATAAAGAAAACAACGTAGACCAAAAAATAAGTATGGCATCATTTTGGCGCAAAAATATAGCAACAAACATCCTAAATAATATCAAAGCTGAGCCGGACTAAAGCCTGTCTTAATTATTCTCAAGTTCAAGTTTATTCATAGACCTGGAACTGGTTTTAATACCAACTAAAACTGGAATCGTATTAACAAGTATTAACATTTTAATGTCTGGGCCAAAGTATGCGGTCAGACACGCAGGCGTTCTGACAAACTAACGGAGTATTTTATATTGTTGATAATTTATCTTTTTTTTTCGGTTTTGGCATAAGACCGAATGCACATTGTGACTAAAATATCAACCATGGCTTAATGCACGATTGCACGGATAGCGCAGCCGTTTAAATGATCACCTCACTGCCAGTACATCGAGTATTGTAGTTTCAACCCTACATGGTTTTTTTATATCAAATAAATTACAAATTAAAAAAAAAATTATTGGACCTTTAAAAACATTTAAGCAACAGATAAAAAGAACATCCAGACTGGCCATAACTAATTGTGGATTACACAATTTTTTTGCTCCGTGTGGGGATCAAACCCACAACATTCGACGCAATGCCAGTAGCGAGGTAAGCATTAAAACCAGTACGCCATCAGAGCAGTCAACTAGAACCATCCTTCAACTATTACTTTCTATGATAGAACAATACGCAATCTCGCAATTGTTTTTCGACTTGCTGCGGACTTTGACAGTTAGAAAAGTATGCGATTTTAGAGCTCTAACGATTTTGCTAGTAGAGGCCCAGTGTACACTGAGTCTAAGATTATTAATAGGTTATACATATTTATATCCTAACTGGTAGTTTAATTATAATTTCGCATGTTCTCAGTTAACCCAGATCCGGAATCGCATCGGCTTTATCTTGATTTGCCAACGTTAATCATAACACCTATGTAGATTAGTAGGAGAAATGGTACTTTCTTTATTATTTACTAGTCTCTACCCGCGGTTTTGCCCGCGTATATCCCACAGGAATGTATACTTGGATAAACAGTATCTTATTTGTCAATCCATAATATAGGGATAGCCAGTTTCTAAAAAGCAGATCAATACAAAAATTAAATAACAGATGATCAAATCGCATGTTTCAAGCTGTGATTGTGGCTGACGAAGTTTGCAAGAGCCAATTAAATCACTTGAGTTTCACATGAGTTTCATTTTCTTATCAAAGTTTAAATCATTAGTAGCCGATAAATTCATTAAATTCATGTAATTGTTTAAATATTCGAATTAATCTGATTTCATTGAATTACTTATTTAGTTTAATTTAATTATAATAATTATTGTTTTATCTTCTTTTTTTAATATTACTTTTCCGACATTTTCAATTTTATAGTAATTCATAATCAATATTTTAAATTTAATTTCCCTATCCATATTATTTATTTGAAAGCATTGTGCATCAGTTTCTTTTAATTTGACATTAGTTTTGTTATTTTAACGCCATTATTGGTTTGCACGTTTATTGAATGTTACTAGTGTAATTATTCATATCAATTTTTCATCATTTATTTGTTTTTTAACACACGAGCATAGATTATAAGTATTTTATTTTTTATTAATGCATGTCGTGGCCGCCTATAATTGAGGCTACACTATAGTATTATGATGGATTTCTATGTATGTATCATTAGAATGTTTTAGTGTAAATTACGCTTTGTTGGTAGTCCTTAAAAAAAAAACCAGGGGTTAGTCTAAGTAGAATGCACGGAGGGCGTGTGATGGTTTAATTGGTCATCTCGTCACTGCCACCACGTCGCCGATTGTCGTGGGTTCGATCCCCACACGGGACAAACATTTGTGTGATCCACTAATAGTTGTGCCCGGGCTGGGTATTATTTGTTCCCATCGCTTCAATATTTGTAAAGTCCCCGCGATACAAGAAATATTCCTAGTGCGAGAGTTACCTTTCTCAAAAGAAAACATAAAGAAATCTGCGTGCCAAATTTCATCCGAATCAGTTTAACTGTTTACGCATAATTGAGTAACAAACATACAAACATCGTAACAAACTTTCACATTTATAATATCAGTGCAATTTAGATTAACGATTATTATCGTTGTTTATTGCTAATTACTAGTATTCATTCCACTTAAGTAAATGCTTTTGTTGTGAGTCAATGGTATAGCTACTAATTATTGCTCTGGTAAAATAGTATTATAGTAATTGAGTAAAATGTACTATGCTCTAGAGGAGACTAGGTTTATTGACATATGTTAGAGTGCATGGTCCCTAAATCACCAGTCTGAGCCATGCGCACGTTTGAGTGCAAACTTAACTAGGTAGTAACACAGATGAAGGCAATTAATAAAAATAATAAAAAGAAATGCATTTTAATGTGTCGCTCCAATAAGGGCATGACCCAAACTAAGTGATACTGTCTAGCATGCACTCTAACGTGTGTTGCAATTTGGTCGAGTTGTCTCCTCTAGTGCAGAATACTTAATTGCTCAAGATTACAGTACCTAATTACGAGGGGCGTTCAATGTATTCTCGGTATCGGGGTGATATACTAATGTTGAGGGTAATTAAATTATCTCATTAATTAAAGACACTCTTTGAGGGTATAAGTATTCAATTTTATTTTATTGTCACCATTAGTATTCAAGATATCATTCCGAAAATGCAACTACAATGACAGATGCGACAATGTTGAAAAAAAATCGAGCGTCGTGCTGTGATAAAATTCCTTACAAAACAAGGAAAGACTCAAAAAGTTATTCACAAAGAAATGGTGGCTGTTTACCAAGATTCTGTTCCTTGATTATCTACTATTCAAACGTGATTTAGTGAATTTAGACGGGGTAGAGAGAGTATTGAACTAATGGCCAATGCTATTTCTAAGGGTATCTTACTGATTGAGTACACAAAAAAAGGTTAAAGTATTACTGCCGCATCTTACGCAAACACCCTACGTAATTTAAAGGAGGCAGTAAAAGGAAAAAGACTTCACGACAACGCGCCGGTTCACACAGGGCGTGTTACTAAGGCTGCTGTGCGGGAATGCGGATTTGAAGAAATCAATTATCCACCCTACAGCCCAGATCTGGCCCCTAGTGATTACTTTCTGTTCCTAAACCATAAGAAAGATGTTCGAGGTAAACGTTTTTCCGACGATAAAGAGTTGCAGGAGGCAATTGATGAACATTTTTCAGACAAGGAAGAAAAAATATTTTTGCGGGTTTTGAAATGTTACTTTTCCGCTGTAATAAGTGTATTGTGGTGATGGGGAACTACATGGAAAATTTAATTTTTCAGAATTTCCTGCTTATTCTTTCATGCCTATACCGAGAATACATTGAACACCCCTCGTAGTTTATTTGTGATTAAAGTAAAGTATATAAACACACTGCTTTCATCAACACTGATATACAAAAGTATAAATAAATAAAAATATATCGTATTCATAACATGTAAATAAATTTTCTTTTTCCGTTTTTATATATAAACGCCCGTGGTTTTACCCGCGTTTATCGTTACTGCTCCGCCCCTGGGGGTCGTAGCGTGATGTTATATAGCCTGTAGCCTTCCTCGATAAATAGGCTATCCAACACTAAAATATTTTTTTAATTCGAACCAGTAGTTCCTGAGATTAGCGCGTTCAACCAAACAAACAAACTCTTCAGCTTTATAATATTAGCATAGATTTCTTGTGTAAAGTATCGAGAAATTCGCAAATGAGCTTTGGTGTTCTTGAGTCCTGATTGTGCAGTAATGTATATCATTAATAAAGACTACTGCCCCGACCATTGGCAGTATGGAGCTCTTGAACAAACGCTAGACATTATTATCAATATTTTGTAGAGAGAAGTTACCTGTCTCCCTAGCAGGGCTGTCCTACCTCTCACATACAGCGAAATCCTTAGTAAACGTGTACACACAGCGACACGTCAACCTAGACTATTTGGACTTTGAACTATTAGAAGTTGAACGCTGCGAATCGTGCGAGAGAGTGCGTTATAATTTTGTGACGCTCTATCCTTACCATTACATCGACACCATTATGCACTGTCCCTTTCCGATAATTCTCTATTTTGTATGTAGCGTAGTTATGCATATACAAGATGTCTAACTTGATGTGTAGCCGTGTATACTAAGGATTTCGCCGTACGTGAGTCTCAGAGAAAATGCATGAATGAAAATGCTATTAATTTCTGTACACTCGTTTAATGGTAAGTGCACGTAATAATTGACGAGCGTTGTTTGATGTCGTAATCAGTTCACTTTCATAAAACTTTTACTCAATTTAACCAAGTGTAAAGTGTAAATTAGTAAGGAACGTTTACTTTAAAAAACAACAAGTAAGTAGTTATAGCAGGCTGGTTGAATGGCTTCCGAAGAACTTATCCATAATTTATATACCATACCTTAAGTGTAGTAAAATGTATGATGGATACTGATAAGACTTAAATTTTATTGAGTGGTTTAAGTGGTCGCCTCGTCATTGCAGCCGCGCCGAGTGTTGTGGGTTCGATTCCCACACGGGACTAAAATGTGTGTGATTCATAAATTGTTGTGTCGAGTCTGGATGTTCTTTGTGTCCGTTGTTTGAATGTTTGTAAAGTCTCCCGCGATACAGAAAATATAATCAGTGCGTAAGTATTCTTTAAAAAAAGCAGATTTATTTTCTGGAGGAAGCGATTAGACGGCGATGGACTTCTTCTTCTACTGCTAGATATCTGAGTAGAAACCTTACATTCTTAAGTGAGAATAAGACAACATCCAAAGAATGGGCAGGGCTCACCAGGACCTCTCTTATATACGACAATGGATACAGGTTTCAAATCTAATAAATATAAATAATACTTATCTACTGTTATATAGAATACGAAGTATGTCAACATAATTAATCAAAATTATTAAAATTATATCAGCTGTGTATTAAACTATCCCAGTGCTAGGCACGGGCCCCTTAATATTAGAAGCGTTAGCCTACAGCAGTGGCATAGCGTAGTGGGAGCGGCAGGGGCAGCCCGCCCCGGGCGGCACTTTTAGAGGGTGGCAAAATTTCACAATAAAGAATAATAATATCTCGTAAAATATTGAAAATTATAGTCTTTTAAATCGAAATGCCTAAATAAAAGGGCGGAGAAATTAACCCCGTGCGGGTGTCACTCACGCGACGCCATTAGCCCACAGTCCACCACGCTGGCCCAGTGCAGGTTAGCAGAGTTCTTGAGAAGTTTATGGAGAACTCTCAGATATACAGGTTTCCCCACGATGTCTTCCTTCACCGTTAAAGCGTGCGATAATTAATTATGTATTTAATACGCATCTATAACTTCGAAAACACCTATGCGTGACAGTCCAATGGTATCCGACTAGGCTATTGCTACGTATAAATCCTTAAAGTAGGAACCCACTTTAAAACTATCACACGGTTCCAATTTTAGTCTATTTACTCAGAATATAAATAATATGACTACAATTTTTTACAACGTAATTGTACCGACGGAAAGTACTTTGGATTAGTTTGTAAGTAGGACACGTAATTTGACGAACGATAGGCTGCAACGGTTCGTTGGACTTGTGCACAGGCCACATAGTTTCGGTTGTTGATGTCATAAGTCTTCCGTTGTTAAGTCCTGTTCTTTTGGATCACATATTAAATTGGGAAAACCACACATTCAAGAAAAACACAATGGTTGTTCCGAGTCTGGATGGTCTTTGTGTCCGTTATTTGAATGTTTTATAAAGTACCCTGCAACACAGAAAACAGTCCTGGTGCTGGTGCCTTTAAAAAAAAGTAAAGTCATGAAATATATCTAATCATCATCCTTATACGAAAGCTCGAAAATGTCGCAATTCAGGCAGCAACGTCAAGCTTTCTAAAAAGGTACGTAAATACCTAGCATAATCGCGTTAATTCCCGTTTTGTATTGTTTATGACACCTTTGTTTCCCACGGCATAAGTTTCTTAGTATTATAATAGTAATTCAAATCTCTATAACTACATACTTTTTAATGATATTAATAAGTGATGCATGTATGCGTACTTATATACTTAGCCAGGTTTTTCTAAAAAAGAGTTACGAGGTTCATTCGAATCAAATCCGGGTCTTATAGCACGACAAGAAGCTAGTGAATTTTCTTACATTTTCCTTTATGAAATTCTCTTATAATACTTTTCAAGGAATATAATTATCATCATATTTAATATCACCACAATAATGTACTCCATTATTTATAAGCACATATCATTTCAAGGAAATATTTATATTATCATCTTACGAAGCGGGTTTGAAGTGCGCAAGGGCAATATTGGAAGGCATTGATCGCGGACATGAAGTCATCAATTCAAAGTTTTTAAGAACTACGTATCGAATGTTTTATAGCATAATAAAACTATTTTTATCTTTTAAAAACAGATTTTGATTTTGTTTCAAACAATTTGCACTAAAACCTGTTTTAAGATATTCAAAATTTTGCATTTGCTAATTGTCATAATTTTATTTGCTGTAGCATTGAATTGCATAGTTCTTCCAGTGGTATAAATACTGGCAGCGCGTGCGCATCCCTATCAACTGTGTGTTTCCAGGTTTAATGCCTGGCTTAAACAAACATTTTCGGCTTCTTTGCCATCGTGAAAATGTTTTCATACGGTTTGCTTGCATTCGTTTCTCCCATGTAAACGCAGTCAGGTGCATCATGAGGGTTACGACATGTTTGACTTTAAATGAGATTTAAAATAATACAGTTATCACGGTAGGTAGCAACCCTTGACATTACCTAAGTCCATGAGTAGCGGTGCCCAGTTACCGTAATATGGGGGCTACGAGCCTGTACGCCACTTGGCTTTCGCCCCTTGGGTGGATTTAAGAAGAAACCTAACGAATATCTACTATGGGGCGAAACTTGAGTGACGAACAGGCTCGTAACTATATGGGCCGTCCTCCATCCGTCTATCCTTTTATATGTCCAGATTTATTGTTTATTATTTATGTTACTATTTATGTTACTGTTTATTATTATATTTTACCACCTAATTTTTCGTGTCTTAAGTTAAGCACTTATGTTTGCATTGCACTTATGATTGTAAAGTTTTATATTCGGTTGCCGGATCGAGCCAAGTTTTATTTGGTTTTTCTATAATTAACTTAATATATATAGGTACTAATTGGATTTAAACGCGGTCATTTTTTTCAACTATTTTGAAACTATTAAACTACTTATTTTTACACATTCACCGTCGTTTCGGTTGCTTTGCAAGAGTCAGGCCCACTGGTTGCTAAAAACGCGATAAAATGGATATAAAGTAGTTAAATTTTAATTAATAACATTATTACATTTATTAAAAATTTGATTTTGCCTACGTCTTCACTTGCATGAATGTAGATTTATATTAAGATAATTTTTTTAGTGGCCTATGTTATTCTGATATATAAACAATAATACTGTAAAGTTTCATCAAAATCCTTTCAGTAGTTTTTGGGTGAAAGAGTAACAAACATCCATCCATCCATCCATCCATCCATCCATCCTCACAAGCTCTCACATTTATAATATTAGTAGGATGCTCAGTTGCGACACAGAGTCTCGAGTCATTGTATCCGGTAAATATCAATAGCTCTGTATGTTTTGAGACCCAAGGCTTAGCGGGCGAGTGATGGATGTATATTGTATAACATACTTCTTCGGGTTTTCTTGGGCATGAGTCTATGTATATATTACTTAACTGAACGCTTTGTTTAATTATGTTGCATGCAAAGAGGACACGAACTGAGTTAATTAATATGTTGTGGTTTCTAGGATTCCCGCAATATACAAAAAGTGTGGAATCCACAGATGATTGTTCCGGTTTATAAATTATTTTTTACATCAGCGATTCCTTAAGTGGGTTCCGCGGAACCTAAGGATTCTGAAGAAGTTTTTTTAATTTTGGTAATATTATTTTGGTTGTTAGATAATACCACAGTTAAGTACAAAATATATTATTTTGGAATAGCGCAAAATATGTGATGTACCTTAAGTAAAGGTTTTGTTCTTATTTCAATTACAGGGTCTTTAATTCGTAATCATTTGATATGGAGTTCCATAAATAAAAGGTATTTAGTGAGTTTTCCTGTTACATAACACTACATTACGCTTGTTCATTCCTGATGGCCAACCGCCAGTAAGGAATAATAAAGAAGGTCTACTTTTCTAAATTGGTTTGTTGTCAGTTGTTATCGTATATCTAGTAGCACATACAACAGAACATATACCTAAGGTTATATTCTGAGAGTAGTACCCAGGTAGTTGCTTATGTTAACTTATTTATATAGCAAACAAGGATATTGCTATCTTTTAATCGTCAGAAACGTAAAGTGTTAGTAGAATATAATTTCAATACTTATTTGTCTGCACCGCAGGCCTAGACAAGTGGCCAACACTTCATATCGATTCCATTTCTATAAACGCTAACGCCTCAGCGATCCTCAGAATCCAGGTTAAAGTAAAGATATTGTTAAGACTATATCATATCCTTGATTGAAATACATGACATTGACAACAAAAGGGTGGTATTTAACTGTTTCTTAATGTACCTATTCCTGTTTTCTACTACAAAATATGCCTTTGTTCCACCAAAGATAATAAGTGTGCACTAAAATATGCTTACTACAATATTTCATAACAAACACCTACTTAATAACTGTTGCAAATCTGTAGGTAGGTAATAATAAAAATATTCCTTTCTATTAAAGAAGCACTTCATATTTTAGTTTTACTTCAATCAATGTAGACTAAAAAATGTTTTAATCAAACACCAATCAAATCCCAATTTACTTGTATTTATCTAATGTAACTACGTTAAAATTACATTAGGTACGTGCTAAAAAAAGTAACCACGAAGGCCAAGACGGTAGGCGGAAGCTCCCCGCCTTAGCCTTCTAACCTAACCTATCCGAGTCGGATTGCTCTGAATTGGGGTGTTATCCATAATAATGGTATTAGTATAAAAAAACTATATAATAATAAATTATATAATAATATATTTTGTAGAACTATCGGAATATTTGGTGTACAATTAGTATTTTTAGTGGAAGAATAATATAGTTAGGTATTGCGTTTTTAGGATATTTGCTGAGCAGTAGAATAAAAGAGATAAAAATAAAAAAGCCAAGTTAGTTTTAGACTTGTTGGTATAACATATTTTGTTGATGAAATTGTTTATTACAAATAAAAATAATTTTAATGGGTTTACGGTAGTACTTTAGCGTAACGAACTTAAGTGAACTAACCTTAAAATTTTTGATGCACAGTTAAAAATATTCCAACAAAATATCTCTAAACTGAAAAGGTATGCATACAAATCGAAAATATGGTGAGTCATGTAATTTTATTGTTTAGAGCAAAATAAAAACAAAACAGAATTGCAGTTTTGGTTAGTAGGTAGGTATGTACCTACCTAATATAACTAAGGAAAGATGAGTATCGTTCTCGGAAAATACATTTCTAAGAATCGATTACCTACTTGGTACTTATTTATAAATATTAATATATTGAAGAAGACACGATTACGATTGCGATTGTGATCGATTTGATCGTCGCCGTCGACGACTAAAGATTTTATGATATAAGACTTACCTATTACCTAGACTTAAGGAAACTCCTAAGGTGCCCCTATGTGTTACTGGAAGCACAGCACAGAGTAATGTACCTATTTGCTTTGAGTACCTATGGTTAATTTTTTATAAAATAGCGCCTGTATTGTTTTTCGAAACCATATCGAGCGCGATTTTACAAAAATACGAGTAAACGATACAAAATACACTCACAGAACAATTATTTGTGAATAACACATAACTAAGTCATGTGTGGGATTTAAAGCTTTCGAATTTCGACCGCTGCGGTAAGGCGTCAGCTTGCCTGAAAATGTTAGTTAAACCTGTGGTTAAACATAACCCTGGCAGAGGCGTAGCTACCGCCGTATCAGCCGTATGAATGATTCGGGGCCTCCAGGTTACAGGGGCCTGGAAAGTGTGTAGGTAAGCAAAAAATCCTAAAATGTTATCCACAATCTTAAATCCTTAGGACCCTCAACACATTTTGATACAGGGCCCGTCTAAGGCAAGCTACGCAACTGAACCCGGGGTAATATTAGTAGTAGGTACCAGTACATAGTATGTCGTAGAAAAGTCAGACAAACCAAAACTTTGTGAAAACGCTATGACAATTAGATTGTAGTCAATTTTTTGTAACTAATAACGTAATAAGTAATAACCTTGTTTATTCTTAAAATCGTATGAGCTATATGTTGGATTATTGCAAAGAAACGTATATACCTATGGAGAAGAGATCGCGTTAGTTTGAATCATCCTATCTATCCTAGCAATGGATGGGATTCAAACTAACGATCACTTGAACGCAAGTGCAATGTGTTGCCTATTGCTACCGCTATTTATAACTCCGTATAAAAAGTAAGTAGATATGCTAATAAGGATACCTAAGAAGGGAAGGAGCGTCCAAGAAAGTTCAATAACAGCCAAAATTGGCTTTTATTGAGTACGTAATGGCTGCAGATCACTTAGGTATACCTACCACTGCACTTTTGAGCAGCCAAACCTAATTCATCAATATTTATATTTATGAAATTTGACTTGTCCCTCCTCAAACGTAAATCTTCAATCATGGTTAAAAACTATCACGGTAGGCGGCGCCTTAACTGTGTAGGCCTAAAATTGCGTGTGCATGAGCGACGGTTACCATTTACCACTAGGGGCGCTGGCAGAACTGCCAATAGTGGGCATTTAAAATAACATCCTTCGACAGGATCGCCCATCCATTGTGACAAGATTTAAATTTAAATTAGAAATTAAAGTCAATGTCCTTTAGAAATAGTATTGTATTAAAAATCGTGTATATTATTCATTGATCAAGATCTTATCATGTAGAATGAGGTCTTCCGAAGCGGATTTACGCGGTGGTTGGCCTCGTAATCCCCGCTCGATGACGGCACCGTCAAAGTCTATATTGCTATTGTTATCCTTTTGTATTTTAAATTACGTGTACCAAAGAGAGGCGTGGTTGCATTTATGGATCATAATTATAATCTTAGTATAACGGTAGATATAATATATGACGTCTATTATCTCCTTAATATGTTTTGACTAGATGATAAGTAATATATGCCAACTATTTATCTCCATATGTTTAGACGAAAATGTATCTTTTGTGATTGGAGTTTACCGGACTAGATTTAAATCCAACTGGAGAATTTCATGATGAGTTAGCTTAATGAAACTTAAAAAATAACCGTCCGATCTAATTAAATTAGCTAACTTTCAATAAACTACTTAGACATACCTACGTGAAAAATTATTTACCTATAGGTTTTATGTGATGCGATTCTCAGTCACTGGCTGCCTGTCACTAGAGAAACAGTAGGTACCTACCTACACACGATCCCAAAACTTATAGGGAAGTTTGATCAAAATACGGTTCTAAAACGAGTCTTAGAGTCCTAGCAAAGTTCACTGGTGACAGTGGCTAGCCGTCCACCCCTCATTAATTTGACGCTAGTTCTCAAGCCGACTAAACCGGATATTCACAACCGCAACATTCTGAAAAGATGTCTTCCAACTTTTGCTTATTGCTAAACGACAATTTCAGGGTTTTCACACATCCATAATAACTATCTACCTTAGTTCCTTGTGCTGCTGTGCACAATTTGATTATTTTTATCAGGTTTGGATATCATATAACTGTGCATGGCGCCATCTCTTGTTATATGTTGTAACTTCTTATCGTATGTGCGAGACCTACATATATTATTGTGTGTGAGACCACTAGGCACACATCAAACACAATGGCGGCAGATATAAAAGCCTGCATTTTGATTCTGATGCGCTTATATAGGTGCTACGACTTACATTTGGATTAATACCTATTATCCTTACAATTAAGGAAAATGTATTCAATAGGGATCCTTCCTAGTGCTGTGCTGATATGCTAATGATAACGTTTTATTTAAAACAAGTTGTATTATTTCATTCCTGATAAGTCTGGCAACTACCCGCAGTACGCAATTACCGAGGTTTATATTGTAGTAACAATATAAACCTCGGTAATTGCGTACTGCGGGTAGTTGCCCGCCCCAGCTTCGCATTTTCGCTTCGCAGGTAGTAAAAAAACCTTATCAAATTATATACCTAAACCGTCCTCATGAACCACTCTGTTTATTGGTGAAAACCGCATGAAAATCTGTTCAGTAGTTTTCGAGTTTATCGCGAACAGACAGGCAGACGCGAAGGGGAACTTTGTTTTATAATATGTAGTGATAGAATTTTCGATATTACCAGATTGTTATTGAATTATTACCTTTTTATCCCATTAGGAGACATACTTATAATTTTCGTGAAAATATGCTTTTTAACCCCCGACGCTAAAACGACGGGGTGTTGTTGTGTGGGTTTGTGTGTGTGTGTGTGTGTCTGTCTGTGGCATCGTAGCTCCCGAACGGATGAACCGATTTTAATTTTGTTTTTTTTTATTTGAAAGGTGAATTAGTCGGGAGTGTTCTTAGTTATCTTTGGTGAAAATCGGTCCAAGATGGCCGCCGCCACAAAATGGCGGATTACATATTTTTTCACAACTCCCTCAATATGGGTATCAAATGAAAGGGCTTGACTAGTAGAATACTATACACTATGATAAATTGCAATTCCAAGATGACCGCCACCATAAAACGGCGATTTAATTTTTTTTTTACAGCTCCCTCAATATGTGTCGGGGGTTTTTAAATTTTTTAATTTATTTGCAATAAATAACCGAACATTTATTGGGAAAAGATCTATGGATGTGTAATAATGAGTTACTGCCTACTGTTATTATAGTAAAAAAATTAATTTAGTGTTGCTACTAAAAATAAATAATGTTACATAACATTTTAAAATATTATTGTGTCATTAGATCCAGTACAAGATCCAACAGTTATTGCAAAGAAAACACAGTAACAATACTGAATTCTGGATGACAATTCCACATAAATAACAACCTATTATTTAAAATTATTTTAATAGTAACAATTATATTTCTTATATTTTAATAAATTAGGAGCTGGTTTTAATGTTTTGTATTTTTAATCTCAAATATTCCTCCTCTAAAGCCATGATGGCCATCCTTTTCTCATGTACCTCTCTTTCATACTCCATTTTCTTATCATGTGCTTCCTTAGCATATTGCATGGCTTCTGCCTGAGCTTGTTTTGAAATGAGGAACAGTTTGTGATCATGGGTGTTTTCCCTGCCACAGCAATTTGGTTTGAAACTGTAAAAAATAGGCATATAATAAAAAAATTAACATAGTCATCTTTTTGATATTTCAGTGATTTTAAACAACATACATTCTTTTTCGCCTTTTAATTCCTTGTTGTGTGGGAGACCTTCTGGCACAAGTATCCACAGGACTTTCTTCTACAACTTCATCAAAATCAATAATTTCTTGTTTCTGTAATTAATTTTATAAAATAGGTTATATTCATAATTTGTTATATATGTACTTTTATAAAGGATCCAATAAAAAATATCAGTACATACCACCTCAGTGAATGGACTGTTGCAAATAGGCTGTATGTTGTTTTCTTCTGGCTAAAATAAGAGTTTAGGTTTATTATAGACTAGGTTTTGCCCATGACTATGTAAGCATGATATTTAGAGGAAGGCCTTATAATAAATAATTTATAGAAAGCCTTTATATTTTTCTTCTTTGCATGTAAGAAGCTGATCTATACAAATAATACTCAACTTCTAGGCAGTCTATCAAGATGAACCATACAACAGATTTTATGATAAACTTGCAGTACCTACTAAAAGTAATTGTATTGACTTTTATACCTCTATATAGATAGCTCACATATTTTTCTTAAATATCTCATATGTATATAATTGTATATATGAGACTAGGTATGTTAAGATAGTTAATATTTCTATATTGACATAATTTTAGTAAATAATTTCTAACAAATATCATTTATACATACATACCTGAATAACATTAATTGTGCATTGGGGTAGAGGTAGGGGCTGTAAAAATAAATTATATTATTATATTAAATAAAGAATGGATAACATTCTGATCAAACAGATAGACAAAATACCCTACCAATCTTCAATCAATATAAACAGCTTTTTAAATATTCTCATTAATGTTTGATGATATCAATATACTTTACTTACTTCTAATAACTGTTGTTGTACAGGCACTGTAGACACAATGATAGGTTTGACATCCTGCTGAAATATGAAAAATATAATAATATATTATCAAGTTACACAAATTCATTTTGAACAATATTTGAATTATTCACACAAGTGTAGTAAACATTTATTGAAATTGGTGCTCTCCTAATTGGCACAATTCATATGGATGAAGATTAAAATTACTAATTTCACAAAAGACAGGGGTGGTTACTGTTAGATGCTATTAATTTATATTTACGAAAATTAAAGGACCATCAAGTTTCTTAAGCAAAGTGCGAAAATCAATTCAAAATATCTACCAGAAAATTAAACTACAGTCGAAACCGAATATAACTACATTGTTTATTACAGCAAGGTCCCTTCCGAATCCCTATATAAACAATTATGTAATCATACCGCTTATAACAACATCGGATACAGCGACATATAGCATATAACGACGAGACTTTATCAATATTAATCGGCTTGAGCGACCAACAGTTTAACAGTGCAAGCAAAATGAAAAAATACAAACAATATAATTATTAAAAATTTAACTTCTTCCAATCTATGAAGTAATATTTTAAGCTGAGCACAGCTTATAAGACTACATTTAGTATATAAATAAGTTTTTCCAGAATAAACATTTTTATTTCTTTTTGCATCATTTTATTTGAAAACAAGTTCATAAGCATAACCTATACCCATCTACCATCTATACCTACTAATATTATAAAGCTGAAGAGTTTGTTTGTTTGTTTGGTTGAATGCGCTAATCTCAGGAACTACAGGTTTGAATTGAATAATCCTTTTAGTGTTGGATAGTTTATTTATCACGGAAGGCTATAGGCTATAAAACATCACACTATGACTCACGGGAGTGGCACAATAACTATAAACGCGGGTGAAACCGCGAGCACAGCTAGTACTACATAATTGTACATATTTAAGAATTCTAAACATACATATGACAATTAATGACAACATATTTGTGTATATTGCTTATAACAACTATCGGACATAACGTCCGAAGATATATGGTCCCTTCAATGTCGTTATATCCGGTTTTGACTGTATATGTACCTGAGTGATATTTATAATGTCACTTTCATATGGGTTGTCTATCCTACAATCATTTGCCGTTGCCTCTGCCTCTACAGATTCTTGATCTTCAAGATATATTATTGGCGGTGAAGGCTTCCCCCGAGCCATAGGCCTCTGTCTTCTATATGTAAAGTCTTTCTTTTTTGAACGCGATTTCATATTCCGCCATTGGGTAAGCAATTGGCACATATCCCGTTTATTTGTACTGACTGCATTAAAGCTGAAATAAAATAAATACATAACAACATAACATAGACATGCAAATGAAAAACTATGGTTAAATAAAAACGTACAAACCAACCAGGACAACACCTCCCTCCAAGCAGCCTTTTTGGCGGTATTTGTCTTAGTACTGGTATTTTTATCTTCTAGAATAAACGCTCGCTCCAGGACCAGTTTCCTGAGAAGTTTCTAAGAAATGTATAGTTTTGTTGTTAGTAACCAAAGGAATAATGCATTATTAAGTTGTTATTGTATTTAAATATGCATTAAATTAGTATAGATCAAATAATAGTTTACTAATAAGTCTACCTTCTCCTGTTCACTCCAATTTGTGGAGCGCAATCTTTTTTTTACTGACTCCATTTGCGAAGCCCGCGGGTTTTTTACGTATTTAATCGAAGGGTTTACTGTTTGAACTAACGGTAACGCAAAGTACATAATCGAAACTAAAACTGAAAAGGAAAATCCCAAATGTTGACAATAATTACAAATATTTATTATTTGCGAGCGTTGGTCGAAGAACTAATGTCACCAGCTCACCACAGATAATTAAAACAATTAAGTATGTTGAGTTAGTTATAGTGAGTTAGAGGCATTAGTTCGATTTCATACTATAATTGATTTGTTTAGTTGTGATACTCAATTAAATAAACATAAACATATAATCATATTTTGTTTTAATTCCTATAATGGATATTTAAAGCTCAATTAAAATGGTGTTAGAATCACCAAGAGCAAATTAAAATGGATATTCTACTGGCCTCACAAGACTCAGCGCGTGACTTTCGAGCTTTCTGGCAAACCACAAAGAAAATAAACTCTAGATGTGGCGTACCGGTGAGCGTTGATGGTGTGAGTAACTCCAAGGACATTGCGGACTCGTTTCGTGAATATTTTCTTGTGCGGTCTCCGTTGGGGAAGGCGCAGAAGATAATCAATGCTAAGGGGTTAGTCGGCAACCCGGTGAGGAGCCGCTTTTCAGCTGAAGATGTGGCTAAAGTCATTAAAAGTATTATTAGAGGCAAATCCCCAGGGCACGATGACCTCAGCATTGAGCATCTTCAACACGCTGGTCCACACATATGTATCTAGAGTCATCGCAATGTTTTACACCCTGTGCGTCGACCACTGTTACTTACCATTAGAGCTCATGAAAATTATCGTGGTGCCTGTAGTTAAAATAAAACTAGAGATGCCGCAGATAAGAGTAACTACTGGCTAATTTCATTAGCGACGATTATCGCGAAGGTGTTTAACGGTTTGCTGGAGGCACGGTTGAACAAATATATTGTACTTCATAACAATCAGTTTGGGTTTCGACCGACATTGTCTACGGAGAGTGCAATACTGAGCCTCAAGCACACCGTCAGATATTATACAGCTCGTAGAACACCGATTTATGCTTGTTTCCTCGACTTGTCGAAGGCTTTTGACCTGGTGTCTATGATATCCTGTGGAAAAAGCTGGAGGACATTAACTTACCACCAGAACTTATCAATATCCTCAAGTACTGCTATGGACATCAGGTCAACCCCGTTAGATGGGCGGGGACATTGTCTAATCCGTATAGGTTGGAGTGCGGGGTAAGGCAAGGAGGTTTGACCTCGCAAGTACTCTTTAATCTCTATATAAACGCATTGATCGTCGCATTCAGCAGCCAGTGAGCCAGCTGTTATTTTGATGATGTCTGCGTCAACAACCTGAGTTACGCAGACGACATGGTATTGTTGAGTGCGTCGGTCTGCGGGCTTAGAAAACTTTTAAAGTCCTGTGAGTCCTATGCTGCCTGCCTGTGAGACCTAGGAGCCAGTATATGGTCTTTAAGGCTGGTAAATTGCAACCATCTCATGTGCCCCCTCTTCGACTGTATGTTAGTCCTCTAACTAGGGTACAATAATTTAAATATTTGGGGCACATTGTTACAGCTGACCTTAAGGACGATACTGACATTGAACGGGAGCGGAGTGCACTGTCAGTACGAGCGAATATGATAGCACATATATTTGCGCGCTGCTCTGTTGAAGCTAAAATTGCGCTATTCAAAGCTTATTGTACATCGCTCTATACTTGCAGCCTATGGACAGGCGTGCGCTTCATACAAGCAAATAAGCACTGCATACCCTAGTCCGCTGGCCTATGTAAATCTATATAATCGAAATCTATTTATTAAATTCTACAAACTGAATAATAATAAATACACTATAAAATTATCAGATACAATAAGAGCTTGTGCCACTGCCATCTATTGGTCCTCGAGCGAACTACTAAACAAATGGAATATATAATAGAGAGGTGTCTGGAAGCAGAGATTTTTTTAGTGCTTATTGGCAGTACATTTAAACGTCAATCGATTACGCTGTCTACGAGACAAATATTTGCTTGTGTGTGTAAAATGCACGTGTGTGCTCGTCGACTGAAGGCACTGCCTACATAATCCAACTAGCTTAAATAGTTGTCAAAAACATCATAATTGTTGGTTATTATTTTAGCAATATAGCATCGTACGCCATTATTAATTATTTCACAGAGCTGTCGAGGGAATTTTGTGCGCTTTGTAATTGATAACTAAATAATTAGTGAAATTACCGGCATTACTGTAAATTATGGAAAATTATATCTGTGAGATATGTGTTGGTGATGTGAATTTAAAAAAATTAAAAACTGGTGTTTTCTCAACGTTGTCTTTTGATGACAAAAATAAAATAATATCTCTTGGACGCTGTGTTCGCGATTTCTAAAACAACATAAAGGTAATACGACACGTTCTTTTAATAAAAAGTATTACGATATTTATAGCTGGCTAGAGGGCTGTGTACACACAAATAAACTATTTTGTTTGTTAACCAAATTGTGATCGACCGAAAAGAAAACGAAGTGTTGACAATGTTCAACAATATTACAGGCGCGTGTTTAACAAGATTATTGACAATGTCTTGAACGAGTGTCGTAGTCGTTATAAAAACTTAAAAGACCTTAAGTTTTCAATCTACTTTCGTATGAATATTATACTTTGTATTGTAATAATTTTACAGAGCAATCGATCGTCGAACTCATTAATTCGCATGAACATTCGCCTTAGGAATGAGCTCCGATGCGTTTATAAATCAGACGAATTAAAAACGTTAGGAATATTTGATCTTATTCAATATTTACATACAAACAATTTAACAGCCATATTTCCCGAAGTTTACACATTAGCAAAATCAATAGTTACGATTCCGGTTAGTAGCGCATCGGCTCGCAACGATCATTTTCTTGCTTAAAAATAATCCATACATATCTACGAAACACACAGGGCCAAAGCAGACTCACTGATTTGTCTATGATTTCAATTGAAAAAGAACTTTTAATGATTTTAAAACGATCTTGTAATTTTTACGACGACATTTTACATAATTATTTAAAAAAAGATAGGCGCGTTGATTTGATTTATAAAAATTTAAATAATACCTACAGTCAAGTATGTTAGTAATGTCGTTTATTTATTTTTGTTCATTTGCGCAAAAAACACTCGTAACATCTCACGGCCTTGTAATACCTACAAGGCTACAATGGATATCATTTAGGTGACTTGTTCTCACCATCAGTCACTTATTTGGATATTCATGGTGGCCACACACACAATCATCAATGGTGCCATGTAGAAAAGTCGCTGAATTGAATTTGGTGAGATATTTTATTTATGTATTATACACAGATATACATACACACAAAACATTTATAAATGAAATGTAGTGCCCTCGCAGAGGTTTCGGGTAGGGCGTGCATAACCTACCAGAAATCTTCGTGCACGCCCCTGCCTATAGACTGTCTTCACTTTGAAATCATACAATGCTTTCCGCGTACAGTTCAAAAATGCGTTCAGCACTGTGTTAGGACTACCTCGCTACTGCTGTGCCTGAGCAATGTTCGCCGAAGTTCACGAACTGATTGCTTTTACACAACAATGCGCAAGCGTTGCACTTCTTTAGTTCGCAGGGTGCGGGCTAGTTCGGGTTGTTGTATAGGTTGTGTTGCGGGTTAGTAGTATAGGTTAGACTGTCCTTATATGCGAAGATGCTGCAACATGCATGTCGTAGCGACAAAAATTAAATAATTAATTTAAATTAACAACTATGAGTTTTGTGAACTTGCAATAAACGTTTTATTATTATTATTATAACAGCAAAAATAAAACTACGATGGTATGTTTTTGTTGCCATAGAAAATGGGCAGGCCACTATCAGCTTCACGTCTTCCATGGCTCCACGGTGGTCTATGACGGCACTGCTGTTGCGTAAATCCTAAAACGGCACAAATACAGTATCTTTGGTAATTCCTTTATGGAGCCGTTTGGCGTGAATACCTGTTCGCATGGGATTTCAGTAGTGCTGCTATAGTCTACGAAATTGTACTCTATATTTCATTTGAACAATAAAGTACCTAAGCGATAAAATGTTATGAAGCAGTTGATTTTTTTAGTTTTTATTTTAAGTAAATCCAAAATACTGTGAACCCTCTTTAATTCGACAAACGTTTTGCAGGGCGGCGTCGGACTATATACTTTGTCGGGTTATAGAGTACAGCCACAGACCTCTATAGGCCGGATATTTTTTAAAGGGGATACCTTGCTCATCCGGCTTATTACAAATCAAAGTGATAAGATTCTATTTGAACTACAACACGTGGAGCACAATAGTGATGGCGCTGGCGCATATAAGTTGCAACCTGTTCAATCATGCGTCCGTGGCGCAGCGGTCGTGAATTCGACTGCTATGCAGTTTCGGGTTCGAATCCTGAGTCGGGCCTGCGTCGGAAAAGTTGAAGTTGAGATGAATTTGGTGGTGTTAGACACCCCCGTGCCTTCGAAAGCGCATAAAGCCGTTTGGGCCTGCGCCTGTCTCTCTCCGGTCGTGTCAGATTACCGTCGGATAGACCAACGGATCATGAAAATTAGAGAACAGAGAGTTCACTTGTATTTGCGCACACCATCGCCTGCGCAGATGGCTAAGACTAATATTGACCGCCGTGGCCGTGACCATAATTTAGTCTGGAGGACAATATTATTATTAGGCATTATATTAGTAAGTTTTGCCTAAATAAATTGCATATAGGTACAGTAGGCATGTCAGATTATAGGGGGAGCCGGATTAGACATGGGCCGGTTTAGTCATGGGCCGGATTACCGGCAGTCCACTGTATATAAAGTCGTTCGTAATTTTGCGTACCTTTAATAAACTTCGGATCGGCTGATTTATAATGACAAGTAAAAACAAGTGAGAAACGGCAATGAATTGCCGTAAATCTGAGAGTTCGCAAAAATGGTATCAAGTGACCAGTGGTCAGAGGTCAAAGGGCATAGTCATATCGACTATGCTGAATCGAATGGCGTTGACCGCGTCTCTAGCTCTTACGGTTCTTGAGTTGAAAGTTGTATAACAGACAGACGGACAAAGCAGTTGTATAAGAGTTTTATTGAACTCAAAAAAATTCTGTCTATTTTTCTGCCTGTCTGAATTTAGTAAATATATACTTATCACACAGCTTACAGACTATATTAAACTGTAAAGATGTTGAAAATTTATTGAAATCTGTCTATAAAACTATTAAAATCTTTATATTAATAATAAAAATAAACTAGTCGAGGAAGTTTTATTACAATGCCTTATGAATATCGCAACTTTAGAATTGAAGTGGCTTAACTAAAAAAATAGGAATATGAGTTATAAACATCAAACGACTTATAAACATGTATTCTATCAGTTTATTAAAAATAAACGGTTTCTTTCAGAACAAACGTACTATTTCTGTCCCTTTTGAATCAAGTGCTTACCGCGCGTCCCTCGGTATTAAACAACCCCATTTAGTGTTGCATGGACAGTGCTAAACGTTGGGTGGACGTAAACTGTAATTCGCCGTTTTAATACTAAACGCAAGGTAAGTTATTTATTGTATATGTATTTACTTTTGTAATGACTCTTTATGGTTTTGGGCGGTTTTGTACTAAATGATAATAATATTGTGGTGTCTTATTTGTACTACCGTAATTTTATTATTAAACATTGCATAAATGATTGAGCCTTATTTTATTTTACCGTTTTACTTTACTAACCGATTTTGTGACTGGGGAGTCGTATACGTGAATACGTTTATTCTTTAGTGAGTGTTGTGTGGTTTAGTGAGCTTTATTGTAATTGAGTATTTTGATATTTATTTCAGTAAAAGTTTGAGATTAATAATGAGAAGAAGAGCAGATCACATTTTGCAATAAACTTGAATTAAAATATAATGCAAGAAGTGTGTGAAGAGATAAGAACAGCAAGTTCCGAAGGTTATACTAGTGTTCAAACTGAATTCAAAGAATATAATAAGGAAAACTATCTTTAGATAAAGCGACGGATGTACTTGTATGAATCCTGAAATTTTACCGTATGTGCAATCTGAACAACAGCTTCTAAAGGATCTTACCAATACGTCGGCAAACAGTGATGAGTATAACGTTGATTTAATTATTGAAGAACAGACATGAGAGATGTACATCTACATCGTCATCTTCAATTTCTAGTATATCGTCGTTGTCATTAAAGCCTTCTTTATTACCGAAACAAAACGAAGATGAAATTAACGTTACCAGCTCACCTTCAATCATACCAGGTACTCCTACAGACTATACGAATATAATTTGTGCCGAAACTTAACTTGCAAAAGATGTTTGGATAAAGACATAAACTACCGTCAATCGCCTGTTCATTCTGAGGAGTCAGACATTGATCTGAGTGACGCTGATCTAACGATTCTTTGCTACGACGTTCTTTTAGTTCATTAACCTGGTGGTTGATGAATTAAAAGAGCGTCGTAGCGATGAGCGTCTGACTGTGAAAATGATGTTAACGATGCAATTGTTTTCTTTGAATTAATTCCACAGAGTAAAAAGTCCAGAAAACGCCTGCGCAATCCATCTCAATGGAAACAAAATATCGTTAAATTGCTTCGGAATAACGAAAAAGCCTACTTTCAAAATCTAATAAAAAGGTAGCTGCAAGAAAAATAAGAAATAGTTGTTGTATTGAGTTGTTTGTAGGCTTCGTTGTTTTGATAATATAAGGCCTGGGGAGAGATTCGAAATATTCGACTGTTATTGGTAGCTAAGTAATTTGGACTTCGATGACAGAGATGAAACCCAAATATAAGTACACAAATGCTGCTAATCTTCGGAAACCAAACTCAGCCTTTTACTTTACTGTTGATAGCCAAAGAATTCGCGTCTGTAAAACTTTTTTTATTAAGACACTTGATATAACAGAAAGTCAAATAACAACTGTGAAACTGAAAACGATTTCCAATGGTTCTATAGAAGAAGATTTCAAAGGGCGTTCTAGCCTTCGCCTAGCACCGATTGACCCAAGTTTTGTACAAGATATTAAATAAAATATTAATAGTATACCACACATAGAGTCCCATTATCTAATACCTTCTACTACAAGAGAATATATTGATGGCAGCAAGACTATAAAAGTACTATGTAGGAACTTTAAAACTTTAATACCAAAGAAAACAAATCTCTTGTTCCATACTGGGGTTTCACTTAATATTTACAACTGAGTAAATTAGCTTTTTTAAGCCAAAAAAGGATTTGTGTGATTAAGATATGAATTAGCATCTACAGATTAAAGGTATTCAAGCAACGGTCAAAACAAAAATAAATACATAGCCAGTTAATACTTTTATGCAATATCTCATTTTTGATTGACAACATTCAATCAATAACGCATATGTATTTAATAAAGAGATACACATAGAACGAGGGAGACAATGCACATGGTTTAATAGGAAAAGAAATAAAGAGACACCTAATATATGTTGACGTATGTAAATAGGAATTTACATACCTCAGCAATATTTGCCATTACTTTGTATATGATATGATAATATATAATAAATAACCTCCAGACCGAATTTTGGTCACGGCATCTTAACGGAGACTGGCCATCTGGGCAGGAGATATTATAGTGCACAAGTATGTGCGCAAACACAAGAAAGTGCACTCTCTGTTCTCTTACCCTCATGATCCGATGGGACGGATAATCCGACACGACCAGAGAGAGATCAGGTCCAGGACCAACGGCTTTACGTCCTTTCCGAGGCACGGGGGTGTTTAACACCGCCAACTTCCTAACTCCGGGCTCGTATTGAGTTTTCTTGACAGAAAAACCCAATACGTTTATGTTGGCCCGACCCGGGATTCGAACCCGAGACCTCATGCACAGCAGTCGCATTCATTACAGCTGCGCCACGAAGGCAGTTGATAATATGATAATGAGATGTTGGCAGAACCTAAGTGTTGATTGATTATGGTTAGTGTTTAATGATGATTAGTGAGGTAAAATTTAAAATTATACGATTATGAAAGTATACTCTATTTTTCACTGTCCTTTAATTTAGCAAGTCATCAATAATTAAACTAGCATATTGCAAAATTAGTCACCAAGCATAAGTATAGCATCAAAAATTAATCGCCTCGTTTTTTAAATAGTCACAATTTTTCTTGTATTCTTAAGTAAAAAATAGACACACTGTTAAATAAGTCAATAATATCATATTATTTTCGGAAAATAGGTGACATCTTTTTTTAATGATTAAATAACAAAGTTTCTAATTAATTATACTCACAAGTTTAGTATCCAATCATTAAAACAATTCCTACCCTACGGTTAATAACAAAAATTGTGTCATCAAACGCATATCCTGAAGTATTATAAACGAAAAACTAAAAAATGGCCAATTCTTCAAACTCATTTTTGGCGTTTACCAAAAACCAAGAATTTTGGATTAAGCCACTTCAATTAAAGGTGCGATATGTAAAAACTTGGTAAAACATCATGTAATTTTGCCTTGGCAGCCCTGGTACATCAAATGTCATGTGACGTGACAGTAAATAAGTAGGTCCTCCTTTACGTTTCTTTATATGATAATTAGGTCAAATATTTTGATTGGATAAAAAGAGTGAAGTGTAAATTCCACCAATAGAAATATATCAACTTCGTTGTGTCATCAAGTAAGAACATACTGTGTCAGTCCCGTAATAAAGTAGGTGAAATGTGATTGAATTTATGTGAAATAATCTAATTATTTAAGTTAATGAGCTAGTTTAGTTGATAAAAACAGAGAGAAATTGTTAACAGGTAACTACAAATCAACAGAAATCTCATTATTATTTACTACATTATGCGTAAAAAATTGCACAGTCAGCCGTATAGTTCCATACAGTAAAAATAAAAAAATATATATTTAGATTACCTTGAGTGCCAAATGCGAATAAAATTCGTGTCATACGGGTAGCTAAGTAATTTTCAATATAAAATAAAATGTAAAAGTTGCACATTTTGACCTTCTACTACTGCCAATCTTAGTTACAGTTTCTTTTTATTATTCATTTATCTAGTGATATTGGTTATTTGGGAGTAACGCGGCTAAATATACTTAATTCTACATATGATCTTCACCTGAAACCTTATAAATCTTATTTGAATAGCCTTGAACGAAAGATAAGATTACATTTACTTGTGTCATTTAGAATTAAATTAATGAACTCTATTTGTATAAGGAAACTATTTGCTTTTAGTTGATGTATTCAAATCGTAGTTTCGTCTGCAACTTCCTCATTTAAGTCAGTACACTTTGTTCTATTTTCAATTATCTTTTACTGGTAGTTTATATCACACTATTATATGGAGAAAAGCTTTCTTGTTCCCAGATATCCCAGAACTATACATACTAAATATACATGCTGTTGACAAATGCAATTTAGTGCTATCTTACATTTTTTGTTATATCTACAATGTTCATAACAGTTTTAAATATGCATAGATAAAATATTTGCCTAACCTATTATTACATTGTCACAGTATTTATTTTCCTTTTATCAATTTATTTAGGAAGAATTCATTCTGTTTTCAAGTATTTTTTTAATGGAACCCTTTCATACTTTCTCAGAACATTACTGATTTGTTTTTGTAGTATCATTATCGGTATAAATACTCTTTTCACTTATCCAAATTGCAACAAAACTTTTTGTCACGGTTGTTACTTGATAGAGTATAAACTTTTTACTTCCAGGGTGCAATATGCGTGTTGTACTACTGTCAGTAGTGCTGTTGCTATGTGGCACTTTAGTGGCTCAGGCATATGAAGACCAGACTTTGGAAGATGATGACTTTGCTGAATTTGAACAGTTTGAGGTTGATGATGATGATGAACCAGCTGCAGGTAATTTCATCAACCATTTAAATCCATACTTATATTTTGGTATCCTGGTAGAGAATAGTATGAAACATCGCATATTATGTGGGATTTATATAATGATATCTCTAGGAATATTTCCAGGGGGACGGACTAGACCGGACTCTAAACAGCTCATACATAAAAACTAGAATCTTATTTGAAGCTTTTTAGGTTTGGGTTTTGGGTGTTTCCTGGAATGGGCACTACAATTCTGAGCTTGGCTTAACCCATCTGGCCATGGAGGCCCTTATAAACACCGATAGTAAATGGCCAAAATACTCCTCTGTGTACCTCTATAGTGATATTTTTTTTTTTTGGAAATCTAACCTTATTTCCAAATTATAGTAAAAATACAACTTATGAGAGTATTTAATAATATACTGGCAGGAGATAAATTACATGTAATAAGAATATTACAAAAAAATATTTACACTATAATAGTTTCTTAAACAAATGTAGGAGATTTTGTTTTTTTCTACAATTAATATATAGGGATAGCACAACACTCATTTTAAGCAACCTGAACTTCTCAAGGGGCCTTTAAACAGTGTCATTGTACTAATAATTATAATAAATATATTATTATGTATTATGCAATATGGCGTTAAGTAGGTCACATACATGTATTACATGCATATTTCAATAACAATAAACAACACATCTCTATAGTCTTATACATAAATAGTTTCCTTTCTCATAGAACTCATGTGGACAGTTATTTATAGTTTACACATGACATGACATGTTTATTTTATGAAAGACTTCTTGCTCATTAGAAACAATATCTGTGTTATAGTGGACATTACAAGAATTCAAACAATAGTTTGAATTTTTGTAATGTTTAACATTTTTATTACTACTAACATTCAAAACACAAGTAATACTTAGCATTTTAACCTATTAAATAACAGTGGCACACCGGTGGTTAGACACAATAGATATTTAATTTTGTCTGGTATTCTATGATTCAAAAAATTAAAATGCATGATAATATGTAACTGTGTTACTCTGGCATAATAAAAATGTATAGTTACCTCTTTTAAATGACATTTTTATTTTGAAGTTTAACCTTAACAATGCAAAATTTTGGATCAAATCGCCAATCACATACTTCTGTTTTGAAATGTGACTATTATGTAAATGAATGATATAAAATATATTTCATTAGGTTTTCTCAGAGGAGCATTTTCCCTGTTTCAGATTTCACCGAAGACCTGAAGGAGGCACCTCCGGTGAAACAGAAGCCATCATCAAAAGAACAGTTTGAAGCCCCTATTGAAACTGAAGACGAGATAATTGTTGAGGTATATATTACATTAGCATAATTAGCATATATAATTATTTATTTATGTATAATTAGAAACAACATTGAATTGTAAATGAGTACACGCTAGCTAATGGTTTTATTTTACATGAGGTTATAGAACTGGTATTACTACTGTTTTCCCATTTGGAAACAAAGGTTTTTAGTCTTGTCAAGTCATATAATTTAACTGTATGGAGTTAGTACCGTAGTTAGCATTTTGATTTTGTCTCTGGCATTACAGAATCACTAGTCTATGATCAGTGGCTGTTGCCTGCCATCAGGTGGGCCTTTGGCTTCTTTACCACCAACAGTAACAAGATAATTAAATGTGTTAATTATTGAAATTAAACCACTATATCCGGATTCTATCGCATTGTTTATTTATCACTGTTTACAAAATTTTGAAAATATTACACTTCTACTACTATTGATTTTATTTTACTAATTTATAAGCTAATAAAATTATTTAAACTATTAAATCTATTTATTTTTGGTTTACATTTTAAGTTTCGGTTGCTTTTCAGCAGCCATGGTCATGGGGATAGAATCCGTATATAGTGGTTTAATTTCAATTAATAACATTCGCGTAAACAGAAGACAATATTATGTGTTAATTATGTCAAGCTTTGTATACATAATTAGATTATATACATTGTTGTGACTATTATGGAGTAAAGCTCATTTGAAACAAATTAGTTCTACTCTAATTATATTATTTACATCCTACACTACTAAATGGTGAAACCTCCATTAAAATCTGTTTGGCTGTTTTTAAACAGTTAGCAAAAATTCTGTGACAAAAAGATACAACATTGTTAAAGTTTGATAATAGTGCATAAATAAACATTCTTATTTGATTACAGCAGGGCTACTTTTAAAAGGTAGTTGGCCATGGACAACCTAGAAGTCGTGGCTCCATTAATCGTAAAACTGATGAAAAATTATTCAGCAATTTCAGTAAAATGCCCAGTGAAAGCCCTTTCATTGAGAAGAGCCCTTTTATACCAAAGCCTACTGCTTACTCCAAAAGCCGACTTTGTAGAATAGTCAACTGGGATTGTATTAAACAACAAATTTTACAATATTATCAAGTTTTTATGAAGTGATAGAAATGTAGATATAATGGCATAATTATTTTTGAAATAACGTATATAGTCTGTATCCCCGGCAATAAAGGTCGTATATGTACTAATATACTCGCTGAGATGAGGTGAGGTTCACTGCAAACATTCCGTCATAGACTCCATGCTAAAAGTTAAGCTGTATAATAATTCTTAATGGCAGTAATGTTCGTCAGCAGGATGAAGACAACGAGTTCGAGCACTTCCAGGACCCTGAGGAGTTCGAAGGGTTCCAGGACAGCGCGCCGCGATCATCCGAACAACCAAAGATCACTATTTCTAAGGTACATTTTGCATAACTGCAATACTTTTTAATCTAATTATAATATATAATAAATACGCACAAAACGCAGGGCAGCTTGTGGTGAGCTTAATGTGAGTGGCGACTCTGAGTCCTGAATGCCTCAGAGAGTCGTGTAGGGCCTCGTCCCCGGCTTGCCCTTATTGGGTGGCTGGGGTGGAACTTCAAGAGCACAGTAGGACTCTCAACTCTGGCTTGCCGTGGTCAGAGGGAGGCCGCCAGAGCCATATACTAAAGTGTCATTTTCAAGGTCATAATTACGGGATCCCGCTCTGGGTCTCCGTTGACACCCCTAGTCACTCGCACCAGTGTTGCCCTCTGCTGCTTTTAAAGCTGTGTACCTATGGTGGCTATTCAGGGGCACATCTAGCGAGTTGAGAAGTCACCGTCTCCCCATCCGACTTGATGATATTAACGTATTTAGGGCAGACGCCGTTTTTCATTCATAGTTACCATTATACCGGTTCGTCAAGTCACCGTCTCCCCATCCGACTTGATGATATTAACGTATTTAGGGCAGACGCCGTTTTTCATTCATAGTTACCATTATACCGGTTCGTCAAACACCCATCCACATAGCCCAGATATATTTGAGTCCATACGTAGCAATAGACCTACGCTTGCTACGGCTAGTGCCGCCGTAGGTGTTCCATCCCAGCTTAGATTAAAACTCTCGAAGGGCCTCTTCACATTGGACCCATGTCTCCATTCCATCTCCATCGACATAAAACCTGACGATCATACTATGCCTTGTACGCATGCGTGTCTTTGACTGTTGTAGCTTCTGAATGGCCCAGGTCTCGTGTGTGAGTGAGTCGAGGGTCTATGTCTGGATAAGACTGGTCTTTATAATTTCGAAAATACGGCGCATTATAGTTTAAATTTATATTTCTGTTCAAATCAAAACACGATTGCGATACAACCGCACAGAAACATACCACATTTCGATGCGTTTAAATGTGGCACTTGCCGAATATTGTACATAATTTTTAACCTCTGTCTTGTTACGTCTGAATAAACTTAGTTCAACGTGGCAATCGAACCCTAGCCCTATAGATCGCATGTAAACGTTACATACAAGACCCTAGAAAATAGTATCTGTAATTGTCCACCAGGTTCCTATAATGGTCCGTCCACGCTGGGACGCGTACTGGCTGGAGGGCATACTGTGCTGCCTGCTGGCGGCGTACGCGCTCGCCTACGCAGTCGGCCGCGCGAAGAACACCTCAATAGCCACCAACTTCCTGAAGCTTCATAAACCGCTGCTTGACGACAACTTCACGTTAGTCGGTAAGTTGAAAGTCTGCACATGACTTCGTCTGAATTAATTCCACTGGCAGGCATATTAGGATTAAATTTATTCTTCACTAGCTTCGCTAACTAGGGAACAGGAGCTTTTTTCTGAATAAAAGGTTCTCCTGACAACGTCTATGCGAAATTTCGTGATCATGTATAGGTTCTGAGTTAAGGCGTGAAAGCGTAAGAAACAAACAAACTCACATTCACATTAATAATATTAGATTTTTCTCGCAGCTTCGTATTAATTTACATTTAGTCAATAATTTCCTATCCCTCGGGAACAGGAGCTGTTTTCTGGATGAAAGATACCCCATGTCCTTTACTCCTGGACGATGACGATAATCCTCTGGCAATGTGTACATACGAAATGACAAACTTACACCCTCATTTATAATACCGTGGCCACCAGGACATCCCCTTCCTCTACGACTATCCCAGTTTATGATATAGCGTTCCCCTACACCAACCGATTAGGCTATAATAGAGGAGCCGCTGTACCTTCCAGTGCCCAAGAGCACCTTCCGGGACCAGTTATAGACAGGTCTTGTCCCCAAATCCCGACTCCCCACCCTAACCTCAGAGATCCGGTTCTCGTAAGCGAGCTACCTCGTGCCCAAGTGACACTACCTATTCTTCAGATAGGTACCGGAGCAATAAAGCCGCTCACTACTCGCAACTCAAAGGAGTTGCTAACGATAACCTCGCTGAAGCCGACGGAGAAGCCGCCTCCCATATCTCCAGTATGGTACCGGAGCTGTGTAAGGCACGCTCACTTCCCGACATACATCCGTATGCCTACCCAAATAGGCCTACAAGCCGGGTGTGGCCCGAGTCACTCCAGCTATGACTCCTACTTGCTGAGCAGGCAAGCTCCCGAGATGCGTTGCGGCAGTGAAACCACACTGCCACTTCGCTAAAGGCAACTCCGTGCCTCATGCGACCGACTGGTTCGCACTGGCCGCGTCTGAGTCCGACGCTCGAACGCAACGTGCTTGCCGAGCAAACGAACATGTCGTCCTCAGCGGCCAACCACATACCCCTGCGAGTCCAACTCCAATGTCAGGCACCGCGCACTCTAGTCAGCGGTCGATAGAACACGCCTTTCGAGGCGCAGTGGGCTTCCTGACCCCGCAGTACCCTGGTCCAAAGGGGTAGACCCGTAGTTCTCCCCCCGAAACCCTATCTACTCGGGTTCGGTTAACATACAGGTCTGGTATTGATTGTATTGTCAGGCGAGAGCGGGCTGGACGTGGTGGCGGCGAGCGACGAGCGCGGGTGGCGCCGCGAGGCGGAGCACTGCTTCACCATGTGGTGCAGCGGCAGGCTCTGCTGCGAGGGGATGCTGCTCACGCTTAAACTTATCAAGGTATGAGCCAGCACAGTCACTAGCTAAGTCGAGTCATAAACTATACAGCTGTAGCATACATACCAAAATCAGACTAGCTATTATATTAATAAATAAATAGTAATGCTCATAATTGCATTCGAATGATTTTCGAATACAGTTGTGCACACGCGATACGTAGGTATCACGTTATGTTTTTGCTACTCGTACCGCACGTACTTCTGTATAGCGTTATTAACACATTCGGATGCTACAAAAAGTTATTGGGTTTTCCAGTTAAGAAATCTCAATAGCAGTTAGGAAGTTGGCGGTGTAAGACACCCACTTGCCTCAGAAAGCATGTAAAGCCTGGTACTGCGCCTGATCTCTCTCCGGTCGTGTCGGATTACCGTCCCGTCAGATCATGAGAGTTAGAGAATAAAGAGTGCACTTGTGTTTGCGCACACACTTGTGCACTATAATATCTCCTGCGTAGTTGACCAGTCCCCGTTAAAACTAGCCGCCGTGGCCGAAATTCGATCAGAAGGATATTATTATTATTAGTGGTGTGTATGACCCTACAACAGATTTCTACCTAGCTTAGGCACTAGACCTCCACAATATTGTCTTGAGAAACTGTATTACTTACTAAGCATAATATTTGTAAATAGGTACCTGAAATATTGTGGTGAGAAAATAAAGATATATTTTGTTTTACTAATAAACTTTATTTGTAGTTATTTTAAGTACTTATTTCATAATAAAATTTGATTACAAAATACAGGCAATATGGCGTCGGAGTCGTCAAGTGACGTAATACGTTTGTAAATCAACAATAGACAGCAAACAAAGAAATTATTTGTGAATCACTAAAATGTCCCATGTTGAGAAGAACCCATAACATTCGCCGCAGTGGCAGTCACCTAAACTACTATACCATCCGTGCAGTTAAATGTAATGATATATCACATGTTTTAGGAACTAAGAAGGGAAACCGCGTCCGATAAATTTATTTCGTTGCCTATGGATTAATAACATAATAACAATTTCAGCGTCAAGACTTGGTGCACGTATTACTGAATGTAGTTAGACCAACTCCGGACACGTTGTTAGTCCGTGTCGAACTTGGTAAAGACGATAGCGACCCATTCGTGCTTTGTATCGCACAGAAGAAGATCGCCACCAGACTCTCCAAGGAAATGCAGGACCTGGTATGTATATCTCTCCTATTAATCCTGCCTTTATGAGTTAGAGATGTGGTGACAGTGTTTAGCTTGTTGGGACTAGCCAGGCTATTCGCTTATGTGTATTCAGAATGATTGTTTGAGAGTACAGTCAAAAACATAAATAGCTTTATGAATTAAATATTCTAGGTTTTATGTATTTTTGAACTGTAATAAAATCAACTATTTTGTAACTATTACTAGTATAAAAATTAATAATTGTTATAATTTCGAAATCTCGGAAGTATGTGATTTATGTTGCTGACTGTACCTAGCCATCTGTACTATGTCTGTCCATATTTCACCAGCTTGAATTTGAGGTAGTAGTTGCTCCCAAAATTGTACAAAATATTCCCAAGGAAATGTGGGATCTGGTATGTATACTACCTCTCTTTTTAGTCTTACCTTCATGAATGAGAGATGTGATCACAGTATAATACTGTGGTACACACGGCTACACATCAAGTTAACCAAAACAGTGGTGTGGTGGTTTACGTGAAAGATTGCCTGAGTGCTAGCGTTTCCGAACCCTGTATTACTGATGCAAATTGCTTGCGGCTAGATCTGCCTAATTCAATTACGATTCTGGGAATATATCGCCCACCGTCATTTAAAAATCTTAGTAACTTCCTTAGTTCCCTTGATTGCGTGCTTAGTGAATGTTCAAACAAATCAAAGACACTGGTACTTACAGGTGATATGAACATTAACCTACTAGCGAGTGGCAGTAGCCAGGATATTGAGTATATGTGTCTAACAGCAGAACATGGCCTCTTCCCGGCGATAACAAAATCAACTAGAGGGGATGCATGCCTCGATCATATATTTATAAACACCGTTAAAAACGTGGTAGGTTTAATATGTAGTTCGGACATAACTGATCATGATCTAGTAATTTTAACTTTAACGATGTCTTGTCGAGTGAGGACTGGGCGCCAATTCTAGCAAACTCTGATATTAATGAAGTTGTACATAGCTTCTGTAATAGACTACAGGAGATAATCAATAATCACTCGCACAAAGTAAAAATAAGCCACACGAAATTCAGTATCAAACCCTGGATCACACCTGGTCTAATACGCTGTATACAGCACAAAGATCGGCTGCATTTAAAATCACGAAGCTCGCCTAACGATCAACTTAAACGTACAATTTATACTCGTTACAGAAACTACTGCAATAACCTAATACGTAAATTGAAGAATGAGTATGAAAACAAAACAATAACTAGTAATACAAATAACCCAAAAACAATGTGGAAGGCAATTAAAAGTGTTTGCCACCTCTCCCAAAACAAAAAAGAACCTACAGAACTTTTAACACTCCACGGTAGTTCAGGCCCCAAAAATTCATTAGACATTTGCAATACATATTTTTCAACGGTAGGTCAAAAACTGGCGAACAACATATTACAGAATTTACAACAGAGTGAAGAAACCCTCGCAGCTAGTGTTACCAATAACCTATTAACACACTCTTTCTTTCTGGAGCCTACTGATGTATCTGAGGTGGAGAGTCTTATACTTTCTTTACGAAATGATAAAGCACCAGGTGTTGACGGTTTGACAAATGTTCTTCTGAAACAAATAAAATACAGCATTATACCACCACTCACTGAAATATATAATCAGAGTCTAGCTTTAGGTATTTTTCCTAAGGAATGGAAACGAGCCTCTGTCACTCCTTAAATAAAGGTGGCCCTACCGACTCGATTAATAGTTATCGCCCCATCTCACTTCTGACTACTTTTTCGAAACTGCTAGAGAAAATTGTTACCAACAGGCTGACAAAATATATTGCAATCAATAACCTTATCTCCGATAGGCAGTTTGGGTTTAGAAGAGGAAAATCCACAGATGAAGCTGTCCATTTACTTACCTCCACAGTCGCAGGATATCTTGATAGAAATAGGTGCAGTATAGGTGTATTCTTAGATTTAGCAAAAGCTTTTGACACCGTGTCGATTCCCATACTATTGCAAAAGCTAGATAAGCAATTTGGTATCAGAGGAATAGCACTGGAATGGTTCAAAAGTTATCTCTTGGAAAGAACTCAATCTGTTAGATTAAATAACTATGACAGCGGCCTACACACAACAACTTTTGGCGTCCCGCAAGGCAGTATCCTTGGGCCTACTTTATTTATAATTTACATGAATGACATGCATGTTGGCATTCATAAAGATATCATTTGTTATGCAGACGACACAGTAATAATTTACAATGGTTCATCATGGAAGGAGGCCTTTCACAACGCTGAACTAGGGATGAAGCAAATAGTGAACTGGCTTCAGAATAACTTGTTGACTCTGAATGCCGACAAAACACATTATATCTGTTTCCATAAGACTGCTGCCTCAGCCCCAAACGCCACGCTTAGTATTAAACTGCATAAGTGTCTGACAGGGGAATTCTGTGACTGTCGAAACTTAAATAAAGCTCAAACTATTAAGTATTTAGGTATAATGATAGACCAAAATCTTAACTTTAGGGCACATATCTCCTTCTTGTCAAATCGAGTTCGTAAAACGGCAAATATTATAAGACTACTTCGATCATCAACTCCAGTAAATATTTTGAAAATAATATACTTTGCGTTATGCCAGTCAATAATAACATACTGTATCAGTTCCTGGGGAAGCGCTGGAAAATCTTTCATGATACAGATAGAAATAGCACAAAGATCTGTTCTTAAAACTATGCTCAAAAAGCCTTTTAGATACGCCACGAAAGATCTTTACAACGATTGTAAGCTGCTTAACGTACGCCAACTATTTATATTAATTTCATGCGTCAATCTACATCCTATAGTTATGAAGTCCGTTACGTATCCAAAACTTCTGAAACGACGGGTATTTCGAATTGATGTACCTTTAGTCAAAGCGCTACTTATATAATAAAGTAGTAAACTACTGTGACATCAATGCTCGATTACGGAAGCAAAGCTCAAAATCATGAGGTGGCTACTATCATTGTCATATGATGCTACTGAAAGACTTTTGATTCATTTATGCTGATATTTTATTTTATTTTATTTTATTTTTATATTATTATACATATAAACACTTACATACGAATACACACACCCACAAATATATTTACCTACATACATATATATACACATATATATTCACTGCATATAATGTATTTATTATCATATAGTACCTAATTCTTAAACACTTATTATAAGATACCCGGTCCTTTTATTTTGTATTCATCTTGTAAATTTTTATTTTTCATTTTTGTCCTATGTGTAAATCATTTGATCACAGTAATATTTTGTTTTTAAATAATATGAAATGTTACCCAGAAGTGTAAAATGTATGAAATGTCGACCGAGCTACTTATATTAAAAAACCGGGCATTGTGAACCGAAACAGGCACCCACAGGACAGGCTTTGCCTAGTGTGGGGCCGTTGGATACCAACAAATTGTATGTTCTTTTGGTAATAAATGATTTTTATTATTTTATTTAAATTTAAAATCAAAATATTTGTATAATCCAAATCTAGGCAATACATATTATTTAAATGTAAGCAATAAAATAAAAAATAATCTGTAATCTGTATATACGCATAACTACGCTACATACAAAATAGAGAATTGTCGGCAAGGGACAGTGCATAGTGGTGTAGACCCATCACGGTGCACTGGTGTGCGGCAACGCCCGCGGCCCGTTCAGCGTGAATGAGACAAAATAACAAAAATGTAACGTACTCTCTCGCACGATTCGCAGCATTCAATTTCTAATAGTTCAAAGTCCAAACAGTCTAGGTTGTTGAGTCGCTGTGTGTACTATCAAAAGAAACACATCAAAGCTGTAGAATGCCTATATCGGAAGAGATACCTATGTTTGGTGACTAAAATATATAGAATAGAAGCCCTAACACAATACGAACCTGGAATATCTATTAATATTAATTCCTCTTTCCTATTATTGGAAGGCCTGCCCTTCCGAAGATATGTAGGGGAATAAATAGGACACTAATACCGCCGATTAAGTAGGGATTGCGACATGGATGACTCGATGAACCAGTGACGATTATACAAATCAGGGGGACTTGGATATGCTTTGATATTACAACAGGATACAACTCGTGACTTTTATTTGTCAAGTCTTTAACCCCGGAAGGGGTAGGTAGAGAGTGGTATATTGCACCTACATATTGACAGTTATGGCTTGTGTTCCACTCTGTGTTACTATGATCTCAGGCGCAGGCGCATTAACTACCGGTGCGCTTAATATGCGCGAGATAGTCAGTTTTAATATAATTGTTAGCCGACCCAGAAAACGTTGTTCAGCCATAGATATCATTTTTTGATGACGAACAAAAAAAACAACAACAAAAAGATTGTATAGATATAGAAAAATAGAAACATGTCTAGTTAGGGACACCCTAATCACCTAGCGGTAATAGCGAAATATACTTTACGACCTATTAAATATAATTAAAATAAAAAAATCCTAAAAATTGGTCATACCGTTTCGGAGGACTGCGACCACAAATACCGTGACACGAAAATTTTATATACATAGATATTTATCTGATACGACTCGACTGATTATTATGCAATTTCACATACACATTTTCAATGTTAGGGGTACAGAAAAGGACGATCCTTCCATCTTGAATAAGTACCTTCCATCCGAAAAAAGTACCTTCTATCCGAAAAAAGTAGTGTTGCCGAGCGAAGCCGAGGGCAAAGATAGATCCGTAGGCTCTCGTTATCATCAAAGAATCGTAACTATAAAAGGAGCTTGAAACCAGCTCTTTAGCGGGTTAGGTTTCGTTTACCTTTCATCCAAAGAAATGTTTCTGACCAGAGCCGTGGACATAAGCTACTTCAAAAGCTCTCGTTAACATCAATGAATCGAAATATTCGATTTTTGCCTTGAATGCCATCTCTTAAAGGCAAACAAAACCCAACTCTAATCCGTTCGATTAGGGTTGAGTTTTATTTACCTCTCATCGGCAACAGTGTATAAGAATGTTGTGATGTGTTACAGAGTGTGTTCTACTACTTTTTTATGGATAAAAAGGCAAAGGAAATCCAACCCTAAGACGCTAAATTAGGGATGAATGTCCCTTACCATTTATCGGCAACAGTGTATAATAAGGTCGTGGAATGTTCCAGAGCGTGTTCTGCCCGGAGCGGCGGGCCGGCGACAAGCACGGGCTGCCGGCGGCGCTGTGCGTGCTGTCGGAGACGGCCGAGGCCACCGCCGCGCTGCTGGACGCGCGCACGTGCGCCGCGCTCGCGCAGTACCATGCGCACGTGCAGTACATACACGTGTCCGACAGATACTCCGGCCCGAAGCAGATGGAGTCAGTATTACATTACTTTTTCCATGTATTTCATGTAAAGTAGCGCGTCGTGCGTATTTGTATTCGAATGTCATTCGAATGCAATTATTATTTTGCGCTTCACTTAATAGTACTCGAGTCAGTGCCGTAGTGTAAGTGTCAACCGGGGCGGAAAATAAATTGCCGCCCTCTTATTTATGTATTTCAATTTAAAATACTAATAGAACTTTTCGGCAAAAACAGTCATCGTTATTGTGTATTGTACAGTTAAAGTATTTACAAGATATTATTATTATTGAATGTAAAATTCTACCGCCCCCTAAAAGTGCCGCCGGGGTGGGCTCGCCGCCCGCCGCCCCTGCCGCCCCCACTACGCTACGCCACTGACTCAAGTTTATTATTATTTATTGAAGAATATGTAAATTTTACCTTTTTATTACTTAAATTAGTATCTATAATATCAACTTGTGACAATTCTGACAGACTTCAGTAAACAGTATATTGTGAAAATTAAAATAAGAATAAATAAATTTTTATCAACATCATTCAGTTAATATTGGGTGTAAGGGACAACGTACCGAAAACTGATATTGTAGATTTAGACCATTATTCCGAGTTAAAAATCATTGGCATTTTCTTCAGGAAAATCAAATATTTTGAACTGCAAATATCCATGCAAAAAATATCCATGTTATTAAAAAATAAATAAACAATACCACATTTTACTAGAATACAGCAATGTAATTAAATCGTCGTGATTTGAACAAATCAGCTGTTTATGCGCGCAGAGCGCAAAAGGTCATTTCCCACTCCGGTGCGTTGTATTGGTAGCAATCCATTTCGTATCGACTAATAATGTTAATCAATATAAAATCTTTAATCTGGCGATTTTTTTATTAATAGTAGTTTGCGTAGACATAAGTACCTATAGAAAAGTTTTCGGTACGCCGTCCCTTACACCCAGTATATTACTATATAACGGATATTACTCGCGATGAAATACCTATTTAAAAGTAATAAATACTTATTGATTGCCCGACGTTTCGACCGACTTGCATCGATCATGGTCACGGGTTACCAACCCGTTAGCTATCGTAATGAACAAATCGCGAAAGTCTAAAAATTTCAATACCTTGTATTATACCGCAAATGTACAAAAAAAATTAGAGATTGCGCAGTAATTTTAAAAATAGTGCTTAAGATCAAAAATAATAAAATGCGCCTAAAGCCGAGTTCGTTGCTAATCAGGGGAATAGTTCTCTAGAAAATCAGTTTTCTTCCTCCTGTAAAATTTGCGGGAGGAACGTAAGCAGTATTTGACAATGTAAGTTACGCGGTATTACGCTACAATATACATAAATATTTTAGGTTATGAAATCGGCACCCTGTATGTATAGGCTCTTATAATGGATAATTTACATTTCTTTACATAGGTATATCAATAGATTTGGTTTAATTGCCACGTTATTTTATAAGCAAAGAAAAATAGCATTAAAAAAACAGTTAAAACAGCATCAAAATTGGATATAACAGAAAGGATTTATTCCAAAAAAAAGTGTTAGTGAAGTTATCACGCTATCTCGTACGCACGCCATCAATTAAATAGCAGCTGCGTCATAACACGTACATACTTGCATCATTTTTGGTTTTTGACAATAAGCTATTTAAAAGTATGTAAAATAATGACATATTTATTGCCTGCCGTGTAGATTATGTATTTTAGAAGTAAATTGCAAGAATGTATATAAAACTACGGAATACTAAAATCCCAAAAAACATTTTGGAACCGGGTGATCGTCAATGGTTTTGATTGGCAAAATTTATTATGACGTCATGCGTTTCTAAATATTTTGTCATTGCTTGCTTTCCAATATAGATTTACAAACGTGTGACGTCACTTGACGCATCCCCGCGTTTTGACAGTTCAAATATTCAGTAAATTTTGTACTTACTTTTGTTTTTTTATTAAAATACTTAAAATTATTATAATAGACATTATTTTTAGGGTCCATAGACACCATAAACTATATGATTGTTTCCAGAAACTAGTCAAATAGCTTATTGCGGCATTGACATTTAGTTATGTTAGAGGCCACGCGTTCCCTACGCGAGATTGGTTTCCTGGAGGCGTAGTGTGTGTGCGCATGTGTAGTAAGCACTCGTTTGTACTCGTATGTTAGAGAGTCAGCGGTGACGAAGCCGCCGGACACGGAGCGCGTGATGCTGGTGAGCATGGCGCTGGGCGCGGACGGCGGCGCCGACGAGGTGCGCCCGCTGCTGTTGCTCGTGTTCCACCTCATGGACAAGATCAAGCGACTGCGGCTCAGTAAGGAGGTACTGTATTACTTTTCTACTTTCAAAATAGGACGACCGGTCTCCATGGTGTTAGATTGGCCTGATCACATTGACTCTTATGGTTCATTGACAAGATCGAGCGTCTGCGGCTTAGCACGGAGCTAATGTATTACTTTTCTAGTTTGTATGTTTAACGTTCATACTTATGTGTCCTTCTACAATGTTATTTTATTCTACTTTCCAAGTAGAAAGTCCGGTATCCATGGTGTTAGATTGGCCTGATCACATTCTTAGTTATGTGTCCTTGGTAAAGTGTTATTTAATTATATCCTAATATAAATAGTCTTATTAAGAGTGGGTTTACGTTGGTAATGAAATGCGTTTTCTGCCACACACTGCAAATCTGGTTCCTTATGCATTATTGGGCTACTGGCGTTAATTAGTCATTGTCCTATCTCTCATAGACATGTGCCTAATATCCTATTTTTCTCTATTAGTCTTTAATTAGGTTCGACTTCTGGGCAGAACTCTCTTCCTTGGACTTCCAAATCACTCCGTGCGAAGATATACTGGTCCCTTTCGAAAACATCAAAATCATGCCGCCATCTCTGTTTAGGTCTGCCCCGTCGCCGTCGACTATCTTGTACCAAATTGATCACGATTTGTTCCCACCTCTTTGGAGGACCTACCCCTACTGCGTCTTCCGGTGCGTGGCCGCCACTCCAGAACTTTTCTGTCCCAACAGTCATGGTCTGCGCGCTATGCACCCTGCCCACTACTTCAGCTTGGTTATCCGGCGAGCTATATCGGTGACTTTAGTTTGCCTACGGGACCTGACTTGATCCTCTTATAATTACTTTTCATTACAGGCGTTAGCTAAGTGCGAGAAGCGTCGTCAAAAGGTGGCAGAAGCATGGTTGCGTGGAGCCCACGCCGCTAGACAGGAACAGGCCGCTCAACGCAGAGAAGAGAAGAGAAAACAGGAGAAAGAAAGAATATTGGCGGTGAGTCTCGCTTTTGTACTAGACGTGTACCAATCATTCTTCAATAGTCACTTCATTCGCGATCGAACGGATTTCAGAATAACTCTTGAAACATTTCGTGACTAACGAAACCAATACGCACGCCTGACTATTACTGATGGAGTAAGCGGAAGTGCATTACATCCTCATTTTGCCAACTATTTCTCATGCTATGCTTGCAGTCTAGATTTCTGGTTCGAAAAGGTGAATGCGTTGTTCTGTTCTCAGAAATTCTCAGTATTTCTAGGATGTGTTTCGTAGACTTGTTTCATATGATGCGCTCGGTCAGTTTATTTTCACATATTCGAGACTAAATAGTGATGCACCGTACCGTTTCAGAGGAATTTAGCTGCTTATTCTAAAGTTGTTTACCACGGTATTGGGTTCTGCAAGAGAGTGGTAAATAGGTTTTTAATGAGTCGACAATGCGCATGTGATGTTGCTAGAGTCCAGCGATCCAGCTTGCCATCAACATAGTATAAAAAAAATATATCTTTGTCATGACGTAATGTGTGTATATGTGTGTTTCAGGAGGATGATCCTGAAAAACAGCGCCGTTGGGAGCTCAAAGAACAAAAACGCCAACAGAAGCGTAAAACGCCTAAAATGAAACAATTAAAAGTGAAAGCGCTATGATCGGCTCACATTGCCATGTTTTGTCAGCAATCAGTCATATGCAATATTATTTACAAGAAAATTTTGTTATTTATCATAAGTGTTACATACTCATGGCTGCGAATAAATGAATTTTAAGTTATATTAGTAAGTTCTTTTGTTCTTGTTAATACATACCAGGGATGTTGCGGATGTAGAAATTTTGACATCCGCGGATGCAGATACGGATGTCCAAATCGATGCGGAAGCTTCGCAATTGCGGATGCGGCATGTTGATGAAAATTGTGCATCATATTTAATAAAAAGTATGTCTTTGCAGGTTCAAGCCTGTTTTGCAAAGATTCATTAGTCAAACACACACTACTGAACAACTGTTTACTAGGAACTCTGGCTGGCGATGGCTATACAAATCTGCGTGCTATTGTTGAACATATTTTTAATTCTTCTCGATCTATGCTTTACCATTTAAGCAGATTTTCATTTACATTGACCTTAATTTTGTTGAAGGTAAAATAGCAATTTGAGTAAAAGCCAGCTTTACCATTTTCTGGTGTTTCTTGATTCTCATCGTCACTTGAAGAATCATCTCGCCATTCATTTACCACCCATTTGTTTCTTGTCGCAACCTGCGCTACATCTGGATCCGCATTGATTATTGCGGATGCGGATGCAGATGTCCAAATCGATGCGTAAGCTCCGCAATTGCGGATGCGAATGCGAATGTCCGCAACACCCCTGATACAAACCGAAGAAATAAGCAGATACCCAATTTTTATATTATTTAGTCGCTCATAATAAGGGACGATTCTATTGCAATTTACCAGACACTATTCTACTCCGTACTGCTACTGAGCACTTCTTGACAAACCCAGTAATATTGCCTGATCTGGGGATCGAACACGAGATCTTATGCACATCAGTCGGCAGTCGCATACACTATCGCAGCGCCATCGAAGCAATTTATTAACACCGTTTTGTATCTTAAGGTGACTGCCTATCCTACCACATCATACCACGATCTTAGATGTACCTATAATAAATAATAATAGGGATAACACACCTTAAAAAGCAGTCGGTTTAATCAAGAATATAATAATAATAATAGTCCTACGCCTGCTGCGGCTAGTGCCGCTGTAGGTGTTCCATCACACCTTTGATTAAAACTCTCGAAGGGCCTCTTCACGTTGGACCCATGTCTCCGTGTAAGCCTCCCAAAGGGCCAGGTATTTTCTAATATAATATGTTAGAAAGTACCTGTGATAAGAGAAACATAATAATAATAATATTTATTTAAATAATAGCTACAATAATTTATAATAAATGACTAATTAATTTATAGACTACATTTGTTGTTGTTTGCCCGAACTAGATTGAACCTGTGGCTCGGGCGAAGAAGTGCTTACAAACTATTTTAGCAATATAAATTTACATAACTACAATTCAATAATAACATTGTAATAACCTGCATAAGCAACTAGCAGTACCGGTAATAAGTGGGTCAATAATAATGATGCGTTAAGATAGATCAGCAATATTTTTATTTGCTTACTTGAAGTAACTGCTCAGTTTGCTCATACGACAAAATTTGTAAATGCCTATTTACTGTACCAACTTGAATGTGAATTGAATTGACCAACTAAAGTGAATGTTTATATGGGTGTCCCAGAAGATGTCAAACAAATTGTAACGGAAGATTCCTTAAGTAAGGACATTTAGAATGTGTTAAATAAAAAAAGTATGTTGTGTTGTTGGTTAAACGTACAAGATTTTCTTTTGTGCAAAAGAAAATACACCAAAATAAAGCTGCGATTTCAAAATAGTCATTTTTTTTTTTAAATCGTTTGTAGTTTGACGAATCAATCCTTCACAAATAATAGTATTGAAAAAAAAGAAAATGAGCTATAAACGAAGCACCTGCAGTTAAAAGTTTGAAGTCTTACTTTTTTAAAACCTTTGGTTTTTCCAAGGGTCATAATTCTTTTTTTTTTATTGAGCACGTTTGAACGGCCCTCACCTAAGGAATCTCCCGCAACAATTTGATTCACATCATCTGGGATATCCTGTGTAAACACTAGATTTTGCCCGTGGCTTCGTTTGCGCAAATGTAGTTTATCTCCATTTTATATTTCTCGGGATCTCTAGGTATGAGAGGTAACCTATGTCCTTATCTGTACCCCTGACAACGTGTACCTACCTATGCGAAATCATGATGATCGGTCGAGTAGTTAACGCGTGAAAGAGTAACAAACAAACAAACAATGTGACATTCGCATTTATTATACCAATTAGGATAATTTAGTTGTTTATATTTAAATCTACTCATTACCTATGAAAACAGCCAATCATCTGCTAATGAATGACAGAGCTAGCAATGTAGGACCTCAAAAAGATTTATGTGAAACATCTATAGATTTACGTCTGTATATCCTAAAAAGGGTATGCAAAAGTATTAACCCACTGATTATAAACACTTCGCCAGTAATAAGTTGAATCCCACGTAAAAGGGGACAAATTTATTCATATTTACAGACGCCATGCTGTATTTAAGAATTTCCTTAGAATCTAATAATATGTAACCTGACTCGGGAATTTAGGGGAAGTTTGTGGTCACTGATCACTTGATCAGTCACAAGCGTCAGTAATTTTGACGTTTGAACAAGAAACGATGAGTGAAGCGTTCAGGATGTTCGTTACTGTCAAATCGTGTGCGAAATATTGCCAAGTAATTTAAAAGATTGCCGTTTCTGTAGATTACAAGAATAGCGCAAACGTTTGAGTGGTTATTGTGACAATGCCGCGGTGCTTTTATAAACACAAGGACAGTAAAATTGTATAGTCACATGTCAATAAAATAAAATAAATAAAATGCCATGTTTAGGTTTAACATAATAGAGAACAAGGATATTGCCACAGTTCTAGTCTCCGTGCTACTGAGAGTGTCTTCACAGCAAAAATTATTCCATAGCTATCAACTTTGGGTGTGCTTTGTTAGTTGTTTCTAAGTGAAGTCTCACACAATATAGATATTTTTCCAAAACTGGCCTGATCCAGCCTACGACCGGCAGGGCATGGATAGAAGCTCGGGATTGCTTTGACCTAACTACCTGTGTGTAAAGTATCCAATCGTAGGTATTCCAAAGATATAGTCTGTAGGTACATAAATACATAAAAATAAACTAAATGTTTATTGTTATTATCCTTTTGTTGCCTGCAAATAGTTAAGTTTTTGAGCTCTATAAATGGAAGATATTATTAATTTCGATTATCCTTTACCTCAGGGATGGATTCAAACTGTCAAAATTTTGGGTTCCGTTTTTCTAATGGAATAATTTGGAGATATTTTTTAATAATACGAATAAAATGATCTATCATTAGTAGTTCCAGTTAAATGCCCCGTTTTGTGAGGCCCTGTACGATCTCCGTAATATCGAGATATACATAGACACCAGTGCCGTGTGGCACTTTACAAACATTCAAATAACGAACAAAAACAACACCCAGACATGGAACAACCATTTGTGGATCACTAAAATGATTGTCCCGTGTGGGATTTGAACCCACAACACTCGCTGCAGAGGGAGTGGCGAGGTGACCACTTTAACCATTAGGACATTCCTGCAGTCACAGTAAAGTATTGAAAAACTTATCTTTATAGTAAATAAATGTCTAAACGGGACTTTAATTCGTATAGACATCATAATTAGAATGGTCTCACTCTTACCATCGTACATCGTGTTAGCTCAATAAACATAATATGTTTATTGAGCTAACATGATGTACGATGTACTTATCACATATATTATATGTGATAAGTAAACACATTTATAAGCTATCTATTTCAAATAACTACGGTACTTACCAGATATTTACATATTATTACATAATATATATTTTTAGCTCAGTGGCGTAGCGTGAGTGACCGCCGCCCAGGGCGGAAGAAAATTTTGCCTTCCTCTCATTTAGTTAAGTATTTCAATTTACAAGACTATAAATAAAAGTAAAAAAGCCTTTATTATTCCATTGGTATGTAAAATCGTAAGGATAGTAATGGGTGTGGATATTGTTATTCCAATATTTATGTCATCTGGACCCCTCTTCGGGTGAAGGCCTCCTCCAGAGATTGCCACTCTTCGCTATTTCTTGCGAGGTTGGACCAATAACGTGTTTCGACGGTCACTATCTCGTCCTTCCACCTTGCCTTTGATCTCCCTCTGTTTCTGTGCCCATGAGGTCCTTTCCACATAGTCACGGTCTTCGTCCACCTGTTATCAGTATAGCGTGCCGCGTGGCCCACCCACCTCCATTTCAGACCTTGTGCGAAGGGCAAGGCATCTATCACGCCTGTCTGCTTTCTTATTGTCCTGTGACTGACTCTGTCCTTTAATTTTATTTTTAGTGTTGATTTTTACTAGACTTTATGAGATAGTAATTCTAAAGGACTTTTAGACGAGAACAGTCATAATTATTGTGTATTGTATGTCAAATATTTAGAAGATATTATTATTGTTTATTGTGAAATTTTGCCGCCCCCCTAAAAGTGCCGCCCTGGGCGGGCCTTACCTGCCGCCTCCACTACGCTACGCCACTGTTTTAGCTGTAGGTCATAAAAGTTATTAAGTTACATCACTCTTTAACGGGACTCGGTAGGGAAGTTGTAATAATGAGTCTGTAACTGTGCCTGGCAGACCACAAAAGGCATGCCATCGATTACTTTTTGATTTATTTATAGTTAACTAGATTTTGCCCGCGGCTTCGCTTGCGTTAGTGTAGGTTTTCTCTGCTCCACTTCTATTGGTCGTAGCGTAATGTTATATAGCCTATAGCCTTCCTCGATAAATGGGCTATCCAGCACTAAAATAATGTATCAAATCGAATCAGTAGTTCTTGAAATTAGCGCATTCAACCAAACAAACAAACTCTTCAGCTTTATAATATTAGTATAGATTAGAACAATATAAAACCACGTACAATAATTAACTTAGAAACACTAACACAATAAGAAAAATATATAAATAAAAAACCATGTACTTAGATAAGAAATAATAATACTAAAAACAGATCAATTAACATGGGATTGTAGATACCCTAGTATACATAGTCTTACAAAATAACAGACATACTCGCATCATCTTCCATTCATCCAATAACAAATCACTGTTAGGACTGGCATACAGAAGAGCATTGAGCACATATAAGGTGCTGCACACTAAGGACTTGGCTCTAGCGAGAGAGGCGATATTATGTGGGACCTAAAAGCATGAGGGGCGAAACTTGGGTGTAATACACTCCTGCTTACCTCTTGGTGGATATAAGCGTGAGACTATGCATATGCATGTTATATCAAGCAAGAAGCAAAAGGTGACCATGACACATAACTAGAATTCGCAGCTTAATAATAATAATAATGTCCTCCTGACCGAATTTCGGCCACGGCGGCCAATCTTAACGAAGACTGGCAATCGGCGCAGGAGATATTATAGTGCACAAGTGTGTGCACAAACACAAGTGCACTCTCTATTCCCTAACTCTCATGATCCGATGGACGAATAATCCGACACGACCGGAGAGAGATCAGGCGCAGGACCAACGGCTTTACGTGCTTTCCGAGGCACGGGGTTGTCTAACACCGCCAACTTCCTAACTCCAGGCTCGTATTGAGATTTCTTAACAGAAAAACCCAATAACTTTTTGTTGGCTCGACCCGGGATTCGAACCCGAGACCTCATGCACAGCAGTTGCATTCACTACATAAATTATCAAAGAAAATGTATACTCATATAATTATTATAAACTTTTATTTATTATAATTTCAAATTTGGACTTCCAATAAGGAGATAAAAGTGAAGAATTATTAAAAAAAAATATAAAGTTACATGATGCACTATAAAATCATAAATAACTGTTTGTTAGGATTGGCTGTTATGCCCCAACTAAAGGCTAAATATAATTAATTATTGTCAGAGAAACAATATTCTCAATTGACTACAGTATATTGTAGTGCTACTCAAGCTTAAATTGTTGCTTTGTGTTTACCATAGACCACTCTATGGCAATAGATCTACCTAAGCCTATCAAGACAAGGCCATGTACAATACATGTCTTTAACAAAAGCTATCTTAGGAGTAAAACACCATATCAATTAATCAAAGCAATATTTATTTCAAATATTCATTTGTTATTAAATTAATATGAACAAAATAACAAAATATGTTAACAAACATAAGTATCTATTTTCTAAGTCACAAAAGCATTGTGTATGATAAATAAATAACATGAATGTGAATTCAAATAAAGACAATTTCAAGTATGATACATGACTCGTGTGAACTAAATGAGATCTTACAAACAGTCTTTTATATTTTATTTTTGCAATAATTAATTTTCACTACAATAATTGGTACTAACATTTGTAGAATTATATCTTAATTTCATAATAGTGATTAGATGTTTCTGTTAGAGTAACATTTAGTTACAAAGCGAATGAATGGACGCCGCACCTGTGACTTAGATAAAACAAAATCAATTTGTTCTCAACAAACACTGTGGTACTTACTTTAGGGTAACCATAAAACACATTAGACTTTCATAAGTAACAAACACAACTTCCTCAAACAATAATTGTCTGATCCAGATACAAAATGCATCTATAATTTGTACCAATTCCAAACATTTTTTGAGCAATTCGCTTAAACATTAATGAAAACAGCTGCACTAACATTTTTATTAATCGTTGGGGTGAATAACACATGCAAAATAAACTCAAGTACACAAGGAGCTAGGAACATTTAGAATCAGCTTCTACACTTTTTATCCATGCATCAGTACAAATACACTGAAAAATACATTATCAACATTCATTGGATCACTTGAATACTACTACTATTAACTAACCTTCGTCACTCAACTCAACTCAGAGTAAGTAAATACCAATCGAAGATCATCACACTAAATTTCGAGGTGTTTGTGTCAGAATGGATGTCATTCATCGACTTGTAGTTTTTGGATACGCGTCGAGACACAGTCCATGTCGGGCGAGATCTCCGGCCCCGGCGGCGCCTCCACGGACAGGTTAAGGTTCTCCAGCGACTGGCACCGCTTCGCCGGGCTCTTTGTGCACTCGTGGTTGTACCCGCTAGTGGAGGGCTCTAACAAACTGTTTTTGTACTCGCACGCGCTATCGCTCACGTCACTACCGATCGCATCCGAGTTTTCACTCTTAGTTCTGTGTCTGATGGGCAACACGTAAGGGCAGAGTCTGTTTTTGTTCGTCGCCCGTTTCATACAATACCCCACGGTCACGTTAGACACGTAGCGCGTGTTCAGTCGCATAACGCTGTAGTTTGATTTAGACTCACGTAAATAATCGCGACGCGCTTCAGTTATAGCACTTAGCATACCTAAATCGTGCAAGGCTTTATCCAAATTCTCCAGGTTCATGTGGCGAGATTTCTGTGAACAACGTGAAAAATTTATTAACGCTATCCTTGATTTTCAATCTACTACGAAAGGTTTGCGGTATTACATACACTCTTTTCAAAATCATTACATTTCATTCTGAATTAGATCTAGACAGAATTGAAGAAATATACATAGAAAACAGTGAAAATAAACATCACAAAAAAGTCATAATAAGGAATGACAAACAGAACTGCGTGTTGCCAGTTAATGTTAAAATAAGCAATATCCGAAAATAAGGAGTATGAGCTAAATGGTTAGAAAATGTACATACCTAAATGCGTCTTGAGAGTAATTGAGTACGTAATATTCGACCCAAAAACTTGTTTGAAGAATGACTGGGGTTGTGAAAAATATTTCAACTACCCATATTATTGTATCACATAATTCGTACCTTTTATCTACTCATATAGATTAATATTTATCTTTTTAAGGTTTATGCATTAATTAATATTTAATTTTAAAATATAAACTCAGCTTAAAAATTTATATGATATTTATGAAGACACTATATTTTTTTAAAATAATATTTATATTTTGTCTTAAAAAGACAACTTCCGTACTATAAATTTGTGTTATGTTGCGAGAGACTTTAAAATTATTCAAACGTCCAAAAAGAGCATCCAGATTTGAAACAACAATTTATGAATCAGACAAATTGTCCTGTGTGGGAATCAAATCGACAACACCACTATAATACTGAATGCCACGCCATCTTCTTTCGTTCTTTCTTAGAGAAAGAAGGCGAAATTTTATAATTTTTGTTTTTCGTAGACGATATTTATGTCATGTAACTTCTTTGTTTTCAAATTATTCTCGTCACTAAAATAAATGTCAGATTGTTGTTGAGTTATGGATGTACGCAATTATAAATTTTAATTTGATATTTTATTTAAAAATCATTAATCCATATGGCTGAGATATTAAAAGAATGGTTGACGGAAATATTGCAAAGACAGATAACATGGGATTCTTCATCGTTTGGAGATATGATGAAAAATGGTTTTGTGATCGCCGGAGTTCTTCTGAATTACCGAGTTATCAATGGGGAAGAACATTGTGTCATAAGAACCGGTAATGTTCATGAAGACATAAAAAATAATTGGAAATACATAGCCGAATGGCTGCAACGGCTGGACATACATTTAAATGAAGCGGAACTCGAGAGAATCATAGATGGAAACGGTTCTACTCTATTGCGTCTATTTTATGAACTATTTCTACACCTAGACAAAAGAGACCGCACTAATTTTATAAAACGGGAACAGCAAATGGTATCTGATTTAGTTGAAAAACTTGGACACAGATTTAAAGTAGATAAAGTTACCGAAGACAAAGAATCTATTGTCGATGATCTTTCCAGACCCTTACTAAATGAGAAACACTTTATAGAATGGGAAAGAAAGAAAAGTAAACAGGTGCAAGATACATATGATTATATACGACATAAATATGCTAAAATGATGGAGAAAATTGAAGAAAAAAACACGCCTATAACATTCATACCTACGAAAGTGCCAAAATTAAGCAGCAAAGAAAAAAAAGATATGGCGCAATTTGCACTAAGATACCCTTGTAAATTCGAAAATTATACTTATGAACAACTTCTTTCTTTAGAGCAAAAATCCTCTGAGCAAAAAAGCTCAATCTCTGGTTCAGACTGGGTTAAAAATTACATGGATAACCTCCATAGTAGAATGCACAAAAAATCTGATTCTGAAGAATTTCAAAAACAGATTAGCAATGAGATTAGTAGTTCTTTATGGGATATGACGATCGCGGAAGAAGAAACCAAACTTGATACTGAACTTGCCAAGAAAGTAATGAAATTATCTCAATTTGAGAAACAAATGTGCACACAGATCATGGAGACGAAGCAGCAGGCGCGTAACTTATTCAAAAATAGAGTTCAAGCTGAAAAAGAGTTCACTGAACAAAGAGAGCATCAGTTCAGTCAATTTCTTGATACTATCAAAGAACAAATCCATTTAGAAGTGGACGAAATCGATTTCGAAAAACAGAGACAACAAATACTTCACAAGAAATTGTACGCAGAGAAAATGAAACGTAAACGACAACATTATTACGAAATTTGTTATGACACTGTATTGTCGATAGTAGACTATGCTACTAAATATGCGTATTTCAAAAAATTGATATGTGACGAAATTCCTGATCATTTCATACATGAATGGAAAACTTTATATTTTACGCAACAGCCTATATTTGACATTCTTGAGCCAATGGAAGATCTGTTGAAAGAGACTGGTGAGGAAGAGGAACAAAATCCTGAGATAGAAGAAATTGTAAGGTTGGAATTAGATCGTCAAGAAGCTCTAGATGACACTGAGTTTAAAGAATACCATAATTACGCTTATCCTTGGACGTTGGATTTATTAATACCAAACTACGACCCTGAGTGTGATGACAGAAAATACGAATATTTGGGAACGAGAATACTCGGTCACGTAGTTTACACTTTACTCGAGATTAAGTATCCATACCCACCGCCCCAGCCACGAGCCGATTTACCTGACTACGAAGCTAAGGCGATACTACGTGGTCTACCCGATAGAGCCATAACTGTACCAATGCAAATTTTGTTAAACGCACGTAAAATACATGTTGTTCGTCTTGAATCTGCAATAAATTTTTGCCTGCGGGAGTTTAAACGAGAAATGGTAGGCTGTACAGATATTGAATTGTCATTTGACAAATTTATCGGTATGGCTCAGGAGGAAGAAGATAGAGAACTATTAAAATTAATCAAAGTTGAAGATGATAATATTTATAAAACCAGTGATGTGGCTGTATCTACTATGCTTGGCGCTACTATTGCAAATACTAAGCAGACACAAACCCCAAAAACCTTGCCTGAAGAAGAGATCACACTATCTCAGGCTGCCGAACTAGGTCGATATACTTATGAATCACTTAATGCAGGCGATAGCTTAACTGACTATCTTTTATCGGCAATGATTGTTCAGTATCTCAAGGATCAAGATAATATTAAAGGGTTTGTTATAATAAATTATCCAAATACATATAGAGAAGCGCAAATATTGGAGGAAACATTTTTAGGTATTGCTCCGCCCGATGATAGTGATCTTGATGATAGAGATGATATTTATTTAGAAGACAGCATTGTAAAACATCGCAAAAAAGAAAAAGATCTGTATAAAGATGTAAGAATATCTAAGCTTGTTGATGACCCACACAAAAAAAGAATTGTCAAACCTTTTGAAAGTTACTTTACGTGCTATATTCATCTTATAGAAACTGAAGATATCTTACAAGAGATTTTTATATGGGATTTGAATGAAGAAAATTCTGAGTTAATTGATCGATTCTATGCTGTAATGGGCCTTAATTATAGTATGTACTATGAGACTGTAGAGAAGGATTTATTAGCTCAAATATGCAAGTATATTATTGGAGATTTTGTGATACCAATCAAATCTTATGATCAATTATTTGGTGAGAAAGTATTGAGTCATCTTGACTTGCCGTCAGCAGATGACAAAAGATCTAAAATTGTCAAGCCGATAGCCAGTTATGCAAAATCCAGTAACAAATTACGTCCAAGTTCTAAAACGAGTAAAACTATTAATAGTGAAACAGACATTGTTAAAGAAGCCTCTACGGACCTTGACGATGCGACGACGGTTTTAGAAGAAGAAAAGTCAATACCAAGCGTAGAAGAAATTATACTGTTGGCAGGCGAAGAAGACTGGGATTACGGGGAATTACCAATACCAGAACCTATCGGTGTAGCTTTAGCAAATTGTTGGGAAGAAGTTGAAAAAGTTTATATTGGCGACATGACTCAATTATTTTTTGCTAAAAGATTGCAAATGAATTGTTTGATTCCCTATGCCAGGTATATCAAAGATAAAATGGAACAAATAATTACATTACCATCAAATAAACAGGATTATGTATCCCAGTTTCAAAAGGATTACAATAATTTTGAAAGTGACTGGCGGGATGTTAGTTTGTCTAAAAATGAATGGCACTGTCGAGTCAAAGAGTTGCAGAATAAATTGTATGACATTTGTGATGAGAGGAAGAAACACGCTGAACAGCAAAGACGACTGTTAATATGTGACAATTGGGCTATGGAAGAACTAACAACCATGGCGAACATCTATATATCGTGTATGCAAACAGAATTAAACAGGTAAATGTACTTACAGATAAAATACTGATTTCTTGAAATACATTATAATAGCTCTAATTTAATTTTGCAGATCCATTATGACATTTCAAGCTCTTCATGATTTTTACTTCTCCATGATAAAGCATATGCCATCAAACGAACGATTGTCTTTAAAAGAATTAACTAAAATAAGTAGAGAAATTGAAGACTCACCTGGAAGCAAGAAAAGTGAAGATAAAGCTTACAAACAGTTAAAAAATGCTTTTCTGGAATTGCAATTGAAAGATACCGAAATTGATTACACAAATAATCCATTTAATTTAATTATTGAAAACAACGTAAAATTCGCTTTGAAAATAATCAAAGAAACCAACGATTCTTTTCGAACTTTAATTGCAAGGGAATATAGTGATATTGCAAAGGTTATACCATCAATCAAAAAGAAAGATGAAAGTAGTTCTGATGGATCAATAAATGTCGAAGAAATTCACAAGCAAAACGCGTTAAAATGTATTGAAGAATGGACAATGGGTATCAACGGTGAGATGTACAGGGCTAGTTTACGAATGTTAGCTTTACAGTACAAATGTTATCGTGATATGAAAATGTTCAATGATCACATTTTTGGAGCATTTATGGAAATACAAAACGATATCAATACCTATTACTTAAATGAGATACAATCCGTGGATAGACTTTGCAAATATCTACAGATGGCTGTTGAAAATGGAAGACGAATACCTGAAAGCTTAGTACTGGAACATGATACGTTTATTATTGATCCTAATCTCTTACAATATGCGGTGTCAGAACCTCCAACGGATGCTGGAGATTTATCGGAGGTTGCAGGGGACATGACATTCAAAATCAGTCAACTAGCTAGTTTGCGGACACAGTGTAAGATAGTGGCACCTACTGGCATTATACTACAACAAGCTTTCATATATCTATTACAAGACTTTATATTCTTCGGAAAAGAAACGTGCGAAGGACCCCTTTTCCCCGATGCATGGATAAGTATTAATCCCGAAGAAATATCTAAATTGGTCTTTTTATTATTTGGCGATACGGTCTACGTTGATTGGAGAGATTTCCTCATTTTATGTCTAAATATTAGATATCCTACAATTGATGAGTTATTAGAAGCTCGTAAGAAACTCAGATGCAAAGACCTTGAGTCTACAGAGCTGATTAGTAGAGATGATTTTATCAACGTAGAGCTTTGGTACGAGGCAGATTTCGACCCAGAGGATAAGTATGCACAATTAAGGAAGAATCTAATAAAACATTTCTTATTTGAGCTCTTTGAAACTGAGACAGATATGATGAATTATTCGCCATTTTTACTGGCGTTTTGTAAGAGTAATGATCCTATTGAAGGCTTTGTTACGGCTTTATCAATGGGTATAGGTAAAAAGACATGTTATATACCAGATGAATGCGAAGAAATAGTCTGTAAAATGATTAAAGATAAGCGGTACAGAGATGCATGCTTAGCCTGTGCATTAAAATGTGCTGGACAATTCTTAGACCTGCTTATAGGTAAAGTGATCGATGAATGTGAAGGAATTACTATTGCTGAAATAAAGTACATACCCCCGCTACCTGAAGAACGAAAAGGTAGAAAAGGAAGAGGTGTTCCTAGAGCACTAAGCACTAAGAAAATGGATACTTCGCAAAGTGCTCGGCTTCCTAAACCGACTAAGAGTGTTAACACTGAAAAGTCTAAGCTTACCCAGTCCGCGACTAATATAAAGAGTACTTATATTTGTCCTCCGTGTGAAATTGAGGGAGAAGAGAAAGAGGAGAAAGTAGAAGAAAAAGTAGAAGAAGAACACACAGAACTAGAGCCAGATCCAAATTTAGCTTATACTGTCAGTCAATCGGAGTTATGGAATGTGCTTCGAATCTGCTTACCTTGGCATTTCCTGCTGCTTCCAGAAGAGAGGAGGACTCCTTATGCAGATCAAGTGGCTGAACTCATAAAGTGTTTAGAGGTGGATACAGATAACGGTGACATTTATGTTTGTAGATTTGTGTCCGATCCAAATATATGTCTAATGCTGAACAAGGTGAAGAAATTTCAGACCTTGTGTCTTGCCGAAGAGATACGCAAAGTCTTTATGTAATTCTGCTTGGTTAATATTTTTTTGCAAATCTGTTTCAATTCTGTTCAATCGCCACCGATGGAATTTCAACACTTTTGAGGCGATACGCCGAAGATTCATAGATTTGCCATGTATATTCACCATGTATTGTAAGACGTTTTTCGTATTTATTTTTATTTTATTTGGATTGACATCAGCCAGTAAGTGGGTGTACAATTTATTTTTAGTAACACGGATTAAGTTATATTTTGTAGTCTTGAGCCCTTCAAGCTTGTACATTTTGTAGCGATGGGATAGATACAATAATAAATATCTGGAAAATATAGAAGCATATAATTATGTTAAAGTAATGCTAATGATTGGCCTAATTTTAAAAGCCTGGAGACAAAGAAGTGGAGAAAGAAAGTATGAAATTCTCGAAGTAACTTCGCTGTCCACAGCGAAGAAGGCTCGCGCCTGGGTAATCATCACGAGCATACATGAATGAAGATTATAAATATATTAATTTTACCTGTGATCTCCCAGCTCGTTGCGTTTATGATTTAGTGTAGCATATCTGGCTACAGAAGCATTGTACCGTGACACAGTGTAATTTTCGTATTTCAGTCTAAAATTAAAAAGTTTCAGCTTATGATGTGTATTTTGATATAATCCCTCTTACAAAACAAGTATTTATTTTTTAATCGATGTAAAAGAAGGTACTCCAACAAGTAAACTTTTTATAGATAATTATCTGTAGATTTCGCCCGTCAATAAATTTCAACCTTATAGGAACAGTACTTTTTCAGGATGACCCTATAACCTTTTCTGTACCTCTGACCAGGTGTATGCAAAATTTCATGAAAATTGGTCGGGTCATCAAGTCGTGAAAGCGTAACAAACAAACAAACTCGCATTAGCATTTATAATATTAGCTAGGATTAGTATTATAGATATATTAGTACCTATATTACCTACCTTATACCCATGTCATCATCCTCAGCGCCCCAATTCCAATAGATGTTAGAGTAACCATTGACAGACTCATATTGTTTTGGGGTAAGAGCCGTCACACCACCAAATATATGTTGGTAAGGTAGACTGAAATAGAAACGGTAAATCTAAGTATGAATAAACAGACACAGAAAGAGCCCAGAGCCACCAGACCTTACTTATTTTGTAAGTAACAAAATGTGTTGTGTAGAATAGTATTAGATCTTACCTTGATCGTACGCATACCTGCTACCAATTGACTGTTATCAGGTACTAAATGTACGTAAAATCATTGCTCACTTTCCTAAAAGTCTGCGTGTTGATTTTTATGTATGATTTATTAATTAATTTAGGTACTAGCTTTTGCGTACGGCTCCATTCGCGTGGTACCTATAGGGTAAAAGTGGGATAGTTGCCCTAGGAGTATAGATGCCCCGAAACTTGTATTGAAAATCTCGAACACAACATTATCGCATTTATTACTTACATTTAAAGGTTGAACCCCTGCCCTCGATACGCGAGCATCAGCCGCGTGCATTGGATGTTTAGGCGTAGTAAAATAAATTAGCTGAACTCGTTCACGGACAACGTGAATTACGAATTCGACTGTTTTTTGAAAGCGTATTACTTTTTATTTTACTTGTAAGTTGATTTTATTCTTTGCATTTTTGCTATTATAAAATTAGATTATTAATTATGAGTGACGGTACGAAATTTTATTAAGCGTGTGTTTATTAAAAAAAGCGGCGTCTATCCCTAAAGGATACCTAAAAGGATTGACGCCCCGATTTCTCATGAGTATAGACTAATAACTATCTCCATGGCTTTAGCTGAACTTTGCATGGCGTTTAATTATCGCTTTTGTTTTTAGCATGCTTTGTTAATATACGAGAAAGCACTTGTCCGCGTGCTGAATGGACACAAGAAAATTTTGTAAAAGATTTGAATGAAATATCGAAAGGCATTATTAGCGTCAACGAAAATATCACGACGATATGGAATTCCATCTAGATTACTAAGACGAAGATATGCAGAAATTTATAAAAATACCTTATAATAACGTTATTAATTTACTGTTTGGCTGTTGTTTTAATTACCTGTTCTATTGAAGGCGGTGATTCTAATCGCCCTACTGATCAACTTTTCCTACGAAACACATTATCAACTCGTGAAAAAGAAAACAATTTCCTATAGTAGACGCACAAAATTTATAAATGTATGTAAAGTTAATATTTTTATTTATATAATATTGTCTTCTGTTTACGCGAATGTTATTCATTGAAATTAAACTACTATATACGGATTTTATCGCGTTGTTTATTTAGCACTGAATTACAAAATTTTGAAAATATTACACTACTACTACTATTGATTTTATTTTACTAATTTATAAGCTAATAAAATTATTTAAACTATTAAATCTATTTATTTTTATTTATAATTTAAATCCGATGCAGGTTTATAGAAAAAGTGACTAGAAAGACGAGTAGAGTCACTCACTTTCATAGTGCAGGTAATTAAAAAAACATACATAATATATATAATTTACTGTTAAGATTATAATGATTAAAAGTTTCATATAATGATTCCAGTCTCGTCGTAGGCTTACTACCGTACGACCGCATTTGTACTTAATCCCGCTGAGTTGATTCTTAATACCAGTGCTTCTCAAAGTTACGTTGGTTTTATTAAACCAACGTAACTTTGAGAAGCAAGATCCACGACTTAATGGTATTCCATTAAGTCGTGGATACATCTAAGTGCGCCATTTGTGAAGAACAGCTGACGGACGGAGTTTATTGCACCGTGTGCAACCAACATCTGCATTTCCATTGCGGGGGATTCACTGAAGCCGGCTATCGCAAACTAGGTGACAGAAAGCTCACCTGGCGCTGTTTCAAATGTCGCACAACCACCACTATCACCTATATTAGAGTCGGACTCAATAATTTTAAAGGAAATAAACGCTATATCTAACAAAAGCAAGGATCTGGAAAATGTAAACGCCCGAATGACAGAAATAGAAGGACGCTTCATGTTGAAAAAGTACAGGATCTAATCACCACAATACAGGATCGACTAGATCAACTAGAGGACGAGTCTAATGAAAAGGAGCAGTGATCAAGGATGAATAACGTCGAAATCAAAGATCTTCCACAGAGCCAACCAATCATAGTATGTTTTTGCAACAGATACGTAAAAGAAGACTTCATTGCCGCAGCCAGATTGGCATCCAAGAGTTCCCCTTTATTAGCAACACAATTTGGCTTGCCAGGAAATCATCGCATTTAGGTACATAAATGATCACCTAACCACGACAAATAAAGCCTTACTCGCAAAAAACGAAAAATATCGCATCTGAAGCAAATTTTCGCTACGTCTGGGTCAAGCATTCCAAAATACTATACTCGGAAAAACGATACTTTACATACAGTGGTGATAAAAAGCGAAAAAGACTTGGTGAAATTAAAATAATTTCGATAATCTACATCGTTAACTATTTCATTTTGTTAATGTGTAGTAGAACTATATTTTAGTTAAGTTTAAAAAACGTTTATCTAAGAGTGATACTTGCGAATTCCACCAGTCACTGTGTTACCCTATAATGTTGTTTGAATTCTGTTTATTGATTCATTATTGTACCCGCATTGGTAATCATAGTAATATAAACCTAATGGCTACTAGCTTACGTCTTAATCTCAAATGCATGAATATGTCACCTATGACTAATATTCAATGTGTGCGTTTTTTTGTTTCTATTCATAACTCATTACCGGTACCCATTTCTATGTTCTGTGTTCGTAGACACTGTGTCTTGTTGTGCTCGGAAAGATCTAGTATTATTATAATAACAACTACCTGCATTATAAATTATAATTTATAATAGCGATAATGTTAAGTATTTATCGTGTTATCTTTTTTCTTATCTTACATATTGTTAGTTATATTGTTATTGTTTATTTATAAAAAATGATTAATCTACGTGTGTATTATCAAAACGTCCCGAGGACTACGTTTGAAAAGTAATACCTACTTTATACCGTAGTGTTTGTGAAAATTCATACGACATTATAATATTTACGGAAACATGGCTATTTGATGATATTCATTCTAGTGAGTTGTTTCACGGCCGATACTTTGTTTGGAGAAGGGATCGTAATTATTGTTGAACATCACAAGGGGTGGTGTGTTAATTGCTGTACATTAAAATCTAACCGCCGTCGAGCGTAATGATTGGCGAACTACAGCCGAAGAATTGTGGATAACTATTGTATTGAAGAGGTCCAGTCCCGCAGTAAGTCACAAAATTCATTATATGTAGCCTATATTTATGTAGGGAAAATACTAGCAACTCATATAATGCACAATTACAAAATTTCCACCTTAACCTTCATTCACTTGTTATGTCTAATCCAATGAACATTTTTATTATATTAGGCGATTTCAACTTTGGCAATAGTGTGGAGTCACCATTCCACACTATTGCATCATAAATATTCTTGTCAACATTTAATTAACTTTTTTGACACTATTAACGCTTGTAACTTATTATAATATAATAAAATCAGCGAAATATAAATGATAGATTGTTAGATCTCGTATTTTCAAACACAAATATAAATGTTTATGAGTGTAATGAACCACTTGCGTTACCTGTAGAGTCACATCACAAACCATTCATAATTAGTACTGATTTCAGTGCATTCAATAAATGCTTTGAGAAATCTATTAGAGAATGTATTTTTATAAAGGTGACACGACAATTAAATCAGAGCTTGATATGGTTAATTGGGCTACATACCTTAATATAGACTCTTTGGATATGGCCGTTAATCTTTTTTATAGTAAGCTGTATGAACTTAGAGATCTTTATATTCCAATTAAAACAGTTAATAAATCATCTCATCCCGTTTGGTATACTAAGGCGTTAATTAAAGTGCTTAAAAAAAAATACAAATACCATAGAAAGTTTAAACAATACGCGATAATAATACATATCAGACTTCAATACTTTCTCGTTATTGCGCAATAGAGCCAAACGTTTAGAGGAACATTGTTATAAACAATACCTTCACATACTGAAAATACAATAACGGCTGACCCTTAAGTATTTGGTCCCATAATAAAAATAAAAGAATCTGTAAAAACATATCGAATGTCATGCACTAGCAAGGCAGTTCAGCAGACAATGGTGAGGATATAGTAAATTTGTTTGCTTCTTATTTTCATTCAACATACCAGGAACCGGTTGCACATAGCAACAGTAATGTTCATGTAAGTACTAATTATACGCATTCAACAAATTTAATATCTATTACCGTGACACCGGATGGTATACTACGGCTCCTCAATGGTCTTGATCCGTCTAAATCATTAATTGTGCTGAAAACTTAGTAGCTTCCGTGTATATTTAATTTGAAAGATCTCTAAAACAGGGTATTATGCCAAATATATGGAAGTAGGCCAAATATTTCGCCAATCTTTAAAAAGTTGAGTTGTGTCTGTTCTCCAAAGTTCTGGTCTGATCATTCGGTAATGAGCAGCATAGCTTTATTAAACAACGGTCCACTACTTCCAACCTGCTTATATGTAATGACATCATATCAGATAGTATGGAAAGACAACATCAGGTTGAAGTAATTATTACTGACTATAGCAAATGCTTCGACCGTATAGATTATAATATACTTTTAGAGAAACAACTAACTGCAGGAATACACAGTGACTTACTCAGGTGGTTCTCTTCGTATATAAGCAATTGAGCACAAGCTATTGTACTTAATGGTTTTATCTCAGATAACTTAATGGTTTTATCTCTTGATTCAGGTCCCATCAGGACATTTACTTTTTTTTTTACGTGGGGGAATGCTTTGACGCATAGCTTTCCACGGGGCGACGGAGAGGTTATGTCGGGCTCACCGAGGAAAAGGTACCCCGGTAATACCGACTAAACCTACCACGGTGTTCCTCGGCATAACCATAGACGGCGAGGCCGCGCGAATCGCTTTCACATGCAATCACGACCCCGCCTTGGTTTCGGCCCGCCGCGCCGTGTGAAACGGCAGGCCACTGCACAAAAATACTTCCTCCACCGTCCCCCTGGAGGGGACTAAGACGACAGAGGTGCACGTGGGAACACGCACGCCACCTCTCGGACCTGGTGCTGATCGGGTGGCGAGCAGGCCCACGCAGCCCTCCACCCCCAGGTCAAACCTCAGGGTGGCTGGAGGTCATCTCACGCCATCCGGCGCCCGGTTCTGCGGTTGGGCAGAGGGTTTAAGCCCTCCCTCTCCCGCTCCGCCGCCTCCTTGAAGGAAATTACTTCCTCACAAAAGGAGGCGACGGCGTTCCAAGATCTCTCACTCCGGACCATAGACTGGATCACGGCCGGGAGTGAGAGAGCAGCCAGTCCGACTGCCGCGATCAACTCACGGCGCTGCGATGCACAGGCGGGGCATTCCGCCAAAGTGTGCAGCGCTGTGTCCACAACAACATCGCGGCAGTCACCGCAGTGATGACATCCGGGCGACCCTGCCGGCCTATGCGACACAGGAACTGGTCAAAACAACCGTGGCTAGTCATTACCTGTGTCAGCCGGAAGGTGAGGGCGCCATGCCGGCTTTTCAGCCACTGGAACACTCCACTCAAAAACGAGACTTATCGCCACAATCGTGGCGTGCCCGGCACTGGGGTGCACAAGTCGATTTCTCCATTCTTCCACCAGGACATGGCGGGGTTCGGCAGTGCCGCCTCTAAAGCGGGAAGACCTGGTCCTTCGCCCCGAGTTAGCGCTTCCTGGCGCCAAAGGTAGAGCGACGCCAGAAGCACCGCTTCCAGGTCCCACAGGTGCACCTCGCAGCACCCAGTCGTAACCAATGTTCCACAGGAGCGGACCTAAAACCGATCCCTGTGGAACACCGCACGACATCTCTCGCCGACTCCAACCGTTGTGATCCGGGTAGACTACTACCCTATCAGATAGATATGCTCCGACAATGTGGCGGAGGTAGGTGGGCACTCGATGGAAAACGAGTGCCTCCCTAATACAACTCCAGGGCAAGGTGTTAAAGGCATTCGCGATGTCTAGGGACACCTCGAAGACGACCTCGCCCCAGGACACCGAATCCTCCGCTAGGCTCCTCACATGCAGGACTGCATCAGTAGTGGAGCGCCCTCGGCGGAAACCATACTGGTTGTCCGTCAAATCCGGACGGAAGAAAAACGCTGGACGAGGCGCTCTGCGATGATGAATTCGAACAGTTTAGTGACCTCGTCCAGCAACACGATGGGCCGGTAGGCGGACGGGGAATCCGCTGGGCGCCCTTCCTTTCTGATCAGGACCAGTTTCCCCACCTTCCACTGGCGTGGAAACTGGCTCTGCACTAAGCATTCATTGAGGAGCCCCCTGAGTCGGGGCGCGAGCTCTTCGAGGGCCAGGGCATATGCAAGGCCTGGAATGCCGTCGGGCCCTAGGGCGGTGTTTTTCGGCCGATGTCTCGACACCGCCGCTCACATCTCTACCTGGGTCACTTCGGGAACCACGTCGTCGTCAAAGTCCGCGCTGGACGCCATGAAAGGCGGAACCATCGGCGGAGGAGTGTGCTACACCCGTGAGAGAAACAGAGCGGCCACAACCTCCTCCAGCAACTCTGGCCGGAAACTCTGGGACAAGGGGGGCGCCTATGGACGAAGCCTGCCCCTAATCATTAAATAAGGCCGCCCCCAGGGATTACGGTCCAGAGTCTCCAGCAGCTCTTGGCGGGCCTGATATTTGGCCCGCTTGATGGCTGTTTTGAGGCACCTTTTGGCCGCTTTGGGTCCCATCAGGACTACCGCAAGGTTCAATGTTAGCTCCTTTTTTATTTAACTTATTAATTCTGACGTAAGGAACTGTTTCCATAACTCAAATATATTATTTTACGCGGATGATAATGAAGATCATCAAAGTTGTCAAAACCCCTTTAGACTTAACCCCTTAGAAATCAACAAGCGGACTTGGATAGATTTTCCACATATTGTGACAAAAATAAGTTCAAATTGGATGTCTCAAAATGCTACCACGAGAGATATATCTCAAAATGCTACCAATAGAGGTAATTAACGATTTTTCTACTATAGGTTAATAGTAGATAAAAATCGTTAATTAAGTTACACGATTCTAAGCTTTTATACGATAATCACATCGACACTATAGTAAATAAAGCATCGAAGACTCTAGGGTTCATAATTAGAAATAGTTCTTGTTTCTGTACACTAAAACCTATTAAGGTACTATATTGTTCTCTAGTGCGAAGTCAACTTGAGTACGCATCCCAAGCGTGGAATCCTCAACACGAGATCTATAAATCTCGTAATGAGTCTATACAGAGTAAGTTTCTATGATACCAAGCCTTTCGAGCGCAGCAATTCTCAGTTAACTACGAACATCGCTGTAAGAAATACATACCATTTCTTGCCACTGGAAATGAGACGAAATGTAAATTATATCTACTTCCTAGCAAATATTTCAAATAATTCCATTGATTGCCCAGATCTACTAAGCAAAATATCTTTACGTACTATAATGTACATGGGTTAAGAAAACGAACCTTATTAGACACATTCCATGTTTATACAAACTACAGAAAAACTCTTTCTGTTTAAGGAGCGCTAAAGCATTTAACAATCTGCCGGCGCACATGGATATAGATCTATTTTGTCCCAATACACGCACAGTAAAGAGACTATTTACCTAATCATTATATTTTTAATAGTGACACTTACTTTCTGGCACAGATTTTTCTGAAGTATGCTTTTGTTTTGTTTTTAATTCACATATATATTTTATTTTTAATGCTTGTTTTCTAACTAACCCTCTTATGTTCATAACTCTGTAACTACATTTTATAATATCACCTTAGATGCAAGTACAATGCAAACTTCAATTGTATGTTGTCATATATAATATGTGAGAGCTTGTTATTAGCAATAGAAGTTAATTATTGTATTTATATATAAGAATATTAGTCTGTAAGCATTCTGGAAAAAAGGATAATTAATAAATAAAACAAAATTGATTAAAATTAAAAATAAATATTATTAACTACAATTTTCTTTTATTTCCCTAAGGGCAACTATCCTCATAGTCATAAAGTGATTGAGGCGTCTTTCCCATAATATGGTCGGCATCTATCCCCAAAATATTACTGCCATAAATAATTATTATTTCGTTTATATGTATGCTTATATTATAGGCAAAAGACGTGCTTTTAATTGAAATAATAACTTGCATTTAAATACTATGACCGTTTGAAAATATTGAGCCAATTTCAAAATGTGTCATCACTTTTACCCTATCAATAAAAAGTGGCCTATATCCTTCCCCAGGTTTTGAACTATATCCATATTAAATTTCATCTAAATCGGTTGAGTGGTTTAGCCGTAAAAAGGTAGCAAACGGATAGACAGACAGAGTTACTTTCGAATTTATAATATTATATAGTAAGGACTAGTAAGGAAGTATGGATTTAGTGCGATTTCCTACAGGAAAAAGATCACATATTTCTTAGTAGATATTACAGTAAACAATATTTGAACCTGTAGTACACAGCATTTATAATTATATATAACTTCATAGAGACATGCAAAGTATAAGTTAATTTAATAGAATATTGTTATAATTAATAATATCAATACAGCCAGACACTTGACGTCGGCGGTTATTTCGACCTTGAGATGCCTTAAAGCTCGCAAAAAATATAATGTTATCTTATTTATAGTCTGAGTCTTAATTTTTATATAGGTATGATACTCGAGGCACATACAGGATAAACAATAAATAGCGCCTGAAGTCCTTGGGCAAGAGCTCTCTAAATCCAAGAGGATTAAGAGAGTTTTAATATTATATTTCTAAAGACTAATCAACCACGTCTTAAAATCAAGTCCAGTGGTTTGATTGGCTGTTTAGCAACAGTTCAGTTTATGTTTTGTTAATCTGCCTTTGCGTAAAAGGGGGTAACATTGCCTCATTGGACTAGCATAAGGTTGCGCTTGGTAGATTGCAGAGAGCTCGTCTCCTAACATGGTAACTATAAACATAGCTGGCAAAATGTGTGGTTAATTTACCTCTGCTCACCCCTTCGGATATAAAGGCAAGTGGCTATGTATGCTTGTGCGAAAGCAGGGTTTCACACAAACATTTTGATAATCACGGTTGAGCTTCATTTGAACATCATGAAACAACAAGGTCGATTTCTCCTTGCAATAATATTATTACAGTGACCATTGCTGTCTTTATCATGTATTATATTTACGTCACGCCATGTGTCAAGGTTGAATTATCACACTCAACAACTTACCTCCTTTACTCACATCCGTTAGAAAAGTCAACCTTAGCGGTAATAAGATTTCACAGAAACTTTTGTCAAAACTGGTAGGTCACTTTCTAGGCCGACTGTACGGGAATTTAGGCAACTCAGTAACGTAAAGCATAGTGACCGTGCAGTTATAATTTGCCTCCCCGACATCACCTCGTGACACAGGAAGGCCTAGACAAATACTATTCTCTGAATGGTACAGTCAGCGACATAAGCCAATAAATAATTGATAGATTTTATCTATGTTTAATCTTGTACTGCAGTAACTTTTATAGGATAGTATGCATTAGGTACTACGAGACGATAATAAGTGTTATATGTTCTGCTACTTATGTCGCTGGCTGGATGATATCAGAAAAGTACGGTAATGGCATCTGGTTGATAGACGTTTTTATCGAGCAAATGTCATTTTCATACATTTTATTTGCTCTGGATTTAACATTAACAGCAAAGAGTTTTGTCTATGCCCTCGGATGCTTATACATATTTTTGCAGTAGTATTAAGGGGGTCTAAACCTACACATAGCCATAAGATTCCACAGCTGCTGCCATATGCATTGGACTGCCAGAACAATCGTAGATGATACCCTCATGTTCTGGAATGATGTCCACATCATGGAAGATCAGGCAATCCCAGGTGCCGAACCGTTGTGACTCCAAATATGCGATGTTATATAATATGCCTTTATTCCATTTTTCTGTACCTAGAAAAGCAAAAAGCAACATATGGCATGTAGGTTTTTGGCAAGAGATATTCTTGGCAGATGGCAATCAGAGAAAATACGTATCGGCCAGGATTTTCTAAATTAAATATTAAAATGCTGGCGGATGCGTCTTTTTTTACTGATTCCAAATACGAAAAATTCTCATTTTCGAAAAAAAGTGTTTCATTTTTTCTCTTTGTGACGGCAAAATAGGCCGGCCCTCTAGTACGTGGAGTTTAAACTATAGGAACACAACGAAATGTGGGTGTAATACACCGTTGCCAGCTCCTGCGGGGCGTTAGGCGTGACTGTATGTATGTTTTTTCTAAGGTCATGCGCCTGATTGTAAGCCTTTACCGGCATGTGAACGTGGAACAGTGGCTGACTTACGTGTGAACAATACTTCAAAAAAATGCTGTTGCTGTTGTTGCCGCTGTGAGCCTATGGAGTAAAGGTCACACTGGCTCTACTACTTGACCCCGAGGAAGCCGAAGTAGGGTTTCATAGGAACACAATACGTAGATAAAACTAGTAACTAAGATTATTTATAACTAGTCCTCAGCGACCTGGCTTGCATGGTATATAAAAAAAAACAGTTTATAACACTGGAGGGAAGCGACGCTTTCCATTAGATAATTTTTTTTATAATCCCTTCTGATGTTTCGGAGGTTACCCTTTTCATACAAACACGCTTTTACGGCTTTATAAGATTAGAAGAGATTTGCCCTATGATTGACTTTAAGCTTGAAAGCTTGGTTTTATGTAGGTATATTAATTAGTTACATTGTGAATTGACTCACCATATTGTTCGATAACAAATATCCTGTACTCGAGCAATTGTTTCTTCAACATATGATGGAGGTAGTATAGGCATATAATAAGATTCTTTTTACGATCCCTGAAAGTGATTTCATATAATTAATTCAGTATTTATTGTAACGCAAACTTATATTATACTTACAGGAAACCAGCTTATGAATAGGAGGTCTAGAGAACAAAGACTAATTAAACCAAAAATAACAAATTATTATTAAAAAGTGAACGTATAAGTTTATGGTACCTAAAGAATTTAACAAGATAAATAAGTTAAAGAGAAAACCTTAAAAAATACTTGATTATTAAAGAAGAGACTGAAGGATACATTGTTCGATGGCATTTTAATCAATGGTATATTAATACAATATGTATATTTTCTTTGTTTGTTTATTTATTTAAGGATTTCTAATAAAGTAATATACAATAACATCCTTCCTTTCCTTTTCCTTATATTGCTAATTCCTTATAATATTATATTATATGCGAATGTGAGTTTGTTTATTTGTTTGTTACGCATCACGCTTTAACTACTCCATCGATCATCATCAAATTGCGCGTACACGTTGTTGGGGAAACAGTAAAGGATATAGGGTACCTTTCACACAGAAAAAAAGATTTAAGTAAATAATAATAAAGTGCTAAGCGTGTATAGTCCCTCAATTATAGGAAACTACAGCTTGCAAATTATAAGTACAATACACCATTAATATATTGTTACGGCTAGTGCCATCTGACGGCATTGTGGGGAAGACTCGGCCGTCCCTTCTAATAATTTATTACAGCGCCATCTATTGGCATCTTGCGGAACTACGCAGTTGTCGGTGCGAGCACAGTAGAGAGAGCGCTGGCACATTCTCGTATCATCGTGCTTTTGCGTGCCGGGTATGGCTTTTCTGAAGGACTCCAGAAGCGCTTTACCCTCGTATAAATAGAGCGCACGCGCACCGCCGAGTCAGTTTACAATCGTAAGCGGTCATGTATTCATCGAAGCGAACGGAAGCGATAATACTACGGATTTTGAAGCAGATACAGTGAATAAGTGTAGTATAGTATTTGTTGTGTTTTAAATTTAATTGTGCTAGAATAAAACGTTTTAGTCGGTAATATTGTTTTATATTCTTATCCGTCGAACCCAGCACGTAACAATATGTATTAATATACCATTGACTTAAACTATAATGATAATTGTTATTGTTAATTACCGCTCCTTTTTATTGTGTTTTTCTTATTTAACGTATATGGTGTAGGTTATGTAATAGCATTTGGAGCGCTTCTCGTCGTTAAACAATTACGTTTGGCGAGGATAAAACTTGTAATAGGTCTATGTTACCATTGTAAAGTAACCAAAAATAAAATATAATAATAATAATGCTGCGTTACGTCCGTTAAGTGAGAGATCCGAAGACTAATGTAGATGTTATTATACAATCACGTCGGGGTCACCAATTTAGGAAATTGTCCAGTTGAGTCCGATTCGAATGAGATAAATAAAAGAGGAACGATACCGAAATTTATATGTGTATATTCAAGGTCCACAATATTCTCTTATAATTATTTTCCCTATTACGTGCTATCTTAACAAACAATTAAAACGGACTGTGTATGTATAAAATCGGGAAGACGGGGAATCGTGTAGATGACACTCTGCACTCACACAACCGTGCACGTACACTTACATAGTATATATGTGTGTGTGTCCCTACAACTAACTTAATATCTATCTTGCCTATTCCTTTCCTTTTGATCACTTCGCAACGCACCAGTGATACCACTGCGATTAGTCTCATATTATTTATGCAAATTCTAAACTTACCGGTATGGAACTATAATGGCGACTCTGTAAGTAGAGCGACAGTGTACAGGTGCATAAAACCCCCCTGGTTTGATGTCTGGGTGTTGTTTTTCTACCCAATCAAGTTCTAGATAGTTTTTGTTTACCATTATTGGACCTGAAAATCGCACGTATGTACATAGATCCAGCTAGTTTCTCTGTAGGGTAATCAGAGACTACATGTTACGACATGCCACTTACTGTTGAAAAACGTAACGCAAGATATTTTATTATTTTTTATGTAAATAAGCGTGCGGTGCTTTCTATGATATTTTGATACCCACGCTTTTTTACATTAAAATTATTAAATTATTTTCTACTTTTTTTAATAAAGCGTATTTTTAGTTTTTTATACTATTTTTTTTAACTGTTTTTGTTTATTTCTAATTATTGTATTGTCATCGGTCCTCATTCATATCAATCCGTCGGTTTGAAAAGGGTGAAAATTCGTCGGTTTGAAAACGTTCAAAGATTCCGTTACATAGATTCATAGATACATAGATATACCAAGCTAATAAAAGCGTGTTAAAAATGATAATAATTCGCAATAACGCTTTCAGTGGATAAAGAAAGAAGTAGACCAAAATACAAAGGTTGCTAAGAGTGAACTTTCATCACATTAGGTTTTGATGAAGGGGAAGAAAAAAGGGGGTATTTATTTAATTACAAACTTACCAAAAGAAGATTCCTTTATTTCACAAATTGCTGTGTCTTTTGGATATATAGGAGTTTCTTCTTGACCTATAGATATAATTTTATAAATAAAGTGTTTTGTACATTGTTGCAAAGTTTTGGGACCTATGAGCTGGTTGTCACCACAGTAAAAAGTGGTTATAAGAACCGGAAAACCAACCTGGCAATGGTAGAACAGGTGGTGGACTACCCTCAAATGCCAAAATTTAGCCAGTATGTTCGTTACATATGTATGTGTGTAGTTTTGTATTGTTCCCTTTGAAGATGATCGTCAGAGAATATTAACCTGTCAAATCTTGGAATGGTGGACATAATTAAAAACCTTTAGTGTCAGACCGCCGGTGTGCCGCTGCGACTCAAAAGGTCAACTTAACAATATCAGCCTGGTATTAAACTGTCCCACTATTAAGCATGTGCCTCTTCTCAATGCGAGAAGTGTGAGGCCGTAGTCCACCATGCTAGCCAAGTGCGGGTTGGCAGAGTTCACTTAATAAATCTTCGAGAACATTATGGAGAACTCTCAGATAAGCAGGTTTCCTTACGATTTTTACCTTCACTGTTAAAGGTTAGGTTTACACATTACGCTTGGATAAACAAGCAATGTAACTTACCAATGTCTAAGAATTGATTTTTCTTCGACATAAACCAATAGTATGAGCACTCATTAAATGAATTAAAATCTGAAAAGAATGTTTATATTAGTGTGGGTCCACGTATTCTCTGTGACGTCACGGGCTCTTGTACCTTGATATTCTAAATTATCTTACAACCCAATAATTGTTTTGTCCGGTCGTAAAGGCATCGCATGAGAGTTGTTAGACAAGTGCTGATGCAGTACTTTTAGTGTGCTATTTGATAATACAGTCCGGTCTTCACAGAATGGGTCTTCAGCAAAGCCATTTATTTGGGCAGTAGATGTCGATATGTGTTAATGGACTGCGTATTTGTTGATAATAGGCGCCCTACGTGACGCAACTAGATCTGTGCGCACGTTTTTATTGAAAGCAAGAATACTGAAATTTTACTCCGTAGAGACACACTTATGACTGTCGTGGCCGTATTAATAAGAGACGCCAATATGTGCTTTGCGTTGTCTTTTATGAGGACGAGAGTTAATATAAAGAAGACTGGTATAGAGATAATCCCAAGCATCGTATTAACAACAGAAACAAAGTATACGCAGACATCGAGCAACGATTATTGGTTCACGCAATTTTTTTTGTTTCCCCTGAGATTCAGATTCTTTGTGTATTAACAAATCACGACGCGCAGGCATAAAATTAAATATTTCTTAAATTTTATTTCTATGTTTTTTATGCCTTACCATTTATTAATGTAATTGTAAGTAACTGTAAGTAAGTTTTAAGTTAAATATTTGTACTGACCTGGTAAAATATAAGGCACTCCATTTATCGATCCTATATTCTTACTTACTAAATGATTCTTTCTTTCAAATAAAGACTAATTAATTAGTTATTACACTCACCCATAACCACTTCAGTAGCATTGATCATCGGATATTTATAAGAAACCGTTCCATTTTCCGTTACGTTCAAACTAAAGCCATCTAGTCCCATGTTGTTAGATTTGTCATAGTAAATTATTGCTTGTCTCATGTTATTCTTTGTTCCTGTACGGTATTTATAGAAGCTGTAGTTGGATATGACCAGCTGTAGTATAAGTAGTGTAAAGAGGAACAGCAAGCATTGACGATATGTGAGGAAGCGTTTATTGAACGGCTGGCGACAGCATTTTTGGCTGGAATTGCCACGAATCGTCTCCATTTTGGAACGTTTTGAGTTCTGCAGCGCACTTACAAGCCGTTCTTTTATTAGTGAATCTGTAAATTATTAATATATTACTACTAGCTTTTGCCTGCGACTTCGCTTGCACAAAAGTAGGTTAGGTTAGTAACAGTGGTCGCTGATGTAGTTTCAGTACCAGCGATTCACCCACCATCCAAGGCAGCGAGTTGGCATACCGTGATTTAGTCGGTAGCACCCGGGAATTTCCATCTTTACACGGGTGAGCCCGACATAACCTCTCCGCTCCCCTTTTTCGTGGAGAGGTACGCGTCAAGGCATTACCCCACGTTAAAAATAAAAGGTTAGTAACAGTACTTTTTTGAAATAAAACATAGCCTATGTTACTCGGTGATAATATTTCTTTCTGATGCTGAAATAATTTTTAAAATCGGTTGAATAGTTTTTGTGTTAAATCTTTACAAACTTTCCTCTTTATAATATTAGTATAGATGAAAAGATAGCAAAAATATTGTAAAATTAGGGTGTAATACACCTTCAGGAATTACGAGAGACTATACACTACATAAACTCTAGTTAAACTTACATAATAAATATGTACCTACCTATATTAGTAAAATATAGGTAGGTAGTAAAGTAAAAGTACTTACGATATTACGATGAATGCTTTCCTCGATCGCATAATAAAAGTACCTGTTATAATTTAGACTAAACATAAAATAGATATAAAACAACAACACTATAATGACATTAAGATAAAAATGATAATGAAAGGCGGGAGAGGGCAGAGAGCAGCAGACATAGACTAATAGGTATTATAGAGCAGGTTTAAAAATCTATAACCTCATTTTGTAAAAGGGCAATCTGATTCTAAAGACTTACGGCCATATTTATAAAACTTACAAGCATAGACTTAGAATATTTTCGGTATACAAGAGAGTTATAAGTTATAACGTCGTCGTTACAAGTCGAAAATAAAAAAAAAACACTATAAGGCGTACGAATTCTAGCTTACTTCATTACTTCATATCATATATAATACAGGTTTACAGAAAAGTAATGATTAAAGATTTTTACAATGCATTTTATTAAGTTTTTAGTAAGATAGTTTCTATGAATAACACCGTTAGTAAAGCGGGAAGCAGCATAGACTCACAAGCACAAAGGCGCATATGTAGCCATCATGTAGATGGCTACATATTTAGCTATTTATTTTTTCGATCTAGGAATAGTGAATTATTGGAAACGGAATCCGGCTTTTTAAACAATGGGCTATATAGAAAGAAGTTTTGTTTCAAACCTTCGATCAGTTCGCAGATAAGTAGGTCGCCTGTAGTCTTATTTTTGTTTATTCTGCAAATAGGGTAAAGTGACCTAATTTTGGCACCCCACTAATTATTGGCACTTCTGTGATTTAACCGGTTTAATAAGAAAACAACTAATCTCACAGTGTTGCAACTTATTTTAATAGAGTAGTAGAATATTGAGCTACCAAACTGGCAACATTTAACAAACAAATAAATTACAATGGCGTCGGAAGGATAGCAACAGCTGGGCGTGTCTCGACTTGATTAGTGAAAACTATTTTTTTGATAAGGTAAGAGCTTTTTTAATATCTTCGAATATTAGTAATCAACTGTTTATGATGTGACTTATCATTGAAAGCAAATTCGACACATATTATTCCACCTATTTCACAATTTATTTCCAAAAATTACATTGCTTATTAATATATTTTATCCTGGTGCCAACATTTGGTATCCAAAAATATCCATATACTAATTTATCGGCACTAATGACAATAGTTGGTTTTTCAGGTTACTTGTTTTTAGAGGTTTATTTTGTGAACTATATTATTAGTGGATCACCCCATTTTGTATAATTGATAAATACAAGTAAAAAACGTATTTTTCCAAATCCTGGCACCGGTGCCAACTGTGATATTACCAATTGTCGACACTACGGCCAATAATTAGGCATAAGTATGCTCATAATTGGTGTAATCTTACCTATGATTTTATTTTCAGTCTACCCGATTTATCTGAACATGAAACAAAAAATTACAACTAAGATGTCTAAGAAAACACCCAAACAAATACGTCGACGTAAGATATACGACTCGGAAAACTTAAATAAGGCCTTGCAAGCTGTCAAAGAAGGAATGAGCAAGAAATTGGCAGCAAAGACCTATCAAGTGCCGCGGGCTACTTTGCAATATAGGATTAAGAACCCTGAGCACCAGTCACGTCCAGGCCCTCCTACTATTCTGACGGAAAAGGAAGAAAAAGACCTTGAAGATTGGATTTTACTTAGTTGTCGAAAAGGTTTCCCAAAACGCAAAGATGATTTAATTAGTAGTGTAGCGAACTTTCTGAAAAACAGTAACAGGGCCAGCGTTTTTAAGAACGGTGAGAAGTGGTATAAACTATTTCTTCAACGACATCCTAACATTTCTGTACGCACACCTGAGGCAGTCACAGCAGCAAGTGCTGCCGTGTCAGAAAACGACGTGAGAGCCTGGTTCAATCAAATTGAAGTTTATCTTAAAGAAAGTGATTTATTTAATATACTTTCAGATTCATCCCGAGTATTTAATGGCGATGAGACAAATTTTCTTCTTTGTCCTAAAACGGGAGTCGTATTGGCTCCTAAAGGCGAAAGAAATGTCTACGAGGTAGACAATGCGCTGGCTAAAACTTCCTTGACTGTAATGTTCACATTTTCTGCTAATGGAGATCTCACACCTCCAATGGTTATATTTCCGAATAAACGATTATCAGCTGATATTACGTCCAAAGTTCCATCAGATTGGGGTATAGGGCTGAGTGACAACGGGTGGATGAAGGCCGAAGTTTTTCACGATTACATCGAGAATGTACTACACACTCACTTGATCAAAAAAGGAACTCAATTCCCCATAATATTGTTTGTCGACGGTCACAAGACCCATTTAACATATGCCGTTAGTGAGCTATGCAAGAAGTTGAAAATTGTCCTGATTGCTTTATACCCTAACTGTACCAGATTACTACAGCCAGCTGATGTGTCAGCATTTAAGCCATTAAAATCTGGGTGGCAGAAAACTGTTTTGGAGTGGAGGCGAAATAATCCATCAGTAGCTCTCACTAAGATCAATTTCGTACCGCTTCTAAACAAAACCATCAAAAACACGATCACGGCATTAACAGTTATTAATGGATTTAGAGCTACAGGCCTTTGCCCGTGGAATGTGAACGCCGTGGACTTTACAAAATGTCTTGGCAAAGTAAATATTCAGCATGTAGAAACTTTTAATGAAGCTAACAAAGAAAATCCAAAAGTGATGACCAAAGAGGACTTTAAGAATATTATAGGAGCAAACAAAATAACTCAAATTGAACTAGATGTAGAAGGACCAGAAGACAAGTATTTGAAAAAAATTTGGGACTTTTTCACGGAAGCGCAAAAGGATACAAATTTAAACAAAAACAATACTTCCAGGCAACAAGATGTGGAAATGACATTTAATGCAATGGATATTGAAAACATGCCAGTTATTATAAGCGGAGAATTGAGAGAAGAGCTTTCTAATTGCGCACCTGCACCTGCCTCGGAAGTAATTGTAACAGCAGAAGACTTTGACGATCATTTTTCTGACAATTCACAAGGAGTTTTACATTTAACACATAAAGCAGAAGTGTATGATGGTAAGACTGAAAATACCAGAATTTCTGTTCTGCCCCAACAAACGGAACGCCCCTATACAGTCCCACAACAACAAAGTTTCGATTTTGACAAAATAGAAACTTATATAGATCCAGCACCTATAAGAGTCCAAAAACATACCACTGCCATGTTAAATCTTACTCCCATTAAATTAACGGATATTCTCGTACTGCCTAAATCACCTCAACGAAAAGGCGTTAGAAACATAAAGAGAGCTCCTTTTGTATTGACATCTGATGAATGGAGATCTATAGAGAGCGAAAAACTACGCGTAAAACAAGAAAAAGAAGAAGGCATAAAGAGAAGAAAAGTAGAAAGGGAAAAAAAGAAATTAGAAGCAAAAATTAAACAGACAAAACCAAAGGCACCAGGCACTAAATTGAAAGTTAAGAAAATCCACAAAAGAATGAACACAGATTTAAAGAAACTTGTGCTACCTGAGAAGTTGAATACCGTGGATATCTCCTTAATACCACCCCAAATTGCAAATGTAAACTATACACCGGATGAAAAACAAGAGGAAAAGGAAAATGATACCGACTACGCTAATTTAATACCTGAAAATAAGGATGGAAAACAAAACAAGATATTACACACTGCAGCTGAAATAGAGAAGTTTTTGACTGAATTTGAAGATTAAGATATTAGTATAATAATTTAGATATAGGTTTAACTACCCAGTTACTACTATTGATCTCCTATGTTTAAGTTATTGTGTAGTGATAAGAGATAGTATTATTTTATACCTAATTGTTGAATTTCCTAATATTTTAACTGAATGTTGATTTTGATACTATTTTATATGAACCAAATAATTGCTAAGGAGGTTGCACTGATTATATTGTTTTCATTTCTGTATGTCTAAGTAACCACATAAATAAATGGGATTACCTATTTACTAGCCTTATTTACTTTATCCTTGTTGTCTATATACAACTTTCCTTTATTTATTGAACAATCTGAAATGCCAATAAATGGGACTAGGCATGTAGATAATTGGCCAAAGTGTGCCAGTAATTGGGAAAATCGTGTTTTTGAATAAATACCATAAATACATCATTAAATAAGTATTTAGTAGACGTTTCATTTATTTAAAAATGTTATTTAACTATTTTTCTGTCATCTTGATAAATTTATTTTTCTGACAACACTTCATAAAGACAGTTTTCTCGATTTCATTGGATAGTGATCCTTAAAGTGCCAATAATTGGGTATAAATTTTGATGTCTTTGAACCTCAAAAGAAATATTTGGCCATTTTGATCTTTACGAAAACTGGAAATGTATTCCTGATCTAATTTATTCTAACTAAATTTTTAAATATCTTTGCTGGTAATGCAACGTTTCCCACAAATTATTTCTCGTGCTATATTTTTAAGGAGGATTACTGTATCACAACTTATTTTTGAAATCATTGACCCGGCACAAGCAGTGAATTTACGAAAATGAACGCGTACCAAGAGGGTTACACGAGTCTCAATTCTAGCAGCAATACCTCTTTTTGCCGAGGAAAATGCCCGTGTCCTTGCAAAGGTATTGATGAGCCTCGACCAGACTGCAGACTTCGACAATGGTTCCTTGCTTTCTCCGTCTTATTCCTGCTGCATGTATATTACAATTCGAACACTGATAAATTAAATTCTGGCGGTGAAAAAACGAATAATGCAAAACAGAATAGAGTTGTTTTAAACGTTACAAGAGTTCCTTATAAATATCTGTTAACCAATTCTTCAGAGGTAATCATGAGTAAGTAACTTTACCTGTTGCAGAACTAATAAAAGGGACGGACTTATGCAAAAGTTCTTTAAATTTTCTTCGAATTAGTATTTGGGGCCGGAAGCCCTCGTGCCCCCTCTTCTCTTTGTATTAATTGGAATTACTCAAAAGGTTAATTGTAAAAGCAGTTGTAATACTAAATCGTCAGGTACATTGCGAGCTCATCTGCCGGTAAAGGCGTATGTTTTGTCCTCAATATTAAAACAAACCTTGCTACTTATCTTATAATGTATTTACGTTTCTTTTTTCAGCATTTGATAAAAGAAGAAATACCGCCTACGCTTGGTTTGAATCAATGCGAAATCTTTTTGTAAATATTGGTCAGTAAAATACAAACAACACAAACATGCTGTCAAGGCAATAGAATGTGATATTAAAGGAAGTCATAATGAAGATATAATTAATAATAAAATGAGATTTGAGTATCAGTTAGGGTTTTTTAACTCGGTTCTCGGTTGACTATCTTGCTTACCTTACTCTTTAACCTCAGAATCAAAACGGCCTCAGTAACAGTATTTTTATATCGTTTTAGGAAAAGACGAGGAACCTACCTATCCAAATGGTACATCTTTATGTATCTTGTATATCTCTACGTTGGGTGAGTTTCTTGAACGATTTATTTTTAAAAGATTATAATGGATTGAGCGTCTAATTCCACTTAAACTCAGTACCTAAGATCTCCCACTCCTATGTACTCTCTCTTCACGAACAACTGCTGCGTTAAACGTCTTGTTGGTGCTATGTAAGATAAGATGGGATGACCATGTGTTACGCAGTCCAAGTGGTCTGCGTAGCACTCCGTCATCCTAAACACTCTTGTGTTTAGGATGACGGAGCGGACGGACCGACCAACTTAGGCAGTATGTGGAAAGATTGCTTAAATTGTTTACCTGTAATACAAATACCGCTTGACGGACACAGGATCGAAGGTCTTCCTTTGATCCAGGGTCCATCAAGCGAGACGTGAAAATCACTTACTTGGGCCATCAAAGTAGAGACTTCGCTACCTCTTAAGCTGTAATAAATTGGACTATATAACTGCTTACATCAGGTCGAGTGTGCTCATTCTAACTGGCAACAATAAAAAAATAGCCTAAGTTTGTCCATATTTGAGAAAATTATTATCGATTGTTATTCCACATTTATTTAATTATGTATACCTTTTTACTAAATAGCGCCGTGACTAAATAGTCGACTTCAAAGACAGCTGAACTCAGTAGGTAACTTTCTACGTACATTTAGCAAACATTGATTCATTATGCAATAGAGTACGCAAGCTAATATATATTTTCAAGAATTTTCGTAGCGTCGCAAAATTTAAATTACTAAAACAGGTGTATTTAGCATTATGCCAATCAATCATAACCTATTGTGTAACATCGTGGGGTGGAGCATTGAAAACAATATTATTGCCATTAGAACGTGCGCAAAGAGCCATCTTAAAGGTAGCCACATTACGCCCTTTCATATTCCCTACCTATGAACTATACCAATCTATTAACATTTTAACTGTCCGACAACTATTTATCCTACACACTGTCCTTAAACAACATACGCGACTACCTTTTTTACCTACGATCAAAAGAAGGAAAAACTTAGTTTGTGAAAGTTTCCAAACTAAGCATGCTTTCATGAAGAGATTTTCTATTCTTAGGGCCTTTTTTATACAATAAACTAAATAAGTTATTAGATATATACATATAACATTAATCATTGTCAATGTCACATAGTTTTAACAAAGTACCTAAAAACGCTTACGTATTCAGATACAGAGAAATTGCGTGTAGTTGTAAAATAATTTCTTACTGTTTAAGCAATTTTTCATTTATAATTGTTATTGTTTAAAACTATTTTAATTGTATACTTACCTGTATATGTTTGCAGTACATGTACAAATGTGTTTTGTAGATCCTTACTTTATTAACAGTAGAATAAAATTGTAATATTAGATTAGAAACAGCCTGAAACACCGGTCTCCAATTTAGTTCAGGTGATATAATGTAAAAACAGACTTCATAAACAAGTTTTTTTGTGTCCATTAATTAAATTGTAAATGTTTTCCTTTAGATTAAATATAGTTTAATGTGAATTTAATACAAGAAGTAGCCTGTAATGTATTTTGTAAAGACTTTTATTTATTTATTAAATAAAAATTTATTATTATTATTATTATTATTTCCAGGACCAATAATTCCGGATAAAACGGAATTAGATCTTCATTGGGTCGAGAGCCAAATGTCAGGGGTAAAGAAAGGAGGATTTCATGCGCCTAGTCATTGTCGTTCTAAATACCGAGTCGCAATTTTTGTTGTTCCACACCAGTAAGTTTCTTTTGATATCTCTACTCATCTATAATAATAATAATAGTTTATTGTCTCATAAAAACAAGCAATACATGGATTGAGGCCCTAGACCCACACTAGGATTCCCTGTGTTGTGGGATCTAGTCTCTTTCGTTCAATTACAATAATTCGACAATAGAATATAATTATTTGCAAAATAAACAAAAAAAAAATGGTGTGTAATTTGTGTAGTAAGTTAGTGAGAATTAATGTCAATAGGTAAGATGTGGAGTGGTGTGGTATGGTGTAATGAGCTGTGATGTGGGGTGTTTTGGTGTAATGTGGTGTGATGTGATGTGATATACATAGTGTAATACACAAGTTATAAAAAATAAAACAGCTCTGTTTATGAAGTGTTCTACTACTGAGCACGGGCACATTTCTCAGTACGATCAGCTATAGTAGCTATTCTGTAACATGCTGGCTTAGTGCGGGTTGACAGTCTTCAGCCATTTTTGAGAACATTCTTCTTCTTTCTCTTAGCGTTTCGGTGGCAATAATTGCTCAATATTATATAATTGCGGCTCATAATACAGCCACCTTGTTTGCATCGGTTGAAGCAGTCATCAATTCCTCATGCGTGCAGTTGTTGGGACACTCAGTGCACAATATAAGGTGCGACATTGTTTGGGTTGCACCGCACAAACAGCTCAGATTAAATTGAAGTTGAATTATGTTTACCTTCACTTTTTGAAGTTCCCAATAATTATCTATGGCGCACTATCTAACTAGATACTATGAAATATGCTTGTTTTTTATATGTAATCAAGAATACTGTTGCAGATATCACAAGCGTCATCTCGGTGTCTTCCTGTACTATTTACATCAGGTACTAAAAAAGCAATTGATGGAGTACAGAGTCTTTGTCATCGAACAATTGGGTGAGTTTTAATTGCTGTATTTCTTATCAGCAAAAGTATTTCCTGTGGATTAATAATTATCGTATAAAAATAGTTCAATATAGAGCTGAGTTATCACAAATGGTGTTTTCCGAAATTAAAATAAACGTTGAATTTTAACGTAAATTCCATTTTAGTTCACATTTGGCGTTTTGAACGGTATTTTGAACTTAATTTATTACGGTCTTTCTTTAATGTGTGCATACTTATTTGTCGTAATGGATTGCACGGTAATTTCTAACATACGTACATATTGTTACGTGCTGGGTTCGACGGACAAGAATACAAAATAATATTACTGACTAAAACACGTTTTATTCTAGTACACAATTCACTTTAACACACAACAAACACTATACTACACTTTTCCACTGTAACTGCTTCAAACTCCGTAGTATTGTCCCTCCCGTTCGCTTCGATAAACACTTGACCGCTTACGATAGTAAACTGACTCGGCGGTGCGCGTGCGCTCTATTTATACGCGGGTAAAGCGCTTCTGGAGTTTTCCGGAAAACGTCACACACGGCACGCACCAGCGCGATGATTCGAGAATGTGCCAGCGCTCTCTCCACTGAACTCGTACCGACAAATACGTAGTTCCGTAAGATGTCAATAGATGGTGCTGTAATAAATTATTATTAGAAACCGCCGACTCTTCCCTACAGTGCCGACAGAGGGCATTAGCCGTAACAATATTTATTCTTACTTTCGACTCTAGATTGATTATATTATTATAAGACTTAGACACTTTCAGCATTCTCTCACTCAAACCTTATGAAGAGCTTTCAGGGATGCAGGTTTCCTCAAGATGTTTTCCCTTACCGGTGAAGTGAGCTACAATGAGCTATAAGTACTTAAACATTGCGCAATGAAAGTGCAAAAAAGAAAAGTATGGTTAAAGTTTGGAAGGGATATATATGTGACGTTCTTTTTAATCTATAACTTGTTCCTCCTGCTATATAGAAACAGGAAAAGGCTGGAACAAGGGCACGTTATACAACATTGCGTACTTGGAATCTCAGCGGTTTGGCTTGTGGGACTGTCTGATCTTCCACGAGGTGGACCTGATTCCATTACATGAGAGGATCATCTATGGCTGCTCTAAAAACCCGATTCATATGTCAACAGCACTTGAATACGAAGGCTTTGTGTATGTGTAGTCTGTTTTTAACACGCTTTTATTAGCTTGGTTTGTATGTATCTATGTACCGGCATCTTTGAACGTGATTTTCCCCCCCTTCAAACGGTCGGATTGATTTGAAACTTTGCACACTTATCAAGGACTGATGAAAATACAATAATTTAAAAAATATATAAAAATAATAAAATAAATAATAGTTTAAAAAACCTAAAATACACGATTCATAAAAAAAAAACTAAAAAGTAGAACATCATTTATAATTTTAATGTAAAAAAATCCCAAAATACCCCACGGCTATTTGTTTATTTTTAATAAAGCGGGTTTTTGTGTTTTTTAAACTATTATTTATTATTACTTGTTTTATTTTGTAAACATACAATAATAATAATATCAGCCCTGTATTAAAATGTCTCATACTGGGCATGGGCTTCTCCTCGGTGTGAGAAGAGTTAGGCCATAGTCCACCACGCTGGCCCGGTGCGAGTTGACAGACTTCACATATCTTCGAGAAAATTATGGAGAACTCTAAGACATGCAGGTTTCTCATGATCCTTCATCGTTATAGCGATATATCGGCGCGGCGGCAGTAGTAAAGCGACCATCTAAACCAATACGTACCTCAAAAACTACACAACCGATTTTAAGAATTCTTTCACCATTTGAAAGCCATTTTATAAGTATATTATCACCAAGTAATATTGGCTATATTTTATTTAAAACTAGTATTGTTACTAACATAACTTAACTTACTTTTAAGCGAGCGATGCCGCGTAGCTGTCTATTATAGGATTGGCTTAATTTATAGCCTGTTGACCTATTCCATTATTTTATACTTACCTATCTATTTCAGTTATGTCAAATTGTTCGGTGGTGTGACGGCTCTTACTCCGGAGCAATATGAAAGTGTCAACGGTTATTCAAATTTATTCTGGAATCTGGAAGGTGTGGACGACGATATGAGGGCTAGGCAAGGCTTTTTCTACATATATTTTTAGAAGCTTATTGTTGTTTAAAAAACAACTCCCGCGCTAGAAATATTTCTTGTGTTGCGGGGGACAAACAGTCAAACAACGGACACACAGCACACCCAGACTTGGATCAACCATTTGTGGACCATACAAATTTTATCCCGCGTGGGATTCGAACCCACAACACTCGGCGCAGTGGCAGCGGCAAACCGACCACTTAAACCTCTACGCCATCCCTGCAATGTACGCAAATTCTTAACTGAATATTTTACCTTAAGTAATAGATGGTTAATAATAATCAGATAAAACAAAATATTGGCATCGCTAGTCAGAACTCTCGCACACAACGGATCGCTGGTAGAAATCTACAAAAGTTCACAAGAAGGTCATCAACTCATAAATCTTGCACTGGAATTAATTCTTGCATCGCGGATACAAACATTCAAACAACGAAAACTAAAAAATATCAAGACTACAACTATACCACATACCACACAAATTTTTGTCTCGCGTGGGGTTCGAACCCACAACCATCGGCGCAGTGGCAGCGGCGCGTCGATTACTTAAATCGATATGCCATCCGTGTAATCAACGGTTCTCTACTGTCATTGAGAGTGTTGTCGGTTAGATCACCATAAGGGACAAAACTGGGATCCAGTCATCAACTCAACAACAACCTAATCAATTCGTAGTGCCGATTCTGAACGATTTTACTCTCAATTAAAAAAAAACATGTTATTTCGCGTAACTAATTTTAATGCAGTAGTACTTAGCTAGTTTTCAAATCACCATTGAACTTTTCATTTAGGTACTAGACATTTCATTAAAACACAGATATTTAAAATATAAAATCACTTAGGAATTAAACTACTATTTAAGGTTGTAGCACACATCAACTCGGCAAGAGATCTTCACCGTATCGCCTTTCGCCTCGCCGCGCGCCGTCCAACAAGCGTCAACTTAACGTAAACGCGAAACCAAACAGATCAGCAGCTCCGGTACGTCGACTCGGCTACGGCTAGGCGACGCGGCGACGCCGCGCTTACTCCTATTTAGATTCAATTAAATCATATAAATATGGATATTTTCTCACTTCTTCAATGAATTTATCTCCAAGCGTAAGTGCGGGGACGACGAGCCGTAAGCATGGGAACTGCAAGTTAACCACGCACCGCACCGCGTTTTGTGAGCTTGTGCCGAGGCGAGGCGACTAGTGTGCATTGCAATAGGGAGTTTTATTCAAAGAATACTGCACGGTTAGAGTTTATACGGTGACGATCCATTGCTGAGTTGATATGTTCAATATGACATTTAAATGTATTTTCTCGCGTTGTTTACGGCAAGTTACCCCGTGAACACGGCTACTGAAAAACACCAAAACGTCGAAAAAAGTGTAAACTTAAATATAAATAGTTTTAATCCAAAATAGCTTAAATTGTAGTAACGTTCAATAATAGTAGTGTCATAGTTCAAAATTATGTAATAAAAGTGTTTTAAAGTAAACAACGCGACAAATATCCGTAAAAAGTAATTAAATTTAATTGTATAATATTCGCGTATAAGACAATATCACTTAGGAATTATAAAAATAGGTGCACTTCCATTCACCTTAAAGGCACTGAGGTTGGTAATTAGGTGTAGTTACTCGACATATTTTCTTCTTAATTTGTAGGTTGCTGAACCAGGGCTACACTATTACTCGATACAATGCTTCTATTGCGATATATGGGTCGCTGACACACCATCAGATGGGACACAAACGGTAATTAAATTCCTACTTCATAATATTTTTAGTAATGATAATGTAACAAATATGACGAAGATCTTAGTTTTCCCGTGAACATGGCTGCTGAAAAGCAACCGAAACGTCGGGAAAAGTGTAAAATTAATATAAATAGTTTTTATAATTTAAACAGAAGTAAACAGTAACTAGTAAAAGTGTTTAACAATAGTAGCTTATTTAAGTTTCAAAATTACGTAATAATATTATGTAAAGTGTGAAGGAGATATACATACATATATTAACGACCCGCCCCGGCTACGCATGGGTAGTACATAACCTTAATAAATTATACACCTAAACCTTCCACATGAATCACTCTGTCTATTGGTGAAAACCGTATGAATATCCGTTCAGTAGTTTTTGAGTTTATCACGAACTGACAGATTGCCGTGGCGGGGAACTTTGTTTGATAATATGTAGTGATAATCATAGTTTGCTTCCTATATCTACAAGGAAGTAGGTACACATCTGTCTACCCTTGTGGATTTCAGCCGAAAGCTTCCAAAAAGTGGGTGTAATACATTACAGCCACGCTTCAGAAGCTCTCGATTAAGACCCCGTGTAATAGGTAGCGAGCTTATCGCCGTCAACTGTGCCCAGTACCTCCTTACAAACATTCAAAAAACGGATACAAGGAAAAGGAATACCCAGACTTGAAACAACCATTTGTAGAATAAACGAATGTTTGTCCCGTGTGAAGATTGCATCTACAACATTCTTAGCACCGGTAGTAGCTACTCGACTACTTAAACCGCTACGACGTGTTGCTACAGAGATATTTCGACAGAAAAATGTAATATACATTCCTTTTATATACAATACGTTTATAATAGTTCAAATCCTTGACATCTGACGTGAAGTCGCTTGGCTGTTTAGAACGCCTAGCGTTTTGTACGGCAGCTGTGTTCGCTTTCTTTAATATTCCTAAATAGGAGTTTGCTGGATATGTAGGTGCTTTCGGAAATACGAAAAAAGTTCTTGTAAAGGGTTCTTCGTTGGAGACAAATCGCACTTGTATTTATGTATATGAATACAAATAGCCTAAAAGTTTGTTTTAGTTAAGGAATAATGTATATGATCGGAAGAAGATAAAAATGCTTGGGTTTGAAATGCTCTATTCCTGAACATATTATTTAAGTAAAATATTGTTATGATAAATAATTGGCGATTGAAAAGAATGGCCATGAGCCTGTATTGTCAACGACACCACTGAATCACACCAAGGATACAATTATTATGTTTTACGAATCCCTTGTGAACTCGCTCAATTTCAGCGTCTTATTACTTATTATCATTAAAAATTAAAACATAATGAATTGTTTTTTATACACGTCATATCACACATCACGAGTCGGCAGTGGAGTGGTTACCTAAAAAATTGTAAACGACACCACAGTGGTTCAGTGATGTCGTCGACAATACAGGGCCATGAGTTTCTTGCCTGCTTCTCCTCATGGCAGGTCTACTCCTCGAGTGGGTTGTTTTTTCAATTCTAAACATTTATTACTATTTATTTTATTTTAAGAATATGTATTTTAAATTGACGTGTCCAAGAAAAGTAAAATACTTTTTATGGTAATTAACATTTTTGACTTTGATGCCGACAGTGTATTTTGCTATGGTTTTACTTACTTTTAGTCTTTTTATATTTGAGATTTACATCTTGTTACAGGGTTCCATTTAATCTTACAACCAGGAGGAGTTATCTTCACGAAGGTTTTTCAAAAACGAAATACAGTTTGGTAAATATCACTAAAGAAAGCTTGTTCACTCACATAATCGCCAATATCACTGTGGAGAATGTGAATCAGTACAACAGACACAGGCACTTATATTTTCGTAATTTAATAAAATATGATTTTGGCGTCTACTATTTTCTTTCATTTTAGAATTGATTTTGCCTGGACCTATCGATATTTTCTTTCTAAACTTTATAGCTAAGCAACACGGACATATTTTGTTGTGTTCTGAGTAAATTAACAAGGGTAGCATTGTTTCTAATTTGTTAGAGTAATTAATATTTGTAATAATAATAATGGGACAGTCGTTATCTCATCATGAGACTAACTCGATATCGGAGGGCACAGTACACTAGCTTTTAAAATACCACCATAGCCTTGTGATATAAATAAAAAATGTATCACCAGGTTGAATAAAATCATACAAACCGCAGGGCAGCTTGTCGCGAGCTGAATGTGAGTGGCGACACTGCGGTCTGAATACCTCAGAGAGGCGATTAGGGCTTGCCGTTACTGGTTGGCTGGGGTGGAACTTCAAGAGCGCCCGTAGAACTCTCAACTCTGGCTTGCCTTGGTCGGCCGGTCAGAGGGGGGCCGCTAGAACTATATGCTTGGGGGAGGAAGTGTTATTTTCAAGAGCATAGCTACGGGGAAACCCGCTCCGGGTCTCCGTTGTCACGAAACCCGTGATGGTGAAACCGGCGCCGCACCGCTTGACACCCCTAGCTGCTCGCACCGATGTTGCCCTCTGCTGTTGGCTTGTTTGCCTATGGTGGTTATTCAGGGAGCCCATCTTGTAACTCGGCGTGTCACCGTCTGCCCATCCGATTGATGCTATTAGAATATTCAGAACAGACGCCGTTTTCCATCCACAGTTACCTATACTAGCGGTCGCCTAGTGCTCGAAATTCGACCAAAGTTTGCCTGTAAGATATTGCTGATATATGTCATTATAATTGATATATGTAACCATAGTTACGCGCTTCGACTGCGTGTGTCAAATGCTTGGTTGTGTGCGTGTAGTGTTTTTTCATTAATTTAATGTATTTCTAATGCTTATTTTATATAAATATTAGGATTCGTCACTCTTTCTCCATATAAACTTTAGCGGTGCCAAATTCCATACTCCTCCGTCCGCGCAATTTTCGTAAAAAGGGGTACAAAGTTTTTGCTTCACGTATTAATATATAGATACCGGTCCATCAAACACCCATACACATAGCCCATATTATACTAGAATCTAAACATAGCAATAGTCCTACACCTGCTGCGGCTAGTGCCGCTGTAAGTGTTCCATCCCACCTTTGATTAAAACTCTACGTTCGACCCATATCTCCGTGTAAGCCTCCCAAAAGCCCAGGTATTTTCCTATTATAATATGTTAGAAAATACCTGTGATAAGAGAAACAATAATAATAACACATCACAGGCGCATGCTCATCAATCACACAAACAGACTATAAGCACAGACACGACCAGATAGTAGTTATCATACACCAAACACTTACCTATAAACACAAATTACTATCTGAAAAAAACACCATATTACAAATACGGTGTGTATTTGTAATATGGTGTTAGAATGTGTCAAATGATATTAGACTCATCAGACTTCAAAATGTACCGGAGCAGAACTATACTTACAGACAAAACAATACGTCATAATAGACCGAACATCACACTATACGACAAATAAAAAAAAGTCGTATATCTCATAGATGTATGTGTTGGGTATTGCCCCAACACATACAACTTAAGTTCCACCCATACTAGTAAACTTTCTAAGTACGCAGATTTGACTATTGGACTCAAAACCCAGTGGCCAAAACCATCCCCATAATTATATCCAGCACAGGCGTCATACCTTAAACGCATGGAGCGTTTAAGGTATGACGCCTAAAAACATTAAACATCCATCCTCTCATAGACACACTACTACAGAAAGCAGTTATCTTAAATACATGCAGGTTCTTCAGAAAGTTTTTATCTGTATATTAATCATCACACTACCAGAGTTGTCTTGGCCAAAAGCCGCGAGGGCGAGGATAAAACCAAATATAAAAATACAAATAATATAATATAATATATTTTAAAAATATTCGTTTACTATTACCAATATTTGTAAACTCTAAATTATAGATCTTCTGATTGCGAAGTATATTGTCTTAATTATCTCCGCAACATTAACTATCCTGATCGATCTCGTCCCTAAAACGTGATCGACAAGAACTACGTTACAATAAGCTTTAAACTGAATGCCATAAAGTTCACATTATTAAAAAGAATTTGGTGATCAACAAAGTCAAAAGCGCTCGACATATCTAAGAAGATTGCTGAGACAAGTATCTTTTTATTCAGGGATGCCGTGACATTTTTCACAAAAGAGTAGGCTGCAAGAGTAGCAGACTTTTTTTTTGGAAACCGTTTTGCTCTTTGACTAGCAAATGGTGTCTCTTTATGAAGCTGGTAACACGAACATGCATATAAGATTTAAAATTTTAAAAAATTTGCTTAATTGCCTGGGTGCTCACTATCATCATTTTTATGTAATGGCTTGACGATTGAAGTTTTTAATTTATTAGGAAACTAGGTTCTTTTAACGAAAGCTTTATGAAATAACATAGTGTAGATTTTATTTAATTATTATCAGTCCGTTTTATAATTTTTGTTGCAATTGTGTTATAGCCGACGGCATTTGTATCTTTTAGGGAATGAATAGCTTTTTCAATTTCAGTATCTGAACAAGGTGTTAAAAATAGTAGATTCAACATTTTCATTTATAAGTTTAATAGTTTGGAGTGTAATCAAGAAGTCTATTATTCTTTGATATATAAAATTCATTGAATAGATTTACAATTTCATTTGGTTGCGTAAATAGCTTACCATTTTAATTAATTCGCGCTATCTCGTCATTAGTTTTTGTGTTATAAAGTTTTTACTAATTAGGTAGGTAGGTAGGGTAGGTTATTATACAATATTCATTATATATAAGAGTATGTATGTATAAGATTGCTACACTATTGTATTAGGTTATTCCTATGATGATATTTCTATTGAGTAATCCCGGCTCCTGAGATAATAGGGTCATCTTCCTTATTAGCTACTGGAGTCTTTCCTTTTTGGCGCGTCCTCGCCGCGGGGGTGGGCACCGCTCGTTTCAGTAGGCCGGAATGAGTGTGTGGCGAAGTTCAGTAAGGGATGGGAATGCGTTATACTTATATAGTACCCCAGTACTGCGGGGTATAACGCAGTCTCTTGCTCAGGGTTAAGAGTGAAGACCTCACCGGCGGTTAAATCGGCGGAAGAGGCAGGCTTTTTACTGCAAAAGCTTCAATAATTGAAGTCAGAGATCAGGCAGCAGTGGCGTCGGTATGTATAGAAAGCTTAAGACTAATGAAGTTGGTCAGGTTTAAATACAACAACTTGCGCAGGCGGAGTCATAGGAAGACGGTACGGCGGCAAGCTGCGATAATAGAAGGCAACGGAAAACCACTATCATTACAATTCCCTAGTTGGTCGGCTCAGACCAAAAACGTAATGAGTCTCGAGTCTTTGGCGTCCCTTTGTAGTGTGTGACACGCCTTCCCTACTAAGTAGATATATATTAATTAATTTCATTGTATTTAAAGCATTATAGCTTTGACTTTACACGAAGTAACATCTTTTATTTCACAACCCAACGCCCAACATTGCACCTTCAATGGGACAGGGGTGCGAAGAATCCCCGGAGGTAAAGACAAACAAAAGCCAAAATTGAAGATCGGTACGTCGAATGTAAGAAGCCTAAAACAACATGGTAAACTATAGAATCTATTGAAATTAAACTACTGTATACGGATTTTATCGCGTTGTTTATTTAGCACTGTATTACAAAATTTTGAATTTCGCATAGAGATGTTTCTATCTCTATGCGAAATTCAAAATTAGGTGGAAATTTATTAAAATTAAAAATATTAATATATTACAAAATGGTCAGGAAAAGATAAGTTGGTCACCACATAAGGAAAAGTTTTGTACCATTCAGGTAACGATACGATAGAATTTAACGGAGTCGGAATACTGTTAAATAAAGAGCCAGCAAAAGCAGTAAAAAAATTTGTACCATATTCAAACAGAAGAAACAAGGAAGACCACGAGATATCAATATAATTCAGGTCTATGCCCCAACAGGAGACAAACCGGTGGAAGAAGTCGAACAACTATATGCTGAGATAAGAACACTTCTGCAATACACAAAAAAACAAGATGTGAACATAATTATGGGTGACTTTAACGCCAAAGTCGGTTCGTATGAAGTTCCAGGTGTAATAGGTCAACATGGACTAGGTGTCAGAAATGACCGTGGATAACTCTTAATTGAATTTTGTCAAGAAAACGAGCTTAAGATTGCTAACACCTTATTCAAACAGCATCCCAGACGTCTATACACCTGGACATCTCCGTCGCATGTTGCCGACCGCATAGTTCAGAATCAGATTGATTATATTCATTTCAATAAACGTTATAGAAACTGTATCAAATCTGCTCAAACATATCCAGGGGCAGATATAAACTCTGATCATAATCCAGTAGTAGTCAAAGTATCATGTCAGCTGTAACCAATTCCAAGAAAAAGAAGTACTTCCAAAACAGACGTACAACAGTTGAAACATCCGGAGAAGAGAGCAGCAGTGTTTAATAGAATTAACAGCTGGACGAAAAATAACGTAGAGCCCCTTTCTGTAGAAGAATCCCTCAAAGATCTGAACGATACCACGTCTAACATCAACAAAACCATTCTGAAACCCCACCATATCCAAAAGAAATAAATCTGGATGATTGATAATATTTTGGATCTAATGGAGGAACGCAGGACTTACAAGCAGACAGACTTCAACAAATATAGAGAAATTGAAAAGAAAATAAAGGGTAAAATTCGGATGGCACGACATAAATTTTATGTAGAAAAATGTAAGAAAATAGAAGAATTAGATTGAAAATTTGACAGTTTCAATTTACATAAAGAAATAAAGGCAATATCGGGTTTCAGAAAAAGTTCTAAGCAGTGCATGCTAGTGGACGAAAACGGAAAGTTGCTCTTAGATGTGGGGAAAAAGAAGTCTTTACGGAAAATCTAAATCGAAGACATGTTTGTAGATTGTACCCAGAAAAGTCAAAGCAATACCAAAAAATATAGATGGTCCAACTATATTGAAATCAGAGGTCATTAAGGCCCAGAGAAACGCTAAGACTGGAAAATCACCGGGCCCGCATAACATCAATGAAGAGATTCTTTAGGTAATTGAATATAAATATATAGACTCAATAACATCACTTTTTAACCACATATACAACACCGGGGAGTTGCCAAAGGAATGGTTAAAATCCACCTTTGTTACATTACCAAAGAAGCCAAATATCAAAAAATAATATTGATTTATTTATTTATATAATCATCACTTGCAACTATTACTACAGGCAAACCCAATACAATAGTGAAGCAAACATAAATTGTAAAAACAACATATTTTCTAAAATTTATTGTATATAATGTTATCCTTGTGAATTCACTCAGTGTACAAGCAAAAATGACCATCTCCTCTGCTACAACGTTAAGAGTGCGAAGCGCTCGCGTCAGGGGCGCCTCATTTAAGAGATTAGTGCAGCCACGAGGTACAGCTAACAGCTGAGGCCGACGTCGCCGCTACACATATCTGTCCGGCATACTCAAATACATTAACTATAATATTGGCGTTATGTATCTTGCCTCTAATTAATTTCAATAAACATGAGATAAGTGCGAACTCACGCCTAACTCTCAGCTTGTTGTATCCAACCATGTCTAATATAAACAAGGTTGGATACATAAGCAGGCAAAAAGGATAAACTCTATAGAGCCGTGAAATGTACCGAAAACCGCACAATAAGCTTAACCAGTCAGGTGCTGAAGTTGTGTATATCCATTATCCACTGTCGAATCCGTTTAAAGCGCGAGGAACAAATAAGAACAACTCAATTTGGATTCAGACCAGGTGTTGGCACTAGAGAGGCTTTGTCCGCAATAAATATACTAGTCCAAAAACGTCGCGACATGCAGAAAGATGTTTATTTGTGCTGCATAGATTACGAAAAAGCTTTTGACCATGTGTGACACGAGGTTCTAATACATCTTCTGAACGGCCTTGGACTAGATGGAAAGGATGTGCAAATAATTCAAAACCTCTACTGGGGTCAAACGTGAGCATTAAGAGTGGAAGGTGAAATAACAGAGGAAGTGGCAATATGTCTGGGTGTGAGACAAGGCTGCATATTATCACCATTGCTTTTCAACTTGTACTCGGAAGCTATCATTTCTGAAGCACATGAGGATCAAAGTTGGGGACTAGTAATCAGTGATCGCGTGATCAATAACATCCGATACGCTGACGACACCATCTTTATTGCCTCAAAATCAGATGAACTTCAAATGATAGTCGACAGAATCTATGACAGTAGCCAAAATGAATAGATTTAATAGTTTAAATAATTTTATTAGCTTATAAATTAGTCAAATAAAATCAATAGTAGTAGTAGAGTAATATTTTCAAAATTTTGTAATACAGTGATAAATAAACAACGCGATAAAATCCGTATATAGTAGTTTAATTTCAATGAAATATGAACCTAACTAAAACTAAATTCAAAACATTCTTGTTTCACGAAACAGCACCTTAAATCCTACCATCCTCGCAGCTGGCACAGTCATAGAACGGGTTACCTTGGCACATGGGTAACAGAAACATGGGAATCAGATCAGGAGATTAAAACCCGGATTGAAATAGCCCGTGCGTCTTTTACATATGTAAATGAAAAAGGTACTCACGAACAGACAGCTGGATATCCGTCTACGTGTCAGAATGCTTCAATGCTACGTATGGTCAGTAATCTTATACAGCTCAGAGACTTGGACTATTAAAAACAATATACGCAAAAAAGTAGAAGCCTTGGAGATGTGGCTGTACCGCAGGATGCTAAAAATTAGTTGGATTCTTAGCAAGACCAATAAAGAGGTGCTGCGACGAGTCAAGAAGCCCCGTGCGCTCATGAAAACTATTAAGAAAGGGAAAGTGGCATATTTGGGTCACATACTCAGGAATGAGCGCTACAAACTGCTCCAAACAGTAATCATGGGTAAAGTGGAGGGAAAAGAGCGGTCAGAATGCCTGAAATGTCATGGCTCTCGAACATCAAAGATTGGACAGGCGTTGCAACGGTAGAAGATCTATTCCGTTTGACGAGAGATAGGGAGAAATTTGCGGAGCTGACTGCCAACCTCCAGTAGTGGAGAGGAATTACAAGAAGAAAAAGAAATAAATAAATAAGAAAAATATTCTTAATATCTCACGACCCACCCCGGATTCGCACCGGTAGTACAAAATCCTAACAAATTATACACCTAATCCTTCCTCATGAATCACCGCATAAAAATCCGTTCAGTAGATTTTGTGTTTTTTGCGAACAGACAGACAGACGCGGCGAGGAACTTTGTTTTATCATATGTACTGATGGTCACTTTGGAGACCAACAGACTGCGATGCAGGTCTCGGGTGCGAACCCACGTCGCGCACCTCTGACTTTTGGTAGTTATATGACTTTTCAAAATTATGTGCGTATTGATTGACAATTATCGCCTGCTCCGTGCCTCGGAGAGCACATTAAGCTGTCGGTCCTGGCTGCCATGAACATCTATGGCAGTCGTTACTGGGAAGTCTGTAGCCTATAATATCCTGACACTGGTCTAGCCTTAGGGTATCGTTAGCCCTCGGGTTACTGAGGTCAGGTGGCAGCCGCTCCTTGTAAAAACTGATATCCAGTCAAATCCGGTTAGACCAGAAAAGCTGACTCCAAGTGACTTGGGAATAATAAAGGCTAGGGAGAAGATGTACTGATGGTCAGACATCGACCAGTTACAATGCTGTCATATGTATAGATGATTTCCACGTCTTTAGTTATTATTCTAAGTTGATTACTTAGTAAGCTGTTAACGCGTTCATGTAAACAACAAATACACGTCGGAAATCGTTCCATGTGTTGGGCATATCCTTAGAGTATTAATTAAACTATAGAGCGCGGTTATTCATGTATGAACTATGAGAAGCTTAGCGATGGTATGAACAGAGTAAATACTAATATACATATGTTATTGTACCCAATATATCTGTTTATCTAAGACACACATCCTAAATAAATAATTAGTGTAGTGCCTAGTGAAAACTAAATTTCTATCTTTTTTCTTACTTTTTCTGGATGAAAGGTACCCTATGTCCATTTCTGTTCCCCTGACAACGTGTATGCAAAATTGCATGATGATCGGTCGAGTAGTTAACGCGTGAAATCACGCTTTCTAAACGCTATTTAAACAAATAAACAAACTCACATTTGAAATAAATATATAATAATAATAATATATTTTTGTTTCCTCCTCACAAACAGACTAACATAATTACAGATTTACTTATATCTATTTAGGTACAATTTAAATTTAGTCTACAAAGATGTGAGGAGCTGGTGTCTGAGTTAGGCATAAAAATGCCTGTATTACAGATGTCCAGGTCCTCACCCCACGGTGAGCAGCGACATTAGTAAGTGAGCCATAAAAACGATATTAAGTAAGAAAAAGTATGAGGGTAATTAAAAATATATATTAAAATATTTAAATCTTTTTAAACAAAGGTCCATCCTTGGATTATTGTATAAATATTAGTTAGGATAATAATGTAGCGTTAAAGTGTATCAATAAAACTTGACTTAATGATATCATTGACAAAAATAAACCGAAATGCGAAATTAACTTTCAACTTTTTGTATCTAACTCGAAATAAGCACAATAATCATAATAATATTCTACCAAATACACACAACACCATCTAGCCCAAACTAAGCAGAGCTTGTATACTTTTTTTTGTAAATATATACATATTATACATAGGAACACGCAGACCAAGACAAACATCCATGTTCATGCACACAAATGTTTGATTTGTGCGGGAATCGAACCCGCGACCTCAGGCGTTGCAGTCGATTACATTAACCACTACGCCATCGAGGCCGATAATATTAACTATTAACTTTGTTTATTTACAACAATATAAATTTAGTGTGAATTTTGCTGCTGCAATAAAGATTAAATCATTAAGAATATTATAAATGTGAATGTGAGTTTGTTTGAATCTTACGCTCTCACGCCTGGATTTCATAACAACCGGTCATCATAACATTTCGCATACACGTTGTCAGGGGAACAGAAAAGGACATAGGATACCTATCTCTCGTCCACACAAAAGTACTGTTTCCGATAGAAAATTTACATTAAACTACATTCACGCGAGTGAAGCCGCGGGCATTAATCTATAGCCTATATTATTATATTCTGTGACATTAGTAAGGTTTATTGCTGGCAATACATAACTTTAAATCCAATCCATATAACGCTTACAGTTTGTAGCAAAGCCTGAACCGAGCAATTGCAAAATTAAGTACGTTCGTTCAATGGTTGGCTGTAGCGCTAAATCTCTATTTCCGGTGCACAACTTCGATTCCGGTACGACGGCGCGCTAAATGCCGGGTATTAAGCCCGGAAACAATTGGACAAGCACAATACTGGGTCTGCGAAGCCTGATAACTTCCCAAGTTTGTAAGACGAAGCAATTTGCGATGTTTGCCGCTCTCCCTATTCATATAAATAGACAATGGCGCCGATTGTGTTGTTACTATCTCATTTTCGACTATCTGCATTTATTTTTCAATAAGGTTGTTAAAAAAAAGATAATTTTTATATAATAGTCCAGGTAGAGAAAATTTAACTTTTTAAATATATTGCGCGCATGGAGTAGTGTGAGATTTGGCAAAGGTAAGTTTATATAGAGAAGGAGTGCAGGGACAGTTGAAATAATATTAAACACAGATTACAGTTGAATTTAGACTCTTCGTTTTAATAATTGAGATTGTTTGGACTTATTTGTTAGTAAACTCTCGATTCCAGTTCAAATAAAGCCTTCACACGTTTGGACTTCATCGAGATTCTTAAAATACAATATGATGACAGTTCTAAGTATGAGTATGAGTATGTTAAAGCAAGTGAGCAGTGTCGGCCAAAGGCAAGTTTTAGGATGGAGCGAGATCCCACTGTGGCATCTCCTTGATTGCTTCTAATATATTTATTTAAGCGCCTCCTGGGATTTTGCGCCTGAAGTGCGAAGGCGCTCTGTTTGCCATATGGTAGAGCCGGTCCTATCTAGCGGCTCGAGAATTGCATTTGGGATTACTTACCCAGAGGAAAAAAAAAAAACTACATTTTGCCAGATTGCAGGCGAGCATCCTTAGAATCAAACTGAAGACCTCTGCATGATAGTTTAACGGCCTTCAATTAGACTACTGCTGCTTTTTTAGTAATTAGGTAATCTTTATATAATAATCAATATTTTAGCAGAAGTACAACAGAATCGACGCCAATTTTCCAAAATGAATTGCCTTTTGTATTAATTGTTATTGTTCAATTAATCTTGTAAAATAGCGGCAGTATTAAACGTAGCATTAAAATTAAGAGGCTTTTATTTTAACTCCTTAATTTATAAATAACTGATTCTATTTGTATTCTTGAGCAATAAGCAGTAAGTGTTCCCTTGTCCAAAGAAGAAATGTGATTTCTAATTGTTAGGCAATATTACTTATACAAGATATGTTGCCTACCTACATCATAGCTACCTAGGTAGTCATTATTGAGTAAATTAACATTATTCGCTGAGATTATTTACATTTAGCGATAGCTCAGTGGGGAGATCAACAGAGATTATTTACATGCCGAGTGTCTCGGGTTCGAACCCACGTCGCGCACCTCTCACTTTCGGAAGTTCGGAATATGACTTTTCGAAATTATGTGCGTACTGATTGACAATTATCGCCTGCTCCGTGCCTCGGAGAGCACGTTAAGCCGTCGGTCCCGGCTGCCATTAACATCTATGGCAGTCGTTATTGGGAAGTCAGTGCCTAATTATCCTGACACTGGTCTAGCCTTAGGGTATTGTAAGCCTTCGGGTTGCGGAGGTCAGGTGGCAGCCGCTCCATGTAAAAACTAATATCCAGTCAAATCCGGTTAGACCAGAAAACCAACCCTAAGTGACTTGGGAATAATAAAGGCCAGGGAGTAGAAAGTACCTACGTATATTAAGAATTATTAAAAGCCTTTCGCACGCTGAGAAAGAACGTAAAAAAATAATCGAGGTAGAAGACACGTAGAACACAGACTATGAAGAAAGCATAGTCGGTAAAGTGACGTCACGATTATAGATCAAAACGTAATAATATCTGTTAAGACATTATTTGCCGAAGTAGCAGATTCAAAACTTGCTCCATGGATAATCTCATAAAGGACAGCTCCCACACTAGAATTAAATCCTATGTTGCGCGGGCGTTTAGAAACGTTCAAACAAACGGACACAAAGAACATATCAGACTCGAAACAAAATTAAATATTTGTGTATCGCATATATTTTTGTCCCATGAAGAGATCAAATTCCTCTCTTCCTTAGTATCATGTTATTTGGATTACTTACATTGTGAATGAAAACTAGTTTTATTATCATATGTTATTTATCCATAACATAACGATGAATGGTAAGAGACCGGACGGAATGTCATTGTTACCTGGGAATGGTAAGTATTTTATTTTTTTATTAAGTTTTACCAACAGTTGTTACAGATATAATACAGATAGGAACATACAAGTATTTGTGCATTGACTTATATATTTATTTGTGTCTTAAATCTACGCACAACCAATTATAGGCAAACACCACATGTAAAATTATTACTGTAACAACATCTATTTTTACCTATATAATTTAATATACTTATATATATGTACTTAAATTCTAGATATGATATAAAATACTTAACTACTATTTATTACATTTTAAAACATTTGACATGTCTGAGAAACGTCGATATTGTATTAGAATGGACGTCAGCCAGGTCGCTGCATTCGTTTATAAGTTTGCACATGCACCCCGCATTTGACCCGATAGTTGACGAATTAACACCAAACACGCCATAGCAAAGAGGGTGTTAAAGGTGTGCGAGGTGGTATTCTAAAATTGAATTTATTCAATAATTGTGAGCAGTCAATGTTGCTATTAAGCAGTTTATCCAATCCAATAGCTCCCTTCGGGCTGCCAGGGTATTCATTTTGTAGTAGCCTGGTTTATAGAGGTAGGAGAGATATTTAAATTGACTGCCCTTTGAGTACCCTAGGCGTCGGATAAACTTTTTTTGGACTTGTTCTATTCGCAGCGAGTGAGTCGCGTAGTGAGGTCTCCATACTACACTGCAGTATTCTAGGATGCTTCTTATAAGGCTATTGTAAAGAAGTAATTTAGTTTGTGGGCGTTGAAATACCTTTCTACGCTGAGATCGACTGATTATGTTCTCAATATGTGGTATAAATGTGAGTTTAGCGTCTAAGATAACTCCCAGATCCCGTACTACACCTACTTCGCGTAAGATCACTCCGTTTATTTTGTCTTTGGTGTGGGACGCAACGTGCGTTGACACCCTTGCACCATCATATATTCCAAGCACCGCGGGATGTGCCGGCGCTGCTGCTGCAACCGCGGCAACCCTCAATCGGAGCAAATTTAGTTATTTAGACGGAAAATAAAATTTTGATTCGTTTAGGGTGGAAACTTTAGGTTCATGGGGTTCGAGCGCCCGTATTTTGTACAGAGAGGTCGCAAAACCCCTGAGCGACGCTTCACGTGATCAGAAGGCTAGTCTTTTCTTGGCCCAAGGAATCAGCATTGCCGTTCAACGTGGCAATGCTGCCAGTCTTCTGGACACGTTACCAGTTAACAGCGATGCTGAGGAATTCTACGATGCCTAAACCATTTTTGTAAATATTTAGTATTATAATTATTAGTATTTTTATAATTATGTTATCTTTTTTTAATACGTTTGTAAATATATATTCGATTAATTAGTTTTAAAATGAATAATGTAAACATATTGTAAATGTTACATAGGTATATTATTCAAATAAATAATTTAATTATTATGCATAACTAGTTTGATTATTAGATGTTACGTTATGTTTGTTAATTGGTGTCATAAATCCAGGGGCCGTAGTACCATATCTTATAACATTATTATTACGTACATTAACAATAACACCGCTCTTGACGACTGCTGGACCAGCTAATCTTACTATTATCGTTATATAAAAGTTCAACTTCCATATCTATGTGTCCGCAAAACTCGAAAAATCATCGATGGATCGCCATGACATTTTTAGACAACGCTGCATTTACTACTTACATATAAACTTTATACTTCGAAATTTTATTCCGTTTCCGAAAATAAAAATTAATAATTAATATTAGACTAAGTCACACCGACTCTTGAATTAGTTTAGCCAGTTATGTATCCACTTAGAGGGCGATCAAATCTCTAGAGCCGCGGCACGTACCTCTAACTTTTTGTACGTATTAGAAGTTAATAATTACCCCTATAACGATACAGGAAAACATCGTGAGGAAACCTTCATGTTTGAGAGATCTTCATAATGTTCTTAAGGTGGACTCTCCACAAGTATAATCTGCCAACCCATTTAGTACCTCTAGAACGTGCCCAAAGAGCCGTTTTAAAAGTGATGACAAACAAACCATACAGGTAGGGAACCTGTATGGTTTGTTTACTACTAAACTGCTCAGTTATACGATGAGTGCAAGGTTCTTACCGTAAGGCAATTATTTCTACTAGAAACAATAACTAGAAAGCATGCGTCTCTTAAATACAATCCAAACACTAGTCACCTTATCCCGCCCTCCCCTTTCCTATTCAGAACAACGCGTGCTGGGCTCAGATGCCATCCTTGCGTACCAACAAGTTGGTCCATACCTCTGCCGAACGATCAAGGCATGGAATTCTCTGCCAAGGCACGTGTTTCCATCTTCCTTCAATCCTGGGTCCTTTAAGCGGGGCGTGAAAAAGCACCTTCCCAGGCCGTCAAAGTAGAGACCTCTACATCGCCTCGGCTGCTATGAGGACGATGGTGGAGGCCACTGCTCTTAGAGCACACGACTGCTTACCATAAAAAAGAAAACGACGTTGGTTGGATTGGCTGTTAGGCAAAGACTATAAAGAATAAATAGATCAATATTATGATACGCACAAAGTACACACACACACACACACACACATACATAAACAATAACACACACACACACACACACGTACTCGCACCACCCACACACACACACTCACCCATTCTCGCATTACTACATGTACAGTCACCTGTAATAGTGCATGGATACGTTAAGGTCCAAAATCCTGTGAACACTCAAATTAGAATAAATATGAATGAACCATATGGCGTTGTTTTATAAATATTTCAACGCGTACTCATTAAAGTAAATAGGTGAAATTTATAAGAAATTATTATCTTAACCGAACACAGGGACAGAATAATACGAGCAAAATAGCGAGACATCGAAAGTATCTATAAAATAAACTACTAAACTAATTATTTGCTTCTTGTTTCAAACAGAAATGTGTTCTTTTAAATAAACAATTGGGAACGAAGATCGAAAAAAAATTGTTTAAAGTAAATTTATCAAAATCGACTTAAGGAATCTACATCTTTTTATTTCATAGTAGTGCGCTGCCATCTATAACGATATAAATAAACTACTTAACAGTTCTTGTATAGCAATCTATACAAGAACTGTTAAGTAGTTAGATGGCGCCAATTATCGGCTTATACCATTTTAGTTTTGAAATAAGTATGCATTTTTGCAGCTCACTGTATAATCATAAGTGTCAACCCAATTTTTATTTACTTGTTTTCTTAGATTTTGTTTTTATTATTATTTTATATTATTTATTTTCTTTTTGTTATTTATTTGGTAACATCAATGTACCTTTGTTGAAACCTGAATGTGGGCCCTGGTACCCATAACACAAGTTAGATCTTACCTTGAGTACCAGTGTTCAATAATTACTGTGTCTTACTTGTATTTGTGTACAATAAAATTAAAAAAAAAAAAAAAATTCATCTCGTACTGTGCCGGTACGGTGGATTATATATTTATATCAGCCCTGTCTTAAACTGTCCTACTGCTGGGCACGGGCCTATTCTCAGTGTGAGAAGGGTTAGGCCATAGTCCACCACGCTGGCCCAGTGCGCGTTGGCAGACTTTACATATTTTCGAGAACATTATGGAGAACTCTGAGACATGTAAATTTCCTCACGATGTTTTCCTCTTCACCGTTAAAGCGAGCAACAATTAACTATTTAATACGCACATAACTTCGAAAATGACTTTTCTAAGGCCCATAGCACACGGCGTATTTTTAACGCGCAGACGACGCGCGTATTAGGAACGCGCGTCTTCGGCGCCGTAGACGCTGATTGTTGCGTTTGCATTGATGACACAAGCGCGCGCATGAAGCGCGTATACGCGCGTTTAAAGCGATACAAACGCGCGTACAATACCCTAGAGGTTATCTTGCAAATAATTATGTTTTTCATAAAGCACATCACAGACGGCCAAATTGACACCATGTGCGAGACACCGTTATTGTTCAGTGCAAACAAGCCATCCCACTTTTATCATAACATTCGGTCCATCGGTTACAATAGCCACGATGTCAGTTTTCAGGGAAATATCAAATTTACTTAGACGCTCTTGCAATATACGAAGACAATTTTCAGCTATCATACTTCTAAAAGTAGGAAGAAGTCCTAAGTTCCAAAATTATTTATATGAATGAACGTTGACAGCCAGCCATGTATCATTTATTGGACGTTGAAGTTCACTTGTCAAAAGAAAGATTAAATCTTTCACCTGCATTTTTCAAATGTTTCAATACTGCATTTACTTGCTTCCTGATTTTTCACTGTAATGCATAACACGTTTTCGAATGGTGACTGCTCTTTGGTAAATCCGTGTATTTTGCTAAGAGTTGGTATTAATATAACATAATACAGTCCATTTTTATTGAGGAGCACCCCAAACAAATGATTTGGCACCCTAAAACGTGGGCACGCGACATGGGGTGGCTATCTTCACGGCGGTGCATAGAACAGTAAAACAATAGAAAATGTAATTAGGTACCCTAAATTTTAAAATCTTGCCATGGTACTGCACCTTCATTGCTAATAAAATAATCAGTGTACATATTTCGTATCGTAGTCCCGCTTAATTGTCCCTGTGACCGTCTTGCACCAATCGAAATCAAACTTGCATCTTCAGGACGATTTTCTAAACCAGCTATACTCAAATAATTATGAAAATTATAACAGTCACGTTCACGTATGAAATTATGCAGTACACAACAGGCTTTCACAATAGCCACACTGAATTCCACGCTAACGTTCAGTGGCCGATTAAAGATTTTAAATTTGTTGCTTAATATACCAAATGTACATTCCATGTATCGTCTGGCACGTGTCAAGCAGTAATTATATATTCTTTTGTCTCGTGACAAGATTTTACCAGCGTAAGGTCTCTGTAAATGTTGAGATAATGCAAAGCCTTCATCTCCAACAAACGTAAATGATATTGGCACTCCATTATTAGATATTGGTCTCGCATTTGGTATATTATAATTTCCTTGCCTTATCTTCTTAGTCCATTCACTACATTCATTTATTGTTGAGTCTGCAGCCTTTCCATAGCATCCAACATCTATATCGATAAAATTGTAATTTGCGTCACATATTGCAAGCAATACGAAGGAAAAATATTTTTTATAATTAAAATACTCTGATCTACTATGTTGCGGTTTTATAACTCTAATATGTTTCCCATGGATAGCCCTAAGCAGGTTTGGAAAATTTGCGTATTTCATAAATCCTTCAGCAGTTTTTAGATGAGATTCTTCGTTTGGCTCTGGCATATAGATGTTTTTTAATTTATCCCATAATACTTTCATTGTTTCACGGACTATAATGCCTGCCGTCGTTTGTCCACACTTAAAGTCATAGTGAATATCTAAGAAATAGCAACCCGTAGCTTAATACCTGAAAAAAATAACATTATTAAAATTTCTCTTATCATCGTAAATTTACATTTTTAATTAAAATTAATCTACCACTACTTATTTAAAATAAATTAAGATTAACCTAATATATAACTAAACTATTAACATTATTATTGTCTCAATCATTGAACTTCAAAAAAAATTGAAAGTATTAAGGACGCTTATAAAAGAGACAAAACGAAGAACAATAACTGTTCCAGTGGATCTGGAGCTAAGCCTAGAAGACCCTACATATATTCCAATTTGCTAACTTTCTTAGACCCGTTTGACTAAATAAGATCTCCAAGTCAACGTTCAAAGAGCTCAAGTCAAAATGATGATTCAGCACAGGGGCATGAACAAGAATGTGATTTTCAAAATCCGCATTCAACGTAGAAATTTTAATAGACTCCAAAACATGAAGACTCATAAAATAAATTGTACAAAGTACTGACAGCAAATCTCAAACAGTCTAAGCAAGCAAATAATACAATTTTATCTGAAAATCCCGACATACTGTTCTTAGTTTCGTTAGCTAAAGATTTTTCAGCTATCAAAGAATAATTTAAGTTAGAGGCCAAAGCTGATATGATAAATTTAATTCGCAAATATCAAAGAATGGGACAATCATCGAGAGCATTACATGGAAAAAGATACCAAGGTGCATTTCAATATGAACATCAGTATGGATACCAGTCTGGATATCAGTCTGAATTTCAGCCTCAATATCCAAGTATGCAATCAGCGCCAAGAAACAAATCTGGCAGTCCACTCCTAAATATAGATAGCAATGAATCGGTTACAAATGACTCCGATATCATATCTGACATGTATGATGATATTGAATAAATAAATCTTATTCTTTTATTCAAAATCTAAGTGCACTTACTTATAACTTTTTACGATTGATTTAAAACTATAACAGGTCAATAAATAAATAAATACTGGTTGTTTTCTTACCTTAATGTGATGAGTTCTTCTGCCGATATACATGATCTCATTACTGTATTTTGACGAGTTAACTCCGGTTTTACAATCAAAAGAAGATCTTGGAATGACGAATATGACATTCGATAACACTTATAAAATTTCTTCCATCTTCTATGTATTACCAATTTTTTAAACGTTGTATGTTAATGACCACTCAATCTTTTTTCACTCGTAAATGGGTCTATCCAATAGATTCGGTGTTTTTTACGTTTTTTCTTTTTAAAAGATGTACTAAAGCCAGCGTAAGCAATGTTGTCTCAACCGACGCCATTGTACAACTGGGGACTGGAGGAGTCTCTGATTAAAACTCAAAGGCTACGAGCGACTACAGCGCGTATACGCGCAGTAGAGGCGCGTTTCATGATCGCCTCGTGTACTTAGGTTACAAGGTTGCGTCCAAATCTCGTATGAAGCGCGTATACGCGCGTCATCTGCGCGTCGTCTGCGCGTATAAAATACGCCGTGTGCTATGGGCCTAAGTGCGAGATGCGCGGCTGGGGATCGTACTGGAGACCTCCGCACGGCAGTCCAATGGTCTTCTACTAGCCTATCGCTTCTTTACTGTGCAATACGGTGGACTATGGTCTAATACAATATGTTATATAGTAGAATAAGATTCATAATAAAGCAATCTAGATGTCTACGTCAGCAATATTACATTCCATTTTAATAAACTATACGAAAAATATGCGTACACATCCTCTGTTGATTTTTAAATTGTAAACACATTGTGGGCTCTTGTTCGTTAGTATTGTGCCAGTCAATAGTTATATTCAAACCGAAGTGAATTGTTATCCTTATATTTATCTCTGAAAAATAATTAAAGTGATTATATTTTAGGCTTTTTATGTAAGCGTGAATGTTTTACTGCATTGTTATTTCTAAATAAAAGGTAATATAATTATCATAAATATCTATATTTAAAATCTGTAATATATTAAAAATAACAATAAATTAGATTTTGTTGTAACAACCAGGCTTCACAAGAAAACCGACGTAAGTACATTGAGTTAAAATGGGAGATAACTCAACAAAATTATACGTAATGTGCTTTAGAGTATAATTTTATTTTAGTACTCAATTAATCAATTCCTTTATGAGTTTTGCGGTACTGCTCAATTAATTTTAGCAGTACGCGCATCGCTCAGACTAAGTGACTTAGGGAACATCCATTCTAAAGCACGTCACAAATTACAAACATTTTAGTTGAGTTATTTCGTCTTGTAAGTAATATTAACTTAATTTTAAGAGTTATAAAACACGGGACGATTAATTGTTTGCTTCCTTGGTTGTATAAAAAAAATATATCACTACGACCAGCAACGCTTATTAAAATAATAATAATAATATTTTATCACATAGACACAACACCATCTAGCCAAAACTAAGCAGAGCTTGTACTATGGGTACTAGACAATGGATAAACATACATATATTTAAACTTTTATTTTTGTAAATACATAAGTTTAAGTTTATTAAGTTCATAAAAAAGATACAGGTTACACAAAAGTAGATGTGGCAGTAAATCTCGCACTAGGATACCCTGTGATGCGGGATCCAGTCTCTTTCGACTGATATTCTTATAGTAATTGCATCAGATAGAAACAGTTATTATAGTAATGCTGCTTATACAAATATATTATGCTACTTAATAATAACTATATATATATTAAGACTATATATGTAGATAGCTCAGTGGGGAGACTAACAGACTGCAATGCAAAGGGTCTCGGGTTCGAACCCATGTCGCGCACCTCTGACTTTCGGAAGTTATATGACTTTTCGAAATTATGTGCGTATGTTTGACAATTATCGCCTGCTCCGTGCCTCGGAGAGCACGTTAAGCCGTCGGTCCCGGCTGCCATGAACATCTATGGCAGTCGTTATTGGGGAAGTCGACACAAAAGATCCCACTGGGTCGAAGTGTCGCCGGTCTGTACTGACTGGCTCCCACACAAGATAAGATAAGATATATGTAGATGATAATAATTATATATTCTGTATGCTAGTGCGTGTTTGCAAGTATATTTGCGATTGGTCTTCTGCGCGTACGCTCATCGATCACTGTAGTGGTAATTGCATTTTTATGGAACTTAAAAATAACAGAGATAATACAAAGTTGGCGAACCGTTAGCACTTTAGTCTCGCGGTAAGGTAGATTTGTTGGATGTCGAATTCCTAGCTTATGTGAGACTTTTAATATTGCTCTCTGGGCACATTCCACGGCTATAAGAGAGGTTTTACCAGCCATACCCCATGATACTATACAGTAACTCAATACCGACTGATATAACGCAAAGTAGATCATTTTAATAGTAGCATTGTCTGCTACGGATCGCAATCTTATAAATATGTTTAGAAGTTTCCTAACGTGGGAACTTACAGATTTTATTTAATGCTGCCATGTTAGATGTTTGGCATTTGACTTGTTCAAAAACGGGGCAGTTACATGTACTATTTAAGCTGCGGTTACATAGATGGAATTGTAGCGTATGATGTTTAGGGGAGTTGTTTTTTTATTTATTGAAAAGTTTACTATTTTCGTTTTAGCAACATTTAAGGTAAGGAGGTTGTGTTGTAGCCAATTAGAAACTGTCGACATTCCGGCTTTCACACTTTCACTTTCTATTACTCTATACCTTGGGGTACCCCGTATGTCACTTTCGTAAAATAGCTTTGATAATCAGCCAGGCAAATCCGTTGTTCGCGTTCAGAGAGATAAGAGGTGAACCAATCCAAGGCAGTTCCTCGGATACCTAAGCGTTCCATTTTTCTCAGAAGTATAGGTCTTGAAACTGTGTCGAACGCTTTAACAAGGTCAAGGAAGACGCCAACACACTTTTGCCCTCTGTCAAGTTTTTCAACAACAAAGTCTATTAAGTTAGTGACTGCGTCCGCCGTTGACCTGCCATTACGAAAACCATACTGATTAGTTGATAGCAGTTGCTTCTTTTCTAAATACGTCAGTAGCCTCCTATTTGCCAACTTTTCCAAAATTTTTGATAGTGATGAAATAAGAGAGGTGGGCCTGTAATTGGATATTACTGTCATATCACCTGATTTGTAAATGGGTCATATATTAGCTATTTTTAATTGAGCTGTAACTGAACCAGTTGACATACTCAGGTTATTATGCAACCTGAGTATAGCGTGTATAACCTGTGATAGGCGCGACTAGACAATGTTTAGCGTCTTTAAATACCCGGTTTGTAATTAAGTCCCATTCTGCAGCTGAAGTGCTTTTAGTGTAGCAATTATTTTACTAATCTCGAATTCATCGGTAGGATTCACGAAAAAGGACTCCGGAACTGGGTGGCAGTTCTATGTTGTCTAAAACAGGAGCCAAGTTTGCCAGTTCCAACTCTGTCTTACTTAGCTAAGTAAAACAGAGTTGGAACTGGCAAACCCTAACACAGCTGTGTTAGGGTTTGCTCTGCCAGTTTTACTCCTAGATTAGCAAAGTATTTATTAGCTTTATTTAGAGCGACTACTGGATCACGATTTGACTTAATTAATGTTAAGTTAATGATTTTTTTACAATTAATGTTGCAGATTGACTTGAAGTTCTTTATCATTTGCATTTTTAAGGTTTTGTATAGTCTTGCTGCAGATATTTCTGTAAGCTTTAAATTTTTGTTGTAGGTAGTAGTTGCTTTTATTCTCGGATTTTCTTGTTTCAATGTGAAGTTTATCCCTTTTTCGAACACATTTGAGTAAATTATTGGTCATCGAAGGTCTTTTAATGGAGTTAGAATTACGTATAATTTCATTTTTAGTGTTTTTCTATACAATTTCTCTTAGTTTTTGTGTGAATTCATCAAACGCTATATTAACATCCTGAAAGTGTAATATTGGTGTCCAGTCTGTATTCTCGATATCGTTGATTAGGTTAGGATAATCGATTTTATGTTTATATTTAGTTAGCTGTGGCCCCTGCGCCTCAGTTACATATTTACTGATATCTAATTATTATTACATCTTTGACTGACCATGACAGTATTCTGTGTCATGGTCAGTTAAAGATGTTTATACGACGATTTTTGTAGCCTTTTTAGTTTTTATTAATGCATGATCAAGGCAAGAGTTTTCCCGTGTCGGATATTGGTGACCAGGGTAAAATCATGATAAACCGTAACATCCAAGTATTCGCTAGCATGTTTGTCTTCAGTACCTATTTTAATGTCAATGTTGATGTCACCTATGATCGCCATGTTTGGTGTATTGTGGACATTTGTGAATCTACAGAAGGTTATCTAACGATTGACAAAAATTGTAAATGTTTAATAGCCAGAATTGTATATTCAGTTCCTACTTGGATTATTAAACAATTTGCATCTTTAAAAGATGTTTAGGTCTGATTTGTAAAGAATCTCAAGGCCATCGTTTTAATTCAAATATATCTGTGAATAGTGGCATTCATATCCACGAAGTTGAATTTTTGGAGTATTTTCATGAAGTCTGCATTCCGTCAATATTATAATACCCGGTAAAAAATTAAGTCTGTGTAGAAATAGTGTAAAGATATCAATGTTTTTTGATATGCTACGTATATTTTGAGTTATATTAATTAATTGATTATTAACATTACCCAAATCCGTCATACATTGTTCTGGTACATTAGGTCTTACACTATTAAATAACGCGGTGTCGTCAATATCATTAATTAATTCAATTTGATTAGCCATTTTTAATAATAGTAAAATATATAATTCTATAATAAATATTCTAGAGAAAATTTTCGAATGGTTAAAAATAACAAATGTTTTTTGAGCTATGTACAATTATCTTGTGATACCGTGTTTATTATGCGATTGTAGAAATGGACAGTTCTACGCGCGAATGTTCTATGAGCTCAGTTTATTGAGTTGTAGTTGTGGATGAGTGTTGATGAGTAGATATAGTAGCAGGTGAGTGTTTGTGAGTAGATGTAGAAGCAGGTGAGTATTAGTGAGTTGATGTAGTAGTGTGTGAGTGTCGATGAGTATATATTTATTTTGTCAGCAAGATTTTGTTTACAAAAGCTTGTTTTTATGTTGTATATAGTTATTATCACTATTGTAATTTTAAATGTTATGTATTTTAAATAATATAATATTCTTAAATGTCTAAAGAAAACGTTTGCTATAATATAAACGAGGCAAAAATAGTAAAAAAATGATCTTGTTAATCAAGATCATTTGTTAGTATTGGAATTATTTACCACGCAGTTGCAGGAGAGTATTCTCATTTTTGACTTACATGTATCTGGCTCCTTCTTCTTTGCTGAGAAAAATTCTGTCATTAGAAATCCAACAAAAGCAACAGTTTTCAGCTGCTGCATGGTCCCGAGCGAGAAAGTGCAGTCTCCTTGATTTATTCGTGAGATGTTCAGAAAAATAAACCATAATCGTTGCGTCAGCTAATCCTAAGTGAGAGGAATTAAGGCGAGAAGTTTTATGTTAGGAATTGTACATTTTTGTTCGTTTTAAAAAGTCTTCCTTCGCAATAGTGTTTGAAAATTCTACTACGACTGTTGATGTGGCAGCACTCTCCTTAGAAGGTAGGCGGTATAAATCTTTTATTTCGTTCATAGACTTAGAATATTTTCGCTACGATTTCGTTAGACATTTCAAAATTTATTATCTTCATAAGGAGTAGTTAGGTTTAATAATTCAAATTCAAATTCAAATAGTTTATTGCGAATATAGGTTAATACAATGGTGTTGACATAGTTTTATCAGTATTGAACAAACCTTTAGTGCAGCTATATTCCACCAATTGGCATGCAATATTGATATATACTTTTATATTAAATTATTTAAACATGCTCTAGTTATAATTGAAGTTCACATGAAACATAATCAAAACAATATAAATATTGACTAATTAAGTCAAGTGAATTTAGTTATGAGTCATTTAAAGCTTATTATATTATTGAATGTCATATTTGTCTTCGATATATTTTTTCAGTGTGTAGTATGCCTTATTCACAAGAAATTGCTTCAATAGCGTTTTAAACTTATCTGTGTTGAAGCATCTCAATATGTATAATGGTAAATGGTTATAAATTCGAGAGGCCATACAAAATATGCTGTTGCTAAATTGCACTGTTTTGTTCGATGGAAAACATATTTTATGATTATTACGTTAACTCTGTGGGCGCTCAAATGAACAAGTTTGTGTAAAAACAAAGGCGGCTACCTCATATATATAAAGGCATGGAAGCGGTAACAATTTTAGACTAATAAAAAATATTTTACAACTATCCGTCTGTTTTAACTTCACAAAATGGCCCTTACACATCTTTTTTGGGCTCTAAATATTATATCATTGTCTACAGAGTTACCCCAAAAGATGACACCATACCTTAATACTGATTGTACATAACCTTGGTACGCAGTGATGACAGCAGATTGATTCACAATTGTTCCAAGTCTATTTAGGGCATAAGAGAATTTGTTGAGCTTAGTACTTAGCTTATCTTCCACTTGGGATTTCCAATTTAGATTTGAATCAAGATTGAGACCTAAAAGTTTTGTATTTTCGACTATGTTAATTTGTTGTCCGCTATAGCATATGTTAAGATTTATCAAATTATTTTTCTATTTCTAAATGTCATTAAATTTGTTTTATTCAGATTAATTAATAAATATTATTTGATAGCCATTGAATTATTATATCCAGTGTTTGATTTATATCAGATATCATTTGATTTTTGTTTGTACTTGTACTCGGGGACTCCTTGAGTTACTTCACAATATGACGATAAATGTACTATTTGTCTATACGTTTTTGGACGTATGCGAGTAATTTGTGTACATTGTTGTCAATTTATTAAGTATGTAATTGCGGCTTGTTTTCCTTTTTTATTTTCGGGACACCTCTAATCTCAATGGCGTTTTTCTAAAGAAACGCTCAATATTTTCCGATTTCTCCTCAATATCTGCTATTGAAATTCGAGTTGTATGAATGTCATTTTCAAGTTTACTAATTTTATTTTCAAACTCAGTAATTTGGTGCGTTAAGAAGCCGATTGTTTTTTATATCTCATTATTAGACGATATAATATCTTTATTTTGCTGTGTGATGTGTGACAGACTTTTTTTGACGTTATCTAGCCGAGCAATCAAAGGATTCAACTTAGAGTTAAGTATTTCCAGTATATCTATCTTGGATTGCTCAAATTTGTCAGTTATTACATTATCTTCCACACGCACCCTTTTGCAGATACCTCTCAGGTTAACATTCTGGTTAGCAGAAGAATGCTCCGATTTCGTTCTGTCAATATATGCGTAATAAGTTCACAGTAGCGGGGCGGGAAGCAGTGAAATTTTTCATTAATGTAATATCTTCGTAGCAAGCGCGCAAGTGTTAATGAATAAAATAACTCACTGTACTTGCGCGATTAACAAACTTGAACGGTGACGAAGCCGGCCGTACGGTGTCAGCGATGCGCAAGCGGGATAGCAATTATTGAGGATGTTCTCTTTCCCGCGGGTCGAGGCGCAGGAAGTGTCTCATGCGTGGCGTGGGCTCTCGTACGTTGATTTCCAATCATTCAACTTATGCGATTGTAAGTTAGAACTATTTTTGTGATTAATATTGTGGTAGATTTATTCAAAACTCGGACAGCACGTCTGCACTGGATGGCGGTTGGGATGAAAGAGTTATAGGTAGATACTATCGACTTAAGCGAATGATGCCCATTTCAGAATAATTTTCAAAAAAATTTTGGTTTTAGCCTTAGGAGTGGTCATCCGTCACTCAAGTCATATAATACATAGAACCACTCAGACCAAGACAAACATCCATATTCATGCACGCAAATGTTTGACTTGTGTGGGAATTGATTATATACCTAGTATGTCAAATCCAATTAAGAAATTATACAATTGATACATGTTACATAGGACTTTTGAATTTCATGCAAATTACACAGGGCCTGCTAGTGCATTGTATCGCCGGTTAATGATTTTAGAATCTTTCGAAATAAACATTATACACAAACCGAATAGAAAAAGAAAGAAAAGCATTCCCGGCATTTAAGAAAATAGCAAAGGATATCGTTTGATTATTATTCGAATTTTATTTTCCACAGCAACATTTTCGCGCTTTGCTACCGCCTAAGCACGCTTATACAATACGCACTCATATAGCTATGTATGTGCGTATGTAGTGTGTTATCTCGAATTAAATCGGCGATCTATCAAACATCTATGTGTGAATAAGGTTATTCAAACTAAATATACAAAACAAAAAAAACTAACACATTTAACTTCGATATTAATATCTTATTTGATTACATATTACCTTTACGCAATATTAATGAATATAATGTGGGTACGGCTACATTGTTCACGCCACATCGGGTCGCCCGTTGAGATTCAAAGAGTTATCACCGTATTTGTTTTGTTTCCGTAAAATTTGAAAAAAAAGTGGTTTAGTGTGCCTAAATTCATTAGTGCTGTATATCTTTGTAAAGCTTGAGAAGCGAACTAAAGAGTGATATAATATAACACATCTGGACTCCATCGGTACCGTAAGTAATTAGTGAAAACTTTTAGAACATTTTGTAATGACTTGCGTCCCTGACTTAGTTCAACCCGCAGATCGGCCGTTTCTCCGCACACATGCATAACGCTTACTCGTACACTAAGCGCTTGTTTCAATATCTTGAACTTACGCTACGCGTTTATAGCACACTTAGCTTACGCACCGCTTCGTGAATATAATATCTTATCTTATCATGTATGGGGGCCATCCCCTTCCTCTACGACTATCCCAGTTTATGATATAGCGTTCCTCTACACCAACCGTTAGGTTATAATAGAGGAGCCGCTGTACCTTCCAGTGCCCGAGAGCACCTTCCGGGACCAGTTATAGACAGGTCTTGTCCCCAAATCCCGACTCTCCACCCTAACCTCAGAGATCCGGTTCTCGTAAGCGAGCTACCTCGTGCCCAAGTGACACTACCTATTCTCCAGATAGGTACCGGAGCAATAAAGCCGCTCACTACTCGCAACTCAAAGGAGTTGCTAACGATAACCTCGCTGAAGCCGACGGAGAAGCCGCCTCCCATATCTCCAGTATGGTACCGGAGCTGTGTAAGGCACGCTCACTTCCCGACATACATCCGTATGCCTACCCAAATAGGCCTACAAGCCGGGTGTGGCCCGAGTCACTCCAGCTATGACTCTTACTTGCTGAGCAGGCAAGCTCCCGAGATGCGTTGCGGCAGTGAAACCACACTGCCACTTCGCTAAAGGCAACTCCGTGCCTCATGCGACCGACTGGTTCGCACTGGCCGCGTCTGAGTCCGACGCTCGAACGCAACGTGCTTGCCGAGCAAACGAACATGTCGTCCTCAGCGGCCAACCACATACCCCTGCGAGTCCAACTCCAATGTCAGGCACCGCGCACTCTAGTCAGCGGTCGATAGAACACGCCTTTCGAGGCGTAGTGGGCTTCCTGACCCCGCAGTACCCTGGTCCAAAGGGGGAGACCCGTAGTTCTCCCCCCGAAACCCTATCTACTCGGGTCCTGAAGATAGGGGACATGTATGGGGGCCAGTCAGTACAGACCGGCGACACTTCGACCCAGTGGGATCTTTTGTGTCGACTTCTCCGATAACGACTGCCATAGATGTTCATGGCAGCCGGGACCGACGGCTTAACGTGCTCTCCGAGGCACAGAGCAGGCGATAATTGTCAATCAATACGCACATAATTTCGAAAAGTCATATTACTTCCGAAAGTCAGAGGTGCGCGATGTAAGTTCGATCCCGAGACCCTCTGCATTGCAGTCTGTTGGTCTCTCCACTGAGCTATCGCTGCTCTTGTCGTCGTGAATATCGTGAATATAATAACAACAATATAATATTTCCTTAACTTGCAATATGAATGGAGATCAATATTATAATATCACCTACAGAAATAAACAAACACCGAAATTAAATCTTAGCTTGCTAAAAAAAACAGCTATGGATATTGAAAATAATTCATTACTAGATTAATCAATGCAAAGTTTGCCTGCCACTTTAAACAAGGATTGTACGTTAATTGAAGAATACGAAGAAAAGATTTCTACTTTAAATTTAAGATTAGCTTCAGCAGATAAAGAAATTGAAAATTTTAATATACAAAATATGGAATTAAAGATTAGTGTTGGAAAATCATCAAAAGTTATATAAGAGGATTGGCATTACTGAAAACTCGCTGAATACTGTTTCTAGTTCAGTTATACGAAAGGTAAAAAGAGTATTTTCCGGTGAATATACAGGATCACCTAGACACAGCATTCCAGAAACAAATGAAATTTAAATACAAACAGCCGAAAATTCTATGACGAAGCATATTAAAAAGCCTTTCTCATTTAAAAAATGTAAACACCAAATTAAAAACCAACGAAGAAAAGTAAATAATTTGATTATTGAAATTTAGATATTGAAAGCACAAAATAAAAAACTTATAGATGAACTGGAAATCATACAAGAAGAAAGTGATCCGTATGATGATATAAACACTATTATGGATAAAGAGCACTCCAGAACATTCACGAAAGTATTGACCGACCAACAATAAGGAAAAGTGAGAGGAAAATGAAATCCACGGCCTTAATTGGCCCAAATAAACTTAGACACAAAGTAATTGTTCTTGTAGATCAACAGGGTCGCGGTGTTCAGAAAGTCCTTAAGCAACTCCTAGGTGATAAATATGACATATTTTGCTTCGTGAAACGTTTTAGTAAACTTTTTGATATATTGAACTCATGTATGACTGAAATACCAAACCTTACAATTAATGATTTTGCGATTGTGATAGGTTTCACAGAAGATCTCAGTATATCACGATATATATCAGTATATCAAGTTGGTTACGGATAACTGATAGTATCTCAGTTATCCGTAACCAACTTGTACTGTGGATTGAATCTGTTCAGAATACTAATATAATTATTTGTGAGTCTTTATTTAATAGATATATTAAGGAAGAAAAATTAAATAATGAAATATCTAAAATGTGTGATAAATATTAAAACATCATATTTGTAGTAATGGATTTTTTAAATTTAACCACACTAAACCGAAACGTATTCATTTCCCGACGTACATATGTCGGTACTTGAGGGACATTTTGCGATTGTATTATCATTCTAAATTTAAATTACTCTTGACTAATGCTAATAATAATGACCATAATGAGACATATTGTAATAATAATAAATTGATATTGCCATGTATTGTTTATAATAATTATGATGTTAATATTTCTACTAAAATTACTCAAACTGACATTAATACAGCTACACGTTACGACTCAACTTCTAAAAAAATTATTCGGTTAATCTGTCTCGAATCGCAATTATTTTTTTCGTTTATAACCATATAAATATAATTCACCAAAAAATTTGTGGCCTTTTTGCGAAGTCAGATTTGTTTACTGTCTGCCTTCATGACCTAGCAGGAACAGGTAAAAATATTGACGTATCATGTTTTTCAGAACACAATATGACAAATGACGATATTAAACTCCTTCAAATTTCATCTTGGCTACTCATTTTTTTTGTAACAAACTACGAGGCGGAACGTGCATTTTAGTGAAAAACTATATTAACTTTATTGTACTTGAAGCTGTTCAAAAGTATAGTATCTCTAATGTGATTGAATGTTCTGCAATTAAATTAATTGACCACAATATGATAATTTTATGTCTCTATAGGGTACCGAAGAGTAATAACTATAATAAATACATTAATTTCTTTTTTAATAATTTTAATGACATTTTATGTCTCTTTACAAAATATGGAAATAACAAAATCGTTGTCTGTGGTGATTTTAACATCGATATGTTGAAAAAGAATAAGTAGACATTAGGATTGGAACAACTAACTACGAGATTTAATCTAACACAAGCAATTTATGAGCTTACAAGACCAAGTAGTGGTTCCTGCATTGATAATATTTTCCATAATAATCGTGGTGCCAAATCAATTGTCTTGGAATTTAGTTTATCTGACAATAAGGCGCAATATATATCATGTCCAGTCAAAAAGATCTGTACAGTTGATCATTGGTTTTCGTTTAAATGTGACTACTCTAAACATAATTAAAAAAAAATTTAGAAGTACATTAAAGAGATCAAATTTACTAAAGTGTTTGAATAAAAGGATACAAATGATGCTTTTAACTCATTTTACGATACATTTAGGCTATTTTACGAATTGTGCTTCCCAATACTTAAAATTATAAATGAAACTACAGTTCGATCAAAATGGATCAAAACGTAAACGTTCTCTTCTTTGGAAGTATAGACTATTTAAAAATTGCCTAGATAAATCAAATTTAAACAATATTCTTTGAGGTATGCCAAAATTATTAAATTAACTCAAAAATCTCAGAATAATTATTACATCCTAAATTCTAAAAACAAATCGAAAGCCACCTGGAACATAATTAACGGCAGAAAACAAAATTTCTACATGGACTATAAGTGAATTGGTGATAGATAAAAATAAAATTACAGATCCTCAACGAATCGCTGAATTATTCAATGATTACTATGCAGATTTAGTTCAACCTCAGACTAATACTGCGAGTAATAATATCCCAACAATCTCTACATGTACGTATAATTAATCGAAATCCTTTTTTCTGAATCCCACTTGTTTCTTGGAAATCTATACTATTATAAAAAAATTAAATAACACTAAGAGCACTGGTTTTGATGACATTTGTGTATTGGTAATAAAATGCGTATCTCACATAATGGCACCTATACTTAGCTATATTATAAACATGTGCTTCGAACAGGGAATCTTCCCATCTGTGTAAAAAACTACCATAGTTAAACCGCTCCATAAAAAGGATGTTAAATCAGATATAAAAAATTAGAGGCCTATAGCCTTAACTCCAACATTTTCTAAAATAATTGAAAAAGCCATATACTATAACTTGTATGACTACTTTGTAAAGAATAATATCTTTACGCCGGATCAGAAAGGTTTTCGTAAAAATATGTCTATAAATTTAGCTATATATGATTTTTTAAGTTTAATATATCCTAGAGTAAATAAAAGACAGCCTATCTATGCTTTATATATGGATATGTCAAAGGCTTTCGACTATGTGGATCAAAATATACTGCTGAGTAAGCTGGAAACGTACTTTACGGTGTTAGGAGCAGCACTTTAGACTTACTGAACTCTTATATCAGTAATAGAACTCAGATTACGAGCATTTTCAAACTTTGTCCTAATACGAAACATGAAATAAATTATAAGTCCAGGAGTAGAAAAATTAAATATGGCGTTCCACAAGGTAGTGTTTTGGGCTCACTACTTTTTATTATCTATATTAATGACCTGCCAAAATCTACTACTGATCGTATGGTACTATTTGCTGATGACTGCACTGTTGTATACAATAATGAAAATATTATAAATAGTAGTTTAAATTCAATGGTTACAAAATAATAATTTATTAATTAATATCGATAAAACTAAATTAATGCAATTTAAACAGAAACAAAAAACACTTCACAAACTTAAATTAAATTTAACGGTGAAAAAGTTGAATTGACGACTACAACCAAATTTCTCGGTGTACACATAGATGACAATTTGAAATGGCAAAGTCATATAGAGTTTGTTTGCAAAAAAGTGACACAGTCATCTTATAGTTTATACATGCTAGCGAAAAAGGTCAATCTTAACACATTGCTTGTGGCCTATCATTGTAATGTTGCTTCTAGGCTCAGATATGCAATCATATTCTGGGGAAATACAACTAACTGGGATTAAGTTTTCAAATATCAAAAAAGGTGCGTGCGATCTATGTGTGGTGTAAAAAGAACTGACAGATGCATGAAATATTTTATACAATTAAAAATAATTACCGTACCATCTTTATATATTTTTGAAATGGCTTTGTTTATCAGACATCATCTAACACTATTTACATTAGAGCTTAAATCGCGAAATAGAAGTCACTTTTACAATAGTCAATATAGAACTAACATTTTTGGGAAAAGTGTGTTTGCTATGGCCGCAAAGATCTACAATAAGATTTCCCGTCTTAGTCTCCCCGTGACCATGGCTGCTGAAAAGCAACCGAAACGTCGGGGAAAGTGTAAACTTAAATATAAATAGTTTTGATAATTTAATTAGCTTCACAATTAGTAAAGTTTAATAGTAGTAGTATGTAGAGTAATAGTTTCTAAATTGTCAAATTCTGAAGTGTCACATAAACATTGCGATAAAATCCGTATATAGTAGTTTAATTTCAATAAAAAGTAGGTAATTGATATTGGTTAATGAATCAACTAAGTCCTGCACCGCTCATCCTTTCATTACTATTAAATTTTTACCAATCCAACGTTTATAAGAATTTTACATTCCACATACTTTTGTCTATTCCTTTCTTTTAATAAAAGCAATTCAGCCTCTTTTAGTCTTTGGCCTTGTGTCAAAATATGAAAAGTATCAACTGTCATTGTTATATGACCGTTATTTTGATAATAATTTAATTTTGTAATGATATTTTGCTTTTACGTAATTACGTGAAATTGTATAAATCAGTTAGTGCCAGAAAAATTTGGTGTTGAACAGATATTCCCCGTTGATTAACAGCTTTGAAGAACTTCTCCAGCAATAATTTTAAGGAAAATTTCCTTGGCAATACATTGAAATGGGTATTTTAACTGCAGGTATACCGTACCTCCTGTACATAGTAGCGGAGTTTAGAAGACAGTTACTCCGAGCCTTGGTCATTACCTACATGCAGAATCAATCAAACGGGAAACAGACTCCGTAGTACAATGACATTAGCATAAATGGCGCAACAGCGACCCAATCGAGTAAGGTATACCCCACTGAAAGGCCGGCAAGACAGCACTGACCTTAGACCATCGGAAAGAAAGAAGAGATGCTATAAGAATATCATTACGGTGTTCCTATTCATTATAGTTCTGCATTATTCGTACACGTATTATTGGCTCTCAGCGGATATCGCGGATCCGTTTGAAGATATACCAGGTAATATAGGTAAGTAACCAATATTTTCATACGAACTAAAATTGTTGTCCACGTGAATTGGACAGCAACGTATAAATAATATCAGCTTTGTATCAAACTGTCCTGCTGCTGAGCACGGACCTCAGTTTTCAGAGTGGGAACGGTAACGCCGTATTTTACTACGCTGGCCCAGTGCGGATTAGCAGACTTCACATATCTTCAAGAAAATTATTGGGAACTCTTAGATACGCAGGTTTCTTCTTGATCTTTTCCCTTTGCCATTAAAGCGATCGATAATTAAGTATTTAATACATATTTTCGCTTAGAAAGAGGTATCGAACTTGAGACCTCTGCGTGACAGTTCAACGGCTTCCCACTAAGTTATCGCTGTTTATAAGGAATGTACACTGGGATAAAAAATGACGTATCTTATGCGTTATTACAGGACATGGTCTATCGGTATACCAAAACCAAATCAAATCCGTGCAACAGTTTATGAGTGACTAGCTGATCCGCGCAACTTCGTCCGCTTCACTTTAGAGAAGTTCTGCAACATTTGTCATTGATGCTCCGCTCCTATTGGTCGTAGCGTAATGTTATGTAGTCTATAGCCTTCCTCGATAAATGGGCTATCCATCACTTCGAACCAGCAGATCCTGAGATTAGCGCGTTTAACCAAACAAACAAACTCTTCAGCTTTATAATATTAGTGTGGATTGAGTAACAAATATCCAAACATATAAATAATATTAACATATTTTTTGTATTAAGTAAGAAATTACGATGTCTCGTTTATATAGAGATGTCAAAACACTTAATCGCCGTGACATGTTGTTCGTGATATTGTCTTTTGTTGACGCTTCGTTTACGCTTCCTAATTTTTAAAGAGAAGATGGTTGGAATGTACCACCAGCTTGGGATCCAGTAATTCAAAGAGTCAAACCCAAGAAGAAGCAAACCACAGCTAGACTTCATGACACTTTGAGCTCATTTTGCGTAAATAGAAACACCAATGATTTAATTATGTTCGGGTACTTTGAAATAATTACACTGGAACATTGAGACAACTACCATCTTAATCTTCCTGTGACCATGGCTGCTGAAAAGCAACCGAAACGTGGGGGAAAGTGTAAACCAAAATATAAATAGTTTTAATAGCTTAAATAATTTTATTAGCTTAAAAATAGTAAAGTTCAATAGTAGTAGTAGTGTAACAGTTTCTAAATTATGTAATACAGTGTTAAATAAACAACGCGATAAAAGCCGTATAAATGAGTTTAATTTCAATATTGTTGATGCTTGTCACGGTATTGGTAGAGCGTCTGTAATAAGTTGTGTGTTTTCGGCGTGACATTCCAATATTTCTACCATCAAAGCGGAGGCAGAGCACTCAATGACGTCAAATATTCTGGAAAATATGTGTATTTTTGTCTCCAATGAAATTTCTCCTCAACTACTTGGTACTATTCGGTTATCCGACTTCCTGATAGCTTGGGCTACAAACTACACCGGCAAGAGGACCCCACCAGAATAAATATTGTCGTAATTTGAGTTGGATTGGAAAATTTAAGACTAAGGCAGTCCTTAGTCTAGGTATTGGCATCCAGCGATAGTGAATCTGACAGCTGTGCATCTCGGGTGTGTAAGTATTGTTGGGCTTTGTTGACAAGAAATTGTCACTAGCAACACAGAGTCTGGAACTGTCTTGATAGACGCCAATTGGCTCACCCTCTGTTATGTGGGACCCAAAACCATCGGCGAAAGCTAGCTAGATAGTATATTTCTTTTTGAACTAATACTGCACTTGTTATAATTCCCGTGTAGCGGGGGATTATACAAACACTCAAACAACGGACACAGAGAATACCCAGACTCGGAACAACCATTCGCGGATCACACAATTTTTTGTCCCGTGTAGGAATCGAACCGACAACAATCGGCTCGGCGAAAGCGGTGAGACTACCACGTAAACCACTAAGCCATCAGAGTAGTCATGGTTAAAATATTTACCGACTATTTAATTAGTATTATCTTTACAGATGAATATCTAACTACGCAGCATCCAGACGATGAAAATGATTCACACCTAATCGACTATTTTAAAAACGATGGGCATATTCGTTATTATAGAGGTAGTATTGTCCATTGTTACAGCTTTACTCTTTAGTAGTCTGAAGACCTGGTCGTTAAATGCCCTACAAAATGTACACCCTATAACACTAAGTTTTCCATTTTGACTATACTGCATATTTGAATATATAAATTTTTTTTTAACTGGCAAACCCCGCACTGTCGTTCCGGTGTCGCTGGGAATTTAACAATATTAATAAACGGACACAAAGGACACCCAGATTTGGATCAACTATATGTGGATCACACATATTTTTGTCCCGTGTGGTATTCGAACCCACAAAACTCTACGCAGAGGAAGCGGTGACTACCTAAACCACTACGTCATCCGTGGAGGTATTGGTTCCGTCAACAAAGATGGCTGCGATTTCTGCCTCGCACAACAAAACGGTGGAATGAACTGTCGCCTGCGGTATTTCCGGACCAATACGACCTTGAAGCCTTCAAGAAAAGAGCGTACTCCTTTTTAAAAGGCCGGCAGCGCACTTGTGACTCCTCTGGTGTTGCGGGTGTCCATGGGCGGAGGTAATCGCTTACTATCAGGCGATACGTCTGCTGGTTTGCCACCCATAACACATAAAAAAAATCTTCTGCTGTATGAAGGTACTTCTATAGCCAGCTACACTATAAGCGATTACCTGGTTTTAAGCAAACTTCCCGTTATGCACTAGCACTCTTAAAATGCAAATTTCATTTATATTTCTAGTGAATGCTACCTACAAAGTCCTCAAGAAACGCATAATGCCGCGATGTATAAGGGCGCCACAATCTGGTGAGTTAATACTTGAATATTATTTTATTATTAATGTCTAATATCGACAACCTTTAAACGTATGCTAGATATTTGACAATATGGAGCTTTAGTCAAATTTACATAACTGTAGTAGGTCCAACAATTATTGAAGAATGGGTTATTATGTTAAGTTGCAAGTAAGAAAGAAAGAAAGAAAATCATTTATTCAGCAAGGTAAGAAAGCATGTTTTGCTGAAAAGGTTACCAGCTATGGTATGTTTAAATAAGATATTGGATAAGATAGTGACAGACAAGTAATTAAAGATTATATTGCTTTTTAGATTTTTGACTGCCTCCATGGCGCAGCGGTAGTCAATGCGACTGCTGTGCATGAGGTCTCGAGTTCAAAATCGGGTTAACAAAAAGTTATTAGTTTCAGTTAAGAAATCTCAATAGGAAGGACTTAGGAAGTTGGCGGTGTAAGACACCCTCATGCCTCGGAAAGCACGTAAAGCCGTTGGACCTGGGCCTGACTTCTCTCTAGTCGTGTCGGATTACCGTCCCATCGGATCATGAGAGTTAGGGAACAGAGAGTGCACACACACTATAATATCTCCTGCGTAGTTGGCCAGTCTCCGTTAAGACTGGCCGCCGTGACCGAAATTCGGTCTGGAGGATATTACTTTAGGATCACATTCACATTCTGCCGGCTAAATTTTTAGGCCCACGTAACAGGTGACCTTGCTGTTGCTACTAAGAAATTCTCAGGAGAAAATCGGCATACACTGCCCGCCTCGAGAATTGAGTAAAGGGACAGACTAATGCCATGTGACCAGCGAGAAAATAATATCAATCTCTGGCTATCTCTTCGATAACGGACCATGGTGTATTTATACCCTACTGTGTTAGAACACAATAGAAGAATCTAACGTCTTCTAAGTGTACCTATGTACAAAAATATGTATATTTCTTTATCACCCTTATGAGCTAAAACATAATTTGATCATACTTATAATCATAAAAAATAAATAAATAACAACAGACTGCAATGCAGACGGTCTCGGGTTCGAACCCACGTCGCGACCGTTGATTTTCGGAAGTTATATGACTTTTCGAAATTATGTGCGTATTGATTGACAATTATCGCCTGCTCCGTGCCTCGGAGAGCACTTTAAGCTGTCCGTCCCGGCTGCCATGAACATCTATGGCAGTCGTTACTGGGAAGTCAGTGCCCTATAATATCCTGACACTGGGCTAGCCTTAGGGTATCGTTAGCCTTCGGGTTGCGGAGGTCAGGTGGCAGCCGCTCCGTGTAAAAACTGATATCCAGTCGAATCCGGTTAGACCAGAAAACCCGACCCCATGTGACTTGGGAATAATAAAAGGCTAGGGACAAGAAATAAATTCATAAAATATAAGCTTACAGTATTTACAACTAAATCGCTTGATATAAGCGATTTGGTTGATTTATACTAAACACACAAATTAAAATACACAAAAAACATAAAATCAACGATAATCTTTATATATATAATTCTTCTGTACGTGTGTTGACAGTGAACTCCTCCTAAACGGCTGGACCGATTTGAATGAATTTTTTTGTGTGTTTTCAAGTGGATTCGAGGATGGTATAAATTAGTAGATGGTATAAGTTTTTTTTTTCGCCTCTTCCGGACAACGTCTGTCAGGACAGCTAGTTAAATGTAAATTACAAACACAAAAATTTATAATGTGATCTTTTTTTCTATGTAACAATCCAAACTTAATTGCCTATACCATTACTAATATATAAAGTCCTACCTTACTATGACATATTTATATATTACGCTAGGTTTGTCAAAAAATACATCTGCTTATGGACTGGCCTTAATAAACTATTTATTAGTCCAACGGCTCTGAAAGTAGGGCTGTTATCCGTGTGTGGAATGTTTTTTTTATAAATAACCTAGTGGCATACTAAAAATGAAGAAATATGTTGTACGTTTATCAACAAATTAAAAGACTTTTTAATACAAAAATGTTACTATGATATAAACGAATATTTAAGGGTCATAAACAAAATCTGAAAAAAAGTAATAGTGTTCCTGCGACATAAAACCGATACTTTGATAATAAATTAATAATAACTGCATTTAATAGTTATTTCTTCTTGATATGATAAATGAACTAAAAAAAAAAATTACAAATTAGTGCAATACAGGTTTGTTTTCTTCTTCTAAAACTTTAAAAATCTCCTTCTGTAGACTGTTCGCATGCTAAATAGTTGAGTTTGAGCGTCAAAAATAAATACAGTTCAAACTTTTGGTACTGTTAAAATTCCAAAACATCGGATATATTATCAAAATTCGTTCCCAAAAATAATAAGAATAAACCAATTGCTGATTGTTAATAATTATAACATTTATAACATATAAACAAGTCGTTCGCAAAATATAGGTCTACTGCTGTAGACTTTATGCGTCTACAGTAGACTTATAATTTTCGAAAGACACATAGAAAATTGCTGACGTGAACCATAAAACTAAAAAAGTAGTCCGGATTTTGGGACTTTTATTATAATGTCAGCCCCGTATTAAACTTGCCTACTGCAGTGGGTACGGGCCTCTTCTCAGTGTGAGAAGGGTAGGCTATAGTCCACCACGCTGGCCCAGTGCGGGTTGGTAGACTTCACATATCTTCGAGAACATTATGGAGAACTCTCAGACATGCAGGTTTTCTCACGATGTTTTCCTTCACCGTTAAAGCAAGCGATAATTAACTATTTAATACGCATATAACCTCGGAAAGTCAGAGATTACAGCCTTGGGTTCGAACTCGAGACCTCTGCGTGGCAGTCCAACGGTTTCCCACTAGGCTATCGCTGATATTTTCTTATTTCTAACTTTTATTATTTATATCTTATTATATTGCAGGTCGAACTCAGTTAAATACATCAAAAATTAACTTATCTGATTTGGACAAAGAGTATCCTATGGTGCAAAATGGCGGCCTCTATAGTCCGCCGAACTGCAGTGCGAGACAAATAATCGCTATCATAGTAGCATATCGGTAGGTGTATTAAAAATAATAATAATACCTAATAATATTCTATCACATACACACAACACCATCTAGGCCAAACTAAGCAGAGCTTGTAATATGGGTACTAGACAATGGATAAACATACAATACACTTTTTTTTTTGTAAATACTTACATATTATACACAAGATGAGCCCGTGGTTTCACCCGCGTTTATGATTACTGCGCCGCCCCCGTGGGTCGTAGCGTAATGTTATATAGCCTATAGCCTTTCTCTATAAATAAGCTATACAACAAAAAAATATTTTTCATTTCGAATCAGTAGTTCCTGAGATTAGCGCGTTCAACCAAACAAACAAACTCTTCAGCTTTATAATATTACTATAGATAGAAACATCGAGATCAAGACTGTCATCCATTTCAATGCACACAAATGTTAGACTTGTGCAGAAATCGAACCCGCGAGCATTAACGAAAAATGTTGCAAAAACGGGGAAAATTCTCTTATATGAAGCAAAACGAAGTTGCGCGCGTCAGCTTGTATAAAATAAAGGAGGGTGAATAAGCTAATCATGTTTGTTCCAGAGGTAGAGATACGAACTTGGCGATATTTTTATACAACATGCATCCTTTCCTAATGGGACAACAACATGAATATCAGATATTTGTCATTGAGCAGTCAGGTAAATCCAATTTTAAACTTTTTACCCGACTGCGTCAAAATGAGGGCAATGTTTTTCGAGCGTATGTATGTATGTGTGTATGTATGTCCATTTCTTTGGCACGCCCTACAGCCCAAACGGCTGGACGGTTTTTGACATATGAGGTTTGTCACCGCATGCGGCACCATAAAGTATTTAGTTTAACTTATTTGAATATACATATGTAGTCATTTCATTATTAAATTTGATAAAGTAAGCTTACAAAACAATGCATTAGTCAGTCGAATTTTATATAGATATTGTGATACTTGTTTTTCTCTTTTCAGTTAATTACTTTTAAGCAGTCGGGTTTTTTGCTTATATAATAATAATTTATATATGTAGAATGGTTTGCCATGATATGAAGTATCTTCTTCCTATCTCGCCATAAGTACTATATATCTCATCCAGGAGTCGTCGTCCGCAGGCATTTCTTGCCTGTGTCGAGCACTGCTGGGTGGGTCGCTGATGTAATTTAAGTTCCAGCGACCCATCTACCGTTCAAGGCAGCTAGTTCGCACACCGTGGTAGGTTTAGTCGGTAGTACCCGGGACATTCTATCTTATCCCGGGTGAGCCAGACATAACTTCACCGCTCTCTTTTCTGCGGAGAGGTACACGTCAAGTAATACGCCACATTAAAAAAAATACTATATAATATCTATATTTTTGTTACCCCTTTTTAAGCGTATTGTGAGCACAGAAGACTTATTGATTCGGCATTTATTAAAGTTTATAGTTTGGCGAAGCCATTGCCATCCTAACTTAATGTTGCAAAAAGGTTCTTTCGCATTCTACATCCTACGATAATATTATAAATTGTAAAAATTTGTTATCTCTGAAAGAATTTATATATACATAACTAGCTTTTGACCACGGCTTCGCTCGCGTACATGTAGGTTAGGTTGTGACCCTGATCACCTAGCTGTTTAAAATATACTTTACGACCTATTCTGTTACCTACCAAATACAAATAAAAAAAATCATAAAAATCGGTCTAGCCATTACGGAGGAATGCGACCATAAACACCGTGAAATGAGACTTAGATTTGGCACACAGAAAGGACATTGAATAACTACTCGTAGAATTGCAAACATCATTAAAGTTTATTATAATGATGTCCTCAAAGTGTCTCTTCTTACGACATGGTCGTACATGACCAGTCCTGAATTAATACATAAGAATAATTTTATTCTAGTTTAATTCCTGTGGTTTCATGCCGTCCAATCCACGGGATAAATAAATCCATTCCACGGGACAGATACTAGTATACCTATATATTTTTTTATAAAGACAACGCCCGCACTAGTAATTTTCCATTGTCGTGGGGGACTATACAAACATTCAAACAAAGAACACTGGGTGTTTTCAAAACAACCATTTGTCGATTACACAACATTTTGTCCCGTGTGGGATTTGAACCCACAACGGCGAATTGGCAGCGGCGAGGCGGTCCCATAAACCGCTACGCCATACGTGAAGTAATATGAGTAAGATGAAGGGTTATGTTTTCAGGTACCGATTTATTTAATAAAGGCCGCCTGTTCAACGTTGGATTTAAAGAAGTAGTGAAGCTAAATAAGTTCCACTGCGTGGTGTTTCATGACCTGGATCTTCTGCCGGCGTTCCTGGAGATCAGCTACTCTTGCCCAACACTACCGAGGCACCTGAGCTCCGCCATTGACCACAGATTGGTCAGAAAACTCAAGTAATTGTCGTGAATTAAAACTAATGTATAAAATTGTACTAAGATATATCTGAATAGGCAGTTCAATACCATTTCTCCTCAGTTTGTCAACTGATTATCTTACTATTTTTGGTTGCTATTGACGACCTTCAAGGGAAAAATTAAATTCGAGGCAATAGTTTTTTATAAAGACAGGTAAGGGAAAAACAGATTATGGACGAATTTCGATCACTAGGCAAACATAAATAAATAATAATTCAGTATAATATTCGCTTTTTAAAAAGATTTATAAAATATTCTTTATGAAACATACAGACACAAAATTCTATAAAACATTGTTTTGTGTTTATGTACTCTAAATAGTAGAGCCCGGATTTTTCAAATAACTCCGATGTAGGTACTCTACTCTTTACAGTTTTATAATAAGTACTATGGCGGCCTCGATGGCGTAGTGGTTAGTGTAACTGACTGCCACGCCTGAGGTAGCAGGTTCGATTCCCGCACATTAAACATTTGTGTGCATGGACATGGATGTTTGTCTAGTTCTTGGTGTTTCTGTGTATATTATATATGTCCTTACAAAAAAAATATATAGGTATGTAGCAGCGATAGCTCAGTGGGGAGACCAACAGACTGCAATGCAGAGGGTATCGGGTTCGAACCCACGTCGCGCACCGCTGACTTTCGGAAGTTATATGACTTTTCGAAATTATGTGCGTATTGATTGACAATTATCGCCTGCTTCGTGCCTCGGAGAGCACGTTAAGCCGTCGGTCCCGACTGCCATGAACATCTATGGCAGTCGTTATTGGGGAAGTCGACACAAAAGATCCCACTGGGTCGAAGTGTCGCCGGTCTGTACTGACTGGCCCCCACACAAGATAAGATAAGATATAGGTATGTATGTTTATCCATTGTGTAGTAGGTACCCATAGAACAAGCTCTGCTAAGACTGGGATAGATGGTGTTGTGTGTAAAAAAATCTAAAGACAGATTAGACACTCCTTTATTTTGGTACATTAAGTTTGAACTATTTTTACAGACAGTCCTACCAATATAAGTCATTGTTTGGTGGCGTCGTATCTATGACTATAGAGATGTTCGAGATAGCCAACGGGTACTCCAATATCTACTTCGGATGGGGAGGAGAAGACAACGATTTGTTCTGGAGGTATTATAATATAGAAGCTTTATTCTTATAAGACAGATGATCCTTTTAAAATAACAACATTTGTATATTTTATCAAAACTTTTCTTTAAAAGAAACAACTCCCGCTCTAACAATAAATACTGTTTCGCGAGGGACTTTACAAACACTTAAACAACGGACGTAAAGAACAACCTGATTCGGAACAACCATTTGTGAATCACACAAAATTTTGTCACGCGTGGGAATCGAACCCACAACAACGGCGTGGCGACAGTGGCAAAGCGACCACATACACCACTTTTGTTGATACCACTATATCTTAAAACATTATTATTGCATGAGATAAAACTAGACTGTACTCTCGCGCTGTCTCGTTTTTGCATGAGCAATCTTTTTAAAGATTGACGAATGGCGTTATAGTTAAGGTCACCTCATCATTGCCACTACGCCTAGTGTTATGGGTTCGATAACCAGACAGAGCAAACATTTTTGAGATCCACAGATATACTGAATCTAGATGTTCTTGGTGTCCGTTTGAATATTTGCAAAGTCGCCAGCGACACAGGTATTATTGATAGTACGGAAGATGTCCTAAACAAAAAAATGTGTAACAAAACAAAATTACTTACGCTTGTATGTACTTTTTAACTAACTATGCTTGTGTTAAAAGTAGGCTCACGTGAGTAGTGTTAATGGGGCTTAAACTCACGACTCATCGATCACAAGTGTAAACTATTTTTTTTTGCCTTTTTTATTGACGCCTACTTCTCCCCGCCGCGTCCGACATAACGGAGGGGTTATGTCGGACTCGCCGGGGTAAATGAGAAAGATGGAATAAGAATAATGTACCTCCCGGAATACCGACTAAACCCACCACGGTGTTCCTCGACAAAAACCACTATCGACGGGGCTTGCGCGAATCACTTTCACATGCGGTCGCGACCCCGCCGAGGTTTCGGCCCACCGTATGAAACGGCAGGCCACTACACGATAAGACCTACCCTATGGTCACTTCTCGATAAAACCCTACTGTTCCTTCCCTAGAGGGAAGACGGACTCGAAACAGAGGCGCGTGTGGGAACACGCACGCCGCCTCTCGGACCTGGTGCTGATCGGGTGGCGGGCAGGCCCACAAAGTTCACCAACCCCAGGTCAAACCTCAGGGTTGCTGGAGGTCGTCTCCCGCCCTCCGCTCTGTGGTTGGGGAGAGAGTTTAAGTGATCCCTCTCCCGCTCCGCCGTCTCCTTGATGGAAAAATCACTTCCTCACAGAAGGAGATGACGGCGTTCCATGACCTCTCACTCCGGACCATAGACTGAACTACGGCTGGGAGCGAGAGGGCAACTAATCCGACTGCCGCGATCAATTCACGGCGCTGCGATGCCCAGGCGGGGAAAACCGCCAAAGTGTGCAGCGCCGTGTCCTCAACAACGTCGCGGCAGTCACCGCAGTGGTGACAACCGGGCGTCTCTTGCCGGCGTATACGACACAGGAACTGGCCAAAACAACCGTGGCCAGTCATTACCTTTGTCAGCCGGAAGGTGAGGGCGCCATGCCACCTCTCCTGTCACTCCTCAAACACGGGACTTACCGCCACGATCGTGGTGTGCCCGATTACAAGGTTAACCTTAACTTATTTGTTACTACTGGTATAAAACACTTTAATTATTTTCTTTTTTTTAAAAAGGACAACTACCGTACTAGAGGTAATTCCTGTGTTGCGGGGGACTTTGCAAACATTTAAACAACGGCACAAATAACATCCAGACTCGGTACAACCATTTGTGGGTGACATGAATTTTTGTCCCGTGTGGGGAGGGGATCGAACCCACAACTCTCGGCGGCAGTGGCGAGATGACCACTTAAACACTGCTAGAATGGATAATAATAAGTAAGAAAGAAAGAAGAAAGAAAGAAAAAGCAGTTTATTTTGGCCTCTACACTGGCATAAAACAAAAAACAAAAAAAAAACAAACTAGAAAAATTAGAAATACAAAAATAAAAGCAAAGAAAACATAAGAATACGCAATTTAAGTATCATCATACCGCCCGCGCCGGTGCGAGACCAAAAATGGCACTTATCTCAGCATAATGCTGCATCACCGTGGTAGGTAGGGCAGCGCTGATTTTCAGATAAGTCCAATGAGGCCACGGACAGCTACGCTTGCCAAATAACATAATAAACATAAATTTAATATAAAATAAGGTAAATATATGAATATATATGTCGAAGAATTCCTAGCAGTGTTGTTTTTAAAAGTAGTAACGTCAGCAGCGCTGACGTCACAGTCTTCCTCATACTGGTTATCCATTTGGGGTTGGTTGTCTATGGTAATAGTGAAACTCAAGATAAGTTTTACTAATTTATTTGATTGTACTCAGAGGTCCGAACAGTACGACGACTCGAGCAATACTGACCCATAATTCGTTCCGTCGCCTCTATTTATAACAATCGTGACTCATCTTTATGACATCAACAAGCGCACACGTGCAACCTGTTGTTTACGAGTTTTGCAAAACTCCTTATTTTATTACTTAAATCAAACTAAACGTTTAAAATAACAATAATTACGTAATTTTAACAATTCTTTATAATTAATTAGACAAATAATAAGTATTTGCGCCGATATATACTATAAATGTGAAAATACTAAAATATATTTTAACGATAAAAATTTAAAATATGTGTAATTAAAAATGTGTCTTGTTTATAATAATAATTGGCAGTTTCTGAACGCTCCAGCATTCCACATCATTTATCTATGACGACAAGCGAAGGGTCGCCGTCGATATAAACATTGTGAATCCGTAAATAGGTAGATGTACATAATTCTAAATTGTGAAAAAAGGTGTATATAATGCCAATTAAGTGTGTTTTGGGTGTACTGTGCATGTTATATATACATATCTTGTGAAAACTTTCGAGATGTATTTATTAGTTCAATAATTGTATTGTGTGTTGTGTTATGACCAAGCACCTACGTGAAAAGCTACGCATATTGTACGTTCAATTCGTTTTATCTGAGGGATATATCAGACAGGATATGCTGCTCAGATTAAATCACTGCTTCTTTCTTTATACTTCTTTTCTTTATTGCAACAAAAGTTTTATACATTTACAGTGTCAGCCCTGATTCCCAAACTAGCGTGAGCTGTATGTTGGGAAACAGTCCTTCCCCAAAACAAATTATACAATATTGTTACAATAATAATATATAAGCAAGATACATAGAATAGAGCTGACTCAAAAAAGTAAAACAAAATTAAAAATAAGTAACTTTTTTGTTAGTTTACGTGTGTGCGTGTGTGTGTATGTGTGTGTGTGTGTGTGTGTGTGTGTGTGTGTGCGTGTGTGAGTGAGTGTGTGAGTGTGTTTGTATGTGTGTGTGTGTGCTTATGTTACGATTTGTAATAAGTTTTCCACATCCTTGTAGTCAAAATTCTTAAGCCAAAGTTTAATAATGTTTTTGATTTTGTAATTTGTTAAAGACTTGGTTCTGTGCGTTAGATAAAGTTTATTGTACAGTCTAGGTGCAATATTACTATAGTGTTGTTGGGCAAATTTGCTTTTGACACTTGGGACTGGACATTTGTCTATCCTTTTACCCGAGGGTTGTAGATAAGGTACGGTATTCTTATGGTGCTGGTATACTGCTGGTAATTTGCATGACGCTGGTGAGCTTTTAAGTCTTGTTCTTAAAGTGTAAATTATGTTCCAGACTGCGAGCGGTGGGCTACCCCATCATGAGGTACAATAAGACCATCGGCGTGTTCACTGTGTTGCCACATACTAGAGCTCCTGTCAACAAATACAGGTAATCTATATCTATACTAATATTATAAAGAGGAAAGATTTGATGTTTTTGTTTATTTGTAAGGATTTAACTCAGTAACTGATCAACCGATTTTAAAAATTCTTTCACCATTAGAAAGCTGTATTATCACTAGAGATCGGATAGTCGGATGCATATTTACTTTTGGCTAAAATATTATGGAAGCGACATCTGAGAATTTTTTTTTCAAAAGAATAGCGCTTTCTGTATTGCTTAACTATTCGGATATACTTAATTATCCATGTTCATGCACACAAATGTTTGACTTGCGTGGGAATCGAACCCGCGACCTCAGGCGTGGCAGTCGTTTACACTAACCACTGCGCCATCGAGTCGTCAACATTTGTGTGCATGAACATGGATGTTTGTCTTGGTCTGGGTGTTTCTATGTATAATATGTATGTATTTACAAAAAGAAAGTATATATGTATGTTTATCCATTGTCTAGTACCCATAGTACAAGCTCTGCTTAGTTTGGGCTAGATGGTGTTGTGTGTATGTGGTAAAATATTATTATATTATTATTAAAAAAAACATCATCTTATAATATTATGCATATGCAGCGTATTTCTTATTAATCTGTCAATTCTTAGTATATCAGATATAAATAAAAATGTATTGTTTGTAGCCGTCGGTGTGCCGCTGCGACTCATTAAGTAAATTACTCTCTAAAATCTATCAAATATGAGTAATAACTGTGGTTCAGTTAAATATGCATTGAACATTATACAGTTTGTTCTGTAAAGAATGGATAATCCTGATACACGTCATATTGGAGCCATTGGTGGCCCAAAAAGAAAATTAAAAAAAATGTTTCCTAATTTACTCCTTCACTTATTAAAAGTAATAACCTCGTATTTCAACGACATAAAATAGTGTGCAGTTTGAAATCTGTATAAAATATGTATTTTTGTTTTTTATATATTTGTTGCTAGAAAAGCTAAGGATTGTGAAAACATACATACATACATACATAAATTCACGCCTGTTTCCCAGAGGGGTAGGCAGAGACTACGGATTTCCATTTGCTACGATCCTGACACACTTCTCTGGCTTCATTCACTTTCATAACATTCCTCATACACGCTCGCCGGTTTAAGGTGCTCTTGACCTGGCCTTTATCCAGAACGTCTCCGATCTGATCAAGAAACGTTCGCCTAGGTCTTCCCCTTGCGACTGTTCCATTCACACTAGCCTTATAAACTGTCTTAGTCAGTCTGTTGTCGTCCATTCTTTCTACATGCCCAAACCAACTTAACATACCCTTTTCTATTCTCGTCACTATATCCACTTTTATGCCGCATCTCTTTCTAATCACACTATTCCTTATTCTATCTTTCAGAGTCACACCACATATATTTCTCAGCGCTCTCATTTCTACAGCATTTATTCTGCTCTCATGCTTCTTTTGCCATACCCAACTTTCACTACCATGCATAAGTGTAGGTACTAATAGTCCTCTATGAACAGCTAAACGTGCCTTTTCGGATACATTTCGACTGTTCATAAAAGCGCGTAGAGCGCCATTCACTTTATTGCCAGCAATCGTTCTTCTTTCAATATCTCCTTCATGTGTACCATACCTTGTAAACAAAGTACCTAGATATACAAACTCTTTCACTTGCTCCACTTGTTCTCCATCAATCATAATATTGCACATCGTCATGCACTCCTCCCTTTCAAATACCATTACTTTCGTCTTGCTTACATTCATTTTCATTCCTTTACTCTCACAAGCATCATGCATAATAGTTACCATCGCCTGCAACTGTTCTGCCGATGATGCAAGTATTACTTGGTCGTCGGCATAAAGTAGACATTTGACAAGTAACTCATTCATTCTTAATCCCCATTCACAATCTTTTAAATCTTTCAAACAATTGTCCATGTATAGTTTAAACAGCCAGGGTGACGCTACACATCCTTGTCTAACACCTTTTTCGATGTTAAACCATTCTGTGTAAGTCCCATTTATCCTTACACAAGCTCTGGAATCGTCATAAAGAGATTTCAGAGCTCGTGTGAGGTTACTATTCACTCCATACATGGACAAAACCGACCAAAGTTCATTCCTAACCACTTTATCATAAGCCTTTTCCAGATCCACGAATGCGCAATAGACCTTTTGACCTGTGGCCAAAACTTTCTCGGCTATGCTCCGTAAGAAAAAGACCTGATCCGTACATCCCATACCCTTTCGAAATCCCGTTTGTGCATCCCATATTTTCTCGTCGGTTACTTTCACAATCCTTTCAATTAACAATTTCGCATACAATTTACCGACGACGCTGAGTAAGCTAATGCCTCTATAGCTTTTGCAATCTTGCTGTGAGCCCTTTCCCTTGTATAAAGGTACTATGACGGCCTTGCACCAATCATTAGGTACACGGCCGGTATTCCAGCACAAGTTAAAAAGGCGGCACAACTGATTTACTATGAGACCCTGTCCAGCTGTCAGCATTTCGACTGTAATCCTATCATAACCACCAGCCTTTCCTAATTTCATGCTTTTCAATGCTTTCATTATTTCAATCATTATCATTCATTTCGAAACTTTGCTCTTGCCATTCCTCTCTTTCAAATAAACTTACAAAATATTCCTTCCATCGATTCAGTACGCTCTTTTCTTCATTCAGTAAACTTCCATCCTTGTCTCTGATCGATTTCAGCTCTGTAGTTAGGGTTTTACCTCGAACCGAGCGAATGGATTTCCAGAAAAACTTTGCGTTAGTCCGGAAATCATCAGATAATCTTCTGTCAAACTCGTCTTTCATTTCCTCTTTTTTCCTTTTAATCACATCTTTCACTATCTTCTTCATTCTTATAAACTTCCTCATTCGTTGCTTCTTGTATTCTTTCATTGGCTCTGACAGATAGCCAGTCCAACCATGCGTGCTTCTTCTCACGTACTACCCCTTGCACATCTTTATCCCACCACGCACTCTTAGATTTTATCGATTTCCTCCTCTTGCTCACACCGCACACTTCTGACGCTACAACAACCACTTCGTACTTAAATGACTGCCATAATTCTTCTATATCCTCGATGTCACTAAATCTTTCAAATCTTTCCCTCAATTTATTGTTATACTCGCCTTTCAATACTTCATCTTGCAAATTTTCTACTTTTATTCGTTCTTGGGCACTTGTTCGGGTAGGTATATGGTGTCGCCATCCCTTGAAGAGGCCCCGTATCCGGCTCATAACCAAAAAATGGTCGGTATGGACACCAATACCTCTATATACCCGAGTGTCTAAGACATTCTTTCTCAATCTTTCATCCACTACAACAAAGTCAATCATACTACTTCTCACATTCTTTGCTTCCCTTGTATACTGGTGGATTCTTTTGTGGGCAAACATAGTGTTTGTCACACAAAGACTCCACTCCAAACACAGCTCAAGCAACCTTTTTCCATTCTCATTCACACTTTCGTCTCCATACTTGCCTAAAACCCATTCGTATTCCTCACGCTTTACTCCCACCCAACCATTGAAATCCCCTAACATTATCAACCTCTCGTGTTCCTTGCATTTCCTCAGGACATCTCTTAAACCCTCCCAAAAATCTTCTCTTTCTTCCCGTGCGCTCTGAGACATACCCGTTGCCATGTTTACGGGTGCATAGACCCCCTACCATGAACACACGAGTAATCCCCACTTTCATTCTCATACATAGTAACCTAGCATTCACATATTCAAATTCTTTTACGCACTCATTCATTCTAGCAGACAAAATAACACCAACTCCCTGACAGGCTCTGATATTGGTAGGCACGCTGGACCAATACGCCGTGTAGGGTCCATGCCTAGTGGTGTTACAGCCTTTCCTTTTCGTCTCATTCACACACAGGACATCAATCTTTCTCTCATTCATCATCTGACATACTTCATTCAATTTTCCATCCATCCCTCCTCCGACATTCAATGTAGCAAAACGGCTTTCCGTAGGCCACTTTTCGCCCTCGCGAGAAACGAGATGTGACGGATGGCGGATCGCGTCGCCGCCATGCGGATAATTATTATTAGTAAGATCCATACGCGTTCCCACGATTGATAGGGAAAATACTGTCCACCTCCGCAGAGCTCTTTACAGAGGTAAGGTGGATCCATCCTGTGCCCTGTGACCACCAACACAGGCACCCTCCGTTCAAGACCAGCTTTCCCTCTGGCCACGAATCCATCAGCACGGGTCGGTTAACACCTTGGATCGGGGTTTATTTTCGGGTCTGCTCCCTGAAATTTGGTTTGACTTCGGAGTTTTTCTTCTCCTAGACAGGTTGCAAGCCAATGCTAACGAGGCCCATCTCCCCGGGTATGATTTCGGAGTTTTCCTTCTCCTAGACAGATTGCAAACCAATGCTAACGAGGCCCATCTCCCCGAAATTTCCATTGTGAAAACAGTAACTTTAAATAAATTAGTAGTAGTAAATTTTTTAAATAAATCCAACACAATCAAGCACAGATTAGGGTATTTACACTATAAATACGCATTATGAAAAATCTCACGTGAGAGGTGGGAGAGCATCGAGCGAAATCTCACGATATCTCACCAAGGGGACGAGGTCGAGAAATCGTCAATATTGCCTCACGTAATTAATGGACGCCCCTTAACTCGAAACGTAATGCCGCGTGTACCTGTATCTTCATACATAACTAAATTTAATTACTATTGACATCGGTGAACCACAGACAGCATATCCGCGTTGAATTCCAACGGAATAACTATTAATTAGGTTCGGGTGCCGCAGTGCTTATAGATAACATAATATGTATACCTATAATGTCATATTAACTAACAAGGTACCACTTAAAACAATAATTACAGTCCTTCAATATTTACTATCATGCGTCTAAACTAAGAACGGATAGCCAGAATATTGTTACAAGAAAAATCTTCTTTTATCTATTGCATAAAACATTTATTACTGTAATGTGTTAATGTTACTAAAAATATATGACGCTCATTCAAAATTATCTCCATTAGCTTTCATACAGTATTTTAATCATCATCAGTTAAATAATGACCAGTGCGTCTCTTATAGGTACTTGCAGACTAAGTGATCTTTTAAAATACGCGACATGGTTCTAGGTCCTATATTCATTTACCGTGATAAAATCTTTTGCTTTGATCGTCTTTTTCCTTCACTGCTTTGATCGTCTTTTTCGTACCAATACTACGTGGACGGCCAGATCTTTTTCTGTCACAAACAGAGGAGGTTTCATTGTACCTATCAATAGCCCGGTACACAAACATTCGACTACTACCAAGCGGACGAAGCGTTTCAGAAATTGTATCTGGCTTCATATCTACTTTATGTAATGTTATCACAGCAATTCGGTTCTCTTTATCATCCCATTCCATTTTAATATCACAAAAGTATTTAACACCGATTGGCGCGAAACTGATAAAACGAATGAATATTTATAAATAAGAATGACAGATTCCAAATTCAAATGTAATAAATGTTTATTTTTAATAGTGACAGTATTTATGGCCAGACTAAGTATAACGCTCAGATGTTTTAGGTTTCCCGTAATAGAGGGCAAGCCGTTTACAGGTAAGTTCTAGATGTCGTGTTGCTAATGAGATATATTCATAAGTATGTCTCACAGCATTCCCGAAGGGATATGTCCCCGTCTCCTAGGAGGATCATTTAGAGAAAACCATTTTTTTTAATGAAATTTTTAATTTAGTATACATATATAGATTCACGCCTTTTTCCCAGGGGGGTAGACAGAGACTACGGATTTCCATTTGCTACGATCCTGACACACTTCTCTGGCTTCATTCACTTTCATCGCATTCCTCATACATGCTCGCCGGTTTAAGGTGCTCTTAACCTGGCCTTTGTCCAGAACGTCTCCGATCTGATCAAGAAACGTTCGCCTAGGTCTTTCACTTGCGACTGTTCCATTCAAACTAGCCTTATAAACTTTCTTAGTCAGTCTTTCTCCTCCATTCTTTCTACATGCCCAAACCAGCTTAACATACACTTTTCTATTCACGTCACTATATCCACTTTCATGCCGCATCTCTCTCTAATCACACTACCTATTCCTTATTCTATCTTTCAGAGTCACACCAGTAATTCAATTTATTTTTTAAATTCCATAGTCTAAAATATCTTCGTATGCGATTATGTTTTTGAAATATGGATTCTACATATTTTATATTTGTAGTTTGAACCAAAATGAACTTCCATTTCGGTTAAAACATAAAATATATTTTCAGTTCCTTTGAACTCCCACTTGCTGCGTCATTAGTATCGTAGCTGTCAACCTTATGTATTACCTTATTAACATCAGAGAAGAAAATAAACAGTATTTTGTGTAATCACCATATTAGTTAAGCGAGTGTCGCGGGTGGAGAGGAGCTGTCGCTACGTGCAGTGACCCACCCTCGATTTGCGCCCTCTCGTCCGTTCCCCGCATACCGGTCGGAGCTCGTGCGCCTACTCAAGTAATACCTATTTTGTTTTTCCAGGCATAATCTTCTAGCCAGAGCTGTAGAGCGCTACAAGAAGGACGGCCTATCGAATCTGGAATACGTAGTTATTTCGAATAAATCTCATCATCTGTACACACATTTCCTGGTTGATATTAACCCTCGGAAGCAGAATGTTACGGCACTCACGATTAGGTGGGCAGCAGGTGACGACACATTCTAAATTAATAAAGTATCTTTCAAATGTACTGATTTTGTATTAATTGTTTTTAAATAATAGAGCGTTCGTCCTTTTATAGTTACTACTAGTAAGTGCCTTATTGTGCCTATGCTTATTTGCCTGTGCCGCGAGGGACTTTACAAACATTCAAACAACGGATACAAAGTACACCCAGACTCGGAAAACTATTTGTGAATCATACAAATTTTGTCCCGTATCGAACCTACAACAATCGGCGCAGTAGCAGCGGCGAGGCGACCTCTTAATCCAACGGTGAAGTCAAATATCAATTTGAAAGAAAAAAATCTGGAGATACTTTGATGTTAAGAGTGCCGGTACTCGAGCCCGACTGGGACCAAATAGTACCGGCACTCTTAACATCAAAGTCTCTAATCTGGAGAGACTTTGATGTTAAGAGTGCCGGTACTATTTGGTTCCAGTCGGGTTTGAGAGTTAGAAATACTGGAACCAATTATTTCCAGGTGTCTTCTAGCTGGTAATACCCTTAAACCGAAAACCTTTCTCACTGCAAAGACACAACACCAGGTTGTTTAGCTGCGATCTTCTGTAGAGCGGCCGTCCATTTCAGACAAACGACTTCGGTTTAAACTAGATACCAGGTTTAAATAGAGATTCTGTTTGACTATGTTGAGAAATCTGCAGCCGTTCAAGGCATGTCCAATTTATATATGTATTCATAGTGATGAATAGTTAATGGAGCAAAAGTAGAAACTAAGAGTTACTCCAATTTCTTGAAATTGGTTCAGCAGTTTAGCTCTAAATACAAAATAAACAGGGTTGCTTTATAAACTAAGAATGCTCAACATTAACGTATTTTTATACGTCATATCGTTTACATACAAAATATATCAGGTATTTATAAATTATAATTGCACAAGCACCAGTACGATGTTAGCATTACTTCTAGAAATCGTAAAATCACAATAGTAAATATGCAATTTTACTTATCACGCAATTATGTGTATCACTATTGCAGAATTATAGCCACTTCACCTTCCTGCCAGGGCTGTGCAATAATAAAACAGCATTTTATCATACAATTGACGTTATCTTTAGACAATATCAAGAGCTATTGGTGATCAGGATATCTAATTTCTCCAATTACTTGCAGTATTTAGCCTCTTATCTTAAGTGGCACTTGAAAATCCAGTATTGATAAAACAGTATATAAAACAAATCAATTGTCTTAGTGTTATCATTTTCTCAAGTCTGTACGTATCTACTTCTTGCCTTTCTATTCAAGCCTTAAACTTTGTTGCAAAGCCATGGGGTTCAGTGATAAAGTGGTCATAATTACTGGTGCTAGTGCAGGCATTGGTGCCGCTATAGCAGTCAAATTCGCCAAGGAACGAGCCAAAGTCGTCCTAGTAGCAAGAAACAAGAAGAGGCTAAACGAAGTCGCAGCTCTATGCCAAGAACATGGTGTCAGTCCTTTAATCATCATCGCTGATGTATCCAAAGACAATGATATTAATAAAATTATTAACACGACCATCACTACGTATGATAAGATTGATATTTTGATCAACAATGCTGGCATTGTAGACATTGCTGCGATTTACGAAGAAAGAGCTATGCAAGTGTACGATCGAATTATAGCAACCAATCTCCGGTCAGCTGTGTATCTAACCAGCTTGGCTGTAAAATACCTGACCGAATCCAAAGGTAATATTATCAATATATCCAGCATTGCAGCCGTGGACCCTATATCTGAAGGTAACTTTGCTTACTGCGTTTCTAAAGCAGGCATGGATCATTTTACCAGGTCTATAGCTTTAGACCTGGCTCCAAGAGGTATTAGGGTTAACACTGTTAACCCGGGCCCCGTAGCTACTGATATTATACAAAATCTGGCGCTCGATAAAGGTAAAGGGGACGAATTTTGGAAGAAATGGGAGGAATATACAGCTCTTGAAAGGGTCTCGCAGCCTGAAGAGATTGCCGATTTGGTGCTGTTCTTGGCTAGTGATAAGGCTGCGGCTATTACTGGTTCCTCATATATAACTGATAACGGGACCCTGCTGAAGAGGAATGTTAAACTGCTAGAAGATTAATTTGTTTGTATTTCTGGTTCATTATATGTTGTTGATTAAATGGTTTGTGTTATTTTTCTCCTTTGCGTACTAAAATGTACTAACGTAGGTTTTATCTTATTTCCTAAACAAATAATATTGATTTGATTAAGTATACTTACCTCAAATCAAACTAAGTGCATGAACAAGTTAATACGGGTATATTAATTTATATAGTTTAATTTTACTTCTTGCGCTGTAGTAATGTAAGTACCTATGTGCTGTGAACAAGATGTCGGGTTCAGTTCGTGCGAACTGTTATTGGGTTTATCTATTGAGAAAGTCTTAGTAGTAGCCGGCCTGGAAGGCGGTAAAAGACTCACACAATATTACGTGCGACCTACAACCATATCATTTGTGCTGATATCAGTAGGTATGTAAGCACTTTGTCGCTCGAAACACAGGTCTAACCTTACTAGGTTAGACTTGTGTTTCGGGAAAATATATAATTATATTATATAATTATACTAAAATATATAAAATATTATAATTACAAAAAATAGCTACATGCCCGTGTAATGTATTTCGAACACAGATTTCTACTTACGCCTTCAGAAATAAAAGCGTGAGAGTATATAAGTATTTTACGAAAATAATATATAACTCAATCATAACTAAATTAATACTCACCGCATGAAGTTAATAAAAATGTGGTTTAACTTTTATTGTATTGAAAATTGTAGCCAAATGTCATTATTTTATACTATTAGCTTTTACCTGCGGCTTTGTTAGGAAACAGTATTTTTTCCCAGGATGAAAGGTACCTTATGTCATTTTCTGTATTTCATGATGATCGGTCGAATAGTTAAGGTGTGAGAGCGAAACAAAATACTTACATTCGCATTTATAATATGACAAAGAGCGTTCTGCTTAACCCATCAGGGATGTGAAGGTACCTGTGTAATTTTCAGTAATATTTTGTGCCAATAATTTGTTAAATAAACAAACCGTGCATTTAAAAATAAACGTGTATTACTTAGAACAAAATAAAACAAAATGCTAAAGCTTTAAACCGCTAATCCTTCGTCGGACAGGAAACAAAATGGCGTCTATATTTCGGAGCTCGCAGTAGTTTTGTACGGGCATTTGGTGGATTTTTCATTTTACGGGCGTTTTCCCAACGTTTTTAGCAAAAAAGAACAATGGTTGCAGCTGTATGTAGGAGGCCGTTGAGCCTTTGCCCATATTTCATTGAAATAGCTACCAACAGCGTTCACTCGAAATATTCTTTGAAATATTGAATGCTGCGGCTGTGATATGAGTACAATATAATCTGTGGTCCATTGTACGCTTGTTGACTTTGCTTCGTGTGATACATACCGCAAATCCGCGCCATTCATTGCACGCTATTTTATGTTTCATGAACGGATATTAAATGAATCGTAATTTATATAATTCATAGATTTTCACGCTTGGATTATATCCTCAAAGGACTAATGGGCTAAAGGGTTTTAAGTTATACGTTTATTCTAGCACACTGAAGGCATTTTCGTGTGGTTTAGTGAGCTTATCTATGATATGTACGTGAAACCTATTCCAATATAATAAAGCTGAAGAGATTGTTTGGTTTTGTTATAACGCGGTCATCTCTGGCACTACCAGTGGGAGCAAAAAACTTTTTGTATTTGATAGGCCAATGCCTGAGGAAGGTTATATGCTATATATTATTACGAGGTTCGTAGCGTAATATTATAAGCTTATAACCTAAGCGAGGACGCGAAGTAGGGATTCATGAAACTGCAGGGGATAGCTATTTAAAGAAAAATACTGCTAGGGGGTTTGCTCTTCATCTTAGTACTTACTAAAAACACATTTATAGAACTTATGCTACTCGTCACCAGCTGTGTTTGAAGAGTGATGTAATATGAGCAATGAGCGTAGGGTCTATCATATTGCTATTTACAAGGCATAACTCCAGAACTGGTACTGAGAATTTTTTGACCGTAAACCTAATAAGCCTTCGACAGACCAGGACATAACCGAATTAAACTCGCATTTCCACGTTCGACAGCAATCTGAAATGTTATGCCACTTGGCTTCTTAAGCACTAAATGTCGAAGACTTTGACTAACAAAAGGTAATCAAAAATATTTATTATGGTTAAAAATGTAGGCTAGATATAAGGGCAGAATATATGATTATATCATTATACATACTCAGTTGAACACAAGATTGGACAAAATCGGTTAAAGCTAACAATAGCAGATTTGGAGACCTGAAAGCTTTGTCTCGTGGGAAATTAGCCAAAGTAAATTAACTTTGCTAGCAATGTAACTGAAAATATTCTATATATTCCACAGTCATTATTTTATAAAAGCTTAGCTTAGTGTGTTAAGAAAACTATAGAATGCTCACACTTAAGTATAACCTGTGAGTCGCTTAGCGTAGCTATGTCATACATACATAGTTTCATACCTATGTCGGCGAAAGAAGTTGACATAGGTTTATTTAACCTGCTTTCATGACCAATGATTTGAGGTCCCATAAATGAAATGAAAATGAAATGAAAATTTATTTATTACCAAAGAAAACAACATCTTTTGTTTGTATCCAGTGGCCCCACACTAGGCAAGCCTGACCTGTGGGTGCCTACTACGTTTACCAAAACGCTTATAATGTAAGCTCGATCGACATCATGAATCTTAAATTAATTATTATTATATATACGTATTTATTTGTATGATATTTGTGTTATAAATGTATATATATTTAAATATATATGATATATTTTTTAATTATTTTTTATTAATAAATTATTAAACCAGGTCCATTGCCACTTGTTACTAAGAATTTCAAGGACACTCGAATAACACTTGGCTGAATCCAAAACCATCATGTACCAACAGTTGCATTGAATACTGTTGTGTCAACTACATTTCCAGTGCTCCAGTGGCAGTGAAAGCAAACATTGTAATTGTAAATTGTAAACATTGTAATTATAAACATTTAATATGTCTAAGACATACTGTAGACGCTCCTGTATCCGGCGTAGGTAGAGGTGTGTTAGCAATCGTAGGTAGAATATAATTATTATATAGAAATATTTACATAATATTGTCTTCTGTTTACGCGAATGTTATTCATTGAAATTAAACTACTATATACGGATTTTATCGCGTTGTTTATTTATCACTGTATTACAAAATTTTGAAAATATTACTCTACTACTACTATTGATTTTATTTGACTAATTTATAAGCTAATAAAATTATTTAAACTATTAAATCTATTTATTTTTGGTTTACACTTTCCCCGACGTTTCGGGTGCTTTTCAGCAGCCATGGTCACGGGTCAGTCTCCCCGTGACCATGGCTGCTGAAAAGCACCCGAAACGTCGGGGAAAGTGTAAACCAAAAATAAATAGATTTAATAGTTTAAATAATTTTATTAGCTTATAAATTAGTCAAATAAAATCAATAGTAGTAGTAGAGTAATATTTTCAAAATTTTGTAATACAGTGATAAATAAACAACGCGATAAAATCCGTATATAGTAGTTTAATTTCAATAGAAATATTTAGTTAAATGTAGCGATGTAGAAGCATTATTTGAATATGTTTAATTGTATCCGTTATTTTCTGTTGGCAACACTGATTTTTCTCGACTGCCCCACTATGCTTGATAGTATAAAACTAACGCGCGGAACTATAACGGGCAGTCGTGCGTTGTGTGGCGATCGGATAAGTTTGTGAAGTAAAAGTATATTAAGTGGCGGATATTGCATTGAATTAAATCAGGTATGCATATTATGTAATTATGTAAACTATTAATATAAAATATAATTATGTTACAATAATATTAAAGGAAATAAATACTTGAGAACTGATTCTGGAGTTTCCTTACAGGTGTAAGTATTATATCCGTGTTTCTTCCTATAAGTCCCCGTCCCAGCTATTAATCCCATGTAATAGGAGAGATTATAGATACAAACTCTATTTATTTCCCTTTACTGTATAAGAGACAATGATCCAAGATCCGTCCGCGAGTGATATTTTATTTATTTTATTTTATTAATGAAAAACTTACAGCTAATTTAACATAACAGTGATCATTCTAGTATCCAGATAGCCAATTACAAGTTTTCACTTCTAGGTGACATACTAAAAGAAGATATATAGTATATGTGCCCTATATGTATTACAATAGTCTAAAGCTATCTCAGAACATTTTTGTCTATATCTTAATGTGTAAAGATGGTTGAGCATATGGAAAGAATGGTCGTCAAAATACTATCTAAGAAATTATTTGTATGAGGCCAAAGGGACAGCCGAAAGGGAAAAGTATTGACAAACCGTCTTAAAGCACATTGGGGAGATTCTAAAGAAAGGTAGGCAGTGGCGTAGCGTAGTGAGGGCGGCAGAGGCGGCACGCCCCGGGCGGCACTTGTAGGGGGCGGCAAAATTTCATAATAATAATAAGCCTCTCTGGGACAGTCGTTATCTCATCATGAGACTAACTCGATATCGGAGGGCACAGTACACTAGCTTTAAAACTATCACCTTCGCCTTGTGATATAAACAAAAAATGTATCACCAGGTTGAATAAAATCATACAAACCGCAGGGCAGCTTGTCGCGAGCTGAATGTGAGTGGCGACACTGTGGTCTGAATGCCTCAGAGAGGCGATTAGGGCTTGCCGTTACTGGTTGGCTGGGGTGGAACTTCAAGAGCGCCCGTAGAACTCTCAACTCTGGCTTGCCTTGGTCGGTCGGTCAGAGGGGGGCCGCTAGAACTATATGCTTGGGGGAGGAAGTGTTATTTTCAAGAGCATAGCTACGGGGAAACCCGCTCCGGGTCTCCGTTGTCACGAAGCCCGTGATGGTGAAACCGGCGCCGCACTGCTCGACACCCCTAGCCACTCGCACCGGTGTTGCCCTCTGCTGCTGGCTTGTATGCCTATAGTGGCTTATCAGGGGGCCCATCTAGTGAGTTGGCGAGTCACCGTCTGCCCATTGCATTGATGCTATTAGAGTATTCAGGGCAGACGCCGTTTTTCATCCATAGTTAGCAATATACCGGTCCACCAAACACCCATACCTATAGCCCATATATTAGAATCTATACGTAGCAATAGTCCTACGCCTGCTGCGGCTAGTGCCGTTGTAGGTGTTCCATCACATCTTTGATTAAAACTCTCGAAGGGCCTCTTCACGTTGGACCCATGTCTCCGTGTAAGCCTCCCAAAGGGCCAGGTATTTTCTAATATAATATGTTAGAAAGTACCTGTGATAAGAGAAACATAATCATAATACCTTGAAAATATTGCTAACACCCACGCTACGTCACTGAAGGCAGGTTCAGGTTACTTCGATGCGTCTGATTTAACTGGGAATCATGGGCTCCGGGTCTCCGTTGTCACGAGACATATAGATACGAGATGGTGAAAATGGCGCCGCACCGCTCAACACCCCTAGACATCCCTAGTCACTCGCACCGCTGTTGCCTTCTGCTGCTGGCTTGTATGCCTATGGTGGCTATTCAGGAGGCCCACTCACTAGGAGTAGGCGAGTCACCGTCTGCCCATTGCATTGATGCTATTAGAGTATTCAGAGCAGACGCCGTTTTTCATCCATAGTTACAAATATACATATTACAAATATATATTAGAATCTATACGCAGCAATAGTCTAACGCCTGCTGCGGCTAGTACAGGGGGAGGATTCCATCCCACCTTTGATTAAAACTATCGAAGGGGCACTTCACGTTGGACCCATGTCTCCGTGTAAGCCTCCCAAAGAGCCAGGTATATTTTTAATATAATACGTTAGAAAATACCTGTAATAAGAGAAACATAATAATAAAAAAAAGAAACAAGTATCTGGGTATGTCGCAGGCATTAATAATAATAATAAAGCATTAAATATCTCAGAGGCTGGAATGAAACAAACGATGTGGGAGCATTTTTTGGCCACCTTAAGAAAGTACTGAGAAGTCTTTTAACAGGCGGCAATTAGTGATGTGAACCGGTTTTGTAAAAACCTAGACGAACACTTTTATCGAACATTCGATATGTAGCCGAATACGCTCGTCACTAATGTTGTCTATGGTAGGGGTAATCACCGAACGTCCCGTTGTGACACATGACTAACTTCACGGTACTAAAATATTTCAGTTTAGTTCGTTTGTTGCTTAGATTTGTCTCATCACATTTTTTGCAAAAGATACCTAAAGTAAAATCAAAATTAATCACCAGAAATTAATTTGAGAAAATTGATAATGTTAGTGCAAAGTGTAAGCTATGTGGTAAGATAATAAAAGTTGGAGGAGCACAGGTACTTCAAATATGCTGACTCACATTAAACGAAGCCATCCTCAGGCTACAGTGGAGGTGGATCGAGGTGAACAGAGCGAGCAGTTACGTCATCCTCAAGAAACATTTGCTGACACAGCAGTGCAGAAACCGCAACCCAAATCCATATTTCAGTCTACACTGAAAATGAACGCAGTCAGTAACAAAAAGAAAATCGATAAATATTTGACCATGATAATCGCCATAGACTTTCAACCGTATTCTATAGTTGAAGATATATATTTAGGAATTTGATTAGGAAATCAGTAGATGTTTTGAATCCAGGTTATGAACTACTAAGTCGACAAAAAATTAGGTATGATCTAATGCCAGAATTTTACCAGAGTGTAAAAATAAAGCTTGATAGTATACTCGAAAATATCATGCATGTTGCTATAACTGCAGATTTGTGGTCAAATCAAAACATGGATTGTTTTCTTACTGTAACAATACATTTTTCAACCTAGGCAGCTTTAAAAGCTATGTCTTAACCACATGTGATGTTTCTGTTGCAAAACAGCTGAAAATCTAGCGAAATTATGAGAAATTTACTAATTGAATGGAAAATATTAGGAAAAATTTCTGCTATTGTGACTGACAATAGCAGCAACATGATAATAATGTGCGACTTGCTGGGAATTCAGCACATGCCGTGTTTCGCCTACACGCTTAATTTAACTGTAGACGATTCTCTGAAGCTTCCTTTGGTGGATGCCATAACTAATAAATGTAAAGGTATTGTGAAATTACAAGCCGTTAAATTAGCTCAGAAGGAAAGAAACCCTGATTCTACACCATTGAAAACACGATGGAACAGCACGTTCTACATGATAAAGAGATTACTACAGTTAGCTGACGTTCTAGCATTAGTCTGTAGGAAATTAGTTCAGGCGCCTGACTACTTAATTGCCTCCGAAGAAGCTGGTTTGGAAATTATCAAAATTTTGGAAATATTTGAGGAGGCTACAAAACTTGTTAGCGCTAATCAGTATCTGAGTAGTTCATTAGTCATTCCTATAATATGTGAATTATTTAAAAAGCTAAATGCTATCGAAATTTCTCTGACAACAGATATAGGCAAGACATTTCACTCTTCAGTGAGGCAAAATATGAGTAGTAGACTTCTCCCATATGACATAAGAACTGTGTCCCAAATATCTAAATACTTACATCCGTTATTAAAAACTGGATTTTGTCACCCGGAAAACATGCTGTCTGCAAAAGAGCTAGTAAGAAAAGAATTGGCCCTTAATATTTAAGAGTCTGACATGCCTGTGCCGTCGACTTCAGAGAAAGGAACTCTGACGTCGGCTGATGGAATAATTGAAGGAGAAAAATCGGGATTGCTAGATTTTTTAAAAGAAAGAAGGCCCTTTTCAATTTCCACTGCTTCTACAATTAGTATATTACGTATGTATACGGAGACAAATCCACAGAGGGAAAAAGCAAAGATCACAAGAGAAGTTAGAAGTGCAGGCGCTTTTTGGTCTAGCAACAAACATTTAACACCTTTAGATACAATAGCGCTAAAGTATTTGGCTATACCGGCGACTTCAGTACCTTCGGAGAGAATGTTTTCCAAATCTGGATATGTTATGTATGTCAAATAGAAGAAGCAGGCTACAAGCAGATGCTGTGGACCAAATTTGTTTTGTGAATCAAAATAATGATTTGTTAGCAACAGATGCAAAATAAAAATATAATTTCTTTATTGTGACCCTTACATGATTATTTTCTTATGTGCAATTAATGCGATGTAACTATATTAGGTAAATTAAACACTAACCTTTTGATTAGATGTCATATTTGTGTATTTTTAAAAAAACCTTGTGATGAAGATGTACCTTAAAAATACCGGTTCATTTTGAACTAATCGGTATACACCGGTACTGAAAATCGTAATCGGTTCACATCACTAACAGCAATTAGGCCTGTAACGGTTGGGTCATGCCAGTCCTTGCTTACTCCTTCGGCATAATCAGATGGATGCAATCAGAACTGGATGCCCTGGACAGAACAGTTCGGTCACTGCTAACCGCTCACAGAATGCACCAATCACGTTCATATGCAATGAGGTTGTACATCGCGCAGAAATGTGGGTTCGTGGCTTTTTATGTGCCAAGACCTTCCATAACCGTGAAATGTGTAATCTCCGAGAATATTTTCTCCACAATAACGTGGATGTTTATCGTGTTGTGGTGGCAGTGGATACTGGCCTCACACCGCTCGCTCTGGCTAAAGAGACTGGCGCAAACCGGTGGTGCTTACATCTGAGGATCGCAAGGTTGTATGGAAGAGCAAGGAGCTGCATGGACGGTTTGATAAGGCCTTATACGGGCCCGACGTAGATTTAAAATCTGTGGATGTATCCTGGTTACGATTCGGTGACCAGTTTGCAGAAACCGAAGATTTTTCTGTGCAATTATGGACGAAGTAGTGATCACGGCACTGTTGACATATGTCGGGCGTGTCACCAGTTCGGAGAATCTCTCAGGCATATTATCTCTGGTTGTTCTCATCTTGCTAATGGCGAGTACTTGAAATTAAACACTTTACACAAAGTGTTTAATTTCAATGTATAACATTCGCGTAAACATAAGACAATATTTGGCGAGTACTTGCATAGGCACAACCAAGTGGCCAGGATTATACATCAACAACTTGCTTTAAAATACGATCTCGTAGACTTAGAAGTACCGTACGACAGGTATGTGAACAGGGTCGGTTTTTAAAAATGGTCATGTAATGTTGTGCTGGGATCGGTCCATTATTACCGAAGGACCAATAAACCTGATATTGTGGTGATGGACCAATTAGAGCGCCGTGCAATGATCATCGATATTACCATTGCTCATGACGGAAATTTCGTGAAAGCCGAAAAAGATAAACAAGTTAAATATCTGGATCTGGCGCACGAGATTGTCGACATGTGGGATATGGTTTCGACGATCATTGTACTGATAGTCGTATTAGTCCATGGACTGATGGCCAAGAGTCTCGATCACTATCTGAAGAAGCTCGCGTTAGATGGCTGGATTAAATCTCTGATGAAGAAGGCCGTATTGATTGACACGGCACGCATCGTGAGGGGGTTCCCCTCACTGGAGCCCTAACCAGTTCCCGATGCCGGTGTGTCTTCATAGTTTTTATATTTAAAATGTGTTTTTTTAGGCTTCCGTATCTCAAAAGGAAAAAACGGAACACTTATAGGATCACTTTGTTGTCCGTCTGTCTGTCTGTCAAGACCCTTTATCTTTATCGCGTGGAGGTATTGAGTTGAAATTAAAACGATATACTCAGGTCTAGAGTCTCTTGAAGCTGTGAAAAATCAAACTTCTAAGCTAACGTAAAAAAAAGATACGATCGTTTATGCCGTAAAAACCTATATTTCGACACTCCCAAGGGAAATCAAAATTTATAATAGGTTATAATCAGGGTATATTCATAGTACTATGAAATTTGGCAAGTAATACTGTCTTATACTATAAGTATAGGGAAAATTTGAAAACTATACGTTTGTAATTAAATCATAATAAAACAGGGTCTTTATGCAAGGAACGGCGATCCAAATTTTGAATTGAGTTAACCGTGTCATGTGGGTATCGTATGAAAGGGCTTCATTGGCACAAGCTTAAACAGGTTTTTAATTATTTTTATGATGTATAGTTTTCTATTTATGACGGAGAATGAAAAAAAACCTTTTCCCTTTTTGTAAGTATAGGTAGGTACCTAATAATACCTACAAATTTGTACGGAACTCCCGGTGGGCGAGTCCGACTCGCACATGTCCGGTTTTTCTTTTACTTTTTATATGTCCCACTGCTTTATAAGCCTCTCTCTTGGAATTCCAAATTACTCTGTTGGCGGATTTTCTGCTAGTCTCTTAATATGTATGTATTCGGCGTCCATATGAAGATAACAATATCTATGTTATATAATATCAATGTTATATAATATCATTGCCTTTTTAAGGTTACTTCGTTGTTTGTTTACTTGTCCATCAAATCAGTTGTATTTAAAGACAGGTCGAAATAGAGCTTCAATTATGATCAAATTCTGTTGTTAGCAATTCTGCGAAAATTTGGTATACTATCCCGATAGTTCTATGATTTCTATTGTAATTGCTATCTGCGATGTTTCGTCAAAATTGTTTATAATTACTAAAGGTATCTAAGTTATTATTTAGAAAAGGGATTAAATGTAATGACCATCTAAAATATTAATTGCACATCATAATATGCTTACCAAAATATGTCATGGCCACGGTTCCTTTGGCCAGTTCCTATGTCGCATAGGCCGGCAGGAGACGCCCGGATGTCATCACTGCGGCGACTGCCGCGATGTTGTTGTGGACACGGCGCTGCACACTTTGGCGGAATGCCCCGCCTGGGCATCGCAGCGCCGTGAGTTGATCGCAGCAGTCGGACTGGTTGCCCTCTCGCTCCCGGCCGTGGTTCAGTCCATGGTCCGGAGTGAGAGATCGTGGAACGCCGTCGCCTCATTCTGTGAGGAAGAGATTTCCATCAAGGAGGCGGCGGAGCGGGAGAGTGAGCGCTTAAATCCTCTCCCCAACTGCAAAACCGGGCGCCGGAGGGCGCGAGATGACCTCCAGCCACCCTGAGGTTTGACCTGGGGGTGGTGGGCTGTGTGGGCCTGCTCGCCACCCTATCAGCACCAGGTCCGAGAGGCGGCGTGCGTGATCTCACGTGCGCCTGTGTGCCGTGTCTTCGTCCCCCCCAGGGGGACGGTGGAGGAAGTATTTTTCTGTAGTGGCCTGCCGTTTCACACGGCGGGCCGAAACCACGGCGAGGTCGCGATTGCATGTGAAAGCGATTCGCGCGGCCTCGCCGTATATGGTTATGCCGAGGAACACCGTGGTAGGTTTAGTCGGTATTACCGGGGTATCTTTTGCCCGGTGAGCCTGACATAACCTCTCTGTTGCCCCGCGGAGAGGTATGCGTAAAAGCATTCACCCAAAAAAATTTTTGGTTTCTTCTTAAACCCACCCATAAATAGGACCCCACAAAGCCATCTACTTAGTTTGATCTCTTTAAAATATTTTAGTAAGCTTATTTTGCTGTGCAGTTAGTATTATTGGTGGAACAGAGGCAAAAAATTTAGGATCAGTTAAATACTACCCTTTGGAAAAATGTTACTGTTTTGAAATTAATAATGTTATTGAGGTATCAAGAACGCAGGGATAGTCAGGATATCGGGATGAGCAGTAAAACACCTTCGCACTGTTAGACGTATATTTCGACTGATTCACAAATAATCGTTAGTCCACTTTATGGATTTGTTGTATACCCACATAAATATTGATATTATTTATTATTGAACTACCGACGCAATACACATACATTACACCTCACCACTTAATCTACTAATTAGGTACATTGATAATGAATGGTGATACAAACAAAATACATATAATTACAACATAGCCATAACTAAAATAACAACAATGTGAATGACATAATATAATAACTTCCTTTAACATATATTTAGCTAGTTACTCTGGTTGGAATCTAACAACGGGTTTACGAGTACGTCTGGGACGACTCGCCGGTGGTGGTGACGGAGTTTTGAGCTTTGGAATTACTTGTTTATCACTTGCCCCATCTACTCTCCCCGTCATACCCTCGCTCAGCAGCTCCGCACTATCTACTTCCCCCGTCGCGTTCGATACTGGAACGGCCTCCTCAGCCGTCGAAACCTGTGCTGGATTATGTGGCAAAGTATCCGAGATAGTACTATCAGAACCCATGAAATCGGACAATCGGGATCTGCGTTTTATATGATCTATATGCTTCCTAGATAGTCGACCGTCTCCGTTATCTATTAAATATTCTCACGTGCCTGCCCGCGCTTCGATTACGCCTTTTAGCCATTTATCCCCTTTTGTACCGTTCCTAGTCCACACTGTATCTTGGGGAGCTAACTCGCGTAAGACACCACCCGAATTTCGCACCTGTCGTTCTTGTGCTGCCCGCACCCTATCCACTAAGGTGCGGTCCGCACGTAATAGATCTAAGCGACTCCGCAATGAACGCCGCTGTAATAACATTGCGGGCGACTCGCCCGTTGTACTTTGAGCTGAGTTTCTGTAACTTAGCAAAAACGTTTGTAAGGCTATATCTATATCTTTGTTTTCTCTATACGCTTTTTTTATAACGGATTTGCATAATTTCACGGCATTTTCTGCGGCCCCATTTGATGATGGGTGGTACGTCGGCGAAAAACATTGGCGTATACCATTATTTTTTAAAAATTCACTAAATTCTCCGCTTGTAAACGGGGGTCCCTGATCTGATACTAATTCTAACGGTAGACCAAAACGAGCAAAAGTGTCACGGAGAACCTTTATTACCTGCCTCGCGTTAGTTCTCGGCATTTCCCAAATTTCTAACCACTTTGAACTTGAATCAATCAAAACCATGTACGTATTGCCATGAAAGGGTCCTAAGAAATCTATGTGTACTCTGCTCCACGGTTGAGTTGAGAAAGGCCACGGTTGCGGAGGTGCTCGTGGTGGTGCCGTGCCCTCCACCGCACACGTCTCACAGCTTTGACATAACATTTCTACGTCACTATCTATGTTCGGCCACCACACATAACTCCGAGCCAGCGCTTTAGTTTTGACTATGCCCATGTGGCTAATATGTAATTGTTTTAGTATCTGTCTTCGCAATGTCTGCGGTATCACTATCCGATAACCCCACATTATACACCCACAATCTACGTACAGCTCGTTTCGCCTTACAAAATATGATTTAATTTGTTCATCCGGACAAGTTAACGGCCAACCTGATTGTATATATAAGAGAATTCTACTCAACACCTTATCTTTCTCTGTTTGTTTCCTAACCTCACTATTAGTCACAGGTAGAAAATTTTCTACAAAATTTAAATACGTGATTTCAGTATTCCCGTTTGCTTGTATACCTTGTGGTAGCCTTGATAAAGCATCCGCACAATTTTTCTTTGATGGCACATATTCAATTTCGTAATTGTAACCTGACAATAATATTGCCCACCTTTGCAACCTGGAGGCTGCCATAATGGGTATCCCTACCTTATTACCGAAAATATGTGTCAACGGCCGATGATCTGTCCTAAGTAAAAACCTCCTCCCATACAGGTATTGGTGGTATTTTCTTATACCAAAAACTATAGCTAGTGCTTCCCTATCAATCTGCGAGTAAGCGCGCTCTGCCGTGTTGAGAGAACGCGACGCATATGCTATCGGGCGCTCGCCTGCGGTGGTCACATGAGATATCACCGCGCCGATACCGACGCTGCTCGCATCGGCCGTCAGCACTAACGGTAAATCAGGTGAATAATGTATCAACACTTCACTTGAAACTAACAGCTGTTTTACGCGCCTAAATGCCGCTTCGCACTCCCTACACCAGTCAAAATGTACATCCGCCCTAAGCAGCCTATATAGAGGTGCTAGAAGCGTACTTACGTTCTTTATAAACTTGGCATAGTACATGGTCATACCTATAAATGCCCTCAACTCTGATATGTTTGAGGGAGCCGGTGTACCAATTATATCTTTAACCTTATCGGGACATGTTTGTATGCCATCTTTACTAATCACGTAACCCAGATATGTTATTTTCTTGGCAAAGAAACTACACTTCTCTTTTTTTACTTTTAAGCCATAAGACTGTAGACGATCAAACACCTTGTACAAATTCTTAATGTGATTCTTGGTTGTTGATCCTGTTACAACAATATCGTCCAAGAATACTCCCACATTAGGCAAATCCGCAAACAACTGTTCTAGACGTCTCTGAAAAATACCGGGACTAGATGATAAACCGTATACTAATCTATTAAACATGAACATACCCTTGTGTGTGTTAATTACTGTATATTTCTTCGATTCATCTAATTCAAATTGTGCGTAAGCCTGCGATAAGTCTATTTTACTGAACCGGTCGCCTCCATGTAGCCTAGCTAACAGATCTTCTACTCGCGGTAAAGGATAACGGTCGACTTCTAAAACTTTATTCAAGGTTATCTTGTAATCTGCACAGATTCTAATAGTACCATCTTTTTTTACCACGGGCACGATAGGCGTGGCCCAATCCGAGCGTTCCACCGGCGTAAGGATACCGTCCCGCACGAGCTGCTCCAGCGCACGCTCCACCGGCGCACGCAGCGCGTACGCCAGCGGGCGCGCGCGCATGAACACGGGCCGCGCCCCGGGCTTCACGTGTATGCTCACCGCACCACCGGTGAATCGTCCCAGACCGTCTTCGAACACCTTACAGTATCTGGAACTGAAATCGCCCATATTAAATTCCTCGTTACTCATTACCCTGTTAACTGGCACTATATTGCCATTGAGATCCGAATATAACTGTATTTTTAATTCGGCCATCCATTGTCGACCCACTAATAAAGTTTTACCATTCTGAATTATGTATAAATCTAATACCTTACAGATATTTTTAAATCTAACCTCTGGCCTAATAACCCCAATAGGATTTACGGTTTCTCCTGTATAATACCTTAAAATTAAATTACATGATTCTATCGGTAAATCATTAAACAACCGTTTGTATGTTCTGTAATCAATACAAGATACGGCGCTCCTCGTATCACACTCCATACTAATATCTTTACCGTGTATTATTAATTTTACATAAATTGGCGGGCATTCCGCTATTGATAAATTATTTATCTCAACAGTGATTACCTCGTCACTTCCTTCACTCTCCGATGTGCTAGATGCTGGTCGAAGCCCTGCCAAATGATGCTGACCCACTACCAATGGGCACACACGACGTAGATGACCCTTCTTATTGCATACGCGGCATACGTATTGCGAAAACTTGCACGCAGCCGTGTCGTGGCTCCACCCACAGACATTGCACTGCTGGTCCCGCCGAGCCCGCTCAGCCGGCACCTGCGAGTCCGCCGACGTATGACGCGTGCCGCGACCGCCGACGCGCCGATGGCCGCTCGGTATCGCGCGCGCTGCCCCTGTCCTTCTCTCGACTCGCGCCGCTGCCGGCGCCGCTCCGCGAGTATCCGCGCCGCGATGATTCATCGTCGCCATAGCAAGACATTCAGTCGATGTGTTTGTCTTAACTGTCGACTTAAAACTATTTGCGCTCTCAACAACGGCCGCATTTTTCTCGGCCGCTTCCATGCTCGTAGCCATACTATAAGCCTTGGAATAATCTAACGTGTCCTCCGCGAATAAACGTTGTCGTATTACTTCGCTACTGATTCCACAGACAAATTGATCCCGGATACTTTCTTCTAGCCACGTACCAAAATCACAAGACTTTGACATTTTCTTTAAAACCGCCATGTACTGTGCTACACCTTCGCCCTCGTTTTGTTTCCGTTGACGAAATTTATAGCGTTCGGCTAAGACACTCGGTTTCGGTTGCAAATGCTTTTCCATGATGGCCGTTAGAAATTCAAATGTCTTCGTGTTGGGTTTATCTGGTGTACACAAATTGACCAGCAACTCGTAGCTCTCCGCTCCCATGACTGTTATCAGCGTTGGCACCTGCAGCTCTTTCTTGATGTCGTTAACCACGAAGTAATTCTCGAGACGTTCAATATACAACTTCCAATCATCTGACTGCACTTTGAACTCTCCAATTTTACCGATCGCCATATTTTCGGTACTATTTTGGTACGTATGACACACCATATACTGCACACGTATGTTCTTATAAATCTCGTCGCCACTGAGGTATCAAGAACGCAGGGATAGTCAGGATATCGGGATGAGCAGTAAAACACCTTCGCACTGTTAGACGTATATTCCGACTGATTCACAAATAATCGTTAGTCCACTTTATGGATTTGTTGTATACCCACATAAATATTGATATTATTTATTATTGAACTACCGACGCAATACACATACATTACAGTTATTAGTATTCTTTGTTTTGTAAACCCTTGAGCTAAGCTAATTAGGTACTTGAGTGCTCACGTGGGCAGTGCGATGGATGAGAATCGAACCCACGACCTCGCGATAGCAAGTTCAATGACTCATCGAGTTTAAAGGACCGATAGACAGCAATACAGGCCTGAGCCTATACTATTATAAGACTAGCTTTTGCCCACGGCTTCGTTCGTAAATGTAGTTTAGGTTATACCTATTAGCAACAGTATTTTGTTTTTAATACCGCCTATGTTACTCGGTGATAAAATAGATTGTTAATGGTGAAAGATTTTTTAAAATCGATTGCGTAGTCTTTGATTTAAATTCTTACAAACAAAAAATCAAATCTTTCCTCTTTAACATATTAATACAGAAATATGCGTTAAACGCCTAAATAAAATGTAAAGGCAATGAATAACTTCATTAGTTATTTATTGCTATGACTTTTTATCAAGGCGTCCCATGTTTTTGTATAACTTTATACTTTCCCTACGAAGTTTTACTAGCGGTAGCTCAATGGAATTTGAATCCCACACATAGCTATACCGACGTTAACCAACTCGTCACATCATATTAGCTTAGCAGGGGGAGTTTATCACTACATATTATAAAACAATGTCCCCCGCCGCGTCTGTCTGTCTGTCTGTCTGTCTATTCGCAATAAACTCAAAAACTACACTACTGAATGGATTTTTATGCGGTTTTCACCAATAGACAGAGTGATTCATGAATCATGAGGAAGGTTTAGGTGTATAATTTTTAACGTGTAATAGGTACTACCCGTACTAAGCTGGGGCGGATCGCTAGTTTATTTATAATTAGCAGCGGCTTCCACAATAAACTTGATGCTTTTATTACAGTTGACAACAGGAATACTTACTAGTAATCTTGTTAAGTAGCTAGCAATTCTAAAAAAAAACACTTTTATAGACTTCATGTTGCTACAAACAAATTCTAACTAAAATATCTACTAATTTAATCCGACCCAGCAAATGAGCCCTTTACTTCTCGTTCCTCCGTAAAGGAATGTGCACTCTTATTACTACTCATTAGCCTTGTAATATATTGTGCTTATCTATATCAGGTTCGATTCCCGCACAAGTCAAACATTTGAGTGCATGAACATGGATGTCTGTCTTGGTCTGAGTGTTTCTATATATAATATGTATGTATTTAAAAAAATAAAAGTATATATGTGTTGGAACGTCAAGGAAATAATCATTGGCATGTAATTTATTTCTGTAATTGGAGTTGAGTAAAGCACCATCTATTGGTTTGTTTCGGAACGTCAAGCGTTAGGTTGAGTGAGGTCACCATAGAGCCAATGTGTCAGTTAGAATTACAGTTATAACTGTCAGTGTCATATTGACGTTATAATAAGCGCCGGAGACTTGTGCGCGGACATTCGGTGGATAAACTCACAGAGTACATTTGTATATAGGAAGATAGAGACGTCACTCAATGCATTGGCGATACTAGCGCTAACTGGCGGTCGGTTCAAGCAACTTTTTCAAATACATACATATGCGTGGATCATTATAATATATCTATTATAATGATGTAGTGATTAATTATGTGAATTTTCAGACTAGCGAAGTTTATAGGTAAGAACGTGTATACTTAACTATAAAATTCGCTAGCCTGTACATTCACTTAAAAATGAAAACCAAGATCAGGGCAAGTATGGAATTGTAAAAAATAAAACAAGGTCTATTATTCAACAGAGAATAACGGAATGATAAAATGTCAAATTGTATGATAATAATAATAATATTCTATCACATACACACAACATCATCTAGCCCAAACTAAGCAGAGCCTGTACTATGGGTACTAGACAATGGATAAACATACATGTATACTTTGTTTTGTGGATACCTACATATATACATAATTTAGCAGCGGCTTCCACAATAAGGTTGACGCTTGTATCGCAATAGGATCGTCTACAAGTACAAAAGACTTAAAATCATAGCTGGCGACATGTGGCAGAAATTCACCTCTACCTATGCTTTCGGTAATTATGTATGAATTTGTTAATTAAATACATGTTCAGAAACCTAATTACTACTAAATTCAAATTGTTTTATTTGTGAAACATAGGAGTACATGAAATGCATTTACACATGAATACAAGTTACAAGATATTTTTAAAAGTATCACGATGTTTCGCCCTGTGGGGGGTACAAATTAATTACATATAAATTATTAACTATACATAAATATTTATTGCATTTTAGATTACCATATTATAATAAAATTATCAAATAAATTATCAATATCATAGTATAAACAACATTATATTGGCTATATAAATAATAATCAATGATATTATTAATTAATAGCTTACATATTTCAATAATTATTAATTATTATTTTCATTACAATTAAATCATGAAATTAGACTAACAATAAATATATGCGGTACTAATATGATATTGTGATTACAAATATATCAGATTCTTAGACATTTAAATTTGACTTGTAATCAAAAAACTCATTAATCGAATAATATGTTTTTCAAGCAAAAACATGTGAAGGGATTTCGTAAATTTGTTGATATTCAAAGATCTTACGTCTTTGGGGATTTTATCAAATATTTTAGGAGCCATGCCAAGAAAACTTTTAGAAAAAGTGCAGTTTGATGTTGCTGTATCCGTATTTTGTCTTTATGACGTCTGTTAGTAAGGGTTTCAAATTGATTCAAATTACTTTTAACAAATAAGGCTACCTCATATATGTAAATGTATGAGTTAAATTTTTTAATTTCTTGATGAATGTTTTGCTTGTCTCTGTACCTTTTAACATTTATACTGCTCGGAGGCACATTTTTTGGGCTTTAAATGCTTTATCCGCGTCAGTCGAATTACCCCAAAATATTATACCGTATCTGAGTGTAGAAGAGACATATGTGGTATGCAGTAAGAACATTAACACGGTCTGCAACCTTACTTAAATTATATAGAGCATAGAAATACTAGTTAAGTTTATTGAAATTAAACTACTATATACGGATTTTATCGCGTTGTTTATTTGACACTCTTTTACTTAATTAAGAAACTGTTACACTGCATACTAAAGACGCTCCCTTGGGCTACACCGGCATTTATATTTCTTTGTTTCAATTGGTATGTTATTTCAGTTTTATTGTGATGACATATCTGTGTAATACAAGTTATTTGTCTTCGATTAGTAAGGTATCTATTAATTTCAAGGCGTTATCTCTGATACCATAGTTATATAATTTTCCAGTAGGATTTTATGGTCAACAAAGTCAAAAGCCAGAGCAAAGACATATTCATGAATAAAACTGTCACGGGTATTTTTTTATCCATATTCGTAACGTAAATCAAAATGAATAATTTTATACTGGTTAAGTATGTATCTATATTAATGCTAGCTGTATGAAATTTACTTTACGACCTATCCTCATACCAACTACATATACATACATAAAAATTCATAAATATCGGTCGAGCCGTTTCGGAGGACTGCGACCACAAATATCGTGACACGAGACTTTTATATATATAGACTACAAGTCAGAGTCATTACAAAAGTAATCTTATTATAATACTAGCTTTTGCCCGCGGCTTCGCTTGCGTAATAGTAGATTAGGTTAGGTTTTTTAAGTGACAGTACTTTCTGTTTTAAATAAAAATATAGCCCTTGTAACTCGGTGATGATATAGCTTTCTAATAATGAAATAATTTTTAAATCGGTTGAGTAGTTGCGTTGTCCTAAAAATCAAAAAATCAAATATTTACTCTTTATAATTCATTTTTCATCATTAGTACACACATCAAATAAGTCTGCTTTTATTTGGAAAAGTCGAGATATTTTTTTCTAGTGTGAAAATATAATCAATGAACGCATTATTTATTATTTTAACATTCAAAAACACACAATTTTAATATGAAAATTTAATTTGCTTACCCTACATTCGAGACGACTGTTACTTCAGGCTATGATGCTCTATGACCATAATTATTAGCAATAAGTATGATAGTACCGAACTTATTAACGCTTTATATTATATAGTATCCAGATCTGTAATAAGACGAGAGTCGTAGCAAATAGCGGGCTATTTGCTACGACTACTAGTCGTACGAATGTGGGGAAGCGAGCGCCCCTCCATAGAATAGTTAAAATTATAACAAATTGTTCGTTAATATAGATATATTTGTAATTTGTACCTATATAAATTGTCTCACTGCTGAGCATAGGCCTCTCATCAGTTTTGAGAAGGGTTCTCTAATAAGTAGGCTGACAAAAGTCTGAAGACAACTCTGTCTGGAAAGCAATCTAATACAATTTATAATATATTTAGTTTATTAGACTTTAGGGCTCTTGTACTGGGGACTTATATAGCCAGGTATACAGACAAGATATAAAAATTTCTAAGTATTTTCTGGCTTATTAATCGCATTAGACGCTATTGTATACTAAACCATGCATGTCGTAATAACAAAGGGTCGCGGCGGGAATAAGAGGTCTAAAACCAGATAATACAAAGCGGGTTGAAAGAAGGTCGCACGCCAAATATGTCGCTAAATACCGGTATTGATAACACTGGGGAACAATCATTTTGCGGCATGGTAAGTTGAAGTCAATTTTGTGTAAGTTCAGTATGCTGAATACAAGAAAATATCAGATTTGTTAAATTTACTCTAGTTTGAGATAAGACTTTATAATTACATAAATGACTGAAAGAAGGTCGAAATAAAAATACAATTACATAATATATTAAATATTTATTTTAGAAGCGGCTATATAATAACGACAATAAAACTTAACACATAAGATATAACAAAAATTAAAAAAAATATTTGGAGATACTTTATCTGTATGCTTTGTGTTTATGTTCAGGACAATCCTTTATTAAACTCAAGCATTAGTCTGCCATCATAATATGGCTGTCCCATCGGCCTTGGTATCTTTCGTTTATTGTTCTAATGTCCTGAACCGTTCTTTATGTTGAATATCTAAAGAATTAGAGTCAATCCATACTAAGTAAATACATTTCGGGTATGACTCATACTGATACTTTATCAAATTATCAGTCATACGGTATGACTGATAAAGGTATTTATTAAAACCAAAAACAAAATTAATGCCGCAGAAAATATATATTTTTTAGTTGCCCAGTGTGATGCTAGCGTTTATTATAATAAAAATATAAATGAAATATAAACGAATGAGTCATATATGACATATCTCAAGGATTTTCATAAGGATTGAAAGTTTAAATTTTATAATAAAATCTAATAAGTTCGTGAATATTTTCATACAGTAACCAACTTTTGCGTATTACGGAGCGCATGGGTACTGTGTTGCCAAATTACGATATTTATCTTTGAGAGATGGTAAATTCATTCATCTAATTTAAACAATTTTGATAGCATCAATACGTTGATATCGTTGATTTTAAAATAACAAGAAGTTTGGATGTACTTTCTAATAATGAAAACGTAAAAAAAACATGTTAGAATGATCATTCTTCAAATAATTATTTTAAGAATGATTATCCTAACATGTTTTCCTCGGATTTGAATTCAATCTTGCTATCCGCACAAATTGTTTCGTAATATTCAGGACCTTGAACATATATGAGATCATTATTTATTATATTATCGGTTAATAACATGCTTTATAAGTAGTATAAACTATATAATTCATATTTATAAAAATAAGTATAATTTTATGGAAAGTATCGTCATTGCGCTGGCAACATCAGCTTAGACTTTTCGATAAATTAAACGTCAGTTGAATATTGCGGTTTGCGGTAGACAGTGACGTCTCATGTGTATTTACCGCATTCACAATATTTTTAGAATTTCGCACTTTCACCAGTTTAACTGAACCGAATTGAGTAATAAGTTGCAATTTTGTTTTGAATTATCATTAGATATATTACCCAATCGTATCCGGCGGTGACGATTGTCAAAGTTCGTGAAGGCAGTGTGTTTTTTTCGATTGAATTGTTTTTTTTTGTGATTTTCGTTTGTATTTTTTGGCGCAACTTGGTCGGAAATCTTAACAGGAGAGAATATAAGGTAAGAATTCCATCTACGTAATTTTTTATGTGATTACATATAAAGACACGGTTAGTTCGCAGCGTTGTTCTAATTATAGAAACCTGTTTTACAGATATTGTTGTTATTAGAATAGTGACACTTGGGTCAAGTATAAAAAATCACAGAGCTAATAAAATATTTGCTCGATTGTAATAAACAATGTAAATTTTATAGCGTTTTATATAACTATATTTTCAAAGCCCATGCCTTGTAAAAACATCTGCACATGGCAAAGGCATGGTTTTACAGCCAGTAAGTATGTGGCGAAACACAGTATATTACTTATTATTCCTTCATATATAAATAGGTATCATTCTATAGTTTCTGTAATAGACAATATTGGTACATAATGAATTGGCTACATTGCTATATAAATAAAGATAACATTTAAAATACTTATAAATAAATCATGTGACTATACTAAATACCATTTTCTTTTAGTTGTTAATTAATGTTGATTGTCTTTGAGGAATACCTCTTTTATTTTATATTATTTATAATATATCAAATGTATTGTATCAGTTTTATATGTAGGTGGTATAGAGATAACTAATTAATGACTTAAATATACTCTCAAAATTATAATACCTGAAAAAAATATGTTTGACATATTGTCATTGACTACAAACTTAATAATTATATTATAATATTTCTTTGATATATTTTACTTATGATTAAAAATACCATATTAAAGCCCAACATAACATGAGTAGGCATTATGATGTCACTTTGTAAAATCACACCAATTCAATCTTGTTATATGAATCAGCTGTTATGTTTCATAATCTGTATCTGCTCAATGTAATCCTAAAAACCCTAATGTAATAAACTTATTATCAAAAATTGCTCCAATTTTAAATATAGAACAATGCCAAACCTTGTGTAGTCTGTGGTTACATAATGGTACAATAATTCAGCACTCTAATATTGATATGACCTCCACAAGGTAAGTCTTATTGTCTCGAGGATGTGTCCATTGAAGTGATTGCACTATAATTTCATTTAAGCATTTCCTATGTGCCTATCTGAGATTTGAATTATAGGCACTAAATTTTCCAGTTAGCTTTAAAATGTAATAAAAATCACATTTTGAAAACACTTTAATAAGGTTGCAAGAGTCAAATAAAACTACATATTATTTGCAATAAAAGCTCTGGCAACATAACAAATGTCTTCTTTTTCAAAATAAAATAGCAGTTATAATGAAATATTAACAAAAACCTCAAATGAAAGTCTGAAAATACTTTTATGTTAATTAATTAAATTAAAAGACCATTACCGGTAGCCCTATATAGATCATAGATAACTGTCTATTCATTTCATACATAGTTAAATACAAAACTGACTTAATTTCAAATAACTTTGTTTTTTTATTGGAGGTAGATTAAAATTATGTTTTAGCACAATAGGTTACTTAGTTCATTTTGAATATATTTGATGGTTATTGTCTATTGAAATGTAAGACTTAAAACTATGCTTTTTATATAAATATATTTTAGCATTAATGCTGAATATAAATTTTAATGCATGGTGTGCTATTAACAGTTTCCTGGTAGGCCCATGTCATCACTATTGTCAGAATTCTCTCGAAACAATGTAGGCATAGTAGTGGACCATTATTTTGGCTGCCATAAACCTTTTGTGTTTAGACTATCTCAACTCAAATCGACGATTTCGAGTTCACGATAATGAGCTTTAATCCTACGCAATAAAGCCTAAAATCAAACGTATATATATATTATTATTAGTTGTTAAATATGGACGTTTGACCTCATCTCACCTGGCGATAAGCGATGACGTAATCAAAGGTCGTTCATATTTACATATAGAACTTATCAAAAATCAAGATCTGGCCGTGTATAAAAGTGTAACGTTGTTCTTAAGACTGCGCCGAGCGTAAGACGCGTTTGTACTGAATGACAGATATTCAAATCGGCGGCGGCGCGCAACTGCCATAGTAAAATTGTACGGAGGATTTGAAGTGATTTTTTGATAAATATATATCTTTATTGTCAACCAATAACAGACAAATTGTAATATAACTATTTATGTTTCGTTTATGCTGTAAAATAGGATATATTTCTACTGTTATAATCTAAAAATCACTTAACACGAGCTTACATTTTTGCATTTTTGTGCAAATTTACGTAATTTTGTAGGCGAAAATATTAATTATTTTAAGTTTTTTAGACGGAGTAATTGTAAACACATTCATTGTTATGGTAAATGTATATTTTATGTTTGTATAAAACAACTATTAAACTATTATATACATATAATTGGCACATTTCGCTCGGCGCAGTCTTAAATACTAATACTTATATGACGTTCAATTTACTAGGTGTAATAGTGGCCAGTAATAATTTCATTCGGTTGCAAATTAGTTATAGAGTAAAGAAGCGTCACTGGACTTATTCCTCTAGTGGTATAAGAGTAATGTTACGATGAGCTTGCGTGTGTGAAAATTACATGTGTGTGTATATGAACAAATTTTTTGTCAAATTAAGTGTAGAGCGCAGCGATATCTTTGTGCAACCTAGAACAGTCTGACTGGGGAAGTAGGTAGGTCAGTATTGCAAAAGATCGCAGCCAAATAATATGCGTTACTGTGGTGAATAGGGGTTTTAGAACTTCTTGAGAAGGCTCTCTGCTGTCGGCAAGCAGATCAGTGATATTTGACGCTTATGCTTGTAGTGCGGCAGCGCTCCGTTTTAGCACGCCAAAGACCAAGAATCTGTATAAAGGTTTCTTATAACCATCCTTCCACCATCCACTAGCATGTTGAACAAGCATATTGTATTATAATAAAGAAAATTAAGCAATGATAGCCTAGTGGTAGACCGTCGTATTGACACGTATACGTTTCGAGATCCATTTCAAGACCCGCATCTCTAACTTTTCAAAGTTATGTGCGTATAGTTTGTTATCGCTCGCTTTATCGGTGAGTGAAAACGTCGCAAGGCAATCAGCATCTCTGAGAGTTCTCCATAATGTTCTCGAATATATGTGAAGTCTGCCAATGCGCAATGCGTAAACTTGTAGAATAAGACTGAGACAAGGTCGTGCTAGCAGAGGGATAGTGTAAGGCTGATATTATATAACAAAACTGCTCATCAATTTTTTATGTGTTAGGTCTAAAACCGGCTTGTAAACCCAAAAAATCATACCTATATTTAACACCCAGTCTTTTATAAATATCTCAGTAGCATCAAGTTATCTTTTATATCAACCGAATTATAACTCCTAACACTTCCTGACATCTTAGTCATCACTAATTAGTTAATAGTGTTTATTTTCTGAATCGCGTGATCATTTTACTTTGTATAGCATTAATGGTAGTTTTGCTTTTTTGCAGTGATTTGTCTCCCTTCCTATCCACGTGTGAAAACCGCCTCCCTGTCTGGATCCTTCTAGCCTAGCCTCACGAACCTCGATTGCATGGCTGGCTTTAAAATAAAAGCCTTATCGCTACTAATAATCATTATGGCATGCATATTAACGTACAGCATGTATCTGTACGTCTTCGAACGATTGAACAGCAAAAACAAACTTATGGTTATAGGCAGCATGTTCACCTACTAAAACCTTAAATGCTTCTGTAATAAAAAGTAGCCTTTACTCATAATGAAATAAAGTTGTTATTTTTACCTTAGAGTTTTTATTCAAAACAATGCACAACAACAATGCTTTCAACAAACTAATTTAATTTTCGTCTTTGTGACGGTAGTCATTTATTTTGTAGCTGTTGTAATTAAGGGACTACATATGAAACGAGACCTATTGTACTAAGTTGATTACATTGTACGACTACCTATGCGCATTGTAATCAACTTATACCTAGAATAATAATAGGTCTATATATTTTTGTACTTATGTGTTAAAAGGAAAACGTATGTGTATAAAATGATGTTGGTATCTTAATGGTCCCGCGGATATTTTAATATTCTTTCGTGCTTCTGTAACTGTTCATATTATTGTTTCGAAAACGTGATTTTTATTATAATGGGCCCGCAGAATTGGTTGGTTGGATTCGTACGTGTTAACTTCCTCGTTCTATGAGGGTAATACGAAATTTTTCAGTTTGGGATTTTGGATAATTTTAATGGTAATGAGACCGTTTCTGTTTCTACGAATTTCGGATTACAAAACTGTACACTGATTTTATTTTAATATACATATATATCTATATAACTTCATTGTCGATATTTATTGTATATTAGGGAGATGTCGGTAATATGTTTATTTTCATTCATATTGTTAGTTATACCTTCCACGCATTAATATTATATTTTAGTTGTAATTATCATTTTCTAAACGTAGTTTTAAACTTCGACTTGTCTAACGTATTATACGTAACCTCAAATCTACTACGGTGAAAATTGAAATTCAGTTCTCCATATTCGGCTTAAAAACATTAAAATGAATAATGTTTCTGTTGCCATGGGATCTTTTCATGTAAATGACCTCGGGTCTGAGTATGTTGTAAAACATCTCGAATGTGTCTCGATCTGAGTATGTTCTAGATCAAATAAATCCGTCTAAAACTAATATTACCGATCCTAATTAGTATTTTGTTGACTAGCAATTACAGCTAAAGGTCGGATCTGACAACAGCCAGCTAATTTGAATACAATCTTGATTAACCCATCCTGCCGATTTCTTGCGCATTCATTAGCATACAGGACGTCCTGTTCTTAGGCTAAACCTTACCTAATACCAACTTGGAGTAAATTGCACGTCATATTGTTGGATCTAATCTGTTTGCGTGATCGAACGCGGTGGAATGTTTTACTTCTGTAACGTTTCACCTTGACTCCAATAAGTTTTTACTGCCGTTTACCCGTTTATCCGTTTTGTTCTAAGCGTTCTAGTTTTTGGTACGTGAGAACTTTGTTTTTATTCTTCATATACTAAGATAGGAAACGAATGTTCCGATATGGCACAACTTTTTTATTTATCTAGAAGCACAAAATAAAAATGATATCCTAACACTATATAATATTATAAATGGATATGTGAGTTTTGTTTGTTACGCTTTCAAGCCTTAACTGCTCGACCGATCATCATAAAATTTTGCATGATACGTTGACAGAGTTACAGAAAAGTACATAGGGTACCTTTCATCCAGAAAAACGAGAACGAAGCTGTGGCTAATCTAGTAAATATGTAATATTACTATAATCTTTTAGCATTATTATTGTGTAGACGACCGTGAGAAAGCGTAGGTATAAATTTTATTGTACCTTCGGCTACATCTCAATACATGGCGGAATGGCTTTAGGGCCATCCTAACGTTGGGATAATGCGACGCGAAACTCAAAATACAGAAAATTAAGACCTTTTCCTGTACGTCTCGCATGGAAAGAGGGCGCCTGTGCGGTGTAAAAAAACTGACCATTTGTCGACGTATTCTAAACCAGTATCTTATTATGTTCTATCTCTCCACAAGTTTTGTAGGCAGCGACTGGCGATGGTTTAATTTCATACTTAACAGGAAAATTCTTGTAAATAACTGAGTGCCTACTATATAATAATAGTCTTGATTACTGACTGTTCACGGCGCGAAGATTTATTTTATTTTATTAATTTATTAGCTGGCCCGCGCTACATTTTAGGCGTCACATAAGAGAATATTCTCCGTTCTGTAACATTTTTCATTGATACTCCTCTCCTATTGGTGGTAGCGTGATGTTATGTAGCTTATGGCCTTCCTCGATAAATGGACTATCCAACACTAAAATAATTAATTCGAACCAGTAGTTTCTGAAAATTAGCACGATAAATTCAACCAAACCAACAAACAAATTCTTCAGCTTTATATTATATTAGTATAGATTTTTAAGTATCTACAGCTTATATACAATGAGACATATGTATATGAGAAATAGTGTGCAAGATAGACCATAGTTCATTATGATTGTTACTTTTATATAATGCAAGATTATGCTCGCGACATCGTGCATCGCTCGCATAAATGTACCTTAGGTTAAGTTAGATCAGTAACAGTACTTTTATCTGGATAAAAGGTACCCTGTGTCCTTCTCTGTTCTCCTGAGAACGTGGATGCGAAATTTCATGATAATCGGTTTAGGTTTGAAAGCATAACAAACAATCTCACATGCGCATTTATAATATTAGTCAGGAATATAGGCGGTCATTATACAATTAGAAATTTGATAATATAGGTTACTGTGAACAAGTTATAAATAATTTAAGAGATAACAGGGAATGTTTATTTTTGTAATTTTTATCATTACTAACAAATTGCTCTATACAAAGAATTTATTACCTACTTAATTTTTATTTATTCATTCATTTTGGAAAAACAAGCAGATACATACAATTCTTAGGTTAAATGATTTACAAAAAAGATGAACTCACAACGTTATCCACATGTTAGTAAATAATTTTGCCAGCAGTTTCACTCGGTTTAATAAAGATTGAGTCAATAAATTTATATTCTTTAGGAAAGGTACTTCTTTCGCGATGAAATGTACTCTGTGTCCTTTTCTTTACCCCTGACAGCATATCTGCAATATTTCATGATGATCGGTCAAGAAATTACAAAAGTATAACGAGCGAACGAACTCACATTAGCATTAATAAATAATATTAGTAAGAATTTGACGTCATGCCAATGTGATTAAGTTTTAAATAAGTCTAAATCAAATTCTTTACTATACAAATTATACATATTTCTCTACCAGTTTGTCGGAACTACAAGAGCTATCAAAGAATAAACTCGCTCATCAGTAAAAACGAAAATCACTTGATTGCTTCAATACTCATAGTATTGGGCAGTTGGCGATCTGTGCGAATAAACGCCCGATGCAATCGTACGATTGCATCGTGCTCGCTTAAAACGCAGTGACAAAACTCATACCTACGCGATCGCTTTTCCATGCTCGTCAGATTGTTACCAGTTCAGCTTAACTGAGCGGTGTTATACACTTAAACGGGTCATCGCATTCGATTCGACAGTATTAGTGGAACAGCAAAGCATTTACTACAAATATTTCATGACTTTCATTCGGCTACTGCCGGTCGACAATGTTGCATTTGCTCGATTGTTCGGGTTGCTTCCCGCAATTGTTTCGGTTTTAAAGTTCTTTTGGGACCTTTAAGTTATCGTAAACCAGAAATAACAAAAAAGGCTGCGGCAATTATAAACACGGAGTGCGATTTCCGTATGGATTGAGGAGCCATTTTTTGTATCCTAATGAAATTGATATACTTATTTAGTAGTAACTTTAAAAAAATGTAGGATCGGTCCTCGATTTTGTAGTATAATACTGCAAAAGTTATATGTGTATAAAGGTGACTCCTCAATCTAAATGTTTTGATTAAGGAGCTACGTCAGAACTAGGAACATCATGGATGAATATTTATCAAATTTAGTATGATTTTGTAGGCTTTGAGAGTAGTTGGAAGACAGAAATCTGAGCTTGGTAATGTTAAAATTAAAAATGTTACCATACATTATACATATGTGGCTCCTCAGACCATACATACGACTCGTCATTTTTCAGAGAAGAGTTTGTGCAATTAATGCGCTATTTCTTCATCATTTAGTAGTAAGTATATTAGATTTGTAGTATAAAAGTCAGTAATTAAAATTTTGTGAATTGGGAGATACGGCACATTTCAACTGGCTCCTCATTTGAGATGCTTCGGTAAATATATTTGCCTCTAATCTACCTATACTTGTGTCGAAAATAGGAACAAGAAACATCTATATTTTGTATAAATTTATAATAATTGATATTATACGTATAACCCTGTCTTAAAAAAGAACATATCTACGAAGTTGTTAGCTATATTTTATTTTCGTAATAAAACTTTCTCCTTCTTTCCTTGTTTTGAAGGGTGTCCATGTATAAATTATATGAAAATATTTATTCGTAATGTGTCTTAAAAACACAAATGTATTTTATTTTATTTCATGTCATTATTTGGGGGTAACTGCAAATTAATGTCGTTACTTATCTACCCTCAATAATATTTATTTAGTAACCTGACATTCATCAGCGGTGAAGTTTACTTGTTTGTGCACATATTTACGTAAAAATAAAATTTATAGATATAACTTACAGTTCTATTTAAGAACTATATTATTATTAATCATGTCATAATTGTTGACTTGTGGGGATACTATTTGCTACTGCAGTAGTGCATAATAAATGATTGATAATTAACTTCAGTTTGATTGCCTGTTTGCTATGTAAGTACATATATTTGTATCGATTATTATTAGTTAACTTTACAAAAAATGGTATAAGTCATGTTAGGAATATTATTGTTTCAGAACTATAAGGTCGCAAATCAAATGTCTATCTTGAAGATCAAAAACAACTTTTTACTAAATATACTGAGATACTACAAAATCCTAACATTAAAAGTAGCGAACGAATTTTCTCAACCATCTCTAAAGAACTTAATTTTAAAATGTCCACATTAGCCTTGTTTATGTCATTGAAACGCAACCATCATATTTTTCAAAATGACGATTCACTTAAGAAACAAACAACAGGTGAAAGTGATACTATTTAGAGTGATAGTAGTCTGTTAAAAAATAAGTTTCATAAACTGGTCTTCCTGGTATCATTTAACATGGTCACCCTTAATAGCGAATTCTTAAGGAATAAAAGCAATCTAATTTGTTTTTCAAATATCTAATATATACAATGTTCATCTGTATATGTATTTAGTAGATTTATACTAAATGTCTATGGGTTTTGATTCCGTTGTGATCTCAGTTAGGTATAGTCAATTATTTAGTATGCAGAACGTCAGGTTTGAGGAACTAAATAAAATGCGTCTACTTTCGTCATATGACGTTAAAACATTTAGTAGTAAGTGTGTTCGAATTTGTAATTCGAACACACTTACTACTAAATGTTTTTGGAGTGGAATATAAATTTAACAATTACTTTCATGGAAATTCACGCTCTCATGTATAGATTGAGGAGCCACATTAAAAGTATTGTATATTCTTGAATATGAACAATACTGGTCTCAGATTTTTAGTAGGTACTGTACACAATTACTACTAAATAATACAACATTATCAAAAGTATTCATTAAATACTTTCTGTGTTCCAGGTGGTTCCAATTCAGATGTTTAGATTGAGGAGCTACTTTCACATCGATATAACTTTGGATAGTTTTTACTACACATTTCAGAATTAGGCCTACAAAATTATTTGCTTTACTACGAAATAATGGAGTGAGTTTCCTTTTAAAATCTGATGTGGCTCCTCGATCCTTATGGACATGGAGTGCGTTGTCACATTTTTAGCACAACTAAAGCACTGTTGATCGATCGGCAGAACCCGACCGGCATAACTCTGCAAATGATTTTACCGCCTGGCTCGGTAGCCGCACGTTGTGCCGGAGGGCATTTTCCCTAACATTTATCTATATATATTCGATTTCACTGCCCGTACCGATTAATGCCGACCCGCACAAATGTAGCACGCTTGACTACTCGATAATTGTTGCTAGAGGAAGGTGAAAATCGATGAACATAGACCTGAAATGCAGCAGCCTAGTCTAGACCATTAGACTGAGGAGAGACGCAGAGGTTTCGTGATCCCAAGGCGCGCATCTCTGACTTTTCGATGTTATGTACGTATTAAATGTCGCTCGTCGCTATAAAGGTGAAGGAAAACATCGTGAAGAAACCTGCATTTCTGAGAGTTCTCCGTAATGTTCTCGAAGATATGTGAAGTCTGTTAACCCGCACTGGGCATCGTGGTGGACTATGGCCTAACCCTTTTCACACTGAGAAGAGGCCTGTTCCCACCAGTGTGACAGTTTAATACAGGGCTGATATTATCATAGACCTGAAATTGCCAGCCCTAAGCTTTAGTATCCAAACTAGCTACATTGTTCAAGGTGAAACAGTGAGTAGTTCGGTCGTTTGTATAATTAAATCATTATCAGCGTTAATGGAGCCTTATTGCTCATAGTAACAGTTTGTGAGTGATGTGTGTTTATCTCGTAATGATAGTGCGGTTATAGCTCCGAGATGTGTTACGTTTATGCGAATGTTGTGCATTGAACTCAATGGTTGGCGTTGTGGGTTAAATACATCACTACCATTGCGGGTGCGACGTATTCGTTTTTATTACCCTTAGGCTTTGTGTAGGAACTAGGGATGGACTTAAATAGCGTCTTAATATAAGAGGATGGAGTGATCACTCTGGATACTAAGCCTGGTATTCCAGCTTCTGCATTAAAAAATATGTGTCATTGGAATGTTATAAGAACCGTAATTTTTTAAATAAAGCAGATGAGTTATATTTCTTTTTTTGAAAAGATAATTTCCGCATTAGGAATAAATTCTGTGTCGCAGGGACTCTACATACATTCAAACAATGGCCACAAAGATCACGTTTATACGGGATAACTGTTACATATACAATCAATTAGAGGAGCAACCTTTAAATTGTAAATTCTTCACTGGTTTTCACTGGTTGTCACCCAATAATTTGCCTTAAAGTGCTGAGACTTAACCTGTCAATTTCTGGAATTTTAGACATAATTAAAAACCTATTATGTCTGGTTGTCAGTGTGTTGCTGCGACTCAATAGATTAAAAACTTAGATGTAATTTACTAAATATGACTTTTATACTAAGTTGACGTAATCCTTGTTGAATATACAATGCTAATGCATACAGGTAATGGATTCAAACTGACGTGACGCCACGACAGCTTGTATATACTTCGTTTAAAATGCATCGATACATATCAAAGCCAGAACCTCGCTTTCTTTGTTAATACTATATAACATTGTCTTGACAGCTGCGTAAGATCTCCGGTTGAATTCCGCACCAGGCATGTTATTTAGTTTTCTGACAAGATATTCCCCGTAGTAGTTAGAAGGAATTATACCTAGAAGAAGGCAGTAAGCTCGCTACCCTATTACGTGGGATCAGAAACCATAGCTGACTAATATGGTTGTAACACATTTCTATCTAATCTTTGGAACATACGGATATGCATGTAAGTTTAAATTAGAATGTCCTCTAGACCGAATTTCGGTCACGGCGGCCAATCTTAACGGAGACTGGCCATCTGCGCAGGAGATATTATAATGCACAAGCGTGTGCGCAAACATAAGTGTATTATCTGTTCCCTGACACTCATGATCCGATGGGACGGCAATCCGACACGACCGGAGAGAGATCAGGCGCAGGACCAACGGCTTTAAGTGCTTTCCCAGGGGGATGTCTAACACCGCCAACTTCCAAACTCCCGGCTACTATTGAGAAGTCTTAACAGAAAAACCTAATAACTTTTTGTTGGCCCGACCCGGGTTTCGAACCCTCATGCACAGCAGTCGCATTCATTGCCGCTGCGCCACGGCAGTAAATTTTCCTTGTTGAAGAATGCAAATTTATATTATTTAATAAAAAGGTTGTTTATATCACGTATGATGGAATGATTCTACCGTTGAATGGTTGTTATTTACAAAACATTTAGCATGTCTATATAAGAAAATGTAACCTTGCAGTACGTGTGTAAATAGGTTGGTAATGAATAAGACACGACGTATTTTATTATGTAAGTAAAACGAGCAATAGCAAGCAATACTTAATGGCAAGCGGTAATCGCCGATCGAGGTTATGGCTGTTTTCTTGGCAACACAGAAGCAATTGAAAGGACACAACCAAGCCGCGGACTACCATAATCCACCACACGGATTTGTTTAAAAACACGCATGAGCCGCAAATGGTTGCTCCGAGTCTGAATGTTCTTTGTGCCCTTTGTTTGAACATTTGAAAAGCCCTCCGCGATATAGAAATGATTTCAAGTGCGAGTAGTTGTCAATCTCGAAACATCAACATCACAAAACTTAAAATAATTGCTGTTATATTTCAATTACTAGGCAACCACTAGTTTATTTTAAATCAGCCATATGTCGTTCTCAGTAGCGTTAAGAATTTCCCTATACAAAATACAAGATAAATTAAAATAAAAGAATATCATCATATCCCAGAAGAGTAACCATGGTTGAATCGCAACCATATTATTATAATATCAACCCTGTATTAAACTGTCCCACTGCTGGGCACGGGCCTCTTCTCAGTGTGATAGATATGGGTTAGACCATAGTCCACCACGCTGGCCTAGTGCGGGTAGGCAGACTTCACATATTTTCGAGAATATTATGTAGATCTCTCAGACATGCAAGTTTCCTCACGATGTTTTCCTTCACCGTTAAAGCAAACGATAATTAATTATTTAATACGCATATAACTTCGAAAAGTCAGAGATGCGCGCCTTGGGTTCGAACCCGAGACCTCTGTGGCAGTCCAACGGTTTCTCACTATGCTATCGCTGCTATATACAATCATATTACATCACCATAATTAAGCTCACGTTTTACGTGTGACTAGATCATGTGTAGGTACTTAAGAGCGGGGTAAGCAGAGGTTTAGGTACTTCATCCACATTTTTCCAGCTATGTGTTGTAAGCCTATCGTTGTCTACAGAGTACACTTCCAGACTCAGTTCTGCTTCTAAGAATTTCTTAATAGTAAAATACAATAACACCATGTCCGACCAGACCCGAGACCTCGAGCACATAAGTCATATTTGCTACCGCTGCGCTCTACAAATACTTGTTCCTACATGTTATAACGGTTACTTACGATAGGTACATATACATTCTATAAATGTAAGCGACACCTCTAATAAATCAAAGTAGAGGGTAACAACAAAAAAAAACAGTAATATATTACCCATACTCCTTTAAAAAACGTCCTTACGTCGTAAATTATTATATTATTCATCATTTTCGTCATCTTTATTAGTACCTATTAACAATAAAAAGTATATTTTATTAAATTTGATCTCTATTGTTTTATAGAGGACTAGCTTTTACCCGCGGCTTCACTCGCATAAAAGTATTTTAGGTTAAAATTGCATATGTTACTCGATCATATAGCAATGATGGTGAAAGAATTTAAAAATTCAGTTGAGTAGTTTGAGTTACTTTACTTACAAACAAACAAAAAATCAAATTTTCTCTTTATAATATTAGTATAGATAGATACGTACTCATCATTTTATAATCATAGACAAATATTTATCACACTAACACTCACGTGAATATTATCAACCAAATGTTAATACGCTGTTCACGAACGAAACAAAATAAATCAAATGACTATGATTTATGCATGTTAAAGTATGTTTGTAAATAGCTCCATTCATGTTTACCACAAATGAGCTTGTAAACACATGATTATAGAGCAACGTAAGCCCTTTGTGTTATTTTAAGCACGGCCTGCAATGTCACGGCCGCATATTTAAATTTCAAATATGGAATATGCGGCTGCCATTAAAAAGTAGAATGATGTAGTTTTATAAAGATTTCAAGTTTTATGATTATGATATCATTTTAAATTGTTTATAATATATTTTCAGTTAATAAGAATTGGTTGTTTAGTTTTTCTAAAGTATAGTTATGTTTATAACCTGTCAAAATAGAAGCACAATACAATTATTAAAATTTTACGATTTATTTTTAAGTCTGGAGTCGACTAAAGGTGCTCTATGATTATTATTTCTGTGGTTTATAAGAAATTTGTGGACTAGGTACTATGGACAATGATATTTACACTACTACATAATATGTATCTAGTGTTATATTATGATGACAATGTCATTTTTATTTGATCGATATTATCAAAACCTGATTCATACGATTTTGTTATTAATACAGTTATCAATAACAAAATTGTATGACGAATAAGAAGCGAATTAGGTAACAAAGGACGACACGTAACCACGTCAAAGAAATAGTTACCATTAAACAATTATTGTCTTGTTACTATTTTGTAAAGGATTTTGTTAAACCGATTTTGTTTTTAGAACATATAGTTTAGTTGAACAATATTTAGTTTTATTCAGATTCGTGAGTTACTAAAATATGGATATATCACTAGCTGTGCGCGCGGTTTCACCCGCGTTTGTAGTTACTGCGCCGCTCCCGTGGGTCGTAGCGTGATGTTATATAGCCTATCGCCTTCCTCGATAAATAATCTATCCAACACTAAAATAATTATTCAATCCGAACTAGTAGTTCCTGAGATTAGCGCGTTCAACCAAACAAACAAACAAACTCTTCAGCTTTATAATCTTATATATAAAATTCTCGTGTCACAATGTTAGTTACCATACTCCTCCGAAACGGCTTGACCGATTTTTATGAAATTTTATATGCATATTTAGTAGGTCTGACAATCCGTTATTATTTATTTTTCATACCCCTTAGTGATAAGGGTTCTCCACCCTTAACATTTTTTTTTAATTCATTGGCCAATTAATTTTTTTATGGCAAAACAACGTTTGCCGGGTCAGCTAGTATTAGTATAGATTATTTATTTAGTAAGGAACATCAGGGATAGATCGCTTATTGGGCACCATTGTAAACTAATTGATCCAATAATCCGGTAATGAGATGTGGCACACATGAGTGGTACTAAGTATAGAACACGGTTTATTAAATTAAAAAGTAGAAAATACTTTCTTACTAATATTATAAATCCGAATGTAACTCTGTCTGTCTGTTTGGTTGTCTGTCTGTTACCAAATCACGGCTAAACCACTCAACCGATTTGGATGAAATTTGATACAGAGGTAGCTTAAAACCGGGAAAAGAATATACATGCATAGGTTACTTCGTATTGATGTGTGTAGGTAACATACGGGCGGAGCGGCACACAAAAGCTGGTAATCTATAAATACTTATTAACATAAAAAAGCTTACTTTCTTATCAATAGAAATTATTTCCATACTCTTTCTCCTTTTTAATTAGGTACTGATAATATCAAATTTGAGACTTATCAGATCACAATCTAAATTGAGCAGTTCTATATAAAAGCGCCATAATACTCCGTTTTTAACCTTTAACGTTTGAACCCACACAAAATTATAACGAAATGTCAAATATATTTTTAGCGCTTTTAGGGGAAGTCTGATATTTATGTAATCAAAGGCTTTTTATACCAAAGAGAATCGGTTTAGTTATGACCAATAAAAGGCGTACCTATTATGTATGTGTATCGCATATTAAATATTGCTAACTAATGTTCGGCATATTCAGTTCGGCAATATTTGTTCATCAATTAGCCGACTCGAAAATATGTCTAGATTATACCCCTTGCCCTAGCCCTCGCTAAGTAATAAATGGATTGTGATAGAGTGGGGAAGAGATGGGCTTGGTGTAACAATTTAAATAAAATACCGTATATCTCGAGATGTATTGGTTAAATTACCACCAACTAAACATTGATTGCTACTCTAACCATTCTTCTATTAAGTCAAAATAAAAAAATATAAATCCTACAGGTAACTCTTTCACAATTAGATTTTTATTTAAAAAAGGGCGATGTTACAACTTACCTCGTGCTTGGGGTTAGTTGTAACATATATTGGGGCAAGTAGTAACATTAGTAAAAAACGAGACACGTTCAATAATTTCTTTATTTTCACACCATGAATAATTTTGCTTTGTTTTCAACAAAAACTAATTAGGTGTTTCTATAATATGTATTTATTATCATTTAATAAACATAAACATACACATATAATAGAAAAATTAAAGATTTTAGTCTTTAATAAATGTGTACTTATAATAATATGGCACTTTAAAATCACAGTAAGTTAAATTATAAACCTCCAAATTAAGTCTCGTAATTATCTCTTACGTGTACTTTACATCTTAAAATAATCAGCATTTCACTAATTTCCTTATTAATTAATTTAGTCTTCATCTGAGTTCTAGCTGTTATAAATAAAAGAAATAGTATCACCTGTAACACATCCTACATCACCTTTTGAATGTCTATACGTTTCGCTGCAAACTAGACAATACCTACTACTCTTCAGATTCTGAATCTGAACATATAATCCTTTTTTAACTCTAAGTGTTTTCACCTTGGCCTTTGTCTTTCCCTGTCCCTTTATCTTTATCATCTTTTTTCTTCATTTTTCTTTATATTGCATTCTCAAAACTTCTTTTTAAGGCGTGTCCGTCGGAACAGTAGATTTCCTTTTGCGTCTGCTAACTGTATTTGTTTTCTGTGGTGGTGGTTCGCTAATGGTATAATCTTCGATGGGGAAAATTGATTTTTAAACCAGAGCAACAAGGAGTTGGTGTGCTCGCAGTTGCAATGTATTATACCAGCATAAAGGGGAATATTTTAGCACCAAGTTGCACAGCACACTTATAGTCTCTTATTTTAAAAGAAAATAAATTAAGTAAATTACATTATAAATAATAAAAGTAACATACAACAATATGTGGGCAAGTTGTAACATGTTACAACAAACCCCAAGATTTTGTTACAACTAACCCCAAGGTATAGTTATTATTATTTATCACGATAACTATTTAATTAACATAGTAATCTCAAAAACTGTTACAAGTCGTCATAAATAGATACATTTAAACACCAAATAACATACAGAAAGCTCTAATTAGTCGATAATAGTGAAGCCAACCAAAAGTTGAAGAAAGTAAAATTATACGTTACCTGGCGGCAATGATGCGCGTGTGCACATTCACTCATTGCGCTGCCCTGGCGGGACACTAGCTGTGATGATATGGCGCGGCGCGGTATAACGGTAATATTGAGTCAAAGAAATACGTTAAAGTTTAAGTTCTTAGTGAACAAGCCATGTTACTGCTTACCCCTGTTACAACAAGCCTCTCTCTCCCTGCTTAAAATGAATAGCTCCTTTTGGCTTTGCGTGGACAAATTGCTCAGTAAAAAATCTATTCACAAATAATTATAATTAATTAACTAAAAAATATTAAACAATACCTCGTTCCAGGAAATATTTCGGTAAAAAAGGACGCATAAATAAATATTTAGACTGATAACAATCATAGGCACCGCCATTTTTCTTCTTTTGCGCTCCATTCTGAGTTACCATATAAATAAACGTGCATTTTTAATAAGATACTTACTTGTTTTTCTTAACATGTTCTTCTTTATTACATTAATAATGTATCGTTTTTATAATAAATATAGATATTATTCAATCAATGAAATGCTCATTTTTAGTCAATTATAAGTGACAATACTGCAATATTATGTATATCAAGAAAAGGCGTATTTTAACAACTTGCTGCAGCTTTATTATCTTATTTAGTTTGTTTTGGGTGAAAGATATTAAAAAAGCAATGCATTTATTATTGTAATTAATGATAATAATTTTAATTTATTCAATAATAATAATAATAATACATAGGTATACATTTTGTTATTAGTCTAAAATAATATTATACTACAATAAATTATAACTATCCTTAATCTGGTACATGTTTTACTTAGGTATACTTTAATCGGCCGACATTGTGCATTATAATTTAACTTCAAGCGCTAGGTTTTTATAAAGTGGTTGCCTGAACTAGGTTTAGACCTGTGTTTCAGGCTATTTCTCTACTTACAAAAATAAAATATATGCCAAATAATATTAAAGTTGAGGTCAATGTGCATAAACTTAAAATAAAATATGTATATTGATACAATAAAAATAACTTAGATTACATAATATTATTACAAATTACTGATGACTTAAGGCTATTTTACGACTGTAAGCAAATTCTCCGTATCAATTAATGTCCACGCCAAGCACTAACAAACTGAGCAATTCCTTTTGTAAAATACGAAGCGCAATAGATAAAAGAGCTTATGTGAAAGAAATAACTATCATTCGTACAAAATCCCTTGCAAAACAGTCACAGTACAATTGTGACTGTTTTGCAAGGGATTTTGTTGAAACCATGTTTTAAGAACAATAGAAAAACCGACTCTATTGGGTGGTTTCGGAGTCTTCAGTTTTCGTCAGCTAGCTATATCATCTTTTCTTAATAAAATATCATTGTACTTACGCCATTGCCTAGCTCTTCGTGTGCGTATACTAAATGAGGCAGCATATTTTTTAAAGCAAGTATTTTCTATTTACCACACTGGTAATGTTGATTGTGGCACGTATTATCGTAAGTGTCTATTGCATAAGTCAAAATGACTAATGCCTCATAACTTGGAGTCAATGTGACAATCGTTACAGCATGGTTTCCTCACATTGTTCTTCGTGAGCAACTAATGACGGAAGCTAGCAGTCAAGTAAACGCCAGCATTCTGTTTAATGTGTCTGTTACAATCATTGTTTTTGATTATATTTGAAACCGATATCTATTCTTTTATGGCTAAATGAATATATTAGAGGCGTGCCCAGTTTTAGAATAAGGTAACGATATATGTTGTAAATTAGAACTGAGGGGAAAAAGCATCGATGGAAAAAGCCATAAAACAGGACTTGAATCTGCGACCTCGACAAACCATGTTGCCGCCTGGGTAAAACCTGGTGGATTGCTAATATTATAAATCTCTAAGTTTGTAAAGATATTTAGTTATTGGTTCCTTATTCACGCGTCAATAGTTGAACATGTTTCGATGAAACTTAATACATAGTATGTCTAACTATCCTTTACTAGATTTTTAGAAATTTCATGATGAACGGTCTAGTAGTTAGGGCGTGGAAGCGTAACAAACAAAATCGCATTCGAATTTATAATATTACACAGTTAGGATGTTAGTGGTTTGTTTTTATTTTATGTATACTTTCCCGGGCATGAATGCGGGCGATACTATGGATAGAAACTAGATCTAAATACTGTGGCAAATATGCGGGCGATGCCACGGGAAGAAACCACTTCTAAATTCTTTAACATATCTGAGTACACATTCAAACGAAAATAATGTCTTGTTTTCAATAAGTTTTCATTATGATAAGAATGGCTTATAAAAGGCTTGACGGTTATGAATGCGCCGCTTTATGACCGTAGACAATACTGCGCATTATGCTCTATTGCGATCGTACCTAGTGCCATAGAATTAACAATACAGATATTTAATGTTGTAGATAATCTGTTGCTTCTAGGATCAGTGTTAGAATGCGCGTTTTTCTACGTCATTAGTTTGCTTGTAATGAGGCAGATAATCTGTATTAATATGAAGCTAAAGAGATTGTGTTATTGTTTGTTTGAATGCACTAATCTCTGGCACTGCCAGTCCGATATAGAAAATCTACCCGTTAAATACGTTTTGCCTTGACTTCTGCTGAAACTTCACATTGTTAATTTAATTAAAACAAAATAAAACGATGAACACATATTTTATACGATGCTATTGGGATTTATTTATACTGTCAGGACGTTAGTAATAAACTTATTCATAATCTATACTAATATTATAACGTTGAAGAGTTTGTTTGGTTGAACGCGCTAATCTCAGGAACTATTGGTTCGAATTGAAAAATTGTTTCAGTGTTAGATATCCCATTTATCGAGAAAGGCTATAGGTAGGCTATATAACATCATGATAAGACCAATAGGAGTAGAACAAAATAGGGAAAATTCTCTTAAGTGAAGCAGACAAAGTTGCCCGGGTCAGCTAGTAATTTATAAACGAGGGTAAAGACAATCCATGAAGTAAGAGTTGACCTTTAAACCAGCGGTAGTGAATGCGACTGCTGTGCATGAGGTCTTGGGTTCGAATCCCGGGTCGGGCCAACAAAAAGTTATTTTTCTATAAAGAAATCTCAATACCAGCCCAGAGTTAGGAAGCTGGCGGTGTTAGACACCCCGTGCCTCGGAAAGCACGTTAAGCCCTGCTGATTGGTCCTACGCCTGATCTCTCTCCGGTCGTGTCGGATTACCGTCCCATCGTATAATGAGGGTTAGGGAACAGAGAGTGTATTTGCGTTTGCGCACACACTTGTCCACTATAATATCTCCTGCGCAGATGGCCAGTCTCCGTTAAAATTGGCTGCCGTGACCGAAATTCAGTTTGGAGTCCTCCAGATGGATTTGGATAAAACTTAAAACGTTTTTATCGGTAACGGTTTTATCCAAATCCATTCATCTGTTCACGCGTGATTATGTAATAGACATCCTGCAAGGATGGGCGTAGTGGTTTAAATGGCCGACTCGCCACTGCCATCGAGCGAGTGTTGTGGTTCGATTCTCACACGGGGTAAAAAATTGTGTGATCTACAAATGCTTGCTTCGGGTATGGATGGTCTTTGTGTCCGTTGTTTGTAAAGTGCTCTGTGAAATTGCCTTAGGTATTATTTCTATTGCATGAGTAGTCTTTCCAAGCAAAAACGAAACATGTTCACAAATTATTACATTTATAATATTGTAGTAGGTAGTATTGAAATTAAACTACTGTTTATGGATTTTAATGCAGCTTATTTAAAAAAACAGTAGGTAATTTACATAATTTTAACTTGAAAACTAATACAATTTAGATTAATAAGTCCCGAAGATTCGGTTGTTTTTCAAATGTCCATAATTATACCCGGGTAAATTCAGAAGCAAATGAAAGTACAAGAATAATATAAAGTATTATCAATAAAGTTAATCCGTTTAATAGTTCTATTATTTCATCGTGACTTCACTTCTATCGGTATGGTTAGGTTAAACGATTTTTTACGACGCCATATTTAACGTGTATGGCTTAAATAGTAAGCTATAAAATAGCAGTTTTATAGCACATTTAGTCTTTACTGCATCAGCCAAATACTTATGTATTATCGTTGTGTTTTTAATGTACATTGAAAATTAATTATGCTATATGCTTACGTATCCCCGAAGGGGTTGGTAGTGGTGTATTATACCCACTTTGCACCGATTATGTTTTAGGGTCCCTTGACTGGTCTGTCACCGTTTAACGGGCTCAGTTTCAGACTCCGTGCTGTTGACTGAAAAAGCCAATACCACTTTTCCTACGTGGAAATAGGGTATTTTACTCTATATGAAAACAATCTAAAAATATATTATTGAAATATAATAAAAAGCCTATTGAGATTAAAGGTACGCCCTTTAATCTCAATAGGCTTTTTATTATTTTTATTTTTGCATTCATGAACAGCACACCAACGATAAGTAGAATAATAACTCATTTTTAAAATATAAAAAACTAACATAGCATACAAAATATCACTGCATTTGTTTACACAGCCAACTGACGTCATGACCACAGAGCAATAATAATTTCCACTGCGTCCAGCGTTTTGTCAAAATACGCGCGAAATATAAATATGCAAAATTTAGATGCATTTTTTTTAATTTCTTTTTATTTAATAAAAATTTTGCCGCTGTAGAATCTAGTTGAGACACTTGTCAAAAATGGGTGTAATACCCTATTGAACCCTGAACTCATGCATAACAATCACATTTACGACCGCTGCTTAATAGTTCCACGTCGTAGTACTTAGAAATTCTACCAATAAGAATTAATCAGGAGTACTTACTATATTTATAATAATATTAATAGCAGACCGCAGCGCAATTTCGTCTGCTTCACATAAGAATTTGCCCCGTTTTTGCAACATTTTTCATTGTTGCTCCGCTCCCATTGGTCGTAGCGTAATATGATATAGCCTATAGCCTTCCTCAATAAATGGGCTATCCAACATTAAAATAATTCGAACCAGTAGTTCCTGAGATTAGCGCGTTCTACCAAACAAACAAACTTTTCAGCTTTATAATCTTTATGTATATGTATAATTCTTCTGTGCGTGTGTTTGTAATTAAACTCCTCCTAAACGGCTGGACCGATTCTGATGAATTTTTTTGTGTGTGTTCAAGTGGATTCGAGAATGGTTTAGATTTGTTTTTTCGTGTGTACAGGACAACGTCCGTCGGGACAGTTAGTATTATATTTATGTACTGTGATATTGGTATAGATAACATCCTAACTAATATTATAAATGCGACTGTTAGTTTGTTTGTTATGCTTAACTACTCGGCCGATTATCATAAAATTTTGAGAAGAGTACATAGGGTACCTTTTATCAAGAGAAACGCAAGCAAAGCTGCAGGCAGAAACTAGTATTATATAAGTACCTTATTCAACATTATCGGCAAACAGATGTGTGATTAAGGTTGTGCGCTGTAGAGGCCCGTAAGTAAACAGTCATAAGCACACAATGCACTCAATTTACGGCAGAGTCATCTATTTTAGCTATGTTTAAACTGCAGCGATTTATGATAATTGTTAAAGACGCCATCTATGATCGCGTGATGTGAACTATAGCTAGTCTATGCTAAAGAGAAAGATATATTTTGTTTGCTTGTAAGGGTTTAACTCCAAAACTACACAACCAATTTTGAAAATTCTTTCACTATTAGAAAGCTATATTTTCAGCAAGTAACATGGTATATTTTATTTATTTATAAGTACTGCTACTAACATAACTTAATCTTCTTTTACGCAAGCGAAGCCGCGACGAAAAGCTAGTTTAGAATATTCTGGCCATAAAATATTTAATTTTGTTTATGATGATCTGATTACTGACTTACTATGTTCTTTCTAAACCCATTGAGTCGGACACGGGACATTTTGCGATTGAGCCACATGTGTTAGATTGCTAATTGATTGAAAATACTTGAAATGTGTCGTCCAGCTCAATAATAATAATAAGAAAGATTGAAATAAAGAGTATAATAATATTCTATCACATACACACAACACCATCTAGCTCAAACTAAGCAGAGCTTTTACTATGGGTACTAGACAATGGATAATCATATATACAACACCCAGATCAAAAGACAAACATTCATATCCATGCACACAAATGTTTGACTTGTGCGTGAATCGAATCCGCGATCTCAGGCGTGGCGGTCGGATACACTAACCACTACGCCGTCAATGTCCTAACAGTGGAATAGCTCATACTTAGGTAAGTCACTGGCTCAGCGATCCAAAGTAGATCTTGGCCTCCGACATTAAAGTGCGCCATTCTTTCTTACTTTGTGCCAATTCATAGCCATTGAGCACATTCATCTCTTTCAGGTCTTTAGCTCGTTCATCTATCCAGCGATACCTTGCGCGAACCACCGGATGACGCTCGGTGGGTCGCCCGGCCAAAGTGGCCTTTTGGCAGCTCGATCCTCTCCCATTCTTTCCACATGTCCGAGCCAACGAAGTCGGGCAGCTTTTATTTTATTGGAATAGCTTATGAACATAATAATTATGTTGATATCGTAACATGTTTTAGGTACCTACATATACATAATAATATTTTTTGTGTGTGGCTAGGTATAAAAATATTTTCATAGCGCTAATTTCAATTAGACGTTAATAAAAAGTACAAGCTGTACATTACTATTCCATGTTGCGATAATTGCGCAATTTCTGTTGACAGATTAGTTTTTTAAATTTTGGTAATGTATAGGCTACGCTCACGAATAATGTCTGCCTTTTCTTTTATTCGTATCTAACTCTTTAAAGAGATCTATTATTTAAAGAGGTCTTAAGCTATAACATGAATAGAAATATTGTCTGCATGCATGGCCTAGAGGGCTGAGCGAGGCGACTTCGCTATTGCCACTGCTCTGAGTGTGGGTTTGAAAGTGGCATACAACCGTACGGCTCACTTGATCGTAAGTGGTCACCGTAGCCTATGGATGTCTGCAACACCGGAGGCATATCTTCCGCGTTACCGACCCTTTAGAAAAGGAAGAAGAAAAAATGAAGTGGGAAAAATGAACTCAAACATGTGTAATGAATAATATGCTAACATTTTAGAATCGATCATTTCTAGATATGGTCGGCCATTACATGAAATGGCTGTATTTCTGAAATAGCCAGCTAAAACTTATGATATTCTTTAAACGTCAAAGTTTGATGATATGTTAATCTACGTTTGACCATATCATTAATTTAGGGTTTCCATGATATCATAGGTTTACAAAATTATATTTGAAGTATTTTTGTGTCGTAACGTCAGTCCACTTCACTTTTATTTTATTAGGGCATAAGTAGCTTTTTAATCAGGATAATTTTTCGCCCCTATGGTGCACAACGCCACTATACAAAAACGAAACGATAGGTATCAACGCCGATACAAAAACGAAACGCGCCTCTAACGGTGGATAATGTATCTACCGATACTAATGTAAAGCTGAAGACTTTGTTTGTTTGGTTGAACGCGCTAATCTCACGAATTAGTGGTTCGCATTGAAAAATTATTTTTGTGTTGGATAGCCCATTAATTGAGAAAGGCTATAGGCTACATAATATCACGCTACGACCTATTGGTCTTTGCAAAATTTTTCATTGATGCTCCGCACGATAGAGGGCGGAGCATAATGGGGAATATTCTCTTATGTGAATTAGAAATTGCGCGAGTTAGCTAGTTTTCACGATATGAATACTAATATTTCATCATAATCATGCAGTAACCGTGCCTTCTAATCGTCAAACGATTATTATTCCTTGATCTGGGCAGCAGGTATTTTTATGAAATGGTCGGCCACATCGTAAGTGATCATTCTAAAATTTGACCTTGCCATTGACATTACGTTAGTAAATAAATCTGTTCGAGATTTTGCGTATGTGTTTGAGTGTGGTCGTAAAGGCAGAGACAATTGTATTAGTGTGATATCAATGTGTTTGTGTGTTACTACACCTGCTCGTTAAAGCTGCTAGACCTGTGAATAGACAACATATTTGAAATCTTGACAGATGTTTAGTCTGTCATTGTCTTAAAAATACAACTAGGAATAATTTCTGTATTGCGGGGTATTTTGCAAATATTCTTACAACGGACACAAAGATGTGAGAACAGCCAAATTCGGAACAACCATGTATGAATCACACACATAATTTACTTTCACGTACCTAGGTATAGCCTATTATCGTTTGCAATATCAGGATTGTTTACTGACATTGGTATATCTAGTTGTAAATCCTAGGTCAAATTAATTAATAATTTAAGGAAAGGAATTCCTTTTTCTCAAATCTAATATTTAATTAAAGGAATCACATATTTTTTTGGAATCTTCCATTTCAGTCAGGTTAGCCAGCCTCTAAAACTTTATATATTAACCGTCTGGCAACACTGTAAGTAACTGCTTATAATAATAATAATAATATATCAACACAGAGAAAACAGATTAGCAACTCGCAGAAAAGACATTTCCAGAATAATACAACCTAAACTAAATGTAGTTCATCATAGCACTCGTTATCAAGCTGTATTGTTGTTCAACAAATTACCAACAGAACTAAAAGTTATACGAAATTTAATTTTATTCTAAAATTAATTAAAACATATTCACTAAGTAAATGCATTTATAGTACAGATACATTTTTAAATGATAAAGAAAAAAGATTATAAGATTATTTAAATAAAAAGATTATAATTAAATTTAAAAAAAAATGGATATTACTTCTCCCTAGCCTTTATTATTCCCAAATCACTTGGGTCGGCTTTTCTAGTCTAACCGGATTTGACTGGATATCAGTTTTTACACGGAGCGGCTGCCACCTGACCTCCACAATCCGAAGGCTAGACCAGTGTCAGGATATTATAGGGCACTGGCTGCCCAATAACGACTGCCATAGATGTTTATGGCAGCCGGGACCTACGGCTTAACATGCTTTCCGAGGCACGTATCAGGTGATAATTGTCAATCAAAACGCACATCATTTCGAAAAGTCATATAACTTGCGAAAGTCAGAGGTGCGCGACGTGGGTTCGAACCCGAGACCCTCTGCATTGCAGTCTGTTGGTCTCCCCACTGACCTATCGCAATATATGTAATATTGTTGTAATTTCCATTTCGTTTAAATTTATTTTGTATCTTTTCGAATAGTAATTATAAGTATATACTTTAATGTTGATATTTTTAATTTTATATTGACATCTAAATCCATTTAAGGCATATTTCTTTTGAAATTGCTAAGTATATTGTTTATTATACCGTTTATTTATGACTTTTGATATTGTTACGACGGGATTTATATTTTTTTTTGACATGTATGAATGTGATTGTGTTTTAATTATTTAATTATTGTTGACCTTATTATATTATATTTTAATTTTATTTAACTTTGTCATAATATTGATATCCTTGTTTTTGTTTTATTTTACTAAATGCAAAATTATTTTCAACGCAAATGGAATAATTATGTTCTGAGATAAATGACTTATGACTTATTCAACTGTTCCATTGCTAGGCACGGGCCTCTTCATAGTGTGAGAAAAGTTAGGCCATACTCCTCTTTAACTAATTGTAGTATTACAATTCTACGCCGGTTTTCTAAAAGAGGGTAGTAGTCATTCGTAACGTCACTAAATCATTGCCAACGGCAGGATCTGCACGTCGACATTATCCACATGAATTATAAAAGACTCACTTGCTCCATTTCCGTCGTATGAGGTCACATATGATGGACAATTATTATGCCCACGTCTTCAACATTCGATGATTCATTTTGTGAATTGAATTTATTAAAAAAACTTTGACGCACCTAGCATTCCAACGAGTTTCCTGTCCAATAAAATAATGTGCCAGTGTAAGTGAATTGGGTAATTTAAATTTGATTATGGCAACATTTGTCATTTAAAAAAAACATACGTTCACTTTTTTAGTTTGTTTATTAATTAGATTGTCACACAAATTATACAAAATTATTTATGTGTAGCAGTTTGTCGGCATACAGATTTTATTTATTTACTTATATTTGTAAAAACAATTGACAAAATAAAATAAAAAGAAAATTAAACTTGGAGGTTATGTGTGGTGTATTTCTTTTTATTTCGCAATATATTGATACAGTTGCTTTTCTGCTTTTCTGTTTTGCGTGACTAATAGTAGCGTAACTGCTATTATATTTTTATTTCTATTATATTTTTCGTTTTCATCCTAGATTGCCTATAAGAAAATCTTTACACAAAATCTTTGATACTGTAAAGATTTTTTATATACTTACCTATTTTTTTAGGGACCGTTGTTATTTATATATACCTTCTAGGACCAGGTACCTATATTCGTAAACGGGATTTTTTAGCTACAGACAATAAAATCTTAACATATTTTTCATATTTGATGACCTCGATGGCGTAGTGGTTAGTGTAACTGACTGTTACGACTGAGGTCGCGGGTTCGATTCCCGCACAAGTCAAACATTTGTGTGCATGAACATGGATGTTTGACTTGGTCTGGGTGTTTCTATGTATAATATGTATGTATTTACAAAAAAAATTGTATATATGCATGTTTATCCATTGTCTAGAACCCATAGCACAAGCTCTGCTTAGTTTGGGCTAGATGGTGTTGTGTATATGTGTAGAATATTATTATTATTATTATTATTTTTTTTTTTTAAATTTATATTTAATCTCCCTTTTATTTCAAAGGGGTAAAAACCTGACACACGGGCCTTAGCCAAGTGTGCCAGAGGGGGAAAGTTAAGAAGTAGATGATGCAAGAAATTTACGTGTGAGGCGACATGTGTTAAGAAGAACGGCTTTTTGTATGACTGTGATTGTAGATTTTGGCATGTCAAGTATGCTCAGGCTATGTAGAAGTGTCTTAGGGACTACTCCGGTTGTAGATATGACAATAGGGATGATTTTAACAGTGTCTACCTGCCATTGCCTTTTTATTTCGGTAGCTAAATCAACATACTTCGACATTTTTTCCGCGTGCGTAGTGAGGAGATTATGTGTGTTACATACTGCGATGTCTATTATGAAAACAGATTTTTTTGTTTTGTCCAGTATAGTTATATCTGGTCTATTGTAGTGTATAGTTTTGTCAGTAATAATAGTCCTATCCCAGTACATTTTAAAGGAATTATTCTCTAAAACAGTACTGGGCTTATATTTGTAATAGGCAGTTTTTTTTCCAATAAAGGAATATTTGTGAGCTAGGTTCTGATGGATTATTGCTGCAACTTGATCGTGTCTATGTTTATAATCAGTTTGTACTATGGATTTACATGAACCAGTTATGTGTTGAATAGTTTCAGAACTACTATGGCAACGTCTACATAAGTCAGTGGGAAGGTTAGGTATACGGGTTATGTGTTTCTGGTAATTTCGGGTGTCTATTACTTGATCCTGAATAGCGATCACAAAAGCCTCTGTCTCCGGAAAGAGCTCTCCGCGCCGTAGCCATTCGTTCGACGCTTCTTTGTCGACGTGTTCTTGGCCGAGATCAGCGAGATGTCTCCCGTGCAGAGACTTTTGGGACCACAAAACTATTTTCTGCTCTTTGCTCAATAATTTTGGCTGTACATTTCTATTCAATAGGTTAAGGGGGGTTAGTTTTTTATCTGCATTCGTTAAGTATTTGTGAAGGTGAGATTGTTCAGCTTTGGAATAGAAGTATTTGCGTAATTTATCTATTAAGTTATTGTGTAAGTTTTGTATGTCGATGAGGCCTCTGCCTCCAATTTGGCGTGGCAGTGTGAGACGCTGTATGCATGATCTGGGATGATGTTTTCTGTTGGCTGTCATGTGTGTGTTGATTATGCGCTGTAATTTAATTAGATCACTTTGAGACCAATTTATAATCCCAAAGGAATAGATAAGAACAGGTATTGCATAGGTATTTATTGCCTTTATGATATTGCGAGAATTTAACTGGGTTCTTAAAATTTGGTTTAGTCTTACTTTGAATTGTTTAGTTAGCTCTAATTTTGTTTGTTTTTGCTGAATTTGCTTGGATTGATGAAAACCTAAATATTTGTAAGTGCTGTGTTCGTTCATGGGTTCTATTTGTTCACCTGTATTAAGAGTATATATATTGTGTTCAGTTTTCCCTCGAGTTACAGAGTGTATTTTGCACTTATCAACTCCAAATTGCATTCGGATGTCCGTCGAGAATGTTTGTGTGATGTCAGTTAGTTTTGTAAGTTCGGTGTTATTTGCTGCATAAATTTTGATGTCATCCATGTAAAGTAAATGTGAAAGAAGGTGAAATGAGTTATTACATTTTATTTTAAATCCTATATTGTAATTATTAAGTAGTTCTGACAATGGGTTGAGTGCTATACAAAACCACAGGGGGCTAAGCGCATCTCCTTGAAATATGCCTCGTTGAATTTTTATCAGTCTAGTAGTCAATAAAGGGTTTTCAATTAATTTTAATTTTGTTTTCCAATTGAGCATAGCTGCACCTAAAAATGAAATAAGACTGGGATGAATTTTATAATGTTCTAATACAAAAATTAACCAACTATGGGGAACAGAATCGAATGCCTTTTTGTAATCTATGTACATTGTATGTATATTCCTATTTCTAGTCTGTGCTTGTTTCATTACTATTGCATCTATAGTTAACTGCTCTTTACAGCCCTGGCTATTTTTCTTACAACCTTTTTGTTGTTCTGCTAAAATGTTGTACTGCTCTAAATGGTTGTAAATGATTTCGCTAATGCATCCTGTGATAATCTTGTATATAGTTTGAAGACATGTGATAGGTCTGTAATTTGCGGCATTTTTTGGGTCTGAGCCTTTCGGTAACATATAAGTGACTCCATGTGTAATGAATGTTGGCAAAGTGTGTGGTGATTTAATGAATTTGCAAATGTGGTTGTGGATGAATGGATGAGTACTGCTAAACTTCTTGTACCAATAATTATGTATGTTATCTGTACCCGGTGCCTTCCAGTTATGGGTGCGTTTGATGATTTTAATGAAAATATCTACAGGGATGTTCTCAAACTCCATTTGATTAATATTTGCTGTGTCAGCTATATTTGGTAACCAATCAGCGTTAATGTTATGTTGTACTGGGGTTTCCCAAATGCCCGCCCAAAATTGATGTAATTGTTGGGGCGATGGATATTCCGGCTGTGAAGTATGGATTGGATTATTGTGGCTAAGAGATCTGTAAAACTGTTTTTCATTATTTATAAAGGTTGCATTTTGTTGTTTGCGTTTGGTACACGTTAAATATCGTTTAAGTCTATTTGAAATCGCGTTTAATTTTTGTTTCAGTGTATCGAGGAAATGTTGAGGTTCTGTATTGGGTTCTTCGTGTTGTGAATGGGTTTTGTATTTATTTTTTATTTCTTCTACGGTCTTATGTATTCTTTGGTTTCTATTTCCTAAAATATATTGTGTTAATCTGGCTATTTCCAGTCTATATTTTTGTATCCTACTTTCAATCCTTCTTTGCCAAGACGGCTTTTTATTTCGCCTATTTGTTGATATATTTTCATCGAGGTAAAATCTCGTGCCATTGCAAGTGGCAGCTGTAAAGGCAGCAGAGTATATTATGGCGTGCAGTGTCGTGAAATCTAAGTTGTGGTTCAAGTGCTTTGGGAGAATATCCTTATTTAAACAATGAACAATTTGAGCAAATTTACGTGAGGATTTTTGTTTTGGGATGTATGGTCTTGATTCAGGATCCACAGTGGTAAATCGGGCAAGAGCGCTATTGAATTCTATTTTGATGTTATTAATTGTTTCTATACGACTAAGATTAGGGCTATTTTCATTTTGACTATTGGTTATTCCTTGGGCAAGTGTGGATGTGCTATCTATTGTGCTATCGGGGTGGGTTTGCTGTGTGTGATCTGTTAAAGAGTGTTCTAATTCATTGGATCCCTCACCTTCTCTGTCAGATTGGCGTTGGTTGTTCAGCTCAATCAGTTTTAATTCTATTTCTCTCTTCAATGCATTTATTTTATTGATGTATATCTTATTGTTAAATATTAATCGTCTTTGATCGGCAATTCTCTGCTCAGTGAGGTTCGACAAGTTTGGATGCCTTTCTACGAATAATTCATGTAGTTTTTTTCGGTAGGCAGTTTTATTTGTCTCTATTTCAGTTACTTCAAAATAACATTTAATTATGTCTTCATTCATCTCGTCTGTCCATTTCATTCTGGCGTGGCTAATAATGTCATTTGTTTGTGGAGAGATGTGTGCTGTATGATTGTGCATAGGTGAATGGCAAACGTTCTCAGTATGTATGTGTTCATTTACTTCGTATCCTATCTCATCTAATACATGCTGTGGCAGTAGTTTTCTTCTCAATATAGCTCTTCTTTGGTCTCCTATTCGTTGGCGTGTGGTTTGCATTTCCGGATATTTATTGTTAAATTGTAGGTGTAAAGATTCTAGATAGTTGTTCATGTTTGTTGTCTCACATTTGGTTATCAGAAGGTATGTGCGCCATATGAATCGGTTCATATCTTCAGTCCATTTTTTTCGCGCACGGGCAGGGCCAACAGTGGGTGCAGGATTAATGGCTAATGCCTCCTGCACAACAGCCGTTGACCTTGTAGTTCGGGATGAATATGTGGATAATGGTGATGAATTGGGTGACTGAAATAAGCTGTAAGTTGATGAAGGTGATGGAATGTTAGCGAAAAGTGAATGTTCTGATGACGTAGTAGGTGAGAGTGAAGGTGATCGTTCGGCTGTAGCATTTTGTTCGAGGGGAACCCGCCTGTTCAGTCCCCCGTCGCCAACGGTTCGCATGCTGTGACACCCAGCGTCAGCTCCAAGTGTGCCCCGGCGATAGCCCCCGGGAAGCGATCCTATACGTTTACTTCTTAGTATCATCTCCATAAACATGGGTTACCAGAGCCATGTTAGCCGCACCAGAAACAATATTGCGTGTCCGCCCCCTACGTGAGTCAGGTGTTCGACTCGGACGTATGGTTGGATTATAGGGGGCTTATTATTATTATTATTATTATAGAATATATCGCACTCTTAATAAAACACGAGACTCAACTTGAAATTTGGCAGTTAGGCAATTCGAACTCTAATAGTGTGTCATAATTAAATAAATAAGAATATAGGAACCGGGCCTTTTAAACATCATTGCCCTACAAACAAATTTAATTTATTATTATTATTGTAACTATTTACTATAAAAGAATTTTATCAATTGTCCATAATTTTCTACTTAGATTATTTAGTAAACAAATATACATAGGTAGACACTAAATAGATACCCATCTCTATGTCATGCCTGTTTTATTTTAATCTGTATTTATTAGGAAATTAAAATTCCTATAGCGTAATGAGTTTTATGATGTGTTCGTTTACCTAATAAGTCACGTAAGAAACAATGTCTTTATATTATAACATGGTTAGCACGTTTCCCCTCTTTAAATGTTACACCTGTGTGCAATGTAATTGTCTATGGATTCCCGCCAAAGCCGGTAGCCATCTGGCATGCTGTACGCTTGTTTGCGTCCTTAGCACCACAATCTAATAAGTATAATATTAAGTTAAGAAACAAGAAGTAAACATCACGTTTAAATCTAACTTTAAATAAATTAAAAAGCGTGTCTATCAGTCGTTTCTGTCTCTAAACCACAGATGACCAGACCATGGAATTTACTTTTATCTCAGTATTCGATCCCGTCGTATGCTGATTATATTTGAATGCACGAAAGGTGCAGTGGCTAGTACTGGGAAGTGGTCGCCTCCCCGCTGCCATTGCGCGGAGTCTTGTGGGTTCGATACCCATACGGAAAAATGTCCTCCGCGACACAGAATTCATTCCGATTGCGGGAGTTGGTTCAAAAAAATGAAAAAATAAACCATTTTTATAAACAGTCCTACGGCTAGGCATGGCCTCTTTATATGAGTCAGTATTTAAAGTCAACTTTTCCGGAAGCGTATTATAACAAACATTCAATAGTATAGGTAATTTAAATATTGTATACAAACACTGTAAGGTTACAGTTTCAATACCGTGACTACGGTTTATAAATAAATAACAGATTACAATGAGTAAATAGTTAATTATGTTAGCGGTAAAATTTAAAACACGCAACGTACAATATTTTGTATACAAACCCATATATTTTTTAAATAATTTTAGTCCTTCGGGGCGGCGTCACGGCGGTAGTGAATACGATTGCTGAGGTCTCGAGTCCGATTCCCTGATCGTCCCGGATTCCTGACTATAAATTTTTCGTAGGACCACGGAGTTGTGGTTGCGTTTACCTATCAAGATATTTTTAATAAAAGCAAGGAGTGTAAGTTGGTTTAACTGCCAATAATCATTAGTCAAAGCACGGACAAAACATTAAAAAAAACGACGAATTCCGCACTATGAATTATTCCTGTGTCGCACAGACTTTACAAGCATTCAATTAACGGACACAACAAACATTCAGACTCGGGACAATCATTTATGGATAACAAATTTTTGGGAATCGAACCACGACGCCATCTGTGCAGTCGGTTTAGGTTAGTTTTACCTGTCAAGATATGCTCCGTAGCATCACGGAGTCTGGAACTGCTATAGGTACATAGCAAAAGGCTCGCCTTGTATAACATGGAACTTAAAACCCCTTCATTCATGTTCGTAACTGAAATCACGGAACCAGTTGCAAGAGAAGAATTTTTTTTCGCTGTTTAGTAACTAGTTGTGAGAGAGGAATTATTATTCCACTTTTTTAACTGTTTGTTAGTTATAAACGTATAACGTATAAACATGGAATGGGTCACATGCTTAAAAACTCTTTGTTAGTCACTGGCCACTTGTAATAAAAAATTATAATAATGAATAACAATCATAGATGATGGGGGTATGGTACATGTCTGCCTTCTCCTTTGAGGTTATAGGCGTAAGTTTATGGTGGTATACATATTAAAAACTAAAAGTGCCCTTAGCAGAAACATCGGTAAACTAAAATGTATTAAGAAACATGTCATGTTACATGTTAAAAAATTTATTTTTTATCCAACTAAGGTGCCAAACACCTGATGGTAAGTGGTTACCGTAGCCTATGGACGCCTTCAACACCAGAGGCATCACTTGCGCGTTACCGACCTTATAGGAAAGGAAGAAGAGAAAAATGAAGTGGGAAGTGTTTAAGAGGGCGATTGGGCCTCCGGCACTCTCACTCGTCGAACGAAACATAACAGTAGGATTACTGCTATTTCACGTCAATATTCTGTGAGAGGTCCTTCCCCGGTCGAGCCGGCCCCACTCATACTGAAATCAGCGAGGCTTTACTACTCATAAAATATATACATATTAAAAACTAAAAGTGTCCTCAACAGAAATATCTATGAACTAAAATATATTAAGAAATATGTCATGTTACGTGTTAAATCAATCATCGGAATTCAAAGGATAATATACTAATACTTAGACCTTATAAGTCAAATTAAAATCAAAGTCAATTGTCAATTGTTCTTTTCGGTCACAAAGTTACACTTATGAACGTCAAAATCTATTGGTTAGTGAGTTTAGTAAGTTATTGAAGCAACATTTACCTAAATGTTGCTTCAATAACTATCTACTAACCTGAGTTGTAAGGTTAAGGCAAATGGCCTATGAGAAAGATATCTGCAAGAAACTCATGGACATGTTTTTAAATTCCTATTAATATTAATAAATAATAAATCTTTAATATTATAAATGCGAATGTGAGTTTGTTTGTTTGTTGCGCTTTGACGTCTTACCTTTTCGACCGATCATAATGAAATTAAGCGCAGACGTTGTCTGAGGTACTGAAAAAGAGATAGGATACCTTTCATCTAGAAAACAGTACTGGTCCAGAATGAGCTAAGCTATGGACAAAAGCTAGTTAAATATAGGTATTTCTAGTATTTTACAACTCATATCAACAAGGTGTTGCAACCATTATACCAGAAGGAGAAGATTTTTCCAACTTACTTTAAAAAGTAAAAACATTTGGTCTCTTTAATTTGGAAGTAATTTGGTGAAGTCAATCACAGCTGCTCACCCCACTTTAAAACAGGGTACAAAACCTCGCTTAAAAGAAAAAAAGTTTTAAGTCGCTAATGACAGGTACGTTTTCAAACAGCTTTTTTAACGTTCTTCATAATGTAAAAATCTTAAATGATCATATAGTTACAGTTTAGTTACATACTTCGTACCTATTAAGAATTTCTATAAAAGTATTGTGTCAAACTTGCTACGAATACAGAGAGATAAAGAAAAAGAGTAGATCAAGGGATTAAATAACTAATAATTAAATTGTGTGAATTGTACGAATTTCTATCCCAACCGTAGCTTTTCTGTTCTCATCACATTGTGTTTGCCAAATTTCAACATCGGGCGAGTAGTTGAGGCGTGAAAGCGGAACAAACAAACAAATTCACAATCGCATTTATATCTAATATTGGTTACGAAATTTTCGGTAAATTTACAGCTGTACCAACAGTATGATAGCGAGTGACATAGTTAAAGGCAATTAAATGTTTTCACAAGTAGAAATAAAATAAAGACAAATAAATTAGATTATTCAATCTAATTTACTTGTGTTCATTTTAAGGAAAGTTAAAATGCTACGAGACAGCTTAATTATTTTACTTTATCGAAAAAGAAATTACACATAGTTTTGTTTTTAATTTTATGGTACTAGTAGTGAAAATATCGACGTTAACCTTTTGGTAGAGCGCATAATACAAACAACTCGCTCTTATAAGGTACTAGTGTTTGCACTCAGCTTCGCTCGCGTAAATGTAGCTTAAGTTGGTAAGAGTACTATTTCTGGGTGAAATGCACATCGTCGCATCGTCGTCAGGAATACATCGACGTTTATGCGAAATTTCACGATGATCGGTCGAGCAGTTAAGGCGTAATGACGTAACAAACAAACATATAAACAAACTCAGTTTCGCATAGTTATAATTTTGGTTAGGATAAATACTTCTTGTCAAGGGACTATACAACAAATGAGAACTAAGTAAAAAAGTGGCAGGTATTCGTAAACCAATTTTTTTCAGCAATTCGAGAAGTTTGGTTCGTCGATTCGTAATCTTAGTTAACACTAGGTCTGCAAGTTTTCTTCGTTCAGAAAGAGGAAGAATGTAGAACCTTTTGCAGCGTAATAGGAGATTAGGTAAGCATGGTTTTGGACGGAATTGAATGTAACTTTGGCATAGTCCTAACTAATATTATAAATACGAATGTGAGTTTGTTTGTTTGCTTGTTACGTTTTTACGCCTCAACTACTCGACCGATTATCATGAAATTTCGCATACACGTTGTCAGAGGAAAAGAAAATGACATCGGGTACCTTTTACCCAGAAAAAAGTGTTGTTCCCGAGGGACAGAAAATTGACTTAACCTACATTTACGCGAGCGAAACCGCGGGCAATATCTAGTTTGTATATATAAGGACTACAAGAGAATTTCTTTTTTCTTTGAAGAGATAACTCCCGCTCTAGTTATAATTCCTGTGTCGCGGGGGACTTTACAAACATTCAAACAAGGGACTAAGAACACCCAGACTCGGAACAACCATTTGTTGATCGCACAAAGTTTTATTACGTATGGGATTCGAACCCACAACACTCGACACAGTGGCAGTGGCGAGACGACCACCTGAACCACTACGTCATCCGAGCAGTCAAAATTCTTCATGTTGTTTTTTTATCAGTGAAAGATGGTCTGGTTGCTCTCATCTTTTTCTCTCATAATTATCATCTCAGCCGATAGACGTCCACTGCTGGACATAGCTCCCCCAAGGTCTTTCACACAGACCGGTCTTGGGCCACCCGCATCCAACCGCTTCCCTCATACTCGAGGCGATATACAGGGTGTCCGGTAATTAATGGATAACCTTGAAATGTCGTATAGTAGAAATGAAAGCGGTTCAGAAAAAATTAAATAATTTTCTTTTAAAAAGTGCATGCTATATTAGCTTAGCATACTTTTGACTGTCTATCTATTAGCATAATTAGTGTTTAATAATAAAACAACAAAAAACCGATGGATTTCATTCATTTATGGTCGTAATATACAAGAAAGTTATACATGGTAATTAAAAAAACACATCTCAGGTAGTAGATAGGATAGATTTTTGTTACTTTTTTTTTCTGAACGGTCATTAGTTCCACTATATATAAGACATTTCCAGGTTATCCATTGATTACCGGACACCCTGTATACCTCCATATTAAAAGCCATCGTCCGTATACAGAGCCTTAACGCAATTTATGACTCAATATAATAGGTATTATTTATCATAGAAGAGATTACTAGAGCAATTTATTTTCGCGTTACGTTCTTTAGTTATATCTTCACTATTATAAAACTATACAATATATAACCGTTCTGTCTTTATATATCAGTACTATTTAATATAAGATATTGCCCGCGACTACTACCTATCTATCGCTTTTGGCAATAACTTTCGATACCTCGGGAACATAACTTTTTCTGGATTAAAGGTACCTTAGGGCCTATTTTCAGTATCCTATGTCCTATTCCGCATCCATGCATGTGCATGCGAAATTTCATGATGATCCGTCGAGTAGTTAAGGCGTGAAAGCGTAACAAACAAACAAACCAACTCACATTGGCATTTGTGATATTAGTTAGGATATCCGTACGAATATTATAAATGCGAAAGTAACTCAGTTTATACGTTACTTTGTAGCGACTAAACGGCTGAAGGAATCTTAATGAAATTTGGTAACAAGATAGTTTGTTATCTGAGGAAGTCTGTGGACTACCATTTGTCACGGTATGTATTCCCATGGGATTCAAGCGGAGCCACAGGTAGAATCACCTAAAAACCATTGAACGTATTCGGAGTTCAACTAACTCTAACTCATGTTTAAGGTATATATGACGTTTAATCCATGTTAATGACGTTACGGCTCCGCGAGCGGTAGTTTACGCCAAAGATTTAAATAATAGACGTGCCCTTTACTGTAGTTAGATCAGACGACAAGAAAGGTGCGCATATTTAAATGATGACAGATCTTTCTTTTTTGGTTTAACAGGCAAACGAACAGATCCTTCCCGCTACAGACTACTCAAGTTTACGATAAAGCGTTCCCACTTTCCCACCTGTTAGGTATATATGTGAGAGCCGCTGTACCTTCTAGTACCCGAAAGCACGTTCAGGGACCAGTTATAGACAGGTCTTGTCCCCAAATCCTAAGACCCAGTTCTCGTAAGCGAGCTACCTCCTGCCTAAGTGGCACTACCTATTGTCCAGATAGGTGCTGGAGCAATAAAGCCGCTCACCACTAGTGAACTCTGAGAGTTGCTAACGATGTCCTCGCTGAGGCCGACGGAGAAGCTGCCTCCCATATTTTCAGTATGGTGCCGGAGCTGTAAGGCGCGCTCACTTCCCGACGTACGGATGCACGTCGGGAAGTGAGCGTGCCTTACCGGCTTGTAGGCCAGAAAGGGCAGATGTATGGACATACGTCTGCCTTTTCTGGCCTACAAGCCGGTTATTGCGAACCGATGGATCGCCTGATGGTAAGCGATTACCGACGCCCATGGACACCCACCCGCAACATCAGAGGAGTCACAAGTGCGTTGCACCCTTTAAATTCTTCTTCTCCCTAGCCTTTATTATGAAATTGCGGCAAAAGGCTATCTAAAAACAAATTGATCCAATTAATTATTGATGGTTTTTTTATGGCGTTAGTCATGATTTACTCTGGAAACATTACGTATGTTATGTTAATATGTGACTCATAGTCGGTCGTTGGGAGCTTTGATTGGCATCGTAATTATTTATCGAAGTTGTATGTCGGTTTTTATGCAAAATGGTTTACTTTTAAAACTTAATATTGACACAGGTCAGACATAATATTAACACGGACCTATTTTAACCTATATTTTGATTTAAAAGTATATGTATATTGTAAGTATTTTCTGAGATGTCTTTGTTGGTATTGTGGTACAATGGCAATGTATCATGTATACTGTAATAAGTCCGCGGCTATTCTGTGATGAAATAGTACTTTTATGGATGGAATGGATAACCGCGACAAATAAATCTATATACATACAAATAAATCTGTATGTATATAATATGTAGCATTTTCTTATAATCGAATTATCAATTCTAGCACATTCTAGTCGATACTTTAACAACACTAAAGCTGATTCGGAAAATGGCCAGGAGTAATTTTGATAGTGATGCGTTACTTTTTACATAAAAATAAATAAATTGTTGAAAATTGTCATAATATTTAAACAATTTCTTTTGAGCCGAGAATAGGGCACATAGGTTATTTTCATCAGCTTTTATTTATGCGATAGCAGGCAAACGAGCAGACGGATCGCCTGATAGTAAGCGATTATCGCCGCCCATGGACACCCGCAACACTAGAGGAGCCAGAAGTGCGTTGCGCCTTTTAAATTATTATATTTAATACTACTTTTCCCCGTGGTTTCACCCGCGTAAGTCCCATTCCCGTGGGAATATCGGGATAAAAAGCCTATGTGTGAATCCAGGTCTCCAGCTATCTACATACCAAGTTTCATCTTAATCGGTTTAGTAGTTTTTGCGTGAAAGATTAACAAACATCCATACAGACTTTCGTTTGCGTTTATAATATTAATATTTAATATTTCTCTTTTCTTTAACACACTGTAGATATAGGTATATATATATATATATATATATATATATATATATATATATATATATATATATATATATATATATATATATATCTAGATTAACGCCTATTACTTACGCAAAAATAAATCAGTTTTCTTGGTCTGTAAGGGTAAGGTATAAGATTTTTTGCGGTACCAGCAAAACAGTAATACAGAGGTATTTATGCATACTGTTTTATTATGATTAAGTCAACCTTAAAATTGAGATACTTTTTCTCTTGCCAACATAAGGTAAAAATACACAGGCGCGTTAAAGTACCAACCGAACGGCGCGACTTCAGCGTAATATTCCCACTTTACAACTTGGCAAGACTTGGGTATCGCAATAAACACTGGATCAAGTGAGTGAGAGGAAATCCATTCTTTCACCCTGGAGCATAAGATTTGTTTGTTAAGTTTATTTTTATTTGTTTTTTTAAAGACAACCGGCGAGCGTGTATGAGGAATGTGATGAAAGTGAATGAAGCCAGGGAAGTGTGTCAGGATCGTAGCAAATGGAAATCCGTAGTCTCTGTCTACCCCTCTGGGAAACAGGCGTGAATCTATGTATGTATGTATTAAAGACGACGCCCGAGATTACCTTCTACCCGAAACTCCTGAAATGAAATAAATAATTCCTGTACCGCGAAGGACAATACAAACATTCAAACAACAGACACAAGGAACATCCAGGCTCGCCACGATCACGCAAATTTATGTCCCGTGTGGGAATCGAACCCACAACACACCGTGCAGAGGCAGTGGCGTGGCGACCACTTAAACCGTTAAACTGTGCAATCACATTACGCTCGAGAAGTCCCTGATTCGATTCAGGCAGTGTTATTGGGTTTTTATGTTAGGTCATTCCAAATAGCAGTCTCGAAATGTACTCGTTGAACAGCAAGGAGTTAGCCTATTAATAAGGTTTTAAACTGCCTCCGTGGCGCAGTGGTAGAGAATGCGACTGTTGTGCCTGAGGTCTCAGGTTTGAATCCAGGGTCGGGCCAATAAAAAGTTATTGGGTTTTTCTGTCAAGAAATCTCAATACAAGCTCGGAGTTAGTTAGCGGTATTAGACACCCCCTGTGCCAAGGAAAGCACGTAAAGCCGTTGGTCCTGCGCCTGATCTCTCTCCGGTCATCTCGGATTGCCGTCCCGTCGCATCGTAAGAGTTACAGAACTGAGAGTACATTTGTGTTTGCGCACATTTTCCTGCACTATAATATCTCCTGCGCAGATGGCTAGTCTCCGTTAAGATTGGGTGGCGTGACCGAAATTCGCTGTTGAGGACATTATTGTTACCAAGGCCCTCAAACATAGCTGACGCAGTCAAAGTCAAATATCCTTAGGTATTTATTTAGATGACAAAGAAACAATTATCAAAGCCAAAGTTTAGTGGTTAATGAGTTAATTAAGTTACGTTTAAGTTAGCAGCTACGTTCATGCAAAGGCTGGAACTTATGAAAAGATACTTGCAAGAAACTTACGGACATTAATTTTAATCGTCGTTTTATTATAATTTCTGTAGTCTAGACTTCTAGAGTTCATCTCGGACTGCAAATGGTCTCGTGTTGTTGTTATTCTGTATATACGTAAGTGGATGCTTCTGTCTACATATATTAATATTATAAAGCTGAAGAATTTGTTTGTTTGTTTGTTTGAACGCGCTAATCTCAAGAACTACTGGTTCGATTTGAAAAATATTTTAGTGTTGAATAGCCTATTTACCGAGGAAGGTTACAGGCTGGCATAACATCACGCTACGATCCACGGGGGCGGCGCAGTAATTATAAACGTGGGTGAAACTGCGCGCACATCTAGTTATACTATAAACTACTATTAGAGAATAGCTTTGAAATTTTACTTATTGCTTGAGTGGTATGTTGTGGTTATGCAGCTCCTTACAGAAGAGACTCGTAAAATATACAATGCTGTAAACTTGGCGATTTAAACTCATGGCCGTTAGTTTCTTGCCAGTTCTTCTCATTGGTTCTACGTCTGACATTCATAAGTGTAACGTTGTGACCTACATGAATAAACATATGATTTTGATTCTACACCATTCTACTTCATATATGCAAGAAGTTACTATTATATTTATTTGTGGTTTATAAACTCCGGCACTAGGAATATTTAATATTCTTGTATTGCAAGGGATTTTACAAACATTTATATAACAAAGAACATTAAGACTCGGAACAACAATTTATTGATCACACAATTTTTATCCCGTGTCCAATCCATGGACAATGGACATCCATCACGCTCGGCACAGTGGCAGCGGCAAAATGACCTAATAATCCACTATGCCATCGTGCTGTCAATATAGTAGACGATAGGTAATATATTAAGGTAATATATGCATTTTTAAGCAAAAAAAAAAAAATATATATATATGTTCTTCTCCCTAGCCTTTATTATTCCCAAGACACTTGGGATCGGCTTTTCTAGTCTAACCGGATTTGATTGGATATCAATTTGTACACGGAGCGGCTGCCACCTGACCTCCGCAACCCGAAGGCTAACGATATCCTAAGGCTAGACCAGTGTTAGGATATTATAGGGCACTATAATGCCAATAACGACTGTCATAGATGTTCATGGCAGCCGGGACCGACGGCTTAACGTGCTCTCCAAGGCACGGAGCAGGTGATAATTGTCAATCAATACGCACATAATTTCGAAAAGTCATAACTTCCGAAAGTCAGAGGTGCGCGACGTGGATTCGAACCTGAGACCCTCTGCATTGCAGTCTGTTGGTCTCCCCACTGAGATAATATATATATATTTATATATATCTTCTTTATATATATAATTCTTCTGTACGTGTGTTGACAGTGAACTCCTCCTAAATGGCTAGACCGATTTGAATGATTTTTTTGTGTGTTCAAGTGGATTCGAGGATGGTTTAGATTTGGTATTATTTTTTTTATTTTTCGCCTGTACAAGACAACGTCTGTGTGGACAGCTAGTATATATATATATCATTATATATATATGTATTATATATTAACATATACTTTTTCTTGTATTTTTTATTTATTATAGGTAATACCATAAACAAAAAAGCACAAAATATGTGTTTAATACGCGTCTGCTTACACCTAGCTAGATCTATATGCGAGTCTACTTAGGTATAAGTTGTAATACTGACGTCACTGTCTGTGACAAGAATTTATCACCCACGTTCTTAAAAATATGAAATACATTACCAGTAAACGCGCGTTTCGTAACATGTCATTCGCGAGCTGAATTCTGACGAATCCATTGATGTTCGTTTTATTGATTGGTACGTTATGTTATTTTGTGCTTTTTTGTTGTTATATGTTGTGAAACTGCTGGCTGCTTTGGTATAGACACGATTTTATAAACCTCTCGTAGACTGCTAAACCTTACTTAATATTATAAATTCGGAAGTAACTCTGTCTGTAACCTCTTCACGGCTAAACCAATCAAACGATTTAGATGAAATTTGGTACAGATATAGTTTTAAAGCTGGGGAAAGACATGGACTATTTTTTATTAACCCCCGACGCAAAAACGACGGGGTGTTATAAGTTTGACGTGTCTGTGTGTGTGTGTGTGTGTATGTGTGTGTGTGTGTGTCTGTCTGTGGCATCGTAGCTCCCGAACGGATAAACCGATTTTAATTTAGTTTTTTTTGTTTGAAAGGTGAATTAGTCGGGAGTGTTCTTAGCTATGTTTGATAAAAATCGGTCCAAGATGGCCGCCGCCACAAAATGGCGGATTACATATTTTTTCACAACTTCCTCAATATGGGTATCAAATGAAAGGGCTTGATTAGTAGAATAATACACTATGATAAATTTCAAATCCAAGATGCCCGCCACCATAAAATTACATATATTCACAAATTACAATTTTCAATATGGGTACAAATGAATATTGTGTCGGGGGTTTTCTAAATTTTTAATTTTTGATGTAGGTACCACGCGGGCGTAGCCGCGCGCAAAAGCTAGTAATACTACCTAAATAATAATTTTGACTGCTTTGAAGTGTTGTGGGTTCGATCCCCATATAGGACAAAATTGTGAATCAGAGTCTGGGTGTTCTTTGTGTCCGTTGTTTGTAAAGTCACCCTCGACACAGGAATTATTCTTAGAGAGGGAGTTGTGTTTTAAAACAAAATGTGCGATTGCTACAGCAAAATAATTTGAATGATTCGAAAGGTTCTACCAAATAGGTACCGAAAAAGGTTCGACGATAAGCAATTTTGCCAGTATCGATGTTGTATTCTGGATTCACGAATCAAAATAAATCTAATTGTTAATATGCTTGGTTTTTACTAAGCTGATTCCTTTAGAATATTGGAATTAAATTGCCGTTATTTAAATATTATGCTAACTTCTAACTCATGCCTAAGCTTATATTAAACGATTTTAAGATATCGTAAATAAAGATATTCTTACATGCAACTTAAAAAAAAGATAATGTTTATCAATGTGTGGTCTTAGATTATTATACGATTCTTAATCGAATGTACAAAACATGAGATTGTGACGATGTGTAAAGTTTTAACTTAGAACTGGTTACCTTCTATGCACTTCTGTTTGTCGTGATTAACTTCTTTAGCTTATTTACACCGTAATGTCCTTCTTGTTAAAACAATCATCAACAACGATTAGCGCATTCGAATACTTATCGATATTTCGAATCCTTTGAACATTCGAATGGTTAAAATTTTAATCGATCCATACTTATCAAATCGATCTTTCTTTTGTGTTCCACATATTTTATGTTCATCAAAATTATCTTAAGTTAAATGCCATATCAGATTGATCTCATAATATATAACGAACTCATAAAAACAATTGGCAATAGTTGAACATATAAGAAACAAAGATTGCATAAGCAGAACAACACATGCATGTCCATATGTGGGGCTTTTACGTCATTCAATATGACGTCTAATACGATTATACAAGATCCGCGGCCTTGACTATAGTCAGCGGGAGAGTTGTGAGAGAGTTTTCAAATAGGTGCAGTAGTTTTGAACCTCCTCTTTACATACAAACTAACAAAAGCAATATAATATCTCTTTATAATCCTAACTAATACTATAAATGATATAAGTTTGTTTGCTACGCTTTCACGCCTTAAATACTCGACCGATCATCATAATATTTCGTATAACGTGTACAGAAAAGGACATAGGGTATATTTGATCCAGAAAATAGTACTATTCCTGAAGGATTGTTAATTAATAACCTACATTTATGCAGGTGAAACCGTGGAGAAAATCTAGTATTAGTATAAACGAATGTTAGATCATTTGCGTGTGTTATTGTAATTTAGGATTGCTTTATTTTTCCTCCGGACATTAGGATCCCATGGCGCTGCTCCCAAGGGATCTATAGTTATTTTTCTCGCCTCTTAAGTCCTATATTAAAGTATTTAAAACTAGGCTCCCATAACGCCGCTCCCATAGGATCCACGGACAATATTTCTTCTCTTGACTCTTATGTTATATGATTAAAAATTTATTAAGAATTGTCTTACGTCCTGTGACAATTTCGATCCCTTGGCCGTTATAGAGGAACCGGAGATATGGTTTTCCAAAAAATCAATTAAGTTTAGAAAAGTAATAGTTGTAGCACTTGCATAAAATATAAAGAATGAAGAAAGAAAAAAGATTATGAAGAAAATATTACTATTTTACTTGCTCCAAAAAGTGTCCAACTTACCCGTTTATTAATAATACCATTTGTGTACCTTTTTTTTCATATAGTGTTTTTTTATTGTTTGAACGCGCTGATCTCTGGAAATACATTGGAACTATATAGTTCCAATGTATGTGTATCCTTTCTCAACCTTGTATAACATTTCTCAGGAACAAGGCTAATAAAATTATGTACGTTTTAAGCTATATAACACCACACTATGGGGTACGAGAGAATTAACGCGGCTGAAATCGCGATTCAGAACCAACATAAAACAAAATATAATAAATATTTTTGTTTTACGTAGAAGGTGGAATCATTATTTCATTCACCATTTTATAAAAGTCAATGTTTTTAAATATCATAAAAAACAACTGAGCTATTTATCCACGGTCTAATATTATGAATGGCGTTACTGAACGCGTTAACTCTACTGACGATATGATGGACAGCCATTTTGTCAACTGATTAATGTTCAAAGCGTTTAAAATATTTTCTCTTAAAATCCTTTTTCCGCACCCCATTAAATCCGCTCGTCTGCAAAAGTAAATTATAATATAAAATATGACTGGACTATAAATATATAATATCATCCGTGTTTATGAACTGTTCCACTGCTGGGCACGTAACTCTTCTTAGTATGAGAGGGGTTACGTCATAATCCATGATGCTGGCCTATTACTGGTTGGCACACTGCACACATCTTCGGGAACATTACGTAGAGCTCTGAAAACATGTGGGTATACTCTTCTTCCCTCACATTCTCACGTTCTCGTGAGGCGCCTCGAAACGTGTAGATGTTATGTGCGTATTAAATATGTTGGCTTGCTAACAGTAAAGGAAAACAACGTAAAGAATGTCTAATAATTTTTCATAATGTTCTCAAAGATATGTAAAGTCTTCCAACTCACTGAACTAGTTCATACCCACTATAAAAACTTCTGCGCAAATGGCTAGTCTCCGTTAAGACTGGCTGCCGCCGTGGCCGAAATTCGATCTGGAGGACATTATTATAGTGACGAGGCGACACTAGTTATACTCCGATTAGTTAGTAATTCCTTTCAGTAGATTTGCTTCAAAACATTAGAGAATAATCAATTGTAAGGTCCCCCATACTTAAAAGCAGCCCTAGCCCAGCATTGAGACAGCTTATATACAGAGCTGCTATTATTACCGGCTAATAACGCCATCTAGTTTAACTTCATGTAAACTGATCCGACGTATAAAAAAGTATCCACCACTTGTCTTCCTAACAATATTACTTGATAAGTTATCTACATATATTTATCGACACTTGTCATCAATGTAAATACAACTATCTGTTTACATAGTAAACAAATCTGGGACTTATCAATAATATTTTACTACATGTGTTTATTAGTTATATGATGTTGTTTTACGTTGCTTTATGATAGCGGCCGTAATCTTTATTCAAATATAATAGAGATAGTAATTTTTTTTCATAAGTGCTTCGATGGCGCTACGTTAGTGAATACGACTGATTGCTAAGTTTTCGGGTTTGATTTGGGTGTATAGGGGTTTGTAAAGTAATCTCAGTGATAGCAGGGAGTCTAAAACTGTGCTTGTTGACGGAAATAGTCTCGTTTCCTATTACGTGTTACCTTAAGTAATTGTCAGAGAAATTTGAGCGTGACAGCTCTGCCTACCTATTCAAAGATACAGGGTAGGCGTGCGATTGTGTATGTTTGTTAATGGTCATATGTTGAGTTTATTGATATGATATCGAGGCCCATTGGCAGGGGACATCTTATATTTGTTTTTGTTCTGACTAATGTTATGGCTGTATTTATTAACTTGTTTGTTCTTTCTTGACAGTATGAAGAGTTACGAGTTGTTTTGAAAGGTTTTTGATAGCACACAATAATTATACTACGCTAAAGTTTCTATAGTAATTTAGTTTATATACTTACTTTTACAACTACCTCGATGGTTTCACGGCATAAGTTTGCGAGCAATTTTGGGCTCTCGGGTTTGATTTCCGGGCCGAGCGAAGCTTACAGTTTTGTGTTAGATACTTTTCAATATGTATTCAACATCTATCAGTATGTTTTCAAAGGAAGTTTTCGTAAGACACAGCTCTACTAGCTGTGTCTTACGAAATTATTACGTTAACGCGTAACACTCGTATTATTATTAATACGAGTGTTACGCGCCCCTATCTACTTCCTTGAAAATGTAAAAACGTTTAAGTAATAATGTGATTATCCTTTGCTATATTTTCTATTGTAAGTAGTTTATTTACATTGAATAACTAAATATTTTCATCGTATGTAAAACTTAAGGTAAAATCAGCGACGTGTAATCGTCTAAGGTACACTTGACCGCTTTTTCCATTCAATTTAACGAATTTTAGTTTTAGTTAAGTAGCTTTAAAACAAAGAGTTACGTCTCAAGTAATGACTCATGTACACGACAGGTAACACGCAAGATGAGACACTTACGCAAGACACCGACGCAAGTAACAAGAAAGACCCGGACCCGGTTTCTGAAAGGCTACGACATGTCAAAAATATTCTTCTGTCAAGTAATTTGATTGGCTGTTGCTAATCCTGTCAACCAATCACAGCAGTTGACATGCGTTTGACCATCTGTTACCTAATTTTTGTATTGCGTTAGTGTTTTGTATCAGTAACCCGTATAATTAAATCTCGTATGACGTTTATGACGTGTGAATTCCGCCATAGTGTAGTATATAATATAGTAGGTTAACGAAATGCTGAATAAAAATTAAAGTTACCCCTCCTTCACCCAAATGCCGTTGGTCTACTACTTAGAGAACATTCTGTATTCTACATAGAATTGCTTATATTGCTTAGCTTGCATACGACCCACCATTTAAAAAAACAATTATCTTTTATAATAACAGCTCATGATCCTTTTTAATAACAGGAGTAAATCTCACGTATACACACTATATGAGTAAAAATATTATCTAGTAATTTTCTTAATGACTAGATAATAATTTTACTGCCTGTAATTTGTATGTCTAATAAATCTCTAATTTTAAATCTTTCATTCATTCGTTTATATTGCTGACAAGTTTTAAAGATTCCCGGCGATACACTGAAACAGTGTTGCTAACTTTACCCTGGTTCTCTGCAATGTATAACCGTTTACCGATTTGACGACTTTATGTACACGTGCCATTTACCGTGAAGACAACGATAAAGAAGTAAAAATAAACATTTCTCTTGACAAACAAAAGCGAGGAGTTTGTCGTTAGCCGAGGACTTTCTTGAAACTTGAACAAAAGTGTTTATAGCGGTGTAGTGACTACACCGTCAATGGATACTTACACACGCACACGTTTACACTTACCATCAAAAACCGGCAAATTCTGGTTTTACTAACATGTCTTTTGGGTCGAATTTCCGGTTCTGACAAGATTAATAAATGTAGTGTTTGATTTTTATCGGATTGTTAAATGCTAGTTTATATTTAGGAGTTGAGATAATCATTTTAAGTTAAAAATACTTACGATTTATATCACTTTTAGGTTTCAACTATTTAAACGATCGGACTTTTCGGTTTCAATTATTTGAACGACGGTTTGAACGATCTGTAAAAGAATATTATCCAAATGCTTAGACCTTTTTTAGCATACATGCAGTCTTAGACCTATATCTTATATATACCTAAATACAGCCACTTCACTACATATTATAAAACAAAGACCCCGCCGCGATAAAAAAACTACGAATGGATTTTCATGTGGTTTTCACGAATACACAGAATATGTATAATTGTAATGTACATATGTTAAGGTCAGTGTAAATAATAATATAATAATAATTTATTAATTTCATAATTTTTCTTATTAGTCTAAAATAATATTATACTACAATAAATTATAAAAATCTCGTACATGTTTTACTTATACTTAAATCGGCCAACATTGTGCATTCTAATTTAATTAGGCTGTAGGTTTTATAATGAGATTGCCTGAACTAGGTTTAGACCTGTGTTTCAGGCTTAGGTTAAACTTGACGATAATTGTTGAAAATGTCGGAAAAGTCAAGCTGTCTGGGATGTTTCATCGATAATGCTGCTTAATCCCTCTGAGAAATAACAAAACATATCTACCCGTGTGAAGCCGAGGCGGGTCGCTAGTTTGATTGTAAAAAATATATCTGAGACCTTTGAATTATTCTATTTACGATGTTTTATCAAGGTTATTAACTTAACAAACGCGTGAAGATTATTTTAATTAGCTATTGTGTTATCTGTAATTGGTATTTAAAATTAATCGCTTAATTTATGTTTAATGCCCGCAACTCAATACTGTTTATGATTAGCTGACAGAACTTGCGGTCATAATATCAATTATAAATGCGGTAATTGTTAAAATGATAGATTGTGCAGTAATACGCTGAGTGTTTTGTATTCGAACCCCACGCGGGAGAAAAATTGTGGGTTCCATAAATGGTTGTTGCGAGTCTGTTCTTTGTATTTGCTGTTTGAATGATTGTAAAGTCACGCGCAATGAAGGAATTATACCGAGTGCGGGAGTTACCTATTAAAAAAAAACACGAGTTAAAACCGTAGACAGAATACTATAAATTAGTATTTTCTAATTAGGGATATTCGTACCCCTGTTCGTTATGGTGCGTTGTTTTTAGCCGACCATATGTTTTTATTTGATTTGGTACTGTCACAGTGAGAATTTGATTATAATCACTTTATAACTCAAGGGGGAAAACCTTGTGTGACGTCAAACCATCATGATAACAGAGACACTTAAGATATTCGATGTGATCTAACCGCATTTTACTTAAACGATGTATGAATTAAAAGTAAAACTAATACTACTAATCTTAAAGATCGCGTGATTGAGTAACAAACATCTAACAAAGTTTCTTATTTAATAACACGTAAACCGTTAAAGGGATTTGGACGAAACCGGGCTCACAGATTGACCATTAACACAAGGGGTATTTTGAACCCAATATGCGATCCCGTGGTACAACCTGCGGACTGAAGCTAGTTAATTTGATTTATTGGAATAAATATAAAAATACTGATAAATGACATTATACTTCTACCACGCCGATGGCCGTGCATTTGTTACAGATATGCTCTCCTAGGATCAAAACCATTTGCCAGAACCCAGCAAGTAACCTAAATATAACTCCAGAAACTTAGGTAAACGCTATCCACTAAACTTATTACCATTTATAAGTTTTGCTTTGTGTCCTAAAATAATAATTGTTTTTTGTCTTTGACGCCGTATAAATGCGTAAGTGGCTTATGACATTTTATAACAAAAAGAGAAACGGAATTAGATTTTAGTGATCAAATTAGTTCAAAAAACATTGACCAACCCAAGCACGGTAGTAACCATATTTTTACATACGCAAATAAAACTACGGGAACGGTACATACGCGGTTCTATGGCCATAGATCCTATGTTCTTCTACACATGCTTTTAAGTAAATTGGTGACCAAGCATCTCCAATTTCAGTGTAGATAGGTAAAAAAAAACAATCGGATTACTTTAACTGGTACTACATTTAACGATCGAATTTTCCGGAGGTAAGCTTAAAATTTTAAAAGGATTTAAAAGCTTTCCTCTCTCACGGTAAAAGAACGATAGACAATGCAATTTCAAACATAGTAAACGTAGTGTTACTTTGTCCATTACCATAGATTAGATATATTGTTTTTTTTACTTGAATTAACATTATTATGTTGGTATTAGCTATGTGATAGCGGGTAAAATATAGTTTAATTCTAAGGATCGACCCTGCATTCAAATGCTGAATGATTTGTTGTGTTGTTGTCATCGTAATGAAATATTTAAAATAAGATTTGTTGATGATATAATGATAAGGGGGATTACTGCAATTATGACCCAACGCTATCAAGCTTTGCATCATAACGCCAGTAAACGCCAGGACATTTACGTTTGAAAATCAATGAACAGCAACAATAATGCCAGTTAAATAATTTTTAATATTTGGAATGATTTGAAATTCGAATGATATGTTTTTTTATCGCATTGCTAGTTACTCATTGCACGTTATATGCATAGGGAAAACAACTGTATGTTTTATGTATGAAATGAATAAGTACTTAAACAAGTACTTATTAGTTACTTGGTTTTATTATGATTAAAAGATGACGCAATGCTGTCAAGTGTGTGACCTACTTTACCTGTTTATACTTTGGAGTTTTATAAATAAATATAATAAAATAACTTCATATCATTTGAGTTTCTGTTATTACCATGCAGCGAAGTGTCGTTATCTATGACTAGCTATTGCCCACGGCTTTGCTCGCGTAAAAATAGGTTACGTTATGTTAGTAACAGTACCCTTTTTTAAATAAAGTATAACCTATGTTATTTGATGATAATATAGCTTTCTAATGAGAAAATCATTTTTAAATCGGTTGCATAGTTTTTGAGTTAAAATCCTTACAAACAAACAAACAAAATATAAAATCATTCCTCTTTATAATATTAGTAGGTATAGATACTACTCGACGATCGACTTTTTGAAGTGTATGAGTCTTCAGCTCATACAATCGATAATGGTAGGTACATTACTGATTGGTATAACTGGTACTCAATATTTTTATATGATATCTATGATTACTGAGTAGATAATCTAGTTGCTTGCCAGTTCTTCTCATTGGCTCTAAGCCTTGGTTGAACATGGTAACTGGTAAATGTATATATGCATATTAATAAATGTAACTTTGACGTTCATAATTGTTATTTTGTGACATACATGAATAAACATTTTTGATTATGTTTTTGATATTTTTATGACAGAATATATGTATATAACGAAATGAATGATTTGCAATACAAGGCAAGCTATATTTATTTTTGTAACGCCACCTTGATACAAAGTTTGAAAACCAGTGCGGAATGTATCCTTTAAAAAATGCAAAAAGAAAAACAAACTAAATATTATTAATAAGTAAAAATAAAACCGAGTGTACCTACTGGTTTATACTCTCCGACGTAAAAAGAGGTATGTTTTCTTTATCCGTATGTGCATAATATACTCATAAATCAATTGTTTTTATTTATAACAATACAATTATATGATACGTTTTAGGTTTGTTTATAAAATCTATATAGCTGCGTTTACATCACCAAGCTATTGTATTCAAAACAGACTTTCTTATAGATCATTTGTTGTATTTTTTTTATCTTTACTAGTGTTCTTCTAAACTGCCTAGCTAGGTTAGAATCCTTGTGGTAGGAGTGGATAGAATTCAGGCAATTTGGATTTTTATCCTTGGCGGTAGGTACCGACCGTTTTGATTTTAACTTGAATTTTATTTCTTCGTGTCTGATATTTTTATACTTTTGTCATTTGGTTTGACGGGAGGCGTCTCAAAGTACGTTATAAATAGAAAACGCGAAGTAAAAAATGGCATATAAATTATAATTATCGTTAGCTGTCTCTGTAAATTGTGTACGGAAAATCTATTAAAACATTTGTACAAATGTTCAATCAGCTAAGTTTTGATCCTACAAGTAACGAACTGTCAAAGCTTGTTTGTTCTAGACAAAGGAAGGGTATTAGTGGAAGACTTGGGAAACAAATGGAGCGAGAACTAAGTGAACACGTCAAAGGAGAATTTATTTGTTTAACTTATCGATATAAGTGTTTTTTGCAAATATACTTTCATTGTTTTCTATTAAAGCTTTATCAGTCGTATTTACGTCAAAAAAGGATTCTGATTTTGTATATAGAAAGACGCAAATTCGGTTCATGGCGGCTAAGAGCGTTTATACCTTGTTTGTGTGTGGTAGACTATGGCCTAACGCTTCTCACACTAAAAACAGGCCCGTATCTAGCAGAGGGACAATTGAATACAGGGCTGATGTTGTTATTATATACTTTATAGACTAATATAAAAGTGATTCATAAATAGGGTCTAATTATAATTGTAGTCCTTTTGATATGCTCAATAGATACGCATCGAAAACTTTCAATCCAATATTTACATAATAAAATGACAATAAAGGAGATGTTACACTTTTGTATAGGACTCCGGCTATAACTTGTACATCCCCAGGAAACCTGGAAAATGTACCCCTAAATACTTTTAGTTACGAAATTCTTTATTAATTTCTAGTAATTTCGTTGCGCAAAATAAAATATAAAATGTTTGACGTTTATCGTACGGACTATCTATGACAAGTTGGTAGATGACATTTATACATAAACTAGAATTGTCAGAAGTAAAAGAACTCGTGCTAGAATAATATTAACAAAAGAATTGATAATTCTTGTAGAAATGGAAGGAAAACGTATGAATTCAGGAAATTGTAATAAGAAACACCAATTCAGCATTGAAATATTTATTATCAGTCAATATGACATTGACAGTTAATGTCAAACATAAACAAAATGTTTCGTTCCCGAGTGCACCCTGCAAAATCAGTATATTATATGTGTATGATAGTTTAAATGAATAAATGATACTCTAAAACATATTTATTATTGACATAATATATATTTATATATTATATACATTAATTATATAGTACTTTTGTACAGTTTTCGATCTGATTTATGAACGCATACAAAATTATATGATCAAGAACCACCGCCATATTGAATATAATGGCAATAATATAAAACTATTATTTTTATGCGCAAACGTAATTCGACTTAAATTCAGGAAATAATATTTTTCCCCGATTCCTGGTATTTTTAGCTATTTTTTGGCTTATAGTACATTTCATAGCCGAAAATGAAACATCTCCTATAATATAAATATATTTCATCCATGATGCACTTTATTCAACATGCTATATACACTCTTGAAGGAGACTAGCCATTTGCGCAGAAAAATTGTGCACTAGTGAGTGCGCAAACACAAATGCACTCTGTATCCTCATGTAGTCTCATGGTCCGATGGGACGGCTAACCAACACGACCGGACTGATATCAGGTAGGTAGGATCAACGGTATTACGTGCTATTCGAGGCACGGGCGTGTAAACTATATAAAATTTAAACATGACCACTTAATTCACCCTTTCTTTTGCTTTCAAACTATACTTAATTCCTTTTCTCTACACCCATGCAGTCATGGTATGGCAAGCGTTCACAGACTACGGTAATCGCTTACTGACACGTACAGGACCGTATGCTGGTCTACCAGCATTGGACATTGGTGGACACTTTTTGATCGTCACGCCAGAAGCGCCAAAGCGATGCTTTAGACTCAGAACTCTGTTTACGCTCGTCGGGTTTCAGTCATATCGAGGGTAACCCGTCCTCGCCAAGCTAGTTTAAGTAGGCGAACATTCAGGGTGCCTGATGCGAGTTTGTTTTACGTTAACACGATTGACAGAGTTATGACGTTTGGTGCTCTGATTGGCCCGCTCCAAGCTCTTAACCAATCAGAGGGCCATACCCGGTAAACGTTTCCATCGCGTGTAAAAACAACTAGGCACACGGATCGTGCATTGAAACCATTCGGAAAATTCCTAACGAGATAAGTGAGTAATCGATTTAGATTGTTTTTTTTTATGCGGAACCATCTTACACAATACGTTCTCTTTTGGTGAACAAATATTCAAGTAACTTTTTGTATTTTTATTCGGCTTAATGGCCGCAATACACACAAAGTATGCTTTGAACAGTCATAAGGATCTGGTTTGCGATTATTCGACTTTATGGAATTAAGAAGTATGTTAGTACTGTTCGACATATAGTTTACAACGCCATCTAGCGGAGAGATCAAATTGCAGTATTCTTGTTAAGAGTAAATGCGGGCAATGTGTCGTCCATATTAACGTATTCCTTTGTTTTCTAATTAATTAATTTAATTAGTAAACTTTCAAACATCCAGCATATAAATTTAACGAAACTTGTATAAATTAAAACATACAGACATAGACACAGTCACATCATAATTTTTTTGCCGAATATTGATGGGCTTAGTGAATTCCGATCCTACATTAAGAGTCCGCATTTTTAACCGTAAACTTAAGTCTAAGTAGCTGGACTGCCCAGTAGCTAATCCTAACACTAAAAATATGCCCCAATAGCTGTATAATTAGCTAGCAGTATTATAAGCTGTATAATTAGCGATATCGCGCAAGAGGTTGTTTTTGCATGTTTGGCGTAATTCCAGGGTGTAAGGAGTCACGCTACATATTTTGTCATCTGATTAACTTTGACACATTGGGTTTAGCCTGTATTTTCTTTTTTTTTTATTGAGCTATGCTGGCAAACAGGCACGGCCTACCTGATGGTAAGTGGTCACCATAGCCTATAGACGCCTGCAACACCAGAGGCATCACTTGCGCGTTGCCAACCCTTTAGGAAAGGGAGTGGGATGGAGAAGAAGCGGGAAGGGGGAAAGAAGGCGATTGGGCCTCCGGCACTCTTACCCACCGAACGAAACACAACAATAAGAATATTGCTATTTCACGTCGATATTCTGTGAGAGGGTCCTTCCCCGGTCGAGCCGGCCCATTAATGCTGAAATCAGCGAGGCTCTACTACTCAGATTATATAGATACTGTATTGTATATAAGTTTAAGTTATATTACATACGTACATAGTCTTACGCCCATATACCTGATGGTGTTGCCAGCGTAGTATTTCTTTTTTTAAATTTATATAATGACCACTCCTGCACTAGGAATAATTACTGTGTCAAAGGCCTTACAAACATTAAAACAACGGAGACAAAGAACATCCAGTCTCGGAAAAACAATTTGTGGGTCACAGAAAATTTTTGTTCCGTGTGGGGATCGAACCCAGTACACTCGGCGCGACGGCAGTGGCAAGGCGATCACTTAAACAAATACGCCATCTGTGCAGTTAGTGCATCAATATTACAGCTACATTTCACCAGCTCTACCGTCCGCTGACTTAAAGACGTTAAGTCATATGCGTTCCATATCACCTAACATCTTTTTAGTTAGTGGACGGCAGAGCTATAATTTTAGATACCACATAACAGATAACGAGCTTAATCTAACCTAACTTGCATTATTCCACGTCCTGTGCTGCTACTGATGTTCTGTAGACCGAATAACCAACAACATTGTTCTCTTGACCTAGGTATACCCGAGACCTCATGCGAAGCAGTCGCATTTACTGCTGCTATAAATGTAATAAAATACAACTTTCCAATAAAATTCACCAGGACATCACTCCGTGCTAAAACACAACACAATTTTGCGTTTGTAATAAGATAAAAGGTTTACAGGTCGATCTAAAACGCCCTAGTTAAGACTGTTTTAACAATGAAATGTTAACTCGGACAGTTCATTGTTAGTTCGGTGCTTCAGCCTGCGTTAAGTCGCTAAAAAGTTCCTGACTCAGCTCACGGAACTGCGATGAAGTAGCTTTGAAATCAAAGCAATTTTTCACGTCGAGTCTCGCTTATAAGGCCAATTTCCCGCCTCTAATGTTCCTTCCTTTTCATTTCACAATAGACAACTAAGGATGTCAATGATTGGATGGATTATCTGTTCGTTTTATTGGTTGAGGAATGCTTTTACAGGCTTTTTACGAATATAAATCTTGCAAAGACGTTTGCGTAAATGTGAGTTTTATTTATGAACGAAAGCTTGCATTTGTTTTGTCTATACTGCCTTATAACTTATGTTTAAGGATGATAAAAATATATTTGTTTAAATTAGTAAACTTTAGTTTGTTATCGGTTATGTTCGTATGAAAAAATCTAGTTTAGTCGAAAGCATCATAAATTGGATTGAAAGAAATCATTGCATTTATACATAGTCCATACATACAATTCTTCGGAATAAAATCGTATAAAAATCACACTATTCTAGTTGTCAAGACAAAGAAAGAATTATTCCAAAACTTTCCAGAACATTCCAGACACAAAGAAACCAAGTGTACACTTCGTAGCTCAAGACTCGACTAGAAAACTTATAAAATATTCAAATTTTAATTAAAGGCCAAGCAAGCCGCTTCTTGTTGGCAAAGGTGGCCTAATTTGCGGCCTCACAGTATAGAATGACTGGAGATCACGGGGTAATTACCGTTTCACGAATTGTGTGCTCTGGCTAATACCTCTGATATCCAGGACGGACGCAAAACACAGATAAGCATATCTACTTATTTGTTTTATCATTAAAATATTACTGAGATTACTGTTACCGGAGTAGGCAGTATGGTATACTTTACTTTTATCAAGATTAAGCTATTATTACGTTAAAAATGGCACTATGGGATTCCCACTCAAATATTATGGTATTTCGCTCAATTGGGGTACATGACTGCAAAGTTCGTCCTACAGAAGTGAAGGGAGTATTTGCAGCCGATTGTGCGAGTGTTATGTTTCTGTCACAAATTTTATTGATAGGTTTCTTCAGAAACTTTGTAGTGCTAATAACTTTTATGCTTTAGCATTGCGTGTCGTGTTGTCCGTTACCAAACAAGGATCTTAATTCCTATAGCAGGGCGACACCCTTTTGAAAGAGTCGGCAACGCACGACTAACCCTATGATATGTACTATAATCCATACTAATATTATAAAGCTGAAGAGTTTGTTTGTTTGAACGCGCTAATATCAGGAACTAGTAATGAAAAATTATTTTAGTGTTGGATAGCCGATTTGTCGAGGAAGGCTATTTTAATTTAATTTAATTAAAAAAAAAAAAACTAAAGTACTGCCACATAACAAACATTTATCATTGAAAATAACTTATACTATTTAATTTATGGCCTGATGCATGTGACAATAATGGCGTACATAACATTGGCAATTCATCGGCTCGAAGATGGAATACAATAATTAATTAAAAAAGAAAAAAAAGAAAAGAACAACAGTTTCAACAGTAACAACAAGTCAGTTATAAAACAACAAATGATTAACGATTAGAATTAAAATTAAAATTAAGGTGCATTTTTTATTTTGTTCTTAAATATACGCAACTTATCGTGGAACACATCAAGATCGGGTATTACTGTGATAAGGGAATGATACTCATCAATTATTCTACGGAGAGGTGCTTGCCGTCCCAAATTAGATTTTACAGGTGGGGTGTAGAAAATATATTTGAGTTGCCCGCGAGGATAGGTACGGGGAACCTTTAAAGGCATCATCTCCAGAAAGTAGCTACACTGATATTGACCGCTCACGATTTTGTGAAAGAAGGACATGTCTAATAAAAGTCTCCGTTCATGAAGAGAACGCATTCGAAACCTAATTAGGCGCTCTAGGGTATATAACATTACGCTACTACCAATAGGAGCAGAGCATCAATGAAAAATATTGCAAAACCGGGGAAAATTCTCTTATGTGAAGCAGACGAAGTTGCGCGGGTCAACTAGTTTCTAGATATTCTGCAAACCATTTTATTATATACTAGATGTGCCCGCGGTTTCACCCGCATTTATTATTACTGCGCCGCTCCCGTGGGTCGTAGCGTGATGTTATATAGCCTTTCTCGATAAATGAGCTATCCAACACTAAAATAATTTTTCAATTGAGACCAGTAGTTCCTGAGATTAGCGCGTTCAACCAAACAAACAAACTCTTCAGCTTTATAATCTTATATATAAAATTCTCGTATCACAATGTTCGTTCCCGTACTCCTCCGAAACGGCTTGACCGATTCTCATGAAATTTTGTGAGCATATTGAGTAGGTCTGAGAATCAGCCAACATCTATTTTTCATACCCCTTAGTGATAAGGGTTGTCCAACGCTAAATTTTTTTTTAAATCTTTTGGTGAAAACATTTTTTTATGGCAAATTTGCCGGGACAGCTAGTACGAGTATTAGTATAGATTAATAAATAATATTTCTGTACGCAATATATATTCTGTAATGAGATCATTTGCACAGGAATTTGGCAAGAAGGGATGACAAAAAATAAACAATCAAGATAAGACACGAAAAGATATGCTTTGGTATATTGCATCCAAATTTCGCCAGCTATATTTGAAGACCCACGTAATAAAAGGCCAGCCTATCCATCTAACGACTTTAATGTGTGTATGATTAAGAGTTCCCTAACAAAAACCTAACAATCTGACTTTAGAATCCAACCAGAAGGCTTCCGATTGACCTCAACCTTATGCCAGAAGATATACGAGGCACTTTAAATGTCGTACTATTCCAATATGACTTTAGTAACACACGATGGCATTTTAAACACATATTTCATTTTAACCCTTACGCTGGGGCGACCCCTCGTGATGTAGGAGAGGGGAGCGGGGCCAATGCACTAGATATTAACTGGCCGTTGACGCGTAGAATTTTAGATGAGAAATGTATTCAGCTGGCCTTACCAGAGTGAATGCGCTTTTGATATCTCCGTCAGCTTAAAAAAATGGCCAATATCAATATATTTGACTGCACGGATGGTATAGTTGTTAAATGATTACCTCGCTGGTACACACCGATTGTTGTGGGTGCGATCTCTACACGGTACATAGACTCATCGTATGTTTATATTTTCGTAATACCTTATGATATGCCTCCGTGCCTGCGTGGCGCAGCGGTAGTAAATGCTGTGCATGAGGTCTCGGGTTCGAATCCCGGGTCGGGCCAACAAAAAGTTATTGGGTGTTTCTGTTAAGAAATCTCAATAGCAGCCCGGTGTTAGGAAGTTGGTGGTGTAAGACACCCACGTGCCTCGGAAAGCACGTAAAGCTATTGGTCCTGCGCCTGATCTCTCTCCGGTCGTGTCAGCTTACCCTCCCATCGGAACATGAGAGTTAGGGAACAGAGAGTGCACTTGTGTTTGCGCACACTTGTACACTATAATATCTCCTGCGCTGATGGCAAGTCTCCGTTAAGAACGTGGCCGAACTCAGTCTGGAAGAAAAAAATTATGATATGTATGTCCTTTACCAAAAACAAATTTATTCGTAGCGGATAAACAATCAGTTTTAAGCGTTAAGTTTAGTAAAATAAGGTTTAAAGTGACGCGCACTTAGTGGCTCATATCCGAGCTGGTAACAAATACACGGTACAAATCTAGCGGCTCGTATGCGAGCTTCTGTCAAAGGGCAGGTAGGTTTGATTCGATCAACAAATAATTGTTCTCAGTTTGGATGTTCTTTGTTTCCGTTTCAATGTTTGTAAAGTCCCCTGGATCACAGGCTTAGTCCCCAGTGCGAGAACTGTTTTTTTAATAAAAGAAATAGTTACGGCGTTGTCGCTTTAGCTGATAATTTGCGGACGATCGTGAGGTCCCAGCTTTTCATTGGTTAAGGCCAGGTAGACCAAGCAAAGTAGGTATTTAACGCTGCCATACTTTACGCGAAGCGAGCCGTGCGCACGAGTCGCCGGTCTGAAGTCTACGCAAGCCGCTGTATTATATAATATTTTATTATTAAAGGTATTAAACTATATTGAAAAATGTAACCACAAATAATTGTTCTATATGTTATTAACTTTGAGTAGATATGGTTTTTGGAAGTAAAACTTTGATAAGCTTCAAGAACAATAAGAAAAACATAAAAAAATAATCGATTTAGCCTCCTCTTCGGATTTTTTTTTGATCGAGTTAAATTTTCGTTATCATGTTTTGAACCACAAATTCTCAAAGTACATATAGTAAACTATAATATGTATATTTTTTGGCTTTAAACAATCACTATTTATGTGTTTAATATTGAATCAAAGTTATGTAAAATGGGAATACCTGGCCTTAAAGCGTTATTAAAGTTTTCTGCGTAGCAACGAGCAATGTAAAAATATGTAAGGATGTCAATAGGCCCCTATACCGTGGCTTTTAAAAGCATAGCTGTGTATTCATAAGTTTTATGCACTTATATTCTAATTCAGATACATTAAACATCTATTTTTCACTAGTGACTGTATGTAGTTCATAGGAAGTAAGTAATCATAGCATAATATTTATATTATTTCGCAACTTCCTTGATATCATACCGAACATATGTAGTATAATGATAAAAATCATATGATGTAATAATTATATGTAAGTATAAACATTCCGCTTATCTGCTTAGTTGATATTGCTGGTTACCTATTTTGGTGGAACCTTGGCACGTTATTTTAGTTGCCTGTATGTATTGTCTGATATTTTAACAGCTTTTTTTATAGCCAATACTTATAATACTTTCAATTATATTGGCGTCTGCTTTCTGGTCTTTTTAATTAATGTGGCATGAGCCTCGACTGACGGTAAGCGATTAAAATAGTCTACGATCGGAAATTAAATTTATCAAGCACATCTATTTAAGATTCATCTTACTCTTTATAGTTCTGTAATCTCTTGTCTGCCAGGATCTCAAACACTGCTAAAAATTCACACCTTGCGTCAATCTGCGTACCGATACGACGGAATCCTAACTAAGGTTATAAATGTGAATGTGAGTTTGCTTGTTTGTTACGCTTACATGCTTTAACTACTCGCCCGATCATCATGAAATTTTGCATACAAGTTGTCAGAGGTACAGAATAGGACAGAAGTACATCCGAAAAAAGTACTGTTACCGAGGAACGGGCATTTATTGACATTCTACACCAACGCGAGCAAAGCCATAGACAATTTTTTAAAATTTATTGCTATATGTTCAGAAAGCCAGTATACGGCTATCGTAGAATGATCAGTTGCATCCTATGTGAGCATCGTGTTGCAGTAAAAAGGTCTCATCATATCAAATAAACACGTGTTGTCTGCAAGCGATATGCGTTCCCTCATATGAATGAATCCAAACGGTTTTTTTATATAGCCATCTGTTGAATAATGATCAACGACCTAATTCTGACGTACACGACGAAAGAAACATTTAAACATATTAATAAATTACATAATATTGTTTTACGTTTACGCGGATGTTATACATTGAAATTAAACTATTTTATACGGATTTTGACGCGTTGTTTATTTTAAAACACTTCTTTTTACATAATTTTCAACTATGACACTACTATAATTGATGTTTTCTACAATTTAAGCTATTTAAGCTATTTATAATTAAGTTTACGTTTTCTCAGACGTTTCGGTTGCTTTACAGCAGCCATGTTCACGGGGAGACTGAGATGTAGGTAGTTGCTCAATGTTCTGAAGTGTAGTTATTTTAAGGTACCCAAACATAATTTAATTATTTGTGTTCCTACACACCTGTGTCTTGTGTTTTAAAGTAAACAACGCGACAAAATCCGTATAAAATAGTTTAATTTCAATAATAATTATTATTAATAATATAATGTCAACTCTTTATATAAATTGTCCCACTGCTGGGCACGGGCGTTTTAGTGAGAGAAGGGTTAGATCATAGTCCACCACACTGACCCAGTGCAGTTTGGTAGATTTCATATAACTTCGAGATCCTGGGCCATGCTGGACCACTATCTCTTAAATCTGCATTGCCGTAGCCACCAGCAGCAGTGTAGAAGATATTGTTCAATATGCATGTATGTATACGGGCAAAACAAATTTGTTTGCTTTAGTTATTATTATGATTGAAATTAAACACTTTATACGGATTTTATTGCGTTGTTTATTTTACTTTATTACATAATTTTGAAAACTCTAATACTACTATTATTGAACTTTACTATGCTATTTAATTTAATTAAAACTATTTATATTTAAGTTTACACTTTGCCCCGACGTTTCGGTTGCTTTACAGCAGCCATGTTCACGAGGAGACTAAGATGGTAATTTGACATTAGACATTGGGACAACTATAATTGGGATAATAGTAGTGTTAGAGCTTGCAAAATTATGTATTATAAGTGTTTTAAAGTAAAATAAACAACGCGATAAAATCCGTATAAAGTGTTTAATTTCAATGTATAACATTCGCGTAAACATAACAATACAATATTATTATGATGTTATATTCAAGGATGACTTAGACAACAATTAAATGTTTTATTTATTGGCAATATAAAAATGTTTGTTTATGGGACACTAGCTTTTGCCAGCACATTCGTTCAGGAACAGTACTCTTTTTCCAGGATGAAACATACCATATGTCCTTTTCTGTATTCCTAACAACGTGTACGCGAAAGTTAATGTTAATCGGCCGAATATTTAAGGCGAGGCTAACACAAATAAACCAACAAACTTATATTCGTATTTATTATATTAGTTAGGATTAATAGCTGACGACCACCCATTCACATTACTCTATAGTTTTAAGCTAGTACTAATATGCCATTAACATACATATATGTTTTAGTGTTATAGAAAATTTTTGCTTCAAGTTGCATGTTTTTATACCAGAAAGTAGCGAGATTGTATGTTTATTCTCGTAAATGTAATTGAAACTCTTTTGTACGTAGCCTATAAAAAGTAAGTACATCGTAGCTCTTGCTGCGAAAGTAAAAGCGGGCTTTTATTTTTTTGACATTAGTCGACTCAATCCTTCAATAAAAGGAAATTCTTATTTCGGCAGTTAAGACGAGTAGACAGTAGCTGTCCAATCAATTTTGGAGATATTCCACTGATTTATCGACGGAATTCCGCACGAAATGCCTTCGGAGCTCAACATTCGAATGACATGCGTTCATCGACAGCCCGCCGTTTAACTAACAGTCCGCCATATTTGTTTTTTGTGATGTTCTATAATCTATGGTTTGAAATGGTTAATTTTCTGATCTATGAAAATAAACAAAGATTTACAAACATTATTTTCTAAATTGGCTATTAAGATTAAGTTCCTTTAAAAATCATAAAGCTCAAAGCGATACTTAGTTATAATATATTTGTTTAAGCTTCTGTTTAATTATAATTGTCTACCAAAACTTTTCCAATTATGTATTGCTTAGAAACTAATTAAGTCAAAGTCAAAAATCATTCATTTATTTAGGTCACAAAGCAATACGTATGAACGTCAAAGGCTATCCGGTTTATTAGTTTACTAAGTTTACTGAATTACATTCATCTTAGTTTCCTAGATTCAGGCTAAAGTTTAAGTCTATTAGAAGATACCTATAAGAAACTCACGGCCACACCTTTAATAATCGCTTGCTTTTACGATGATATAATGCGCCTTGAGGATGTTTAAATCTTAGAGAGTTTGTCACAATGATAGATATATGAGACGTGCCAATCCACGCAGTCGTTGTTGAGTCGGTCCTGCATTTCTACTGCGAAAACGTGACAAACGGTCAAGGTTACATTTGCATTGTGTATATAAAACCAAATAAGTATTAACGTTGATAGTTTATGTATAAATTAAATAAGATATTAGGTAATAAATTATTTATTAATTGTATGCAAGATAATAATGTTAATCATTTTTCTTTGACAGGTAATTACTTTGCTACCTGTTAAACTACAAGATGGTGTTTGAGTAATTAATTGCTGATGTGGAAATCTACAAATAAGCAGGTAAGTTTAAATATTACACAGATTCGGATTTTTTAAAGGCTGATAAATACTAAAATAAGTTAACAGCTGTCAGAAGCGCGTCAACTGTTGTGATTGGCTGACTTCATTTGTAGCAGCCAATCAAATAACTTGACATGAGTTCAATTTTGACACGTCGTTGTTAGCCTTTTAGAAGTTGGATTTTATTAGACAAAAAGTTTTAGTTAAACTATATATAATCTTGTAGTCATATAATAGTTGGTGTATATTTGTGATCGTGTAACTTTTGAAGTGCTTCAATTTAGGTCAAATTCACATAAAATTTCGTTTATATAATATTATAGTCTTATGTTTACGCGAATGTTATATACATTGCAATTAAACTACTTTATACGAATTTTATCACGGTGTTTATTTAGCAACCGAAACCTCAGGGAAAGTTTAAAATTAAATCTAAATAGTTTTTATAATTGAAATAGATTAAATAGAAGAAAACAGTAACAGTTTAACAGATAGTAGATAATTTCAAAATTACGTAACAAAGATAAGATAGTCTACAAAAAAGAAACGTGTTTCCAAAATTTGCTTTGTTTGCACGATTGTTTAGTGTCACGCTGGTATAGGTAAATGCCCTGGCGCTGACTCTTTGTGCCTGGAGTGTCAAAGCCCCAATAACTCTGTCGGTAGGACTGAGACTCGCAATATTTTATCCTAGGTCTCATGTAAATTGACCAACTATATTATTAACAGTAGCGAAAGGAAATTACCGTCAGTTTTCGTTTACCAGCCATTGGAAATTCTATATTTCTTTTTAAACATAGCTCTTGCACTGTTTAGAAGGTATTAGGTAATAAAATTATATTTGCAAAGATCCAATATTTTTGTAGAATACATTCCAGGAAGCTGGCTACTTCCAATTACTATATAAAATACAACGAGCATCATAATTAAGATTTTGCAGCAAATGAGTCATTACAACCATTTAATTGCACATGAATTAATGGTTTTAATCATAATAAAATTAATTTTAGTGAATGTATCGTTACGAATAGGGTTGCCAATGTATTACACATTAAATAAATTACTTGTAAGGAAGGAAAAACCAGTATTTTGGTAAAATACATCCAAATAAGTTTTATTTTTGGCTCTGGAGGAAAATACTGTTTTTAACTTAGCCTGGACGCCTTATCGTTCATTTGTTTTAACAGTTAACATTATTATTAAGCCAAATAAAGAATTATATTTTTTAATGTAATGGATTTATATCAATCTAGGTGTAGTAGTAACTATTTTATATAAGTAATGACTGTTGCTGATGCTATAGGAATCATTTTTGTATCGCCGGGGATCTTACATACATCGAAATCACGGATACAAGTTAGACCCTGACTCAGAACAATTATTTATTAATCACAATTTTTTATTCCTATCGAACCTACAACACTAGTCACAGCGTATTGGCGAGGTGACCAGTTCGACCATTGCTCAATTCCAGCATTCATACGTATGATTGGCAACCCTAATCATGAAGCATAGAACGGTGCAAGTTATCGAGTTAAATGCATAAACTATTTTGTATTGTTTTTAGTATTCACTTCGTTACGGTAATGTGATTTCAATTACGTATGGCTTATGGCGCATGGCTTTATATACATTTTTGCCCGTCATTGACCCTGTCGCATGGTTGTCTCCCATGTAGCCAGGATGTCCGGGGCAAGGTGTTATTGGATTTCTTTCTTCGAGGTTTTGTGTTGTGCTTGAATGCCCGGATGGCCTTGCCATCGCCTCTGCCTCGAGTATTATGGGTTCAATCTTCACACCGAGCAAACATTTGTGTGCCCACAAATAAATATGCGGCGCCTGGCTGCTCTTTGTGTCCGTTGGTTGAATGTTTGTAAAGTTCCCCGCGACATACAATTTATTTCTAGAGCGGATTATATTTAAAAAGATGGAAGAGATGAAGGTTTTTAGAAGCACCCCCTATTACGTGAACTGTCATTTGAGATATATACCTATAGTCTAGAAGCGAAAGTTAGAAGATCATTGCTTGCAAAATAAACGATTAAATGAAATATATTACAACTGCCTACGCCGTAATAAGCGAGAAAATAATCCTACTAGATAAGTGTGTTGGATGATTAGGTGATAACAAGATGACTAATTGTTTATCTAGGCGTAGTAGTTACAATTAGTCATGGTGAGACTTCAGTGAACTAGGTGACATCACTGCATACTAGCCGCCATAGATTTTAATCATACTCGTAGATGCGCCCTCAGTTTCCCTAAATAGGGCCACCTTCCTAGACCGTTAAGGTGCCATCCTATTCAAAATTCCAACATCATATCTGAATTATAAATATGGTTCTATCACGCTCATTCACAACACAAAAATGTATATATTCTCGTGTAATTTGATTGAATTCGCAAAAGTCACTTAATGTTTTATATCATATACCTACATGATGGGTTTTTTTTATTGTGTCCGTTATGTGATTTCGAAGCGGAGGTTAATTTTAGTTTAATTTATCTCTTTAGTATTATTTTATATTTTAGATTTGTACCTAATTTTTACCCCGCCATCACATTGGGTTGTCCTGTAAGGATTTTGTGGGATGTGTTTATATTAATAAATAAAAATTCTTATTGAAAAGTTTACACTATCGTTGTTTATTTAATGTATAATAATACGGCTTAGTGTGGATACCGTGTAATCTATGTTCGTAGTTTTTACGATTTAAATCTGTTGTAGCCGGCATAAGCTCCCACCGAATAATTGACTGCTTGGCTGGCGTAGCAGGTAAGCGGTCGCCTTGCCGCTGCCGCTGCGCCAAATATAATTATATAATATGAGTTCTGTATTAAACTGTCTCACTGCTGGGCACGGGCCTCTTCTCAGCGTGAGAACGGTTAGGCCATAGTCCACCACGCTGGCCCAGTGCGCGTTGGCAGACTTCACATATCTTTGAGAACATTATTGAGAACTCTTAGACATGCAGTTCCCTCACGCAGTTTTCCTTCACCGTTAAAGCAAGCGATAATTAACTATTTAATACGCACATATCTTCGAAAAGCCAGAGATGCACGCCTTGGGATCAAACTCGAGACCTTTGAGTGGCAGTCCAACGGTTTCCCTCTAGGCTATCGCTGCTGTATCAAGCGGTCAACCTGACCGGTTGCGCCAAGTATAGCAGGTTCGAATCCCATACGGGACTATTAGTTGTGTAATCCTCAGTCTGGCTGTGCTATGTGTCCGTTAATTATATGATTGGGAACTTTTTTTTTTTTATATATGTTTGGTACCTAACAGTGCCCGTGTTTTTAAATATAAGAGTCGTATATGTATCGCCTGCGTGTAAGACACTGCCCGGTTTGGATTATATAGAAAACAAGCTTCTGTCCGCATGGCTTTACTGGGATAAAAGTATCCTTTATGTTCAACCGGTCATGGTCTCTCTGAGATGGAAAATTTGGTGAAAATCCGTTTAACAGTTTAAACGTGATCGAGTTACAAACATCCAAACATCTTCACAAACTTTAATATTTATAATATTAGTAGGGCTCTAGTAGGCCGAGGTTGCGGAAAGGGAACGGGAGAAGAACACCAATCTCCCGGCCCGCAGACGACGCACTGGATGCCGTAGGGCGTAGCACGATCTCGATCACGCTCCCATGAGCGCTAGCTTGGGGCGACAAACCTAGGGCTGGCTGTTGCTCGTGCAGTACCAGGCCTGAGACGGCGGCGCGTCGTGTTCCGCGCGCGCCTCTCAAGAGGAAAGAAAGTTGACTGGACGAAGCCGCCACGATTCAGTAGCGGCCAAGGTCTGCCGTAGCTGCAGGATGTATGCGCGAGCGATCCCTGCGCCCCGGCCATAGACCGTGTGAAGGAACACCGTGGTAGGTTTAGTCGGTAGGACCCGGGACATTCTATCCTTCCCCGGGTGAAAAAAAAAATAGCTCTAGTAGGCTAGCACTTGTCGTGTTGTATGTCATAATCAATTGCTTTAATTACCAGACATTATTAACTAAGCTAATTAACTTGTTAGTAACTGTCATCCTCTATATTAATAAACTTCGTGTAAATACAGACAGTAGAATAATAAAGTAGACTAGCTCTTACACGCGACTTGGTCCGCGTAAATTTATTCAATATTAACGTATTCCCATTTCTTTCGAAAATAATATTAGCCTAAGTTACTCCTTAAAATCAGCTATCTGCCAGTGAAGTCCCGTCACAATCGGTTCAGCCGTTTTAGAGATTAACTGAAACAAACAGACAACCAAAAACGTTAAAAATAGTTTTTTTTTTATATAAGTACCGTATATACCTACTTTTATTTGCATTTAGTATATAGCTGTTATTTTGAAATTACAAACAGACACTGCAATTTTATTTTTTTGCATAGATTTTGTTTGAGTTTGATGTCACCTGTGTTGGAAAATGAAAGAACTGATGCTTTATAATTATTGACCGATGTTAATAAGTTAAAGGAATGAAGTGGAGGCGTATCTGTTTGTTAATTTAATTGTCACTAATTGTAACTGTCATAATTATTCTTGTTTAGCATGAATGGGTATGGGTAATTTCCAGTTCAGCCTATTGGATCTTAAACACGAGGCAAAATACTTGGACTGAATGCGCAAGCTACTCGTACGAAACAGTCTAAAGTGCATGTCGTGATCAAGAACTCATGTCCTCTGACTTCTCAATCCTGTAGCAACCAAGCTTTAGCTGATTTTCTTTTAAATAAACTGCCGCCCGCGACAATATTTGTGGTATGTCATTAAAGCATAGCCTAAGTTATTCAGGAATAGTTTAACCTTCATTTAGTGAAGAAAACAAATAATTAATAGTTGCCGTATTGCTAGACATCGTCCTCTTTACGGAAACCAACTTAAACCTCTTCGTAACATCAGCATAGATAAATAACAATATTTTCCATTGCCAAGGCGAAGATCATTTATCAAACAGCCAACAGAAATCGTGCAAGACACGAAACTCTATGGTAATATCAAGCGAAATGAGTGTTTCTCCGCAAGATATCGCGAAACAATTTTTCCCCAAATACCCAGTGTAAACGAGTAAAAAGGGGTAACGAATTGCTTCGGCAGCAGAGCTCGGTGCACAAATATAGCAATTAGGACCAATTAGGGGGTGGAAATGTACAAAATTCGGTACATTTTGCAGACAAACTGAGTAATTATTCACCGTTCGTTCAACTGCATCTGCAATACATACGTTTGGTCTCTGTTTAAAATTCATGAGCTACGGTTCATCACTTAGCTTGTTTGATTTTGTGAGGTGTTAATGTATACACAGATATATTTATGTAATAAAATAATCCTATAATATATGTAATAATAAACTTGAATATGCAAAGTAAGTTGTGAATTTGGATATGTTTCGAATGCAATCGATACGCATTACTAGTAGTAATGAATATATCTTATGCTTTTAATAAATAATTATGTAAATTTTTATTAGTTTATTATCGCTTGCTGTAATGGCAAAGAAAACTGGCCAATTTTCGTTCATAATGTTTTTGTGCAGAAAAGATATGTAGATGTGTAGTAACGTACCTTAACCGATATTTCGAACATCTATTTGCGCTTTCACGTCTGTCGGTTCCTCTTTGGGTATCGAACTGGTAGCTCGACTTAGCTGTGTCTTACAAATCTATTTCAGAGACATACCAACTACCTATTCATTTTATTTTTTGGATGGTACCCGCAACAATACTCATTACGAGGCGTAGCGACCACGTTTACCACTTAGCTCTCATTAATGCAAATTAAAGTTTAACGCTTACCGCCCATTTCAATGATACAAAGTGTTGAATATACATATATTAATAATATATAATAATACCAGCCCTCTTTATAAACTGTCCCACTGCTGGGCACGGGCCTCTTCTCAGTGTGTGAAGGGTTAGGCAATAGTCCACCACGGTGGCCCAGTGTGGTTTGGCAGACTTTTCACATCTTCGAGAATTATATAGAACTCTCAGACATGCCCGTTGCCGATGTTTCTTTCACAGTTAAAGCGAGCGATAATTAACTATTTAAAAATACATGGACAAGACCGACAAAAGAATCTCACGACAAGTAGGTATTTTGTGAATCACACGATATTTGTCCCAAATCAAACACACAATACTGGGCGGCTTATTGACCGTTTCACACGAAACTGATCGCAAAAATTGTACGAAACGAACCTTTTTAAATAATGTCGTTTCGCACAACATCTTTTCAGATCGGTTTGTTTTCCAATCAAATTATATGGATGTGTGCGAATCGACACCTAAAAATATTATTTCAATAAACACCAATAAGCCCACTCGGCGTAATGACAGTGACGAGCCGACCATTTTAACCATTCGTGCAGTCAAATAGTGATTTGAAAATTTACGTACAAGTTAGTTAAAAAGGGTTAAAGGTCTAGTTGAATGCAAACAATTATGTAAGCGCAGTGCAGGCCCGCTTAACTAATTAAATCACTCGGAGTGGCCCAACTTGTCGAGTGCGAAGTGTTTTATTTAATTCCGAATGTTTCTGATGATACAAACTAGTTTTATATGATTAGAACTTGATGAAAATCGGGGTTTTGAGTTGTGTAGGTATGAATATTTTTAGGTGCTGTTGTTTATTTTATTTCAATTCATTTTTATTTTATTTTATATTCTGTCAACAATTGTTACATCAATGCATAAGTTAAATACAGCACATAACATGGACTAACTGTTTAATATAAAGCGGTAAACATTATATATACATAGTTTCGCGCCTAATTCTAATCTGATGGTTTGGTAAGCAACTGATGAAAGATGAAAAGAAAATGTATGAGGTCAACATTTTAAAATGGTATGCATTCATAAATTATCGAACGTGGAATGATACGTAGGACGCAGCACGTCCTTTGATTGTCGGCCATGAAAGCGAACCGATTTAAATAGTTTAATTAAAATAATAAATGTACCTAGTAGCTGACATGGTACACACAATTAATTAGTTTAATCTACGCTACGTATAGCGTGACTTGTACACGAATAGTAATTGAAAATATACTACTTTTTACGGATTTTATCGCATTGTTTATTTTAAACTAGCAACCCGCCTCGACTTCGCACGTGTAGTATAAAACTTTAACAAATTATACATCTAAACCTTCCTCATGAATCACTCTGTCTTTTAGTGATAACCGCATGAAAATCTGTTTAATAGTTTTTGAGTTTATCGCGAACAGACAGACAGACGCGGTGGGGGACTATAGTGATAATGATAGTGATACACTGTTATAACATAATTTAGAAGCTATGAAACTACTACCGTTATATAATTTAAATTATTAAACTATTTCAATTTAGGTTTACACTTTGCCCGACATTTCGGTTGTTTTTCAGCAGCCATGGTCACGTGGAGACTATGTCTTAGTCTCTATCCGTATAAAGTTATTTAATTTCAATGTAAAACATTCGCATAACGTAAGACTATATTAAGTAATTTTTGACTGCACGGATGACGTAGTCTTCTTCTCGAATCGATGGTACAATTATTTTAAATAATACGTAAAGAAAATTTTGTACTCCTTTTTAAAACAATTGCGCCGAGGTAAGAGTTTGAAATTTGGCACAGTTAAAGTTATATGGAGAAGGAGTGGCGACTATTAATATTTTTATAAAATATGCATGAGAAATACATTAAATTAACGAAAATCACTACACGCCGCACACAACCATACATTTGACACATGCAGTCGAATCGCGTTCGTAGTATTTCGACATGGTTCGGTTGATGTCGTACAATTGTTCGTAACTATGGTTACGTACCTTAAGTACCTATTGCAATTTCACGGTATATATAATAACGATCCAACTTAAAATTTATATCAATTATGGTCGAATTTAGACCACTTGGCGACCGCTAGTTATTTTAAACATGTCCTGCCCAATGTGTGGCGTTATGGCACTGGAATGAATCCTAGTAACGCAGAAGAGTTTATAAAAAATAACTACTGATTCTGCAAACCTTTTACAACAATCGCAACATGTTTTTCCGTAGTAATCGCAGTTTCTTGACGTCAATCGGAAAGACCAAACACCGTTAGCTGGACTGACAGCATTGGGCCGCTTTAGTCCGTTGAGCGTTGCTCTGTGCAATGACTGCATTCGACAGAGTCCTTTTCCAATACTCAATATGAAACACTGCTGTTTTATATACCTATATAATATAATATTCTACCACAGGACTGTTTCCCAACATACAGCTCACGCTAGTTTGGGAATCAGGGCTGACACTGTAAATGTATAAACCTTTTGTTGCAATAAAGAAATAATTGAGTTAACATACACACTACACCATCTAGCCGAAACTAAGCAGAGCTTGTACTATGGGTACTAGATAATGGATAAACATACATATATACTTTTTTTTGTAAATACATACATATTATACATAGAAACACCCAGATCAAGACAAACGTCCATGTTCATGCACACAAATGTTTGATTTGTGCGGGAATCACAAAATAGCCGTTAGTTCACTTTATAGTCAAGAGCTTAGATAAGGGTTTATCTATAAACCGCACCAGTATTTGTATTGTAGGTTCAAACCCACAACACTTAACGCATTGTCAATGGCGCGATGTTTACTTAATCCAATGCGTCATACAGTCATCATATGTAGCTATCCTAGCCAATATTATCCACAAGATTTTCCTCGGGCCTTCGCTCGTTTAAATGTAGATTAGGTTAGGTCGGAAGCAGTATTTCTTTCTGGATTCTCTTAAAATAAACTCACATTCGCATTTTCACTGTGAATTTGTTTTTTTGTTATGCTTTCACTCCTTAATTACTCGACCAATCATCATGAAATTTCGCATACACGTTGTCAAGGGTAGAGAAAAGGATATAGGGTACATTTCATCCAAAAAAAGGACTGTACTCGTGCGAAGTAGCGGCTAAAAGCTAGTATTAAATGGACGTATCTTGCTCCCTAAATCCTATACGAAGTTGCTATATTTGGGTCTCGAGATGAGTCAGATCTTAAAGTAATTGAATTTTATCACCTCTGATTGTTCAATCTCTGCGCGATGTACGCTGTGGCATATTTTATACAGTACGTACCAATAAGATGAGGTTATAAATATGACATACAGGCTTTTGCTCGCTGCTTCGATCGCGTAAAATTACGTAACGTTACGTTAGCAACAGTACTTTTTAAACATAGAATATAGACCATTTCACCCGGTGACAATATAGCTTTCTAATGTTAAAAGAATTTTTATAATCGGTTGAGTGGTGTTTATAATAAATACTTACAAAAGAACAAAAAAAAAGCTTTCCTTTTTATAATATTAGTATAGATAATAATTAGACTGCACGGAAAGTATACCTACTGGAATAGGTAGCTACTGTCACTGAGGCAGGTATTGTGGGAAAGATTTGAGACACACAATTGTGTGAGTTACAAACAGTTGTCGCAAGTTTTAGAGTTCTTTGTGTCCAGTGTTTAAATGTTTGTAAAGTAACCCGCTACACAAGACTTAATCTTAATTCAGGAGTATTCTTTTAAAAGAAAGCATTTCTGTAACAAAAATTGAAATAACTTCATATGTTTAACCGTAGAAAATTAACAAACCGTAACTGTAACAAAATATGCCGTACATAATATTAACATGGATTTACTCACAATAACTCTAGTGTGAACAAGATACCGCATATTTTTATTCATGAGTAAACACCGATTATATTGAATATTTTTTACGATTATACCGTTTTGCGTTTTACTAAGCTGTAGCCAATCTTACCATTAAACCGAGGGCAACGACTAGAACATAAATCAATACTGTTTGCCGTACCTATTATAAAATACAATAGAAACAGGTGTGTCGAATTTGAGTGGCATTTTAATAGGTAAAATCGATGTCGCATTTACATGGCATAGGTTTTCTACCATTTAGTATTTTTAACGTGGCAACACTGACATAGCTCAGTAACGCCATCTGTTGACAAGACGCAGCAAGCGTGCTTTATGATTCAAAGATAGATTACGTGTATAAGGAAAAGTGTGGCGTTGTTTATTATTTGGTGACGTATGAATGATCTGGCTCGTCTGGGGAATTCCAACTTTAGCGAAAAAGCTGACGTACTAGTATTTTTAATACTATTACTGTCATAATATGATAGCTTGCAAACATGAGCGCAATCTGATATCATAGAGCCGATGAAGCGTTATGTTTATAGTACTTTTTATAGTAAAACTGATTCTGTGATTTCGAATACTTTGTCTCTGAATACGTAGGCGTCGTCAAACTTCTGCAAAGCTAAGAGATGAAACATAACCATGACAGTTGTGTATGTAGTTTTACGTCTTACGACTTTTAGATGTTGGTTGAGAGGTGAAGTTTCGTCTGCCAAAGACAATAAAAAAAAAATTCAATCACGTTGTCACGGATGATCTAATGAGAGATTGTTAAAATAATTTGAATTATTCAACACATTCTAATAAAGTGGTCTCGGACTCATACCTATTACACTACAGAGGTAAACCCACCAATGCAAGATTTAACATAGCTGGAAATCTTAACAAGAACTATTTTCTCACCCAAGTTCCTGAATACCAGCGTTGCGACATTCAAATTTTGCAGAATTGCAAATTAAGTATATTTTTTGGTCTCGTTTTGGCAAAATTATACATCATATCTGCTCGTTTTGATTCCTTTGCTATCTATAATTTAATTTTACGGATTATACCACCTGTACCTTGTCAGGCAGAAATGAAATATTTACCTAACAATATTTTTTAAGTGAATGTTCCAAGCAATGTTTGGGACACAATTGCTATTTGTATAGCCACAAAAAACTCACCTTATCTCCGATTCTATTTGGAGTAACGCTTGTCAAACGTCCGATCACATCATACTTTGATGTCGGACAGCTACTAGTTAATGTAAACAGAATACATAAAGCTACATCCAGTTATCTGATGTTTGAAGTAAACGCACTCAACATGATTGCGAGCTCCTAACACTACTAACGTGTAGTGACCGATTGGTTCGTAGTATCGATAATCGATTATAAAATGTTCGCTGTTACAAGACTATTTGCAGCTATGTATATTTATCGATTTAACAGGATACGGCTCTAGTGGTGTAAATACGCCAGAAGTATAGTGTCGATCTTTTGGTGTATAGAAATACTGTGATATTTTTGGCAAGAGTACTGATTATACTATTCAATTTATTTACTCAATTTAAAGATAATAATCCATGGTTGCTATTTAATGGCCCAAATGAATAATATTGTATACACCTTCCACTGTATTGATTACATAATTATTGATATAACTACTACTCCGTTGACTTGGGTATGCTTGTTTTGTTGTTATACGTGTGCATCCAGTCCAGGGATCTTCGGCTTAATACCCAGCTCGTTTGTAGTGTTATAGCGTATCTTGTAAATTCTCAGTAGTACACGTGCAACAGGGGACCAACCACTACCTACGATTTGACAAACTACAGATACTCGCTAAATAACACTGATTCCTACCAAGGATGCTTCGAGAGGCTATTGAAATTAAAAATCATTATAATTTCAATAAAGAGGCTGGTTGGAATGTACTACCAGCTTGGGATCCAGTAATTTAAATAGTCAAACCCAAGAAGAAGCAAAACATAGCTGGACTTCATGATACTTTGAGCTCATTCTTCGTAATAGAAACACCAAATAAATTATGTTCGAGTACTTTGAAATAACTAGGTACACTTCAGATTATTGGGACAACCACCATCATAGTCTCCCCGTGAACATGCCTGCTGTAAAGCAACCGAAACGTCGGAATAAAGTGTAAACTTAAATATAAATAGATTAAATTAAATTAAATAGCTTTAATAGTAGTAAAGTTCAATAATAGTAGTGTTAGAGTTTCAAAATTATGTAATAAAAGTGTTTTAAAGTAAAATAAACAACGCGACAAAATCCGTATAAAGTGTTTAATTTTAATGTATAACATTCGCGTAAACATAAGACAATATTAAGTAGTAACACCGAGTCTCATAATATGCCCGTAGACGATAATAGGCTCACCGCTTATGACGTGAGCCCATAGCTGGGGAAATAAGAATGTATTACACCTTAATCTTTTCCTTGGGGCATATTCAAACGTTAACCTAGTAAGCAGCAGACACAATACCTTTATATCGATGTGTCGAAATATCGAGTGTTTTCGACAAATCGATTTATATCGATACATTACTCGAGACAAATAACCTGCAATTTAGAACAAATACACCTACGCTTTGATTAGGTGGAAGACCTATTAACGTAAGGCTGTAGATCCAAAAACATCAGGTAAATCGCTTGTGAGTTAGTAGTGGGCCCATTAAGGAGAATAATGACTATTATCCAGGCTGTTTAGGTATGTAAATGTTGGTAATTTAGGCAGTCTATAAGGTCAGCTTGTGTTTTCTGGTTTTGGTAACTAGATTTGGATATGTAGTAATATTTGCCCTGTTTTTAGTTTTCCTACTACTGGCTACCACCCTCTTCATTATATTAGATGAGATGATTAGGAAGATGACAAAGACTAATAACTGGCTAATGCTAAATTGGATTTTTAAATAATAATACGTTTATTTGAGATCCAATGGGGAAGAAAAGGTATTAGGAGTATAAGTAAACTGAAAAGGATAGATTTCATATTCATTCTAACTGGATTGATTCAGACGTTAGAGACAAACTTTAGTTCCACTGTTAATGAATAAATATCAATCTTGTTTAAACTGTGCCAGTGCTGGCGACGAGAATTTTGAATATTAGAAAGCTCTAATAATAAATATTAGGCGCTCTTAGCCAGTTGTACTCACTGATCGGTAAACGATCAGCGAGGTTAAGCAACGTTGGGTGCGGTCAGACTATAGATGGGTGACCGCTTAGTGGTGTTTCACCTGAGCGTCTCCGTGCTTCGGAGGTCACGTAAAAAGTCGGTCTCGGATGTTGCCAAATTGACAGCAGTCGTTAAGCCATGTCAGAGGCTTACGGGCTTGAACAACTCTTGACATCAAAGCTTAGGTTATAGTGAAGCACGATGGTCTCGTGCGGGTTCGTAGTGTTTACACATCGTTGATACCATTATGCGGGTTTCCTTTTTGTGTGTGTCATTGAGTGATGATTGATAAAAAGTGTTTTTATCAAGGATATAGGTGCCGATGCCGTCCTTTTTAAACTCTATTTTTAAAACAATTTCCGCTTTAGGAAGAAGCATAAAAAAATTGTTTCTTGACTGCATAAATGGCGGAGTGGTTAAAGTGGTCATCTTGCCATTGGCGCCACGCCGAGTATTGTAGGTTCGACACCTCCCTCAAACACACACACGATCCCACACACTCCCTCCCACAAATTTTTGTTCCCTCATACGGAACAAAAATTTGTGTGATCCACAAAAGTTGCTCTGAGTCTATTTGTCCGTTGTTTGAATTTTTGTAAAATTCGCCACGACACATGAATCATTCCTGGAGCAAAGAATATCCGATCAAAAAAAAAAAACATATGTTGAAGTAACGGACACAAAGAATACTGAAGCAATTACATGCGGATTAAATAATGTTTTATCCCGTTTAAGAATTTATGATATGTATGAATTTAATACCAACTATGGCTACTTGGTATTAAAGTGCCGACTAGTTATCAACCATTCACACCAATACTGGCACTGTACGGAAATAAGCCGTCAATTTAGCCAGTATTCGTGGCACATTTTGCATACGGTCGTGTAAAAGGGGTTGTGTGATGTTTTCCCAATAGGTATGCACGCCAACTGGCCATCGAATTTGGCAACAAAAATGTTACAGTTGCCAGCGAGTCTAGCAGTCATTGTATGCGAAATATTTACGCATGGTAAAGTTACGTAATGTTTTATAATATTTGTATTATCATCCATGTTATTTGGTAAATATTTATTATTGTGGGATATGTTTATAAGCTACTTAAGTGACTAATAAAATTATACGGCCTACCTGAGTGCGGATGATAGTTACCGTAGCCTAATAGTCTTTCGCTTACGACATCAAGAGTATCAACCGCTTTTTAGACCCTTCCAAACCACACTTTTTATCAGTCATCACTCAATGACACACACAAAAAGGTAACCTGCATTATATTATCAACGATGTGTAAATTCTACGAACCCGCACTAGGCCAGTGCAGCGTGCTTCGCTATAACCTTAGCTTTTTACAAACATTCAAACAACGGGCACAAGGATTCGGAGCAACTTATGTGGATCACACAAATTTTTGTTCCGAATGAGAGTCGAACCTACAACACTCGGCACGGTGGCATGTTACGCCATTTATGCAGAAAAGAAACAAGCAAATACGACTGTATTTGCTCGATCCTAAAGTGGAAACTGCTTTAAAAATATATAAATAAATTTATTTTAAAAAAGAAAGAAAATAGCGTTTTGAAATGACGGCATCGATATCCTAGTCAAAAAACTGTTAGTCTACCACACAAAGGTCTCGAGTTCGTACCTCCGACACACACGTCTCACTTTTCTAATTTATGTACGATTAGAATAGTTAAATCGCTCGGTTTAACCGCAAAGGCAGACTTTGTGAGGCAACCTGCATATTTGAGAGTTATACGTGATATTTTTGCAGGTGTGTAAAGTATGCCAAATCTTACTGGGCAGGCACGTTGGACTATGGCCTAAACTTTCTTATACTAAAAACAGACCCGCGTCCAGCGGTCGAGTAGCGTAAAAACTAAAAAGTTGTAGAATGAACAGAAGGACTCAAACACGAAATGAAACCATTTTCAAAACAAGCGTTTGACTACACGGGTGATGCAGTGGTTTATGTGGTCACCTGTTACCATTGGCCATTGAGTAAGTTTGATACCAACACACGACAAACATTTGTTTGAATCATGAATAGCTTCGGTTTGAGTACTCTTTGTGGCTGTAATTTCAATGATTGAAAAGTCCTCGCGATGCAAAAAATTGCCTTAAAGCGGGAATAGAGAAAATGAACTTAACTTGCGAGCTTACCAAAAATATTCTTTGTAATAGCGAAGTTACATTTGAGATTTCATAGCAGCGGTGTTCTAATGGGTAAAGCATCGCTTTTTCAAACGTGAGATCGCGAGTTCGAATCGCAGCCATTACACTATCTTCATGCAGCGATAGCTTAGTGGGACACCGTTGGACTGCCACGCAGAGGTCTCAAGTTCGATCCCAGGGCACGCATCTCTGACTTATCGAAGTTATGTGCGTATTAAATACTTATTTTCGCTTGCTTTAACAGTGAAGGAAAACATCGCGAGGAAACCTGCATGTCTGAGAGTTCTCCATAATGTTCTCAAAGATATGTGAAGTCCGCCAACCCGCACTGGGCCAGCGTGGCGGACTATGCCCTGACCCTTCTCACACTGAGAAGAGGCCCGTGCCCAGAAGTTTGACAGTTTCATACAGGGCTGATATTATTATTATTATACACTATCGTCGTAAACCCACTCCTAACAGATTGCTAGTTATCTCTTCCAAAACTAAAAAAAGTGTTAAATGTTTAAAAAAAAACATTATTATAATCGAACCATCCAATGATCCTACTGGTCCTAATGGACCTATCATCAAATGAGTCATACCCCACATCGAGTCCACACGTGCCATTCATACGATAAACGCGTAACTCATTATCAATTAATTGGCTCGGCTTCCCTAACGGTAATCCGATTGTCCTACAGTTATTGCCAACAACCGGAGCGATTAACGACGGTACATTAATAAGTGAATTACTCTAATAACCTGCTGTAATTGTTGGTAGAGGATTTGGAGAGAGAAAGTGTTGTAGGCCTTTAGAAGTCAGGGCTGGTGTAACTCTTGGAATAACTAAACAATCCTAACATATTATTATGTGTGCGAATGAGTTTGTTTGTTTGTTACGCGTTCATGACTTAACTTCTCGATCCATCATCATGGAATTTCGCATACATGTTACCAGGGGTACAGATAAGGCCAAAGGGTATCTTTCATCCCGGAAAAAAGTACTATTACTAATTTAACCTAACCAACATTTACACGAGCGGAACCGCGGGCAATATCTATTTATGGATACGAGTGTGAGTTTGTTTATTTATTACTCTCTATTAGTAGTTATGTTTCAATGAAGTTTTTGTGGTCTAGACCAATCATCATAAAATTTCGCATACTTGCACTTCACAGTGTTTGGATACCCTAGTCACCGCAGGAATACATCTCAAAGTTGTTTGCCTTATACCATATTCTGTAAGTGGCGACTCTTTAGAAGAAGGCATTACCACCGTACCGTACCTCCAGAAACTTATAAAGCATCTATTTCGATAAAATTTCAGCCTAGATTCAAGCAAAAACCTTTACTGTAGTTGGAAAGAGAAGCAGCAATGGTCTAGTGCCGCTGGACTGCCACGCAGAGGCCTTGAGTTCGATCCCAAGGCGCGCATCTCTGACTTTCCGAAGTTATGTGCGTATTCAATAGTTAATTAACACTTTAACTGTAAAGGAAAACATCGTGAGGAAAACTGCATGTCTGAGAGTTCTCCATAATGTTCTCGAAGATATGAGAAGTCTGCCAACACTGGGCTAGCGTGGTGGACTATGGCCTAACCTCTCACACTGAGAAGCGACCCCTGGCCAGCATTTGTACAGTTTAATTCAGTGCTGATATTATTGAAGAAGAATTTGGAATGGCCTTATGTCAAGTCATTAAAATCTGTATCTGAAATAAAATAAACATTTATTCGATAATTTTAGAGACACGAACCAAAACAGGAAATGAAATACTTAAAACCTTCCGCTGAAGTAACTCGATCACCAAATATTATATAAGATGAAATTTTAATGAAGAGTATAATGTACATTTCCTTTATTGGACATTTAAGTGAATTTGAATTAAAACGTGCGTCGTTACTGAGATGGTATCGAAATAGATTTTATTTGTACCGTTCAACCTTTATGTAAATAACGGTAATTTAACTTTGGCGGTTTAGTTTCTATACGTATTGGGACTAAAAAACTAAACTAAACTAAACTAAACTAAACTAAAAGTTGCTTTGAACTCTACACTTATATTAACATTTATATAAACAAAAGTACTAACTACTGATTGTAATCGTGGCTTTAGCAATTCCGGATACTTAGTGGGACCAATGTTTTTAAAATAACATTTCCCCCTTTTTTTTTTAAAGGTAGCTGCCGCCTTAGGATTACTTTCTGTATCAAGAAGAACTTTACAAACATTCGAACAACGACACAAAAAACACTCAGACTCGGAACAACCATTTGTGGATCACACAAATTTTTGCCCTGTGTGGGATTAAAACCTGCAACACTCGGCGCAGTGGCAATGTCGAAGCGACCACTTAAAGCACTACGACATCCGAGCAGACAACATTATACATTGGATAACAGCTACTAATTGTAATGTGTATAAATCTACAAAGGATTATTTTAACAAGTGAGAAACGGCAATGAATTGACATAAATTTTAGAGTTCGAAAAAATGGTTCTAGGAATATGCAAAGGTCAGAGGTCATAGTCATTTCGGTATTATATATCGGGGGTATATCGACTATGCTCAGTCGAATGGCGTTGACCGCGAGTCTCTAGCTATTACGGTTCTTATGTTAAAAGTTGTATAACAGACAGACGTACAAAGCTACACACTACATCTATAATTTTATTTCTAAATAAGCCGCCATATATATCTTTAAAAAGAGTTTAATTGCTTTTGTGTTTTTTCCTTTTTTGGTAAAATTAAACAATTTTAACGGATTATATGGCGGATTATTTAAAACATAATATTATAAAAGCATTGTTTTTAAAATAAACTGTTATGAATATACCATAGGTACATAGTTTTACACACTTTACAATAATTGGTTACTGTTTTAATGTATATCATAAACGTAAATTTGGGACTGAATATTATGTAAATATAACATAATCTGAACAAAAAGGAAGGAAGGAAATTTAAATATTTTAATTTATTAAAAGAAACATTTAAATTAAATCAATAATTTTTGAATTAAGTTGATTCATGTTTTCTCCCTAGCCTTTATTATCCCCAAGTCACTCGGGGTCGACTTTTCGGTGTCGAGTTTGACTGGATGGATATCAGTTTTTACACGGAGCGGCTGCCACCTGACCTCCGCAAGGCTAACGATACCCTAATGCTCGACCAGCGTCAGGATATCATAGGGCACTGACTTCCCAATAACGACTGCCATAGATGTTCATGGCAGCCGGGACCGACGGCTTAACGTGCTCTCCGAGGCACGGAGCAGGCGATAATTGCCAATCAATACGCACATAATTTCGAAAAGTTATATAACTTCCGGAAGTCAGAGGTGCGCGACGTGGGTTCGAACCCGAGACCCTCTGCATTGCAGTCTGTTGGTCTCCCCACTGATTGATTCATGTAATATTTATTCATTCTAATGTAAAGCCATTCAAATAGATTAAAATGTAATTTCCCTTTAGTTAGACCAACATTTTAAATTGAATAATGTTTATATCCTCAACGCAATTACATATATATAATTTAATTTAAAATAATATATATTACATTAAAATTATATATGTAATAATATCAGCACTTTATTAAACTGTACCACTGCTGGGCACGGGCTTCTTCTCAGTGTGAGAAGGGTTAGGCCATAGTCCTGGTCGACTGACGCTGCCATAGTGCAGGTTGGCAGACTTCACATATCTTTGAGAGCACTATTGAGAACGAGATGCAGATTTCCTCGCGATGTTTTCCTTCACCGTTAAGCGATAATTAACTACTTAATACACACATAACTTCGAAAAGTGGGATGCGCGCCTTGGGGTCTGACTCGAGACCTCAGTGTGGCAGTCCAACGGTTTCCCACCTGGCTATCGCTGCTGTTCTGTTAAATTATATACCTAATCTATTATTTTGAAAATACGTATATACAAACTTTAAAAAAAAAGTAAAACATTTCAAAATTTGAGCGTATCTAAATTTCTTTATATAGACATTCAGTTAAGAAACCTTCGTCAAACAATACCTCTTATTTTTCTTTTGCCAATTTCGGGACGTATATACAATAAACTAATTTTATATCTGCTACATAATAGATACTACAGTAAAAAGAAAATATAAATGAGGGGCAATAATTTGATTGATGAGCGTACGTTCGTAGCGATCTTCGATTTCATTAATGTAATACGTTTCATAAATATGAATAAGTTTTGTTGGAGTGTATGCCTGTCTGTATAATGTGGCAGAGATGGAACGGAGCCGAGGTATACGTCAATGGGGTAGTATGTATTGTGTGGTTATCATATTGAGTTCGGGGAGGAAAATATGAAGAAGTTAAGGTGTTCTATCGTATTTGGGGAGAAATATATTATGAAGTTATGGCGTGTCGCAGACGATAGTCTTTTTTCCAATCGATGGATAGAAAAGTCTAGCTCTGTGTTGTCACCGCGGTGAGCAGTCGCGGTTTGATTTTGTCTTCTGTCTCTCAGCCGGGCACCAACAGACTTCTTGTCCTTGTCCTTATGCTTTGATTTTCATATGTTCCAAAATGGTTGTCAAATTCTCCGTGGAACGCTTTTAGTGTAATACAGAGACATTAGAGACAGGAGGCTCTCTCTTCCTTTCGTCTTTCTTAATCTTTAACCGACCGACTATACAAGAAGTCAACGGTTTAAGTATTTAACCTTAAGGCGCGATTCCATTAGGCAACTCTTACATGCAAGTATGACGTCACATTTGCGTAAGTTGCTTGCATTGGAAACATGTTTTCGAGAGTGTGCAAATTGCATGCAGGTTTCACTTGCATACAAGTGGAGATGTTTAACAATTGAGTAGGCCATCATGAGTGGAAGACGTGCTCCTCAATAAAAATGATTATTTTCTCGTGCCTCCACCTAACAGACATTATGTGTCGGTAATTTGTACAGCGATAGATATCATGTGCGTACACGTCACTCGTTCGATATTCAAATCGTGCAACTAACGTTTGCGTGTTCAATTTGCAGGTCACTTGAATAAAAATATGTACAAGTTCAAACTACCCCATACACGTTGTAACTTGTATGCAGGTTTGTACAAGTTGTACACAATTTGCAACTTGCATTGCAAGTAATTTGCCTAATGGAATCGCGCCTTTAAGCGCGGCTGTCCGCGGGTACCTACGGTCACCGTGGGGAAAAGTTTGTTCTGTCGCCCAACGTCCACCGTAATGTTAGTCCTTGTCTTTCGTATGCATTATTGTACAGAATTTCGTATAGCACTCATAATAAAACAGCGACATAAGTCGAAATTTGGCAGTAAGGCAATTTCAACTCTAATTGTATGAGTATAAATTCTAATATTATATTTGTGTTAAGTGATTGCAACAGTTTAAATTTGTTCAATCCAAAATATTTAGATAAGTACCTATCTGCTTTATTAACAGTGCGATATGTACTATAATGCCGATCAAATTGTCCGGTCCGCCGCTGTCCGTCGTATGCGAAACGCCTTATAGTTTAGTTTAAAGATATTGGACGCCTCTCTCATTTTCTCTATCTTGCTTTAGATCAAATTTAATAGACAACTATTCAACGATAAAAGTAATTAAACAGTGAAACTTAAGTTTTAGATAATTTAATTGATATTTTGTATTTACAAATTGTGTTCAAGAATCGACTTTGTAATTACCAGATAAATCTAAACAGAGTGATAACTATTTTGACAGTTTTGTACGCCTATGAAATCTGTCAAATTCATGTCAACGGAAGAGGTCTGAAGTTTAATTCTAAAGGCACGTCTAACCTTTCGAAGTTTATAGAAGTGTACGCTAATTAACTATTTCGTATTAAACTGTTAATTATTGGCCACTTAATTGGTAAAAGAAAACACATGCACATCGCACGGATGACGTAGTGGTTGAAGTGGTCGCGTCGGCCACTGCCACCGCGCCGAGTGCTGTGGGTTCGATCCCGACACGGGACAAAAATTTGTGTGATCCACATTGTTGTTGGTTGATCCAAATCTGGATGTTCTTTGTGTCCGTTGTATGAATGTTTATGTGTGTAACGTAATGTGAGGTAAACTCCATCTCTGAGAATTCTACTTAATATTCTCGATGATATATAAAGTTTACTAACCTGCACTCGACTATCATGGTAGACTATGGCTTATCACTTCTCATACTGAGTAGAAGCACGTGCCCAGCAGTGAAACAGTTTATATATAGAGCTAATAGATATTAATCCCTCTTTACTATTTAATAAAGCTTCATTTGAACCCTAACGATGTTAACTAAAAGTTTCGTTGACTTTCAAAAGAAACTCAAACTTCGCAGACCACGTTTGACCAATTTAAAGGAACGTGACGTCATAAGGCGCTATTCCAGTCTCTTAGTTCGTGTATTATACTCGAATAAAAGCTAATGTGCTGTACTTGTAGTTACTTTAGTTGAATGTGAGAACTGTTTACATAATAAGATACTATATTAAAGAATAAAGTGATGTCCTCTAGACGGAATTTCGGTCAAAACGGCCAATCTTAAGACCGGAGGAGACTAGACTAGATATTATACTTTGATCTCTTACTCTCATAATCATTGCTCATAATCGATGGGACGGCAATCCGAAAGGACCCGAGAGAAATCAGGCACGACCAACAAATTTATGTAATGTAGCTTTTTTTAATATTATAAGATACGAAACAGATATAACATACATTTTAGATGACTCAATGGCGCACTTTATGTGAAGCTGTCGTGTATACTACGTGCACGATTGTTGTACATATCTTATCTTATCTTGTGTGGGGGCGTCAGTACAGACCAGCGACACTTCGACCCAGTGGAATCTTTTGTGTCGACATCCCCAATAACGACTGCCATAGATGTTCATGGCAGCCGGGACCGACGGCTTAACGTGCTCTCCGTTTGTTAAACTATTGTTAATATTAGTGCTCCTTTTAATGTGTATAACTAGTGTAAACAAATGTCGGTAAACCAAATAAATAAATACATTTTATATAAATAAATATTATTCAATAAAATAAAATATTAACGTCTTCACAAAAATATATTACAGGCTTCATAAAAATATATAAAAATCGCGTGTCACGGTGTTTGTGGTCACACTTCTCCGAAACGATTCGACCTATTTTTATGAAATATTTTATGTATATTTGGTAGGTATGAGAACGGTAAAGGTAAAAAGTAAAAACATATTAAAACGAAAACGGTATGTTTGTAGGTCGTAAAGTATATTTCATGCCGCTAGAGTGAGCTACTATTGCATAAAATTCACATAAAATATAGATTCAATCTAAAAGAACACATTGAAATTAAACTACTATATACGGATTTTATCGCGTTGTTTATTTATCCCTGTATTACAAAATTTTGAAAATATTACACTACTACTAGTATTGATTTAATTTTACTAATTTATAAGCTAATAAAATTATTTAAACTATTAAATCTTTTTATTTTTGGTTTACACTTTCTCCGACGTTTCGGTTGCTTGCCAGCAGCCATGGTCACGGGGAGACTAAGATGGTAGTTGTCTCAATGTTCCAGTGTAGTTATTTCAAAGTACCCGAACATAATTTAATTATTGGTGTTTCTATTTACGCAGAATGAGCTCAAAGTATAGTAGTTTAATTTCAATGAATAACATTCGCGTAAATAGAATACAATATTATTATAAAAGAACACATTTACATTTTAAACATTGGACAGAAAAAAAATATCATCAAGTTTGTTTTCCACATGGTATATAGCCTGAACTAGGTCAGACACCTGTGTTTCAGGCTAATTCATACTACAATGTGTGTTTCGTATGAAAAACACATGTTGGTCTTAGTCAGTTCGTATATAGATATTAGTTTACATTACAATGTTGAGATGTATGTTTGTTTGTAATTGATAAGTGTAGCGGTTGAGTAGAGTATCATTTGTCTGTTGGTCTTGATATCTTATGTTACGATAGAGTAAGATAATTGAGACGTATTAAAATATATATAGAATAACGCCCATTAATCTCTTAGAGAATAGGTAGACATTGCGCACACTTTTCATCAGCATAGGTTAGGTCCTACAAGTAATAAACGAACCTTTTGCTAGGCCGGGCCCATTTTTAGACTCCTCAAGATAGAAAGAAAAGAAAATAAAGAAGAATTTGTAACATTAACAGAGAATCGCAATAATACTTTGACCGACACCGGGAGTTGAATTCGAGACCTTAGAGTGCTGAATTAGGGATTAATTCAAACACACTTTCTATATGTAGTTGTTTATTTTTTAACTAAATGAATTATGCTTGTAATTTCGTCAGTTGACTCGAGCTTACACGCAACTCAATTTGTGCATTATAAGATCGTTTAGTGATTTTTATGTGAAGATCAAATAAACAAACAAACATTATGTTTTAGTATTCTAACTAATATAATAAATGCAAATGTGAGTTTGTTCGTCTGTTTGTTTGTAACGCTTTTACACATTAACTACTCGACCGATCATCATGAAATTGCGCCATCACGTTGTCAAAGGAACAGAAAAGGACATAGGGTATCTATCATCCAGAAATAAACACTGTTACTAACCTAACCATTACCATTTACGCAATCGAAGCCGCGGGTAAATTCTAGTAAGATATAATATTAAATAGTTTAATTATTATCTTGATTTGTCTATGTAAATATTGTCTAATCGTCAACAAAGTGACGATTTTCGCTTGTAGACTTGATTAAAGTGCTTCAAATTCATTACCACGCCTCGATAAACGGTAATGGAGTAATGGTGCTCTACTTAGATCTACTCTACACCCTTCTATGTAGGGTTGTCAACTTTACATGTAGCATACTAGTTGAGACCCGCCATGTTTCATTAGTATACTACCGTCTTATGTAAAAACGACGCATCTAACATTTTTTTTAGAAATAAATATTTTTAATGTTATGAAATTGAATGAAGCCAGAGAAGTGTAGCAGGATCGTAGCAAATGGAAATCCGTAGTCTCTGCCTACCCTTCTGGGAAACAGGCGTGTATCTATGTATGTATATATGTAATATTTTTACCAATTTTGAATCAGTATAAAACGACGCATTTGCCAGAATATTTATAAATATTTATTTTTTCCTTATGGCGGCAGTATATCTTTGTCCTCTTTTTATTAAATGCTATCTATCTCCATATTGATTTACGTTAAAATCGCTTTACATTTTAGCCAAGAAAATGTAAGAATCTGAATTACTTTCGCATTTATATTTCGTGGTAGGGCTTTATAAATATTCAATCAACAGACACAAAGAGCATCCATACTGGATCAGAACCCACTGGTCCCCTGAAATTTGTACCCTGTGCCCACTCGTCCCCTCAAACGTTTGAGGAGTTGGATCGACTATTTGTGGCTCTGACAACTTTTTGTCCCGTGTGAGGATCGAGCCTAAAACACTCGGCGCAGTGGCTAGCCAACCACGTAAACCACTATGCTATCAGTGTATCCTGTTTCAAATAGAACTCAATAATTTTTAATTTCTTTTTGGTCCCCGTGACTATGCTGTTTACAAGCTAAGCAAAGCTAAGCAAATTTATAAGTTAAAAATTGTTTTCGAAATAAACTGCAATAACTACAAAATCGGTATGGCTTCTGTAGCAGTATATTTCTTTCTGTCTTATTTGTATAATTTTTACTAATTTACACAAATTTTATCAAATTCCCAAATTAAATATTTTCTGCGGAATCTTTTTGTGTATCAACAAAATATTTTTTATTGCATGTTGTACTACAGATATAATATTACGTTGATATTTAACAACAAACAAATACGTAAAGCTATTTGGTATTATTTTGCTGGAAGATATATTTTATTTATGTTTTCGGGTTAAAGATTTATTTATTCTCAAAAAGAACAGGTACAGTTCACTTATATTGATATTCTATATAATTTTAGTATGTTTTATAAAATACAGCTTGAGTTACGTTTAGGTAAGAGATGATAAATTAATAATTTTTTGTGACAAAATCTAGTAAACGTTTTTTATACAATGCTATGGTTTTAGTGTTTCTTATTTCATCTGGTAATTTGTTGTACAGTTGTGCTCCTTCGTATAATATGTTCTTTTTTCCATAGTCAGTTCTGGGTGGTGGTAGCTGTAGTTTTTGTCGTCGTCGTGTGTGGTATGTGTGTGATTTTGTACTGAATTCTAGTTGTGAGTGTATTGTTTTTGTGATGATTTTCTTTATTAGTATGCATGTTTTGTAAGTGTATAATTGTTTAATATTTAGTATTTTTGTATCTTTGTATATTTTATTGGTAGATGTTAAGTAGTCATAGTTGTATAGTACTTTAATTAGTTTATTTTGTATAACTTGTATTTCATGTAGATTTGTTTTGGCTGCACTTCCCCAAACCTCAACTAAATATTCTAAGTGAGGTTTTACAAGCGAGTTATATATAAGTGGGCGTATATTGTGTGGGATACAGTTTCTAATTCGGTGTAATGCTCCAACAAGTGGTGAAATTTTTGATTTAAGGTGTTCTATATGGGGTCTCCACGTTAGTTTGTTGTCTAGTATCAGACCCAAATATCTTTCCTGACTTGATTGTCGGATTTTCTGATTATGTATAGTAAGAGGTAGGTGGTCTTGTATTCTTTTGTTCTTTGCAGAAAAAATCACATAAGCCGTTTTCTTCGCATTTATTGTAAGGAGATTAGAGAGAAACCATTCACTTAATGTGTGTAAGTCATTCTGAGCTTGGTGTATTATATCTTCTATATGAGGGCCAAAGTAAAAAAGAGAAGTGTCATCAGCATACAATGTAATGTCTCCTGAGATTTTCACGCTACTTATATTGTTAATATAAATGAGGAATAATAATGGGCCTAATATTGAACCTTGCGGTATTCCATAAGTAAGGCTGGCTGGACTACTTTGGTTATTTTTGAATTTAACTATTTGTATACGATTGCTTAAATAAGATTCAAGAATTTTGTACATTGAACCTTCGATTCCTACTTCTTTAAGTTTGTTTAGCAAGATGGTGTGGCTAACTGTATCAAATGCTTTTTTCAGATCAATAAAGATACCCAAAACAATTTGCCTTTTGTCAATAGCAACCTTAATTTTAGTAATCAAATCTGTAGTAGCGGATAACGTATTTGATTTTGGTCGAAAACCATATTGCTGAATGAAAAAGAACCCTATTTTAGTTAAATAATCATTGAGTTGTGAGTAAACTACCTTTTCAAAAATTTTCGATAATACAGGTAAAACAGATATTGGCCTGTAGTTACTGGGGTCTGTTTTACTTCCACTTTTGTAAATTGGGGTAACTTTGGCAATCTTAAGACTATCGGGAAATAATAATGTTTTAACAACTACAACCATTCAAAACAGTATTATACTTTATTTTGGTTCTTAGGAGACAACCCTAGCTTTAAGGCATGTTCACATTGACGCTTACTTACGAATTACGATACAGTCGGTGAAGTGCGTTCCTTAGTCATTACCCTCTCTAATTTGAGATGGTAATGACGCTGCCTTTATATAGTGTCACTGTAATTCGCCAACTGGTAAGTGACAAGAGAATTTTCAGTTTGGTATAGCTACGTGTATATTTATTCCTCTGCCCAGTAATGGGATTTTTTATAAACAAATGCGAATGTGAGTTTGTTTTTTAGTTACCCTTTCACGCCTTAATCAGGTGACCAATCATCATGAAATTTCGCATACACGTTGTCAGTGGTACTGAAAGGACACAGTGTAAAAAAGTACTGTTACCGAGGGACACAAGTTTATTGATAAAATCTACGTTAATGCAGCGCGGCTTCTTGCATTAACGTAGATTATAAATAACAAGTCAAGTCAATATTGAATGTTTTATTTTCTTGTTTGGTTTGGCGTTATATATTTTGTTTGCTTAGTCATCTCAGCGGTAACAAACATAATTAACTAGTTACTGTTGCTGCTTGTGTGATACCCGCGGGATCGCATACCGGGATAAATGTGTTATATACTATCTGTTAACCCAGAGCATGATGTATTAGTGTACTAATTTTACTTCCAAATCTGTTCAACGGCTTACGCGGATTTTAGTTCCCGCACAAGACAAATATTTGTGTGCATGAACATGGATGTTTGTCTTGGTCTGGGTGTTTCTATGTATAATATGTATGTATTTACAAAAAAAAATTATATGTATGTTTATCCAATGTCTAGTATCCATAGTACAAGCTCTGCTTAGTTTGGGCTAGATAGTGTTGTGTGTATGTGGTAGAAAATTAAAAAAATAAAAAATAAATGCGACTGTGAGTTTGTTCGTCCGATTGTTTGTCACTCTTTCACGCCTTAACTATCTACTCAACTGATTATCATGAAATTTCGCATACATGTTGGAAAAAGAAAAGGATATAGAGTACGTTTCATCCAGAAAAATTACTGTTTACGACGGATAGAAATTTATTTTAAGAAAACATTATATTTAAACTGTTTGGTGGAGTAATGAACAACTAAACATCTTCACAAATTTACTGATTTATAATATTACTGTTATATGTTGCCATTGGGAATAAACTGGCTTATTATATTATTAGATTTTTTACAAGCTAGGTTTGATTAGTGATATATGTCCTTTTCTGTTCCCCTGACAACGTGTATGGGAAATTTTATGATGATCGGTTGAGTAGTTAAGGCGTGAATGCGTAACGAATAAACTCATATTCGCATTCATAATATAAGTTTGGATTATTTTAATGCTATCGTTGTATTGAAAATTGCTTGGTACAGGAGGGCCTTATACCTACTGTGGAAATAGAAAGCATTCGGCGAGATTTATTGGATTTTCTAAAAGTAAATTCTCATTACTAGTGCGAAGTACCTTTGCTCGGTATGTGGAAATTAGCTCGGTATGTGGAAATTAGCTCGCTTCCTATTATATGGGACTTAACTAAACAAAGCTGTCCATGTTCATAAATCCACGAAGGATTAGCTTTAAGGTTTTAACAGTGAAATGCTTTGTGTATATTTTTATAGGGTTACGTTTTTGTTATTGCCACTATATCTAAGTTTTAGATAACATACAATTTGAAGTAATAAAATATAATTGTACATATAGTTTTGGGCACAAAATTTGAAGTTAAACTAAATTATGCGGATTCATTCGCGGTTTATTGCAAAACACAACTTTCGTAACAGTTCAAGACTAACTAGGTAAACAAATTAAATTTAACTTAACTCAATGTTTCGGTTGCTTTTCAGCAGACATGGTCAAGGAGAGACAAAGATGGTGATTGTCTTAATTTCTTTAAGTGTAGTTCTTTCAAAGTAACGTGGTAAAATTATTGGTGTTCTTATTTACGAAGAATGAGTGCAAAGTATCATTAAGTTTAGCTGTGTTTCGACTTCATCAACTTGGAGCTTATGTTTACGGTCAATTGCTTGTTTCTAATTTCGATACCCGGATCTGAAAACATCGATCACCAAGAAATTTTAGTAGCAGCTCGAAACCTGGAAATATATCCATTTGATAGCAGTTGATTCGCCTTTTTTTCTTTGGGTTTAACATCACTTTGGGTATATAGGTACAAGAGTGTGTCAATGTGTCAATACTACCTAATTTTATCCATGTACTAGCTGTGCCCGCGGTTTCACCCGCGTTTATAGTTATTGCGCCGCCCCCGTGAGTCGTAGCGTGATGTTATATAGCCTAGCCTTCCTCGATAAATAAACTATCCCACACTAAATAATTTTTCAATTCGAACCAGTTGTTTCTGAGATGAGCGCGTTCAACCAAACAAACACTAGCTTATAATATTAGTATAGACAGTGTACCTAATTTCCTTATTTAGTTTAAATATATCCAGAACAACAGTAATACTGTAACACTTCGCTCTTTGGCGATTATTTCCGTATCCAGTATATTAGTGCATTCACGTCGTGTTATAACAGTACCTACGACACAACATCCTGCCAGTAATCAGGTAGAAACGGCAATGTATGCATAACATGTACGTATTTACAACTGCATATCGTCTCGCTTTGAGGAAACTGGTTACATAAATTAATAGAATTATATTTAGCTTTGTGAACTCTGACATTAAGTTTCGTCTCGTTGGTTTGATTTTCGGATAAAATTACCAATATAGAATTGTTTTAAGTGGTTAATGTTAATTTAACATGTGGTTCAAAGACGGATGGTTTAAGTATACGTTTGTTAACGCTAGTACGCGGCATGTCATGCTTTCGATTCTCATATGAGATAAAAACTTCTATGATCCACAAATGATTGTTCTTTGATTGAGTGCTCTTAGTGTTCGGCTTTTCATTGATTGCAGTTTATTGAAGCTCCTAATAAAACAGTTCAACTAGATTTTAACCATGTTATACCTATTTCAAGTATGAAATAGATATAACTTGATTTAATCTAGTTTTTTCTGTAAAAGTTTGTTGATAAATTGACAACTCAATATATTTACGAATTTGCTTTTGCAATGTTGGGTCGACAAAAAATTGCTAATAGACTGCAATGCAGAGGGTCTCGGGTTCGAACCCACGGCGCGCGCGCACCATTATGTGCGTATTGATTGACAATTATCGGCTACTTCATGCCTCGGAGAGCACGTTAAGACGTCGGTCCCGGCTGCCATGAACATCTATGGCAGTCGTTATTGGGAAGTCAGTGCCCTATAATATCCTGACACTGGTCTAGCTTTACGGTATCGTTAGCCTTCGGGTTGCGGAGATCAGGTGGCAGCCGCTCCGTGTAAAAACTGATATCCAGTCAAATCCGGTTAGACTAGAAAAGCCGACCCCAAGTGACTTGGGAATAATAAGGTTAGGGAGAAGAGATGTTTTTTTTTAATAAAATATCGTCTCCCGCTCTAGAAATAATTCTTGTGTCGCGGGGGGTTTTACAAACATTTAAACAACGGACGCAAAGAACACACAGACTCGGATAAACAATTTGTGGATCACACAAATTTTTGTCCCGTATGGGGATCGAACCCAAAACAGTCGGCGCAGTGGCAGTGGCAATGCGACCACTTAATCCAATACGCCATCCGGGCAGTCATTATTCTATAATAACGGTAAAATAAGCAAAACACTTCTATTGTCTTCTTCGAAGAGGTCAAAATACTATGTGGGTCTGTGTTTGTCTGTTAGTAACCGGCATAACTCCGGAACCACTGGACCGATTGACTTGTTACTTAGTGTGCAGGAACCTTGGGGTCACCTCGGTCGAGTTTGAATATGGGCCCTATGGGTCCGAAGACCCCTGAGATATAGGGGTTATTTCTTTAAGATGAAGAGGTTGAATCCTGGGTTTTTACGCCCTTCTCGTTACATTACTGGTAAATCGCTGAAATTATTTTGATTATATTTTGCGTGAAAGTCTGGGGAAGTCGGGCTATTATTCAAAGAAACGCGCACTTAATCGAAGTTCACACCTAGTACCTATTGTAAATTTCATTATTACTTAAATCAAGATTACACTATAATATAATAAGCTAGTGTTATTAAGTTAAAGTTAATAAGTACTACTTTTACGAGAATGTTGCTGTAATTAAATATATTTTTATAAATTAAATAGTTTTATAATATCGTCTTACCTTTACGCGTATGTTATTATACATTGAAATTAAACTACTTAATACGGATTTTGTCGCGTTGTTTATTTTAAAACACTTGTTTATTACATAATTTTGAACTATAACACTATTATTATTGCACTTTGCTACAATTTAAATTGATTAAAACTATTTATATTTAAGTTTACACTCTCCCCGACGACGTTTCGGTTGCTTTTCAGCAGCCATGTTCACAGAGACACTAAATATAAATAGTTTTAATAAAAAGTAAAGTTCAATAATAGTAGTGTCGTAGTTAAAAATTATGTAATAAAAGTACTATTTAATTTTTGTTGACTAATTCTCTGACACTAACATCATGAAGTCTAACGCTGTATTCAATAAATAGCAAATAGAGTGCCTATTAACTGTGTACCTACTAAAACACAGCTTAGAATTCTAACTAATATTATAAATACAAGTAAGTTGGTTTGTTTGTTACGCTTTCACGCCTTAACTACTCAATCGATCATCATGCAATTTTGCATACATGTCAGGGGTACAAATAGGACACAGGGTACCTTTCACCTAGAAAAAAGGGCTGTTGATAATCTAACCTAACCTAACGTACACACGGCTACACATCAAGTTAGACATCCTATATACGCTACATACAAAATAGATAATTGTTCGAAAGGGACAGTGCATAGTGGTGTCGATGTAATAGTAAGGATAGAGCGTAACAAAAATATAACGCAGTCTCTCGCACGATTCGCAGCGTTCAACTTCTAATAGTTCAAAGTCCAAACAGTTTAGGTTGATGTGTCGCTGTATATAAATTTACGAGAGAGAAGCGGACATAATCTATAAATAATAAATCGCTAAACAATTGGTAGCATACCTACCATTTCTGCTCTGCTTGATTCGTACAAGATAATGTTGTTATGTTATGTTCTGTGTATGCTCGTGACGTAAATAGGGTTCCAGATAAGCCGAAACTGTTTCCGCTGATAGCCGAATAAGCATAGAAAAACCCTTTTCTTGAATTAAAATTGCAGAACAGTACGGTGTCTCGGCGGAACCATATTAGCTATTTGCAGGTTAATTGTATTACCTGAGTGTACCAAGCTTCAGGCGTCGTGGGATCTCATTACCCTCCCTCGGCACACGTCTTTGCCATGGTTTTACACTAGTGATGGGAGTTGAGCCGAATTTTTATTCGGTATTCGGCTTATTCGGTATGATAAGATTATTCAGTATATCCTAATAAATGTATCGCGTTACACTTGCCATTTGTTTTTAGATGTTTTTAAAGAGTTCTCTTTCTAGTAATCTAGACATGGTGAAATATATTTGCATGGTCAACTATTGCCATATTTAAACAAATTCTAGTTTAAGTTAAGTCTAAAGCAGGACAGTTTATGCCTGAACGATTAAAAAGGGATTTAAGTTTACGTTCCATATAACAGGAGACGATCACGGGCGTTACGGTTATGGTCAATACTTCATCTCTATGCTTTATTTCTAAGAAAACTCTAAAATATCTCAACGTAACACCGATTCACTTGAGCGTTACCTACTAGCTGCCTTTGAGCGGTGGCAATTGAAAACTAACTGCAATAAACTCATAAGACAGTGAAATAACAATTAATGACTATAATTGATTTAATTCGGTTTGAAGATCTTAATATTCTGTCGCATTTCCATTCCTCAGATATGTTTATATTTCCTTACAAAAGCTTACATTCACAGACCTCGGTGTACGTCTAGTTTAGCCGAATACCGGATATTCAACCGGATTTTATCACACATTACATCACTAGTTAAAACGCTTCCAAGAACTCGAGTCTCGCGATACAGTCGTATTCCGACTCCTAATCTACATATTGTCATTTTAATACAACATGGAATACTTTTTTTTGTTAAGCAATTTGAACCTGAGTGAGATTGAACGTTTCATTTAATCTCGGAGTACAACGCTAGCTACCTTCTGATGTTTTTAGTTCTGTTTATTTTTCTTAATATTGTTTGTGAGACTGCAGCTTAGCTGTTGTGGTTATATTAAAAAACGAATTCAAATGAATAGAAGTTTACATTTTGCATTGCAATAACATTTGTTTGCCATTTCTCCAGTTATTTTGATTGTTGATTATCGAGCGTAGCTATAAACATATGAAGTCTTAGTATCGTATTTACAATAGTATTATATAAATACGATACTAAAACATGATCAAATATATGTATATATGGATAATAAATAACCAACGCGCTAATCTCAGGAATGACCGGTGCGAATTGAAAAATTATTTTATAGGCTATAGGTTATATAACATCACGCTACGATCAATAGGAGCGGAGCATTAATGGAAAATGTTGCAAAAACGGGGCAAATTCTCTTATATGAAGTAAACGAAGTTGCGCGAGTCAGCTAGTCTATAATTTGTGTGTAAACACCTCTGTCTACTTCTGCAGAAATATAGGCGCAATAATATGTACCTATATTCAACCTAAAAATGAGTTTGAAGTATAGTATGCTGATGTCGCATTTTCCAATTTCACGCAAAGAAACTTGCGTTATTATGTTATTACTAGCTTCACGTAAGATAATCTTTTTTAATAGCCTTCCTCATTAAATTAGCTATCCAACACTACAAGAATTTTTCAATTCGAACCAGTAGTTCCTGAGATTAGCGCGATCATCCAAACAAACAAACTATTCAGCTTTATTATATTTGTATAGATTAAACTTAAAAATGAGTTTAATGTAAATAATGTAGACATCGCATTTTTTCAATTTCACGCAAAGAAACTCACGTAATTATGTAAATATTTCAGTATTTCAGTCAGTAATAAAGCAACTAAGTGCTAATGAATAACGCCAACTTTTCTTTGATTCTCTTAGCAAAAAGAGCTGTGCAAAATCAGTGCTTTTCTGCCAGTACTTTTTTATTATTAGGTTATTCCATCCATTTCTGGTCGTTACAAAGAGCTTAATGAAATATGAGAGTGGATTCCTTGAAATGCTTTAGAGTCTTTCTTTTTTGTAAATACCGTCGCATTTCTGCGGTATCATGCCTTTGAGTGCCTTGTTAGAAATGTAAGTGTATTTGAGGAACGGTAATTAATATCGAATATTGAGACGGCAGATATAGGAGTGATGGTAATGATAATTTGGTTACTTTTACGTGTTTCTTGATCATTACCAGTGTTATATTTATGGTTTTAGTTGGCGATGATTAATTCGGTATATTCCATATATACCACCATAAGCGTTAACCGTAGTCTATAAATTATACGACACGAGTTCCATTGAGAGTATTTGTTACAATTTGAGTGGAGTAAATATGACAACGGCCAGTAGAACGCCTAATCAAGGAATATGGCAACATAACTCATCACGGGAACACAACAGTGTGTTGTAAAGATCAGATTATAAGATTTAAAGATATGGTCCTAAGATGAAAATCTATTCCACAGGATCCGTGCATTTATCTGGGATAATAAGTTGACCGTTTGACGCTCCCTCTGTCTTTTCTTTCTGCCTCTCGCTTTCTCTGTGCCCCCAATCTCTTTTCCTCTTAGTCTCTGTCTCTTTTTCTTACGCTGTACTCTGTCCTCTCTCTCTCTCACACAAATTAAAATTAATTTTTGAAAAAGCAACAAGACCAGCATCCTTTGCTGCGTAAAAGAAAGTCAAGTCAACAATCTCATTTTCGAATTCATAACATTAGTACACCTATACATTTCTGCAAAGTGTTATACATATAAATTCTACAATATAAAAGAAAAACAGTTTACTGTTACTGACCAATAAACATAAACATTATGATAAAATTTACACAAACAAAAGACCGTTGCTATCGGCATATCTCCGAGACATTCCCTAAACTTTAAAAGCCTGTTTCACGATTGGGAATACATCGATTTGTTCCCAATACCAAAGTAAGTGAACTTATAAAAATGTCCGCCTGACTCCTACAAGCAAATCTCTGAGGTTATTTCCTTCTAACACGAGTTAAAATGTCATGTTATAACCATTATTCCAGCCCGTTCTCTTCATTACAGAAAATGGGATTTTCTGTTTCCATTTGATACCGTTACGACTACATTTAAAAATGTATTATAAAAATCTACATGTATACATAATCTTTTTCTCAGAGACGAAGGGTTTTCACTTGCACTGATTCTAGAATATCTATCAAGAAAGATATGCTAGAATGCAAGTGAAAACCCGTCGTTTTGCACTAAAGTCCTTACTTGCATTAAATTCCTTATAGACGTTCATTGGCTTTGAGAATTTTTTAACTTGATTTTACCCAGGATTTCTCCGATATTGTGAGAAAACATTCATCACACATTCCCCGCGGTTTCATCCACATTTATGACAATTGCTCCACTGCCGTGGTTCCTAGCGTGATGTTATATAGAGTATGTTACGTCTAGACAAAGTATCTTTATAATTTGAAAAAAATGAGAGTTAGAGTTTATTCATCACAAACAAATATACAAATGTTTCTTCTTTATAATATTAGTATAAATATAATCTTTATATATAGAAATCTTCTGTGCGTGTGTTTAATTAAACTCCTCCTAAACGGCTGGACCGATTTTGATGAAATTTTGTGTGTTCAAGTGGATTCGAGAATGGTTTAGATTGCTTTTTTCCTGTGTACAGAACAACTTCTGTGGGGTCCGCTAGTATAATATAATAATATTCTATCACATAAACACAACACCATCTAGCCCAAACTAAGCAGAGCTTGTAATATGTAGTGAAGCGTATAGTGTGTAAGCGTGATAACATCTTATTGGTTAACAGTTACATAAAATTCGTACAAAAAAAAATTATGTACCGTTGGTTTCGGATGTAACTAATAAAAAATAGTTAAACAGCAACAGTGTCGTAACACTTTTATAATGGTACAAGCAGACCCGACAGATGGTGTCCTGCCCAAATATTGGCTTGCAACGCCAGGCTGTGCCATCTACCCCGGTAGATCCATCCTGGGACATACTCATACACACACAAACATCTTTAAAATCGGTCCAGCCGTTGAGCAGATATAAGGTTTAAGAAGAACTTTATTCTCATAAGAATTACAATAATTCACTTACTGAGAATCCATATTTACAATAAATGAGCGTACAGAAAATAGACAAAAATAAAATTTTATACAAACAATAAAGTGGGTAAACTTATAACTTTATGTTAAACATATCACTGTCAACATCACCAACCAAGCAAACACGGATCTAAAGTAACAAAATACAAATACAGCTGGATGTGGCTATCATGGCAATGAAGGCAGGAGGTATAGATATTATATATATATATTTTTAATTTTTTTAAATTTATATTTCATTTGTATATACATACATGTGAGTGCTAGTATGCAATATAATATAACATATATATGTATATACACCCATATAAATAAATATACATTTTTTTTAATTTATATATTCTATGATATTTTCAACTTTTTATTTTATTTATATTTTTATTTTTATTTTTATTTTTTATATTTATTTTTTTATTTATAGTTATACAACTAATTATATGCGATAGATATATGTGTCTTGAGCATGTTTTTAAAACTGTACATACTTGTCGCTTCTTTAACTTCAGCCGGTAATTTATTATATATTTTAACACCCTCGCATTCTATATTCCGTTTCCCGTAATTCGTTCTAGGTCGCCGCGCTACTAAGTAATTTCCGTTGCGTAATTTCATCTTTTGTGTCTGTTGCTTTTTAGTAAAACTTAGAGTCGTGTGAATGGTTTTGTTTAGTATTTTCCTTATAAGTATGCACGTATAGTATACATATGATTGTGTGATGTTCATTATGTTAGTTTCATCATATATTTTTTGGGTTGAAGTTCTAAATTTATAATTAAATAATATTTTAACAAGTTTATTTTGAGCCTTTTGAATTAATTCTAAGTTGGATTTTGCTGCAGTCCCCCATATTTCAATTAAATAGTCAATGTGGGGCTTAATTGATGAGTTATATATTATGTAACGAACTTTTCGAGGAATACATTTTGTGATACCGTGGAGAGCTCCTGTAAGAGATATTAATTTGGCTCTAATTTTCTCAATATGTGGTTTCCAAGTTAGGTAATTATCCAAAATAATACCTAGATATTTTTCTTTGTTTTTCCTTTGAATAATTTGATTATTTATTTTAAGTTGAATACTATTGGTTATCTTTTTGTTTTTTGGAGCAAATATTACATAATTTGTTTTAGTAGTATTAATAGTTAATAAATTTGTTTGGAACCATTTATTTAACGAGTCTAAGTCTTTCTGAACATTTGGTATCATACCATCAACTGACCTGCCGAAATAGAAGATAGTAGTATCAAGTAGTAAGATATAAAGTGACATACACACGTACAGAAAAAATATAAAATGTATAAAGATATAGAATACCTATAGATAGGTATATACGCAAGTAACTCATTTTATAGACCATATAACACGACAGAAATGTGTAGACGCTGCATAAACAGTGTGAAATACAGGAAAATTACAGTAACCGTCTGTTCTGTAATACCTTTTATATTTATCAAAGTTATAGCACCACATTGTAAGGGCTCGCGGTAAAACCCCACTCATGCGGATCGTTATTTTTATTTACAAAACGCTCGTACTGTTTTCTATTGTAATATTGTTCACTCTTTACTCTTTATTTTTATCACTTCTGGATGTGGAAAGTTTCCATAAGCATTATAGAAATGAAAAATAAACGTTGGTCTTTTTTGTCATAAACAATGTAGATTTGACGTTTCAATTTTGATGGAAGATATTGCTGCCAAAATTTTTCTTTGAACACAGATAAGCTTAGACGAAGAAATTGGTTTGCTTGAAAAGCTATTTAAAGCTGTTAAATAATTTTAAAATAGAATTGAATTTTGGAGGCACTTTGAGGTCACTTACAAATAATCCAAATAAGCTCATTTATCTAATAGGAATCTCGAAATAGATGTTTTCCAGGTTCCTATTCTCATTAGCAAACTATTTTCTTTATCAATAACTTTGAATTTCATTTTGTACGTCGATATAAAAATGTCATTACCACACTTTTTAACTCTTCTTCTGCTTTAAAAAGACAACGTCCGTACTAGATTCCTAGTACGGACGTTGTCTTTTCCTGCTTTGTTCTTTCCTTATCATTCCTGCATCGCGGCAACATAACTAACATTCAAAGAACGGACACAAAGAATATCCAGTTTTGCAACTGTTTGTGGCAACACAATTTTTTGTCACGAGTGGGAATCGAAACTACAACATTTCAGCAATGGCAAGGCGATCATTTTAACTATTACGTCATCCGTGCTGTCCACTTAAATAGACCACATTACATGCTGACACGATAAAATTTGAAACAAAATATTCGCTTCAACAATATCGATATTAAAGATTCATTCATCACACGTGTTGTGTGTCATACGGTACCTATACGGCTTGTGTTCGGTGCCTGTAATAATCACAATGTTTAAACGCTGATATACCGATCAATTGAATTCATTAATTCAGTAATGTAATTAACAATGGAAGTCAATTTTCGTTCGGTAATTGTACGTCATTTTGTATTTCGTCTGTAACGACCTCCGCAGCCGTAGTGAATAATAATAATAATAATATTCAAGCACATACACACAACACCATCTAGCCCAAACTAAGCAGAGCTTGTACTATGGGTACTAGACAATGGATAAATATACATATATACTTTTTTTTTTGTAAATACATACATATTATACATACAAACACCCAGACCAAGACAAACATCCATGTTCATGCACACAAATGTTTGACTTGTGCGGGAATCGAACCCGCGATCTCAAGCGTGGCAGTCAGTTACACTAATCCCGGGGTCGGATCAACAAAATCGTATTGGGTTTTGCTGCTGAGAAATCTCAGAATTAAACCCGTTGATGTCGTTCCATCCCATCGGGTCATGAGTTTTGGAAAAGAGTGCACTTATGTTTGCGCACACATTTGTGATCTATAATATTTTCTCTGGGGATCAAACCCACAAAACTCGGTGCAGCGAGGCGCCCACTTAAACCACTATACAGTGCATTCAAATATATGTAGATTATTACTTTTGCAGTAGTAGTCACGAGAGGAATCAAATACAGCGCTATAGATTCTCGTAAACACCAATTGTTCAACAGATAGAATATTGCACGGACACCGGGAAACAAACCTGGTCGATTTTAATCCGAGAAGGATTTACGTTCTGTTGATGCCTGAATGTATTATCATCAAAAAAAAAGCTATCTATAGTTTTTACACGTATGCTAATGTAATGAAATAAAACTCATATACAAATGGAGACGAAATTCTGAATTCGTCTTTCGATGTCAAAATAAAGCAAATTTGGTTTTCCGCATAAAATTATTGTACTGATTGAACTATTTTTATGCAACCAGGTGATATTTTTTATGATGTTAAAAAGACTAAATGTGTATGTACATCAGGTTGTTTATCTCCCTCTCACCGGGAGTTTTCTCTAGGTGTGAGCGAGATGGACGTGACTCTTCCTTACAGAAGTGTGCGTTGAGTAGGGCTCTCAAAACTTTTTGTAATCTATTCTAGTCTACAAAAAGATTAGGTTATAGATACTAGCCTCAGAGATGCTGACCAATGGTTGTTTTCTTCTCATAGGCTCAACCCTTTGCCTAAAACTATTAACCAACCTAAATGTAGCTTCAGTAACTTAGTAAACTCACTAACCTATAGATTTTGACGTTCATAAGTGATTAATGATTTTTGACTTTGACTTAACTCTACTAGCTATTGCTAGCTTGCTTAAGATTGTAACTGCTCACGATCAGACAGTCCGTGAGATTATATCTCACAAAATACTGCTGATCATTCTCCAGTCAGTCTGTAATAAATTTTAGCGGGAACAACACACTACTTATATTTCTCTTTTTTTAACAAACTTACATTTTTGAAAGTTAAAACCGTTTATAATAATAGCCAGTGTTAATTAAATACATTCATAGGAAGTTAGATGTTTATGCTAACATTAAATACAAAAACACAAAAGAAAGTTTATTAATCTCTTAATAGCCTAGTTATGAAAATAATCTAACTTCGGATGCCAACTTTACAAGAGAAAATACTTTTTTTAATTCTAGACGCAACTTTCTTAATTTATTTGCGTAAGCTCATGAAACAAAGTAAATGCTGTTGAAAAAGATCAAGTTTCAATTATAAGGTTGGCTTTAAAACTATGACAAGTTTTTGTTATACTATCAGGGTGACAAATGAGTATGAAGCCCGCCTGATGTTAAACGTTACCGTGCACTATGATCGCTCACACTAACTGGGATACCACCAACGAGACAAGTGTCGGATCCTATATTAAAAAGAAACAATATGGTTTATCAATTACTTTAGTTATGAAAATTCCTCCAGCTACCTAGGGTAAAAAAAGATAAAAAATGAAGAAAGTTCATGTACATTTAGTCGGTAGTACCTTAGGTTTTCGCCGGATGGGCCCTACTTTACCTCTCCGCTCTCCTTTTATCGCGGAAAGGTAAACTTAAAAATATTACACGATGTAAAAAGTATGCAGTGGGTTCACGTCAGTAGTGCAACGGGTGGGACTGACCACGACCAAAAGCGGAGTAGGCATGTGAGTCTCCAGCACTTTTACTCACTGGGTGAAAGTGGTGCGTGAGAACATAATAACAATGATAATATTCTTACGTCGGTTACCTGTATTGTGGTGGTATTTTCCCGGGCAATCCTATACATTTGTTCTGCCACCAAATTATCTCTTCCATTAAAATTGAATTCCAACTTAAGCCCTGACAGTACCGGCTCTCTTACGTTATTAAAACTAAAAAGCATTCTTCATATAACGATCCTTATTTATATTTGGATGAATTTTAATTAGAAATGCTTCAATTAGGTGGTCTTCTGTCTTACTTCCATTCAAATCGTTTCATTTGAAGTGAAGATAAGAATTGCGGATTATAAGATAAAACGCATTTGCGGTCCAATTACTTGAATCAAAATTAGAGAAACGTTAATGAGGTCCAATGATAATAAAAAAAATGTAATGCCCTTCGTTTTTATAAACAGTTCCAATATCATAGAAACCTTTTAAAACTAATTACATTTACTGCCAGACTTTTGAATCTATACTAATATTATAAAGCTGAAGAGTTTGTTTGTTTAGTTGAACGCGCTAATCTCAGGAATAACAGGTTCAAATTGAAAAAATCTTTTAGTGTTAGACATCCCATTTATTGAGGTAGGTTATGGGCTATATAACATCACGCTTCGACCAATAGAAGTGGAGCATCCATAATAAATTTGCAAAAGCGGGGGGAATTCTCATATGTGAAGCAGACGAAGCTGCGCGGGTCTAGTAATCTATAAGATTGCACATGTCTAAAGAACAAACTCCCCGTGACCATGGCTGCTGAAAAGCAACCGAAACGTCAAGGAAAGTGTAAAATCAAATCTATATAGTTTTAATAATTTAATTAGCTTAAAATTTGCAAAGTTTAATAGTAATAGTATGTAGTGTAACAGTTTCTAAATTATGTAATAGAGTGTCAAATAAACAACGCGATAAAATCCGTATATAGTAGTTTAATTTCAATGAACAAATGACAGGCACATACAAATTCAAATAATCTACAGATTAGTTTTAATTTAAAATAAAAACTAATCTGAAGATTAAAAGAAATAATCTGTGACTATATATTTTTTATAGCACAGACTTTTTGAAGTGAAATATATGTATATTTTCATGACTGCCCTTACGAATAAGCAACTATGAAAAATGTAAAAAGCTGATATGAAGCTTTTGAATATATTTGCGTTAATGAAAGTTATGTTTCAATATTCATTTTTCACTTCTTACTTCATTAAGTTCTTGGACGCACAGCTACGTGATACAGCATGTTCTTTTAATTTGTCTGATATTCTGGTGGAGGATATTTTAAAGTAAAATTTCTAGTACTACCAAATGTCTGGCATTTGGCTGTCGCTTTCATCCCGTAATATTAGAGAGAGTTTGAGTAAATGAAAAACAAGTCTGAGGCCAACGGCTTTAGGACAGAATTTTCTTCCAGTATATTTTCAGCACAGGGTCTAGATCTGTGAATGGTGGACGGCCATAATACCTTAAAACCTAATTCAAAGTCAAAGTCAATAATCATTATTGCCATTAAAATGTGTCAACAATTCTTGGACACGTCATTAATAATAATAATAATATTCTACCACATACACACAACACCATCTAACCCAAACTAAGCAGAGCGTGTACTATGGGTACTAGACAATGGATAAACATACATATATACTTTTTTTTTTGTAAATATATACACATTATACATAGAAACACCCAGACCAAGACAAACATCCATGTTCATGCACACAAATATTTGTATTTGTGCGGGAATCGAACCCGCGACCTCAGGCGTGGCAGTCGGTTACACTAACCACTACGCCATCGAGGCTATCAAATATATAAATAAATATATATAATTTAATATCATTAAATGATATCAATTAAAATATAATAATAAAATAAATAAAAGAAAAAAATTAACAAAGCCTGTTCGAGGTCCTTTCATGAGAAGAAGCAGGCAAGAAACTCAGCCACCTTTTCAATCGCCAAATGTTTGTAAATAAATTTTATACCTATTATTTTTCTTATCACTACCACAGATAATATAATACTATACTAGTACAGATACTCAATTAGCAGAGCAGCGATAGCTCAGTGGGGAGACCAACAGACTGCAATGCAGAGGGTCTAGGGTTCGAACCCACGTCGCGCACTTCCGACTTTCGGAAGTTATATGACTTTTCGAAATTATGTGCGTATTGATTGACAATTATCGCCTGCTCCGTGCCTCGAACAGCACGTTAAGCCGTTGGTCCCAGCTGCCATGAACATCTATGGCAGTCGTTATTGGGAAGTTAGTGCCCTATAACATCCTAACGCTGGTCTAGCCTTACGGTATCTTTAGCCTTCGGGTTGCGGAGGTCAGCGGTGGCAGCCGCTCCGTGTAAAAACTGATATCCAGTCAAATCCGGTTAGACCAGAAAAGCAGACCCCAAGTGACTTAGGAATAATAAAGGCTAGGGAGAAGAAGAAGTACAGATACTCAATTCCATACAAAAATCATGGACTCGCCTAACTCTTAGTATCAGTAATAAACAAATATTGAAGTAAACCGAAATAAGGGTATGAAACATAATGTGTTTTATAGACTTGTATAAACACATAAAAAGGCCATCTAGCGCCCTATATGTAAAATAATATGGTGGATCGATTACTTATGTGTGATGTAAAAATACTGATTTAATAATATCTTTAAATCATAAAATAAATGCGTTTACATTACATTTTATGGTCAATTTCTTTCCAATAAAGCATTTTAATTATTCCTCATATTAACATTAGAACTCATAGTGCCATCTATGATCTATTTTTGGCACTGTTTACTTTTTGTTCTTATTAATACCCTATGTCACTACATAATATAATATAATAAATAAATAAATATTCTACCACATACACACAACACCATCTAGCCCAAACTAAGCAGAGCTTGTACTATGGGTATTAGACAATGGATAAACATACATATAATTTTTTTTTTTGTAAATACGTACATATTATACATAGAAACACCCAGACCAAGACAAACATCCATGTTCATGCACACAAATGTTTGACTTGTGCGGGAATCAAACCCGCGACTTCATGCGTAGCAGTCGGTTACACTACACACTACGCCATCGGGGTGTCCTGCGTGAGCGATGAATACGACGCGACGCGACGTTGCGAACGCGACGAACGCGATCAAAACTACGGCCTACCTATCTTGCGGCCTATATGGCAGACTGCGTCGAAGCGCGACGTAACGCGTACCTGTTTTTGGGCAACCAGACGCGACACCACGTACTACGAAATGGTTGATTCTCAAATTCAGACTTAATAGCAGCAATAATGTAATCGAAAGTAGACGGTAATACGCCACAATATTGTTTAAACATGTTATAATCGTTTCTTAATTTTGGATATAAATGATGGAATTCGCCAAATATGTTCCTTAGTAAAAATATTATATTGTTTGCTTTATTTAATTATATTTTTTTAAAGTCTCTACTTTAAGTATAAACTTTCAAGCACAATTGCACTGTACTTCCCCATGATTCGAGAAGTAATGACCAAAATCAAGTGGGACATTGGTCAGTGGCGTGTAGCATCGCGTCGCATTGCCTTGTTTCGTGTCGCGTCGCATCGCGTAGCGTTTGTCGCTCACGCAGGACACCCCGTTATACAAAGGCCTCCGGCTTTCATCAATAGACAGAGTGATTTGTGGGGAAGGTTTAGATGTATAATTTGATAAGGTGTTGTAATACCCATTTGAAGCCGGGGTAGGTCGCTAGTATAACATAATTATGGTGTCCGTAATGAAGATATTATACTTACATTTCTGCTGTCCCTATTATCGGACTGTCGAGCTATATGTGTGATATAACATATGCTAATACGTATTTATCATTATTTGTTGAATTTGTTTCAGGTAATTACGGCGTTCAATTCTTATTTCATCGAATGGTATGCAATATTTATTTCTAATACAGCATTATAGAATATTCTCCTCAAACATTTACTGTTCTGCCACTGGTACTGGGGCAAAGTTATATCAAGTTATATCTGTTTATAAGAAATGCAAATACTAATTTATACAACTAAAATACTTGTAGCAATGGTTATTTACTATGGTAAATAACACCATTGCTACGTCACATCTATAAAAAATGGCGCGCAAAATTCTGTATCGCTGCCTATCCTACTAATATTGTAAATGTGAATGTTTTTGAGGATGGATGTATGGATAGATGGATGTTTGTTACTCTTTCACACAAAATCTATTGAACCGATTGCGATGAAACTTGGAATTAACACATATGATTAACACACACATTACTTTATATCCCGATATTCCCACTGCATCAATACTTAAGCACGTGAACCGGGGGGGGCGCAACTAGTAACTTAAAATTCATAATCTTTTCATGTTTCACGGATGTCTAGGTACATCACCAATGCACTAAGAAAGAATTTAAAAATAAGAGAGTACCAGATATAGTTTTATAAAATTATAGCATTATTTTTTCTTGGCGCTCTATTTTAGACGAACTGCTTAAACCATTGAAACGTGCTACAATTGGGTAAGCTTTGGTTTTTACTTCTGGCTGGATTAAGATGAAAAGAGTGCTTAGAGGTAATTCTCGCAGTTCTATGTTCAAAAAGATTTATGAGCTTCGGGTAGCTTGTATTAAACAAATTTAATATTTTGTCATAAATATATTATTAAGAAATTTGCTTAAGACGCAAATATTTAAATAAAATTCTAAGTAACTTCTACACGTAGATGCTTAACAACCTTCAAGATGTCAAAATAAATAATGTAACTATATAAATTTTTAATGGAGGATTGGATTAAATGTGCCTTGAGATAATATTCAAAACTGTATAAAGTTGCAAATATTAGTTCAGTTCGTACAGTAACAATTATTTTAAATCATTACTTTTTGCGTAATGAAAGTGGGTGTATATTTGAATAAATATTTCTTGCTAGTTTATTTAATCATTAATTTACTTTATATACATTTTATATCATCTATTTTATAGCCAGATAAAAAGCAGGTACATTTAAATTTCGTAAGCCCGCCAAAACTATCTGTCAAATGTCAACACGTTCCGTTATTCAATTTTGCATTTCAAAAAGTGTTGCCGTTCTAACAATAGTCTAGTCATAGACAAAGTGCTTGAACCTTCATGCACTCGTTAAGCCACGTTTCTTTAGTGTTCTACGTGTAGTAGAACAATGTGTTACAGTCAACGCTTTATTAGCTCTGCCTCGTCGCAGATGAATTGTCGCAGCAGTTTTTGTGTCGTGTTACTATCGCAATATATTCTTGAGAAACGTTAAGCTTAGTTGTTTTAAACGCTTGTGTTTTAACGGGAATTGAAGCAGTTTAACGTAGTGTATTTTTAACGGCCAAATAAAGAGTTATCGAGACTTATCCTTGAAATATAACCATTGGTTTTTAAAGCTATTGTGTGGTTTCTTTAAGAAAGCGATGCGAACAAGAGAAAGAGAACTTTTATTGAACATAGAATTAAAGGTTTCTGATAGTTCACTGGAACTTTGAATTGACTTGTACTCATTGGATCTGTCTTAGTTCGTTTGAATGATAAGTAAGAAAAACGAACATATATAAGCAAATATGTACCTATGTATTTATTTGCTTATATACTATTTGATTCTATAATTAAATACATATCATATTATATTCAATGAAATCTACACAAAGACTTATTATGTCACATCCTTGTACATCTTCTGAGAACTTTTGAGAAAATAGACTACGTAACTGTCATGTTAACATCGTGGTATAAGATTGAAGTTATATTTTAGCGACACATATATTACCTACTTATTATTTTAATTTCATTATAAGTTCGTGAGTCGCTCGTAGGCCTCAGCTGAAAATCAGCGCTGCGGACATTCGCAGCATAGGCTGAGCTGGCCTTTTAAGCACGCTCGCACGCTGTATTAAACGTTAATGTCTGCACTATGTATGTGTCTATTAGAGTTCATTCATTCATTCTATATTTCGTTGAGGTAGAGGTGGGGTAGAGGTGACTCACATGCATGTATTTCAACAGCTATATATTTTAGACTCACTTAATAGCCACAAATCAATTGCCGCACTGATACTAAGCACATTTCCAAAACTCACGCTACTATTAAGAATTTATTTATAGAAAACCCAACTTTGTTGGACTTGGAAATGCAACCAAAGTCATTACAATCAGCCGCAAATTTAAACTTGCTTGGTCAACATTTCGATGCCCATTCATCTCACACCGCCAAAACATTTTAGTACACCATTCTCCATAAGTAGGTATTTTTAATGCTACTACTATATACTTCACTGAGAGGTGTTGAATATATATCTTTGTCTCGCTAATCCGACCCCCACAGCTTTCAGGCTGTAAATCTCACCACAGTTCATACAGTTTTTAAAAATAGAAATCTTCTTTCCCACGTATTGCACATAAAATACATTTTCTGCGTTGCATTGAAGTTTCTCTCGATAAAATCTTGTTCCAGTCTCTGTGGTCCTGGAAAATAAAATAGGTATGTTTGCAATGGCCTGTTCTTATTATACTTGTTACACCAAACAAATATAATATGGAAGCTATGTGATGGAAATGAGTACACAAGCTTTTTACGTGTGGAATGAATTTGATTAGAAATTATTAGGCATCAATTCACTGTGAAAATGATTAATGATTGAACTTTCTTACAAAAAACCTCAGGTTGGTAACACTGTTATAGAATTTCGCCCGTTAGTCAGCGTCATTTGCTTTTAACCCATCTTTTACTACTGTTCATATTTTTTTAATAAACATGTTAAATGGATTTTGTGTATATTCGTATGTTTTTCTTATTTTATATTCATATATTCATTATGAAATAATTGTTATATGACTGTATGTATTTATTTATTTTTGTTACATTTTCCTGGTGGATTATTGAAACAGTATAAACGAACGGGATTTGCGATTTTAAAGGTTTCTTACAAAATAAGTAATTATATATATTTCTTACAAAAAAAATATGAAAAAAGAACAGATATTGCCTTTATTTGTTTAGTTATATGTTATAATAATATATTAAGTTATTTTGCTCTAGTGTCATTATTCCGTGGAAAAACAGAGGTACCTATGCGCTGCCCACATTTCCTCAAGCAACTTAACACTCGCCGCACGTTTATATTTATTAAGCTATAAATGCATCGATACAATGACGCGGTTAAATCGATACAAACGCCTATTAGCTTCTATAAATCGCTACCAGTGCGATGCAGTGTAGCAGATGATTCTTTTAATGTGCAAAGAAGTTGGATAAAATTATCCTTTTTGGTCGTTTATATGCGAATGGTGCTCCTGACGTTGAGATAAATGTAATTTTACAAATACCATAAATAATTGAGAGTGGTCAGTAATAAAATGGAAACAAACGAAATCATTTGTATACAATTAAATGTCATCTAGAATAATAATTTCGTCTGCTTCTTCAGGAATTATGTCTGTTAATTATCTCTGTCTCTGACTATATCCCCTGAAGTAGTAGGCCAAGGTTTATAACGCCCACATATTTTCACCATTTAGGTTTCTTGATCCCACTTAGTAGGTGGTCTATTGCCACTTCTAGACTTCGCGTAGCAACTAAGATTTTCTTAAGACAAAAACCAAATAACACGTAACTCAATCCATAAATCTAACCAAAGACCAATCATGCGCAGTCGTATACTAGTATGCGAGTTATTCTGGTATCTGAAACTCTTTTTGCCATTTATGGTGGCCATCTTATGTATGTGTATGCTTATGTCCTAGTGTTTATACTCTTAGCTTGTGTACAGTATTACCGTGACTATTCTTTGTAAAGTTAAAGTGATTTCAAACTCTGTTTTTATGACAGCAATATGTAAAACGTCGTCCTAAATACAATCTATAAAGCGTTTTACCGTGGAATATATACATACAGAAGTTTGGTCCGATAGAACTGGTGCAAAGGTTTCGTACATCCTGATTTATGCATGTACACTGCCGGTCAAAAGTTTGAGACCACCTACATCAAAGTTGCAAATGGATGTAAAACTCAAAATAAAAAGCTAAACATGAAAGGATTTATTGTGATATTTATTAAGTATGGCAAATGCAATTAAATATAAATAAAAAATATTAAATATTTCGACAATTTAACTTAAAATATATGTTGACAAGCTAAACAGCTTTTTCATCAAAAAACCCTCCCTTGCATTGAATCACTTTGTTGACAAGTCTTGGCATGCGGGCAATCAATTTGTCAATTGTTTCTTGTGAAATATTGTTCCAGCTTTCTTGCAATGCTCTCCACAAATCTTCTTGTGAGCTGGGACAACAACTGCGCACGTTTCTGTCCAGCTCTTCCCACAAAAGTTCTATAGGGTTAAGGTCGGGGCTCTGAGTGGGCCACACCATGTTTTTTTACACCCCTTCTGCTTCTTTTGTATCTAAATAACCCCGGCATAATTTGGAGCTGTGTTTAGGGTCGTTGTCTTGTTGGAAAATAAAGCCATCTCCAACTAGCCGAAGTCCCGATGGTACAGCATTACACTCCAATATTGCTTTGTACTGCTCCTTTTTCATAATTCCTTCGACTCGTACCAAATCTCCAGTTCCACGGCTCGAGAAACAACCCCAAACCATAACGGAACCACCACCATGCTTCACTGTGGGCAGGACACAGTCTGGCATCATCTTTTCCTCGGCACTCCGCCGAACAAAAACACGTCTTTTGCTCCCAAACACTTCAAATTTGGACTCATCTGTCCAAAGAACTCTTTTGAAGTCTTCTTCACTCCAGTCTCGATGGGTAAGGGCCCACTGCATTCTCTTCTTTTTGTTTTGTGGCCTTAAGAGAGGTTTTCGCACTGCTACGCGACCAAATAACTTAGCGTCTCTTAGTCTTCTTTTCACTGTGGTCAATGACACAGGTGTAGACCGGGATTTGTTCACTTCAGCGCGGATTTCTGGTGCTGTCAGGCGTCTATTCCGCTTGCTTGTTACCACGATGAACTTATCCTCGCTAGAAGTGGTAGCTCTCGGCCTTCCCGACCGCGAACGATCTTGATTATTGCCAGTCTCCTTGTATCGGGTTATTGTGTTATGAACACAAGTCTTCGACAACTTGAGCTGAGTAGCAATCGCACGTTCAGATTTGCTTTCGTCGTGTAAAGCAATGATGACAGCACGAGTTTCACCGCTAATTTGGCGTACTTTTCCCATAATGAGATGTCTTCACTGTAAGAACGACGAGCTCGGACTAACCAAGATTAAGAAATATTTACTCCATGGAAACTCAGGTGTTCACAGTGTTTTAGGAAGTTAAAATTTCCTAAAATTCTGTTAACACAAAACAAAGCCCAAATAATGAATAAAGTCAGGTAACAATATTATTACAATGACTTTAGCGCGCGGTCCGCACGCGGCGCCCATTGATGTTTCTAGACAAAAGACCTTTGTACGATGATTACATTAAAATAAATAGAAATAATGACTTCGAAAAATAGTTAAATATCCATTGTATATGCAGGTGTTCAAATTAATTGTTTATCATATGTATTTTTAACAAATTTTATTGTGAAACAATATTTTAACTTGTGGTCTCAAACTTTTGGCCGGTAGGGTACGTACCAAGTCGGTCAAATATAAGAGCTATTTTGCAGTAAAGCCTGCACTGATATGGGGACTGCGACACATCGGTGAATTTCGGCTCAGTTTTCAAAGAAGTTAGATGAATGCAATGTATTTTTATTAAACCGAAAACAAAAACATATAATAAAATATATATCTAATAACATCAGCTTTGTATATAAAATGTCCTTTTCTCCGTGTCAGAAGGGTAAGGCCATAGTCCACCACGGTGGCCCAGTACGGGTTGGCAGAGAATTGTGAGATATACTGTGAGACTACTTCAGTCAATGCGTAAGGGCTTGGTGTCGAACGGCATACTGTACGTATTTATTCTGTGGCATTACCTAACTGTGACGCATGGATTTCATGCCTAAGCGGTATTTGTTTAAGTTCAAGTTAATTGCTAAATGGCATAGAACCATAATTATGTGTGAAACGTTCAGCTTAACATTACAAACAGTTTTAACCTGTATCGTGTTAATTACCATAATTGTATTAGAAATTACGTTTAAGTTAGAAACAAATATAATGCTTATATTTTGTAAGATCTTAATTTCGCGTGCGACTGCGTCGTTGGTTCTGTGCCATATGTTTGCGGGCTCACCGGGCAGTTTTATTTATTAAGTTTTCTTTTAGGAGTTCCTCAGTATCACTTGCAGTATGGTAAAGAGAAATTGTCTCACTCCAATTGATACTGAGAATCTCTAGTAGACGGTAGGCGGCAATAGATTCGTAGGTACTCAAACGCATGACCTTGAAACATAGCTAGTGAGAAATGAATTTAGTTCACCTATATATACCCCTTCAAATATACGAGTATATGAGTGATAAAAACAAAGATAAAATATTGCACGCCCAGTGCAGCAGTGAAGGCTTAACAAAAATGCCAACTTTAAAGTAAAGCAAAAATCTGTTTGATCTGATAAAATTATGTATTTATCACTAGCTGCCGGCGCAAATTCGCCTGCTTCACAAAAGAGAATCTTCCCCGATTTTGCAACATTTCATTGATGCTCCGCTTCTATTAATCGTAGCGTAGTGTTATATAGCCTTCGTCGATAAATGGGCTATCCAACACTAAAATAATATTTCAATTCGAACCAGTAGTTCCTGAGATTAACGCGTTCAACCAAACAAACAAACTCTTCAGCTTTATAATATTAGTTTAGATAATAAGTATTGTTTCATTTATTGATACAAAGTCATAAGTAAGATTATGATTATATTTTTAACTGGTATTTTAATAGGTAGTTATAGACTTTTAATGATATGATTGAAAAATATCAACTTCATTATGACGCGGCAAATGTTTTCTTTTTTGGTATACAGCCTTTATTTTTGTCAAATCAAATAGGAAATAATTGAGCTTGTGTATTTATTTGCGCCATTTAAATCTGCAATAAAGAAATTCGACGTTATTGTCTTTACGCATTTATTGCACTTGGGGTGCGATATATGTATATCATTGAGACTATGCATATCATAGATAATGTTAGACGATAGGGATGAATCATTGTCTACCGGGTATGTACATAAGCGTGCACTTGTATCAAGCGACCAACGAGTTATGTCATGGGGCATGAGTTTTCACTTGATATTGATGTGATATCCTCTGCCTACCCTTTCTTTAATGTAATATAGGCGTGATATTACATTATGAGATACTGGTCGCCACTTGCATCACGCTCAAAATAGCCCATTCACCGTAACAATACAAATAACTACTTCTCGAATCCTTATATGAATTTTAAATTCTGCCGAGTCTGCGGAAAGCATACACAGCGGCATTGCAGAGCCGTGTAGTTCTTCACAAACAATAGACAAGAGGGACTCGAGTGGCCGGGGTTTCAAGAGGGGAGTTAGAGGGAGGAGGGAGCTCAGTTCATTCATCAGGCAACTCCCCCTCTCAGGCCGGTGGCGGTCTTACAAGCAGCGGTCCGAAATTCTTAGTAAGTTTCACGTGCAACGCAAGGTTAGTGCTTCAGTTAATTAAAAAAGAATATATATAGAGGTATTCTTTATGGTATTTTGAATGAATATGCTAATGGTGTTTCTTTTGCTAAGTAATTAGTGTTGGTATTGTAAACATTTGTTTAATTAATTGTGTGCTTCGTGTATTTATATTGGGGTCATGTTGACTCATAGCTCGTTATAAATTATATTTGTATTCATTTATTTATTTACTTTGACTTAGACACACACAGAGACGGCACGAATAGCGTAGTGGTTTGAGAGCTCATGCCATCCGATATTCTTCATCCATTCTAAAACTATTTGAATACATTCTATAAATTTTCAAAGAACCATACGACCACCCTGGTACTCCAATAGGGAGTGATTAATAACTTAACCTATGATCACTTGCAATATTAGTGGCTGGAGACGCGTGTTATCAACCCTAGAGAAAAGAAATTAAAGATGGAATGTAAGAAAAGAACGATAGGTATGAAAGCCTTCAGAAGTCTAACTTACAGAAAAACGCAGTGGTACTACTTTTCTGCTTTTCTACTGGTTTCTCTTAAGAGTGTAGTACTTTATGGATAAGTCTGCTCACTTGTACCATCATCAAATGATTCTTTGTACAGTTTCCGTAGCGATTTCATTATTGGTCATGTCGCCACTCCTGCAGCACCGAGTATCGTGGGTTCGATCCCCACAAGGGACAATTTTTGTATGATTAACCAATAGTTGTTCCGAGTCTAGCTGTTCTTCGTGTCCGTTGTTTCAAAGTTTGTAAAGTCATCTACTGCACATGAATTATTCCTAAAGCGGGAGACATCTTTGTTTTATAGAACAGAAGTTTGACAACGGCCATTTTATATACAGAAAAGAAGCAGATATTTTACTATCGCATGCAAAGTGAATAATCCAAAATGTCACAAGTTGGACGTGTGCCTATTAGTCTCAAAACAAATCGGTTCAATAAAATAGCTTGTTTAAAAATTAAACCGCATTGTTCGAATTATAGATATCTCTTTCACATTGGCGTGTTGTACTATGAAAGTAACATATCTACCCACTTAGTTTTTTTGTTATAACAATACGAATCCCGCATCAGGATTGGTTCCTGGGCTACAAGGAATTTTACAAACATCCAAACCATGGCCGCCAACCATACCCAGACTTAGATACAAGTGTTTTTCCCGTGTGGGATTGGACCCACAGTATTGTGGATCCAACGACGTAATGGCAGTGACGAGATAAACACCATTAAGCCACTTGTGCAGTGACGTTAATAATAAATAAATAAAGAATTTTATTTTCAAAACTCAGCAATTACAAATATTGTGTAAAATAAAATAATAATTTTGTACTTGTAATTTTAATATAATATTAAAATTACAAGTACAAAATTATTAAACTAATAGAAAGGTCACCCATCCCTGTACTAGTTAAGAACTGTATCACAGGTGACGGGACCTTCCAATACAATAAATTCAGTAAACTAACGCAAGGAACAGACTTAAGATATATACAAGTATACTGCTATATATATATTTATTAACATAGGTAAAAACTTTTTAAATATTCTACAATATATTCTACAATATTCTACATTTTTTTTTTTTTTTTTACGTGGCGGAATGCAGTTACCCATATCCCTCCGCGGGGGCGGGCGGAGGGATTATGTCGGACTCGCCGGGGTAAAAGAAAGATGTTGAAAAGATAATGTACCTCACGGAATACCGACTAAACCTACCACGGTGTTCCTCGACAAAACCACTATCGACGGGGCCGCGCGAATCGCTTTCGCATGTGGTCACGACCCCGCCGAGGTTACGGCCCGCCGTGTAAAACGGCAGGCCACTACGCGAAGAGACCTACCCAAAGGACTCACTTCTATAATATACCCTACTGTCCCCCCCCTAGAGGGGAGACGGACTCGAAACAGAGGCGCGCGTGGGAACACGCACGCCGCCTCTCGGACCTGGTGCTGAACGGATGGCGGCAGGCCCACAAAGCCCACCACCCCCAGGTCACAATATTCTACAACATACACACAACACCATCTAGCCCAAACTAAGCAGAGCTTGTACTATGGGTACTAGACAATCGATAAACATACATATATACTTTTTTTTGTAAATACGTACATATTATACATAGAAACTCCCAGACCAAGACAAACATCCATGTTCATGCACACAAATGTTTGACTTGTGCGGGAATCGAACCCGCGACCTTAGGCGTAGCAGTCGGTTACACTAACCACTACGCCATCGAGGCCGACAAATACTAAATTAAATTAAACACATCGCCGAAATAACAAAGTTCGTAAATAAAGTATAGGTAAGAATCTAGGTTATTATCTAAATAATTATTAAAACATATGTACATATTGTTCGTGTTGTAATAATATTTGTAGGTGTGCATTTTTTTGCGTTAGCGACTTTAATCCGCGCTTCAGCAAAGTCGAGTTATATAAGTCAGCCGTTCACCGTATTGTAGTAGATTTCGTCCGTAAACAAGTTGGTCAATGAATAGCCCGCTTATCTAATTGTTTCAAAGTCCTTTTAGATAACAGGCCAATATGGTTTGTATCACAATCGGGTTGTTATTTCTGTTTCAGACGAAATGACGTCAAGGCAAACATTTAAATGATTGAATCTATATTTATTTCGTATCTCCTCTCATTGTCTGTGGTCTAGACGTCTGGGATATAATTTAATCTGTGGCTTAGCCAGCCTATTGTGACAGCTAATCCGAAATTGGAATTTCTTACGATTACGAAAATAATAGACATTAAATGTATAATATGGATTTATTACCTGTTGTAGTTTTATTTATTTATTTTTATTAAGAAAACCAACAGCGATACAGTTTGTTTAACAAGTCGAGTATAGTACAATTTATATGGCTAATAACAGGTTTTCTTAAATAACTTGATTTATACAAATTCAGCGTATGAATAGGTCACTGCTTACAACCTGTTACGTAAATATAGAATATTATACAAACTTAGTAAGGTTATAAGTATAAAAATAAAGATATAGGTTAAACATATAAGAAGAGCAAGAGATGAAATTAAGTTTTGCGTAGTTGCCTATCTTTTAATATCTTTATTGCTTGTAATTTGAAAGATGTCTTAGAACAGCAGAAGAGATCTACTTCTTGAAATATACATATGTAGTATTGTAAGTCCGAGCAAAGCGGGTGATCACACAGTTACCAGCGCAGTTGGTTGAATGCCGGGGAATATGTAACATTTCATTTTATGTCTATTTATTATTTTCGTCGCCGACGAAGGGAATACTTCCATATTTTATATAAAACTAGTTTTGCCAGCGGCTTCGCTCGCGTTTTAGTAGGTTAGGTTATGTTAGTAAGAGTACTTTTTTTATAAAATATAACGTAGCCTATGTTACTCGGTGATAATATAGCTTTCTAACGAATAAATAATTTTTATAGACGGTTGAGTAGTTTTTGTGCTAAATCTTTACAAACAAACAAACAAAAAATCGAATCTTTCCTCTTTTTAGCATTAGTAAGTACAGATATTGAAGTATTGTCACCGCTAAAAATGGCACCACGGTAACTACACAAAGTAGTTAAAGCTTAATAAAATTCAGCCGTGTCGCTATAGTAACGTATAATTATATTATAAGTTTAAGTTCTTAACATTGACAGCAAGTAAATAAACTGTAAAACAGAACAGCTAATAGCTATCTTGACCCATAAACACTAACGTATAGTTTTGAATAGTAGAATTGAGTAAGCAGCTGTGGTATCAATAATAAACTGCGGTTAGTATGAAAGTACTGCTTCCAGGTTTTATTTATGTTCACTGACATACATTAACATGCCTGTATGTCATCGATAGGGTGGGCAGAACCGTATTACACCCACACACAACAGATGCCTTAAGCTACGTTCATAGCCCATGTAAATTCACAATTTAATATCCAATCACTCTGCTTTGGAAATTTTCCTCAATAACGACTGCTTCAGCAGCGAATGCGACTACTGTCTAAGAGGTTTTAGGTTCCGTTCCCGGGTCGACCAAGTGTTAATTAATTTTTCTGTCAAACAATTGTCATTAGTAGCACAGAGTCTGGTACTGCCCGATAGACGTCAATAGAATTGCGCCCTATTACGCGGGACCTATATCATAGTTAGCAAAATGTGGAATCTCGAAGTCGGATCATAGTTAGCAAAATGTGGAATTTCGAAGTCAGATCATAGTTAGTAAAATGTGGAATGTCGAAGTCGGATCATAGTTAGCAAAACGTGGAATGTCGAAGTCGGATTATAGTTAGCAAAATGTGGCATTTCGAAGTCGAATCATAGTTAGCAAAACGTGGAATGTCGAAGTCGGATCATAGTTAGTAAAACGTGGAATGTCGAAGTAGGATCACAGTTAACAATGTGGAATAGTGGAATGTCGAAGTAATACACTCCTGCCCACTCCTTTGGGGATAGGAGCACGAGATTTTGTATGTAAACATCTAATAACCTTTTGTTCGATCTGGGCATCGCATCCGAGGCCTAATGGCCGCATGAATTGTTGGTACACCAGACATAATTAAAAACATATTGTGTCTGGCCGTGTGTGGTGGGCTCTGCTACTTCGCCGAGCATTCTAGGCTCGATCTGCATATGAGACAATAGAATTGTATGATTCACAAATTGTTGTTCCTTGTCTGGTTGTCTTTGTATCGGTTGTTTGAATATTTGTAAGGTTCCCAGCGACACAGAAATTATTAACAGTGAGGGAGTTGCTTATTAAAAAAATATCGCCTAACTTAAGCGCAAACTGCAAACGAGGCATTGAAAAACTCTATAAAACTGTAATAATAAACTAATATCAGTAATGATGTATGTTTATACGCTTAATTAAAACCACCCACGGTTTGTTATCGATATGAGCGGCATGCGTGCGAACCGACACCGATTGTGTCAAAACATGTGTCATATTAGTCCACTTATAGTCAAACTAATTTACGCGTTATTTACGCTTGAAGAGCGCATATTTATAAATGATACTACGGAAAAATCTTATAGTATTGCCACGTTGTATGACACTGCTTATTCTTGCCGCGAAATAAAGACTAGACCTCTGGTAATAATAAAAACTAAACTTTAAGGGTCTAGACAGACGGACTGCATTTCAACTGCACTACGACTGCAAATTTGCAGTTTGAATGCACTTAGTACAACTGCAATCAAACTGCAAACCAACTGTACAGCCCGATTGCAGTCGGTGTGCAGTTCCAACGACTGCTCGCTGACAGATCTAGCTGGAGGGTCCACGTGCAGTTGAAATGCAGTAAGTCTATACCAGTATTAATGCAGTTGGTCTAGCAGCATATCAACTGCACACCAACTGCAATCGGGCTGCACAGTTGGTTTGCAGTTTTATTGCAGTCGTACTTACACCATTCAAACTGCTATTTTGCAGTTGGAGTGTAATTGAAATGCAGTCCGTCTGTCTAGAGCTTTAAGTAAATTAATTTTCCCCAAGAGAAAACTAAAACCCCGTAGAAATAATCTGGCTTAAATTTTTCTTAGTATTATTTTTCATTGGCTGCGGTACATTTTTCACAGCTAACGTTCGTGCCTGTCTGCCTACGTCCATAGATTACTTGGACTAACTAATGAGTTTCCGTACACCGCACACCTTCTAATTACCTCGTATTTTTTGCCGGCGCGATAATAATTTTGTCTAGTGAACCGGAGTTAAAAGTACAAACTTTTAGTATAAGTTCGTTGAAATTTTCTGTGATATATTTTATTTTTTAGTAGGTTTTCCTCGCGGTTTGGTTATGTTAATGTAGATTTTGTCAATGAATTTCTATCCTTCGGGAAAAAGTACCGTACCTTTTTTGTTGGATGATACTCTATTTCATTTTCTGTACCCCTGACAACGTGAATGCGAAATTTCATGATGATCGGTCGAGTAGTTAAGGTGTGAAAGCGTAATAAACATATAAACTTACATTCGCAGTTATAATCAACCATGAAAAATACTATTATGTCCATCAAAAATACTAATTGATCATCAAAAATACTAACTGCATAGCAAATATTGCACAGCATAACGAGCACCTATACGCCTCAAATCACTGCATTCCGTCTCGAAAGGGTTAGGTTATGTTAGGTTCCTTCTTAAACCAACCCAAAAATAGGGGCCCCGCGAAACGAGGCCCCCTTGACTTAGTTTGATCTCTTTAAATATATTTTGCTGTGCAATTAGTATTTTTGGTAAGCATATTTTGCTGTGCAATTAGTATTTTTTGCTGTGCAGTTAAATACTACCCTCAGAAAAGCAGCAACGACCACAGTGCGATTTTAAAAAAAAAAAGCACGTTTACTAACATAGCCTAATTTAGTTTTACGCGAGCGAAGCCGCGGGCAAAACCCAGTTGTCGATAATAGTTAAGTGTTATGTTATTATGTTATCCTTTATGTATTAATCAATAGTCAGATGAAGGTTAATAGGCGTCTCGAAGGCTCTTGACAAAGTCCTTGAGGCGAACAAATACATTGTGTTGTTTTTCTTTATTTACTTTATTTGTAGTAATAATTAAAAGTGGTATTTAATTGTATGGCTGTAAAATGATTTCATGAATGGGCCGGCTCGACCGGATAGGATGACCTTCTCACAGAATATCGACGTGATATAGCAGTATTCCTACAGTTGTGTTTCGTTTGGAAAATGAGAATGCCGAAGGCCCAATCAATCTCTTTCTCCCTTCCCGCTCCTTCTCCTTCCCATTTCCTATCCTAAAGGGTCGGCAACGCGCAAGTGATGCCTCTGGTGATGCAGGCGTCCATAGGCTACGATGACAACTTACCATCAGGTGGGCCGTATGCTTGTTTGCCATATTAGTTGAACAAAAAAAAATATATATATGATATATTATGTGAGCGAATCCGTGAGTCTAAGTAAATAGCTGAAACAGTTAAGCCCGCAGAAGAAATAAATTGTGTTCCATAAATAGCTTTTGCGAGTCTGAGAGTTTTTTATGTTTGTTGTTTGAATGTTTATAAAGTCTCCCGCGACACAGGACTAATCCTTGGTACGATAGCCGTCTTAAAAAAGTACCAAAGCCTACCTAAATATTAGTTTGAATAAATAAATGCGAATGTGAGTTCATTTGTTACGCTTTCACGCCTGTATTACTCGATCGATCATAATGAAATTTCGCATACTTAAACGTTGTCAGGTTAACAGAAATGATCATAAGGTATCTTTCATATAGATTTACGCAAGCAGAGCCGCAGGCAAAATCTAGTAATATTATAAATGCAAATGTGAGTCTGTTTGTTTCTTACGCTTTCACGCGCTAACTACTCGATCAATCATCATGAAATTTTGCATACACGTTGTTAGAAAAAAGGATTAAATATAATAACCATCAAAAGTATTAATTGCACAGTATAACGAGCACCTATACGCCTCAAATCACTGCATTCCGTCTCGAAAGGGTTAGGTTATCTTATCTTATGTATGGGGGCCAGTCAGTACAGACCGGTGACACTTCGACCCATTGGGATCTTTTGTGTCGGCCCCAAGATTTATCCCTTAGCTATCTCCCTACGAATGTACTGCATCAGTCGCAGCGCACACTTCAGAGGGAGAAGCCTGAAGTCCTCAGGGTTTGGATATGCCAATCCCATCAGACCCATCCTCAATCCAGCCAACGCGTCGCATTCACATAGTAGGTGCGATATGGACTCGTCCTGTTCACCACAGGCTCTGCAGATCGAATTGTGTGCCAATCTCAATCTGCACAGGAAGTCGTTGGTGCCAAAATGGCCAGTGAACGCTCCTGTGAGCAGGCGTATTTGGTTCTTGTTATACCCGCAGAACTTCCGGGTGAAGGGTTAGGTTATGTTCGGTTCCTTCTTAAACCCTCCCACAAATAGAGGGCCTCGCGAAGCGGGGCTCCGTCGACTTAGTTACTTAGTATATTTGGTAAGCATATTTTGCTGTGCAATTAGTATTTTTTGCTGAGCATCGGAATAAAAGCACTGTTACTAACATAGCTTAATGTAGTTTTACGCGAGCAAAGCCGCGGGAAAAACCTAGTTGTCGATAATAGTTACAATGTTGTGTTATTATGTTATCCTTTATGTATTAATCAATAGTCAGATGAAGGTTAATAGGCGTCTCGAAGGCTCTTGACAAAGTCCTTGAGGCGAACAAATACATTGTGTTGTTTTTCTTTATTTAGTTAACTAGCCCTTACTCGCCATTTCGGTCGAGTTTATTAGAAGTGATTGATATGCTTTGATTAGAAAAATGAACCACAAATGCTTTAAATGCTTCGATAGTTCAGAGGTGGTGCATGCAACTGCTGCGCATTAGGTACCGCATTCAATTCCCGGGTTGGTAAAAATGATATTGCCATTTCCTCTCAAATTCAAATATTATATATCCACAGTATAATTTTAATTACAGGTACAGTAGAAACAGAAAATAAGTAGATTTTATTTTAAAAAAAAACCTGTTCAAGCAGTATAGCCCTCATAAGAACAGGCAAGAATCCCATGGCCATTATATTATGTTCAATTAATTCTAGAGCTTGTGTGTGCTTAGTTACTAAATGTTTCTATGTATACCTGTAACAAAAACTAACTATCTATTTATTATAATTTGTAGACATATTTACTATATAATATTACAAAGAGGAAAGATTTGATTTTTGTTTGTTTGTTTGTAAGGATTCAACTCAAAAACTATCCAACGTATTTCTAATAATTATTTTACCTAGCTATATTATAACCAAGTATATTTTATTTCTAAAAAGTGCTGTTGCTAACGTTACCAAAACCTACTTTTACGAGCCGAGCCGCGTGAAAAAGCTAGTAAATAAACAAAAAGTTCTCTGCAGAAGCCACCATGACCGTAGCATGTGAATCATGTAAATGCCAGAAGACATTACTAAAATTAAATAAATAGGCATATCTAACATATCAAGAGCCTTATCTTATTCAATACAACGATAATAGCCATTAACAACCTTCTTTTTCATTCCATTCAAATTAAAAGATTTGGAACATTCAAATTAAATTAGTTTATACGGATTATGACGCGTCGTTTATTTTAAAACACTTTTATTATAATGTTTAACTATAACACTACTATTATTTAACTATACTACAAGTTAATCTATTTGAATTAATTTACCTAAACTATTTATATCTAAGCTTACACTTTTCGGTCCGACGTTTCGGTCGCTGCAAAGGAACTGACACGTTTATGTAACAAAAGTTTAAAATAAACAACGCAATTAAATCCGTATAAACTAATAAAATTTTAATGTGTATAACATTCGCGTAAACGTAAGACTATATTAGAATTGGAATATTTCCCCTTCAATCATAGTCATCACTAGCGACCCGCCCCGGCTTTCACACGGATAGCAAAAACCTTTAACAACTTATAAACAATCCTCACCACTCTGTCTTTTGGCGAAAACCGCATGAAAATGTGTTTAGTAGTTTTTGAGTTTATCGTGAATAGATAGACAAACGCGCGCGGGGGTCTCCGTCTTATAATATATTGTAGTGATATATACTTTTTCATTTTTTTAATATAAACGTATTTTATATTATATAATACAGGTTAATTGACGTCCTCAAGGCGTATGAACAAGTCCTTGACGACAATTGAGTGCCATTAATAAATCAATACTAACACTTAGTTCATAAGATATTAAGACGTTCTACTTCGATGGCCCTAATGACACAATAGGTCATAGTACCGACCTCATAATTGAACGAGATCTATAGATATTTGATGTGATCTTATTAAATGTATTAGATTTTGCCCGCGAATACGCTCGCATACATTTGGATTAGGTTATGTTATTGCAAGTACTTTTTCCTGTATGTCCGGTTCCAACGTATATGCGAGATTTCATGGTGATCGGTCGAGTAGTTAAGACGTGAAGGCGTAGCAAACTAATAAACTGATATACACATTTATAATATTATTCTATCTTATCCTATAAATGTAATTCTATTTATAATAAAGTAGATATAGAAATTTTCTCAGAAAAATAGTTACATTTTAAAAAACAGTATTTAGTTTAGTGTAGTATTATTTAATTTAGTATAATATAGTTTTAATTTAGTCCTTAATATAGCCTTATTTTTCTTGTGTAGTTTATATAACTTAGAAATTAAATTGTAACCTTGTGATGTATGTATGTAATGTATGTAAACTTTAGATATAGTCAATGCTGTGCTCACCTTTAATTTAAAAGCATACACATATATATTTGTATGAATGTTTTCATGTAAATGCTTAGTATGTGTTTTAGTTGGTAAGCCTTAAGTTAAATAAATAAATCAGGCTATTGCAGTCCACTGCTGGACATAAGCTTCCCATTTTACGCCACAATGTCCCGTTTTTCGTCCTCCTGCATCCAGTCCAACCCAGTCACTTTTTCCGTTCACTGCAAGTGTTTTGATTGCATTTGTTAAATTACGTAATGTGACAAGTTTCGATGTTTTTGTTACTGTAAAAAATTTACATTGAAATGTTTTAACACAGTTTGAGCACAGTAGTTTATGTTTTTACGCCTACGAACAGCAGCGATAGCCTGGTGCAGAGGTTTTCAGACTTTTTTGTCATAGATCACTTTCAAAATTTAGCTGGTTCCGGTGGACCCCTGCAGTGCTAGAAATTTAATCCGCCAAGTAAAATCGGTATATTCGAACCAAAAAGTTAAAATGGGTTACAATTAAACATTTTTTTTAGAAATTCTCTGGTCTTCAGCGAGTGGTGTTCCTCAAAATATCTGTCGACCGACATTTAAAGAAGTAACAGTCGCTGAGCTTCTTAAAATATTATCTGCCCACATCGATAGGTGAAGTCAAGCCAACATTTTAGTTCTTCACTATCGAAAGCAAATAAATTTTCGTGGACCTGTGCTTACGAATTGTGAACTCCCATTTCTTGTCACGCTTACGTAGACCCCCGTCGAGTCACCCGTGAACCCTTGGGGGCCACCTGGATCACTTTGGGAACTAAGGGCCTAGTGGGAGACCGTTGGACTACCACGCAAAGGTCTCAAGTTCAATCCAAGGCGCGCATCTCTGACTTTTCAAAGCGTGCGTATTAAATAGTTAATTATCGCTTGGTTTAACGATGAAGGAGAACATAGGGAGGAAATCTGCATGTCTGAGAGTTCTTCAAAATGTTCTCGAATATACGTGAAGTCTGCCAACTCGCACTGGCCCAGCGTGGTAGACTATGGCCTAACGCCTTCTCACATTGAGAGGAGACTGTTCAGTTGTGGGAAAGTTTAATACAGGGCTGATATTATTATACGCTTATATTTCTGAAGAAGTAGGCAGCGGTGTATTAAACCCATGTTCCGCCAAGTATGATTTTAGACTCCATGTATATAATAAGGAATAGTCTAATGCCATCTACCAAGCTCAGTCCTGGAGTGGCAGCCACACACTGGAAGACGCAGCAGGGGAACGTCCATCCCGCAAGGTGCACCAACGACCTGGTAAGGGTCGCGAGAAGCGGTTAGATGTGGGTGACCTAAGACCGGTCTGTGTGGAAAACCTTGAGGGAAAGCTACGTCCAGCTGTGGACGTGTTTCGGCTGAGATGATTAGGCATACTTCCAGGTTCCTTGCTGCTACTGAAAATATTTTAACGAAAAATCATGCACAGCAGTCTCATTCAATACTGCTACGTCATCGAGGCAATCAGTAGTGTTGACAAACTTATGCTAATAACACGTGGTCGATTTTATTTAGTGTGGTGCGGCTAATGTCTGTATGCAGTGACGCCCACCAATATTCTATGACATCTATCAGTTTGTTCTACGATAATTATGTGACGTCATATCGTCGATTGATATTTAATAATGCTCCTAGTCTCGTGGCATTAGTTTGATCGCGATCGTAAGGTCCTTAAATCCATATAATGCGTTTTTCTGCTAGGAAATACTAAATAGCATCAGACACAGTGTCTAGAAATATGCCCAAGCAAAAGGCTTCCCTCCTGTTACGTGACATCGAAAAACAGCTGGCAAAATATGGGTATAATACCTACATATGCACCTGCCTAACTGTTCAGGGCATAACGTGATCTATATAATATGTAATGTTTATAGAATTGGTGGAGAATTGTTTTGATTACGACAGCACACATGCGTGATTTCAAATTAGCGTTATCGCATTGTAAATTCTGTCCGAGGTTAGGTTTATTGTATTATTTTATTTAGCTGAGTATAAAGTATGCGGGCTGTGTAGAATTTAAACTCTGTAGTCACTTCAAAAGTAACTATAGAAACCGTAATTTTTATCGTTGAATACACATTTTGAAAACTATTGTGATGGGATTGACCTTACTTGCTAGTGGCGTTGCCTTGTGAGCGGAAAAACGATAATCCCCGTTGCTACGGGGTGATGAAAGGACCGATTGAAAGCACCGCTGTCCAGTCAGAGCAACGGACAGAGACGGCTGGTTGCCTTGGTCACTGTTTCTCTTAAAACCCTTGTAATCCCACTGCCTCAGTGGCGCAGCGGTAATAACTGTGACATGCACAGCTCTTGGGTTCGATCCCTCGTTTGTTTTTCCAGTAATAAAAATCAAAAGCACCACGGAATTTAAATCTATACGAGGTAGCCGCCATATAGACGGTGGAGATATATGTAGGTGTTAGTTTAATATTTAATTTATTTACCACAAGAACATGGGTTTTGTGAGCCTCCAAAATCCTTGCTCGCCGTGGTTCACGCTCCTACTCTTTTGGCATGCTGGTATAAGTACGGTATTAACAAGCGAGCCAGCTCATTCTGACGCCCCCAAATAATAGGGCAGTTGCCGCTGTTTGATTTTGTATATATAGCTATTAAAATATTTTTTTGTGCCAACAGTAAAAAAATTGGTTGCGGTATAAGGAAGTAATTAATATTTTTAATTTAGATATAAGAAAAGTAGGATTGTATTGGGTTCAATAGCGGTTACGTAATATTGTATCGTGCATCTTTTTTCTGTCATTCGAGTATTGCCCGTACTATCTGATTTGAAACGCTTGTCACGTATCATATTTACGGCCGAGTATATTTAAAAAAAAAAAATTATTTTAGAGTTTGAGAAAGGTAGATATTGGACCTTAATAATAAAAAAAGAAAACGAAGCTTTTTGAAAAAATAAAAGATACTGTACTAGGTATATTTTCTGGATCGCGACCTTCACAAAAATTCAAACAACAAACATTTGTAGCTCATACAACACAATGGGGATTGAACCCACAACACTCGGCGTGGCGGGATTGCCAAGGTGACCACTAAGACCTCTCCACCATGCTTGCAGTCAAAATGAGTTAACTACCCTATTGTTAACAGCTATTGTAAAGACTAACAGCTGATCTTCCCACACGAAAATTATGCTTGCGCTACGTAGCGTGTAGTTGGATTAGTATCTGTTCAGTGCGCTTGATTACACAAGTGTTGCAGTACATTCGTGAGGTGTCAGCTTATTGACAGCTCACACGGAGACTACATAATCTCGAACGGATTGACGTGCACTGTCCGTGTTCACAGCTAATGACCTTGCTAATGGGTGAAACCGTAACATGTGAATGGATTACGTTGAGTTACAAACTGACGTGAGGTTCAGTATTCAATACGACGATTCTTATATTTTTGCTTTTAGTCAAAACGATACGCTATCCAGAATCTGGAGTACAATGTTTTTTTTAAAACTAAATAATAGGAAAGCCTTTTGTTATAGTTTAACGGGTAGTTGTAGAAAAGATCGTACGATTCTATTAAATCCATATATGACATAAAAGTAGTTTTGCAAAGGACTTTCTACGCCCCTACTTTTAGGTACTACCGAAATTTTTAATATTTATTTATTGCTGCTACAGTTTGCAATTAAAAAAAGGTTTCCTTAAAATTATATAACATATATAACAAAATACAAAATTAACAAAGGCCTACCTATATTATATATCCCTTCAGGTTTTAATGTCATATTACGCGAGCATAGCAGCGGGTGGAGGCTATCGGAAAACATTGTTACACATCACAAACATTTTGTTATACATTGGTTCATCAATTTAGCCATATCTGATCACAGTGATCAAAATAATACCATAATAAAAATAACGAGTAACTACTCCAGTCATGGCCATCTAGAATGATAAACTACTTCCAGTTATTGCTTTTAATTTATTAACACGATAGAACAACACCGTGAGTGATGTCCACCTAACCTACAATAGGTACAAAGAGCGTTTTAATAAATTACCGTCGTTAACCGTACTATAGTTGCCTGCTCTTTAACTAGGGTTTTCCATTTATTCATTATAACCGATCAATATCCTAACTAATATAAATGCGAATGAAAGTTTGTTTGGTACGCTTTTACGTCTTAACTACTCCACAGATTATCATGATTTTTTGCATATATTATGTCAGGGGAGACAACAACAACAGACTGCAATGCAGAGGGTCTCGGGTTCGAACCTCTCTGACTTTCGGAAGTTATGACTTTTCGAAATTATGTGCGTATTGATTGACAATTATCGCCTGTTCCGTGCCTCGGAGAGCACGTTAAGCCGTCGGTCCCGGCTGCCATGAATATCTATGGCAGTTCTTATTGGGAAGTCAGTGCCCTATAATATCCTGACACTGGTCTACCCTTAGTGTATCGTTAGCCTTCGGGTTGCGGAGGTCAGGTGGCAACCGCTCCGTGTAAAAACTGATATCCAGTCAAATCCGGTTAGACCAGAATAGCCGACCTCAAGTGACTTGGGAATAATAATGGCTAGGGAGAAGATGTCAGGGTAACAAAAAGGGTCAGGGTACCTTTTCTATAAAAAAAGTTGTGGTAAACCTAACCTAGCTTGACGCGCGTGAAGCCGGGCGCAAAATCTATTACATACATACAGGGTGTCCGGTAATTAATGGATAACCTTGAAATGTCTTATAGTAGAACGGACGGCCGTTCAGAAAAATTAAAAGAAATAATAAAAACATAAATAAAAAGAATATATTAAAAAGTGCAAGCTATATTAGCATAGCATACTTTTGACTGTCTATCTATTAGCATAATTAGTGTTTAATAATAAAACAACAAAAAACCGATGGATTTCATTCATTTATGGTCGTAGTATACAAGAAAGTTATACAGGTTAATTAAAAAAAAACACATATCTTAGGTAGTAGTGAGGATAGATTTCTTTCATATTTTTTTCTGAACGGCCATTAGTTCCACAATAAGACATTTCCAGGTTATCCATTAATTACCGGACATCCTGTATATTCTAACTTTAATATTATAAATGCGAATGTGAGTTTGTTTATTTGTTACGCTTTCACCTAATAATAATATTATTATTAAAGTAGAAAGTAAATGTATTTATTACCAACTTTCTAAAAACCGATGGATTTCATTCATTTATGGTCGTAGTATACAAGAAAGTTATACAGGTTAATTAAAAAAAAACACATATCTTAGGTAGTAGTGAGGATAGATTTCTTTCATATTTTTTTCTGAACGGCCATTAGTTCCACAATAAGACATTTCCAGGTTATCCATTAATTACCGGACATCCTGTATATTCTAACTTTAATATTATAAATGCGAATGTGAGTTTGTTTATTTGTTACGCTTTCACCTAATAATAATATTATTATTAAAGTAGAAAGTAAATGTATTTATTACGACCTTTCTAACTGGAGTAGGGATCCCATCTTTTTGTACGAAAAATAAAGTATAATAAGGTCGGTGAAATAATATGAACAGTATCTTAGAAAAGTTAATATTATTTTAGTCGTTTAGGTGAACTTGTAGCTCATGCCAGCGGTCATAAAAACAGTATTTTGACAAAAAACAAACAGTAAAAAGTATTAACGAGCCAAAAACAGTATGATACTGTTTTCAGCAGTATGGTTGAGAACTCTACACTGGAGTTAAAACTATCTTTAACCATCTAATATTTTTTTATTGTTACAGGTATTGTCTTTAAATAAGGATGAACTGTCAAGCTTACAAAGCAAGACGTTTCACGCAATATTCTATCGTGCTAACAAAGTGCAGGTAGGTAAACTTCACACACTTTCTGGAACTTTATGAAGGCATGGCACTTATAGGCATGCAAGATTTTTACTTTACCATTGGAAAAGCCATTTATTTTTCGTCCATCTTGGACTGTAATCTTTAACGTACTGGTGTGTAGTAATTTTAAGACTGTAAACAACTCGACAACATCGCTTTTACTATGGGAAGTGCTTCGAGGAATTGTTCGGGCTGATCCCTGTCGCCTCTTTTCGCCATCGTCCAACGCGACAGAATTTCCATCCCCATCATTTAGACGTTTGGCAGTGTGCGCTTTGGCAGTTTCTGCTGTGCACAACAGTGCGCTTTTCCAAAAAATTTCTGCCTCGCACAACAAAACTGTGCAATGAACTGTCGCCTGCGGTATTTCCGGACCAATACGACCTTCAAACCTTCAAGAAAAGAGCATACTCCTTTTTAAAAGGCCGGCAGCGCACTTGTATCTCCGCTGGTGCTACGAGTGTCCATGGGGGGTGGTAATTGCTTTCCTATACCATAAAAAAAACTATAAATAAAGACAGCCTAAAGTAATTTGGGTTTGCACGATTTTATGAGTATTAGTGCAGCTCACTCAATGTGCCAGTCCGAATCGGACTGGGTTAATTTTATACTTATATGTATTATAATGAGGATTAATGCAGTCATGCTGGGATTTAAAGTATCTAATTTTCTTACGCGCTCGACCACTTTATAATGGCTTTGGCTACATGCTAACCACGGCCACCACACACCATATTACGTACATAAATCATTTAGCACAAAATTATAAAAGTTATATCTTTATATATATGTCTTCTGTGCGTGTGATTGTAACTAAACTCCGCCTAAACGGCTGGACTGATTTTGATAAAAATCTAAATCATTCTCGAATCCGCATGAACACACACAAAAAATCATTTAGCACAAAATAATCAAAACAATGTCCTGTAGGACAACGTCTGTCGGGTCCGCTAGTCTTTATCTATATATATATATAAATCTTCTGTTGTAACGTGTTTGTAATTAAATTCCTCCTAAACGGCTGGACCGATTGTGATATTTTTTTTGTGTGTGTTCAAGTTGATTCGAGAATGGTTTAGATATGGTTTTTTTTTCTTTTTGTGTGTACAGGATAACGTCTTTCGGGACAGCTAGTATTGTTATATATATTTTGGGTCTAGCAATGAACTGATGGCACGGACGGCTTACTGGTTAAAGCAGTCGCTTGGCCATTGGCACTGCGCCAAGTATTGTGGGTTCGATCCCCACACGGGACAAATTTGTATGGTCCGCTAATTGTTTTTCCGAGTCTAGGTGTTTTTGTGTCCTTTGCTTGTAAAGTTTATAATAAGAATATAATAATTCAACTTCACAGTTAGAAAGGGAATTGCCTTTTTAAAAAAAATACTCGTACTATGTTCTTTGTTCATTCAGTTATACCTACAATAAAATATGACGTCATAGTCTTCTTGTGAAGCGGGCATAAACATTGTCTAATTTAACAAACCATTAGCATGCAGTTTATTTAAAGTACCATTGCGATGGTAATGACCATTACGTTACAATACAGATGCTGGTCATTGGCCGAGTCTGTAGGTATTGCATACGTAATGTGACATCTACCACACAATTACAGGTTAGCAAACGGATTAACTCGCGAAACCTGACCGCACAATGTTAGAAGCCATCATAAATTATCTGATTGCCATTTCTAAAATTTTAAGCACGCAACTTTATCGTATTTGGAAGAAAAAGGAATAAGCTTATAAAACCAACTCACATTTGCATCCTTACTAATATTATAAACGCGAAAGTTTGTATGGATGTATGTTACTCTTTCACGCAAATACTTCTCGACCGATTGCGATGAAACTTGGTATGTAGATAGCTGGATTCACACAGGCTACTTTTTATGCCGATATTCCCACGGGAACGGGTCTTATGCGGGTGAAACCGCAGGCAAAATCTAGTAGTAACATAAGTGCGTATGTGAGTTGGTTTGTTACGCTTCTTCGCCTTAGCTAGTCGACCAATTATCATGAAATTTCGCATACACGTCGTCAGGGACAGAAAAGAACATAGGGTTTCAGTTGGGTCAGGCTGGTTCATAATATAGGACACACTTCGGAAATAAAAGCCTTATAACGCTTTATCAGTTTATTCGCTTATTTTGATTAAATTAACAGTTCAACGCTCACTTCACAGCCTGTAATAGTTCGTCTCTTAAATTGTAATTTATTATAATATTTCGCACTTCACACTGTATACAGTAACACCTTCACGATTCAGGGGTCACGCATGAATCCACGAGTTGCAATGCCGATCCACCACAATGGCTATTATCAATATAATAAGTAACTATATTTATTGCCAACGGAAGTTGATAAACTTTCGTTCAATATTAAATAAAAATATTTGACAGATATTGGTCGATTCAAATACTTTTCACTGATTAAATATTCCTAGAGGTAAGTTGATAAATCTCTGTTCAGTAATATTTACTAAAAATTTGTTAAAAGAAATACTGCTAAATAACAAAATATTAGATGACGGAAATTGATAAACTTCCGTTTAATATTCAATATAATATCTTGTAGAATTTAGTCAAAATAAATGCCTTTATAAACTAAATATTCATTGATGGAACCTTCGCCCAATAAATATAAAATATTCATCAAGAATTCTTGTAAATTTAGTCGACATAAATACTTTTTAAATAACGTAATATTCGATGACGGAAAACGGTTTAGGATTTATAATGTATATAGTTATTGTATAAAGGTTCTAATCAAATTACGTATTCGCTATCATGTGACGACTCCACAATTTAAACTCTGAATAACTGACTGACTGCTCTACTGTAGGCTGAAATAGAAAATAGGTATATATTTTAATTACAACGAGTCAACGAACACTTATTCTGTTCACAAGCTCTCGAAACATGTTCGCGTTGAGTTCAAAAAAAGATTGTACATGAACCGAACGCTTCCAATGTCGATGGCGCGTTTAGAGCAACATCAATCAATAAACAAATTCGCGCGCTATAGGTAAGTGTTTTCATTCATCGCGTGAACGAACGTTCTACAAACTATCTCAGCGTTTACTGGAACACTGAGTGGAAACAGTCTATAAAACGCGGGACCGATTATATTTTACCCCACTGAAAGCTTCCTCTAAATCATCAACAAAATGTCGCAAACGTTTCCTAAAACATCCAAAGAATTTTGAAAGGAACGAAACGAAATACGTAGTTTAAATGGAACGTGGGAAAAATACCCGCCATAATCAAAAGTGTCAGATGTCGAAAAAAACTTGACAATCATATTTTTTAAACATAGCGCGCTGAGGCGACTGAAACCATCATTCTGCCTAAGTCGTAGGTCTCATGATATTCTGACATTCTCGTCACGCTTTTTGTAGGGTTCTTGAGTTTCGGAGTTTACTGAGTGGCACTTGGACACCGACTGGCTCTTGATGGAATTAAATAACAGCGGACTAGCAAATCTTTTTGAATTGTTCTTTGTAGGCTAATGGCGACTTTAACATTTTACCAAATGATACTAGAGATAAGTGAGGCAGAGTTTTTGTTAGCGTCAAAATTGGGCCCTGAGGGTCCTTTGTCTGTAGTGGAATTTGGAACGACAATTTACTGTATTTATTTCTTTATCGCTGAGTTTTGTTGAAAATAAACGTTAAAAGTGAATTGTCCTATTTGAGATAATGATGTAGTCATATTATTATATGTATGAAAACGGCGTCCCAAAAGAATGAACGTGTATTTTGCCTAATTCTTTTCATGTGAGCATTTGTTTTCAAAGCATCGACTGCCTCTTTTATTTCAATCCTGGTTTTTTGCTTTTATGTGTTTCAGCATACATATTAAATATAGGTATGTATATCCAAATCATGTATTTACAGACACTTGTAATGAGTAAGGTCCTTGTTGAATTATATACATTAATTGAAATTAAACTACTATATACGGATTTTATCGCGTTGTTTATTTAACACTCTATTACATAATTTAGAAACTTACTATACTATACTATTAAACTTTACTAATTTTAAGCTAATTAAATTATTAAAACTATCAAATCTATTTGCTTTTAAGTTTACACTTTCCCCGACGTTTCGGTTGCTTTTCAGCAGCCATGGTCACGGGGAGACTAAGATGGTAGTTGTCTCAATGTTCCAGTGTAGTTATTTCAAAGTACCCGAACATAATTTAGTTATTGGTGTTTCTATATACGCAGAATGAGCTCAAAGTATAATGAAGTCTAGCTGTGGTTTGTTTCTTCTTGGGTTTGACTATTTGAAGTACTGGATCCCAAGCTGGTGGTACATTCCAACCATCTTCTCTATTGAAATTTGGATGTTTTTTGATTTCAATAGCCTCGCGAAGCATCCTTGGTAGGAATCGGTGTTCTTTACCAAGAATCTGTGGTTTGTCAAATCTCAGGTAGTGGTTGGTCCCCTGTTGTACATGTTCACACACAGCAGACTTCAACGAGCGTTTGTGTTTAACGTCAGCTATGTGTTCTTTTATGCGGGTGCCTATGCTTCTCTTGGTTTGACCAATGTATGAGAGTCCGCAGTCACAATCTATTTTATAGACCCCTGCATCTTGTAAAGGTAATTGGCACTTGACGGATGGTAAAAATTGACTTATCTTCGTTGGCGGCTTGAAGTATGTGTTGATTGAAGCTCGCTTCAAGATGTAGCCAATCTTGTCAGTGACACCCCTTACATAAGGCAGTATAGCAGGCTGGCGCCCGACTGTGGCTGGCTTTTCTCGGGATCTGTGACAGCGGCGTGGCTGTTGGAGCTTGTTGTCTTGCAGTACTTGCTTGACATGTTGAAGCCGCCAACGAAGATAAGTCAATTTTTACCATCCGTCAAGTGTCAATGGACCTTTACAAGATGCAGGGGTCTATCAAATAGATTGTGACTGCGGACTCTCATACATTGGTCAAACAAAGAGAAGCATAGGCACCCGCATAAAAGAACACATAGCTGACGTTAAACACAAACGCTCGTTGAAGTCTGCTGTGTGTGAACATGTACAACAGGGGACCAACCACTACCTGAGATTTGACAAACCACAGATTCTCGCTAAAGAACACCGATTCCTACTAAGGATGCTTCACGAGGCTATTGAAATCAAAAAACATCCAAATTTCAATAGAGAAGATGGTTGGAATGTACCACCAGCTTGGGATCCAGTACTTCAAATAGTCAAACCCAAGAAGAAACAAACCACAGCTAGACTTCATGATACTTTGAGCTCATTCTGCGTAAATAGAAACACCAATAACTAAATTATGTTCGGGTACTTTGAAATAACTACACTGGAACATTGAGACAACTACCATCTTAGTCTCCCCGTGACCATGGCTGCTGAAAAGCAACCGAAACGTCGGGGAAAGTGTATACATAAAAACAAATAGATTTGATAGTTTTAATAATTTAATTAGCTTAAAATTAGTAAAGTTTAATAGTATAGTATAGTAAGTTTCTAAATTATGTAATAGAGTGTTAAATAAACAACGCCTTAAAATCCGTATATAGTAGTTTAATTTCAATGAATAACATTCACGTAAACAGAAGACAATATTATATACATTAATTTACGCAAAAATTAATTGATTATTATATTTAACTATTTAGAATAATTGCACCTTAGTAATTGTATAATTTGACATCATACAATATAAATAGTACTCAAATAATTTACAGTTTGATTTGCTATAAAAGGCGTAGCAATACTGCTATCTGTCACTTCTTGTTGTGAGCTGTAAGTGAACGGACGTATACAACTTCCTTGTGTCAAAGTGTTTAGTGTTTGTACAGTGTGTTATTTAATCCATAACCTCTAATAGTCCTTGCATATATAGGAGCATTTCAGTGATATAACGCAGATCAAAACGCGAACGAAGTCACAGGATACAACTTAGCTATTATGAATATCTCATCAATCATATCTCAAGGGTCGGAATTAAGCTCTAACAGTTTAATAGAACGCTGAACTTGGCTAAAATATGCAAATGACCTTTATTTCGCTATTGCTTCACATCTCCCGAGCAATGTCCTTGCGATATTATCTATGTATTCCCCCACTTAATCTCCGAAACTATCCAAAAGGGATATTCATGACTAAGATTAATTACACTGTCCTTCGTGATTCTCCCTAAAATAGTTAGTATTATTTCCAGTATAGGGCGGTTAAGCGATAGATAGTATCGATGTAATCTTTGGTATAATTACTCGTGAACGATTATCGACATCTAACACGTATTATAGGGTTGCCAGCCCTAAAAATGAAAAGCCTATTTGACGATTCGATATTTAATAGATAGTTTTATTTATACATATTAAGAATAAATAATTATCATTAATTATATATTTATATTTTCTAGGTTACTCGGACTTGTGTCTATTTTTTATACATACATTAGAAGTGGCAATGTTCCAACCCTGGGTTACGCAAAAGAGTATCACACTTGCGTAAACCGTCAAAGAATTGGAAAAGCTAAAAAACATGCTACACTCGTAACAAGTGTCATTCTGTAGTCTCTGCCTACCCTTCCAGAAAGGAATCTTCATTTCAAATTTATTTATTTAGTGAATAATCCTAATTTTTACAATTGAACCTTAACAATTGCATATAAAGTACAATTATATATATTTGCTCAAACTGTAGCTTTATTTCAAGCCTAGAAATAGCGCATTTGATTAAAACAAAGACTTATCTGAGTATTTAGGATTTAACAAATTCGAACTTTGTTGCAATTACTTAACAGAAACATAATATTAGAATTTAGTCACACAATTAGAGTTGAAATTGCCTTACATCCAAATTTCAGCAGTTTCTTTTTTAAAAACTCTCCCCTTCTCTCTTAATAATTCCTGCATTACGGGGGACTTTACAAACATTCAAAGAATGGACACAAAGAATATCCAGATTCGGCACAACCATTTGTGGATCACATAAAGTTTTGTCCCGTCTGGGATTCGAACCCACAACACGGCGCAATAGTAAAGGCGAGGCGATCACTTCAACCCCTACGTCATCCGTTCAGTTTAAGTGCGACATGTATACTGAAATTCAAACTAGTAGAGATAACAGCCCTAATAATTATTATCCATGGGTTGGCGATGAGTTCGGTTTCACGTTACCTTATTGATAACAGTGCAAGGGGAGGGGCGAGCGTGATTATCAAGGGAATGCTTCCAACACTGAGGAATTAATCCCCTGATGGGCGTATTCTATTTGAGGTTGAGTAGAAATGAGTTAATTAATACGATAATTACGTTATTTATTGCTGGCAACACGCGATAATTTAATCGTATTGGTTCTGTAAACGTTTTATTTTTATCTGTATTGTACTGAAGCTTTTGTTTGTTGAATAAAATGGATGTTATATCAGGACTGTAATACATTTTGATAAAATCTCACAGCTTACTATCAATGTTTTATTTATGTTCATATCTGTGGTGTTTATCTTTTCTGGTAGCCTAACTAATATTATAAATGCGAATGTGGGTTTGTATCTTTCGCTTTCACCAAAGGACACCGGTACCTTTCTTACAGGAAAAACTGTGTGTCCGATTGCTAGTAATATATAAAATAAACGATATGAAATTAATAGAGTTAAATATCATCTCGAAAGTCGTTTCAGAGATTTACACATACACACAACACCATCTAGCCCAAACTAAGCAGAGCTTGTTCTATGGATACTAGATAAAGGATAAACATACATATATACTTTTTTTTTGTAAATACATACATATTATACATAGAAACACCCAGACCAAGATAAACATCCATGTTCATGCATACAAATGTTTGTCTTGTGCGGGAATCGAACCCGTGAACTGAGGCGTGGCAGTCGGTTACACTAACCACTACTTCATCGAGGACGATAATAGTAATACATACGTATGTACGTATGTACGTATGTATTACATATGTCATGTCAGGCATACAGAAAAGGACATAGGGAAAATTACAAGCAAAACTGTGTTCAAAGGCTATTTTATAAATATTCTTAATTAACCTCTGAGTCTTCTTCGAAGAGGTTAATGATAATAATATGTGGGTCTGTGTGTTTGTCTGTTAGTGCCAGGCATAACTCCGGAACCACTGGACCGATTGACTTGTTACTTGGTGTACAGACACCTTGGAGTCATCCCTCGGTTGAGTTTGGGCTCAAGGCTTCGGTTGAGTTGAATATGGGCCCTGCGGGTCAAAAAACCCCCGAGATATAGGGGCCACAAGGTCATAAGGTTAGCGGATATCCACTAACGAAGTGATTTGGAAGTCCAAGGGAGAGGCATTTGCCCAGCAGTAGGACATTAAAAATGGAGGACGAAAAAAAATGTTCACATGAAGACGTAGAGGTTGAATCCTGGGTTTTTACACCTATCTCGTTAGATTTTGCCTGCGGCTTCGCTTGCGTCCATGTAGGATAGGTTAGATTAGTAACAGTACTTTTTTTCTGTAAGAAAGTAGTCTATGTCCTTTTCTGTTTCCCTGACAACGTGTATGCCAAATTTCATGATGATCGGTCGAGTAGTTAAGGCGTGACAGCGTAACGATCAAACGAACTCACATTCGCATTTATAATACTAGACTAGACTAGATTTATGTTACGATAGATTTGTTAGTAGCCTATATGTTATTCTGATGTATAAACAATAATACTGTAAAGCTTCATCAAAATGCATTCAGTAGTTTTTGCGTTAAAAGTAACGAACATCCATCTATCCATCCATTTTTTATAATATTAGTTGCATTAGTTAGGTTTTGTTTCTTTGCTAACTAGCTAATAGAAAAGTACTGCTCACATCTCTGCGCAGGGGCCCCTAAATACCAGCTCGACCCACATGACTCACTACAAAGACGGGCAGTTCGAATCGTCGATGATCCCAATCTCACGACGATCATAGATTAGAGTCGTTGGAGCAACAGAGAGAATTTGGGTCTCTCTGCGTGTTCGACCGACTTTTTCACGGGGAGTGCTCTGAAGAACTGTTTGATTTGGTACCAGCGGCCCGTTTCTATCACCGTACCACTCGACAACGAAGCAGGGTTCATCCATATAACCTGGAAGCGTTGAAATTCAAGACAGTACGCTTTCAGCGATCATTTCTCCCACGTACGTGCAAGCTCTGGAATAAACTGCTTGCTTCGGTGTTTCCCAAGTGCTATGATATGTCCTTCTTCAAACGAGGTTTAAAGAGAGTTTAGCAGTAGGCAGCGGCTTTGCTGTGTCCTCACATTGAAGTCCATAAGCAGCGGTTACCATTTTCCATTAGATGGGCCACTTCTTACTCGTCGGCCACAAAGGGCAAAAAAAAAAACACTGCTTCTACTCGGGTATCCAACATAGGACTTTACTAACACGCAATCCAAGCCCTAATTAAATAGAATTGTAATTAATAAATCGTTTATGTTGTGCGGATCGGTGATAAGAGGCAGTGTTATGATAAAATGTCCGACCGCCAGCCGGATCTCTTATCACATCCGTCTAGCTGATAACAAGAACAATGCTGATTGATGGACGACACATGTATACTTAAATATTATAAAGCTGAAGAGTTTGTTTGTTTGGTTGAACGCGCTAATCTCAGGAAATACTGGTTCGAATTGAAAAATATTTTAGTTTTGGATAGCCCATCTATCGAAGAAGGTTATAAAGCTATATAACATTACATGACCAATAGGAGCGAAACATGTTGCAAAACCGGGGAAATTTCTCTCATGTGACGCAGGCCAAGTTTCGCGGGTCAACTAATGCTTTATATGTATGTGCTGTTCCAAGTCAAAATGTTCCTTATTTTGTACCGCCACGTGGCAACCATAAGGTTTACCTAGTGGTAAGCAGTTACTAGTCGCTCAGGGACATGGCTTTCTTTCGACAGATTCTAATAGATTATATAATTAACTTATTGAGTGGCAGAGCCGAGAGAGCAACGTCTAAATTAGCACGAGCGAAGACACGGCCAAAATCTAGTATTATTATAGAAGTAATTTTAACCCAGCCACTGCTAAGATTAAATCATATAAGTGGTAAATATGCCCATGATTTGCCTGATGGTGAACGATCACCGAAGTCTATGTGAACTTACTAAACAAGGGTCACAAACATCATGTTATACATCACTTCACATTACGGCAACTGCCAATTTACGTCGAAATTCTGTGAAAAGATATTAGATCCTCCGTCAAGTCATTCATGCTGAAAATAGCAAAGCTCTGCTGTTTTATTAAATGACTTATAATTCGATATAAAATTGCATTAAACAACACTGCCTGGGTAATACGTCGGTAGTAAATGCAATAGGCTAGATGACTAGAAAAAAAGATTTTAGTTCGTCTTTTAGATTAGCAAAAAATATTGAACACGTAATTTTTCTTTTGTCCCACAGACTAATAACAACGAACATACAACGCGTTTAAATTTCGGGTTAAGTCACTTTTAAGTTTAAATTTTACAAAAGTCTGACGGAGATCCTATTGCCGAACTTTGATGCGTTATATACCTTTTAGTATTATTTTTTAAACCAAATATAGGTCGGCAATAATTTTTGCTAGTCTAAAAAAAAGACTAATAAGAATAACCTTTTTTAAATCCTGTCATCATGCCTATAGAAATTCTCCGTAGCAGCACGGAGCTTAGAACTGTATCCAGAAGTTGAACTGTATCCAGAAGTTGAACTGTATCCAGAAGTTGAACTGTATCCAGTAGGCTTGCTGGGTATAATGTAGGATCTAAAACCTGGCCAAATGTGGATGTAATATACCTATACCTACTTCCTTTTGTTTTTATTCTACTAATATGGCAAGCAAGCATACGGCCCACCTGATGGTAAATGGTCACCCTAGCCTATGGACGCCTGCAATACCAAAGGCATCATATGCGCGTTGCCGACCCTTTAGGAAAAAAGGAAATGGGAAGGAGGAAAGAGGGTGATTGGGCCTCCGGCACTCTCACTCACCGGACGAAACACAACATTAGGAATACTGCTTCTTCAAAGATACAAGTGTGTGACTATATGATTCATCATCATCTCGGCCGAAAGACGTCCACTGCTGGACATAGACCTCCCGCAAGGTTTTCCACACAGACCTGTCTTGGGCCACCTGCATCCAACCGCTTTCCGCGATCTATACCAGGTCGTCGGTCCACCTTGTAGGAGGTCTACCCGTGCTGCGTCTTCCGTACTATATGCTTATGTAATGTAAAATATCCCATCACAGCTTTCCTTCATACATACATTTAGTGCAAAGTCTCCAAAACTGGGATTATCCGGCAAACAGAACGGACTATCTTATGCAAAACCAAAGATCGAATAACAGGCTCCGGATCAACAAACAAACTTATTTCATTAATTCAACCATAAGACTGTTAACAAAGTTCTTGGCGAAGTTAATAAGTATATTTGTAAATTATTGTAAGCACAATGATCTGCTTACTTAGGTAAGCTTAGCGGCAGTTCTCGTAAGCCTGCAGCTAGGTAGCGACTAATCTTTTGCTGTGTGTTGCTTATATAATCCTCGTATATTTTCTTTAAGACATTATGTTGAATTTATGACGATAAGTGCTGTTATTGCAGCTACCATTGTTTTATTATCTATTTTAAAGTATTTATAAAGAACTTGGCGAAGGATATTAATTATTTCTACGTGATCCTAACCTAAAACATGGTTAAAGTCAAAGTTAAAATCATTTATTCATTTAGGTCACAAAGTAACACTTATGAACGTCAAAATATATAGGTTAGTTGGAGAAATGTGGGTATAATAAAACGAATTCTTACACCTTTATAAATATAGAAGTCTGAGACTTTATAAGGAGGCGGCGGGAGGCAGATATAATGTTAAGAAATGTTTACGGGTAATTATAATAATGATAATGCCATTAAGTTTTAAAAGTCATTTAAAATTCCGAAATGGTTGATCCCATTTTTAAATTTCGAACGCAATTATTCTCGAAAGTATAGGCGCAGCGACAGATTTAGACTTTTAAAAACGATTATTGTCGATTGAAATCGAATTTTAGAATCGTTTCGAGAGATTCTATTACAGTCTATCGCCGAGTAAACGATTGTACGTCTCGTTAACTGATATCTTTTTATCTCGGCTTTCTGCATTAGTCTTTATCTAAAGCTTTGGGGATTGTGCAATTCCTCTCGTCTGCCAGCGTGCGTGAGCCTGTCATTTGTTATCTTCAAACATGCGACGTCAAGTTTGGCGTTAGCAGTTTACAGTGTTGCAGTCTGGAATATATTTGCAAGTTGATTAGTTGGGTATGGTATGTAAATGTATATAGGTATATTTCCGTGATGGAAAAACCATGTATGTTACATTCAATATATATTTATCCTCCTTTAATGCGTATAGTATTAGCAATTATGGAATTGCCTTCGATGTGTGTTAGTGTGCGTGTTTCGAATGTCAAAATACTTATTATGCATGTATTTTACACTCACACATATAAAGGTATATAAGTAAGAGTTTTAATAGGTGAGTTGGCACTGGTTGTTAAGAAGCCCGATTTTTTTTTGATGTTTCTTTGTAAGCGGCCAATATATCCAAAGCACATGTAGTCGGAGCCAATAAATTAAACACCGACTTACTAACTGTAACTAGCGAGAATGCCGTTTTTACCTATATATTATACTGTAGGTATTTTTAATACTTTTGCCCGTGGCTTCGCTCGTGTTAGTGCAGATTTTGTCAATAAATTTATTTCCATAAATGAACAGTACTTTTATGACCTTTTACTGTACTCCTGATAACGGGTATACTAGAAATGTAGAGCTAGATTGAACACAAACTAGTAAAATAATATATTTATAAATTAAGCCGGGTTTTCGGTCTTATATGTACCATGATATAGATTTATGTGTTAACTTGATCATACATATATACATATCTAACGAGTTTAAACTTGCAACAAATACAATATTGCATGAAGTGTAACACATTCTATCGTAAATTTTGCCAGTGATATTACACCCAAACAACTGTAAATTAAATCATACAAAAGTAATCCCGAGGGCTTCTCATTTCGTTTTTTCGTTCGTTTTCAGCGCGAATTTCATAAAACCTTGTATTATCCCTTAGTTATAAAGGTAAAAAGTCGGGGAGCCCTTTTAAATTTTTTTCATCCACCATTTTGTTAAACGGTAAGGTGAATTGTACACTTTGTTATCGCCATGAATGCGATGTAATTTTAAGCTTTTATACACTGATGTAAATCTGTTGACGCCTCTTATGCATTGAAATATCTCTTTGAAATGTATTTCTTTTATTCGGCTGCAGCTGAAAAATCTGATCGTATCATTTGAGGGTCGTAGTTTGCATACGATAGTAATGTCATCTAAAGCTTAAAATGTTAATAAATTTTATGACCTTATTAAATAGATATACCCTCTACATTTACTAATAACCTTTACTTTTATTTATTATTAGGAATTTTTGGACGAAATAACCACAATGTCTTATCATAGAATCTTAATATAAAATAAACTGCTACGACAATAGCACAACCTACCCTTGTAGCTGTTAATAACTATTACTTTTAAAGTTAAATTTATAATATAACATTCTAGTTGTATCTGAGTTAGGTTCAACTAGAATATTATGAAATATACCAAGATTATTTAAATTTATTGATAAACAAGGCTCTTTTATCAGCTTAACTTAAACTTGAAAATAGATCTTGGTGTCTTGCTTACATTTGCTCAAGGTAAGTAGGAGTTCGAACCCACAGATGCCAGTAAGATCTTGTATTGTATTACACTGAGTGATAATTGCTAACTCTTTGAAGAGGTGCTGTCAGCAATGTGATCTATATGTCGTGTTTCCAAAAACTTAACTATATAAAAAACGTTCAGGCCAGGCAAAGAAAAGCTTAGATCAGTAAGCGCATATAATAGTGAACAAGTTAAGAGATATATATATCATAACCCGTAGCGTATAAAAATCGTAGCAATTATAAAGTCTAAGTATATGAAAATTATAGCATTTAAAATCTTAGCATTTAAAAGTCGTAGCATATAAAAATTCGTAGCATATAAAAATTCATAACATATAAAAATTAGTAACATATAAAAATTCGTAGCATATCAGAATCCGTCGCTTATCAAAATTCGTAGCATTTAAAATCCATCGCATGTAAAAATCCGTAGTATATCACAATCGTAGCATATAAAAATCCGTAGTATATCACAAACGTAGCATATAAAAATCCGTAGTATATCACAATCGTTGCATATAAAAATCCGTAGTATATCACAATCGTAGCATATAAAACTCCGTAGTATATCACAATCGTAGCATATAAAAATCCGTAGTATATCACAATTGTAGCATATAAAAATCCGTAGTATATCACAATCGTAGCATATAAAAATCCGTAGTATATCACAATCGTAGCATATAAAAATCCCGCCTAATCTCTGCCTACCCTGTTTGGTCACAGCCGTAAGTTTAAGTATTTAGTCTATATGATAATACCTTTTTATTACACGGTATAACTCCTAGAAGCTTTTTCTGTAATCCTAAAGCTCTGTAGTTTTTTTTTATTTGTCTAACAGGATTAACTAAAGACAAGGCTGAATGGCGCCGGACTTTTGCTTCGGTATGATGTAAAAGAAAACCGGCCAAGCGTGGGTCGGATTCGCGCAAAGAGGATTTTCTTACAATGAGATTCTTGTTGCTTTATTTTATAGTTTACACTATAATCTTTTTAAGTTTGAAACTGCCACGTTTCAACGTCTTTTTACGTCGAGGAATGATTATTTCCAAATAACTGTTGTTTGTATGAAACTAAGAAATCTGGCTTGAAACTGAGAAAAGAATACTATTTAAAAAAATTCTTTGAATATAAAACCGCCAGATAAGTTTTACATGTAACTTTCAAATAACACATAGGTATACCCTATTTAAATATTTCATAAATTCAGCTATTCTTTATTTATATAACAAACTAGTTTTATCCTGCGGTTTCACCCGCATAAGTCCCGTTCCCGTGGGCATAACGGGATAAAAAGTAACCTATGTGTTAATCCAGATCTTCAGCTATCTACATACCAAGTTTCATCGCAATCGGTCCAGTAGTTTTTGCGTGAAATAGTAACATACATCTATACAAACTTTCGCGTTTATAATATTAGTAAGGATGTCCTCAGTTACACAATTCAATGTAATCAGTGATTTGATTAATTTTGATTATTACTCTTTGTATAACTGCAATTTTAATAAACACTATCTTTTAATGATTGTCATGGTGCATAAGACAACAGGCCTAGCTTAGTTTGAAACCAACACAAACAAACGTTATTAAATAAATATTTTAATTATTTTATTTTTTCTAACTGTATTCGTAGGTACTATAATATAACATATTATTTTGTGAAAATTCAGTTACATAACTATATTTTACGAGTTACGATAACTTTTTATAATTAGGACAGTGTAGGATTCGTTCTAATCATGTTTATTATTTGGTAATGATTTCTTTTTTAAATACGACTTACTCACTAGGAATAAATCCTGTGTTGCGGGGGATTTTACAAACATTCAATCGAGAGACACATAGACTCGGAACAACCATTTGTGGAGTACACAAAATTTTGCCTCGTGTGGGATTCGAACCCACAACACTCAGCGCGGTGGCAGTGGGGAGGTGACCACTTAAATCACTACGTCATCTGTGCAGTCAAATTATAAATATTTAAAGCATGACGTACCCAACAGTATCCGTTAGCGCCATAACAGAACCTTAGAACAGAGAGGAGAGAAGGCTGTATTTCTTTACGTTTGCTGTTGTTAAGACGCTCCTTTATTCAGCACGATTTGAGAAATTACAGTACTTAATTCATGAAAAGATTGATTTAACTTTTAAATGTACTTTGTAATGTTAAGCAATTTCGCTCGCGTCTTCGTTTTTGTAGAAAATAAAATAGACACGATTTCCAGTTTAACTTCAATACTTAATTATTTTAAATACCTATGTTTACTTAAATTTGGTACTTCATTCTATTTATAGTTTGATTCTTGATACATCCTTATTTTGTAAGTAGTAGTTTGCGGACATTAAAGTATGGAAGTCCATATTTTAATGTCCGCAAAACTCATAAACTATTCGATGAATTGAAACTGACTTGAAATTTTTTACAACGTTGCATTTCTATATAAAACAATTTATATACCGTTTATACAGAAGATTTCATAGGAACGGGATTAATTTCTTTAATATAATCAGATTCAAACACAACAAAGAGTGACTGGGTTTCGGTAATCAAATGGCTGTCTAATAAAAATTTTACTATACCTTAAACATAGTTAAATCATTTTGCAAAATAGCCTTCGTCCTTTTTAGGGTACCAGCTATCACAACGCCATATTTGAACAAAATCGTTTCACCATTGCTCTATAAAAACGAAACACACTTTCGCTATATAATAATAAAATGGATTAAAGTGAGAATTCGCTAAAAGGACAGCTAAACATAATTTTACAAGTACTTGATGTGCCCCGAACAAACAGTACTCGTTAGAAGTTCACTTCGGTGACAATATTGAAAAGCTTTTTATATGTCAGAGCTGAATGGAGTATTTGCACACACACACAAACACACTATACTTAAAAGGTAGCGAGGTTTAAAAGCACTTCTGTGTGTGCAAATATGAGTTGTAAATTTTAACCGCAAGTTAAATTATGAAGCTGATGTGCTCATGGTTACAAACGCGCGAAAATGTCAGTGTATCATTTGCGTATTACTAAGTACATCATCATCTCAGCCGAAAGACGTTCATTGCTGGACATAGGCCGCCCCCAAGGTTTTCCACACAGACCGGTCTTGGGCCACCCGCATCCAACCGCTTCCCGCGACCTTTACCAGGTCGTCGGTCCACCTTGTAGGCCTGCCCCTGGTGCGTCTTCCGGTGCGTAGCCGCCACTCCAGAACCTTTGTACTTTGACTTATAATAATATAATATCAGCCCTTATATATACTGTCCCACTGCTGGGCACAGGCCTCTTCTCAGTGCGAGAAGGGCTAGGCCATAATCCACCCTGTGCGGGTTTGCAGATTTCAAGAAATAAGCTGTCTGTATAATAATAGCCTATCTGCCTACATACATACATTCCTGCCCTATGTCTCCAAAGAGCCTTTTCGTTGACTAGGTATACCCAGCTATGGTTTTGGGTTACATTTCTAGACACCGTGCTGCTACTACCAATTTGCATTTGCTAACAGAAAATCCTTATAACGCTTAACACGTTTCCTAACCTGAGAATTGAAGCCACGACCGTATGCTTCTACTTCATAAGCGCAAGCTTCTACCCCGGGACTAATGAAGCTAACAGTTTATTTCGCATTAGTTTGCGAAATAAACGACCTATGTTTTTTTAAACATAAATATTATTCCAAACTGCAGTATAATACTGCAATGCAATTAAATCTTCCGGCATGCAAGATATAAACACAAATAACAAAATTTCTCCGAATTAACACTTTATAAACAAGTATGCACATTTCGAATAGAATTATGCAGTGTTGCCATACTACCGAGCTGAAATGTTATTTGAGTTGGCAACTTTGCCTAGCGCTTTAGCAACTTGAGACTGAATTGTTTTAGTTGCTGCATTGTAACGTCACATACTCTGGAGAACTGTTATGTTCTTTCTTTTTCCGATTTTGACTTATTGAGTAATAAGTGACATTACATCTTACTTATTTCGGATCGCGGCTTCGCCACGTAATTCATACGAAATAAAAAGTGTCATTTAAATGTGTAACGGTTTACGCGTTATTGGTGACATATATTCGGACATCTTAACATACTTTCACAATAAAAAATTTGTAGGATTTCTGAACGGGTCACGTGTTACTGGTGACATTAGTTCGAACATCTTCACATAAATATAAATAGGATACTATTGGTTGGTATTTTAGACTAACACTACCTTGCTGGTGTCGATGTAAAAGTTTGTGTTTTATATTGTCGACCGATCACAAAGTCTTAGATTCCATTCGTGTGTTAGACAATGTGTTAATATGTTTTAAGGCAAATTTTAGTACCAGTCAGTAGTATCTATACTAATATTATAAGGCTGAAGAGTTTGTTTGTTTGTTTGGTTGAACGCGCTAATATCAGGAACTACTGATTCGAATTGAAAAATTATTTTAGTGTTGAATAGCTCATTTATCGAGGATTTATTATAGACAGATCAAATTCTTAGTCAACACATGAGACACTTTTTATTAATCATTTGTTCATATAGGATTTACCCCGATGAAGCCGAGGGCAGATAGATTACTAAAAACACAAACGCAATGAGATGAAAATTAATTTGCCTGACATAACAATTCAATTTAATGTGCTTATTCCTAAGATTTAATCTTAATGAAAAAATAACTGAGCTCAAGTGCAGTTATTTCAAAACGTACGGTGAAGTTCAGACAATCTGTGAGAGTTTGCGTAAAAACTCGACATTTCCTTTCTTCAACTTGCAAAAGCAGATTAAAATACAATCCTCGGTTGTGGTGGCCATTTATATGTAGAGCTCGAATGAGTTCTAGAATACATTAACTTCAAAAAGCAGATGTACCTTGGGATCGAAATAGAAGCTTCTGCGTGGAAGTTCAACGGGCTCCACTTAATATTATAAACAATGTCTTCTTAAGACTTAGATTTTTTTTTTTGTGTCACAGGGAACTTTACGAATAACCCGATAACGGACACAAAGAATATCCAGCCTCGGAACAACTATTTTTGGACCACACCATTTTTTGTCCCGTTTAGGTATCGAACCCACAGATCTTTATTCTTCATTTTTTGTTTTATTTGTTATGCTTTCAAGCGATACACTCTTCCGATAAACATAAAACTTCACATACAGTTTAGGGGTAAAGAACAGGATATAGGGTCGGGTGAATGTTTCATTCCGGCAAAAGATCTTTTTCTCTGATCTTATATGAAGAGTAGCTGACACGCGCAACCTCGTCTGTTTCACATAAGAGAATTTTCCTCGTTTCTGCAACATTTTACATTGATGCTCTGCTTCTGGTCGTAGCGTGATGTTATATAGCCTATAGGCTGCCTCGATAAATGGGCTATCCAACAGTAAAAGAAATTCAATTCGAACCAGTAGTTCCTGAGATTAGCGCGTTCAACCAAACAAACAAACTCTTCAGCTTTATAATATTAGTAAGTATAGATTGAACATTGCTGCTGGGGACACAGCGAATACACACATCTATATAAAGTAACATGTAATTCTACAGACATGTACACTTGTATTTACTGCACAGATGACGTAGTGCCTTAAGTGGTCGCCTCGCCACTGCCACTGCGCCGAGTGTTATGGGTTCGAATCCCGCACGGGACAAATATTTGTGTGATCCACAAATGGTTGGTCCGAGTCTGGGTATTTTTTGTGTCCCCTGTTTGAATGTTTGTAACGTCCCCCAAGACTCAGGTATCTATTAATTTATAGAGCGGGAGTTTTCAAAAAAAAGTGTTCTGACATTTATTACGTTAGTGCATAATCACTGTTACAGAGTCCGCGGTATTGTAAGGTCGCAATCTGACAATTAACGTAACCGGTCTAACCAGATGTATAATTTCATCATGCGATCTTAAGATGGCTGCCACAACGAAAGACCAAACATTATTTCGAAACAATTTAGTTTAATTAAACTAATTGTGAAGCCATATCCTCACTGTCTAAGATCTCAGTTTACCAATTGTATTAAAACGAGACACCATCGATAGTGTTACAAAAGCAATTACGACAGCTATTATTTAAAGTAACATTGTTAATAAAGCCTTATTCAAACCCTTCGGTACTGAATACGAGAATATAGGTTACTCACTTTTGCCCGCGGCTTCGGCCCAGGGTTTTATCAAAACCAAAGTGACCTACGTCATCATGATCCATCCTTAACCTTTTGACCGCCACAGTCATGTATACACGACAAAGCAAAATGTATCCAGCACGCCACGGTCACGACTACATGACAAATTAAAGGATGAAATCGTAGCTTGGCGCCGAGAGCACGCTTTTACTTTTTTGACATGGCGGTCAAAGGGTTAATACCTGCCATCTCACCGCATGAGGAACCACCCACATTATTCCATTGTCAATTGTTTTATAGACATATCCCCTCTTAACTTGATAGTTTCTATAAATGTCTACTACTCGTTTAGTTTCTTGATCCATCAAAATGTCATCATCCTCCTGCCCTCATCCCAAACTATTTGGGGTCGGCGCAACATGTCTCTCTCTTCCATAAATCTCTATCGCTCGTGATCTCAGCACTCAAATGTCTTTTATATTTTTTTATTTCATCTTCGTTTCCCTGTACTGTAGAAAGCCAATCCTTTAGTTCTATATTCAAAACATCTAATACTTGACAGTCTTCATCATCGGATTCGGGATCAGTTACAGGAGCACGACTAAGTGCATCCACATGCTCCATACGACTGCCTGGTCTGTACTCGATATCATAGTCGTACTCCTGGAACTGTATCCACTAACGAGAAATTCGCGGTATAAGGTCTCTTTTTGTTAATGTGGTTCGCAACGCATTACAATCTTCGCTTGAAAACAGTGCTTTTTTTCAATTTCGAAAAGGAAAGAGGACATAGGGTACCGTTCATCCGTTTTTGTACCCCTGAGAACGTGTATGCGAAATATCATGATGATCGGTCGAATAGTTAAGTCGAAAAAGCGTAAAAAATAAACATTCGCATTAATGATATTGCTAGCTTTTGCCCGCGGCTTCGCACGGAAACAGTATTTTTTTCGAGATGAAAGATGCTCTATGTCCTTATTTGTTCCCCTGACAACGTGTATGCGATATTCCATGATGATTGGTCGTGTAGTTAAAGCGTAAAACCGTAATTGCCCGCTCTATAGTTCGCTTATTAAAAACCTAATTCTACCAGTCTACTGTTAAACACAGTCATTAATATCAGCTGTTGTACTAGGCACTCATTTCTTCTTAATGTAACAGTGAGACCCCATTAGATCATAATCTACCAGGCTGGCAGGCCAAATGCGGGTTTGCAGACCGCATAATGAACTACATATTTAATACCTAGATAAGTTACAAAAAGGAGTGAGTATCATGAGATCAAGCTCGATTCGAGGCTCCACGTGTCAATTCAACGGTCATATCTCCCGGCTATCGCAGGTCCCATGTAACATCTAACGAAATATAAATAACAATAATGATAAGAATTTTATCAAAAAGAGTGTAAAATCGATATACTACGCTCTTTTTGATAAGAATTTATTTAATATTAAATATCAATTAGTTGACAATATCCTATACCATTCCTGGAATTGGGTGCTGAAAGCTGTGCCACAGTTTTAAAACTTTTGCAGCTATCAACGTTTCTAATATAAAATTTATGTAATACATAATGTATAAAATTTATGTAAATAAAAACGTTTATTTGGAACGAATTAAGTATTCGTTCCAAATAAACGTTATTATTATTATAAATTATCTCGTTGTAGAACAAACTAATAACCATGTCATAGAATATTGGTGGGCGTCACTGCAGACAGACATAAGCCAAGTCACACTATAATGCAGCCACGTGTTCTTGCTTGCTGGGTTTGATTTTGAGATTGGACGAAGTTATAATGATTTTGTTTTATGAGGCTTTTTGTTTCTAGGTCTTACATTGTGCCTACTGAACACCAATAGGCTTTTATGTTACGTGTTATCTTGACAATATCTGGTAGAGTATGGCTGTAATAATTGTTCTGTCTATGGATTAATAGATGTTTGTTCTATAACCGCGATTTTGGTGACGTTGGCTGATGCAAGCCAGGTTTTTTATTTTACCCTCCCTCGCTCGCCAGTGTTAGCTAAGCGTACGCGCTGAATTACACTATGGTCCAACGAGTAATATAGCTAACATGTATCCATTTATTGAACCCATCTCACAATACATACTAGTTATGTAAAGGAATTATTGTTAACGTGTGTTATGTTTTTGTTACAGGTAAGGATTGACACTATTACCAGACACGGGTTACTTTTTCTGTAAGTGTAGATATGCATTCATATAACCTGTCACCTGTCACATCTTGGAATTGCAGATATATAAATAAAAACCTATTGTGGCCGCCGGTATCCTTCTGCGACTAAACAGTTTAATACAACGCTGTTGTTACCTTGAAATGGTAGATATTAAACACAATACATATTTTTATCATTTTTAAACAAGACTTTTCCCGCTCTAAGCATAGTTCTTGTGTCACGGGGGACATTAAAAACGTTCATACAACGAAATCAAAGAAGACCCAGACTCGGAACAACAATTTGTGGATCACACAAATGTTTTTCCCGTCTGGGAATCGAACCCATGACATTGCGCGGCGGCAGTGGCGAGGCGACTACTTAAATCACGATGCCATCCGTGCAGTCAGTGCTAGTATTGCAGACAATAGGTACCTACTTGTTCTCAAATACACTATATTATTTTTAGCTAGACGTTGCTGGTGAGTTCGACTGTGTAGATTTCACCCAGGAACGTTATATACGTGGTCATTTTGCACCATATGTTAGGTGCTACGAATGGACAATGTCAAAAGTAGCTTAGTTTTAACGCATAAAATCTGTTTAATAGTTTTGACGGTGGATGAATGGAATGGAACACGCAAAATTCTAAGAACCATTGTTTATGTTCCTCTCTAAATCGACGATTATAAAGAGTTTTCAAAATATTTTTAATGTACACACAGCCTTGTTTCAGTTATACAATAAATAGACAACGTATATAATCAAATTTATACCAAAGCCATTAGTTACTAATCTATTCGGTTACTTATATAAACATCGTTAACTGTACAAAGAAATTTAAGTCATCTAATTGTATTGTCTTATGTTTACGCGAATGTTATACATTGAAATTAAACACTTTATACGGATTTTATCGTGTTGTTTATTTTACTTTAAACACTGTTATTACATAATTTTGAAAACTCTTAACACTACTATTATTGAATTTTACTACTATTTAAGCTATATATTATTTCTAATTAAAACTATTTGTATTTAAGTTTACACTTTGCCCCGACGTTTCGGTTGCTTTACAGCAGCCATGTTCACGGGGACACTAAGATGGTAGTTGTCCCAACGTTCTGAAGTGTAGCTAGTTATTTTAAAGTACCCGAACATAATTTAATCTTTGGTGTTCCTATTTCCGCAGAATGAGCTCAAAGTATCATGAAGTCTAGCTGTGTTTTGCTTCTTCTTGGGTTTGACTATTTGAATGACTGGATCCCAAGCTGGTGGTACATTCCAACCATCCTCTCTATTGAAATTAGGATGTTTTTTAATTTCAATAGCCTCGCGAAGCATCCTTTGTAGGAATCGGTGTTCTTTTGCGAGTATATGTGGTTTGTCAAATCGTAGGTAGTGGTTGGTCCCCTGTTGCACATGTTCACACACAGCAGACTTCAACGAGCGTTGGTGTTTAACATCAGCTATATGTTCTTTTAAGCGGGTGCCTATGCTTCTCTTGGTTTGCCCAATATATGAGAGTCCGCAGTCACAATCTATTTTATAGACCCCTGCATCTTGTAAAGGTAATTGGCACTTGACGGATGGTAAAAATTGACTTATCTTCGTTGGCGGCTTGAAGTATGTGTTGATTGAAGCTCGCTTCAAGATGTAGCCAATCTTGTCAGTGACACCCCTTACATATGGTAGTATGACAGGCTGGCGCTCGACTGTGGCTGGCTTTTCTCGGGATCTGTGACGGCGGCGCGGCTGTTGGAGCTTGTTGTCTTGCAGTACTTGCTTGACATGTTGAAGCTCGGCGTCCAGGTGTTTCTTGTCACAGATCCCGTGGGCTCTCTGAAACAAAGACATTCTCACGGTAGCTAACTGTTTAGGATGGTGGTGAGATTCACCGTTTAAGTACCTGTTTGTATGGGTCTTTTTCCTATACACAGTGTGGCTCAAAGTATGATCAGGATTCCTGATGACAAGTATATCTAAGAAAGCTAATGAATTATTTGCCTCTAATTCCATAGTAAATTGGATGTTATTATTAATGAAATTAAGATGTTTTAGGAATGCTTTTACACTATCTATTGGTAATATTGTGATTGTAATAACGAAATCATACCCAAAATAGTTTATTTGTTTAGGCCACAATAAAAAAAATATGAACTTGAAAATTTTGTGGTTTTATGTTAGTTGCTAGGCTATAAGGATGAGCCTACATGAAAGATATTAAAAGTCGAGCCAAAGTTAAAAACCATTTATTAATTTCGAACACAAAGTTACACTTACGAAAGACAAAAGTTTATGAGTTAGTGAGTTCAGGAAACTTACTGAATGGTAGTTAGTAACTACCTACGTAGTTGCCTCAGTCAAATGTTTGTGCCCCAAAGGCTGCCTGCAAGAAATTAATTAACGGTCATTTATTTAAATCGCTGTTTAATTAATTTTATATTTTAGTATTTTCTTCACTAACTTCTGCCTGCGGCGTCGCACGAGAATAGTAAATTATTTTTGGGTGAAAGGAACCCTATGTCCTTTTCTGTTACCCTGACAATGTGTATGCGAAATTTTATAATGATCGTACGAGTAGTTAAAGAGTGAAAGCGTAACAAATGACCATGTAGTCAATAAAAGCAAAAATATGTTAGCCTTCATAAACCGTAACACACGTAATTTTAAATGTATGAGCTCTGAAAACGTTATATTTCGCTTTGGTATGCAGTAGCATCGAATTCTGTTCTATAGTGTGGTACCCATTGTACCAAAACAACATCCAACGTTTGGAAAACATACAAAAGAGGTTTGTAAGGAGGCTCTCAATAATGTCTGGTATACGACACTCGGTTAAGTTTTACAGCGATCGACTTCACCATTTTAAAATGAGACCTCTATACTGGCGTAAAGATTATCTCGGTTTCTTATTCCTTTACAAAATAATTTAACAAAAGGTTGATTGCCCACAATTGTTATCGCAAATTAATATAAATGTGCCCAGGACGTCCGCAAGGTTGGTTAATTATAAACCGTTTGTAATCAAGAAAAGTCGAAATAATTATGGTAGTAATACACCTCTCCTTTACATCCTCCGCAAGTGTAACTTAATTTTCTTCGAACTTGATATCGGCATATTTGCATCAAAAATTAGCTCGCTAAAGAAAGCCTTGTACTCGTATAATGAGACCATTTAAAAATAAAGTATATACAATAACGATAATTAGATCGTAATAAGGAATTATTTAGTAAAATAATTAAAAGGTTGCTACATTTTTTTTCTTTTTTACTGCTTTTAAATAGTTTTAGTTGCAATAATAAGGTTTAGATAATTGGTATTAATTAGTCTTTATTAAAAGGGTTTTGGCGTACACGTTACGATGTTCCACAGAGTAGAGAGAATTTGTAAGCTAGCACAGATTAGTCAATAGTTAGAAGGCGCGAAATTTAAATTGCACAGATTATACAAACATACTTTAGCAGTTTACATTAATTTATTTTGTCTTATTTCCTTGTTGAAACTATGTTATTTTGTAAAATAACATTGTTTAAACTCTCTTTCAATAACAATATTGTGCTTACCTTTAATTTAAAAGTATACGATGATCTGATGTATTTTGTGTTATTTTAAGACATTTTCTGTAAGTATTTTAGTTGATAAGCCTAAACCTAAATAAATAAATATAATATTCGTTAATATATTATGTACAAGTTGTTGCAGCCATTGTACCATATATTAGTGACTATTAAAATAATAGTGAATACCTAGTAGCATCGTGAAGCAGCTATATTATTTTCAAAGAGAAATCATGTTTATTTCACTCCCTAATGTGATGAAACCAGAGAGCATAGCTAGTAGTTGAAAACTTACATAATCTTAGGAATGTTTGCAGAAAAGTGTCGCACAATGCTACGTCTTCTCAAATAAGATGTGTTAAAATCTTGCGAACTTACTTTTTGTCTTTGCTTTAATAAAAGCTTGGAGATGGAAGCCATTTTTCAGAGAGTTCTTTTGATGTGTGTGGTTGGAAGAATTTGTGTCTGTAATTTAGAAAAATGAACTCGTTGGTGTTGGTATGTATGTGATACATATACGTAATGTACTACAATGCTTTGGTGGTACAGCGGTTGTGAATGTGATTGCTGTTCTTAAGGTCTCGTGTTCGATTTTCGAGTGAAGCAAAGTGATATAAAGATTTTCTGGCAGGAAAGGAAACTGGCCATTTATATATGGAAGTTGGCCCAAGTGCTGCTCAACACTAACACATAGTGCATAATGTTCCTTAGACTAATACCAGTCTTTAACCCAAAGCACATCAAAATCTATCCGAGGAGTATTTAGAAAAAACATATTTTTGTACGGATTTTTAACTGAGCAAAAATCATAATTACCTGCTTATGGGACGGCAAACCAACACGATCGGAATGAGGTGAGGCGCAGGACCCACTGTTTAACGTGCCTTCGGAAGCATGGGGCTGAAACACCGCCAACTTCCTGACTCTAGGGTTAATTTGAAAAACCTAATAACACTTTTTAGCCCGACCCGGGATTGGAACCCAAGACCTCATGCATGGCAGTCGCACTTACTGCCGCTGCGCTACCGAAGCCTGCGGTAGCTATTTATCAATTTTCATCATCATCGTCGAGAATAATTCTCTCGGGAATTAAAGTAAGTTGATTGAAATTAAACTACTATATACGGATTTTATCGTGTTGTTTATTTATCACTGTATTACATTGTAATACAATGTATTATTTTGTAATACAGTGATAAATAAACAACGCGATAAAATCCGTATATAGTAGTTTAATTTCAATGAATAACATTCGCGTAAACAGAAGACAATATTATGTAAAGTAGGTTGCCTAACAACGTCTTGGTGCCTAGCCTACCCTAAATACCAAACTACGCACATAACGTGGGCACAGCTGCCATTTGTTCTTCGTCCATTAAAAGAGCAGCAATAGTGTTTGATGCAATCTAGTCCATGATTATCCTCGTCAATCAAAATATAGCTATGGTAGATTTAGGGGACGTGTGTCTTCTCTTTATGTGCGCTTGTATAAGTTGGACATTATTGTAAGGCATCGAAGAATCTGAGAGATCATTAAGCTGGCTGTTATATGTATTTTTGTATAATGAATGACACAGTGATGCGTACATATTCACTGTAATAGCTTGGCGTCAGTTTGATTTGGTAAGTTCCTACAGCGAATAGAGTCAATACCTTACTTATTCACACAGTAAATGCAGCAACATTATCCTCCACTACTGAAACATTTTTGAAGTTGCCTCTACTTCAGTGTAGCCTTCTTTGATGTACATAATCTGCCAAGTGATTGGCAACATTCAGCCGCTCCCTGGCTATATTAATTAATTCGAGGGCATAAGGGCTATCTATAATATCAACGTGGAATGCATTTGTCAGAGCTGCAGCGATTCTGAGGTCTGTAAAAAAGTGGTTCATACTGTAATAATGCCACGAACCACTTTTTTTGTCAGAAGAAATGCCGAGAGGTTAAGAAATATGAAATAGAAAAGCGCACAGTACACAACGGTTCACGTCACGAGTGATGTTAGACTGCGTGAAGTGCGATGCAAAACAGCGGCGCGTGCGCAACGTAGGTATAGACTAGCAACACGTGCGCGAGTTAGACAGACCTATACCCTATATGAATGAAGACAATTGTTCTTGTATGTAAATGTCTCAAAAACATAAAATGAGGTAATAAAAACTTGAAAATAATATTTGTAACTTCTCGGTAACTCCGGGAGCGAATGATTTTTTTTGGTGTTTGATTACTGTAAGGGGAAAAATGAAAGTATTCCCGTTTCTGGGCAACACTTGGGCCAGACCCGGTCAGTCTCCTTTCCAATAACAGCACGAAGTTTTAAAGTAATATGAATAGGTATATGTAACTTATGTATATTACAGTGCCTCCTTGGCTTGGCGATGGTGATAGATATGAACTAACGGATTTGATTACTGAGTTGGACAAAGTGTTATTGTGTTTTTCAGGCAAGACATTTTCAGTAGTACCTCGCTATCTAGAACTGTTTCCGGTAGACGCCAGTAGGCTCGCTCGCTATGACGTAAGACGTAAAACTATAGTTGGTATGAGTGCAACACACCACCCTACCTCCAAGGGGACATATGCGTGAGACTGTATGTATGACTAACTTTTGCCTGCAGCTTCGCTCGAGAAAGTAGCTTAAGTTATGCTAGGTTATTTATTATTATATTATTTTTTTTAATAAAATGTTGCCTATGTTATTAGATGATAACATAGCTTTGAAATGGTGAATGAATTAAAAAAATCGGTTGTTTAGTTTTTGAGTTAAATCCTTACAAACAAACAAACAAAAAGTCTAATCTTTTCTCTTGATAATATTAGTATAGATACATATATTAGTTATAGGCGAAATACAGCAACTGCCTACCTCGAAAAAAAAAGGTCAAGTTGTAAGTTTCTTTATTTGATCTTCGATAGATCATCTATTTGGCTGTATGTCACGTATTTCTGTGCCTAAGTGTTAATTCAAACAGAATTGAGTACCTAAACTAAGTTAACTGAGACTTTATCGTACAAATCAAGGTCCTGTGATCATTAGCCGTGTCAATACACTTGCTTGATTGATTGCGGAGTCTCGTCCTGTCCGAGTATATAAACACTACGTTAGTCTTAGTTTAAATCCAGTGTAATATACATATATAGATAGAACTGTACCTAGATTTCTTTCTTTTTAGATAGATGATGATAGATAGACAATATCTCCCGCAGTAGGAGTGATTATTGTCGCGGGGTACTTTAACATTTTCAAACATCGAACACATATAAAAACTATTTGTGAATCACTCAAATTAATGTCATGTTTGAGAATCGAACCTGCAACACTCAGCGCAAAGGCAGTGGCAGGCCTGTGAGTAAGTGTAAGTGCAAGTGACTATTTAAACCACTGCGCCTATCAGTGCAGTCAATTGTACATTTTGTCAGTTGAATTTTAGTTTGAAATTCGAAGTAGTCCTAAACAGACATTATTTTACTGCAATATGTGGCTGCTGTTATTGCCGGCTACTGGCTGGCCATATTATAGAATACACGTCATATGGAATCAAAACAATTATGTTTAGAAAGGCTAATGCATTTAAACCTTGCCAGGCTATAGTTGAAATCATATTGTACAGTAAAATATTGGCATTTAGTACCTGCATTAGTGTTTTAGTGGTAAGGAAACTGAAGACATATGATCGACAGCGAGTTGGCTGTTCCTACGAGCATCTATAAAAAGCATAGATTACAAAAAATCTTTATATAAAACTAGTAAAATCATTATAAAGAAGCGATTAAATTCGAGTTTAATTACAAGGCACGCATCTTGACTTTTCAAAGTTATGTATATATGTATTAATTAGTTAATTACCGTTCGCTCTAACGGTGAATCAAATCATAAGGCATTCTGTATGATTGAACGTTGTACATAATTTTTCAAAGATATTTGAAGACCGCCTTGGGCCAGCGGGGTTGACTATGGCCTTGCCTTTCTTATACTGCGGTGTAGTGACAAGTAGTGAGACGATTCACATACAAGGTTGATATTATTTATGAAAACTATTTGTACTTAACACGCAATATTCCATTAAAAAAGAGCCATTAATCTTTTCGTTGAAAATTATCCCGATGCCAAATTTCATCAAATCTGTTGCGTAGCTAAACCGTAGCACTGTAGCATATTGAATATTATAAAATGCTACGCTTCTTCTACGAGACATTTTATTATACCCTGCAAGCCAAATTAACCATTAAATTAATAAGCGAAAAAGGGACCACTAAATACCATCAGTATTATACAATGAAGTGCCAATATAGATATACAAAAAGCGTATACAAGTATTGCCTGTTAATGTAGCTCTTTATTTCTTAAAATCCGTCTGCGCGTAGCAAATCCGTAGCATAGTTAGCACGCAGCGAAGTAGAATACCTTTTCATTTATAATATTATATTTAGAAAAGTCAATTGGCAAATAGTTATTTAAAAATATTGAACAAATCAATCACTATTTATTTGATCGTCAATATTGGTTTTCGACCAGTGTTAGGCAGTCAAAAGTAAAAACTAAGCCTTTTAAACAAACACCGTGAATTGAAAACAAACAAAACAGAAAAAGGGAAATTCATTTTTCATCTGTGTTTACAATCTATGAATGTTTTTTGATCTGACTTCCAATAAAAGCCAGATATTGAAAAATTTTAGATGCATATTTGTTTTTAATAAATCTCCCTTCGATCCTACGTATAACTGAACTACGTACTCTAACAAACTAAATACATTGTCTGCCTCATATACATAGACTGATTTTATGTCTTCGAAGAAGTAGGCAAGGGAATAGGCATAGGATTTGTGATTAACAGCCATAGGACATCCAACGTGAATCCACTCTTAGTTCAAGTATTTAGCTTTGTTTAAGGGGTTAACAAGAATACCAATCCTAATCCATTTATCCTAACTAATATTATAAATGCGAATGTAAGTTTGGTGGCTTGTTACGCTTGCACGCCTTAACTACTCGACCGATCATCATGAAATTTGGCATACACGGTGTCAAAAGTACGGAAAAGGACATAGAGTACCTTTCATCCAGAAAAAAGCACTAATACCGAGTGAAACCAAGGGCAAAAGCTAGTAATTCATAATACAAACATCGAGTTATCTATGAAAAAAATGCATCCAAATTTCATTAGGTTTGTTTTAGGGCCTGCATAAAGGAGGTGAGCTTATTACAGGCTATGGTGCTCTTGTCTAGGTCCTTATGTCGGTACTAAGTTGTCAACAGAGCCGCTGGTTTCTGTGTACTTTGATAGCACAAAGAAAACCTCATACTTTGTAAAGTCGGCAACGCTACCTTCGTCCTAGTTATGTAAGCACCCTTGCCTAAACTCTTAGTGTTCTGCGGGCCATAAGCTAATTCTCGGCTTAACAATGTAAAAAGATTTTGTTTGAATTATCATCTCATCACGTAGCAATATCGTAGAACCGTAGCATATAAATAATCGTAGGTAACTATGCTACGGATTTGCTACGCGCAGACGGATCTTAAGAAATTAAGAGTTAAATATACGGGGTATATTTGTATACCATTTTTGTATATCTATATTGGCACTTGATTATATAATACCGGTGGTATTCAGCGGTCTCATTTCCGCTTATTTAATGGTTAATTGGGCTTACAAGGTAAAATTCAATGTTTTGTAGAAGAAGCGTAGCATATATTATAATATTCATTATAATAAGCTACGCTTCTTCTACAGTGCTACGGTTTAGCTACGCGACATGTTTAATCTACATACATGTATATATAAAACTCTCGTGTCACGGTGTTTGTGGTCGTACTTCTCCGAAACGGCTCGACCGATTTTTATGAATATCTTTATGTATATTTGTAGTATGAGATTAGATCGTAAAATATATTTCATACCGCTAGCAGTACAACGTTTGCCTGTACATCTAGTTATCTTATAGTATATTGTTTACTAGTTTCTGCCCGTGGGTTTGTCCTCGTGAATTCAAAGGAAAGACTCGCGAAAAGCTAGATATTTTATTTATAATTCAGGATATTTTTCAGCAGTGTAAAAATTTTTATGGAATTCCGGTTCACAGTTTACACGTAATGAAATAAAAAAAAAATCATATTTATAATATCAGTACGACAGTTTCGTAAAAATACGTTATAAATCTTACTACTACATCCGTGAAAGGATTGATAGAGGTGTGTTATGCTAGCAGCGATAGTCTGGTGGGAGTCCGTTGGACTTCCACGCAAAGGCCTCGAGTTCGACCCCAAGGCGCTTCTCTGATTTTTAGATGTTATGTGCCTATTAAATAGTTAATTATCGCTTGCTTTAACGGTGAAGGAAAACATCGTGAGTAAACCTGCTTGTCTGAGAATTCTATATAATGTTCTCGAAGATATGTGAAGTCTTCCAACCCGCACTGGGCCAGCGAGGTGGACTATGGCCTACCTCTTCTACACCGAGAAGAGGCCTGTGCCCAGTAGTGGGACAGATTAATACAGGGCTGTTTAGTTTAATACTCCCCCAATGGCTTACACGTGATTGAATAACAAATATCCAAACACATTAGCTTAAAAACGACGCAGATAGCGCAATGGTTTAGTGATCGTCGCGTCACTGTTAGTGTGGTAAGTCTTGTAAGTTCGATTCCTATTAATTAAGCTGTTGTTTGTGAGCGTGTGCGTGTGTGTGTGTGGGTTGTGCAATATTTAATAAGAAGTCCAGTAACACAAAGAAAACAATCCTAGCACCGGAGCTGAGCTCACAGCCAATACATTCCTCGACTAACAAGGCATTTAAAATAGATAGCTATAATAACCAATCGATATACGATAATATCCAATCACAATAAATACATTGAGTGATGGCCCATCATTTGATGCACGGTAACGATAGCAAAGCTATCAGTGTAAATTGTGTAATTATCTTTTACCGGTAATTCGGACGTTTAAAACGAGTAGTTAACAATAAAAGCGTTTAATGACATGATTGATGGAAGCCGCTGGATAATAAATCATGCATAATTTTTGGCTTATTATAAAGCGCTTGCAACTCGTTTGAAATTAAAGAGTACTAATAGAATTTTTGAATTCGAAACAGTAGTTCCTGAGATTAGCGCGTTCAACCAAACAAACAAACAAATAAACAAAAAACTCTTTAGCTTTATAATATTAGTATAGATTGAAATTAAACTAACTTTATACGAATTTTATCGCGTTGTTTATTTTTTATAAAACATAAAAATTTAACTATTACATAATATTGAAACTTTAAACTACTATTGTTAAACACTTTTACGAGTTACTGTTTACATAATATTGTCTTCTGTTTACGCGAATGTTACTCATTGAAATTATATATATATTATATATTATCCGTATATAGTAGTTTAATTTCAATAGTTATTGTTTACTTCAACTGCCTCCGTGGCGCAGCGGTAGTGAATGCGACTGCTGTGCATGAGGTCTCGGGTTCGAATTCTGGGTCGGGCCAACAAAAAGTTATTGGGTATTTTTATTAAGAAATCTCAATAGCAGCCCGGAGTTAGGAAGTTGGTGGTGTTAGACACCCCCGTGCCTCGGAAAGAACGTAAAGCTGTAGTTCCTGCGCCTGATCTCTTTCCGGTCGTGTCGGGTTACCGTCCCATCGGATCTTCAGGGTTAGGGAACAGAGAGTGCACTTGTGTTTGCGCACACAGTGAGATTGAGAGAGTCTCCGTTGAGATTGGCCGCTGTGACCGAAATTTGGTCTGGAGGACATTATTACTTAAATCTAAGCTATTTAAATTATACAACTATTTAGATTTAATTTTATACTTTCCCCGACGTTTCAGTTACTTTTCAGCAGCCATGGTCACGGGGAGACTAAGATGGTAGTTGTCTCAATGTCCCAGTGTAGTTATTTCAATGTATCCGAACATAATCTAATCATTGGTGTTTCTATTTACGCAGAATGAACTCAAACTATCATGAAGTCTAGCTGTGGTTTGCTTCTTCTTGGGTTTGACTATTTGAATTACTGGATCCCAAGCTGGTGGTATATTCCAATCATCTTTTCTATTGGAATTAGGATGTTTTTTGATTTCAATAGCCTCGCAAAGCATCCTTGGTAGGAATCGGTGTTCTTTAGCGAGAATCTGTGGTTTGTCAAATCTCAGGTAGTGGTTGGTCCCCTGTTGCACATATTCACACACATCAGACTTCAACGAGCGTGGGTGTTTTACATCAGCTATGTGTTCTTTTATGCGAGTTGGCTTGACCAATGTATGAGAGTCCGCAATCACAATCTATTTTATAGACCCCTGCATCTTGTAAAGGTAGTTGGCACTTGACGGATGGTAAAAATTGACTTATCTTCGTTAGCGGCTTGAAGTATGTGTTGATTGAAGCTCGCTTCAAGATGTAGCCAATCTTGTCAGTGACACTCCTTACATAAAGCAGTATAGCAGGCTGGCGCTCGACTGTGGCTGGCTGGATATTTAAAATACATAGATATTTCAATGACAATTCTCGCAATAGGAATTACTCTTACGTCGCTGGGGACATCACAAACATTCAAACAACGCACACGAAGAACAGTCTACAAATTTCTAAATTCGGAATCTGGCATTCGGAATAACAGTTTGTGGACCGCACAAATATTTGTTCCGTGTAGGGATCGAACTCACACCACTGCGCGCAGTGACACGATTCCCACAATTCGCCATTTATATTTAAACTTCATTTAATAGAGAACGAGACTCTATCTAGCTATAATAATGAACAGCCATTGAAATTGAAAACCTGACTTATTAATTGGACCGCTCGGTTGACGGGTTCATTGTAAAATCATGTCAATTATGTATTAGCTAGCAGGCACGTTGAATGAAGTTACTATTTAAACAGGGCCTTTATTCACTCGAAATTGTATATCTTGTTACCTTCATGAAGACAATGGGCACATAAATAGTTTAAGTTTCCTTGTGTGGGTATTGCTTTGATAAATATCAGGTATCTTATTATTTATCCTATAGTTTGAGGTATGTAGGAAACTTAATAAGGTTCTTATTTTGTATATGATAAGGATGGCAAACAAGACTACTTATGTTAAGTGCTTGCTCGACCGTCAAATATATTACCAGACTTCTGTTACAAAGAATTTTCTAACGAAAAACACCAATATACGAAGCAAAAAAAGAAAAATGGATTCTAGGACGCCACAAACATCCGCAAACATAGTCCATAATGATTACCATCAAACAAAATTGCTAACTATTCCAGGAAAAATATGAACCAGAACAGCCCCTACTCAAAGAACATTTAATCAAAGGCTATCGAAGTGTATTCCTTTGAATCGTTTTTGACAGTTATCGTGCTCAAACGACTGGCCGCCACTTTGAATGGCAATGTGGAGTTTTGTTCTACCTAAAAAGCTAGTATTTCGGTTGCTCGATGCGTCCACCAAAAAAGAAATAATCAACGGGTATTGCAGAATGTGACTTTAGTTTCATTTCTGCATGTTGAAGTTCTGTTAAAGAAATTGGCTTTGTGGTGCATCTCGATTTCGTGGATATTGATATTTACTTCTTTATTCATCAAGCAATAGTCCACTAAGAAGATAATGGCATATAGAGGCCAGTGCATATATTTATGACTAGCTTTTCCTTGTGGCTTCGCTCACGTAAAAGTAGGTTAGTTTGTTAGGTAAAGCAGTATTTTTTATAAAAAATTGTAGCCTATGTTACTCGGTGACAATATACCTTTCTAATGGTGAAAGAATTTTTAAAATCGGTTGAATAGTTTTTGACCTAAATCATTACAAACAAACAAATATCAAATCTTTCCTCTTTATAATATTAGTATAGACAAATAGAAAAACTCATTAGTACTCTTTCTCCATAAAATGAAACGCGCTCAAATTTAATAAACCAGATCAAATCTGTACATTAATTAAAAGCATTATCACTTGTTTTGTCACGACGTATTTATAACCATATAATCAACGGACACAAGAACACCCAGAATCAGTGCAGACCGGCTACTTCATTTATTACGTTACCACATTAAAATCGACGACATTTTGTAAAATTAAATTCATCATCCTTAATAACCGTTCTAAAACCCATGTTAACTAATATATCAGCTTTCAAAGAACTTCCCTATCCCATTCCACAAGATTTAACAAACTCGGTCCTTTATCATTTACCTTGCCAGGTAATATTATCTACGAAGCTACGTTATTTAAAACCCGGGGACAGAATCCTGACCCTCGAGTTCAGTAATTAAGAATTCAGAGCAAGTGTTCACTTGCATTATTTAACACTAAACCGGCTTAGAAAAGAGACCCTATCTGTTATTTGTTTAACACCGATTCGCCATTCCGAGATTGTCTGTTTTAATCCTTTGTTGTTCGCTTGGTGAAAGGTTTATCTGTATTGGTTTTTTGTCTTACTTTTTTATTTACTTTACCGTCTATTTTAGTATTACTTGATGGACGTAGTGATAATTGGATCCATCTTTACGTAATGCGAGCGATAGAGTAAATTGGATCCATTCATGTCTTTTTCTAGCGATGTGCTCATTTGCAATCGAATCATATTGAAACGTATCGACGAAACTATAGATGAGTGCATGTGCTGTTTTATATGCAAAGTGGTGGTGTGCTCTAACCTCGATGTCTACATATATATTTGAATATCACTCGAATGATATAATGTGTCAATAACCCGTGCCTCTCTTCTTAAAATTGCCTTCTTTAGGCATCTTATACGATGTTTGATTTGATATAAATCTATGAGGCAGATCCTAACTTGTGCATAGCTTGCCGCGAGTTGAATATCGGTTTATGGTTTGATTTATATTAGTTTATAATATAAATTAATAATGTCCTCTAAACCGAATTTTGGTCACGGCGGCCGGTCTTAACGGAGACTGGCCATCTGCGCAGGCGATATTATAGTGCATAAGTGTGTGCGCAAACACAAGTGCATTCTCTGTTCCCTAACTCTCATGATCCGATGGAACGGTAATCAGACACGACCAGAGAGAGATCAGGCGCAGGACCAGGCTTTACGTGCTTTCCGAGACCCGAGATGTTAGACACACCGCCAACTTCCTAACTCTGAGCTGCTATTGAGATTTCTTAACAGAAAAACCTAATAACTTTTTGTTGGTTCGACCCGGGAATCGAACCCTAGACCTCATGCATAGCAGTCGCATTCACTACCGCTGCGCTACGGAGTAATTGTAAATTGCTGTAATTTCTTAATAACTGTATATAACTGGTTATATAAATTTGAGAAGTATTTTTATATGAAGTAATTGCTGCAATTTCTTATTCATCGTATATAATTGTTACAGGTAAGGACTGTTCCGTACCGTTACGCGTGATGGTAGGTAAAAACAAACATATTCGATTGCCACAAATGCGGATTATTTCGCGCTTCGTTTATATATCGGTAAAGTATATAATATGAACAAACGTACATCATAATAGAAATCCGTATTTTCTACTTACCTTTCAAAAACACAAGACTTAATTTTACCTTCTCGTAAGTAACCAAATCAACTTAACAAAAACATATGGATCCCATTTCCCTCTTATCCCGCATCAGCTGAGAACATCTAGACTCTGTATTTATGTCCCTACTTTGTCCTCGTAAAGATCTACAGCTAAATTATTCAAAGCAGTACATGTTTGGGACCTGAGACGGGAAGAGGCTCTCGTCGAAAATTGAAGACATCATAAAACAGCCTTTTTACGGTCAACTAATGCTAATGTTTACAAATTTTCTGGATCCTATTCAGATTTTTATGTTAACCTACTATGTAGGCAATTTATTTTCTCCTTTTCGCGTTCCCCGTCACTACACGTAAAACCTTATCTTGTATTTTATCTATCTAGATGCTCTAGGTACGGATATAAATCCAATATGTACTACATAGTTTTATTGTGTAGATTTTGAAATATCGTATTATACCTATTTATGTTCTCGATACAAGAACTATTTCCTATATGCCGAGGTACTTTACGAACATTTAAATTTCAAACAAAGAACTTAAAGTACACCCATATTCACATGGTACCACGTCCACTCGGTATGCTGGCAGTGCTTAAACGACAACTTATATCGCAGCGCCGAACAGACAAGCTCGGTTTAGTAATCTGCCTAATACAAACGAAACAGGTACGTACTTCTTAACACGTTAAACTTCACTTACACTTTCAAGCTTTTATATTTTCGCGCTAAGAAGACTGTACCATACAAATAAAGTTCTAATAATATACAAATGACAGGAAACACTAAGATTCGGTTTTTGAAAGGTTAACGAACGACGTGTCAATGTCACACTCATGTTATGTGGTATGATTGGCTGCCGCTAATTTAGTCACCCGATCACAGCAGTTAACATATATTTTTGTGTTGATGTAGTTACATAAATATTTTTCCAATTTTCCTGATTTATGTAAGGGGCCATCCATAAATTACGTCACACCAATTTCATAATTTTTTGACCCCTCCACCGTCCTTTTAACAGCTGGTCACATCTGTGAGATTTCCCCCTCCCTACTGTGACATCACATATTTTGCAACTTCACATCTGGAAAATATTAAATAAAACAGCAGTTTCAAAATTAGGATTTCCATTTCGGAATTTCCACTTCTAACGTAGACCCTTCCCACCCCGTGTCACACTTCGTTGACACCTCCCTCCCCCTTAACGCGTGACTTACTTTATGAATGACCCCTAACTAGCAATTTCCACCGGCTTTGTCCGTGTGGGATACATTTCACCAGCGACGTCTTTTGAGAGGCATTCTTGGCGGCATATCTCCTACTATACTATACTTCTATATCTCCCATTGAAGTCAATTAGGTGTAACGTGCATGCCGCATACTAGGCTAATAGTAGCAAGTAATCGGTGGTCAAGACGAGACCACCACAGGTCTCATCCACAAGTGGCTGGTTGCAGCTTCTAGTCATAATCACTAGTGGGTGTAATATAATATTGTGCGTGGTCCAACGTGTAATTGCCGCTAACTGGTGGATCAATTTGACGGCTTTCTTTCAAACGTGAAGGACGAAGTTGGTAAGATGTTGGCATGTGATATAAATAAAAGTCCTTATATAGAAGACACACAGTGACGTCATCGTGTAATCGTGTATATTTGTATCTTATTGTAGATACTCTCTCGAGGTAAAAGGTAGCCTGTCACTCAACATATCTTGAGCTATATTTAATAAAGAAATAACGTTGCGTAACTCTTTTGTGACGTGTGTAGGAGCTAGAGTAGACGTAATTTCGCATATTTATTATATTATATACATAGTTTTACGCTTATATCTCCGCAAGTATAGGTAGTGCTGAATTGCACACATATTTGGATAACAACATTGTCTCGATATCTTGCCATATGTTCGTTATATTGCCACATTCCATGCTGTTGCTGTCAATTTCCTAAACGGAAACCTTTATAGCATTTTGTCCGGGATTCGAACTAGAAACCTTACAATCATTCGCCATATAACACCTTGCACCTAGATATATGTCTTGATCTGGTTAGTATATACATATGTATGCTATAGAGACAGTTTTGTCCCTGCTTAAGTGTCAGTGCTCGATCTATGATGATTAACGAGTCAAAGTCGAAATTCTTTATTTCCTTTAAAATATATAGTCAATTGCGAGCAAAAGATCGTTCTGACTACTTATACCAGACGTTTATATCAAACAACATTAACGATCCAACCAAAAATTATATCCTAAAATCTCTCTTATAAAAACGACGTCCTTTTTACAACCCAAAAGGCGACCTACAGAAACGAGGACGCGTACCACAGCCACCTATAAGTTTACCAACATAAGAACACTCCGTACTCCTCAAGCACCCTTCAATCTTCAAGAGTCCGCAAAGTACTGGCTAAGAGTCTATCAAATTACTAAAAGTACACTGAAGCTTCTTCAGAACACGCCAATAGCTATTTTTCTAGACTTTAATGTATTGACCGAGGGGCTTTATTTGCCCAATTTCGTACGCTATACGGGATAGAATGATACTGTATCGCTTTTAAGGCAAATAATTATTCTGAAGCGTTCTACGCTTTAGTACATTTAAGGCTCGATGCGGTACTTTGAATCATTTGTCGAATAGACTGCCTTGGTAGTGCATTGGTAGTGAATACCACCAAAATCGAACATACTGTTTTTGAGCTTTCTTGTCCAGAAATTTTCTGTAGGAGCACGGAGTCTGGAACGGGCACCCGTTAGATGGCGATAGGCTCGCTTGCTATTATGGAGTTAATACGTGACGGTGCAATGTTGGAGGTAATGCGGCGAAATAAAAAATGTTACTTTCGCAGTAAACTATTGTATCATGTCTTTAATTACAAGGAATCCTTATATTAATTACATATGTATATAGTAGGGATTTTGCGTCACAAACTACAGCGGCATGCGGGTGTGTGATACACCTCTATTTATTCCTTCGGAGACATAGGCATGCGATTTCGAATGAAAAAGAAAATTGACATATGACTTCATATGTCAATTTTCTATTCTCGTAATTATAAACGGTCCGTGTCTGTGACTTTCAAATTCATGGCAAGACTGTACCGAATGTTCTTTTATGCTAAGTAGAAATGGTAATTTATTTCAAGTGTTAGTTTAAAATATAGCCTATTACTTAAAAAGCTTCTAGTCGATTTATTGTAATTGCCTTTATTTCCACAAAGAGCCCGATGCGCTCATCCTCTCTTGTTCTGGGCTTTATGCTACGTATGAAAGTGGCACTAAATTATACAAATTCAATAAAGGTACCACTAATCCTCTCATAACTCTTTTGTGCAGCATAGCTTTTGGCTCCTGCTTTACTTACATGTTGTGTCATTAAAACATACTATATGTTACTCAGAATTAGTGCAGCTTTCAATAGTTAGCGACCTTCATTTATCGTTTTTTTAGTTCCAGAGTTTAACTTGTACAACTAAGTGTAAACACGAAAATCCATAAGATCGGGTTGGTAGTTCTAGAGATTAATCAATACATAGATATTAAAAACTGCTTTATTATATTAGTATACAGATAGATAAAATGAATTGTCACACTACGGATTACTTCATTACAGTGTTGTTATATAAAAACTGCCTCTGTGGCGCAGCGGTAGTGAATGCGACTGCTGTGCATGAGGTCTCGGGTTCGAATCCCGGGTTGAGTCAAAAAAATATTATTGGGTTTTTCTATTAAGAAATCTCGATAGCAGCTCGGAGTGAGAAAGTTGGCGATGTTAGACACCCCCGTGCCTCGGCAAGCATGTAAAGCCGTTGGTCCTGCGCCTGATCTCTCTCCGGTCGTGTCGGATTACCATCCCATCAGATCATGAGAGTTAGGGAACAGAGACTTGTGTTTGCGCACACACTTGTGCACTGTAATATGTCCTGAGCAGATGGCCAGTCTCAGTTTAGACTAGCCGCCGCCGCGCCGTGATCGAAATTAGGTCTGGAGGTATTATTTATTACATAACAAAATTACCTTATTTCCAATTTTCATATTGCATATAAGCATGCGCGAAATGAGATTTTCAGAGTGTGTTACATCTCGTTGTCGCGCATGCTATGATTTAGTCTCATGACAAGTGTGGTTTACGACCTTTATACAAAGCCAATACCCCGGCTTGCATTGCATTAATGTACTATTCAGAATATCACAATAATATCCTCTCTGTATATGAGCTCTCTCTCTGCTGGGCACATGCCTCTTCTCAGTTTGAGAAGGGCTAGCCTATAATCCACCACGCCAGCCCAGTGCGGATTGGCAAACTTCACACATCTTTGAAAACTATCACACATGTGGGTTTCCTTACGATATTTTTCTTCGTCGTTACAGCGAACGATAATCAACTATTCAACACGCGTTGAACTTCGGCAATTCTGAGGTCTTAAGAGCGGGAAACCTCTGCATGGCAGTCCGACGGTCGCCCACTATTATTCTGTACCCAAGCCTCAACTATTGATCCATAATTTTGTATAGCATCAAATGAGGTATGACAATGTACCTCGTAAGTCGACGCCGAGTTGTTGAATAGTGTCCCAACAGTGTTAAAGTATTCACCGCCTGCTTTTACAATTGTGCATAGTTCAAATGGTTATAACAGAACACCGCCCTGTCTGGCTTCTGAACTAAATTGGATTTCTAAATTGTATAAGTGTTTGATGACTGTGCTAGCTGTAAATAGATCTTTATGATTAAGGTTCTTTTTGAATAATGCCTGTGTTGTTGGACTTTACAAATATTCAAACAACGGGCACAAAAGACACTCAGTGTCATAATAATTCTAATCCTAACTTCCTAACTAATATTATGCGAATGTGAGTTTGTTTGTTACGTATTCGTTTTAACTACTCGATCGATCATCATGAAATTTCGCATACACGTTGTCAGGGAAACAGAAAAGGACATAGTGTACTTTCTATCCAGAAAAAAGTATTGTTTCTAATCTAACCTAACCTACATTTACGCGAGCGAAGCCGCGGGCAAAATCTAGTTATTTATAAATCACAAAAATTTTGACCCGTGTGGGGATCGAACCTAACAGTCGACGCAACGTCAGTGGTGTGATGACAATATAAATCACTACGCCATCATGCAGTTAATTTTTAATTTACTTTTGCCTTTGTACTTTATTTATATCTAGAGGTCACCAATTTACTTGAGCTCAGTAATAATGCCAAATTAATATGTAAAATACATAAAACTCATCGCCTTGCGACATTATCGGTGCATATCCGGAGCGTATACTATGTCATGTTGCACATTTATCTAACTGCTTATCTGTGTCCCTGTTGCATGAATATCACATTCAGCCGTCCCTGTTCTACATAATAGGGATAATGGCACAACAATACCAACGGTAGTTTTAACTAAATTCAGAGCAGCCATGATAATTATGTTAACCTGGTGTTTTTCCGTTAAGAACATCGCAGCTTTACAACCTTGTATTGCATACCTGTAATAAAATTAAATCTAATAAGGCTTCCAGATCTTTCAAAACTCTACTATCAGCGGGACACCAACAATTTTTGTACCTCGTGCTAAACGCGAAATTACTTTTTTAAGGGTCGACATCTCGCATTTGCGTCCTTAAGCGTCGCAAGCGTCCATAAGCTTCGGTAATTGCTTACTATGCGAGAAGCTTGCTTGTCACTCTAGTTATGTTCAAAATATTATATTAACTGCCATAGTGGTGTAGTACATGCAACTGTTGTGTAAAGAGGCCAACAAATTCGATAGTACTCTGCATTGAAAAGGACGTTTAGGCCTTGGTACTGCGCCTAACCTTTTCTCTGGTGTTCAATGGCCGTGCGATCGGAGTATGAGAGGGAAGAAATAGAGATTGCACTTGAATTTGCGGCCATGCTTCTACTCTATAATACCTATTACCTTCTAAGCTGATGAGCCTCCGCGGTAAAAGAAGAGCTATAGGACATTATTATTATACAAAATGTAGGAACTAAACCATCTCTACATTCCAACATAATAAAATCCATTAGTACGTTACAATCGGTCCATTTTCATTAAGATTTTTATCGTCATTACTACATCATTACTCTGCGCTAACGATATTGTCTCAAACTGTACGCTATTTTATCCTTTATTGCTTTAATAATAAAGTATATTGTTCAATGTATAGACGTCTTATTAAATTTACCTTTCTAGAAAGATATTTTCTAGACATTAATAAAGATGATTGATTTTCTCTGTTTGCGTCCAATTTTATGTTTAGTCTGCGTGTTTGTTTGACATGTTTAAGTTATAAATTTTTACATATGAACGACTTCAGTCGCTGGTTTCATTCTGTCTGATTAAAAGGTATCCTATGTGATAATCTAGGACAGCGCCGTGAACTTCAGAACGTTGTCGGAGAAGTTCCTCGCTGCCGGCCGTGATCAAAGCCATTGTCGACAGCGAGAGGAAGTGGGCAGGGGTCGCGTCCTTTTGCGAGGACGTCATCTCGCAGAAGGAGGCGGCGGAGCGGATCCATGAGGAAAGTATCCTTGCGGATCCAAGCCACCGATGGCGAACCGAGCGTCGAAGGCGCGCATATGCGCGTCTATTGCCGCCGTAGTGAAGGCTGCGGGTGGGAGAACGGGGATCTCCCACCAGCCAGTCGTTGTGTCGGAGCGACGCCCTCTGTTGTGCCAGGGCGTCGTTCAGGAGTTGTCGCCCGCAAACACTACATCTCTGCATCGGGCATTGCTGGGTGGGTCGCTGATGTAGTTTTAGTTCTGGCGACCCATCCATCATACAAAGCAGCGAGCTGGCACACCGTGGTGGTTTTAGTCGGTAGGCCCGAAGTCTGCGACATAACTCTTTCGCCTCCTCTTGTGGCGAGAGGGCACGCATAAGGAGCCTTTCACCACGTAAAAAAAGGACATGGACTACCTATGTAATTGAGTAACAAACATCCAAACATGTATAATATTAGTAGGGTTCTGTGAACGCTTATTTAAAAGCAAGGTACTGCAACCATACTGACCAAGCTTGGAGCAATTTGGTGCCTCAATCATCCCTATTTTAAATTTAACAATCTGTCTGATCGATGATATGACCGCCTCATTTCGAATGAGTTTTAGAATATTATATTTGAATATTTTCATAACACTATAATAGAGTGCTGCGTTCTTCTCCGTGCAAAGAAGATACGAACAACTGTATTCATATGTCATTCGAATGCTCATCACTTAACAGTCTCACAAATCAAAATGATGTAATTTCCTTATAAATATTCAAAACCCATTACCGCAAACGGGATCATCTCGAAAGCTCTCAAAACAGTTATTGATCCGCTGGACGACCGAAACGAGCCAGCTCAACTTTGTATATTTGCCAACTATTATACTATACTTTGCGAACTTTGGACAATTTGTGAGACCACTTAAGGTTCGAGCCGTTTAGCGTTGAGTACCCTCCGAGGCATACTAAAACTGTAAAGACACATAGTTCGTCCACGACGGCCACATTTCGTACAAATGAGTGTCTTTATTGCTTGTAAAAAAACACTTACAGTACTCCATTTAGAGAAGACATAAACGCAAAAGAAAAAACTAGGACTGTTCACTCGCTTTGATCATAGAGCCTTCTTTTAGTATGCCTGTATTTTCTCCAGCAAATAGTGTGCTACATTTTGTCTAGGTTGGAGTTACTCTTGAATGTGTTGAGAAATTCAGGAGGAATTCTCTTTTGGAATGGTGATTGCCAGCCATTGCTCTAAGTTGTATCCTTCGCGTCGGTGTAGAGTTGTTGTATTGCAAATGTATTTTGTAGTGGTAATTATGAGATCGCCTTGCACTTTTACAATATTAAATGCTCTGTTTAAAGACTATGTCATTGCTGAATACAAGACTTTACTTCAAGCCCACTAGGGACCTTTAAACATTCAACTTTCTGCTATGACCGCCGTGCACGTGATGGCTAGGCAATGGCCTGTCATTGGTTCATAAAACAAAGCCGCATAGCCGCGTAGTAGTCAGTGTAATCGACTGCCACGCCTGAGGTCGCGGGTTCGATTCCCACACAAGTCAAACATTTGTGTGCATGAACACGGATGTTTGTCTTGGTCTGTTTCTATGTATAATATGTATGTATTTACAAAAAAAAGTATAGATGTATGTTTATCCATTGTCTAGTACCCATAGTACAAGCTCTGCTTAGTTTGGGCTAGATGGTGTTGTGTGTATATGTGATAGTAGAATATTATTATATTATATTATATTAATATTATAAATTAGAAAGTAACTCTGTCTGTCTGTTACCTCTTTACGGCTAAACTGATCAAACGATATATGGATGAAATTTGGTATAGAGATACTTTAAAACCTGAGAAAGGACATAGGCTACATTTTATTGATATAGGTATCACGCAGGTGGAGCCGCGCGCAAAAGCTATTATATACCTAATATATTAAAAAAATGGTTACATTACACACAGTAATACTTTTATGTTTATATAATAATAAGCTTTTTATCGAAAAGACTGATTCGTTGAAACTTTTTCCAAGTTTAAATCTTCTTTGTATCCGTTGTATTGTTGTTCGTAAATTTCTCCGCAATCTTGTAACAATTTTGCAGGATTTATATATATATTATAAAGATAATTCTTTGGATTAAAATATATTTCTTTGGATTACAAAATATTAGATTGATTGCCAATATTAATAATAAAGAAAGCGATATTCGTTCAATCAAGAACTGAATGAACAAATATCCATTCGTTTGCGGCAGCTGCGCCACACAATCTTACATCAATTAGTTTACAAGATATTGCTAAGTTTAGATTTCCATCTGTATGTCTCGATGAAATATGAGTTTGTACGTAAATCTTTTCTGTAGACATCGGTCTATTATTTATTATTTCAAGTAGGTATCTATATTTTGGAATGTGTTGGAGGTACTTATTTGGTCTCCCCGTGACCATGGCTGCTGAAAAGCAACCGAAACGTCGAGGAAAGTGTAAACCGAAATATAAATAGATTTAATAGTTTAAATAATTTTATTAGTTTATAAATTAGTAAAATTCAATAGTAGTAGTAGTAGTGTAATAGTTTCAAAATTATGTAATACAGTGTTAAATAAACAACGCGATAAAATCCGTATATAGTAGTTTAATTTCAATGAATAACATTCGCGTAAACAGAAGACAATATTATTGATAGTGTTAAAGGTGTCGTTTTATTGGTGATTATAATTTTATCATCATCATCAACCTATAATACCACAAATGTATCTATACAATTAAAGATGTGTTTGTTGTTACACAGTAGGCAGATATATTTATACAGACCATAACTTCGCTACAAAATTTGGTAAACATTTCCTTTAAATATTGACATTTTCAACTCGAAAAACAAAGGGTAAAGAAGCTTCCCTCAAAACGGGTGAGAAAATATTTGTCCACCTTTATCATACAATTTTAATTTTATTTAATACGCCAGCTGTCGTCCGCGATTTTAACCACATTTTTGATTACTGCTCCGCTCCCATCGCTCGTAACGTGATGTTATATATGTAGAGAATGCTTCGAGTATTGGGCTATCTAATGCTGAAATAATTTTCAACTCTGACTGATTGTTTTAAAGATTATCGCGTTCAAACAAACAAACTGTTTAGTAATATTGTCTTACGTTTACGCGAATGCCATATATTTTAAATAAACTACTTTATATAAAATACTAGCTGTCCCAACAGATGATGTCCTGCACAAACGAAAAAAAAAGCACCAAATCTAAACCGTTCTCGAGTCCACTTGATGACACAAAAAATTTCATCAAAATCGGTCCAGCCTTTTAGGAGGAGTTTAATTACAAACACACGCGTGGAAGATTTATATATTTATATGAAGATTAAAATGATTGAACTATTCGATAGTACTCGGTTGTCGGAAAACTGTGAATCTAAACAGTTCAATAATTGTAACAGTTTCAAAATTATAAAAGTAATGTTTTCAAAATAAACCACTTTTTCATATAAAGTAGTTTTATTTCAAAACTATTTAGCTTTATTATATTAGTATTTGAATAGATTATTTAATATACGTCCTTCGTTTACCCGGTAACATGAAATTCGTAGAAGCTCCACAGTGTAAACAGCTGCTTGGCGGGATTTTGCTAACTCGACCTTTGAGGTCCTTACCGTGAAGTGTGTTCTTGTGGACGGACTCAAGGCTCTATTTACATTTTATGTTAAAATTTAAAGGGTCACTCCAACTGTATAATTCTGGTTCCCAAATTGTGTAAGAAAAGAAGATAATTGTTCTTTTGTTTCCTTTTGTGTTGTAATGATTTGTCTTTGTGTCGCTTTTTAGAGCTACAAATCAGAGAGTGAAATGCTATCTAATATAAATACGAATACGAGTTTGTTTGTTACTTTTTCACGCCTTAACTACTCGACCAATCATCGTGAAATTACGCATACACATACCCAGCGGTACAGAAACGGATATAGTACCTTTCATAAAAGGAAGAAGTAGGTACTGTTCCCGAGGGATATAAATTTATTGACTAAATCTACATTATCGTGAGCGATGCCCCGGGCAAAATGTAGTACTCTATAAATTCAAACTAACAAACGTACGAATTACAAACATACATAATATTCGTTAATGTTGAGATCCTTTGATAAAGAAATGAGTAGTAGAGCCTCGCTGATTTCAGCATGAAAGGGCCGGCTCGACCAGGGAAGGAATACCCTCTCATAGACTATCGACGTGAAATAGCAGTACCTATTCCTACTGTTGCGTTTCATTCGGTTAGTGAGAGTGGCGGAGGCCCAATCACCCTCTTTCCCCCTTCCCTGTCCTTCTCCTTTCCACTTACTTTTTCTCCTAAAGGGTCGGCAAGGCGCAATTAATGCTTCTGGTGTTGCAGGCGTCCATAGGCTATGGTGACCACTCACCATCAGGTAGGCCGGGCCATATGCTTGTATGCCACCATAGATGTATAAAAAAAATCATATTAATACACTAAAACTATGCTCAACTTGGATATTGAACCTTATGATCGACGGTTGCACCTTTTTACTCAATTACGCTACGAACCATGTTATAAAGACAGGAAACATCAATACCTACTATAGGTAGAATATAAGTAAATAATTAATGTCGATTCTGTCACCACACGTGTTTTAATCAACACAATTATTGACACGAAACAGAAGAAAATTAAAACGTAACGATAACGGAAGAAAGCGTAACACATTTACTTTCACAAACGTAACGTTTCCACGTTTTTATTTCTCAGCGTGAGAAGGGTTAGGCCACACTTCACCACTCTGGCCCAGTGCGGGTTGGCAGACTTCACATATCTTTGAGAATATTTTGGAGAACTCCCAGACATGCAGGTTCCTCACGATGTTTTTCTTCACCGTCACAGCGACCGATAATAAATGTAAAAGCGAATCAAAAGCATCACTTGTATATGAACAATACAATTGTTTTGACAGCCCAGTTATTTTATGTTTTGACATATTGACATGTGAGTGTGAAGATAGCTTTTAGATGTCTCAGTGAAATACAGGCCTGAATAACTCAGTGACATGTTGAGATACTAAAACGTTGGTATTTAGACTGGCGATGGATGTTTGTGTAGATTTTATGATAGAACTAACATTGGCCTGTGACGTAACCCGCGAGAGGTATGATCTAACAAGATTTAATTTACGTAGTGTTACATTACTATCTGTTATGAAATGCACCCCTAACTACTAAACTGGATGCGTCCAAAAAGAGACACACGTACAGACAGACAAAATATTAAAACATTGCTTTGGATTTTGGGCATTTTGATAGTCGTTTCCGTTTCGTTTTTTTTACAGTCAGTGACATCGTAGCCAACCACTTATAAGTTTTATCAGTATTTTATGAATGAAAATTTACGAACTATTATTACAGAATAATAGTAAGTAAATTTTCATTCAATACATAGTGATTAAAATAACAGTCCATTAACTGTTAATGCAGTAAAAACGAGGACTTACCTTTATTGTATATGATAAAGCAATTCAAAATCTCACAAATATTCATCGCCTTATGTCGCTGACTGCAACAGTAAAGCTTTACTACAGTTTTATAATAAAATATAAGTAAATAACGAAGTAAATAACTGTTATATTGTCTTAGGTTTACGCGAATATTACGCATTAAAATTAAAGTACTTTATACGGATTTTAAGAAGCCCGTATAAAGTAATATAATTTCAAACTAAATAACTTTCACGAAAGTTAAATAAATATTTCTACTGTATTTAAATACAAATTCTTACATAAAATGTTATTTTAGATACACCGTTGGTCCATCTATGCCCTGCCATGCATCACAAATTAGTCATATTTCATACGTTGAATAACAATAAATTAGAATAAGCAGCAATTAATTACAAATAATATCATGGTAATATTAATTAATCTCAGATTGCATCAAACTCATCTTATATTAAGTTGAACCTGGAACATAGCTGGTTAAATGTGGGTGTAATGCACCTCTGGCTACTCTTAGGGATATACAGACTTCGGTCGATGTACGTATGTATTTCATAAAATACTTAAAGGAAAATGGTAAGACGACATACATTACAACAGAATGAACGACATTTCCTGTCTGTATGTCCACGCGAATACCAGACCTCGAATGATGAATTAAGACAACATTGTGATTCAGTACGATTACTGCGATAAAACAAACAAACCCTTTATAGAGGTCACTTTTATTGTACAGATATTTACTAAAAGGGTCCCTGGACACATCTGAGAGGAATCTATACGAGATGTTATCTTCACCGTACTGAATGGTACAAATATTTTATTGTGATTACGTATTTGCTATAAAAGTTTGACCTTTGGATAAATACGGCTCCAATAGGAAATGAGAAAACATACTTTATTTTGTGGTCCGCGAAACTCAATATACGTGTAACAAGTACGGGCTTAAACAATATGTATAACAGCATTTTACGAGATTATAAGACAAAAATCTATCTATATCTTTTCTTTAACCTAACAAGAGTGAGACAGCATGCGATTTATCTTTCGGAAACTTTTACTTGTTAGTTGTAGGAGTGGCCAAAAGTATTTTAAAGTGTACTTCCACACTTGGAATAAAACCTGTATCGCAGGAATCCTTACAGACATTCAAAGAAAGAAACCAAAGTAAAAACAGACACAACGCACACAAACATACTGAAGCTGTATTTTTATATACAAGGTTTACATAATAATACACTATGGAGATATAATAATAAACTTAATATTGAAATTAAACTACTATATACGGATGTTATCGCGTTGTTTATTTATCACTGTATTACATAATTTTGAAACTATTAGGTACACTACTACTACTATTGATTTTATTTTACTAATTTATAAGCTAATAAAATTATTTAAACTATTAAATCTAATTAACACGGGGAGTGACCATGGCTGCTGAAAAGCAACCGAAACGTCGGGGAAAGTGTAAACCTAAATATAAATAGATTTAATATTTTAAATAATTTTACACTACTACTACAGTAGTGTAATAGTTTCAAAATGTTGTAATACAGTGATAAATAAACAACGCGATAAAATCCGTATATAGTAGTTTAATTTCAATGAATAACATTCGCGTAAACAGAAGACAATATTATAAACTTAATATTTATATATGTCGGAGCGTCAAGAAAATAATCATTGGATTGCAATTTATTTCTGTTATTGGAGTTGAATTAAGCGCCATCTATTGGTTTGTTTCGGAATGTCAAGTGTAAGCTTGAGTGAGGTCGCCATAGAGGCAATGTGTCAGTTGAATGACAGTTATAACTGTCAGTGTCATATTGACGTTATATAAGCGCCGGAGACTCGTGCGCGGACACACTCGGGTGACAAACTCGCTGTGTTACGGATCAAATTGGAGATATTCACAGTCAACCTTTATTGTTTTATTTCTCGTGTATTTGCCTATAATTAGTATACGAACGAAGTATAATACCACGCCTATATTTTGTTGCTTCATTATATCAAAAGCGAGTTGTCGTCCAACTCTCCGACATACATATAATAATAGATAGGTACCTGATATCTTATGACATTCGACTTTTATTAACGGTTAATCTATTTACATATAATTTACTATAAACACCTCTAGAGTTTTAATTATATAGACATTTCATTTGTTTTATTTTTTGTAGAATGTATACTATTATTTACTAACTTGCTTATTAATGTTCTGTTGTCTTTAATAATGTCAATAATATACTATGCTTGATCAATATTATTTGATATTACATAATTTTGATGACCGTATTACCGAAAATTAATTTTAAATATAAATTTTATTTTTCATATTTATACAACATAAATGAATAAAGAGGAATTCTTATTAAGTGTAAATATACATAAATATTTCTGGATACCTACCTTTATTCAGCAAATAAAAGATATTGATTGATAAGATACATCGATACTAATAATACTAAACAAAATAAGATGTCAAAAACATTACCTATACAAATTCAAGGTTTTCTATCATCGAAACCAGAATGTGTTGAATGCCTGTGTCTGTTCGAGACGATCTGTGAGTTACGTCATACGAACATTCTGTCTGATGAGCAGTACTCGCGCCACTTAGATAACACCTAGTTCATTTCCGCCTTGTTTTCCTACTACCGGTTTCTAGTAATTAACATTGGAAAGAGTTGTACAGAAAATAATCTGTTGTTTAAACAATCATATTGAGATGTAAGATGGGACCTTTTTCTTTGATACATGGTATAAATCACACAGCAACAGCTTAGCGGGAGACCGCTGGACTGTCTCGCAGAGGTCTCGAGTTCGATCCCAAGGTGAAGCGTCTCTGATTTTTCGAAACTATGTGCGTATTAAATAGTTAATTATCGCTTGCTTTAATGGTGTGGGAAAACATCGTGAGGAAACCCGCATGCCTAAGAATTCTCCATAGTGCTCGAGGATATGTGAAGTCTGCGAAATCGCACTGGGCCAGCGTGGTGAACTATGGCCTAACCCTTCTCAAACTGAGAAGAGGCCCGTGCCCAGCAGTGGGACAGTTTAATACAGGGCTGATATTATTATCACTACATATTATAAAACAAAGTCCCCGTCGCGTCTGAACGCAATAAACTCAAAAACTAGAACGGATTTTCATGCGGAATTCACCAATAGACATAATGATTCATGGGGAAGGTTCAAGTGTATAATTTGTTACGGTATTTTACTACCTGTGTGAAGCCGGAGCGAATCGCTAGTGTATTATATATGATATAAATCCAACTAACAATATGGTAAAAGAATGTAAAGATGTTTGGATGTAACTGAATCTCCCGTAAACACTTGTGCTGATTTGGATGACACTGGGCACACATGTCCTGATTTAACATACAGCTGGATTACCACTAGATAGAGGATACTATTTATCTGGGTATGCTTTCTTGTAGGATTCACCCGGGTGAATACGAAGGCAGAAACTAAAATGTAAAATTTTTATATGGTTAAATCCCTGTCAATATTATAAATGCAAAATTGTGTTTTCTGGTAAAAACACGACTAAAAAACATCGCTTCGTTGTGACTTTTTGTATAGAAATAAATAGTTCATGGACCGAAGGCATACGCTTTTTACTGGCAAAATATTCTGTTGCAGTATAGTTATTTTTTATTTAAAATACCGAAGCGAAGTCGCATGAGCTAAAATTGAACTAGTATTTATTACAGCTGGGTTTATACATATATCTATACTAATATTATAAAGCTGGAGAGTTTGTTTGGTTGAACGCGCTAATCTCAGGAACTACTGGTTCGATTTGCAAAATTCTTTAGTGTTGGATAGCCCGTTTATCGAGGAAGGCTATAGGCTATATAACATCACGCTAAGACCAATACGAGTAGAGCATCAATGTAAAATGTTGCAAAAACGAGGCAAATTCTCTCATGTGAAGCAGACAAAGTTGCGCGGGTGAAGCAAACAAATTTTTAAATAATTCTCCGATCTCCGATATCTGCTATTTAAAAAAAATACTCTGCAACCTGTCAAATGTTGGAACGCCAGACATAATTAAAAACCTATAGTCTCTGACCGCCGGTGTGCTACTGCGACTTAATGTTAAGAACTGCTCAATTCGTCTTTATATATCTATACTGCTTAGGGGGCGCAGCGGTAGCTGATGCGACTGCTGTACCCGGTAAATGGCAATAGGATCACTCCATGTCACGTAGGCTCGAAAACCATAACTGGCAAATTCCGGGTATAACACCTTCACAGTGATTTATTTATTTACAAAAGGACCTTAATAATATCTTAACAGGACATCCCAAAATAATATAATAAGTTATAATGTTATAATGTGTAACTAAGACATTGTTTTGAATTTCCACAAAATAACATATACAACAATTTTTTGCGCACCTTCTTTGAATTTCGGTGGGCAACAATCTATACTTTACTGATAATATATAAATAAAAAGTTTTGATTTTTATATGTTTTTTTGTAATGATTTAACTCAAAAATTACTCAACCGATTTTTAAATTCTTTCACCATTAGGAAGCTATATTATCACCGAGTAACATAGGCTATACTTTACAATATATAAAAAAAAATACTATTAGGTACTAACATTTTTTTTTTTTTTTTTTTTTTTTACGTGGGGGAATGCAATGGCGCATATCCCTCCGCGGGGGCGGGCGGAGGGATTATGTCGGACTCGCCGGGGTAAAATAAAGATGTTAAAAAAAAGATAATGTACCTCCCGGAATACCGACTAAACCTACCACGGTGTTCCTCGACACAACCACTACCGACGGGGCCGCGCGAATCGCTTTCGCATGCGGTCGCGACCCCGCCGAGGTTACGGCCCGCCGTATGAAACGGCAGGCCACTACACGAAAGACCTACCCAAAATAGGCACTACTTCAAATAAAACCCTACTGTCTCCCCCCTAGAGGGAAGACGGACTCGACACAGAGGCGCGCGTGGGAACACGCACGCCGCCTCTCGGACCTGGTGCTGAACGGATGGCGGGCAGGCCCACAAAGCCCGCCACCCCCAGGTCAAACCTCAGGGTGGCTGGAGGTCATCTCGCGCCCTCCGGCGCCCGGTTCTGCGGTTGGGGAGAGGGTTTAAACGCTCCCTCTCCCGCTCCGCCGCCTCCTTGATGGAAATCACTTCCTCGCAAAAGGAGGCGACGGCGTTCCACGACCTCTCACTCCGGACCATAGACTGAACTACGGCCGGGAGCGAGAGGGCAACCGATCCGACTGCCGCGATCAAATCACGACGCTGCGATGCCCAGGCGGGGCAAACCGCCAAAGTGTGCAGCGCCGTGTCCTCAATAACGTCGCGGCAGTCGCCGCAGTGGTGACAACCGGGCGTCTCTTGCCGGCGTATACGACACAGGAACCGGCCAAAACATCCATGGCCAGTCAGAACCTGTGTCAGCCGGAAGGTGAGGGCGCCATGCCGCCTCTCCAGCCACTCCTCAAACACGGGACTTACCGCCACGATCGTGGCGTGCCCGGGGTACTAACATAACCTAACCTACTTTTAGGCGAGCGAAGCCGCGGGTAAAAGCTATTGATATATATCTACGTCAGTGGCAATTGAAGTATATCCCCAAATATACATATTTACATAAGTGTATATATGACTAGTTACATTGCGTGTTACATTCAACGGGCCTTCTTTCTATACACTACGTATTTTATGTAACTTCATTCAAAAAATAAAACCATATAACACCTATGTTATGTTATTTTTCGTACACAGCCGGAGTAGCTGTTACTTTTGTAGTGCGAATCCCTCAACAATATAACTAATGATGCAACACCCCTAACATATGTGGTACTAGGTTCAGAAGCATTTATTTTGTCCGCAACGGCACACCGCATACACGAAGTTTTCTAAACAATAATTTTTAACCTCCTTACAGCAATAGCGTGGCTGAGTATTTGTAATGTGTTTGGTTACACTCAAGGTTTTGTAGAAAATTTTCCGGAGGAAATATTTTTGGCCACCATTTTTATGCACTTAATGTCCTCCTTACCGAATTTCGGCCACGGCGGTCAGACTTAACGGAGACTGGCCATCTGCGCAGGAGATATTATAGTGCACAAGTGTGTGCGCAAACACAAGTGCACTCTCTGTTTCCTAACTCTCATGATCCGATGGGACGGTAATCCGACACGACCGGAGAGAGATCAGACGCAGGACCAACGGCTTTACGTGCTTTCCGAGACCCGAGGTGTTAGACACATCGCCAACTTCCTAACTCCGAGCTGCTATTGAGATTTCTTAACAAAAAAATCCCAATAACTTTTTGTTGGCCCGACCCGGGATTCGAACCCGAGACCTCATGCACAGCAGTCGCATTCACTACCGTTGCGCCAATTTATAACTAAGAGAAAGGAAAGATTTTTTTTTGGATATGTTTCTTTTGTCCAAATATATTTTTTTATAAGAAAGATAATTATAACTAATAATATAAATGCGAATGTGAGTTTGTCTATTTGTTTGTCACGCTTTCACGACTTAACTGATTATCATACAATTTCGCATACACGTTGTCAGGGGAACAGAAATGGTCATGGGCCAACTTTCATCCATAAAAAAGTACTGTTACTATTCAAAGCTAACCTAACCTATATTTATTTTATGTTATACTAAAAAATTTATATAATCTAAAATAAAAATTTTTGCTTAATGGTACCTAGTTGTGTTAGCTAAGCTAATTAAGTCCGGCGCTGGTTTTCAACTAGCTTTCAAGGGGGTAGGTTAGGTTAGGTTCCCGGCCGGCACCGACACGGGGGGGCCTGCTTTGGATGAATCTTTTCATACTCCCAACTGGCCCCCCCCTGGGTGTGAGAGGGAACACCCCAGGTTTTATAGTGAGTATACCAGCACTCGGCTGGTGAGTCCCACACGCCCCGTCGGTGCCGTCCCCAAGCCGGCGGGTAGTGCATCAAGCATTTTTCCTGGGAATCAAAAAAAAAGGTTAGGTTAGGTTAGGCAGAGACATCGCATCCACATTTCACCAGGTAGAATTTAAGGTCCTGTGTAATATGGGATAAACAGCAATCCTTTAGAAGCGAATATGACTGCTGTAGCTGCTAGAGTTCGATTCTCAGATCGAGTGTTACTGTCACGAAATGTCTCATAACAGAACGGAAGGGAATAGGCTCACGTTCGTTCGAACCCCGGATCGGGCCAGCAATATGTTATTGGGTTAATGTCAATAGCAAATAGTTCAGAAGTTGGCGGTGCTATAAACTCCTGTAGTACCTCGGATAACATGTAGAGACGGGCCTGCGCCTGATCTCTCTCCGGTTATATCGGATTACCATCTCATTGGATTATGAAAGTTGGGGCAAAGACTGTACTTATATCTGCGCACACACTTATGCACTATTATTTCTTTTGCGCAGATGAACATTCCCCGTTAAGATTAGCGACCGTAACCGAAATTTGGACTTAAAAGACATCATTATCATTTATAAATGTTATTTTGCCTTAATTAATTATTTTATTTTGTTTTAGGTACTGAGCGACTAAATTACCATTTTTAAGGATATTTTCGGGCGGTAAGTGATACCGTAATAACGGTTATACCAAATTGGCAACTTAGTTATAGTAGATAGTTAATACCTGTATATAGCAGTGATAGACTTATGGGTGACCATTGGACTGCCCCGCAGAGGTATCGAATTGGATCCTAAGGCCACCTCTGACTTTTCGAAGTTATGTGCGTATTGAATAGTTAATTGTCGCTCGGTTTAACGGTGAAGGAAAACATCGACAAAAAACCTGTATGTCTGAGAATTTTCTACGATGATCTCGAAGGTATGTGAAGTCTGCCAACCTGCACTGGGCCATTTTGGTGGATTATAATCTAACCCTTCTCACACAGAGAAGAGGACTGTTTCCAGCAGTGGGACTGTTTATATACAGGGCTGATATTATATTATAATGAATAGCTGCATAACATATTAACGGATGAAACTCATATACTATACTAAAAAATATAAATCAATGCAATGCTTTTCTTCTGGGGATTTTCCAGTCGACAGCGATGATGACGAATTTTACGATAATAATAATAATTTTACCAGCATGTATTATATTTTCAGTACCTTTCCTTTTTTATAATTATTATTTTCATTATATTTTTGCATTATTTTGTCAACGTAAAAAATATAAAGCCATATACAGAAGCTTTCAAAAATATATAAATCAAGATAGGTACGTTTAGATAAAATTTCATATTGTACGATATAATCAACATATCTAGATGTATATTGGTTGTATGTATTGACATCACGTATACGAAGTTAGCCGACGCCGCTGAAACTATCAACTAACTAATTTATATTGCTTTGACGATGGAGTTATCACACGTGGGATATTGAACATGACCGACATATGTATATATGTATAAAGTATGCAGTATTGTATGTTTATATTTAGTTAAATCCTGTACTAATATAAAAAAGGTATAGTGTTTGTTTGTTTTGTTGTTTGAATGCGCTAACCTCTGATACTGCCAGGCAGATTCTGAAATTACTTTTTGCATTTGATGTCCAATTCTTCAGGAAGTTAAGGGCTTTAAAACAAACACCACGTCACGAGCCGCGGCAGCGGAGCAGTGATCTTAAATGTGGGTAAAACTGCGAGGAACAGCTTGTAATAATATTAGAATCTTTGATTATAAAGCATGAAAGGAGTTGATGATCTTAAGAAGTCTGTTACTGAATCACTCGTGTTAATAGGATTTGGATGCAATTTGCAGAGATAAACTATGCCCTAAATTAATAAGAAGGATACTCTTTATTCTAATAGGTTTCCGTGGGATCCATAAGGGTGAATCCTAGGGCATAAACTAGAGACAAATTATTTCTTTGAGATTGACGTATTGGTAAATCTTTGGAACTAGGTCCATGGATAGTGTGAGCATCGACTCCGAACTTTAGAATAGGTCGATAATAATCATAGCCTTTAAGCCGTTTAAAAATCCAGATGTGAAAATAATGCTATCTTCCGTCAGAAAATGTTATTAGTGATACTCATCTGGTATAACGCTCGATATCGCTACCTCACCTTAAGAGATATACAGGAGAGGCTATGTATGTAAGTATGAACTCTACTGATTGATGGGCTCTACTAAGGCTTTCCTTTAAAGTTAATAAATCAACGAAAAGTAAAACTTTTTAATTAAAACATGAGACGGGGCTTAAACCTACCTCCTCGGCACACCGTGCCATAACTTTAATTTATGGCTTTTCTTTAAGTAATAACATATCTCTTTATTTTGTTATAAACCGTTCTTAGCGACGGTGAAGCCATCTATAAAGTAACCTAAAAATATTTTTTTGGATGGCGCCAATAATAATAATTATAATAGCATTTATTTCAGACATTGTCCATATATTTGCTAGCCAATGACTTGGGACATAGATTTGTGTGATCTACAAAAAGTTGTTCCGTGTCTTTGGTGTTCTGTGTTCGGTATTTGACCGTTAAAAGCTTCCCGCTATACAAGATGTTATTCCCACCGTGGGAGCTTTCTTATAAAATAAATAAAATGGAATATGCACTGATCGAGCCACGGTCTTATATAATAGGTACATTAGAGCATACATTCACCTCAAAAACCTTTTACCCGAACTAAATGTTACAAACTTAAAGTAAATTTCAACAATGCACACCAACATAGACAAGTAGTCTCTAAGCCCCGATACGAGGGCAAGCAGTCAATTTACACCGGTTTTACCAAAAGTGTATTAACATCTTTTCTTAGCAGTTGCAATCACATTTACCCCTCATTTAAACGGGTTCAATAGAGAGAGAGAGACAGAATATAAAGGGTAAATGTATGCGTCCAATATGCCACACTACTAGCTAAAATCAATTAAATTATAAAAAAATATCTTATGAGTGTTCGTAACGCGAAATGTAGTTAATAGATTAACTTGATAATTTTACGCTATGTTACATTTCTATATAAGAAGAGATGTCAGAGATCCGTATGGAGCCATTAAAAAGCTAATAAATTTTAATGGTCCGAGCTAAGATTGAAATCTTAGACCTTATGATCTGTATACAACACAGCCATTACATGAACACCAGCAGAACACAATATTTAAAACCGACACGACTGGCCACGCATCAGATGTTCTGGGTTGAATCCCTACGCGAGGACAAAATTCTGTGATTCTCAAATAGTTGTCTCTTATGACGGAATGGACGTTTTTGTGTCCGTTGAATTTTCGCAGAAGTAGTTGACAATATATTTGAATGTAACTAAATCGCTCTCTTATCTAGTTTAGAAATCCAAGAGTGTTTATTAATTTTTTATCCTATAGTTCTCACGGATACAATACTTTTGTTTACTACCCTAATAATACAAAGACAAGACAAGACAATCGACGGCGACGGGGCTGACCTAAACGGAGATGGCGGGACGACCTAGACGCATTTGTTAGAGACTGGCAGAGGATGTCCACCAACAGAGTGATTTGAACGTCCAAAGAGAGGTTTTTGCCCAGCAGTGGGACATTTAAAAGCTAATGAAAAAGAAATAACAGATTGAGCCACATCACATACAGCGAAGCGATGCCGCGTTATTTAATTGTGTAGTTTTTGTAAAACAATGTCTTCTTCACTAAACAATTTGTGTTTAAATATTTAACCTAGTGTGTTATTCCTAACTAAGAAAGTTTATAAGGCTAGTGTGAATGGAACAGCCGCAAGGGGAAGACCTAGGCGAACGTTTCTTGATCAGATCGGAGACGTTCTGGATAAAGGCCAGGTTAAGAGCACCTTAAACCGGCGAGCGTGTATGAGGAATGTTATGAAAGTGAATGAAGCCAGGGAAGTGTGTCAGGATCGTAGCAAATGGAAATCCATAGTCTCTGCCTACCCCTCTGGGAAACAGGCGTGAATTTATGTATGTATGTATGTTATTAAGTCATTAAAATAGGAAGATATTTTGTGACTAATTATAACATAATCCATGCCATTGAAAGTTTTGCTGGGGTTGTATAAAGTTATTGGGAATAAGATCCTTCTCTGCATCAAATTACAAAAGGCAATAACACCTTTTGGATATTTTGCATACTCTTACGCCTTTAACCCCGAAAGGGTAGAACAGAGATGTACATTATATCGAATTCAGTCATGTTTAGTTTTAGGTTCCACTTAAAACTGCCGAGAGCCGAATCCGAGGCCTCATGTAACGCAGTTATAATAACTTTAGAAACACAAAATGTTATGGAGAATTGTATATCTTACTAGATGTGCCCACGGTTTACTTTACGGTTACTGCGCCGTTCCCATGATAGCCTATAACCTTCCTCGATAAATAAACTATCCAACGATAAAAGTTTTTCAATTCGAACCAGTAGTTCCTGAGATAAGCGCGTTCAACCAAACAAACAAACTCTTCAGCTTTGTAATATTAGTATAGATAATAGCACATAGTAATTGATCTACTACTACTGCAGTAAATATATGTAACGTTATCTATTTGCTTTATGTAGTCCACGCCTCCAACATTTCGCTGCCTATACTCAGAAAGCGTGACGGCGTGAGGGAAGGTCACAAGTGAAGCGAGTGCATACACCGTAACTGATCGAGGGGTGCCCGTAAAGAGGGCTGTACATGGCCGGGGAACAACGTTTACACATTCCTTTGTAATAATACTAGCGTTATTCCCATGGGAATATAAGCCGGAATAAAAGTAGTCTAGGTAATTCCATGATATGGTCTGACTGTATGGCAAATTTTATACAAATCGGTTTATTTGTGATTGAGTTACACACATTTAAACACCAGACATTTAAGGCCCGGTTTTCTATAAACGAATTGTTGTGGCTACAATAAATTTCGACATACACATTTGTTAAAATATAATTTGCTAGCTTTTGCTCGCGGCTCCGCCCGCATGGTACCAACACCAATAAATCGTAGCCTATGTCCTTGCTCAGGTTTTAAACTATATCTGTACCAAATTTCATCTAAATGGGTTAAGTGGGTTAGTCGTGACAAGGTAACAGACAGACAGTTACTTTAGAATTTATAATATTAGTAAGGATAATGTATTTAACGATAAAATATGTGTCGAAAATTCACTATACGTAGGTAAACGACTCGTTCCTTGAATATATATATATGTAATATATATGTATTCGGCATGGTCACTATATTCAAGTACAAGGATATACCTAGAAAGCGGCCAGTGCGATAAGTGTGGCAAAAATTGATGCCAGTTGAGTGACGGTTGTATTTGTCGAAATAAAATAAACATAATTTTTTAGTAATAATTAATCTTTCTACCACGGTAATGTTATCTAACAGTATTCTATCTTCATACACACGTCGGAACGCGAGTCATACCTACGCGCCTCGATGTCGGTATACACTCGGTACACAGCCAGTCGCGAATGCGCCGCAGTGATGAACGGAAGGTGTGATGGTTTAGTAAGCAGTAAGCGTGCGATTTGTGAATGATTGAAAATTCAAGTACTTACATAATAATTATGACAAAGACAAAGTGCAATTGTAAACAAAAGTAAGTATTTTAAACTTTTTATCCGAATGCGGCTTTCTTATACTTTTAAATTTAAATTTAACAATTATGAGAATGCTTTTTGTACGTCTCAGACGAGGCGCAAATATTTTTCAGTCTTAATTTTATTTTTATTTATTTTAGGAAAGCTTATAGTCTAATAAGTAGATACATTTGATCAGTTAAAATTAAGATACGCATGTTGCTAATTACAAGCTTTCATATAATAATTAGTACACCACTTGTATAACTACTCTGATTTCCTATGAGTTACTTATCGTATCCTCAAAAGAGAAAAAAGAAAGAACACAGACAAAAAATAAAAACAAAAAAAAAAGAAACATAAAAAAGAAATGATCAATCAAGTGATGAATTATTATTTCTTTTTTGTTTTTTTTTGTTGTTCTTTTTTAATTCATACACTTGATTTAATTGATCTATAAAGAAATCTTTAACGTCTTTATTTTTGATTGAGTTCGAACTTGTACAAATTCCAATTTCGATGAAATCTTGTTGAAACTCATTGCACTCCGCGAGAAGAAAATATATAAGGCTGTTTAATAAACTATATAATATTTATAATCTCCAAACTAGAAAGTAGGTTGATGAAATTAAAATACTGTAGGCGGGCAGTCCTCTCGCGTGTTTGGGTAATTATTATGCGCCTGTAGGTAATTATTTCAAGGACAGAGCAAAGTTACAATACTGTAAGATAACATTACCGTGTTTCTACAGTCCTTACCGTATAAGCTTTTGCCATGCCAAATCACAGTCCTTTGTGCGTGCAATATGCCTAAAAATACATACAAAATTTTCTCTTCACATATTCGTGTATGTATATCTACATGTATTCACTGTATGTATATCTACATTCATATCTAATATATATGTATATATATATATATATATATATATATATATATATATAGGACGAGTTCACTGTCAACACACGTACAGAATAATTATATATATATCTAAAGATAAATGAATCCCTATTTCTCTTGGTCACGTCATCACGCGTACACGGCTGGACTAATTTCGCTCAATTTTTTTCAGGATAAGGTCTTTATAAAAGATAATTAAGAAAGTTGCGCGGGAAATTAAACCGATTTCGATGAAACTTGTTATGTAGATAGCTGGAGACCTGGATTAACTATAATAGCCTACTTTATCCCGATATTCCCACGGCATCGGGACTTAGTTACGCATGTGAAACCGCGGGGCACAGCTAATTATTGATATATTCGAACGCCATTCGAATAAAATTGTACCTACGCATCGTAAGTTAAAATGCACGATGCTAAGCAACGTTGCTTCAACCATGGCAGAGTTAACGCAGCTTCACAACTTAACGGAGCATTATAGACACCGCGATAGTCACTGGAGACTGGGTACAATTAATGTTCTATTGTGATTAAAGCAGTAAACATGTTTACTTTTAATAAGTCCGAAAACCAAATATATGTTATTCATTTTTGAGCAACGATCTTTTTCCTTAGGTATAGTTACATATTCTTTCGTCTAACTCACCAGCAAGTTCAAAACACAATGGAATAATCAGACTTATACTTATTAGACGATATTCAAGTCTGTCTGTTGTTTGGCACCCGAGGGGCCAAGCCGAGGGGCTTCCAAGGCCAAAAGCTATAGTACTCGCCTGACCTTAGTCTGTCAGGCAGCTTGCCAGTTCTATTCGGCATAAAGGGTTTATTTATTATCACTTTGAGAACCTGGTAACGTAAATGTAATTGTGTAGACATGTTTATGAGTTTTATAAACAAAAATTGTTTGAAATGAAAATTAAGTAGTTTTTGCACGACTTTATAAGGTTTTTATAATAAGGTTAATTAATGTTTCGTTATTAACTATTTAGTGGCAGTGGTACACCGGCGGCCAGACACAATAGTTTTATTATTATGTCGCCGCAAATTCAATAATTTTTTGATGATTTTAATTGTCTAAACAGAACACGCAATATGAATTACTTTTTAATTTGATGAAACTAAGGAGTTTCAATACATTATAGAGAAGAGTATTTTAAGCATAAGATTGCGTCTGTGTCATTTAAATGACGGACAAGGAACAACAATCAAGGCGTCTCAATAAAATGATTTTTACGACAAACCATTTAATCGGTAGAACTAAATCGTGTAGATGTACATTATAACTTTTCTTCACATAAACAGTTACATTTCAATCTCGTAGCGAAGTTAGGAGTCATTGTATAATCCCCTTAACGCAACGTGTCAAGGTTGAAAGGTGAAGGGTCGTTGCTCATGCTTGTACACAGCGACCTAGCGGAATTAGAACCTTTATCACAAAATCGTTTTATCCGTTCGTCGGTTGACAGGTCTGAGAGAGTTATTCTGTTGCGGTTCGATCCCGTAAGCGTTCATATTAAGTTAATTCATCTGTTTAAAGACAGTTATTTTGGGTTCCTGAGTTATATCTACTGACTATTTGGCTATGCGGATGGCGTAGTGGACTTACTACATATGGTATTAAGAAAATGTGTACTATATGTACTAAATAATTTGTCTGTGGATATTAGACGAGAGCATAGTAAAAATAAATTCAAGTTTCAAATAATAAATAGTAAAATGGAACCAGATAAAAAATTTGTGAAACATTGTAATACAATAAGAAATAATTTTCTTCTTCTCGTCACTGCCATTACCTACGCGGCGAACTGTAAATTCGAATCGCACACGGCAAAAAAATTGTGACGCAATTCGTTGTTCCCAGTCTGGTTGTTCCTTGCATCCCTTGTTTGAATGTCTGTAAAGACACAGGAATTACCTATTCATAGAGCGAAAGTCATATTTTTATAAAAAAATAAAATACATATAATAATACATTTACAGAACTCTTTTGCTTCCAAATAACATAACCAACGTAATCGGGAAGCAAAATAATGGGTCGATCAAGTACCTTCCGTGGAATTGTTTAGAGAAAATGTATTGAATGTCATCATGATGAATTTATTACGAACATAATTAATAACCTAATCCAATGCCATGATTAATTGTTATAAATAGAGTTATTTATAACAATTAGTCATGGCACCTTTTCCTTTGAAAATGCGAGAACCTTTATTATCGTATCCTTAGAGTATTTGTCCAAAGATGACCAGAGTAAGAGTAAATAATGTAAAATAAGTAATTGTAGTGTTATGTTGCGTTGCTGTAAGTAAGTAGTTAAATTCCATTAATATTTAACTAATTATTCATTTGAAATAGATTATTTTGTGGCATATGTTTCTAAAATAATTTATACAAAACATTTCTTAATACTTTATTTTGGGTCTTTATAGCTTATATGAGGTGTTTCAGGCTTTTGACCTGAGGGTGGCAGGCTTTGTGGGCCTGCCCGCCATCCGTTCAGCACCAGGTCCGAAAGGCGGCGTGCGTGTTCCCACGCGCGCCTCTGTGTCGTGTCCGTCTTCCCCTTTAGGGGGAGACAGTAGGGCTTTTATTTTGAGTAGTGCCTATTTTGGGTAGGTCTTTCGTGTAGTGGCCTGCCGTTTCATGCGGCGGGCCGTAACCTCGGCGGGGTCGCGACCGCATGCGAAAGCGATTCGCGCGGCCCCGTCGATAGTGGTTTTGTCGAGGAACACCGTGGTAGGTTTAGTCGGTATTCCGGGAGGTCCTTACTATTATTTCCATCTTCCTTTTACCCCGGCGAGTCCGACATAATCCCTCCGCCCGCCCCCGCGGAGGGATATGCGTCATAAAATTCCCCCAAGTAAAAAAAAAAAAAAAAATAGGTGTTTCAGGGTTATCAATCCTTTACCGGACACCCTGTATATATACGCAAGCAATGTACCTAAATATAAACATAATAATTACGTAATATTATTGATTCTGTGTAAATATTATTAACTGGGTTTCAATACTAACTATACAAAATGAATATAGCGCTACGATAACATTTATTGTTAATTGACATTATATTAAATCGTAACAAGTGGAAAGCCGGGGCTCTGCCAAATGCAATACGTATGTATGCTTACAAATACACACATACATCCTCCCCTATTTCTAAATTTAACTATTATATCCCCTCCATTACACACAAATCTTCAGTTGCCGCGTGACTGAGACGTTTCGCCGAAACGATCACTAGATGTCGCTCCAGTCGTTTCTTACTCACATTACGCATCCCCCGGTAGTCTTGACTAATGTGTTGTGAGGCCGGTAATTAGTGACGCTAACTTTACCGATAGCTCATTCGGTATCATTCTGTTTAGAACGCTTAGAAGAGACAATTTACTTTATTAATTTGCGGTTCTGTTAATGATTATAGAAAATTTCTGATTTCTGATTGTTCTTTGTTCTAGCATTATAAATACATATTGTCCATTGTTTATAAATATTGGTTATTAGATTTAGCTAGCGGCTTCGATCGTGTAGGTAGGTAATGTAAATTTTCTATGAAAATGACAGAAAAGGACTTTTCCTGAATGAAAAGTACCCTGTGTTCTTTTCTGTACCCCCGAATTATCATGAAATTTCACATACACGTTGTATGTGAAATTTTAATGATGATTGGTCGAGTAGTTTAGGCGTAACAAATAAACAAACTCACATTCACATTTATATTATTTGTTAGGATTCTTGCATCATTATTTTCTATTGCTTGAATGTTAGGATCAAGTAATGGTTTAACGGTCTACCAGTTCCCAAGAGTTGTTATTTTTGTGTTTTTTGTGTGATAGAATGAATATAGCTTAACTTATTAACCCTTCAGCGATATAGGCATCACTATTTATGTAAGTTAAAATATTACCTTGGTTAAAAATACATTGCAAGGTACAATCATACTACAAATAAAATTACGGAGTTATTCTTAGATGGAAATGTCAAGGGTACAGTGTAAGGCTGGCAAAATTAGTAAAGAAAACCTTATAACAGTATAAACCATGATCACATGTTTCGGGTTGACCATCGCGCCAGGAGAAATAATCTCGATTTAGTTCAGAATTAGTCGGGCAAACCCAAAACAACAGGTGAGTTTAACCGTTGAATTGATAACTGGATTACCACTGAGAAAAGTTTATATTATAATATTTAGATATGCCTTTAGATTTGACCTCGTTTGTCTATGTAACTGATGCCTAACATTTTTTTGATCTTAGCCTCTCTTATGCTTGGCATAACCTTAGGAGCAAAACACAGGCAAATATCAATTCCTGCAGAAGGACCATGAAAAGGTTTGTCAAAGTCGCAGATTCAATGATTGCCTTACCTTTAAACGGTTAATTTGACTTCGGGGAATTGTACATTAAATGGTTTAATCCTAGGTGATTTATTGTTAAATTATTAATATAATTATTAAATTATTTAATAAATACCTATTGATTGCCAGACAACCCATGAACACGATCGATGCAAGTCGGTCGTCGGGCAATCAATAGGTATTTATTAAATAATTTATCGCGAGTAAGACCCGTTACCTAGCACATTATGTTAAGTATGTGTACAAATCGAAATAATCTGTGATTTTAAATAAATCACAATTTTCTCTGTAAAAAGCAGTTTTCTGTTACAAACGCTTACACACTTGATTTATAAAAAAGAAACTTTTTTTAAGTATGTACAATGTAATCAGATTTGGTGGTCTTACTCGGAGAAACGCATTCGAACTCAAACATTTGCATATCCCCAGGGCAGGGTGTTCGTTCCTGTGTCGGATAAAACGATATAATGTATTCTAATGGCCGAAGGTTTAGGATAACTGGCGCTGTGATTGATCTCGTAGGATTCTAGTATAATTACATTCGTAGATTGATCTTCGGATTCAATTTGTTAAGATTTGAATACATGTTAAGTTTTCACATATGTTTTGAAAGCCATAAACATAAATACACTTAGTGGCACGGAATATGGCCCAAATACAAATAAGTCTAAAACAAGTGCTTTTAGGGTCCCGTACTCTATAAATCATGCAAAAATCAAAAAGAAGCATTGCCCCACATGCCCTATAGTGAATATGGTTTTATTCACTATAACAATGACAAAGTAGATAAATGTGGATAAAAAAAACCTGTAGTTTTCTGTTAATTATGATTATAATTCAAAAAATATGCTTGGGCCATAGTCTGAACGCCTGAACCCTCAAAGAGTTACACAGAGATGGTTTTTAAAAACATTTTGCCGGTTGTATGCTAACTAATATTAAGATGGGAATGTGAGTTTATTTATTTCTTACGCTGTCACGCCTAAACTACTCGACCGATCATCATGAAATTTCCCATTCACATTGTCAGGGGTACAGAAAACACTAACCTAACCTACATTTAAGCGAGCGAAGCCGCAAATAAACTCTAGTCTATTATTAAAAGCAATACTTTAAAAAGTTGCTCGAGATAAAATGCAATGAATTTTAATTTAACATACCAAGGTTGAGCCTTGCTATCTTAAATTAAAATTAATAAAAGTGGCCAAGTATAAACGCACAAAGTAGATCTCAGCTACAAATTTCGTCATACCATTCTTCCAAGCCATCTCATTACCATCGCGATGAGTCGCCTGAACTGGCGGGCCTGAAACTTTTCACATGTAAATAAATGTTTTAGAAAAGGGCACGATATTTTACTAAGATAAAGGATAGAAAGGAAACTGTTACTTTGATTATACTGTGGCTTATTTCGTACAGCACTTACTAAGTTGCGGATAAGGTAACTTTAATAATGAGGGTTGAAGGGCTATATAATATCAACGCTGTTCGGAATGACATAAGTTTTCAGATTGGTTGTGCGTGATAGTGTTGGCCGGGATGTTTTTTAAGTAAGGATGTGAATGAGGATGTTGAAATAAATGCATTCGGCCATGTAGAATACACAATTGATTTTTATTATTTAGGATGTTAATGTATTGTGAAAATAAATCTCTTGCACCTTATATGCTAATATCTTATTAAGTATAACGTAACGTGGTCTCTACGTAATAATTAAATAACATCATATCATATCATTTTGTAGGTAGGTATTTACATCCTCTTATCACATCAATTGGTAATGAATATTTAGATTAAGGTGTCACGTTCTAACACCTATACACCGTTTTAAAATTTCCATTTTTGGAACTTTAATTGATAAGGATGTAAATAGATGTGAATGAGGATGCAAATCCTCCTCACAAACATACAACCCTACTGTGGTTGTCCCATCTAATGGTTTGCCTCTGTAAATATGGTTAGTTACCTTTGGCACTGTTGGGGTTTGTCTTCGTTACATAGCGTGATATTAAATTGGGCCGTCGAAGTTATAAGAGCAGGAACGTGACCGAGTTGACTGTTATGGATGGGTTAAACGTTAACATTGTGTGATAGGCTTCGATGGAAAGGATTAAAGTAATGTACATACTAAAGTATTGATGGGCTCCCAAAGGCTTGCAGAGGATTGCAGAGGATTATAAATTAAAATTCTGTGTAATCTGTTTTTGCACTTTTAGGGCTTCATACACTTTGTAATATGACCAAGTTTAATCTGTTAAATGCCAGACATGATTAAAAAATAATTGTTCCTGCCCACTTGCGGCTTGCTGAAGATGTTTTTTTTTTATAATGGTTCTTTATTATATTAATATTTACAAAAGTAACAAACCTGCATTAATCTGTACATAAATGATTATTTTTTGTAACCTATATAGGTTAGCTTCTATCTTTATGTTTTAATCTTAATTGTCATACATTTTTTGGGTTAGTTTGACTAAGAATTTCTATTTCCTATTGAGTAATGTATTTACTTTACATAAATTCCTTTCGAAATATTGCTTGCAGGGACTATATTTGTATCGTAACATGACTTACATTAAACCAAACACATGACAAACATTTACTGTGTAATTATTTAAACTGAAATGCACCCCTGCTCAGAATGTGTAAGGAATACAATGAACTTTCCAAAAGGTCTTATATGTATATGTCGGAACGGCAATACTGTTAATTGGGACACTAGCGCCATCTATTGACAGAGAAAGGCATTAAGGCGGAACGCCAGCGCCATCTAGCGGCGCTAGACGGAGTCTACGAGGCGCGAGGGGCGGACAGAGCTCAGTCTACGTGTTACCGTCGACCAGTGCACACCTCGTAGAATCTGTCTCGCGTTTCGTAGTGATAAGTGCTCTTAGTGTGAAGTAGTTGTTATTTGAATTCGAATACAAGTTATGTGACTACCTATGTGTTTTCTATTGATTGAAACCAACATTTCCCACTGCACGCCCACGTACTTTTATTCTATAAAATGGCTGGTAAGGACGGGATAAAACGCTGCCGATCCGACATATAGATATTCACGGTCTGTCATTGAAAAATTCAGGAATCCGTTTTTGAGGTGCAGGAATATAGCGATGGCGCATAGTTCGTCATGATATGTTGTTTTGTTCTATTAAACTGTTGTATTTGTAGTTTGTGTTGTCTTTTTAATGTTTTCTTTTTGTTATTGCATGAACTTGTTTATGTGTTAGTATACACCTAGGAACAGATTGTTGTCTTACCGTGATTGCTGTGTATTCCTGTAATAGGCATGCATGTCAGAACTGACTCATTATTGTAAGAAGTATGTAACATGTAATGCTGTTGGTGTACCAACGAATAAATAAAATAAAATAAACTGCAGTGTTATTCATGCAATGAAGTTGCATCCGCAAAAACATTCAATGTCGGATTTACTTATTAACACTTTTTCACCCTTTAGGTCGACAATGACCACTTTCCTTAAATGACTACTTTCTTGAAATGACAGGTTGCTTTAATATACCTATTATAATTGTAGCATAACCTCCCGCACTAGACTAAGCCTATCCTGTGGAAAGTTCTCAGGCATTATTACAGATTACATTAAATTATATTATTATACAGATACTCCGCGCCAACGTTTTTTTTTTTAATGCGTTCTTATTTAAATTAATTAAACCTACATCTTACTCTATAGTAATACAATAATGAAACAAAATGAGACAACATTAATAATTATTGAAATATGTACCTTATTTTAAATATTTTTTTACAATTTGATTGAATAGATGTTTTTCCAGTATGTGCAGCTATGGTAATCACTCGGATAAAGCCGCAGGAAGCTCGTGTTCGTAATCGTTGGTTTTGTTATAGAACTTTTCTTAAGTCGATAATCAACCTAAGAATCCACGATCGTCAGTCAATAATCACGATCACGTCCCTAAACCATCATGACACTCCTTTATCATTGCAATATTCGCTGTCAAACAAATGAATCCAACTTATATTAATTCCTAAGTCTCCTGAACTTCTACAGATTTAATCTCAGATAATACCCTTCCATTACGTCTCTCAAACTCTCAAGAACAAAAGGTTTTCGTCTGACGGCGCAAACTTTTTCATTTATAGTTATACTGTGTATAGATGACGACAGATCTCGCTGCTTATTCGCATAATTTAAATACGCGTGAAGAAGAAATGGATTACGTTGGCATTAATCTATCTTAGAAAACGACTTTTGGGGATCCGTTCTGTTAAATGTATAAAATAAACAAATATGATTCTATAATTGTTCCGTAATAGCAAGCATAATGGCAGAAAGAAAAGAAGTACATATATATGACGGAGGAGGAACCTCTAAAGTGTTTTTAAAAGGTGTGACGTCAAAATTGTTGGCTCCATGATGATGACTCATATTTGGGTCTTCGAAAGAAAACTTCACAACTAATTGTAGGAATACTTTTTGAAACACGTTAGATTCGTCGGTTTCGACTGCTGACGACTGAATGCCGTTCCTACAGATGTGGACGGTATTTTATAGGTCGCATTGGAATGAATCACGTATCCAAATGACATAGTCGCATGACTGTTTGTTCGATGTTCATATTTGAATTTTATACGGTCAGCCAGTTACACCGATTTGAAAAAATTCCAGCCAGTTAAAACATTTGCGCCGATATATATATAAGAAGTTTAAATTGTATATATAATATTTAGAAAGGTGTCACTGAATGCCAAAGCAACGACTCAACGATCCCTGATTAAATGTATTATAATATTTTTAAAAGCACAGCACAGCACAATACCCTTAATTAAAAAATTAACGCCTACCAAAGTAAAGAAATTTAAAGACATCATGAGAGTATTAAAGTAATTACTAATATCCGATTGCTTTACCACTGTAAGACCGTCAAAATAACACTAATGGCTGCGGTAGATTGGATGTGGAAGGCGGAAAATTGGGCGTTAAGGCGATAGGTGAGATAGGTATATGTCCAGAAGGATTGCAAGATTGATTGACTGACTGATAGATTAATTGACCGCTTTGCTGGTTTCGTAACATATATTTGCGATTGTTTGCGACCGATCGGGTGGTCCTAGTTTCGATTTCAGATTACCTTGCTCAGGAAAGACAGACATTGGCAAGGATCCTTAGTGCTACGAACGATGACTATGTCATAAAAACGGTTTATTTTTTGCCCCTTCTTTCGACAGAAGCATCTGTGCTGCTGTACAATGGACTACTCGTAGTCCGTGGCCAAGACGAGCCACTATACACAACAACCAGTCATACACTCGTTAATAGCTGCTTGTGGCCATCAGTTGTGGCCACTAATGGTTACCGTTGGCGGCCTCGGTAAAGCCACTAGTGCCTCTACTTACCACTAATCATAATATTGTCTAGGTTTATGCGAATGTTATACATTAAATTTAAACAACTTTATACGGATTTAATCGCGTTGTTTATGTATATAATATCTATATACTAAATAAAAATCAATGACACTTTTCGTTGTAATTAAACTCCTCCTAAACGGCTGGACCGATTTGAATGAATTTTTTGTGTGTGTTCAAGTGGATTCGAGGATGGTAGAGGGGTGTTTTTTTTTCGCCTGTATAGGACGACCTCTGTTGGGACAGCTAGTTTTTTATAAAACACTATTATTACATAATTTTTAAACGTTACGCTATTATTGTTAAGCACTTTTACTAGTTACTGTTTACTTCTGTTTAAGCTATTCAAATTATAAAATTTATTTAGATTTAATTTTACACTTTCCCCGACGTTTCGGTTGTATTTCAGCAGCCATATTCACGAGGAGACTAACCATAGTTATAAGAAAATACTGGGTTGCAGCATAAGAAAAAAAAAATCTATTACTTTTTCTTGATACATATTTTCACGAAATATACGTGTACGGAATTCTCAAGAAGCGAAACTGCATCACACTTGAACTTGTCTTTTAGAATTAAATTATATTGTGAAAGATGTTTCGAGTGTACATTCTGAATGAGTGTCGCGGAGTGCACGAAAAAGTTTGAGCGACTAAATTTGCGACAGTTCGTTGAATATTTAAATTAGTTATCTTAAGTGTCACTTGCATTTATATGCAAGAACTCTGGAATATTTTTATGATGAAAATATTGAGCAGTAACGTTGCTAGAAATGTAAATGTTTTTATCGCATAATATCCTAATTGGGTCGCTAGTTATAGCGCTTATAAAATATAAATTAAACTTTGAAACTAGGCTCGAACTCGTTGCAGCGTGTGGATAGTCGAAAAGACATAAGTGGGTATTTGTGAAGGCCGCAACGTGTTACACTTAACTCGACAAGTGATATAATAGCGGAAGTCGGAGATAAGGGCTCTTTTCTACATTATGGTAGCTTTTGCCCACGACTTTGCTCGTTTGGGAGCAGACACTTTTTTCTGGATGAAAAGTACCTAAAAAAGTATTTACTTTTTTGTACCCCTGACAACGTATGTGCAAGTTTCATGATGATCGGTCTAGAAGTTAAGGCGCGTAAGCATAACAAACAAACATTCGCAATTATAATTAAATAAATATAAATAATAATTAATTAAATTATAATTTTAATTAGAACTAGATTATGCCCGAGGCTTTGCTCGAGTAAATATAGGTTTGTAACAGTACTTTGTCTGGATGAAAGATTATTGCCTTTTTTGTACCCCTGACAACGTATGTGAAATTTTATGATGATTCGTCGAGTGGTTAAGGCATAAAAGCATAACAAACAAACTCACATTCACATAAACAAAATTAGTTAGGATTACACATACTGTGATAATATAGTCGCATCATATTTACTTTATGGAAAACACGCTACACTAGTACCAGTACATACATAGTGACAAACTGTACAACTCTCGGACTTTATCTGTGAATCCACTCATATTTTGGATCTGTATAAAGATCAAACACATATCACTTCTTACTACCAGTGTCGAAGTCAACATAAGGAATTCTATACAATCGCCATGCCAAATTTTTCATGCGCGTCAGTTCCACAAATCAATAAAGATTAAATGTCCAAAACGTCCTCGACATTTCGGACTTTATAAAGAACTTACACCGGCAAACACACAAACCTTTCGGCGGGTATAAATGGCCGAGATCCGGCCGTTTTCATGACAAATGCTTTCAATATGCCCGCACTAAGTCGCTCGTACTTTCGTCGAGGTAGTCTGCGTGAATATATAATCAGATGGTTCTGCGACGTCCGTTACTTGTGAGTAATGTTGACCACTGACGAGAGAACTTGCGACCGCTGTTTAAGCTCATAAATGCTTTATTTTATACATACATAGATAGATATGTGCATGATAGCAGTGCGTTATGGTTTACGTAGTCGCCTCACCAATGCCATTGCCTCAAGTGTTGTGGATTCGATCTTCAAACGGGATAAACATTTGTGTGTTGGCTGTTACGAGGCACGTTCTTTGTGTCTCTTATTTGAATGTTAGAAAGTCCAACGCGACACAGGAATCAATACAAGTGTGGGAGTGATTTTTGTTTTAAAAGAAGGCTCTTTATTCTTAAGGCCGTAGGGCTAAAAAGAGGAAGGAGGAAGGCTTTCGTTTGCTTTGATGTAGGTCTCATGTAATAAGGATTGAAATTATTGTCATGTCATGGGCACATACATTTTTCCCAAAAGGAAATCCCAATAACATTTTGGCTGATTCGGCAATCATGACACGCAACCATTCACTATGAAGCGGCCACTTTATGATTCGTTTTATTACCATCGGTTGCCTTCGACTCAACAGTAGTCCACCCGATGGTAAGCGCCAACTAATGAACATCTATGTTCTCATCATATTATAGAAGTAATGGCAAGGAAACACAACCAGCCTTTGCCTACCGTAAGATACAACTTAGCTCTTCTGCCTTCTGAACGGCTATTGTTGTGTTCAGGAACATCACACAAGTACTTTGAACGTTCGAAGGATTAGAGATGTCCCACTTAACTAAATTATTCTAAAAGCGACCAAGTTGTTCAAAACAATGAACAAGTTTTAGGCTTTTGAAATCAGTTGACAGCGAGGAGAACAACTCTTTGTATTTGTTAATGGATTGACGTCCATTTTCTACACTAAGTAAAGTTAACGGATTTCTCAACATATAGACACAAGTGTTTGATTAAATAGTCTTACTTAAAAAGGAATTCGTATATTGTGGTCATTGATACAATAACTCATAATTATAAACGAGGATATTTTTTTAAATTTAGAGTCCTGGAGAAAATATATATTTCTATTAATATAAAATGTAACCTAAATCTCAGTATCCTCGTGACCATGCTGGCTGCTGAAAAGCAACCAAACGTCGGGAAAAGTAACAAACAAGTAAATCTAAAAAGTATTAAGTTTAGTTTCAGATTTATTTTAAGAACAAAGAATGAAAATAATGCTAAATAGTAGTAGTTTAATAGTTTCAAAATATTGTAGTATTTTCCACAAACAACGTGATAAAATAAGTATAAGTAGTATTAATAATTTAATTTCAATGACAATAACATTAAATTATGAAATGGTATATTCCAAAATTTTCTCAGGAATCACACCGTTAGTAACAGGATTAATAAAAAAAATTATAATAGTCGTTGAAATACCACGGTAAAGAAGAAACAGGCATAAACTAGTTCTTATTAAAAGTTATATTGCAACCTTATGCTTATAATTTGCTGTCAGCAAAATGTAACATACAAATAATTATGACCAACCCGGAATTCGAACATATGATTCTACGATCAGCATTATGAGCGCGTCTAAGTTACTAGATAATACAGCATGTTATAAATGACAATTTATTCACCATTGAAACTGAATCAAACGCTTCCGTATAAAATATCCGTTCAACTAAACTGCCAACGAACTAAAAGTAAGTTCCTCGTTGAAATACAATTTTGATTTATGTTCCGGTTTGAAATTTAACTCGGCAAAGTTGTTCCTAGTTGGGAACAAACCGGCAATGTCTTTGCCGTAAGTGTTCCCAGTTAATTAGAATATTTAAATTATGTTGAGCTGAGTTAATGACGTCATCGTGAGCTTGTATGAAAGGGATTAGTTTCAGTTTGTTGTGATGAGTTGTTACGTCAGTCGCGACTTTTAGTCGCAGAAGTTTTACATGTCGCGGTTATATTGCGTTGGTTGTGAATGTTGGGATCGGATGGGAATGTTAGAAGTTTCTGAGTGTTTCGGAATAATTATGCAAATATTAGCGTGGCGATAGAACGCGATTATATTTTCGGTTAGGTGAGATATTGGCTTTGATTGCTGAGTCAGATTTTGATTCCCAGGTCAGACTCAGTGCTTGTATCAGGATTTTTCTTAAGACATTCTTAGTAATAGCAATTAATCTGGATCTTTTATAGTAGCAAAATCTATCGACATCAAATAGACATAAGTAATTAACGCGGTATAATGTGAATTAAGTAATTTGTAGGTACGGTAATTTCTGACTGCCTTATTGGTTCGGTCCTTCTTGGGATTCCGTCAGCGAACAATCGTGTAAATCCCCATTCAAAAATATGTTTTTGGATTTTATATTAACATATGGATCGAGATAGTAAACGACATCGTCCAAGGCAAGAAGAGCTTGACTCCTTTAAAAAAGTTTGGTCCTTAGCGGCTTTGTAGGGGAGAAAGAGCCGGCCTTTGTCTTGCAGTGGAACGTAATTGGTTTATATTTCAATAACAGCAGTTTTAATCTATTGACAGGTATAGACTATCTTGAAGACACGTTTTAGGCTATTGAAAGGTGGACGCATACATCTGTCTATTCCTATTGAAATACACGTTGTCAGGGGAACAGATGCAGTACCTTTCATCCAGAAAAAAGGTACTGTTACTAATCTAACTTAACCTATATTTACGCAAGCAAAGCTGCAGGCCAAAACTGGTGCAAATATAAATTCTAGTACCTATATACCACTGCAAAATGTCATTCTATCTCCTTCAGTTTTCAAGGATTAGTGCAGAAAGGAAATAGGAATCAGGAGAAAGTACCCTTTCCTGAATCCTATTTTCTTGAGTCGTTTAGTCTCCTTGTTATTGTCCGCTCGCCGACAAAGATTCTGAGTAAACAATTTTTGGAGCACTAGGTATTTTTTGTTACAGTATCTTTCTACATGAGATTCTCTGTGGAGGATTAGTTAAGAGAAATTGAAAATAGTAGGGTTACAATTTTCATATCTGAATTTGGACGTGACCTCGACATTACAGGAATGTAAGTGCATTATAAGAATCTCTAACTTATTCAAGGGTATGCCAGTGATATAATCTTATATACCTGTATTGATCATTAACCTGTCAATTGATAGAATGCTAGACATATATTAAAATTTATTGCGTCTGCCCGCTGGTGTTCCGCTGGCACTCAATAGGTTAAATGTTTTTGAGTATAAGAACCCGGCGTTGCGATTTGTTGATAGTATGAATGGTTGTACCAATGCCTTTTTTAAAAGAAACTGTAAGTAAAGCCCGTTCCTTCCAATTTTATATTAATACTGCTGACCCGCGCATCTTCGTCTGCTTCACATAAGAGAATTTTCTCCATATTGCAACATTTTTCATTCACGATCGCTCCTTTTGGTCGCAGCGTGATTTTATATAGCATATAGCTTTCCTCGATAAATGGGCTATCTAACAATAAAATATTTTTTTTATTCGAACCAATTGTTCCTGAGGTTAGCACGCACCAACCAAACAAACTCTTTAGCTTTATAATATTAGTATAGATTATAGGAAGCCATATTTACAATTTTCTATTTTATTTGTAATTAAGCCATTTTAACTAAAAAACTAATATAAAACATATTTCCCAATTAGAAAGCTACCTTATCTAAAAGTAACATAATTTATATAACATCACGCTTCTAACAGGAGCAGAGCAGTGATAATAAATGGATAAACATGACAGCTAGTCCTTGAAAAAATTTATCACGTGTATGTTATGAACTGCTTGCTTCAACCAGGCCTGCATGTTTGCGACTTTGGTAGTACAAAAAAATATAGCGACATGTATTTTCTTATTCGTTGATCTAGGCCTCAATTATTATTCTATGTTTATTTAAATTCGTTTATCAAAATTACAGTACGAAACCATATTTTCTGTTAATTTAAAATGAGTTTGTTCTGTATTCAAGTTATAATTAGTTAGAAAGAATTTCGTTAGTGTTATAATACTAAAAACTGTAAAGTACCATTCTCGCGTGCTAGAGTAGCGTCCATTAGGAGTAAGCAGGCCGATGGTCTTGCTGATTGCAAAAGATTAAATGCTGCTACGTACACAACTGTGTACTATTTACGTTCCAAATACACGCCAGCAGCGTTCAAAATGGATACCTTGCGTTTTATATTTGGAATGTTAATGTCCGTTTTTATATAAACACCAGTTTTTATTTAGTATCAATACTTTTTCTGGATGAAAGGTACCTTATGTCCTTTTCTGTTCCCCTGACAAGGTAAATGCGAAATTTTAAAATGGTCGATTGAGTAGTTAAGGCGTGAAAGCGCAACAGACAAACAGATAGACAACAATTTGCATTTACAATATTAGTTAGGATGCCTGTGCTCGTGGCTGCGTGGATAAGCTTCACTCGTAATTTCTTCTGTGAATATGACTATGCATCATATTTCCCGTTTCACTGAACATGATCAGAAGATACGAGGCTTAGAAAATAAGTTGAACTTTAAGCTACTGAATCGTAAACACCGTTTCGATATCCATTCAGTAGTTACTGCGTGAGACCGGTACAAACAGACAGCTCACAAAAGGCAGAAGCAATTTTAATTTGGACGCTTCCATATCCACATGTGACTCAGATTGTCACAGTTTGATCAAAATGCTAGTTTTAAATAGAAATGTCTGTATCCCTTATTTGTATCATAACTTTTTTTTGTTTCTATTTTCGTATGGCGATAGAGACTGTGTGCTATCGCATTCTTATTCTACACACAATTATGGCGTCAACCGAAGTAATTAAGTACACCAGTTACAACTAGTAATACAATAACATGGTATATTTCTTTCAGCAAACATATTTTTACCAAGTACGAACAATTTTCTCTGGACAAGCTTAGCGATAATGATAAGGGTGATGATAAGGGTTTCAGCTTTGTCCGTCTGTCTGTTATACAACTTTCAACTCAAGAACCGTAAGAGCTAGAGACTCGCGGTCACGCCCATGCCATTCGATATACCCCGAAATGACTATGACCTTTGACCTCTGACCTCAAGGTCACGTGAAACCTTTTTTTTTTGAACTCCAAGATATACGGCAATTCATAGACGTTTCTCACTTGTTTTATAAGACAATAGCCACATTGGATACGAATTCCTGTGTCGTATTGGACCAAATAATTAACGAACACAAAGTACACCCAGCTTCAGAGCGTTTATTTGTGGTTCACACAAATAATTGTCCCATATGGGATTCGAATCCATAACATTTGGCGTCGTGATAATGGCGAAGCGACCGCTTGCTCACTACGCTATCCTCTGGGATCTAACAATACGTAGCTTTACGCCAATTTATCTTTTAGAAAAAGACGAAAGTGTAATCTTTACTAATATTATAAACCTGAAGAGTTTGTTTGTTTCTTTTGTTGAACGCGCTAATCTCAGGAACTAGTGGTTCAAATTGAAAAATTATTTTATGGTTGGATAGCTTATTTATCGAGAAAGGTTAGCTATGTAACATCACACTACGACCTACGGGGGCGGCGCAGTAATCATTGCGGTTGATACAGCGGGCACATTTATTTCTATAATAAGAATACATTTAAAATATAGCTGATGCAATCATCAGCTATGTTTTAAGTTCCACGTGTTCGTGAGCGATTACTAGAGCGCGCCTATCTCTGTGTACCATGCACCTTTTTAGACCACATGCTGCTTACTAGAATACCTTAAGATAAATCTAACCTAGCCATCGAACCCGGACTCTTTCTATAGTCAGTAAGCTTATGCCATAGGACCAACGAGGCAGCACACATCTAGTGAGCAGTAGAGTCAGCAAACCAAGTAACAATTTACTAAACGCTTAATCGAACTAGAGCAACGAGATGAATCTGGAAAGGCAATCGTAAACTTACGCAGAAGCTGACGAGCCGACCTTTTTAAATTGAGAGATTAGCTCAGGCTTGGCCCTGATAAAAATGGAACTCGCAACTCTGCAAACAAATTATTTTCTTTAATTTATTTAAATGTCTTTCGGTGTGGTCTCCTGGCTAAAATTTTGACGCAAATTGTTGAAATTATACGGAAAAGTTTTGTTACAATTGTAAGTCTGAGACCTAAGTTATGAGTTTAGTTGGCTACCACAATAGAATGACAATTTATTGTTGGACTTTTGTCATAACTACTAAATAGTGAACAAACCGATGGAATTATTTGTTTCTCTCATACAATATATCTCTAAATAATATGAAATAAAGTCGCTATCCGCGTCTGCTTGCCTGTTTGTCGGATTAGTTTTTCTAAACTACGAATCCTATTTAGATGCGGCTAACACTTTTATTTGGAGATTTTTCCTAGAAGGCTTTTTTATATAATATAATCTCATTTAATTTATAAATAATATACATAAGCCAAAAATGTCGCCGAAGATGTCGAAACCAGAATAAATTTTCGGGCGCTTAAATAGCTTACGCTGACTAAACTTTATAAGATACGTCAAAATAATGGAAGTTTGAGAATAGTAAGGTCTTACAAACGCCTGTAGGAAAGTCCATGGTATTTAGGAATGTTGGTTTGAAAGTTCACCGCAATACTGGTCACAGATTCGATTCCCGCACAAGTCAAACATTTGTGTGCATAAACATGGATGCTTTTCTTGGTCTGGGTTTTTCTATGTATAATATGAATGTATTTTCAAAAAAAAGTACATATTTATGTTTATCCATTGTCTAGTATCCATAGTACAAGCTCTGCTTAGTTTGGGCTAGATGGTGTTGTGTGTATGCGATTGTATTTATATTCATTAATTAAGTTTCTTTTTTGTGATTTCCAAATAATTGTGGGGAGTCTGAGAGTTCTTGAGTCTGTGCGACTATCAGGGACCATGTTTAAACATAAATGACGAAATAGAGTTGAATATGATTTAAGTGTAGGTATAATACTTAAACTCGGATTGTTGCACCAAGCGTGAGAGGGGCTAATGCTGTATTCATGAAAATAAACGTAATTCATCCATGTATCTTGCTATCAAAATTGTTTTAAACGCAAATAAAATAACTGGATTCAATGTTAATGTTTTACGAGTATTAAGTTAAATTAAATCTAGTCTAGAGCAAGGAAATCCTTATAATATCAAACTTTGTAAATATGACTAAGTAGATCTTCCAAAAACATCGGTCTTAACATAATTCTCCTCCACACAATCTCCTAACATCACATGTCTTACACGTTCCCCAATTGAAATAAACACACCGGAATAAATCCTAATTTCATGCTGTATTTTGTGCCCTCTTGCCTGATTTAACTGTTTCCCATGGTAATGTACGAGCAGTTCCGGGACTTGATGTACTGGATATACATATATGTATATATACGCAGCCGGTGGCGGTGATTTATTGCGAATTCGTAAGGCTGACTGTTCGCCGGCGACATAACGACTTGCCGTTGTGTATCGGCACAGGTAGCCACAAATCGTGGCAAACTGCGTACAAACAGTACGTGCATACTGATTTGTGGCTAAAACTTGTTTGGGAATAACTTATGTCGATCCAGATCGTCAGTGCTGTGTATCTTGTTCGGAAGTTTTATTTCTTAGCTTATAAATTTTAGTGGTGGAGTTTGGAGTTGACGTTGCGTGGGATTGGATTGATTGATTGTCAGTTGCGTTGTATAGGCGTGAGGCTTTTTGTAATTTGAGATGCGCGGAAGAGTCGTAGAGATTATATCTAAAAAGTATTTTCGGTTTGTTAAGATTATGAGGGAATAGGTTTGCAATTTCATAGTTTAATTGTTAATATCTGAAGAAGTATATGTTAGCAATATGTTACTTAAAATCAAATGATTACGAAATCAGGATTATGTTTTAACCATTTGAGTATTGCCGCTTATTATACTTTAGCTATTATTAGTTATACAACTGATGTTAATGATTTAAAATCTGAATATGCAATTGTCAGTCAGCTTATCCAAGAAATACTTTTTGGAGATTTTCTTTACAAAACCTGTCAAAACGTCAATTTATATTTCGCTCTGCATATGCCTAAATACTTTGGCAACCTATTTATTATAACACTACACAAGGGTATTTGTCTGTAATGTATACTAATATTAGAAAGAGAAAAGATTAGATTTTTTGTTTATATGTTTGTTTGTCTGTAAGGATTACACTCAAAAACTGCTTAACCGATTCTAAAATTCTTTTACCATTAGAAAGCTATGTGATTGATATCGGTGATATCTAAATCGATTATAACCTAATAACATAGGCTATATTATATTTAAAAAAAGTTACTAACGTAACCTAATCGAAACTACTTTTACAGAAGCGAAGTCGCCGGCAAAAGCTAGCCTCCTATAAGATCGAGACCGCATTACGACTGCGTCGGTAAAAACAAAATATAAACACATTGTGGTGACCGCACCACCCAAAAATATAATAAGATGATGTGGTTGCTTCGTGTCGCAGTTGCCGTATCAATGCAGTATCGGTAGTAGTTATGTAACCGACTGCCACACCTAAGGTCGCGGGTTCGATTCCCGCACATGTCAAACATTTGTGTGCATGAACATGGATGTTTGTCTTGGGCTGGGTGTTTCTATGTATAATAAGTAAGTATATACAAAAAAAAAAGTATATATGTCTGTTTATCCATTGTCTAGTACCCATAGTACAAGCTCTGCTTAGTTTGGGCTAGATGGTGTTGTGTATAGAAAATATTAATATAACCTACTTTGGATCACGCTAGGCAAAATTTAATGTTATGGGTTGTTTCACAGCAAAATATATTTATTTTTTATATCTTTCTTTGTCATGCTCTTCCTGACACCGATCCTTCTAGCTCCTTCTCTTAATTTACCTACCATTGTCACCTGCTACATGAGACTCAGCATGTGTTTCTATAATTGCTATTAAATATTAATGAGTTTTCACCAAGGTTGTGATATAATCAATAGAAATTAACGTCAAGCCGTGGTAACTCGGTCAGGTGGACATGATAAGATAATACTGTGACTTGCGTAAGCGATAGTTTCTCGCACGCGCGACGTTGCCACGTCATGCTTCTGCTATTAAGCTGTTATCGCTACTTAATTATGTATGTAGCATCGATTGAAATAGCAGTGCTATTTATAGAAAGCTATTAAAAATATAGTAGTTTTAAAAGTTCTATATTTATTGATATATGCACTTCTTCTCTCTAGCCCAAGTCACTTGGGGTCGGCTTTTCTAGTCTAACCGGATATGACTAAATCTAATATTTTTACAGGAATCGGCTGCCACCTGACCTCCGCAACCCGAAGGCTAACGATACTCTAAGACTCGACCAGTGATAGGATATTATAGGGCACTGACTTCCCAATAATGACTGCCATAGATGTTCATGGCAGCAGGGACCGACGGCTTAACGTGCTCTCCGAGGCACGGAGCAGCCGATAATTGCCAATTATTAATTGACATAACTTCGAAAAGTCATATAACACCGAAAGACAGAGATGCGCGACGTGGGTTCGAACCCGAGACCCTCTGCATTGCAGTCTGTTGGTCTCCCTTCTGAGCTATCGCTACTGCTGCTATTGATATATGTACTATTTGCGCTGATATTTAGAACCGATTGCGAGGTCTCGTGGTTAATGCGTATATCGGACTAAGGTTTAAAGATTCTCATATAAGATTTACATCACTTCTATTCATACATTTCTTCTACAGAAATAATAACTACTGTTTCTTTTTTATAAGAAAAGTACGTAGTCTAGTAATGCGTCTGAGTAGATTATAATGAGTTTGCTAAAAAAATAATTGGTAAAATGAAATTACAGTTTGGGCAAATATTAGGTAATTATAAATCGCATCCTTACTTTTCGAAAGTATTTAAAGGTAATATTATATATCCTTTAAATTCTCTGCTATAATGAGCTAATAACATGACATTAAGTCAAATCTTAACACTTCGCAGGTGTAGTCATATGTACACACGGCTACACATCAAGTTAGATACCCTATATAAGCATAACTATGCTACATACAAAATAGAGAATTGTTGAAAAGGAACAGTTCATAGTTGTGTCGATGTAATGGTAAGGATCGAGCGTCGCGTCTCGTTCAGCATGAGTGAAACAAAATAACAAAAATATAACGCACTCTCTCGCACGATTCGCAGCGTTCAACTTCTAATAGTTCAAAGTCCAAACAGTCTAGGTTGATGTTTCACTGTGTGTACATTATACTACGCCGACATTTCCAGTTGTTTCAAATCCAACGTAATAGAGGCCGAACTTGCATTCTATCAAGCATATTCTCATGCTACAATTGAAAATTGATTAAGAGAAGTACCCAATCACATTTTCCAGAAACCTGATATCTCGATCGTAGCAAACTATAAGCAAAATCTATGCCATCGGATGAACAAACCAGTTGCTAATTAAAGCTGCTATATAGCGCAAAGCTATAAACAAAACATTCTATTCAAAAAGCGTTGCTATATTAAAGCTATGAACGGTACGTAGGTAATAAGCATAAGCATTGTTGCTAGTACAATCGCAAATACAGAATATTCCTTTGCTACAAATGCGACCAACACGTATAAATAAAACACACATTTGTCGGCAATCGCAAACAACAATGTTAAGACAAATGTGTCGGGAAAGTCGTTAGGTCGCAGCCGGCCATACTGTAGTAAGCTGTATTCCTTTGATGAAGTGTTCGCTCTTTTATATAACTGATGCGTTTTGTTCCACTACGGCGTTAGTAGACGCAATGGTTTTGCGAATTTCTCACGTCATGTTCGGTTTAGTGCGTCCATCTTTTATTTCGGCATTCTTTTTCTTTTTGACTGCTTTGTAGCTGACTGTTGACTGTGACTGTTTGGAGTAGTGTACGGGTGCTGGATTCAGCATGAATGGGCTTGATAAGAAAGTAGTATCCTCTCATAGAATATTGAAGTACAAGTGAAGCAGCTGTTTATGTAGCGTTTGCGTTTTTGCGTTTCGGCAAGGTAGAGCGCTGGCGTCTCGATCATCCCAGCGATCCCATCCTACATAACGTTAGTTACACGGAGTACATGCGCAAGCTAGCCACGCAGTTTCTTGCTCAAGATAATCGTGAATATAACATGTGCGACTGGCTTGGTTCGCTCGTTTACACGATGCGTACGACCTAATTTGCACATGTAAACCGTGTAATATAAAAATCTATTGGAATCACGCTTGTAGACACAAAAATGAAGACAGAGATGTATTGCATTCAGATTGCACCAATTATTTTGTGTTTCTCCGACACGAATCTATTGCCGTCTACTGAGAACATTTCTACTCTTCTTGCTGCTGAGAAAATTTGGACATAAAACACAATAACCTGGGCATCGAAAACCATAAAATATAAGACCTTGTGAAAAATAGGTTTAGGCCTCGACGGCGTAGCGGTTAGGGTAACCGACTGCGACGCCTGAGGTCGCGGTTTCGATTCTCGCACAAGTCAAACATTTGTGTGCATTAACATGGATGTTTGTCTTGGTCTGTTTCTATGTATAATATGAATGTATTTACAAAAAAAAACGTATAGATGTAGGAATGTTTATCCATTGTCTAGTACCCATAGTACAAGCTCTGCTTAGTTTGGGCTAGATGGTGTTGTGTGTATGTGGTAGAGTATTATTATATTATTATTATTAATATATTTCTGACTACCGTTTCGGCAATATAACGGCGTATAAATTCACGACGGTTATGTGAGTATAGTAACTTTAATTTATATTTATTGTGACGTTTCTCGTGTCATAGATGCTGAGTTTTGACCAAGATGATAAATAATCGTGATGAGCACTATTTTTGTTAAAATATTTACTGCTAGGTAGTTCATGCGAAATGGACGACAGAACGTAATTTAAAATGGTGGTACAATATGTTACTTGAAATTAAATATATATTTACACTAGCGACTCACCCCGGATTTTCTCGAGTAGTACTAAACCTTAACAAATGATATACCTAAACTTTCCTCATGAATCACCCTGTCTATTGATAAAAACCTTATAAAAGTCCGTTCAGTAGTTTTTGAGTTTATTGCGAACAGACGGTTGGGGCCTTTGTTTTATAATATGTAGTGATAGTGATGTACTTCATTTCACCCAGAGGTCAAGATTCGACCTTAATCTATGTTTTCTTTACCATTTTTTTATGTAACAACACTAAAGGTCGGTCAATACATACCCAACAAAAAAGAAAATCGCTTGAAAGCGCAAACTTCGGCGCAAACATAGGACAAAAATACTGAACTATTTTGTCTTTGCCTATTTATTGACATATTTACTGTCTATCCAAACATATTATTGTAGTAAATAGAACCCAATAGACATAATACAAAAAATACATCTAGAAAAATATGTAACATTTTATTTTCGAAGTCTAACCTTGTGCGACCATGAAGTATCTTATAAATTATGTATGTTGCGATTGCAGAAGTTATGTTATTTTGACAAGTATATTGTACAGACTGAAGATTATTTCGTAGATAAATACTGAACAGTATATCATGTACCGTTAGTTACGTAATTAACGTTAGAAGCTTCGTTCGCTGTAGTATGGGTCACGTCCCATGGGTACCTATGATATGGGTCCATCGGATAACGTTTACGGAATAAGTTATGAGGAGTGGTGATGTGAGCTCACCTGTGTACTGACGTCATGGGAGCCACAGGCTTGTGGGTAAATTGGTATTTCTTTCTTTATACAGTAGTGGCAAACACGTATAGACCGACTGAATGTAAGCGTCTATTGTTGCAACAGCAACAGTAAACGCATACCATTTGTCCATTCGTAAGGCAACAGCCTATGATTAATTGATAGCGCATTGCTGAATCAAGGGCAATATAAATTAAAGATTGGATGTATAGAGCCTAGGCTATGAAGGACCCTGGTAATAGTAAGACTTTAATCGGCTTAATAATCTCATCATGAAATAATTGGCAACGGCAGACCATTCCACTTGTAACAATAATTGCAGGCTTATTAGACATTTTTTATCTCAATGAAATATATATATTTTTCTTCCGTCTGTAGAATTGATAATATTGTTAGTGGTCGATGATTGATGATTGTACATAAGAGTTATTTAAGAAAATTTATGTCTTTATGAGAACTAAAAAAGTCAAATCAGTTATTTATGGAATGTTTGTCTGTCTGCCTGCATGTGTACGCGCATCTCGCAAAAAATACTGTACTTTTTACTTTTGTTGCTAGAAGTATAACTTAAAACCTGGCTCGTCGTCGTTTTATCTTGATACCCTGAACCCGCCCCTAAAAGTAGAAAATTTCCAAATTCACGTACCTACAAAGTCGCGGACAAAAGCTAATTTTAAAATAAATCCGATGACACAAATATACTTTCAGAAACTTTAAAGTATACCTTGACATCAATTGTAGAGCCAATAACACTTCCAAACAAATTTAATTCATCTAAATTCATTAAATAGAAAATCGTTCAGAATCATTTGAAAGTTCTGTAAAATGTAACTCAGTTCAACTGTCTAATATTCAATGTCAAAGTTTAAAATCCACCTGAATGCTGGTCTCGAACAAGTTTGTATAAAGCGATTAAATTAAATAGGACTCGCTTCAGAACATTCTGCGTCTGTTGATAGTATGATGTCTTTTGGCTGGTTTTTATCATTGGAGCTTTTGTGAAAGCTTTTTAATCTGCTTGCTCGGACTTCGGAGTTTAGGCACAATGAAAATAGCCTTCTGTATGGATTCTGAACTCCGAATGTATCGCTAATTGACTCATTCATAATACTATTAGGTACCTACTTAATACATTTATTTAATCAATAGTTTAATTAATTAATTGCAGCAACATATGCTGGTATGTTATTAAACATTTTGTATTTGTGGTTGTTCACCCATAGGAAATTCTCATATTATTAGAAATAAGAGGAGGAGATGATTAAAAAAAATATTACATGTCACCCGAGGTGACTCACACACTTGTTTATTATAACCAAACACTTTCAATTTAATACAAACGTTTTTTTATACAAGGAACAAAACTAAACATTGATAAACTGCTTAGCACTCACCGAAAATAATTGCACAATTATAACGATTAATCAAAATATAGCAAAATAAATACGATTCACTGTCCTTGAGCGATGTTGCCTCTCCGAACGACACTCGACGAATCAATCTTATGACGGCGCGCGTGCTCCTTTTATACCGGCTCAGAATTGTTCATAATTTGTCTCCTAACAATATTATATCATCTATTTTAAGGCAGTAGCAGCTTACAAAATCTTATTTTGATCTATTTGTGAGCTCTAGTTCCTAAATTTGACAGCGATATTAACATTGTACACACGGCTACACATCAAGTTAGACACCCTATATACGCATAACTACGCAACATACAAAATAGAGAATTGTCAGAAAGAGACAGTGCATAGTGGTGTCGATGTTATGGTAAGGATAGACCGTAACAAAAATATAACGTACTCTCTCGCACGATTCGCAGCGTTCAACTTCTAATAGTTCAAAGTCCAAACAGTCTAGGTTGATGCGTCGCTGTGTGTACAATGTTTAATCATAACGTATCTTAAACAAAAACGTAGAGGAATGATATTTCAAAGATGTTGTCACAAAATACTTAACAACAGAATTATACATAATAATAGTCTAGTGCGTAAAACAATTTTGAAACAAGTCCTCTGAATGATTATGCTAATTGACATGTGACTTTACCTGAAATCTGTGTATAGTGATGGTGTCAATTCCCTCGATAACGGTGGTCGACTCAATACAATGCACGAAAACAGAAGATTTGACGTGTGTTTACAGTGATTCTGGATCTGTGATATTACATGAAAATGTAGTAACCCACTAGCTAAGGCATCGGATTATCGATTGAGAGGTCGTAGGTTCAGGTAACATAAGCATTTGATTGGAGTTTTAATAAATTGCTAGTAATGTGTAAGGCAATTTGCTTATCGTCTTTCTAAAAGTTAGTCCCAGGTCAATGATTCCCGTGTTGATCCGAAATGGCTGAAAGCTCGTACCTTTTCATACCTTGCATTGAGACGAGCAGGTGGTCACAAACTATTGATCTTTATCCTACCGCCGAATATATGCAGTTGCATCTAAGGTAGTCCAATGGATATGGACCTGCGATCGCAAGGTCGTAGGTTCGATTTTCACCCGTAACAATACCGACATAAATCCTCTCGTATCACACGCATTTAGCTTAGCCCAAGGGGTAAATAAGAATATTTTAAATCTATAACATCAGTTACTACCCATGTTTTTAAAAGTCGGTTATAGGTTATCAACTATTATTCGAAATGGCTAACAGCTCGTATTTATGTGTGCATGTTTTTAAAACTTACATCGACGCAACCATTTGCATGTTTTTAATATAATATGCTTGTATTATAAAATGCAACGTTCAACGTTACACTAGTAAGAAACAGTATAGGTATTTAATAAACGACATTCACCTTCCAAAATGCAATATTGCACAATACCGACGCTTATCCACCGATTTTCACCTCCTACATATTGTAGGTACAGTCAGCAAAAGAAGTCGATACACACTTGCGAGATTTCGATTGTCTTTATCTTTCAAAATGCTAACAAATCTTATTATTTTTATCTCGTTACTAGCGACCCGCTCCGGCTTTGCACGGGAAGTACAAAATCTTAACAAATAATACATCTAAACCTTCTTCATGAATTACTCTGTCTATTGGTGAAAACCGCATGAAAATCCGTTTAGTAGTTTTTAAGTTTATCACGAACAGACAGACACGGCGGGGGCCTTTGTTTTTTAATATGTAGTGATCATAAAGAGATAATTGATAAAATTACAGTTCATGAATACTGATTAATAATTAGGATCTTATTTATAAAATCCTATGTTCCTAACTGATATTATAAATGCGCCTGTGAGTTTGTTTCTTTGTTAGGCTTTCACGCCTTAACTACTCGGCCGATTATCATAAAATTTCGCATGACATGATGTAAGGTGTACAGAAACGGACATAGGGTACAAATGCACTGTTCCCAAAAAAAAGTTCAAGATCTGGTACTTTTATAAAGTTAAATGTTCTACTTAAATTGCTGACTGTACCTAGAGAAGACGCTTCCATTCACAGCTCGTGTACCATTTACAAGATTTAATAAATAAATAAGATGTTACAACGTCTAGTAGTTTTCACATAAATCATCTGTGAAACTTTATACTGGGAAACCGCAACCCTCAAAGGAAACCCGCTAGCACGTTGATGAAAATTGTATGCGAGATTTCAAGCTTAAATTTGTATGAAGCACTAGTTTTTGCTCAAGACTTGGTATGCGTGGAATTTGGAAGTCTTAGTCTTTAAACTCGACTGCTAGACGGCGTATCAAGATAACAAACACCAGATTTTAATTTTAATTCCGCACAGACTGCAATGCAGACGGTCTCGGTTTCGATCCTACGTCACGCACCTCTGACTTTCGGAAGTTATATGACTTTTCGAAATTATGTGCGTATTGATTGACGATTATCGCCTGCTCCGTGCCTCGGAGAGCACGTTAAGCCGTCGGCCCCGGCTGCCATGAACATCTATGGCAGTCGTTACTGGGAAGTCAGTGTCCTATAATATCCCGACACTGGTCTAGCCTTAGGGTATAGTTAGCCTTCGGGTTGCGGAGGTCAGGTGGCAGCCGCTCCGTGTAAAAACTGATATCCAATCAAATCTGGTTAGACTAGAAAAGCCGACCCCAAGTGACTTGGGAATAATAAAGGCTTTATGCGTGCTTCGGGTACAAATATACAAATAGACAGTACGACAAAAATGCTAAAATAATTTAATGAAAAAAGAAATAGCCGACATTTGGGTTCGACACAGGACAAAAATAAAATGGGGGGTTACAGATAGTTGTTCTGAGTTTGGATGTTCTTTGAGCCGTTGTTTGAATGTTTGTAAAGTCGCCTGCGACGGAAATACTCCAAGAGCGTAAGTACTTTTTAAAAACAAAGCAGAAATAAAATAAATTTTAAAAGGAAAAGTACTTTCTGTGTCATATACAACATGTTTTATCCAATAGAAAATTGAAATACAAATCCAATACAATTTTATACGTAACAAGAAACCGGCACATTTCCTCGTACTTTAAAATTACTCGAACAGGATTTCGTGGCAAGAAAGTTGATAGGCTTTTTTTTGTGATTCACTCATATCATTCGACTTAACTATTAACGGTATGGCAGGAGATAAGGATTATGTAATTAGATTAATTATTCTGTTTGCTTAAATATATTTAGTTATTTAGGGACCTACTTTAGGAATGATTTGATTTAACGGCTGGAACAAGATACATATTGTACTGTTAAACTATCAGTTTTAATTATTGGATTAGTGGTGCAGTGGCATAAGTTTGCGACTGGTCGTAAGGTGTCAGATTCGAAATCTGTCAAGTAATTTTCACTATTGATAACAGCAGATGCAACATGTTTGGCCACTATATATGAGACCATTTTATAAAAAAACATCGTAAAAGCAACGTGGAAGAAAAGAGAGGAAGAGGTCGACTCAGAAAGCATTTACTGACCAATCCTATAAAGAGGACAAGGTTTTGGTAGGAGATCGAGCTCTTAAGTATAAAAAAAGAATATAAGACACATCAGTACCACAGCACAGAGTCTGTTAATGTTGTCGATTAATGGCTATACTTTCGTCCACTTGTGGTACTTTTAACACAGCCGTAGCAGCCCTTCTGCCCGTTTCTTTAGAGGTAGACAGTGTTTGCATGTTATAATAAACCCTATGCCGCGGTGAAAACTAAAACAAAATATCATGATCTCCTATCGTACTGTTAATAGCTAAGTCATAATAATATAAACGAATCACAAGAAACAAGTGAGAAACGGCAATGAATTGCCGTAAATCTTAGTTCGAAAAAATTTTCAATTAATATGCAAAAGTCACGTGATATCACGTGACCTTGAGGTCAGAGGTCAAAGGTCATAGATATTTCGGTGTGTATCGACTATGCTGAGTCAAATGGGGTTGACCGCGAGTCTGTAGCTCTTACGGTTCTTGAGTTGAAAGTTGTATAACAGACAGACGGACGTACAAAGCTGTTTTATAAGAGTTTTTTCGAACTCTAAAAGCCTATCAACTTTCCTGCCATGAAACACTGTTCGATTAATTTTTTGTTAGATAAAACATGTTGTATATGATACAGAATGCTTTTGCCTTCCCTAAATTCTTGTATTTTCGCTTTATAAAAAGACGAAGCCTTTGGTAGGTTTAATTTCTGAGTCGCAGGGAACTTTACAAACATTCAAACAATGGACGCAACGAACACCTAGACTCCGAATAGCGATTTGTAGATCACACAATTTTTGCACCCACAACACTCGGCTCAATGACAGCAGGGAAATGACCACGTAAACCATCCGTGCAGTTCGCTCAGCTGCTCCACCTTTGGACAAACACATGCATAATTATGACATTATTAGCTTCAGACACGTTCTGAATATCTTCTAAAAGTAACCACATTACGGAGGCTATTTTTACAATAAAAGATTACGAACTTATCTAAGCAGCTTATACTAGTAAAATCACAAAAAATATCTTCAATCCCAAAGCTTCTGACGTATTTTCATCGAGACTCTAAGACTGAGTGACGGCTGTAGTCCAAAATGGCGACTGCTAGTCCCTAAAGCGGCTTAGTTAAACTGTAAGTGCGGCGTTATAAAATAAAACGGTGTAATAAAAATATAAGAGGAACACTAAAGAATGTAGATTGTAGCTTTATGTCTGCTGGGCATCCCGAAGGTACTTAATGTTTGTAGCTTTAGATGAGGTACACCTCATAAACCTTCTGTTTAGTACTAAGCTTTGATTAAACGATTTCAAACTAGCGTGTATACGCTATTTTATTAGCTTGAAACTTCCCTGTAATTCTTTTGTATGGTTTATATCTTGAAATTAAACACTTTATACGGATTTTATCGCGTTGTTTATTTTACTTTAAACACTGTTATTACATAATTTTGAAAACTAACACTATTATTATTGAACTTTACTACTATTAAATTTAAGCTATATATTTTCTAATTAAACTAGTGATCGGAATCGAATGAAACGTGTCTTAAATTTTAGCGTGAACTTCAAGTTGCGAATCTGAGGAAATCGCATTAAAATCCTTTCTCACGTTTTTGCGTGATGGCACAACCAAGCAGACAGACGGACAAGGTAAGAGGTTGTTATGGGTTCAGACTCCTCTAAATAATCGCTGAACACAGCATGCTAAGGTTCCACTTGCTAAGGTAGAATGGAAATTATAAATGAGAAACTGCGAACTGGACAAACCACGTAGTCACTACTACTACTGACTTAGTCCTGCTTCATAGACAGCTTTTTTGTTTTTGAATTTATGAATTCGCACGTAAGACAATTTTTTATAACACACACACACACGCTTACACTTTTGGGTTCGATGGTCACCGGACAAAAAAATTATGTGGTTCACAAATTGGTGTTTATTTGTGTGAGTCTGTGTATTCTTTTGTATTTTATCATATTATGTGTATATTATTTATATTGTTGTATCGTTGTAACCGTCGTTTGAATGCTTTTAATGTACCCGGGGATTGCATCTGAAATCCGAAATTATAGATTCTTTGAAAGAAACTAAACTTTTCAAGCTGTATAACTATTATTAACGCCATTTATAATGTGATAACAGTATTTCACTTAAATAACTCGCAAAATCGCAGAGACCTTACTCCTTTTGCCATTCTCTAAGTAAACTCCAGGTAAAGCCAATTAAATCCTGCAATAACTTGCACCTAATTCTACCCATCTGTCTCCCAGCATTGGTCTTGGAACTCATTTAGTGGACATAAAACATGTTACAGTTGCCCACTGTGGAATGAACTCTTGGAACAGTCTCGGATGTAGCTCTAATACCTCGGTAAATCGACTAGTTCTCGGTTTTAATGGTCGCGAACTTCGGGAGTTGAATGCCAAAGTTAGTACCTATTAATTTATGAATATTAGATTTCGGCTTTGGATTTAGGATTAAATTACTGTCTAGAGTTACATTTTGGAACGTTTGTAAGTGTATAGTGCCGGTTTCGATGCTGGTGCCAGACAATTTTTCCATTACGATGTTCTCAGTGCTACCGTTCTCTAATTAAAATAACGTTAAGCCATATCTGTTCCATATTTTTAGTTAGTGGACGGTAAAGTAACGTCACGGAGTTTGGAAATGTGACTGGTATTTCATTATTTTTATTTCTATTACAGAGTCCATTTACAATCATACTTAGTTGATATACAGTCATTAGTGTACCGAGCATAATTCCAGACTCCGTGCTATTAGAAAATCCAACGACACTTTATCCGACCTGGGAATCTTGCCAGAGAGCTCATGCACAGTAGTCACTATCGCTACGACAGTGAGGCAAAATATACTCAAGCTAAACATTATTTAAAATACCTAAAATAAATCCTGAGGTCAATGCTATTACATGAATTCAGAACTTCCAACTTCGTCGACTTAATTAAATATATATTTCTGCGTACCTAAAATTTTTCAAGAAGAAATTCTTTCAAAGAAAGATGAAATAAGCTAAAACTTTTGTCAGCTCAAGTAAAATTTAAAAAAAGGAAGCTGAAAATTTATTTTAATAATAACGTCCTTACGTCTTCGTCTATCTACCTATCTCCGAGGCATGGATAGAGTTACCATACACTCACTTTTTGCCAAAAATGTTTGTGTACATGAAGTTCTCTCGTGTTTGAAACTGACCCAGATTAGTTTAAGATACCAAGCTACTTCTGACAAAACAACGTCTAAAACCTTTGTCCGATCCAGGCATCAAATCCGGATCCTTGCGATCGACTTGTCTAATAAGTCACCTTACATTCCTAGTTATCCTACTCATCACTGTAAGATCACTAGCACACTCACAGGTTACACTAATAAATTAAAACTGTAATATAAAAGATATTAAGTATATTTTTTATCTTTTGTCTCCTACTACATCAACTAGATTAATGTCTGATAACTTTTCATAAAAGTCGTGCTAATCTCGCGTTTTTATTTCGCTTTCTTGCATTCGCAGCTAATTAAGATAAAAGATAAATTAGCATTCTCAAATCCTTTTTGTTTTTATTCTGTTTTACTTTGTCTCTACGCGTTCCTAATTCTTATTTCTTTATAACTATTTTATTACAATAGATATTTTAGAATTATTGTTATTTTAAGAAAATACTGTATATATTATTAATAGCATGTATTATTAATAATCAACATCAATTAATTTTCATACAATTTGTGTATGAAGTTGGGCTGTTTAGTGTCTCCCAGATTTTGTTATCATTAGCCATATTTACATGATGGTTACTTTATCATAAATAATAAATACCATACTTAGCTACAAGTCAAACAGCTATACATGTTATTTAACATTTAATTCGGATTTGCCATTAAAATAATATTCATAAAATAATATGTATGAAAAACGACGTTACCGGTTTCCTACACACAAAAATGCAAATTCACAAAGCAACAAGGATTCTGGGCTCTAATGGCCTAGTAGTAAACGGTCACCAGACCTTATAGCCTGTGATATATTTAATTCTGTTTAACCAATATAATACATCGGCACAGTTTATTGGTAGTCGAGACAGATGGCTCTTTGAGACACGGGAATGTTTCTTTTTTGAAAACTACGTGAGAAACTTTGCACTTTGCCACAGGACCAACTTATTTGAAAAGTTTTACTGTAGTTTAGATTATAGGTATACTACATAAAAGTGCAGTGTTTGATCTATTTATGCTGCTCTTGTGAATAATATATATGAGCATTTATGGCTTTTCTCCTCGCAGGCACATATACCATGTTTCGGAGAAATTCCTAACAGATAATTCAGGAAAACGTTGCCTAACGTTGCCTGTCCTGCGATTCGGACAACGGAGAACATGATGGGCCGCAAACATAAGCGTAGGTGTACAATATTACCTACAAAGCAGGTAGTCTCAACTAGGCATTATGATTAAAGTAAATTCCGTTTATCCTAACTAATATCATAAATGCGAAAGTGAGGTTGTTTGTTTTTTGTGTTTTCACGCCTTAACTACTTGACCGGTCATCATAAATTTTGCAAATACGTTATCAGGGGTATATAAAAGGACATGAGTGATGAGTGTGAATGAAATAGAAAAACAACTGTTTTCGATTGAGCGCAGCAGAGGGAAAAGGCAGGAATATTATGAAAGTAAAAGTTTATTAATATGTTTGGATGTTTGTTACTCAATCATAAATCTATCTGAACTTGCGGTCGCCTAGTGGTCAAAATTCGACCAAAATTCCTAAGCTTGCTATTTATTTTTCTGTTTTACTCTATAACATATAAATAAGGTATAGGTAACCATAGTTATAAAGAATTGTACGACGTCAGACGTTCAATGTCGAAATATTACGAACGCGATTTGACTGCGTGTGTCAAATGCATGGTTGTGTGCGTGTAGTGTTTTTTCATTAATTTAATGTATTTCTAATGCATATTTTATAAAAATATTAGGATTCGTCACTCCTTCTCCATATAAACTTTAGCTGTGCCAAATTTCATACTCCTCCGTCCGCGAAATTTTCGTAAAAAAGGGTTCAAAGTTTTTGCTTCACGTATTAATATATATGTAGATGCCAATTATTAAACCCGTTTACCTGGGGCTTAATAATTGGCACACTGATAGACCTGCAGATGTCCTGCATTAACACATATGATACTTTTTAATTTGATACATGCGTGAGAATGTCTTTCAACTTTAATGTCACTACATATAATAACACTTTTTCTGGACTTGCCAATAGATGGCGCTATGATAAAACGTCGCACTTAACATGTGGCTGAAGTCGCGCGCAGCAACTAAATAAATAAAAGGTAATACAAAACCGGCCAAGTAATTTTTATTTATAGCATCAATAGGGCGAGGGTTTGTTGTGTGCATAAATCTAATAGCACGGTACATAGGCGCTTCTGAAGGTTCTCATTACGTATTCTGGGGTTGTGCCGCGCCAATGGAGAACAACTTCCGCATCCTGACCCATCTTACACCAAATAAAAGGTCTTTCGAGGAGCAAGTTTTTGTGCGCATCGCTTTTTTCTGCACTCTGTAATAATAAATGTATGCAATGCAGGCTTTCGGCTAAAATGCACGTTGCTTTCGTAAGGAGGGTTTTTGGAAAACACTGTTTGTTCACGTTTTTGAGAATGCTAGGGAGCAAAAGTTATATATATGTATATGGATGATCTTTCATGCAATTCAAATCACTCATCGAGACCGAGGTTTCTATTTATTTAAATGTTCTGCTGACTGTGTTCTTTACGTCCGTTATTTCGATGTTTATTAATCTGTCAATTATACCATAATAAATTAAGTCATCCTATTAACTTTATAATAATTCACTGTCACGCAAAACAAAGTCAACAATAGTAAACAATGTACTGGTTTGTCTATCCGTCTGTAAGCAATAAACTCAAAAACTCTTGAACAGATTTTCATGCGGTTTTAATCAATAGACGGTGTGATACATGAGGCAGGTTTAGGTGTATAATTTGTTAAGGTTTTGTACTATCCGTAAAAATGAAGGTTTCTGAAGATTTTCGGATATCAGTTACCTACTCGATATATTATATTAATCTCACGCATAAACTGCTAAATTAATTTTGATAATACTAGGCACTTAAATAAACAGATTCCCTGGACAAACATTCTCTTGTCGGTGGAGCCTCTTTCATGTCTCTCTGTTCTCTGTCATTACTTTGACCTTCTGGTACGACATGACTTTCATAGTGCTTATCTGTCAGAAATTGCGATACTTTACTATCTATACTATAATAACATTATAAAAAGGAAAGACCTGATTTTTGTTTGTAAAGATTTAAATTAAAAACTACGTAACCGATTCTAAAAATTCTTTAACCATTAGAAAGCTTTATTATCACCGAGTAACATAGGAAGTATTTTTTTTTATAAAGTACTGTTACTAACCTACTTTTACGTGAGCGAAGCCGCGGGTAAAAGCTAGTGTCGTCAAAAGTTTGTTTTTTGTAATCACACAATCAACAATTGTTAGCGAGACAATAAAATTGAATAAAATATGAATCTATACTCCATTTGGTTAGGTCCTTAACTAAAGGTGAACAATCTTGATGTGACTTTTTACACATATTAACAAATAAACGACAGCTTAAACTAACGGTTCAATTGATTTAGTAATCATTATTGTTGTATTTATTTTTAGCATTTAATTTTTTAAACTGAGTTTTTAGATAAAAGGTCACATCAAGATTGTTTACTTTTAGTTAAGTACCTAACCAAATTGAGTATAGGTGCGCATTTCCACGGGATTTATGCAGGTAAAGCCGCGGGCGGAAACTAGTTAATAATAATCCTCCACGTGTTGTGTATTAATTAGTTCGTGTATTAACAACTGGATATCGTAAACTTGGCGCTAGATAATTCGCGCGTTAGTTCATTCTGTCACTTAATGAACAGCTTGTTACGCACGAGTGATCTTAGTTCCCGTCATTAAATTTAATAGACATAGTTTGCGCCACTTAATTGGACCAGATAGCATTGTGAAGTATATGCATAGGATCACGGTAGTATATACTAGAAGGGGTAGGCAGAGGGGTTTAGTTTAGTTAGACGTATGTTATCCGCACTTAGCCACGCAATTGGGCCATTGTGCGTAAGTGACCGACGCGAAAAAGTTGTTCGGTTACTCATACCACCTCAGCTCTGTCCAGAAAGACAATAGGGGACCGGTGTTGCACAGCACTTCCTTCATCGTCTCCGGACCGTTTAGTAGTTTCGCCCGTTGGTTGCTCACGCTTTTGCAATGCAGCAGCACGTGAGCCGGTGTCTCCTCGGTCTCCATGCAGCCTCTACATAAAGGGCTGTCAGTGATGCCGATGTTAAACAGGTGTTTGTTGAGTGAACAGTGACCCGTTATTATACCCACTAGATGACGTAGGTTTTTCCTTGAAGAACGCAGCAGTTTGCGTGACAGATGTATGTCTAAGGATGGAAGGGCTTCCTTTGTCTGTCTACATTCCTTTGTTTCTGCCCATTGTTTTTCATGTAGTTTCGTGGTTCTGTCACATAACCATGTTTTGAGTTGGCAGAAGGGTATCGGGACAATTGGTTCGGGTCCTACCATTTTAATGCTCGATCCTCTCTTAGCCAGTTGGTCTGCAGCGTCATTGCCAGAAGAGTTGCTGTGGCCGCGTATCCATTGCAACGTTACCCGATTTTTTGTTGCAATTCTTTGCAGCTCACGGTGACACTCTAGGATGAGTCCACTGTTAAAGCAGTTGCTTTTCAAAGCTTGTAATACCGCGGCACTATCCGAGATAATGCGTATCGTCTTATCGCTTATACCCCTTGATGTAACCGCTGTTGCAGCCCGGGTGATTCCAACACATTCTGCCTGGAAGATAGTGTTGAGGTTTCCCAGGGTTGTTGAGTAATTGATGTTTAGGTCGTGGGAGAAAACTCCGACTCCTGTTCCTGATTTTGTTTTAGATCCATCCGTGTATATTCTCACTTCGTGTATACCAGAGCTATCTTTGAATTCTTCATGAAGTTGGATGTGGTATTTTTTGTCGAAAACAAAAGTTTTTGGGATGATATCACATGTCGCCGCTATCATTGGAATTTCGTTGTATACTAACTCCTTTAGGCGTGCATGAGTTATCCTACTGTCCTGTTTCCAGAGCCCTACCTTTTCAAGCCGTATGGCAGCTGTAACTGCTTCCTGCTGTATGATTAGGTGTAGGGGTCTGAGGTTTAGTATGGCCTCCAGCGATGCCGTGGGGGTTGTTCTCATACAGCCTGTCGTCGCCAGGCAGGTGAGTCGTTGTAGGCTTTGTAGTTTTTGTGTAACATTGGGCGTATTATGGCCGTGTAGAGCCACAAGGTTATAGATGGTTTGAGGCCCCATTTTCTGCCTATTAGTCTTCTGCATTGCCAGAATATTGTGCATGCTTTGGTTATTTTTGTGTTAAGGTGCTTACTCCAGTTGAGCTTATGGTCGAGTACTACGCCCAGATACTTGACTTCTTGCGATAGGGTAAGGTCAGTTCCAAATAATTTTGGCACGTTAGTTAACTGAGTTTTCCTTTTATGTGTGAAAAGGACCAGTTCTGTCTTAGTCGGATTCACCGTCAGTTCATGATGGTTACACCATTGTTCCATGATCCTGAGGGCTGATTGCATGCGATTACAGATTATGTTTTCTGAGTCGCCTTTGATCAGGATGGTTATGTCATCCGCGTAGCCAACCGTGTAGTAGCATCTGCTATTAAGGCGTTCTAACAGGTCATCTATCACGATATTCCATAGCAGCGGCGAGAGTATTCCTCCCTGGGGACAACCCTTCGCTACTATGCCTCTCGTGGTAGAGTTCACCGTGAATTGTATGGCCCGCATCTTTAGAAGTTGATCGATCCAGCCACTAGTGGTTCTATCAACTCCAAATGTGATGAGTGATTGGTTAATGCTGTTGAATTTTGTCTTATCAAAAGCTCCTTCTATATCGATGAAAGCCCCTAGTGTCATTAATTTGTCAGATAATGCTGTTTCTATTGTTCCCACAACAGAGTGCAGCGCTGATTCCGTTGATCTGCCTTTTCTGTAGGCGTGTTGCAGGCGGTGTAGTGGCTTGAGTCTTAGAGCACCTTCCCTTAGATACCGATCAGCTAGCTTCTCTAGAGTCTTCAGCAGGAAAGAGGTTAGGCTGATCGGTCTGTATGATTTCGCCTGTGTGTAATCTGACTTACCCGGCTTAGGTAAGAAGATTACTTTGACTTCTCTCCACTGGCGTGGTATGTAGTTGTGCGCTATCGATGCTCTGTATATGTTGAGCAGGTGTGGCATAACTGTTGTTTGTCCCCATTTCAAGAGAGCTGGGAATATTTCGTCCAGGCCCGCAGATTTAAAGGGTTGGAAGCTATCTATCGCCCATGATATTCGGTCAGCAGTAACCATAGATTTGGCTACTGTCCAGTCAATCTGGGTTGGTCGATTGTAAGGTGTGTCTTCCCAGTTTAGGTTTACCGTCACTTCGCACCCAGGGAAGTGTGTTTCGAGTAGTACCTGACTTATTTCATTGTCTGAAATCGCATAGGTACCATCTTGTTTTCTAATGGCGCCTAGGGTTCTGTTGTTATCTTGCGGTAGGACCTTTTTCACCCTGGCTGCTTCATTAGTGGTGTCAATGTTGCTGCAGAAACGCCGCCAAGATTCACCTCTACGGTATCTTATGCGTTTCTTGTAGTGGTATTGAGCGTGTTTGTATCGCTCCCAGTCTTCATCAGTCCTGGTGTTTTTAGCTCGATTAAACAGTTTCCTCAGATTGAGTCTAAGTTTCTTTAGCTCTGGTCCCCACCATTGGGACTTACCTGCTGCTGGTGGTTTTGTGGGGGGACAGGCTTGTTGGTAGTTTTGTTTGATGCATTTGGTAAGTATGTAAGTGTTATGGTCTATGTTGTCAGTGCTGGTAGACATGTCTTTAAAACAGATTTTATCTACCTCATGTTGGAGAAGACTCCTGTACCTTGCTACGTCCGTCTTGCGGGGGTTGCGTTTAGGCAGTTGGTCCGTCTCTGGCACTTGTATAGTATAGCAGATGCGCCTGTGATCTGCAAAGGAAGGTTCGGCTGAAACGTGCCAGTTTGACACTAGTTCTGCCGCACCATCCGATGCAAGTGTGATGTCTACTATAGTTTGGTATCTAGAACTAACAAAGGTAGGCTCGCAACCATTGTTCATTATAGACAGGTTAGTCGAGAAAATATATTCAGTTAAGGACTCACCTCTTTTGTTTGGTGTGTGGCTACCCCACAGTGGATGGTGAGCGTTTGCGTCGGCTGAGATGATGATGTGCCAGCCGTGGTCTTCACAGTGTTGTACCAGTTCAACCAGCTCCTTAGATGGGGTTACCTCATCGCCGGGCATGTATACTGAAGCTAGTACTAACGTTTGGTTGTTGGGCCCTGTTTGGAGTCCTACCGCGGTAAGGTCTCTAGAACAGAAGTTTGTTAATAGCAGAGCTGATATTGATCTAGGGATATAGATGCAAGTTCTTAGCTTATGAACCGAAGTATTGTGCATCAACTTACCCCCGATGCTTTTCAGACCGCATATGCTGTCGCCTCTGATCCACGGCTCCTGGATCAGGGCTATGGTCCTTTGGTTAACCTCCAGCAGTCTGCGTAGGGTAGCCGTCGCAATTTGTTTGTGCTGGAGGTTGGTTTGTACCACACTAATCTGACGAGGATCCGAGAACATCGCTGTCCACGGACTCCCCGTCTGAAGACGTGTGGTGGTCGTTGGTTTCCATGGTAGGTATGGGAGTAGCGTCATCTACCATGGGTACCTGTTTGCAGCAGGCTGTGCCTGACGTACTTGGGCCAGTAGGTGGCAGTGCCCGTTTTGATAACTCCTCATTGCCGGTGTTGGGCTCCTCCCGGGGTCCCGTAGTCACCGAGTCGTCTCCGTCCCCGGCAGCGTGAAACTTAACGTAGACACTGCCGGAGACGAAGGAGACTCGGCGACCTCTCTCCAAAATCTTGGCCACTTCAGATTTTGGGATGCCCAGGGTCAGGAAGATGCCCTTCTCCTGCATAGCCGCACCGTACAGCTGCCAGGTTTTGACGCTGTACCATGGGTTCTGCGCAATTAGGAGACGATGAGTCCTCGTCAGGTCCAAACCGATTGACTTCGGCAGCCATAGCGAAGCGCGAACTCGCTTCACTATGTCTGACTGCCGAATGACGGTCTAGGACGGAATAGGTGATTGCAGCGTGGCTACTGTGTTCTTGAGCCAGGTTAGAGTGCCGTCATTCTCGCACCACATCTTCAGTACTCCCTCTGTGGGTAGAGGTTTCCCTCGGAATGCTGGTGCGGGTGCTGGCTCGTTGTCTGGCGGTGGAGCAAGTGCTGCTTCGATAATCTTCTCCTCTAAGGAGAGTTCGAGCTGCTGTGCCTGTTCCACCGTTAGGTCTGTTGGAGGCGTGGCAGCGATAGCTATCAGCAGGTGCGATTGAGTCGCATCTGCATAGCTTATCGTTGCTCTCCTTGGCGTCTGGTCCAGCTTCGCGCGCTTCGGCCCATCTTTCGGAGACAACGTGTCATTTGGGCGCTCTCTCTTTGCCTTTGCAGGCAGAGTGGGCGCACCCGCTGTGTCCGGACGTGACGGGTGATGCGCATCGGTGCGTGGTCCGCGTTTCCGAGGCCCGCGTTTGCGACGCGAGCCTGTTTTTGTAACGGCTGGGTGAGTCGGCTCTGCTTCGGCACCAGCCGTGACCGGATCTGCACGTTGGGATGCCTCCGATGTTGTTCCAACGTTCGCGTCGCTTTGTTCTGTCAGGGGTGCGGTATCCGTCATCATAGGGTCGCTGCTCCCTGACTGAATGGTTCCCGCGTGCCTGTTTTGGCATCCGCGTTCCCCTTGCGTGTCGCGTTTGGTTGGAAGTTCCATCCGAGTCAAACCGTCAGTGTTACCGGTCCTGGTCGGGTCGACTGGCAGAGCGTTCTCCTCAGCCGTGTTTTTCCTGTTCGTTATCTGCGCATCCAGCGGTGCGGGCGCCGACGTAGTCGGTTCGCTTCCTACTGGTTGCGCAGCAGTGGATTTGGCATGCCGATTGCGTCGGTTGCGCCGGTTACCACTTTGTTTCTTTACTCCTGTGCTTGCGTACTTCGCGGAGGCGGCGTTCACATTAGTGCGTACGTCGCCTCGACGCGGTGCAATGCTCCAGGAGGTGTTTGATGTGATTTCTGCGCTGGGCATGGCGTTAGCCAGCTCGCGCAGATGAATCGGCTTTCGTGATCCATTGCTCCCCCCAGAATACGTGGAGCAGCCTGATCCCGAAGGGTCAGGGAGGGATTCTCCAGCGTCGCGGACGCTGGTACCCTCCTGGGGTAATTCAGTTGTGTGGGTCACTTTGTCCATTTTGTTTCCAATTAAAGTTAAAAGTTTTGTGCTGTGTGGTATGTATGTGTATGTGTGTGTGTGTGCATGTGGTCTATGTATGTGTGTGTGTGTGTGTGTGTGTGTGTGTGTGTGTGTTTGTGGTGTGTGTGTGTATGTGGTGTGTGTGTGTATGTGTGTGTGTGTGTGTGTAACGGCTGGAGGTTTTGGTTACGTCTGTTTCTTATGGAACCAGACCAATAACAGGCGGCAACCTCGGGAAGGATAGTCCACCAGCCTTGCCTTAGGGATCTACACGACTTGCGCTCTCCCCTAAGGTCATTTGCCAGACCCTGCTCCCGACTTAGGTGCAGAGAATGGCAGTATGCCTAAGTCACTTAATTAATTAATACAGAATAAGTTGGTGAGTTGGACCTACTTCCGCCCAGGCAGAGGGGTTATATTGACTTTGCGATAGTAATTTTAGGTGAAATGCTTGCCTCTACCGAGTGTATTATTTCAGCCACAATTATCTCCTTCGTGCTTTTGATAATATCTTATCAGGTAAATACAATAGGAATTGCTCGAGCCAGGGATCCAATCCACATATGTAAGCGCAAACAAATCATTGATACAATTCAGTTCCTGTAGAGTATACACAACTTTAACATCAGGAGAAATTCGCGCGCTGGAGTCCTGACAATATAATAAATTGATAAAACCACTGCGCTTTTGTAGACAGCAGAGCGTCTCCATAAGAAGCTTGGCAACTGTCACTGTAGGAATATAACACATGATCATTTGGTTGTAATACATGTAGGGTAGAAGTACTTAACCAAGCGTGCTGCCTGATTCCATACGACTATGTATCTACCGCTTATAGAGTTAAACACAGTCCGTTGTGCTCTGCAGATTGACATAAGCTCGAGCTAAAACTGTCACCCAATTTCTGATAGTCAGATCAACATAAAAATAGATTAACATACAGTCAAACGCATGCTTTGATTGGCTGATTAAATTAGCAACAGCTAATTAAATCACTTGATTTAAGTAATTTTGACACGTTCTTCGACCTTAAGAAAGTCCTTCAAAATCCGGTGTAGGTATATCAGAATATAAGTCACAATCTAAATTATTTTAATTCATAACGAAATCATTGTACGCTCTAATAAACCGTTAATAATCTATCAGATCGGAGACGTTCTGGATAAAGGCCAGGTTAAGAGCACCTTAAACCGGCGAGCGTGTATGAGGAATGTCATGAAAGTGAATGAAGGCAGAGAAGTGTGTCAGGATCGTAGCAAATGGAAATCCATAGTCTCTGCCTACCCCTCTGGGAAACAGGCGTGAATTTATGTATTTATTATGTAATTTATGGCTTACTATAGCTTAAATTATCCAAATGCTATTCGATTTTCATACACATATTGAAGCGGGCTATAAATATTCCTTATAAATATGTTATCTAGTTGAAACGTATACTATTTTCCACAGTTCCGTTTAGTCGGAATAAGCTGTATATATTATTGACAGGACTGGAACGGGCCCGTAGGGCTGCCAGTTTTTCAAATCTGTAAAGTCGGCAGCTTGTCCTACAAATCACAGAATTTATAGATTTCAAAAACATTGGTTTATGTATGTGAAACTGCCATTAATTTAGGGTGGACATAGCACGTTGCTAAGAAAGAAATAATAATAATAATAATAATATTCTACCACATACACACAACACTATCTAGCCCAAACTAAGCAGAGCTTGTACTATGGGTACTAGACAATGGATAAACATACATATATACTTTTTTTTTTCGTAAATACATACATATTATACATAGAAACACCCAGACCAAGACAAACATCCATGTTCATGCACACAACAATTTGTCTTGTGCGGGAATCGAACCCGCGACCTCAGGCGTGGCAGTCGGTTACACTAACCACTACGCCATCGAGATAATGTTTTTGTAATGTTCATTTCAAAAATTAAAGAAATTGTTTATTTTTATAGGGTCGGGCACTTACAGTATTTCTTGTGTTGAAAGTGAATATAGACGATATTTTTATTTATACTAAATTTAAAGTGGAGCGCGTAAAATATGTATATCTTAAATATTAAGCACTAGCTGACTCGCGCAGCTTTGTCTGCTGCACATAAGAGAATTTTACCCGTTCTTGCAACATGTTTCATTGCTGATCCGCTCCTATTGGTCGACGCGTGATGTTATCTAGCCTATATCCTTCCTCGATAAATGGGCTATCTAACACTAAAATAATATTTCAATTCGAACCAGTAGTTCCTGAGATTAGCGCGTTCAAGCAAACAAACAAACAAACTCTTCAGCTTTATAATATTAGTATAGATTAGATCAAAGAAAAAACAAATATAATATATACGCTTTTAGTAACGCATTGTCTATATATCAATAAACTGTTCGATTATAATTCGAATAAAAATCAGAAACGATGAATCAATAAATAGTCGAATGCGAGATCATACTCTCGACTCATTCGGAATTATCGCCGTTTCAATTATCGCGCATAGCTTAGGGCTTAGACAGCCCTACATTGAAGTGATGTATGCGAATATATCTCTCTCCGTGTGGCCCCTTATTCTGCTGAGAATTGGCGCGATTTATGCCACCAATGCTAAATGTAGTGGTGTGCTTTATGTTGTTATAAACCGTTTTATTCACGTTTGTTTGGCACCAGTCACAATACCCATGTGTCATGGCGGCGCGTGAGTAATGACGGCTAAATATGATAGAAATGTAAGCATTAAGGTTGTATCTAGAAGATATATAGTTATGTTTTAAGTTCCACGTAGTATTGTTCTATAGAATAACGGGTGAGATTGCTGCAGGTATGATTTTAGACACCGTGCTGCTTTTCAAACTACCTAACAGAAAATTCTTTTAACAATGCTAGATGATATTTTTAAGATCTTTTTCTCATTAAAAATAATGCCTGTATTACGATGGACTTTACAAACATTCACACAATGGGCACAAATAACACATATAACTCAGAAAAGCTATTTGATGTTTTCACACGCACAACGTATTGGCAGTAGTGGGGCAACTACATACTTAAAACAGCACGACATTCATGCATCTTATATTCCTTTGCGTATCGCCGAAACTTCAAGTCCAAATCTAATTGCACCAGTTCCTTCAAAATCCCTGGTTATCAGACTTACTATAACTTCCTTATATAAAATCCTAGTAATACTCTCTGACTTGGGAATAATACGCAATAATGCAAAACATTTATCAAGCGCAAATGTGTCTCGAGATTGACGCAACGATTCAAAACAAGAACTTTTCTTGACGTCATCGCCTTTACAAGCGTATGTACAGCATTCATATGTGCAATAAACGTAAAACCGAACAATATGTTAGTGTACGTAATTGTTCAACCCTAATGTAAAGGGTGAGATAAGCAAAATTGTTCGAACGCACAATACGTTGTGGCGTAGTGTCAGTGATCAAGGTACGTTGTTCTTTTATCGCAGTCGAAATACGAAGCCTGCTGTAATAAACCTTGTTACAAAGAATACGGGCTTACAACATAGATGTTTTCTTTGTACTTGAGTACCTGCTGTACTGAGAAATGAATTTTTGCTTATTTGCTTAGGTAATACCTACGAAAGTTTCTTTTTTTTGCCTTAAGTAACATGCGATAGCTAAGTAAGAGTAAGAGACCGTTGGACTGCCACAGAGGTATCGAGTTCGATCCCAAGGCACGCATTTCTGACTCGCTTTAGTTTACTTTACTCGCATACAGGGCTGATATTATTATATTAGTGGCAAGCCTACGGCTCCGTAGAGATTTAGTAGAGTGGGTAGAATAAGTGGTTTTAGTTATAGATTAACGAAGTAAAGACCTTTTTATCCCTCTTTATTCTTCAACTACCTTTGCCCCGCAGTAATACCAGCTCCATTCCTACGGACCGCAGCGTGTTTTTTTTTTAATTTTATTGTATTTCACAAAACTGATGTACAATCTCACATGCAGTAATTTATAGTAATCATTTACAAGTTCTGATTGACATCTACTAGATGTGAATCCAGCATGCGCTTAAAGTAAGACGACTTACAAATTAATTTAAATTTTAACAATATTAGAATTATAACTAATGATAATAATATTTCTTCATAAAAACAAAACTTTAAGTTTAGAGTACTTTTAGTTTAGTGATATTATATTATAGTCTATAACATTCCCTAATTAATAGGCTATTAAATACCAACGTATTTTTTTCGAATCTTACTAGGAGTGTCAGAGATTAAACTGTTCAAAAAAACAAACTATCCTGGCAACTTTATATAATATCCTATGTTAGGATAATTATGATCTACTTGTATGCTATGCCAAGTTTTACCTAAAATCGTTCAACGGTTAACTGGTGATTAACGACCATTTAAAACTCTAAACATCTTCACATTTATAATATCCGCAGTAGAATACTCGGACATACATACATAGCTTCGATACCATTCTACAATAGTATCGATAGAACAGATCGGAAATTTAAAGTTAGGTAGCACCGCAATGCGTCGACTGTAGTTGAAATTCTCGCAGTAGCCGGCAAGTTCGAACCAGACACTAGTTTGCAGCACATATACAACGTATGTATTGCAACTACATCTGAATGCTAAATCACTTGCAATATCTTCACGTGTGAGAATAGTTGTAAAATAAACATGCTACCCGCTTCTTCGTTAGCTCGAATCTTTCGCATGAACATACGACTATATTGTTGCAACTAGATAACGTAACATGCTAAATATTAATAATAATATTTTAACAATCTGTTCGATCATTTTCATGTCAATTTTGGGACCATACGATCAGCTTGAATCTTAAGGAGTCTGCCCACTACACCGTCTCATACCATGACCGTGCTAGGAACATATGAGACACGAAAAGCAACACGATACGCCCTGCTATAGGAACTGTTGGTCGGTGACGGAACGGTCTAGTGGGCATAGTCTTATACATTTCCTTACAAAGAATATTTTTTTGCCTGACACGTTCCTAGCACGGTCATGGTATGAGGCGGGTTAATGGGCAGACTCTTTTAAGCACAAATTTATGCGCCTATATAAACTAAGCTGATTGCTTTGTTATTGTATAAGGTTACTAGCTTTTGCCCGCGGATTCGCTCGTTTAAAAGTAGGTTATGTTGTGTTAGTATGAGTACTTTTTTAAAATCAAATATAGCCCATTTTACTCGGTGATAATAAAGCTTTCTAATAATGAAATAATTTTTATAATCGGTGGCGTAGTTTTTTATTTAAATCCTTATAAACAAACAAACAAGAAATCAAATCTTTCGTCTTTATAATTTTTGTTTAGAATAAAAAGAACGACTTGCATTAATACACTATTTAACCACAATAATAAAGAATAAATTTAAAATATAGCATTTACGCGTTCGCCTCACAATGCTTCATACATACATACATACATACATATGTACATGAGCATATAGCGTTATTGCTTATCTACTGAAAATAATGTGATAAAAGAAAGATCCTGTCACACTTCTCTGGCTTCATTCACTTTCATCACTTTCCTTATACACGCTCGCCGGTTTAAGGTGCTCTTAAGCTGGCCTTTGTCCAGAATGTCTCCGATCTGATCGAGAAACGTTCGCTTAGGTCTTCCTTTTGCGACTGTTCCCTTCACGGTAGCCTATTTTACCTTCTAAGTATTAACCCTTAGTTACTACTCAAAATTAATTTCCCATCAATGCTACTCATGGGTCCCAGGGACCCTGTTGACAAAGTCGCATTATTATTGATAGGGATGACTTAGAAATAAAAACCTGTTAATATTTTTGTTCTTTAGTACTTATAGAGACTTACAAATGAACTACAAGTTTTCAGAACAATTTAAACAAATGAAAATGGAACATGAATTACATAAAGCAATTTTGCAAGTACAACAGACATTATTTGCTTTCCTGTCCTTTTTATAAGGACATATACCGCAACGTTTTCTTTTTGACCTGGGGACGGTAGCAGCAGGAATTGATCTAACGGGCATTTCTAATTTAAATATCCTGGAAGTTAAAATGCGCAATTGTCGCGGGATTTTTTCGTTGTACATTTTTCGCTGAGCGTACGGTCTGCATAAGTCAGTCCCAAGCATTCGCAAGACAGTTGGTCGGTTTTCTGTACCACCATTTAGTGCGTCATACACTATTTTGCTGTTCACACCCATGATGTTGAGCATTGCGTAGAAAATTACCATAGGCCATCGTCGAGTAGACCTTGCAACCGAAAAATTCGCACATTTCTGGTCCAAAGCGTCAACACCAACCTTTGTCTCGTTATAAAAGGTTATGATCTCAGGTTTATTATATTGTTCGGGTATAACTGTCATATCATGATGCATACTGGATACTAAAATGACTGATTTTAATAATTAAATTTTAAAAAGCAATAAAATAAAATAAACACTCACTGTTACGCGCGTGCTACTCAAGGGTCCCGGGGACCCTGTCACACTCGTATTGACGGAAAGGATGCGTGAGCGCAGCAAACGCAATCACTGCGTAGGAGCGACAACGCGGTACTGAAGTTACACGGGGGGACGGCTTGCTCTTGGGACTGTTTCACATCAAAAATTCATTTTTCGACTTATGCAGGGTCCCCAGGACCCATGAGTAGTAACCAAGGGTTAATAATCATATATCAAATATTTTAACAATCGTTCAATAGTTTGCGTGTCAAATTTAGGACCGTACGATCGGCTTGAAACTTAAGCAAAAACTTATGCACCTTTAGAAACTAAGCTAAATGCTTTGTTATTATATAATGTTATATAGTATTCGCTGCTGTGCACGAAGTCTTACGTTCGATTTTCGAGTCTGTCAAAATATTTTAGATGTTCCATTTAAGAAATTTTCAGTAGCATACCAGAGTCTGAAACTTAGCTCGATAGGCGGCAATCTGCTCGTCGTGAGACCTAAACTCTTAGTTAGCGAAAAGTGGGTGCAATACATCTCTGTCTACCCCTTCGGCAATATACACGTAAGATATTGTATATAATATAGGTATATATATAATATTCTATCACATACACACAACACCATCTAGCTTAACTAAGCAGAGCTTGTACTGTGGGTACTAGACAATGGATAAACATACATACATACTTTTTATTGTATATACATACATATATTACCTAGAAACACCCAGACAAGACAAACATCCGTGTCCATGCACACAAATGTTTGACTTGTGCGGGAATCGAACCCGTGACCTCAGGCACGGCAGTCGGTTACACTAACCACTACGCGATCGGGGCCGCCAAAGATATAAGTATAGTATCTATAACCTCTCAAAAACGTTCCCCTATTTATTTACAACAAAATTATGACACAATACGAGGTGACCATTGCATTCATTTAAACTTTATTCAACAAAAAATAAACATGAGTGTGGCGTGTATTATTAAAGTGTATCTACATGTCACGGTCCGGCACACTCGAGAGCTGAGTGTTGAGTGTCGAGTGGCGACATCGACACAAGTGTCCCTAATGTCGGGACATCTGCCGAGGGCAGTGAGCGCTGTTTTTCGAGACCAGCCATTTGAATATTTAAGTTGTGCGAACGTTGTATGTAACAGAAATTAATCGTGGTTTGTTTTGTAACATAATGTGTACATTTTTAAATGGATATCTTTGTTTGTGTTTTGGGTAGTATAGCATATAATTTCGACTGTATTGTTGTCGCAATAATTTAAGTGGTTACCTCGCCTTTACGCTGCGCCATGTATTGTGGCTTCGAGCCTGGCACGGTAGGAGAAAATTTTATGAGATCCACCAATGGTAGTTCCGAGTCTGGCTGTTAACTAAGTTAAAGTTAACCCGACTCTTAATCTGATCCGATCTAATTCACAGCTTAATTACTACAATTCTGTTTAAGGATATCGCTTTTTTGTATTTTCCAAAAGGTTATACAAATTCTTGCATGTAGGTATTCTGTCTTAATTCGCTGTTTGAATAGACTTCTGAAATGTCCAACAAAGAATTCAGAATAGTGAAACAAATAATCTCTTCTATTAAAAAAACATCAATCTTCAATCTATTCCATGAACATGAACGTTTGTCGTGGTCTGCGTGTTTCTATGTATAATGTGTAGGTATGTATTTACAAAAAAAGTATATATATATATATGTTTATCCATTGTCTTGTACCCATAGTACAAGCTCTGCTTAGTTTGGGCTAGATAGTGTTGTGTGTATGTGATAGAATATTATTATTATTTACGAGAGAATCAATTTAAACGTTGTTTGAAGTTGTTATGAGAGCTAAACGCAATGATTTTTGGGCTAATGTAACATCAAAGGCCAGTGAACGGTATGACGTGCATCTTCTTGTAATACGGGACTCTGACACTAATGGCCGCTCCCCTAGTCACCTTATTGCTTTTGTAATAAAGTTCTGCCGATCTTAGATGTACGAGGCTGGAATTATAGGTGAAACTTTTCCTGTTCGGATAAGTTGAACGCTTAAACAATTAGTTTAAATGAAACATTTTGAATTATGTTACGGGTGTTGTTAGGGAAGCATAAAATCCAGTTTTTTAAGTTGAATCTATGTATATAGAGAGAAATTAAAAGCTTTTTTAGGCATTACGTAATAACATTTATCAATTAGAACGACTCTCGTTGCCAATTATTTTGTGTCAGTATAGATGAGATATCTAGCTAGAGAAGGAGCATCTCTTACTCGAAACCGGCATAAGAGTAATGATACTTACTGCGTTTCGCTTGGTAAGAGAGTTTGAGACACTTACATAGCTACCTATTTTATTCGTCACTTGGATCGCATCTCTAATTACTTCACCCTAGTGCAACGCGTGTGTCATACTGATATTGTAAGCAATCATATGCTACGGTGACTGATTACCACCAAGCGGGCTGACCTGTATGCTTGTATGTCGCGTTAATGTGATGTATCCCTTCGGAGATATACAGACATTAGAATATAGGCGTATATAAAAATATGTACGTTTTCCATAAAGTATCATTTCTTTTGGTGTAAAGCGCTCAGTTCGTTGATGCGACAAACGGTGCGTTAAATACATTGCGATTGCCATGTACTATTTTATCTATACTAATGTTATAAGGAGGAAAGATTTGTATATTTGTTTGTAATTATAAAACTCAAAAATACTGACAATTTAAAAATTCTTTAGTAAGAAAGCTACTTTATTCACAAGTAACATAGCCTATAACTTAACGCTACAAGCCACGGAAGCGGAGCCTATAAATGTAGGTGAAATCGCGGAGGCAGCTCTATGCATATAAAGCAACTGCTACGCTTTTATGTGATAAACGCAGCGTGAGACGCATGTCATCTCAAGCGAAGCACACGCCACAGACAAAGTGCGTTTGTCGCATGCTTCTAACGCAGCGTATGTCGCATAAACGATGCAAGCCCTTTATTCCCGCGCTACATTTTATACATTTAGCCTATTTGATTAATGGCAGCTAACTTACAAATAAACTCAGCAAAGTTATTATAACAAATCCACGGTGTTGTGTTACTTTGTTTTCACTTTTCTTCCTAAATGTATAAGATTTATATCATGCTGCTATGAAAACAAACGCAAGGAAAAGAGCGGGCGGGCGCCATATGAGCCCGCGCGAATGAGTTACGATTCCACGGCAGATGCGAGGTACATGGTCACCTGACGCTTTATTATGGAGCTACTTTATATTTGAGATAAGTTGCTTTTCTTTCTCATGGTATGACTACAAAACTGGGAGCTGATAGTCTTTCAACGATTTGTAATGTAGCTGTAATAAATGAAATTGTTTCGTAATTCTATGTTAGCTAAATGCATACTTATGATACTTTGAATAAGACTGGGCATCCGAATAAGAATTAATTTTGTACTGAGTTGCATATATTATCAGAGTTAGCGTAATGGGAGGGCCTAGGATTGACAAGCAGAAGTCTTGAATTCAAGCACAAGGCATAAACAATTAGTTAATCATCGCTCGATTAAGCGGTGAAAGAAAACGGCGACAGTGTTCTCAAGGATTCGTAAAGACTAATCCGCATTAATCAGGTATAGAGGATATGATTTAAACCTTACACTGACATAATTTTTGCTAGTTCAGTAACTACTACCATATATTCATACATAATCAATATATAATACTATATTTTTTCCGCGGCTTTTCTCGCGCAAATGTATGTTAGGTTAGTTTAGTAATAGTACTTCTTTCTGGATGAAAGGTACCTACATCCTTTTCTTATCCCCTGACAACGTGTCTGCGAAATTTAATAATGATTAATTGAGTAGTTAAGACTTGAAAACATAACTAACAAACTCACATTCGCATTTTTAATATCAGCTAGGATTATATAAAAATAAATACAATAAAGAAATAAAACTTATTTACATACCATGCCCAATTACCAACTCCTAAACAAGCAATAACACGACAAACTTAAAGCGCACTCAACGCATAGTTTCCCAGCACTTTTTAATTAAAAAGCACTCAATAGTTAGTCGTAGTGACACACGTTATTATACCTCCTTAGTCCCTCAGCCGCTCACAGAGCCGAGTTTGATGAGTGCCAATATACCGCTGTGTACAATATTCTATCCGCATTCTGCAGCGTCGAGGGCTTTTGTGAAGGCAGGATAAACGTACTTTTGATATAAGATCGTGTAAAATATTATGTTAAGTACTTGTCTATGTGGATGGTTGATGTGGTTGTATTATCGTTGGGTATGTGATGAGATTTCGGCAAACCCGTAAGTTTGCGTTTAGGTTAGGTTAGCGTTTGCGAGCGTAAGTCTACTGCGTCTTAAGCTACTACGATGCTACGCTACTTTACTTGTGATAAAATAATTGTGGTCTAGATTGTAATTAGATTCTAGTATTTTTTTTATATATGTAAAATATTCTCGTCGAAATGTTATCATGCATAGATAGTTAAGTACATACGATTCTATTTCTGTAATAGTTGTTAGAATTAGCTGCGATGGCCTAGTGGGAGAAAGTTAGACTGCCACGCAGAGGTCTCGAGTTCGATCCCAAGGCGCGCATACATGACTATTCGAAGTTATGTGCGTATTAAATAGTTAATTATCACTCGCATTAAGAGTGAAGGAAAACATCGTGAGAAAACCTGCAGGTCTGAGTTCTCTATAATATGAGAAGAAGAAGAAGATATGTGAAATCTGATAATCCGCACTGGCCTAGCGTGGTGGACTACGCCCTTACTCTTCTCACATCGAGTAGAGGCCTGTCCCCAACAGTGGGATAATTTAATACAGGGCTGATGTTATAGTTAGGCAGTTACATAGTTCCTACGTGATAGGAATGTCCCACGGGTATGCTACATTTTACAAGGATAAAAGTCTGTTACTCCAGTCCGATAAAAATCTATGCCAAAATCACTTCGATCCAAGCCCATGTCACATTCGAGCACATAAACAATTCAGGAAGAAATCACTTCGATCCCTTGTTCTCTTACTGCGTGAATGGAAAGGAAAACATTTTAGTTCAAAAGTAAGTATTTAACCCTGCAATATATTTACTACCATGGTGGTAAATAAACATATAACCTTACCCGATGTTAATCGGTTACCGTCGCCTATGATTACTAATAAGCATATATTAAACATTCCGTAAAAAAAAACATATATTCTTATTGCATGTGTAAATGTAGTCCAAATGTTGATTAATTCTCTATCAGTGATTATAATTCGAATCATAATCGAATATTTGAAACTTATTTGGTCTTCCTCCTAATTTGTCTATACCCCCCGTGCCAGTAGATATTGTCACGCGGACTGCTCGCGCCATGATGGCTGCGCGCGAGTTGGAGTGGTGGGTGGCCTTCCCGCCTGGCTCTTCCCGTCCTGCCCGGCGGTAGCGGATATAGGTATAAGCTGATCGCGTCTTGGAGCCTTCTGCGCTCACCCATAGTCCGCGTAAAGTTGTCAAGGCCATCTGAGGCCAACAACTAACACAACAAAAAGAGCTCTCTTCCGGCTGGCTACAACATCGAGTTAAGTGTTCTTACCTGAGGAAGTACCACGGAGCAAGTCCTTTCACGCGGAACACGCCCTAAGGCTATTGAAATCAAAAAACATCCCAATTTCAATAGAGAAGATGGTTGGAATGTACCACCAGCTTGGGATCCAGTACTCCAGATAGTCAAACCCAAGAAGAAACAAACCACAGCTAGACTTCATGATACTTTGAGCTCATTCTGCGTAAATAGAAACACCCATGATTAAATTATGTTCGGGTACTTTGAAATAACTACACTGGAACATTGAGACAACTACCATCTTAGTCTCCCCGTGACCATGGCTGCTGAAAAGCAACCGAAACGTCGGGGAAAGTGTAAACCAAAAATAAATAGATTTAATAGTTTAAATAATTTTATTAGCTTATAAATTAGTAAAATAAAATCAATAGTAGTAGTAGTGTAATATTTTCAAAATTTTGTAATACAGTGATAAATAAACAACGCGATAAAATCCGTATATAGTAGTTTAATTTCAATGAATAACATTCGCGTAAACAGAAGACAATATTCTTATACTTGTTTAACTTGTTTAATATTCAATTAAAAGTGTTAATTGTTGTTCTATCTTTTAATAATCTCTGCTTAAATTAACCTCCAGACACCACGTCCCTACGGCATGGCCTGTCCTAATTCTGTCTCGATCTGATCTATAGTGAATAACCACATAGAAGGTTACAGTATACTCTATGAATATGATCTCGTATCTGACAACTAACGCTAATAACCTCTTTTTAAGACTCCCATCATGTCTTAGCGTGAAATTCAAATGATTATATACATATATGTACATTCGTATTCGTAGATCAAATGCAAATTAATCAATCAATATCAACGTGTCATTCTTTCGAATATTTGTCAAAATTACGATTTCGTTGAAGTGCCGATTATTCAAACTGTAAATTGATAATCCCTCGTCGCTACTTACGATAGCGTGCAATATCATGATATGGAGTATCAGTTACATGTTGCTGTAGTCAAAAATAATTAGACAAGGATTTTAATATGAAAGAGTGGTAGAGTAGGCGTGTGAGCCTTTCAAACTCTTGATTACCAGACAAAACGCAATAATATTGATACTACTCCTGCGCCTGGTCGTCGTAATATTTCTCAAATAATATGATAATATTAATGAGGTATTTTATTATTAGAGAATAATAGTTCCCCAGACTTATTCGTAACTTCACCGATGAATTAGCAACTGACTCTACTACACACAAGAGCTTAACGTAAAGCACACTTAATATTTTATACACACTTAATTTTCCTGTCATGAAAAATAAAATAATAAGCAAGCCCCTAAATAATTCCCATCCAACATTATCATACTAATCACTCCATTCTCTCATAATTCGCTCAACATAGCAAACAACGCTACATAAAATGTCGCAAATATTTATTTACGTACATAAAAAAGTGACAATTTGCGACGAAAGCGGAATGAAAAACAATGAATAATTTAATGTGTAAACAGGTATATGTGATCCTAACGTGGAGCCTGTCGGAGTTTTTGTTTGTTCTTCATGCTGGTGGGTAAGTCAGTTTACCTGAGCGGCCACAATATTGGCTACAGTGCTACTGACCCTTTTCTGTTAGTAATCTGCTGGGTGAAGGTTTTATCTTGAGTTACGTGGGTAGGGTCAGGGTGTAGCGAACCTCGTTTTTTATTTTTGTATTTTGTGTATAGATGACAGTTTTGTGGTTTTACATGTGTTTTCTACCGTCATAAGGAAAAAAGACCTATCTGCTATATTAAATATAAAAATACTGGGAAATACGTAAAACTTAATTTCGAAAAATAATTTGGAACGCCTTTTTTCTTATGACGGCGGTACAGTATCAATGGTCCTGTGGAATACGTTTGCGCATAGGTATATCTATGTAGTATTGTTTGATCCCGTGTTCGATTGCCGGATAGTACAAAGACTTATTAAGTGTTATTGCTTGCAAATTCTCAACAGCAGTACCGTGTCTGGAAACGACAATACTTTCATCGCCTATTATTTGGTACCTTAAAACATGACTGAAAATGTGCACTTATATTTCTGCCTTCCATTACAAGTATATGCAGGCGTTAAACTGATGACTATAGAAAAGAGATTGAAGATACCGAAACACTCTTTACCCAATTTTCATTAATGAGTTAAAAGTTTAGAATCGACTGATGTTTTATCTCCAGTGAGTTAGTTATCTTCAGACGAATTAGCAATAAGTGAATCATTTTTATTATTTTTCAAATACCAAGCTAATTAAAGTGAAATTTGCTTCACAAAATGGTTATTCTTAGCCGTAGCGAGCTAAATATAGAACAAGAAATGTATTTTTAGCAGACTTTGTCTTTTCTCTACAAGCATAATAAGTTCAGAAGCTGAGTTCGTTTAACAGAAATGAGCAAATTGATTCGTAGAAATAGTTAAAAACGCAATCTAAAATTTACATTTGTTCTAATGTTATACAGTTTTTACAGAATAAGCTTTTAGCCGTATGACTTGTGTTTTTAAGGGAAACAGCTATTACATCCGTACATTTTGTCGCCGACAGCAAGACTAATATTATTTATCTTTATATATAAAAATTCTGCTGCTAGCTGCCCGCAAAATCCGAAAAGTTGTCAATAAATTGACCTGATCTTTATACACAATGGCATTTCTATATAAGAATGTCATTTATATTTTCATCCCGATGTTCCCACAGAAACGGGCAAATACAAATATCAGACTTTGACATATCAAAATTCAGACTTTCTTTTAACTTATATATATTATTTTACTAGTTGTCCAACGCGATTCATTCACGTTTACGATGACTGCGCCGCTGCCTTGGCTTGAAGCGTGATGTTATATAGCTTGTGTTACTTTTGAATAAAGAAGCTTTCTAACGGTGAACTCATTTTTAAAATCGGTCTTGTTGTATATGAATTAATTAATTACGAACTATAAATACTAATCTATCCTCGAGCGATCATGATGAAATTTCGCATAAACATCATCAGGGGTACAGAAAAGGACATAGGTTATCATTTAACCAGAAAAAACGTTCTGTTCCCGAACGATAGCTAGTTAAATATATTGTCTTTATCAAACACTCATATGTCAATACATATTCACTTCACACATATTTCAATAACAAAAGAAACATTCCAATAAACCGATTATTATTTGAACGCGAATCGTGAAATGAAATCAAAACAACGTGTCTGCTGTTTGCTCGAGTGAACCGAATCGTATTGCACAGCATAGTGTTATGGTTAAGCTTGTTATAGCCTCGTAATCTTTTGAACAAACACATCAATGTACGCGTTGTTAATCTATTGTGTCTGAGTCTGGATGGATATTGTTGTAGGGTTGCGTGTAACTTGGCTCTTATTCCTCACGTTCCTTTGGGGACTATGTTTTTCGTTGAGGTTAACAATAGATTGGGTTTATTTATTCAGTCTAGTATTTCTTATATTCCTATCAGCAGTTGTTTTGTTTAACAGTTCGTGTCTTGCTTCCCGTGGCATATGTTAGTACTGAAGTTTGCTGCCGATATTGAAGTCTTGGATTTGCTCCTGTGTTTGACCAAAATGTTATTGCGTTTTATGTTAGGAAATTGTTTAGTAGTTGCGTGAAGTTTGGAAATGAGTTCGGTAGAAGGTAATGGTGTCGTATCTGTTATGGGGTCCTTAAACATGTCTTGATTCATACCACTACATCATCCAAGTAGGCAGAGCTGCATAATAGTGACTTTAAGTCAGCTGGGTTTTAAATTCTTCGCAAAAAAGAACGAGCCTGTAATTAATTATTGATCTCTATCAGGTATAATTTCGACCTTCTGTTGTTGCTGTTGAGAATTTTCAACAGAATCCCAAAGACAACAACTGACAATCGAACCCATGATCTTGCCGTTGTGAACCTACGTATAACGCAACCTTTTACTATGAGACCAACAAAACAGTTTCGAATATACAAAATCTGAGTCTTATAATTACAATGTAAATAATTAACAAAATCCCTAGCGTTCCGTTAAACATTTCCCAAAACAAAGTATTTCTCTTATAGACAATTTCCATTAGCGTACCCTATAGAACATTGTGCCGAAATTATATCAACATTACATTTGCAAAGGGCGGCTTAATTATTTCCAACACTAAGAACGCCTGTTTTGGCTTCGTTGCCAATTAAAAATCATTTACGTATTCCGTTGGCCTTCTCACTTGCAAGGCGAACTTCTGAATATTTAGAATATAAAACGCTTTGTGCAATTTTTCTCGGATGGTGAATAAAAGTGAAGTTACGAAAGTTTTCTTTTAATGTTGCAAAAGTTGATGGTTATTTAATTATAAGTTTCAGTATATAGTGTGTATAATAAACCCCGTCCGATCCTTAAAGGTTTTATATGTACAGTAGCTTATTATGAGTACGTAAGCGACATGCTTTTATAAAAATCGATCAAAGAAATTACTCCAGTAAATTTAATTAATTTAAAATAATATATTAATAGATTACCCATGGCAACACCGACAACTTATTAATCATAATACCTGGGCATCACTAAAGTTCTAAAAGGTTCAACGATGCCGCGCCTTAAAAAAATGCCGCCAAAAGTATACTACGTTCCGCGTCATTGTCAGGTTTAGTGGAGTGTTGCTAGACTGAGCGAAATTTCAGTAGTTTAAGGGTAAACATGCTGTTCAATACTGTACTTAAAATATTATGAAGACGTTTTACGGTGATATAGATATTTTTTGTTAATTTTCTTAGCATGTTTGTTAAGAGAGAAACAAGACTTTAATGGATCTGACAGGGTTTATTATACAGCTTGTCCGGTAATTAATAGATAACCTTGAAATGTCTTATAGTAGAACTGAAGGCCGTTCTGAGAAGTGAAAAAAAAAAAAAAAAAAAAAAATATTAAAAGGTGCAAGCTATTATAGCATAGAATACTTTTGACTGTCTATATATTAGCATAATTAGTGTTTAATAATAAAACAACAAAAAATCCGATGGATTTCATTCATTTATGGTCGTAGTATACAAGAAAGTTATACATGGCAATTAAAAAAAAACACATATCTCAGGTAGTAGTTAGGATAGATTTGTTTTCATATTTTTTTCTGAACGCCCATCAGTTCCACTATAAGATATTTCCAGGTTATCCATTAATTACTGGACATCCTGTATACACTGTATACAATGAAAATATAGTGATTTAATGATAACTTAGTTGGTCAAGTGATTAGTATATAGGCTGGTTGAAAGCCCGTATCTGGTCAACAAAAAGATATTGGCTTTTCCTATCAAGAAATTCTTAGTAGAAACCCGGAGTTAGGAGGTTGACGATATTTTACTTTCTTGTGCCTCAGAAAGCATGTGCAGTCATCGGACCTCTCTTTGGTCGTGTCAGACTGCTTTCACATTGGACTAGGAGAATAAGGTAGTACACTTGTGTTTGCACAGACTCTCGTGCACTGTAATAATCCCCTGCGAAGATGTCTAGTCTCCGTTAAAATTGGCCGCCATGACCGAAATTCGGTCGGACATTATTACTATGATACATAAGTCAGGAAAAATTTAGTTCTCATCTCGTATAATTGACCTCAAGGTCCTCAAATATACAGCGTCGCCTAATGATACCCGTACGTTGCCAAATTGCCAGAAATAAATAACTTTTTTCGAGTAGGAAAGTTCGCCGAGCCATTTAGTAACAGTACAAATTGGCGCCTCGCCTGGGAAATTATGTGCTACTACACTCTTCCTGAATATCGGCGTTAGTTAGTAACAGAGTATTTGCGATTCGTCTTGAAAGTAAGAGTTCTAGAGGCTGTCATAAGTACTAAGCCTTCTTCTTTTTTACCCGACTACGGCGAAGCCAAAAGGAAGGGTAATGATTTTGTCAGTCTGTGTATGTATGTTTGTATGTTCCACCGTAGCGCCTAAACTACTGAACTTATAATGTGATTCGTTATAATGGCCCGGTGACATAGGCTATATAAATTTTACGAAAAGGTATTAAATAAAAAAAATAAGTTTAATAGCTATAACCCGACTACGTAAAAAATGGGGTTATAGTTTTTAAACTTTATTTCATCCTATCTTTAATTCCTTTTTATATGGTCGGCATCTTCGGTCGGAGTACTAAAAACGACTTCAGTTTTAACATTTGAAATACTGTTTTATACATGGCGAACTTTACAATTCCACCTTTAATTTCGTGTTATATTTTTTATTACATAACTAGAGGTATTCTCTCAATAAGTCACCAACATTTTAGCGAAATCAAATAATAATAGGTATATCAACACACATGTAGGTACGTTACAAACAAACTGACAAACACACGTTCATTTTTATGTATTACCTTTTAATTACTTAAATCAATAAATCAAACACAACCATCCATAACATCTAATAAAACTAATAATGTTTATACGACTCTAAACTGGATATTTTCTCTTTGATATTTATTTTTATAGCTTTCTTGTTATTATACGTGGTACCCCGCTGAGAAACAAATAAACATCGACATTACGGTAATAGCATTTGAACATGTGATTTTTTTGTAACTTGAGAAATTCTCAGTAGATTAATAAGAAAATCATCAGAAAAATAACAATGATAATAGTTATATCAGCCCTGTACATAAACTCCACTGCTGGGCAATGACCTTTTCTCACTGTGAGAAAGGTTAGGCCATAGTCCACCTCGCTGGCCTAGTGCGGGTTGGCAGACAATTACTTTAGAAAACAGTATGTAGAATGACATGCAAGTTTCTCACGATGCTTTTCTTCACTGTTAAAGCATGAGATTATTAACTTTTCGAAGTTATAGCACATATAAGCACATAACTTCAAAACGTTCGAGGTTCGTGCCTTGGACTCTCTCTCTGTCAAAAATAAGCAGACTGGTAATTTCCAGAATGCTTATTTTTAAAATGCCTATTGTGGCTTCCCCACAATAATGCTGGATTTAAAACATAGCTGCTGATTTGTAGATTTTTATTCCTCTGCCTGCCCCGTTAGGGGATACACGCGTAATTCTATATATCAATGGTATTATTATATAGCATATGGTGCAATTTGTACAGTTCACAGTAGTTTCCCGCACTCAGTAAAGTTAAGATTTATTATTTTATTCACATTTCCTTGTAGTTGTTCAAACAGTTGTTTTAGCCGAGATGATAGATGAGCGGTCTACAACATTAGTGTTATTCGGTACGTCCCTTGTGTAATGTACTCAATTATTGTACATGATGTATGGTTTCTGCAGCAACTGTTATATAAACCGTTATGTATATTATGCACTTACATCCTACTAATATTTTGGATGTGAAAGTTTGTGAAGATGGATGTATAGATAGGATAGATGGATGAATGGATAGATGAATGGATGGATGGATAGTTTTTGCGTGAAAGAGTAACAAACATCCATTTGTTACTCTTTCACGCAAAAACTACTGAACGGATTTTGATGAAACTTTACAGTATTGTTATTTATACATCAGAATAACATATAGGCTACTAAAAATCTATCTTAACAAAAATCTGCATTACCAACGCGTGCCAAGCCGCGGGTAAAATCTAGTTTTATAAAACAGGGTTAACCTATTAAGTCGTATTGGCACAATCACGATAAGTTTTGAATTATGTTGGGTATTCCAAGCATAACAGTTTAAAATAATGCTGATATTTATGCAACTAAGTATTTTTATGTATCTACTAGCGGTCACCTAGTAATCGAAATTCAACCATAATTGATTTAAATTTTAAGTTTGATAGTTATTACGGTTTTACTATCTAGAGCAATACCCTTATAATCAAATTTAATTTTGATTTCGATCTACCTACATATGTTAATTAACTTTATCAAACAGATTATTATATTGATATATGTAACCATAGTTACGAAGAATTGTACGACGTCAGACGAACAATGCCGAAATACTACGAACGCGATACGCCTGCGTGTCTCAAATGCATGGTTTTGTGCTTTTTCACTAATTTAATCGATTTCTAGTCCATATTTTATAAAAATATTAAAATTCACCCCTCCTTCTCGATATAAAATTTAACTGTACCGAATTTCATACTCCTCCATCCGCGCAATTTTCTTAAAAAGGGATACATAGTTTTGCTTCTCGTATTAATATATAGATAAGCTATTGAGAAGAAAATGCTGCCTCTGCCGCAATTGCTATACATGAGTTCGATTCTCCAGTCGGTCAAAGCGTTATTGAGATTTCAGTCAAGAAAACCTCATTAGCAATATAGCGTCTAGAACTGTGCCAAGCAGGTCGTAATAGGCTCACCCGCTTACAGAAGACCATACCTACCAAAATGCACTAGTGGTTAACCTCTGCCCACCCTATTGGGATATAGAGCAGGAACATCTATACTAATACTAGCAGTCCTGACAGACGTTGTCCTGTACAGGCGAAAAAAAAAATCAAATCTAAACCATCCTCGAATCCACTTGAACACACACAAAAAAATTCATTCAAATCGGTCCAGCCGTTTACGAGGAGTTCACTGTCAACACACGTACAGAGGAATTATATATATAAAGGTTATAAAGATTTGTTATTTTGTTTGTTTGTTTGTAAGTTTAACACAAAAAATACTTAACCGATTTTAATAATTCTTAAACCATTAGGAATCTTTATTATCAAGTAATGTAAGCTAAATTTTATTTAAAAAAATATACTGTATCTAACATAATGTAGCCTAACCTACTTTTACGTGAGCGAAGCCGTAAGCAAAAGCTAATCTATACTTAATAATATTATAAAGAGGGAAGATTTGATTTTTGTTTGTTTGTTAGGATTTTACTCAAAAACTATTCTATCGCCATTAGACTTAATATTATAAATGTGAAAGTTTTTGAGAACGTATGCATGTTTGTTACTCTTTCACGTAAAATCTACTGAACCAAATGCGATGAAACTTGGTATGTAGATAGCTGGAGACCTGGATTCTCATATAGCCTACTTTTTATCCCGATATTCCCACGGGAACGGGAATTACGCGGGTGAAACCGCGGACGAAATCTAGTAGGCTATATTTTATTTAACTGTTATTGACATAACCATGCCCTTTTATTAACGTGAGAGAATGCATTGAAGTAGAAAAGAAAATTATATATTATTATCATCGAGTAACATAAGCTATATTTTATAAAAAAAGTACAAATAAAAAAGTAAAAGTAATGTTACTAACATAACCTAGCCTACGTTTGTGCAAGCGAAGCCACGGGCAAAAGCTAGTATGTATATAAAGAGGTATTCATCTACAATTTATAGCAAAATACACAAGACGAGCTAAACACAACTCGCGAAAACAAAAGCAGTCACATATAGTCGCGCGTACGCCGATTCAGGATTAAACCGGCTGAATACAGTAATTGTCGTTCGGCTGAATGCTGAAGAGAATAGATTACGCCTTTGTCTTTTGTGAATCAACCACACAGCAGGCGTGGTAGACGATTATCGTAGCCGTAACGCTTGCAACTCCATGCTACAATATTATTACATATTTGCGCGATGGCAACAATGCATCAAGTTATTTTTTAAGATAACAACAAAAACCGACTTCAGCACTAGAAGATAATTTTTTGTTTTTGTTGAATTTTCATAAAGCGCTACAGCAATATCAATTATATTCATATATTTTCCCCTCTGAAGTATTGCCTACTAAACAGTCTACTAGACTACAGTCAAATTGAGAACCTCTTTCTTTCTTTGAAGTCGATTGAAAGAAAGTGCTTCGTTACGAAATATAAAAAATAAATTACTTACTACTAAAATACTAATGCAAGGTTGTCTTCTGTATTCTTCTGTAGATAAGAGGTAATACCTACGAGTCCGGCTACTGAAGGTGTAAGAAGAGATTTCAATGCATGTTTCTGACGTCGGAATGTAACCGATATATTTTAATGGTGATTGTGGCAGTTAAGAATGGCCGTAGTTAATGGCCTGTGTTGCAACCTAATATGAGTAAAGAAATGCCCTAGGCATACAACTACTCTTTGCACACATTTGGTTGAAATTCAGGCCACTAACCAGGGGAACCCTGAATCTACATCCATCCCTTTACCAAAAAATAATATAGTAATAATTTTTAATAATTAATACAACATAATATTTATATATTACAATGGTTTTACGTAACACATTCAAATCTTCATACACATAAGATTTAACATTTTCTTATTTTCTAAATGTTTATTTTCTTTTCCCAGGTAAACATCACAGATTAAATTGCCGGCTTGACAACTAACAAATAAGGTAACTTTTTCTAAAACTCATAATATACAAAGCGTTAATACGGATACAGATGAAACGTAAATTTTCTAAGGTTCACCTGCCGTAAGTAACAACTCGCAAAGTCCACATTATTACGCATAAAACCTTATTCCATTCGTAATAATTCCGTTGTCTATTTACACAAAAGGGCCAAAATTGTCCCTTCATCAAGTTCGCAGAACAAGTGAAAAGAAAAACTTGGAAACAGACGAAGCGGGAACTGAGCAACGACCAACTCTTTTTCACAATGGCTGATTTGAATCTCAAACAGCCGGCGAAGTCGAATGGCTATTTCGACAATGTACCATCCAGTTCAAGTAATTGCATTTTATCTAATAAAAGCTATTGTTGGTGGACTTGGGGCAAACGTTTGTTTGTATTTGTCCAACGAGATACCGCTCGGCTGCCTTATCTCGTGGCAAATGAATCGTGTGTTCATACTACAATTGTTTGTTCCAAGATTGGTATTTCTCTAGCGATTCTTGATCTCTTGGGATTTTTCGTATCATTAGATCGAATTGTTTGTTTACGTTCTAATGAGCATCGATACATTAGTTTGATTTGTTTCTGCTTTCACAAGAAGAATTATAATGAAACAGATACATGTTTATTTGGTCTTATTTTGTTCTGTCTTAAAGACTTAATTAGAATTAATGTCAATGAGTTGAATTGACATCAGCTAAGTCTTTAATATCTAATATATTAAACATTCTTTCTATATATACCGAAAAGGGGTAGGGAGAGGTTTATTACATCTACATTTAGCCAACTATATTTTAAGTACCATGTAATAGGTGGCGGCCTATTGCGCTCTATTTGAAACATTACCAGGCTTCATGTTGATGCAAAAAAAATCTATCAGAATAAAGCTTTACCTGTTTTTAACTTTGGCGGACCAATGAAAATCGAATCTAAAATTTCACGATCTTACGCAAACTTATGCCGATGCGGCAGCCTAGCTGTATAAACTGAATAAAAATACCAAGTGAACCTTTGGCAATCTTTTAAACTAAGAATTTTACAAATCAACTGACACTTTTATTATTAAAGTAAACCAAGATATAATATTGTCTTCTGTTTACGCGAATGTTATTCATTGAAATTAAACTACTATATACGGATTTTATCGCGTTGTTTATTTAAATTTATTTATTATTATATTTACAGCTAGACTTCATGATACTTTGAGCTCATTCTGCGTAAATAGAAACAGCAATGATTAAATTATGTTCGGGTACTTTGAAATAACTACACTGGAACATTGAGACAACTACTATCTTAGTCTCCCCGTGACCATGGCTGCTGAAAAGCAACCGAAACGTCGGGGAAAGTGTAAATCAAAAATAAAAAGATTTAATCGTTTAAATAATTTTATTAGCTTATAAATTTGTAAAATAAAATCAATAGTAGTAGTAGTGTAATATTTTCAAAATTTTGTAATATAGTGATAAATAAACAACGCGATAAAATTCGTGTATAGTAGTTTAATTTCAATAAACCAAGATAGTTAAAATAAATTACTATCCCGTAAGCTTGAATAAATCGAGTGTTTTGGGTTCGAACCCCCTATATTAGACATACAAATTGAGAGAGATCAAAATCTATAGATGACTATTCCGGGTCTGAGTGTAATTTGTGTTCGTATGTATGTTAAGTTACCCGCGAAACAAGAATGATTACTAGGTATGGTAATTTCTTTCATAAAAACACTTATTGCTCTTACCTTTCCAGTTATTCAGCATTTTGTTTCCTAACAAGACTACGTAGAACACAAACTTAACTGTGAAATTATTTTGAACTTTATTATTTTGTCAAAGCCAAATAAATGACTTCCAAAAAATCAGAACGTCTTTGTCTCTGATTATCTTTCACAAAAGAACAAAATTTGTGCCAAGTATATCTGAAGACACAATTTTTTCGTTGGCAACATAAACACAATATGGCGGCTGAGCCTCACTAACGAGTATCGGAAAGCTTTGCAACAGGCGTGTGATCTGTAATTGTGTTTCGCCATTCGCTATCAAATGGTGAGAGATAATTCTGGCTAAATTATTCGATACCACTGATAGGTCGCCGTTTGACTTGCTAATGAATCGATCGTTGTGTGTTTGTGGTATTCGCGCGCCAATTTCAATCGAAAGTGAGGTTATTTGCATTTTCATGGTTTCGTATTTTGAGGTAAGGGAAGTTTAAATATTACGACTAGGTATGTGAGCTCTGTTATATTAAAAATAATGGATGGTGCGTGATCTATAATTTGCGATTATAGATTTGAAATTTAAAATTATTCGAATCTTCAATTAAATCGTTATATTCGAAATTTTATAAATATTTGAATGTATTAACCTTTTATATATATTGATTATTAGCTTACTTACGTGGTCTGGTGGTGCAGAGTATTGGAAATATTAGGAGGAATAGCTAAATAAAAAGGTAATAACCGTAAAATAGTGTACGGGCATAATCTAGATAATAATAAAAATGGTCATCACTGTCGTCCGAGCCCCAAAGTCATTTTCCACGCATCTATCGTCAAGTTTAATCGACCAATCCATCACATCCAATCACAACCTATCGATCAATCACCAAATAATTGTGAATTTTAATTTTGATTCAGATCGAATAATAATAATCAGATACGTGATCATACAATTTTCGAATATTCGAATTTTATTTGCAATTGCACATCGCTAAAATTATTTTCTTTATATTTTATTATATTGGAGCTCTATCTAAATCAATATGACAGCCACATACATATGTAGGTGCGATCGCTCGCTTGAATTTTTGGCCAAAGTACGAGCTTGCTATTAACTGACTTGAACTGGTCAGTGCAAACATACTGGCAATAGAAGCGTTGAAGAGTCTTATCATAATCTCATAAAGTAATATCATTGCGTGCACGCAAATAAAAGAGCACGTTTTTTACGTGTATAGCTTTGTCTTGTTCTTGCCCGTGCAATAACAAGGTTTTATGAGATAGTTATAAAGCCCGAAGTGCGTTCAGTTGTAATAATAATAATATAGTGGCCGAGAGTTTCTTGCAGGTATCTTTTTATAGGCTCAACCCTTTGCCTGAACCTAGCAACTAACCTACATGTAGCTTCAGTAACTAGTAAACTCACTAACCTATATATTTTGACGTTCATAAGTGTTACTTTGTGACCTAAATTAATAAATTATTCTTTTGACTTTGACTTAAATAAGCACGTGAGCGCATATCATACAAGCGTCAGAATGTAACGCGTAACAACCTTAATCTACAAAGCATACCTGCTAGGGAATCAAGGTACTCATCTGGAATTCGGATACCAATCCTGGGATAGCTTTACAACTATCCCAGGATTGGTGGACTCTTTCAGTCGGTAATCACCCCAATGCTTAAACTAAGTCTTCCAAACGAACACAGGCAGTTCTCTTGCAATAACTTCGAGCACCCTGCTGAAACAATCCATTAATTATTTCGTCGTTTCTATCGTCAGGCGATCGATAATATGTTATCTATTTAAAACTTTAAACTTCAATCAATAGTATAGAACTAATGTACTGTTACCAGAGTAGTTTATCCAATGGAAAATTTCTAATGATAGGTTTGCAATACATCGCTTGTTGACGGTAATAACCACAAATTGATACTTGCAGTTTCGTTTGTATAGTACATAGATAAACTCAACTTTGTATATGACGGCCTTAGGCCTCGATGGCGTAGTGGTTAGTGTAACCGACTGCCACGCCTGAGGTCGTAGGTTCGATTCCGGCACAAGTCAAACATTTGTGTACATGAACATGGATGTTTGTCTTGGTCTGGGTGTTTCTATGTATAATATGTAAGTACTTACAAAAAAGGTATATACCTATGTATGTTTATCCATTATCTAGTACCCTTAGTACAAGCTCTGCTTCGTTTGGGCTAGATGGTGTTGTGTGTATGTGATAGAATATTATTATTATAGAATATTATTATATACTAAAAAGATAGCCAGAGATGGTTTACACGGATTGTTTGAAGAACCAAAAAATAATAATCTACTTTCATCGCCGTGTAGAATACACATAGCGAGACACTTTCCCTATTGAAATACTACAGTTAGAATACATCATTTTCCACACCAGTGATCTCTATCAGCAAATCAGTACGAATAAAAATAAATCGGAACGAAAACCCGTACAAATTCAATCAGAAAACTAAAGAAAGAATTGTAGGAACTCTATTCTTATTTGCACTATCTGTATTATTTAAATTACTGACAATCTTCCTTATAGAAAAACCAATTACAGTGATAACCTTCGAAGCCGTTCTCGGTTCCATATTGGTTTTTCCGCATTGAATGTCTGCTTCGTCGGTCATGTAAGCGAGGCGTGACTAATGATTGTAAGATGAGTTTGATTCCCAGATAAGATAGTCTAAATGAGTTTTAAGCATAACGCACGGAAGAGTATAGAACGAACTTTAAATATATTAAATTCAAACAATGTTACTTGTGAAATGTCTTTACTAGTTATTTCGTAGTTGTAGTAATGTGTTCGCTTGCCTTGGGAAGTACCACTTATCTTATAGAAAACCGTTGAATAAGAGTGCCGTAGAACTATATTCCTACATCTCCCATTCCTTCTATTCGGTCTTTTATTTACTTTGCATTGGGTCAGCAACGCGCGAGAGCTAGTACTCGTAGTTTAGGCAATCATAGACTACAGGAGCCGCTTATCATCAGACAGGCCGTGCGCTTGTATGCATTGTATTGTATGTAGTTGAACCTACCTAAACACACTACATTCACAATTAATATTTTCTAGATTTTGTCCGTAAGAGTAGAGGGTAAGGTTAGGTTACGTTAGTGGCAGAACATTTTAAAAATAAAAATGTAGTTTATGTTACTCGGCTTTCTAATAATGAAATATTTTTAAATCGGTTGAGAGTTTCTGAGTTAGATCCTATTAGTATAGACTTGATGTTGCCCGCAGTTTCGCCCGCGTAAATGTAGATTATGTCAATTTTCTGTCCCTCAGGAACAGTACTTTTTTCTGGATGTAAGGTACCCTATGTCCTTTTCTGTACCCCTGACAACGTGTGTGCAAAATTTCATGATTATTGGTTGAGTAGTTGGGGCGTAAAAGCGAAATAAACAAACTTACATTTGCATTAATAATATTAGTAAGGATGTCTACATAATATGTGAATGTGATATATTGCATCTTTAATGCATTTCATTGCTCTTGGCGCGTCTCGATATTTGATCATCAGCCTTTGTTCCATACGTTTCTAAAATTAACTCTAGTAACATCGATCAATGTTTGTGGAAATACATGCCATACCGTACCTCAATACATCTACTAAGACTAATAATAATAATAAAATTTATTTTCCAAAACAATACATAATATATGAAACAGTAAACATATAACATAGTTCTATTGTTTATTTATGTGAATAATGATGTGATAAGTGACTAAGAAAGCGCATGATCAGACAATCATAAAACTTTTACTTTAACTTTGAAGACAGATACTTTATCTTTAATGTTAGACAAAATTAAAATCTTATTGTGTCTGGCCACCTGTGTGCCGGTGCCACTGAATAGGTTAAATTATTTCTGATTGACTCCTTGACATCGTTCGATTTTCGATTTTTATTATTTTTCGTTCCAACGATTACTCCACAAGTTAGCCGTAACTGACGCCATTTTCAAACTGCGTCTAATAAACTCATTCGTTATCTTATCCGTTTTATGTCACATCAGACGACTATCTTACCATGAGACGAGATTGCAAGTCAGACAAAATAAATAAAGAAAGCATACAGGCAAAAGTATATAAGCCTCGAAGGTATAGAGGAATATTACACCTACATTTCTCTAGCTGTATTTTAGGTCCTACGGTATAGCACATTTTCATGACGTATAGATTTGCTCCGAATAGACAGTAATTCGTCTACTGACAAGAGACTATGAGCATTCCAAACAGAAAATTCTTGTAATACTTAATTTTACCAGACAGTATTTATATGGACCAAAAATTATGAATAACTAAGAGCGTTAGTCAATTTGATAAATTTATTACTTTGACCGGCTTGATATAAATATTACCTGATGACGGTCTGAAGTCCATTTAAGGTCAAGGAATCATGGTTTAAGATAGCTTGAAATTCCTTACTTCTAGCCGGGCAGATTCTATTTTTAGAACTACAGCTCCCGCACTATAAGTAGATCCTATGTCGCGGGACTTGACAAATATTTAAACAACGGACACAATGAGCACCCAGACTCGGAACAACCATTTGTGGATCACACAAAGTTTTGTCCCGTGTGGGATTCGAACCCACAACACTCGGCGCAGTGCGAGTGGCGAGGTGACCACTTACAACACTACGTCATCTGTGCAGACAAAATGACGACGTGAAATATGATAAATTGGGCGTGCCGTGCAACGAGCGTTAGGTTAGGTTAGTTTTATAATATTGCCCAAGATAGGGTAGTCATTATTCATAGTGACTGGACTTCTCAACTTGCCCGTAACAATGGTCTAAATAAAAACTTCTGCTACGAGACGAACATGGCCGTGCTTCATAGCTATAGCCTTGTGTATAAAAGCGAAGGTGTCTCGATGGTCCAGTGGTAGTATAGCCGGTCTTAGCCAGTTGCACTCACTGATCGGTAAACGATTAGCGAGGTTAAGTAACATTGGGTGCGGTCAGTCTATTGACCGCTTAGTGGAATTTCATCTGAGCATCTCCGTGCTTCGGAGGGCACGTAAAAAGTTGATCCCGGCTGTTGCTAAATTGACAGCAGTCGTTAAGCCATGTCAGAGGCTTACGGGCGGCTTGAACAACATGAAAAGAAAAAGAAGAAGGGTTCGATTCCCGGGTCGGGCTTGGAAAACGTTACTACGATTTGCCGTCAAGAATTTCTTAGTAGCAATTTGTTAAGAATTTCTGTCAAGAAGATCTTAATAATTAGCCCGGAGTTAGGAAGTTGGCGGTGTTTCACCCCCGTGCGTCGGAAAGTAAATTAAATAGTGGGTCTCAGCTGTCATGAACATCTATGGCAGTCGTTATTGAGAAGCCAACGCCCTTAAATATCCTGACGACTGGTCTAACCATAGAATGTTGTTATCCTTCTGGGTTACGGAGGTCAGATGCCAGTCGCTCCGTGTAAAAACTGATATTCAGCTAAATCTCGTTAGACCAGAAATAAGCGGACACTGGCATAAGCTGGGATTAATAATCGCCAGGAAGATAAAAGTGAAGGTGTGCGCAAACTTGTTATTATAAGATCTTATTCGATCGAATAAGATGTCTAGCTACCGCGCGTCAATATGATTATGTTTCTGCGTTGGCGTGAGACTTTGACGTCATTATGTCTGACGTGTTTGAACTCACGAACCCTTTATAAGTTTTCTTTCTTATATCTTTACACTTATAACGATGTTTTTTATTAACTATGTTTGTATGGATTCTAGTCTGGCTGATGTAGTTATGAGAGGGAGTCTACAGTGACTCCTTTGTATATTGTAGTTCAAAACTATATTCTAAGACAGCTATAGGTTTTCCATAGTATACAAATTTCTGTTGAATAATCCACAGTTACAAACTTATAAGGAGTGGTTGATATTTGAACGTTATCCTAACTTCTTAACTAATATTAGGTTGTTTGTTTGTGACGCTTTAACGCGTAAACTACACGACCGATTATCATGAAATTTCGCATACACGTTGTCAGGGGTACAAAAAAGGACATAGGGAACTTTAATCTAAAAAGCACCTATTATTTCTAAGCGACCCAAACTACGGGCTAAATCTAGTCTTTTATAAATTTTACTTTTATGTTCTCCTTATCCATATAATATTTAACTATGTAGTAGAAAGTTCTCTTCATGTATTAATATAGATTCTAGCGAGAACGTTGTGCGTTAAAATCGAAGTTGATAGTAACATTAAACGTGACGTCACAGTATGCGACGCGGACGTAAACATCGCTTACTGCGTTAATCGCTTAGTGACAGTGACATATTCATGAAAATGTAGCGATAGAATACCGTAGGACTATCTATAGGTGTATAAATAGGTAGAGTCAGTTCAGTAATAACCCTTTTTTACTCTAATGGAGTAAGAGTGTGTGATTTAGCATAGTTGAAGTTTATACAGAGAAGAAGTGCAGCCTACATTTATAAACAAATACAATATTTTACCTCAATTTAGATTTTGTCAATTCATTTTTTACTAGATGATGGGTGTCCTGTGTCCTATGTCCTAATGATAATGTCCTCCAGACCGAATTTCGGTCACGGCGGTGCAATCTTAACTTATATTATAGTGCATAAGTATGTGTGCAAACACAAGTGCACTCTCCCTTTCCTAACACAAGACGGGTGAGACTGATTGTCCAGCCAGAAAACAAGCTGAATATAGGAATATAAACTCAGTAGATTATGAGGCTGCCTAGATCGCCGTTTATTTATATTTTATCACTTACTATTACTTAGCTTAGATTCCCATTATTAGACATATCCTATGTTTATTTTATAAACATTATAGGTATATGTCAATTAATATTTTTATACAAAATTATATAAATAAGTTGTATTATTTTCATTGTAATAGTAACTTATTATAAAACAATCTAAATTTGTTAAATATTGTTATGAATGCTCTTCCTATTACACTATAATAGCACAAATATATCGCCTGTGATACAGGTATAACCTAGGACAGGCGTCCAAAGTAATGTATCTTTTTTTATGTATTTTTAAGACCTATTGTTATTCATATTTCTGCCAACTTAAACTTAATAAACAATTATTATTAATATTATATTATATAACTCACATGATCCGATAGGACGGATAATCCGACACAACCAGAAAAAGATCACATGCAGGGCCAACGGCTTCACGTTATTGCCGAGGCACGGGGGTGTCTAACTCCGGGCTAGTATTGAGATTTCTTAACTGAAACACTCAATAACGTTTTGTTGGCCCGACCAGGGATTCGAACCCGAAACCTCATGCACAGCAGTCGCATTTACTACCGCTGCGACACGGAGGCATTTTGTCCTATGTCCTATACTGTACCCCTTACAACGTGTATGCGGAATTTTATGACGATCGGACGAGTAGTTAGGACTTCAAAGCGTAAAAAACAAACAAACTAACTCACATTCGCATCTATAGGTATAATTAGTAAGGATACTTAACTCAACTATACGGATGGTATGTAGTGGTTTAAAAGGCCGCCTCATTACTGCTTCTGCGCCATGTGACTTCGATCTTCACACGAAACAATAATTTGTGTAAACCACAAATGGTTGTTCCAAGTCTGGGTGTTCTTTGTGACTGTTGTTTAAATGTTTGTAAAGTCTTCCACAAAACAGCATTAGTAAATGAATTAAAGTAAATGAATTGAAGTAAATGAGATGAAGTAAATAAATTAAAGTAAATAAATTGAAGTAAATTAATTGAAGTAAATGAATTGAAGTAAATGAATTGAAGTAAATAAATTGAAGTAACTGAATTGAAGTAATTATTAATTATTATGAATTAGTTATTAAGTACTATCATAGTAATGTTTAATACGCTGCTGTTTATTATCCCTAAATAAATAAATAAATTGAAGTAAATGAATTAAAGTAAATGAATTGAATTAAATAAATTGAAGTAACTGAATTGAAGTAAATGAATTGAAGTAAATAAATTAAAGTATATGAATTGAAGTAAATGAATTGAAGTAAATAAATTGAAGCAAATGAATTGAAGTAAATAAATTGAAGTAAATGAATTGAACTAAATGAATCAAGAGAGCTGGTCGAAATCCCTAATACGGGCAACAAACGCGAATCTCTACATGTCTATTATACATGATATATTATTAAGATGTGTACCGAGAACTATGGGGTGCTATTCCGATTCCAATATTTGCGACTGAAACGCTCGCGTTGACAAATACAACAGGTTTGGACTCAAACATCTGTGACGCGGCACGTTTTATTCTTTGAGAGATGCATTCAATATTTATTGAGTATTTTATATGTACGCGAACCGTGGAAAAAGGTTCTGGAACTGCAAATACCCCTTTTAGGGTTCTGTATGAGAACAGCTGCGATAGTCTAATGAAAGACTGCTGGACTGTACCGCAAAGTTTGATACCAAGGCGTGCATCTTAGACTTTTCGAAGTTATGTGCGTATTCAATAGTTTTGAGCAGCTATAGCTCAGTGGGGACACCATCAGACGGCGATACAGAGGGTCTCGGGTTCGAACCCACGTCGCGCACCTCTGACTTTCGGAAGTTACATGACTTTTCGAAATTATGTGCGTATTGATTGACAATTATCGCATGCTCCGTGCCTTGGATGGCATGTTAAGCCATCGGTCCCGGCTGCCTTGAACATATATGGCAGTCGTTATTGGGGAAGTCGACACAAAAGATCCCACTGGGTCGAAGTGTAGCCGGTCTTTACTGACTGGCCCCCACACAAGATAAGATATATAGTTAATTCGATAATGCGATGCTCGCTTTAATGCTAAAGAAAAACATCGCGAGGAAACTTGTATGTCTGAGATTTCTCCATAATTTTCTCGAATATATGTGATGTCAGCTAACCCGCAGTGGGCCAGCGTAGTGACCTAATCCTTCTCACACTGAAAAGGGGCTAGAGTCCAGCAGTGGGATTGTTTAATACAGGGCTAATATTAATAGGTATATATGCGAAGTGTACCAAGGGGACCCTATTACTAGGCATCTGTTGTCCGTCTGCCTGTTAGCGGGCTGTATTTGATGAACCGTAATATGTAGAAAAATAGGTCCGAAATGAGCAACTGATAAACTGCATGGATGGCATAATCATATAAGCCATCATCGAGTAGAAAACATAGTGGCATGTGGTCGGATTAGGTACAACCTTACAAAATCCAAAATAAAATGGTTGCCTTGAAAACAAACTACCGACATTACTTTTATCCAAAAATAAATGCTCTTATAGAAGCCCGAAAAGTATGTGAACTCCCAAAAGACCAACTTTTCCCCTATTTTATTTATTAGTATGATTCAGTAAAGTAACTTGTAATAAGGAAACCAGAGGTTTCGAGATAAAAACATCTTCTCGCTGTAATGAGTATAGATTGATACTTGTAAGTATCAAGACTGCTTTTCGAGTATCAGTATTCTGAAAGTATATTTATACTAATATTACAAAGCTGAAGAGTTTGTTTGTTGGTTGAACGCGATAATCTCAGGAACTACTGGTTCGAATTGAAAAATTATATTAGTGTTGGATAGCTTATTTGTCGCGTATACCCATATTTCGCTAACTAGATTTTTAGGACCTACGTAGGTAACTTATTGCTATCTATCTAGCCTGCAATCAGTCGGGATATGTGGCCGGTAAACATACGTAACAAAATACGCTGTTACTCAATATTTCCTAATATCTATCCAATACCCGAGTTAGGCAAAACGTATCTACCTTTTCCCCAACTCAGTTTTTGAACCTAAGATCTCCGCTAACATCCATGTTTACTTGTGTCCCCAATATACCAAAGTGGCAGTCGCTAAATACAAAGCAGATATTGATCTACATAACCATTTGTCTGTCAATATCTCTTTCGAAATACATTATTAATCTTAATTTAACTGCTACTGAAAATATTGTACAGAAATGCCTATTAGTGCTTTGTCCTACCCGGGTATCTACATTTTTAAGACGCTTTTATTAGCTTGGTATCACTTATCGAAGAACGATGACAATATAGAAATTTAGAATAAAAAGATATATAATATACTTATGTAATATAGCTTAAAAAAATAAAAATAAATAATAGTTTAAAAAACTATAAAATACGCTTTATTAAAAAAAGTAGAAAATAATTTAATAATTTTAATGTAAAAAAGCATGGGGTGCTTTCTAAGATATTTTGATAACCCCCACACCACGCTTTCTTACATTAAAATTCTTTTATTGTGTGTAAGGACTAATCACCGACGTGGTCACATATTATATATATATATAAATATAGTGAATCCTGTGTCGACTTTACAAAGATTCAAACAACGGTTACAAAGAAAAAAAACCAGTCTCTAAACAATAATTTGTGGATTACACACTTATTTTATTGTCTGACTCGAAGCAATAACACTCGACCACTTAAACCCTTGCGCCATATATGCAGATAACTGCCTCCATGGCGCAGCGGTAGTGAATGCGACTGCTGTGCATGAGATCTCGGGTTCGAAGCCCGGGTCGGGCAAACAAAAAATTATTGCATTTTCAGTTCAGAAATCTCAATAGCAGCCCGGAATTAGGAAGTTGGCGGTGTTAGACCCGTGCCTCGGCAAGCACGTAAAGCCGTTCGTCCTGCGCCTGACCTCTCTCCGGTCGTGTCGGATTACGGTCCCATCGGATCATGACAGTTAGGGAACAGAGAGTGCACTTGTGTTAGCGCACAAATTTGTGCACTATAATATCTCCTGCATAGTTGGCTGGTCTCCGTCAAGACCGGCCGCCGTGGCCGAAATTAGGTCTGGATATATATTATTATATATTATATATTATATGATATTATTAATATTATATACAGATAATATTAAACCCGCGACCTTATGCATAGCAAACATATTTACTACAGGGGCAGTCCGAATGTTAATTTAGTTGTCTATCTTGTTCGTACCAAAGTTTCTGTTCCAATTCCGACAACACCCATGGGAAATGATACTTGTTGTTTGGAAACAACAATGTTATACACAGTTACAATCATACCTATAGAGAGATGTTGTTGATATAAATAGGATATTGTGTAGCGGTTTGAATGTACAGTTAGTTACTTAAAGTAATAAGCGTTTGCGAGATTTGTAAATTGTTTTGTCAAGTGCTTCGGTGGTGCACTGGTAGTTAAGGCGACAGCTGTGAATAAAGTCTCGGGTCGAGTAAAGATTTTTTGGGTTCATCTGACATAAAATGTTGATGTAAAAGACCTCTGCCTGGCCATTTAAAGATATAGGTTATAATATCCTTACGTGGTCTACCTATGATAAGGTACGGGGTTGGCGTATCCTAGTATATAAATAATAAATACCAATATTTAAAAATACATACATACATAGATTCACGACTGTTTCCCAGAGGAGTAAGCAGAGACTACGGATTTCCATTTGCTACGATCCTGACACACTTCTCTGGCTTCTTTCACTTTCATAACATTCTTCATACACGCTCGCCGATTTAAGGTACTCTTACTCTGGCCTTTATCCAGAACGTCTCCGAAACGTTCGCCTAGGTCTTCTCTGACCTTCCCGCGACTGCTCCATTCACACTAGCCTTATAAACTTTCTTAGTCAGTCATTTCTCGTCCATTCTTTCTACATGCTCAAACCAGCTTAACATACCCTTTTCTATTTTCGTCACTATATCCACTTTCACGTCGCATCTCTCTCTAATCACACTATTCCTTATTCTATCTTTCAGAGTCACACAACATATATTTCTAAGCGCTCTCATTTCTACAGCATTTAAAAATAAAGATTAAAAAGTAACATTGTCTATCATGCAACATTATGATCATTTAAATTTTAGAAACAATTTATTTAACTACAAAATAATAATTTGAATGTTTCAATTCATAGAGTAGTTTAATGTCAATTTGTTTAATGGCTTAGTAACTAAGCCATAATGACTAGATAGATGGTGTACTGGTGTAAGTGGTCGCCTCGCCGCTGCCTCTGCGCCAAGTATTGTGGGTTCGAATTCCACACGGAACAAATTTCTGTGATCCACAAATGTTCCGTTGTTGTTCCGTACCTAGACGTTCTTTGTGTCCGTTGTTTGAATGTTTGTAATAATAATAATAATTTATTTATTCGCTCAAACACGTGTGTAGGTACATACAATAAAATCGCATGCAAGATATACAGTGAGTGAATGTTCTAGACATGTTTGCCATGTACAATGGCGTGCAAATATAATTCTGAGTAAAACATAATATGCCAATGGCTAAACTCGTATCAGTGATCTATTTCTATCACTTTATCTGATAATAACTACATTTTATGTAAATGTGTGTTAATTATAATAATCAAATTGAATCAATTATAAGAATTTTTAAATAATTGTAAGAATTAGTTATAACAATAATTAGTCTATAAATGTATACAATGTCAAAGTAATATAAAAATTGTATTAAATCTCAATATATAATAGTATTAAATTTTATTTCAAATTAATCTAAACAGGACTTGATCATATGAAATCAAGTTTATAATTTAGAAAGTCGCTTACATTGTAATAGGCCTTTTCAACTAGAAATGACTTAAATTTTCGCTTAAATGCGTCGGTACTTAAATCCTTCCAACTTTTGGGGAACCTGTTATAAAGAATTGTAAAATGGGGAACCTTCGCGACACAGGAATTATGCCTAGTGCGAGCATTATTTTTAAGGTGACCATAGGTACGACTATTTCCCATAAGATCATACGTATGGCCGCCTTGTTAGTACTGTGATTAAGGTTCGTACTTGTGCTTGCTATAATTCATTTAAATTCGATTCCCGTTTTAGGGGAAATATTACTGGGCTTTCTGTTAAGATATTCGTCGCAGTAGCTCGTAGTTCACATGTTACATAGGCTTGAATCGCAATATTTGACGATCGTACATTTCAGTTAATGTATCTATTGCGATTATAAAGTTGGTCAAGAATAATTTAAACATAATTATAAATATATTTCGATCTTACAATCGAATAAATCTAATGCACATACTATGTACGGGAATATAATCGGAAACCTCATGTATTGAATTAGATACCCGAGTCTTGCAAGTGTTATTTGGTTGTCTTGATATTCTCGATAGCAACTGGATTTCAGCCACGATCTATTAGGTACATGGAACCCAAAAACATAGTTGACGAAATTTAGTTGCAGTAAGTACACCTCAGCCATCCCCTTGAAATTCAACTTCCGTCTGTGCCCGCAAAACGCGCAACGTATTCGATGGTCTAACCTGCCATGTTACATAACATTTCATTTTATATAGTTTTTATAACGAACCTTTCACGAGAACGGACAATATTAAAAGTATTTGAACTTTTATTTACTGCCTTAATATTTAACATCAGACGTACAAGCCAGCGTAGCCTGGCCGGGTTTAGTTCGTGAAATAATAAAATGTTTTTCGCAGAACTGTCTAGACATTTAACACCTCTCCCACCTTTGATTGCCTCGCTTTGATACCGATATCTACACGACACGCGGTTACTAACAGTTTAATCTCGACTCTATCGAGTGACGTGTCAATGTCACCCTTCACAAATGAACGACGCGCGACGTAACTTGATTTAGTATCTATATACGTATAAATAAGTCTTCATTGAATATAATGTTCGGCATATTGAGAAGTTCTACGAACGAGGTGGGAATGTAGGAGTGTAATAATCTTAGTATTATAATAAATAAGATTTTGTCTGCGGTTACGCTCGTGTATATATAGATTCGGTTAGGACAGTAACAGTACTTTTTTCCTGGATGAAAGGACTACAACTACGCAGGAGATATTATAGTGCACAAGGGTGTGCGCAAACACAAGTGCACTCTCTGTTCCCTAACCCTCATTATCCGATGGGACGGTAATCCGACACGACCGGAGAGAGATCAAGCGTAGGACCAATCAGCAGGGCTTTACGTGCTTTCCGAGGCACGGGGATGTCTAACACCGCCAACTTCCTAACTCCGGGCTGCTGTTGAGATTTCTTTATAGAAAAACCCAATAACTTTTTATTGGTCCGACCCGGGATTCAAACCAGAAACCTCACAGCAGTCGCAATCACTACCGCTGCGCCACGGAGGCAGTATAGAAATAGCCTAGCATTAATATAAATCATGTACATCTAAATCAGTCCAACCACTGTCTTGGAATTCTGTGACACGTCGAAAATAATTATTTTATATTTATATTTATTTATATATTTTTCAAACATACATTATTTTTACAGGGTGCACCCTAATACAATAATGTAGCTACTTTGTATACTATATACTAATTTACTTACATTTAAAAAAAGATAAACAAAATCTGTTATACATATAAGATTAACAATTCACCTGACAACTTTTAGTACATATATATATTTATTTATTTATAACAAATCACAAATAGTGACGTTTTTGTGAATTCACTCAGTGTACAACAGAAGATATCTATAGTATCTGCAACTTGGTTAAGCGTACCGTATGCGCGCGATAGAGGCGCCCTCTGTAGTAAGTTGGTGCGTGCGCGCGGCAATCGTAACAGTTGTGGGTTTTTCCGTCGATATGTGTACTTATTCGGGACGTTAAAGTGGATGCGTTCTAATATCTGTGGGTTATGTATATTGCCTCTTAATACTTTAAATAAATACAAGAGCAGCGCTAATTCCCTTCTCACCCTCAATTCATTATATCCAACCATACCCAAGATGAATAAGGTTGGATACAAGAAAGGGTAAATGGGGTACACCCCATAATATTTCATATAAAGGTATCTTATAAATTTATTTTGAATGCGCTCCAACATGAGACTATATTTAATTTCATGTGGGCTCCAGATGATTGCATTGTTTTCTAGCTGACTCCGTACCAATGCATTATACAGTGTAACTATTGCACAAGGGTTACTGAAATTTCGCACTGTTCTGAGCAGAAAACCAAGGTTTCTGTAAGCTTTTTTACAGATTTTGTTTATGTGACTACGAAACGTTAGCCTGCTGTCTATATATACTCCTAAATCTTTCACCTCTGTGACCCGTGCCAATGGAACGCCCCCTACGTTATAGTTGTGTTGGATTGGAGTACGTCCACGAGTAAAAGTGATAGTTACACATTTTGAGGTGTTAAATTGTAATTTGTTTTTATTACTCCACGCCACCACTTGGTCAATGTCGGCCTGCAATTTTAAGCAGTCCACGTGGCTGTTTATAGGCATATATAACTTAAAGTCATCCGCGAATAGTAAGCATTTAGCATTTTGTATTACTTTAGGTAGATCATTTATCATAATTATAAATGCCATGGGTCCTAGGTTCGTGCCTTGACTCACTATAACTTGCTAATGTAACAGCTTATAATTTTCCCACCGTAACTCACGAACGTTCGCATTTTCCCTCATCTCAGTCACTCTTCACGCTGCCAACTAAGTATAATAAAAAGGCCGTGACTTTTCATACAAAGGCTTTATTACAACTCAATCGCGCCGTTACCCTTCCGAAGATTCAATATTGATACTATGAATATGAGTTCCAGTAGCACAACCTCGAGGAACACAAAATGTTAGTGGCATTAGGCGGATGAATGAGCCCGATAACGGTAGAAAAATATTTATTATGCTGTTAAATCTAACTGGGTATATTATGCAGGAGTTTGAAGTTTATGACGATTATGCTGTAGTGACTAAGGGGTTGGATGTTTCTGAGATTGGAAAATCTAAGATAGAAGTATAAATTCCGCATCAAAACAATTCAATAAACGCTTAGCCCAAATATATAATAAGGTAAATAAATTTATATAAATGATGAATCAAACAGGTTCATTAAAACCTCTTACATAATTATGCAGTTACTGAAGCACTATTACAACACCAATGACACTAAAGTAAAAAATAATTATAATATATAATCTATGTATGCTACTGCCATATCAAGTAAACTTTAAATACCCCCCGACACAAAATTCATTTGATATTGAGGGAGTTGTGAAAAATATGTAATCCGCACATTTTGTGGCGTCGGCCATCTTGGACCGATTTTCATCAAACATAACTAAGAACACTCCCGACTAATTCACCTTTCAAACAAAAAAAAAACAAAATTAAGAGCGGTTCATCCGTTCGGGAGCTACGATGCCACAGACACACCACACACACAGACATGTCAAACTTATAACATTCCGTCGTTAAAAATGAATATTCTATATCATACAAGTATGTACTTGATATGCATATATCATGTACGTGTATGATATGTGTAGAATATTTATTAGGGGTGCGCCAAAGTTCACCTAAAATTTCAACTCCGATAATTGGAAATCCGAAAATTTTCTTCCTAACATTTTTCATCCTAACAATCACAATTCCTAATTACTTTGTCTCTAATGTTAATAATTACGGAGCATTCAACTTCATAATGTCAGTAGCAATAAACATCTATTATACTTTTATTTGTTTTCCTATATTTTTTCAACATAACCATCGTTCATACTATTATTCAAAGTCATATCTTTTTTGTTTAGATTTCTTTTTATTCATAATAATCAATATTATATACAATAATTTTGCATAACTTTGTTTTCACATAAGATGTAGGTATAACATATAAGAATAATAGTACCATGGTACAAGTAGTTAAATACATGTTTTCATATATACATTTCAATAAAATAAGTTTAATATTAATCGAATCGGTCCTATTCCTAATTATTGGTTTAGGTTAGGTTAGAACTGTGACCCCAACCAAAAAGGTCAAAGGCCAGAACCAAATTGGTCCTTTAGTTATTGGTTTAGTTACGGATACGGTAAACTCCCAGGCCATAAGCATAACCGTAAACGAGTCGTGTTTTATGAATTTCATTCATTTAAGACTATAAATAATAATCATTAAAACTATAAATATCATCTTCTACCCACATATATTTTTTATTACACTTGGTAAATGTTTCTTTCTGAGTATGAGTGAAAATATTATGGTGAGCATGTTTAGGGATAAAAGCGTTATGATAAAAAACAGTAGGAGTTTAAATATATTTACATTAATGATGTTATTGATTACAATTTTCGGAAACATCAGTGTTATGAGCATCGCCGGTAACACTACAAATAGTATGAATGAAAACTTTGGGATGAAAATTTTTAGGAAGTATGATCATTCGGATTACTAATAGTTAGGAAGAACAATTTCGGGTAAAGAACTTTAGGTGAGCCAATATGGACAAATTTATTAGTGCGCGTGTTTCAGTGTGTTGTTTTGAGCAAAAATAATAAAAAATAAAAAAAATCTTTTACACGCAATACCGTGAACTGTAGGTACACTACTGTGATTGCTATCTTTATTGTATAAAAGAATAAGATGCTTCGCTAAAGGAGTGTATGGATTATCTGGTGATAATTATTATGTTTTATATATATTATATTATATTATTATATATGGTTAATATTTCCAGTCGATAAAAAAGTCGCCTCGCCACTACTAATATGGTTAGAATCACGCAACAATAAAATGTGTGATCCATAGATAATATTTGCTCCGTGTTAAACGAAAAACGACACAGAATAAATACCAAGCGTTGCCTTTTTAAACTAAAACTAAACTAGCTAACATAAGGAGAAAATACAACCTCATTTTACGGTCTCCGATGACAGTATCAAGGTATCTATGTGAGAAATCGCTCGTACGTTTCACCAAGAACATTTTCAGTTCCGCGGTGAATTTTTCACGTAGCGAAACTGTGAATCGGTAACGCAAGCTGAGATCGACCCTCAAACTTCATAAATATAGATCGACTTTGAAAAATATTCATAGACCAATATTAGTTACGAAACTGGAAGTAGAATGTAATATATTTCCGTTATACAAAAGTAATGTAAGTGCATAAATGCATATATGGTTGTGGATAGATCATTGGAGTGCCCAGTTCCTAAGATTGGGATCGAATTATAGATTATAGTTTTGTATGTTATAGTTCATTCTTTATTAACTAAAAGCTTCTATATCTTTATACATATATATAAATCTTCTGTGCGTGTAGTTGTAATTAAACTTCTCCTATACGGCTGAACCGATTTTGATATATTTTTTGTGTGTGTTCAAGTGGATTCGAGAATGGTTTAGATTTGTATTTTTTTTTTTTGTTTTTGTGTGTAGGTACAGCACAATGTCTGTCGGGACAGCTATAAAAACTTATTTGAGTGGTAAACATAATGTGATCTATAAAACAGTTTAACTTATATGTTGTTATTCGGGATTGCCCGACTAGTTTCGAACCCATCCGGGGTTCTTAGTCATGAATGTTTTCTGGCACGACTGCACGATACGACATGACTATTTTATCCTTACTAATATTATAAATGCGAATGTGAGTGTATTGTTACGCTTTCACGCCTTAACTCCTCGGCCGATAATCATGAAATTTCGCATTCACGTTGTCAGAGGAACAGAAAAGGACATAGAGTACCTTTCATCCAGAAAAAAGTACTGTGACTAACCTAATCTAGTCTACATTTACGCAAGCGAAGCCGCGGGCAAAATATAGTACTAATTAATAAAAATGCTTAACGACTTCTATAAATATTTATTCACCAATTCAATATATTTAATATATTGATATCAAACCGATCAAACAAAAGTGATTCATTGGTTTGGAATATCGATAACCAAGACTCACGGGCCAATCAATGCCTATCCTAACTTTTTTATAACCTTACAATACCGTCGCCTACTAGATCTAAAAATACATTTTCCTCGATAATAAAATCGGTGACTAATACTTAATCCCGAAAGGGTGGTAACTTATATCCTGTCGAGAATGTCCGCCCAATCTGAATAACAAATAGGCAGCTATTTACGGCCCAGCGTGTCATAAATGATGAGCTTTTCGAGTAATTGAACGGTTCTGTTCTTAGTTGCCAAGACCATAGACATTTTTATATTTAAACGGTGCCTAAATTCGGTAGTCCTATATTTGAATATTTACTTTTTAATGAGAGATGATGAGTTTGTTTTTTTTTATTTGTCAAACCGCTTTTATGCCATAATATCGTTTTGATTAGATAATTTTTTATCAAATTATTTTTGATATGAAGATCTATTAAATTAAGAAACTTGTTGCGTTATTGGTGAAAGATTTCCCGAATAGTTGCCTCTTTTAATGAAATCCTTTAAATAACGGACGCAAATAACACTTCAAACTCAGATCTATTATTTCAGGATCATACTACTCAATATTGCGGACATTGAATGCTGTAATAGTACTCGGCGCCAGAGACTGTAAACCACGGGGCCATTCGGGTAAACAACGTTCTATGTTAAATTCTAAACTTATTTTTATTATGTTTAATACTATTGCCAAAATCGTTATTTTTCTTAAAAACATTTTCGCAACTTGAAATTCCCAAACACATCTTAACTGCCTTAAAGAATGAAAAATTTCAGCGAAAATCGACGTAGCATCTAACAAAACCAATTTGCATAACGGAGTTTGCGAAAACTTTGGATTGACCACGGCTAAAAGTTTTATTACAAATTACAAACATTTGAAAAGAGTGACATTGCCAACGTTAAAATGGGCGTAGTTCCGTTTTCCTTTTTATTCTTTAATCTGTAATTACATTGGCTGTGAACTTAGATTGTGAACGAACAAACCAAAATGGCGGACAATTTAATTTCGCGCGGAAATATATTAAGCACAGGTGTGACAAAATATGGGTGAATTTAAATTTAATATTTGTGACACTGTTTAATATGACATCATTGGTTGTAATGTATATATAATTTATTTTGTTATGTCGTGATTATTTTATTTTTACGTTAAGTATAACTTCGATTAATAACAAATATAATAAATTATTAATCATTCGGCAATAAAAATATTATTCCATGTTTAAAATGAATGACGAGACAGCGTGACGTTTTAAATTGCGATAGCTTCAGTAAATGGCTGCAAAGTTGAGGACGTTTTTGTTTGGTAAAATATATTCTAAAATATTTTACAATTTCAAATTCTGGAATTATATATTTTGTTTAAGGGTTGATTTTTTTTATCGTCTGCTAACTTTTCTAGAATATATTATGTGCGACATTTCGACAGCTTTTGTATAAAAAAATATCTCAAATTACCTTATTTATTCATCAGATAAAAAATATCTGATTGAAAAATCGGCCCATAATTGTATCATTCAGAAATCGGTTTGAGATTCTGCTTGATCGATCTGACAACACAACATTGGTAGCGGAATATTAATGTATTTAGTCTTAACCCATCGAATATATGCAACATGTTGTGTAGTAAAATGGTATCCTTCTTAGAGAAAAGCTGCTGGTATTACATAAGTCAAAAGTTAGGCCCCTAAAGCAACTAGAAAGTTAAATGACAACACTGGAAACTCCCGTAATTTCCAAAGTAACATCGTAAGTCAAAGGCCAACTACGGCTTACAAACACCATCATGCCCTTCCATAATCCATTCCTCTAAAATTACTTCTCCAAACAAATTAAGTTTGAAACGCGTTTGTGAATCTTTGGATGGCTGTCAAAGTGACAAAGAAGTGAGTAGCCATAAACAATTCTGTGGATATTGACAGCGAACAACTGGCAACAATTATGAAACTGTCAAACCCTCTTTTGATGTTCTTTGTGTTTGTGGTGTTATTGCTCGACGTTCTGTCATTTACGTGGTTCCAAAAATCATTTTATGGATCCCGGGTACGTTAGTACTATATTTATTCTGTGCCGGGCAGTACTATATTTATTCTGTGTCCCGGGCTTGGGAAGATGGTTTTCTGTTACGGAAACGGTGGTTTCCTGTAAGATTTATCTGTTACGGAATTCTCATTCATAACACGGTGGCATATTACCTGGTATATGTTATACGAAATTACAGAGATCAATCATTGAAATTAAACTAGTGTGTGTATACGGATTTTATCACGATTTATTTAAAAATACACTACTTTTAGATAATTTAGTATATTAAATGGTGGTTGTCTCGTCTTAAAGTTTAATTATTTAAAATACCGCTAAAGTAATTAATTAGTTAATAGTTATATGTGATAATATCTACGCAAAATGGTCTTAAAGTACCATGAAATGTTACTGTTTTGGGTTTTCTTGTGAAACAAGTCAATTAGATAGATTGTTGACACGCAGTGAAGTCGCTCTCTAAATCAATTAGTCTGAGACATCTGACCGCCAATTGTTACTACATGTCACAGTACATAATTTTAAAATTCACGATATACCTTTATGTGTATTCCTGTACTGCTTAATTAATTATACTCGTAAAATCAATCATACGGCAATTGGCTCCATTGAAGAACATAGATGGCGAGATGTAAGATTAAATTTCTCTCTATCCCATCAGGGGTTGGTTTTCTGATGTGATGAACGGTTCAGACATGGGCTTATATGTGTATATACATACAAACATAAAATTAGTAGAATATTAAAAACGATCGCTAAATAGATATAGGAACAAAACGATTAATCATGCCCCATAATTAAAAGATTTGCGAATTGCAAAGTAATTAAATATTAAATAATAATTTAAATCACAAATAAATATCGAAATATCCGATATATTTCGATATTTAATTACCTTTATTATGATATTTATTTACCCGGTAAATATTAATAACCGAAAGCTAAGTGCTTAAAGGATGAATTATTCATTAAATGCTATTCGAGTATGATTAAAATATATCAAAATAAAGTCGCCATTGAGTGTTTCAGCTTTATCGCAATTATTTTGTGGTTTTAACAAACAATTTTAATGTATTATTATCGACGCAATACCAGATGACAATCGATAGTGAGGCTTAATACCAGTCACGATGCGATATTGCGATGGATAGGTTGACGATTAGTCGTGAAATCGCGTCGCAATAACGACTTGTATCAGTCAGTCATGTTATACAAATTTAGATGGAACTCGTGAATCTTGTTGCATTTATTGTCTTGCGAGGACCAATCTTTTGTAGAGTGCTGTGTGGTATTTGTTGCGATTGTGAAGAAGCATTATATAACAAAATAACTAAAATATTTTTCTTTTAAATGTTATGTTTTATGACACTTAAGTGAAGGAATATACCGGCGATATACTGGACGTATAACTTTCTCCACACGTATTTAGTGTTAGTTTTTAGACAAAACGACCACCGCGGTACTGTCAATAACTGAAAAGTTTTCTAAGAAAACATTTGCGTCTTTTTTCGTTTTACAGAGTTTAACAGAGTAAATTATTTTTATTTTTATTTACACATATTTAGGTATAAAAATTTAATGAAGAAGATTATACTTATATTCAATCACTAAATAAGGATACACTTAGCAAAAACTAAAATTCAAAAGTATGATGTCACATTGCTCAAACTGCTCAAACGATTCCAACATTTCATCGGGTGACGTCGACATTGTTTCCGTTGTACAACGTCACAACGCTTGATACGTGTCGGTCCTAAACGCCAGTCGAATCTGTTATCGTGATTGGACTTTTCATTAAGTATCATCTAAAAATAAAATATTCCAAGATGTTTACGTTATAAAATGAACTTGATTTAATAAAATATGGCGTTAGAAATTGAATATTACTGTTCCAAATTTGAAATTTAATGATTAATATGATAATATTCTAAATTGAATCGTGAACGCGATGTTCGAAATTTGAATTATGTGCTAAGCGTGTTCAATAAAATTGACGTACGATATAAATCAATTGAAATCAATAGCTTTGCAAGTATTGCCATCAATTTAGAATGACTTGCATAAAAACTTACAACTAAATGAGAAAATGAAAATAAGAAAGCAATTACAAATAGCTTTTGCTCCCGGCTTCGCTCGCGTAAAAGTACGTTAAGTTACGTGTGACAGTAGTTATTTTTAAATAAAATATTGCCTATGTTACTTGGTGATAATATAGATTTCTAATGGTGAAAGAATTTTTGAGTAAAACTTAAGCAAAATATCAGATCTTTCCTCTTTATAATGTAATTAGTATAGATAACGCAAGATAGATCCTTATTGATTTTATTTAAACTCTATAATTTTCTACAATAAATAAAATGATATATCATATAAGATGACAGCCTTATTGGTGTCACAAGCTCATAGGTATTGTTACGTGCTGGGTTCGAGGGATAAGAATTTAAACAATATTACTGACTAAAAAACGTTTTTAATGTAGACGCTTGCACCGCTATATATGTGGTTAAAAGTGTTTCTGGAAGTTTCTGGAAGCGTCATCGCCGGGATGTTCCTCAAAACAATACGAGATAATGTTAGAACACTTCACAAGCTACGTAGTTTAGTAAGACGTAAATAGATGGCGCTGTAATAAATTCTTAGATGGCCGGGCGCTTCCCCACAGTGCCGAAAGATGACATTGGCTGTAACAGTATTAATTTTGCGATCGGTTTTATAAATCAATAAAATGCTACTGATGGACGATAATAAGCGCGCCCCCTATTACTTGGAACTTACAAAATATTTTTAGGGATATAGGTCTGATAATACACATATATGTATGTGTCTATGTATGCATAGTTTAAACACTCATGGGATATAACCAGAGACAAACTGTATAATTACATCCCCCAATTACTTGAAATCTAATAAAGCATAGACAATCTCAAAGTGCTTCACAACCTCGTTACGTACTCTGTGTCTGGATAATTTTGAGACAAACGAATATCGTTTGTGGGCTGACGTGGGCAACCCCAAAGGCAGACTTAAGCTGTGAGCTCCTAAGATATTGCCCCAAGCCTGGAGAGGCTGCGTTTAGAATAATTAACGCATTTCAAGAACGACATGACATGTCATCAAAGGAGGATTGGGTAGCCCAATCCTCCTTTCGCATTCGGTTTGGTAGAAGATTCTAGCAATGCCGAAAGCACTTTGGAGTTTAATTTCTATTAATATTATACAGAGTACAATGAAAACTACTAATAACCTTTAATTCCTAAAATATTGCCCCAAGCCTGGCGCGTCTGCGTTTAGAATTATTAAAGTACTGTAGTAGTCTTAGGCCCGGTATCCACCAAATTAACAGAATTTTGAATTAACCAATCAGATTTCGTTATTTCCTTATCTCCTCTCCGTTTAGCTTCGGTGAAAATGGATCAAGTGGAGAAGAGAGGAGATATCTCATTTTCCAGAGAAATTTGTGCCGCGCGCGAGCAAGCGACGCGGCAAAGCGGAAATGTGTGTAGCCAGGCCTGCGGAGCGATCTTGAAATAGTGTGGCATATTCGCCGTGATTGTGACATTTTATATAGTTTATTATCTAGAATTTATGTAACCGTCGATAATTTAAATATTGAAGAATTGATTGTGTTTCTTTAAACTCTAATTCTTCATCCTTAAGCAAATTAAGATATAACTTTTGTAACGACATAACGTCTTCCTTTCGTAAACAGCACTTGACTGATTTCGAGCTCTCACAGCTCACATCTCCACATCATCACATCTACGCATCGCCTCTCTGCTTAGGTGGAAATAACCTGCCAGCTTCGCAGCTCTTCTCCTCTCATCTCCTCTTATCTCTGCTTTGGTGGATACCGGGCCTTAGAATACCAGAAATCATTAAGAATCTATTGTGTCTGGCCACCGCTGAGACTCAATGGTTAGGACAATATCATAGGTCGTCAAAGGAAATATTGGAATACGCATTTAGTTTGGCAGAAGTTTTCACAATGCCAAAAACGTCATAGAATTTTAGTTCTGTTATCCTATTAATATAACAGGCCTAAGCTATGAATATTATGAAAAATACGAATAATCTTTTTCGCGTGTCTTCATTATACTTAAACTCAATATGTTTCCAATAAACATATTTTAACAAGTTTAAAATTGCAAGCGCCATGTTTCAACCATAGACTTTAATATTTTTGCTACGTTCAACCCGGCGATGTGTGGTTTGTTGACGCCTCTGCTCTCTTTTGCGACCGCGTGTAGTCTTAATGCGATTAGAGCAATCAATTTCAATGTGTGTATTTCTGTATGAATAAATAAATGATGAAATATAAGAAGTGGTAGAACAAAAGTTGTTCAATTAGGTATATTAACGTATAAGTAACGGGCAAAAGGTTAATATTTTTCAGTTGGATGTTTGTTAAGGGGCTTTTGAATAGACATTATTGTATGGCAATGTGTGACTGGTACTTGCTGGTCGGTATTAACAATCATAGGATTATTAAAGAAGACACGTCAATATTTTGCATATGGCTATCCAAACATGTATGCTTGGAATACCAGACGCATTCAAATGTTTTTGCGCTAGCCTACAACAATAGCCCTGTAATTATTACAGCCACATATTGTAGTAATATATTAATTTATTTATCAATTAAAACAATATATAAGCTTACAGCTAAACCAAAACACTTATATGTTATACTAGTTTTCCTAAAGCTAAACACAGCAACACTATATAAACCTAAAATTTTAATAAATTATATACATCAAGTTAGTAATACAAAACATAAAATAAAAATAAAATAACGGTAACTATTTACATACTTTCTATATTCAAGTGCATTAACACCGTTTTAGCCATTTGACTTATATTATCAAAGAATATGTCTGCATCCAGATTTGCGTTTAATAAATGATTAATTAATTCGATTGCCCTTCCAGTCGGACTACTAGAGGCAAGAGATAAGCGCCATGATGGAGGACAAGTTAGGAGATGATATTGTCGTCGTCCTATTGCCCTTTACTTAATTACGCGTACTGATAAAACATTATATATATCCCATATATCCCATGTTTTGGATTGACACATTGATACTTTTTTTCGGTATGGGTCTGTAAAATTTGCAAGACTTCTGCGAGGCAATCAGACGGCCTCCCATTAGGCGATATCAGCTCTTCATGAATGCGATGTTTAAAAAAATAGAGCCCCGTTTATTTTCTTTGGGGCAGTCGTAACTAAATAACTTTTTAACTGTAAAGTTATATTATAAAAACATCCAAAGAAAATAAGCGAACACAGCCAATTTTAAAATTAAGAAGTTCAAAATGGCTGTTAATTTTGCTGTACGGCGAAAATAAAACTTTCAACGCAGAACTTTGTTTGTGAACATAAAAATTATCTGCAACTCAATATTTCTCAACGTTTGCTCTATGAAGTTAATAAAGCTCAGTGGTGAGTTTTTAAAAAGTTCTGATTCATCCTCTTTTTAAGTTTGATTGCACAGTTGGCGTAATATATGTAATATTGTAATCCAAAAATAATAATTATCTAGAAATTATTCACTTATTATATAAAAGTGGTTAATAATACTATAATAATATCAGCCCAACTGTCCCACTGCTGGGCACAGGCCTCTTCTCGATGTGCGTCACCACGCTGGGCCAGTGCGGGTTGGCAGACTTCACTAGTACAGAAACCAGTCTCTCACATAGATTTAATCTTATATATTGTACACAGTGTAGGGGCACGTTATGCAATCTCCAAATGGGTTTTGGGGACTAGATCGCTGGCTCTCTTTCCGTTCGCTTATACTGCGAATGGTGGGAGTGCATTGAGGTCGTTTGCCTGGGGCCTGTTGGGGATTGTAAGGCGGTCCCCAATTGTCTTATTACATATTTGCATCATCTGTTATATTTTTACCACTTTATGTATCTTTTCTATGTGAGAGAAAATAATAAACTTTTTATTTATTATTTATTTACATATCTTAGAGAACATTATATAGAACTCTTATGGCCAGTCCTTACAACTAATAATTAAAAGTTATCTGAAGTCTCACTCATGTTAGATTAATCAAGAGAGATGGATACTTTTATCTTATAGATAAATGCTATCTGGAAGTGTTAGGACAAGCCCTGAGACATGCAGGTTTCCTCACGATGTTTTCCTTCACCATTAAAGCGAGTGATAATTAACTATTTGTAAAAGTGATTAGTAGCTAGACAAAATCACTGATACTAGGCATGATGACATGGTTAAAAATAAATAATTCTAATTTGTTCATCTTTTAATTTAGCAAAAAATATCGGACATCTATTTTTTGTTTTAACAAAACAATAAATATTTACTACGATATAACGCATAAAAGTTCGGGGTGAGGGCTTATGACGTCACTGTCCTATAAAATTTGTACCGACAAGTGACGTAACACGAAATTTAAACCCATTAAATCTTCTTTGTTATTAGTTTGTGTGACAAAAGAAAAAATACGTGTCCATTATCTTTTGCTAGTCTTAAAGACGGATCATAATCTTTTTTTTAGTCAACATGCCTATTACGGCATCAAATAGTTGCAAAAGAAGAAGGAAAACTCTTCCCTTGCAACTGGTTGCGTAGCTTGGTTGCGTTGACGGCCGAAAGCCAAATGCTCAGTGAGACAGTGAAATATTTTAAGAATCATTTTCCAACTGAATTTCAATTCCAAAGAGTGCTTTAAGTGTTCGCCTTGCCATAGCCACTGCGCCAAGTGTATGACTTCAATCCGCATATGAACCAATGAATTGTGTTATCTTCAAATAGTTTGTCTAAGTCTGAATGTTCTTACAAATGTTTCTAACAAGTAAAGTGAGAGTACCTACTCTTCAAAATAAAATGGTTACCAATTTCACACACAATAAAAATTGCCATTTATTATATGAATGGAGAGGACTCTCATAACAATATGCAGTTATCTGAAACTATAACAAAACCAACCGCAGTGTGTCGTAATAATCTGATGTTTAACATTTCACGCGACGCTGAGCCAATTCGAGTCATTTCATTCTGTGTGAAAACACGACAAACCACATATTTACATCTGAATACTAAAATAACCACAACAATTCATTGATGATAAGCGATTTTGTTGATCATTTAGCTTAAATGGCTTAATCATAACCTTTAACTGAACACTAAATTAAAATAACGATGGATTTAAACGTTTTGGTGATGCATCATATAATGCGTTGAATGCATTGCGATTGGTGCGTATTATTTTATTATATACAAGCTGTCCCCCGTGGTTTTGTTTATGTTTATGATTAAAACTCTCCTCCCGTGGCTCATAGCGTAACGTTATATTGTCTATAATCTTACACGGGAATTGGGACAGAAAACGCAAAAAAAAAAATCTGTTCTATCCAGAGGTATATCTGTAGTATCCAGAGGTTAGCACGTTCAAACAAACAAACAGGTCGACTTTATATTATAAGTTAAAGGATATTTATAAAATTATGTGAAGATGCTTAAATCATTACGAGTTAAACAAATTGAAATTTTGCATAACTTTGCTTATGCTGGATTAATACGCATCGAAAACTTCAGACGCGATATTTACATAGTAAAATTCCTACAAATATTACATCAATGGTACATTTTTATCTGTCTGGGTCTGGCATTGTTTCCGATAGTCTGCAATAGGCTCGTCAACTTTTATATGGGACCTACGTTTTCTTCTAATGTACGAAACCTCCGTTGAGTCGAGCAAGTCCAATTCGTAATTGACCACTGTATTTTTTAGCCCACTATACTTTTTATCACCAATCCAACGTCCAAACATGACCACAAACTATTGTTTCACCGTGTTTTATCGTTTCCCTCCTCTATCCTGACCTCGTACTATGTAGCACCAACACATGTTCATCCTAACTAACATATAAATGCGAATGAACAGAAAACGACATAGGGTACCTTTTATCCAGAGAAAAGTACCAACTGTTACTAATCTTGCTTATATTGACGCTAGCGAAGCCGCAGACAAAAAGCCTCTGCCTAACCTTTACTGACATTCAACCGTGAGTATGACGTCTATATTCCGACATCTTCGATTAATTTGTAATAACATTGAAAAGTATATCGATATTAACCTTTGCATGTTGGCTGCGATGTATATGTGAACTAGCTGCATGAAGCCGCACAGACAATCCAATTGCCCTATATGCATTATTTACTAGAACATTGTTAAGGCAGATTACAAGGTGAGAACTTGTTTTTAAAGGTGAACCTTTTTATAGAACAATTGTAAGGCTTTAATGGGGTACTTGCCTGTATTTTTAGTACATTATATACGTCCAAGAGCTTAATCGCAATTAAAAGAAATTCTAATGTTCAAACAGTATCTAAAATGGTCGCGAAAGAAGAAAGAAATTAATATTTTAAATTTGAAAGTAAATGTGAGTCTGTAGTTGTATCTCGCTATCTCCCTCGGACAGCTGCATTTAAATAGTGGTTACGTCACAGTTTGCATCGTTTTTCTGTTATTGGACATTTGTCCCATACAACCAGATTAGAGACGCTTGTATCTTTATTTAAGTAGATTTTAATCAATTTATGTATTTTGGAGTTTGGGTAATGTAGCAATGTAATAGTCCACCACGCTAGCCTAGGGTGGGTTGGCAGACTTCACGTACATATCTTTGAGAACATCATAGAGCACTCTAAGACTTGCAGGTTTCCTTACGATGTTTTCCTTCACCGTTAGCAAGCAATTATTAAGTTAAACTTAACATAACTTCGAAAAGTGGTGCCTTGGGATCAAACCCGGGACTGTGTGTCAGTCCATCGGTGTCCCGCTATCGCTACTGTCTTATATTGTGTATTTCAAAGTCTAATCGTTATATTCTTTATCTTTCAGGTAAAGATCAAAGTTTAAACTACAAATCGTTATCACTGCAGAAGAATAAGGTAGCGACTAGCTTTTGCTCATGGTTTTGCTCACGGTTTTGCTCGCATAAAGTTACTTAGGTTAGCTTATGTTAGTTACTGTACTTTTTTAAATAATATAGTGCCCATGTTACTCGGTGATAATGCAGTTATCAATTTGTAAAATAATTTTTAAAATCGGTTAGGTAAATTTTGAGTTAAATCTTTCCAAACAAACAAATATTATCTCTTTATAATATGAGTTGCATAAAGCAACTCATATTAAACGGAAAAGTATGAAAACATCTGAAATAGATTTCATACAGTCACAATATACTGCTTAAGAGAGACAATAAATAAAATAGTTCTGTGCGGTGATTATTCCACACACGTTGTACAACATGAGATGAAACGAGATTGTCTGGACTCCAAAAACGTGACTCGCAGCATCCACTTACGTGATGTAGCTTTGAACTCAATTATATTACCAAAATAGTTGCTTCTCTCAGAGAATTTTTGATTTATGATTGTAAAAGAAGTTTGTTTTTGTAACTTACTAGCTGTTTTCTGCGGTTTCACCGAATTTTATGATAACAGCATCGCTACCGTAGCTTATAGCGTGATTATAATATATAGCCGACGTTATTGCTGGATAAAGAAGCTATCTAACGATGAAAGAATTATTAAAATCGGTCCTGTAGTTTTTGAGTTTATTTATTTCTAACAAAAGTACAAAAATACAAATATTTTCTCTTTGTAATATTACTAAAGTTTTCCCGTGGCTTCACTCATTAATCTAGATTTTATCAATAAATACATTGCTATACCACGGGTATAAAAAATTCATGATGACCGGTCGATTTGCATTTATAATATTAGTTATGATGTAGAAAACGGGTATTAACACGATCAGCCTCGGTATTAACCGACCGTGGCTGGAAGTTTTCTTGACAGCAAAAACTAATAACTTACAGACCCGTGATTCGCACTGGTCACTTTATATACAGCAGTCGCAATTACAACCACTGCGCCACTAAGGCAGCTGACGATATAATAAATTATTTTTTTACTAGACGTTCAGATAATTTGATACAAGTACACAATGTAGTAGGTATAATTATTAAATATGGTAGACTTATAGCTGCATCAATTGTGAATCCTGTCGGGCACAGCATTCTAAATATATTAGGAGAGAGGAAATAATGCGGAGAGGAGAGAATTAATAAAAGCATAACGATTCAAGTTTCAACGATTTAAGCGGCGGTAGCCCTTTGGATAAGACATTGGACTTGCGATCGAGAAGTCGCAGGTTCGAATCCCAACCATTGCACTACAGACATAAACCCTCTCCTAAAAGAAGCTTTCTAGCTTAGCTGGAGAGGTTAACAAGAATACTAGTAATTTCTAACCAAAAGTGCTAGTAACATTTCAAGAAAATATAGGTTCATATTGAAATTAAACTATTTATTTTATCGGGTCTCCCCGTGACCATGGCTGCTGAAAAGCAACCGAAACATCGAGGAAAGTGTTAATCTAAATATAAATAGTTTTAATAATTTTATTAGCTTATAAATTACTAAAAATCAATACTAGTAGTAGTGTAACAGTTTCAAAATTATGTAATACAGTGATAAATAAACAACGCGATAAAATCCGTATATAGTAGTTTAATTTTAATGAATAACATTCGCGTAAACAGAAGACGATATTATATAGCTTCATATATTTAAAGAAATACATAAACAAGTCGTAAGACGAAAAACTTAGCAGATTAAACGATAAGTCCATTCATAGTAGGCACAATGAATGTCGGCCGCAGTCCTGGGGCGACTAAACTACAATGGAGGGAAAAATAACGTGTTTTCTCTCTTGTTTTAAAACGAAACACTGGATTGTTAGAGTTCCTTTCTTGCGCTTTGATTTAGCTTGCAGTGTTAGGCAAGTTGGTGTGAGGAATGAATTTGTTTTCCACTGTTAGTTGAGTCGGTTTGTGAAGTTATTTGAATGGTAGTTTCTACCGGCCCTCGTGAATCCCACAGGAATGTGTACTGGGATGAAAATGTATGTAATGTTGTTAGTTCAGAATATGGTTTATTGATGTTGTAAGTTTAATTCCAATCCGTTTAGTGTGATTAATTATAAAATATCCAATAATATTGTCTTATGTTTACGCGAATGTTATACATTGAAATTAAACATTTTATACGGATTTTGTAGCGTTGTTTATTTTACTTTATAACACTCCCCGTGAACATGGCTGCTGTAAAGCAACCGAAACGTCGGGGCAAAGTGTAAACTCCAATATAAATAGTTTTAATTCAAAATATATAGCTTAAATAGTAGTAAAGTTCAATAATAGCAGTGTTAGAGTTTTCAAAATTATTAAAATAATTAGATAGTGTTATAAAGTAAAATAAACAACGCGACAAAATCCGTATAAAGTGCTTAATTTCAAAATAACCAATAAGTAAAAAAAATAAACGTTTATAATATCGAATGCCTCGTTGGCGCACTGGTGGTGACCGCGATGCGACTGCTGTTTTGGTCTCGTTTTCGATTCCTAACAAGGTGTTAATGGATTTTCTGTCAATAAACTCTTAATGGAACTGGATCTATGCCCAATAGACGCCAGTAAACTCACTGCTCCTGCGAAATGTGGGTGTAAAACACCTTAGGCCATCTTTTCTAAGATATAGGCGTGATAGTATGCATAAATGTACATTTATAATGTTAGAAGAATGAGACAAATATACATTAAAATATATACTGTTTAAATTATACGGACATGTGGGGCACGACCCCAAGACAACTACAAGAGCCCTGAAATTTCGAAACCTATGCTACCAATACAAGGCAATAACAGAATTAACCTACGCATGGACATTGCAACAAACTTTCGTTGATAATTTCGTTCAATACTGCAGCCTGTATGGGCTCAGAAGACGGCCTAAGATGGCTCTGCAAACATGATTTGTATGAGCAAATGTTTATCCTAATCTTTATGTATACAGTTATGGACATTCGTATTCACTGTAACTATGTTTGAGTTTTAGATTTACATTTGAAATTGTATGAATTACCGGAGGGTAAACTATGGGTTACTTCTAAAGGGTTTCGGGTTAATTATCGTATATATACTGATTGCACAGGTGTAGAAACCAAATTGAAACTGATAATTCGATTTGCTAATAGCTGATTCGGATAAAATATTCGATTAACCGAATTAGACGAATTTTACTCGAAAATGTGTTCGAGTGGAATTCGAATCATTTGAATCTGTTCAAAAGCTCGATGCCTAATATAAAAGTTTAAAGTAATTCGAATACATGAATGAATTATTTATTTAGTGTTAAATGTATAGTGTACTAGATAGGTAATCTTTATCCTTTTCGATAATAACATCAGAACCTATTGTAAATTGAGTGCTAGATAAATAAATGTATTATTAAGTTGCTACGCTATTGCATTAGGTCTATCCTGTAAAAATAGTTGTTAGTGTGTATAATAATAAATAAATAAATAAATAAATAAAAAAGATAAGAAAACGGCTATAAATTATCGATGTGTCTCCAAATTATGACGTGATTTTAATTTTAAACAAATAATAATCAGTGACAAACGCATAGAACAATATTCAAAAGCGGTTTCCAAATTTCACATATTTTCGTGACATATTTTCACCACAATACTGCATAAATGAAATTCGAGTTTAAACAAAATAACAGCATAAAATTTCTAGTATTTTTAAATTTTAGTTAGATCTGTTGAATTTGATATCCGTCCATTAAAAATATGATGTAACTAAACCAGCGCTGTCTCAATCATTGCCTACCCACACAGTCATGAAAATAGTGTCAGTCATCAATTTTCCAACAAGAATTCGAAACTGTTATAGCACATGCTTGACTGGAGCCATCTGTCAAATTCTCAGCCGCCATTTTAACGAGCCAAATGGATCATAAAAATCATAAACCGAAAAAAGATGGTGGATATGGCTGGATAAGGCGTCAGTTATAACTGCAAGTTAGAATGTCAGAGAAGAGAGTGAATCGAGCGATCTACAACAGATGAGACAAATATATGTATATCAATTCTTGGTTTATTTCAACTAGCTGACCCACGCAACAACGTCTGCATCACATAAGCGAAAAAGAGGGTATTAGAAAGAGTGATTGTAGACATCTTTTAGAACTTTTTAAGAGGAACAATTCCGTCATACATGGTTGTTACGTAACTTTAACCGTTTACGCAGCGCACGCAACAGAAGTTCTCAAAAGAAATAAATTGCCTCCGTTTTTGCAACATTTTTCATTGATGCTCCGCTCCTATTGGTCAAAAATTATTCAATTCGAACGTGTAGTTCTTGAGATTCAACAAACCAAACACACTCTTCAGCTTTATAATATTAGTATTATATAGATGTGTATCGAGATTGCATGAGCAATAACGAGGTGGCTGCACTTATTTTAGGAGAAATCCTTCAATCATGTTACCCATTTAAAACCTGAGTTTCTCAAAGTTTTAAATAAGTAATTGGAGTAAAATTGCTAGAAAAGGTAGGTAACTCCATCCTATGGAAGACTACAGTCGAACAAACTAGCATTGTTTACCAGTAGTGAGTAGGGTCTTCTTGCTCTGGCAACAAAGCCACTGCTGTTATTTAGCCTGAACAAAATTAGTATGGATAATCTGTCAGAACACAATAATCATTTAGCAAATATGGCGCAACTGTGTCAGCATGTGTATTTTGATCTATTTTACGAGTTAAGCTCAGAATGTACCGCTTTGAACATTTTCGCCGAATAGTTGCAAACTTTCCTTAGTGGTTCGGACATGGAAACATAAAACAACATTGTAAATTCTACATGCATGTTAGACGTTCTAGGTAAACTACATTTTAATATGTATAATTACACTCTGTTCTGATCTTTGATCTTGTAACCTAATACGAGATACTCTTGCGGTAACTATAACCAGTGCAATTAAGCCCTATAAAAGAATACGCTGGATTTTTCATTCATTATGTTTGCAATGAAGATCTTTCTTTAACGTCTCGCACAATGTAAGTAAATCACGTGTCGCAGGGGATTTTACAAACATCGGACAGAAAGAAGACCCTTATGTACTATCACACGAATTTTCATCCCGTATGGGATTCGAACCCACAACACTCGGCGTATTTATAATGGTGAGGTGACTACATAAACCACTACACCAGCAGTGCTGCCATGGCAAGCAAACTTACATCTCGCCCAATGATAAGTGGCTGTCGTAATTTATGATCGCTTGCGATGTCAGTGGTATCACTTGCACCTTGCCAACTCTGGGAAAATAAAATTAAGGTTCATAAAAAAGAAAAGGTGTAAGAAATGTAACCTACCAAAACTCATGCTCACAGGACAGAACGCAGTAGCACTTATGTGGGCTTAAAACTAATGTTCCTTTGTCAGAGCAGGCAATTGGGAAATGCTTGCCACGATCACTAATGACCCCTAAACAATAGATTTGTTTGTTGCATGCACAGTATGACGACTAGAAATGTGGGCGTGCATGTCAATCTTAATGAGAAGATATCATATCAAAATACGCAGAGCATAGATCTTCTTCTGGAAAATGATCTAGAACCGATGTGAGAATATTAGGCAGTTTGAGATTCTGGCGCTGTAAAAGTTGACACATATTATTTTAACATCTGCTTCTTGATGATTGACCGTTTTTTGCTTTAACCTGTCGGTCGTTAGATGCCAGGCATGATTGCAAACCTATTGTGACTGGTCGCTGGTGTGCCGCTGCGACTCAATCGGTTAAGAAAGACAGCACTAGCAAACAAAAGCTATGACATTTGAGATAGCTATTTATGTCAGAGACTTTACAAATATACAAACTCAAAAATATTCTAGACTCAGAATAAATATTTGTGACTAACCGAACCCAACAACACTCGGTATAGCTTAGCGACGAGGTGACAACTTTAACTAATGCGCGATCTGTGCAATATTCATTTCTTTTAGCGAAATATTGAAGTTTGGGAAGGCCCCGACCCTTGCACTCTTTACCAATAACATACAAGTTTTGGTATTGCCAAAGTTTTTCAATTGAAACCGTTAAGTTTGACATACTAAAGATACATACATATGTACATACTCTTAAGTCTATATCCTCGAAGAAATAAGCAGAGAATACACCGCTGCACACCCATATTTGCCGCTATAGTTTTAGCGTCTTTCTACCGGACCCCAATCTGAACTCCGTGGTGCTACTGTGAATCTGACACAAGAACTTAATCTCCTGCATAGCAATCGCATTTACTAGTGCTGTGCTAACGAGGCAATCGGCAGTCTTATTATTCCCAATTCCATTGAGTCTAACCAGACTACAAAACCGTCTCCAAGTCACCCATACTTGATTAGATTTGGCTTAATATTAGCGTCTGACAGTTCTACGTGCGCATAAGACGCGGTGATCACCCATCTACAAACTTGTTACTGGCTACGTTTGTTAACCTAGAGGCTCATTAACCCTAGAGGGTTAATGAGTCACCACGCTCCCATCTACAATATGAATACAGAACCTACTCCTATGGGGATATAGACGTAAAACTATGATACGAACATGAGGTCTCCGGTTTGATTCACGCACAGTGCTATTGGGTAAACACAATACCATGGCTCAGTGGTTCCGATACTTGCTAGTATGCGCGAAATACTAACTAAGTTTCTTAGAAACTAAAGACTTTGTTGCGACTGCACACAGACGAAAAACTTCAGCCTACATCTAACAGATGGCGCTATACAATAAGTGCTTAAATGACGTCATACAATTCTGAATCCCACAAGTAACATTTACACAGCGACTAAGTATATATGCAAACTCCCGACATTAACCGTCGGGCAACGGCCCGCGAGGCACGATCAACCGGCCTGGTCGGAGGATCCTTTGTGTTGGAGGGACATCACACCAAGTTTTTTCACAACTTATTTTAAGTAGTAAAGAGTTCTTGTAAATAGTTTAGAATAAGTAATATCGGTTTTAAATGTACCTAATAAATTTTCTTAAGCTTTTAAAATGTCTTTAATACACTCTATAGACTAAGGTAAAAGTATATCATGAAACTATATTTAAATTTGTTTCCACATGCACGCATCAAAAACTTTCCACCCAATCTTTACACAGTAAAATTCATTTATTCTCTGTTCACATTAGTTTCATTTTTAATCATGTACCTACAGCAAACAGTTTAAATAGTACATTGTGAACTAACTTGTGCCTGAAGTAGGTTTCTAACAAACCAGTATTACAGGTCACTAGGCGCCCCAACGTTAATTTCATGACATTTTGTTATACGTAAAAGGACTATACATATATACTTAATATAATGTTAGACAACGGGTCTTACTCGCGATAAAGTATTTAAAAGGTAATAAATACCTATTAATTGCCCGACGTTTCGACCGACTTGCATCGATCGTGGTCACGGGTTGACTGATGTGAGCTCAGCGGCGCCATCGTGAGGTTCGGGTTTCGGCGACTACCCTCACTTGGTCACTATTATTTATATTGACACTGTCGGCATTTCGACACACAACACTAACGTCTACACACTGGCTACCTAAGTCACTACGGCGACGTTTACATTTGCTGATGACTGGATTCCAAGATGTAGACAAACGGTATCCATCCTCCCGGTTGAAGTTGCGATATTTCTTAATTTCAACCGCTTCACGTACTATCCTGGAGTAATAGTTACGATCGGTGAATAAAACCTGTGGTTTATAACTATATGGTATATAACTCAATCCAGTGGTTTGGTCCAGACTCCAGCAAATGCTCGGCTATAGCAGACTGGTTTACTAACCGGTTCTTGACAGCTGTGATATGTTCCTTGACCCTTTAAGCGATTGTACGTTTGATCTGTCCGATATACGAACTACCACAACTGCAATCCACCTCATAGACGCCAGGTGTTTGAAAAGGGATAACATCCTTTGGAGTGCGTAGATAGCTTTCTACTTTGGAGAACGGACTCTATACAGTCTTTATGGAGTATTTCTTTAGTGCTGTTCCAACTTTGTCCGTTACTCCTGTTATATACGGCATGTATGCCGGCACTCTGCTGGCCCAGGTTGGCTATCCCTTCTCCTCGGACAGCGTATCCTACCCTTATATCCGTTGCGCCTAAGTACCTCTTGAACATGTGTGAGCTCACTTTCTAGGTGTTCAGGGTCACAGAGGTCATACGCTCTGTTCGTCAGTGATGCTACAACGGATTGTAATTGTCGCGAATGGTGATGCGAGTAGGCGTTAAGATACCTGTCAGTGTGTGTTGGTTTGCGGTATACAGTGTGTCCCAGGGTGCCATCTTCTCTCACTGTTATTTTTACATCGAGAAAGGGTAACGATATGTCCACTTCCATTTCGTAAGTAAAGCGGAAGTTAGGATGTATGGAGTTCAACCGCATTGCGAAGTGTTCTACTTCGTGCTTGTTGCCTTTCATGATACAAAATATATCGTCGACATACCTCTTCCATAGTTTTACATTTGAGGCCTGCATGTCTATGGATTCCTCGAAGTTTTCCATCCAGATATTAGCCATTACCGGTGCTACTGGGCTGCCCATGGCTACTCCGTCGATATAAAGGTAATGTTGTCCACGATATAGGAAGTAATTGCCTTCTAAGCAGCTCTTTAGTAAAACAGTGTATTCGTTGGGCAGATTGTTTTCCCTTAACTTCCTCTCGATGACTACAAGGCATTCTTCAATGGGAACGTTAGTGAATAGTGATTCCACATCAAAACTCACTCATCACTTCGTCTGGTTGCACTATCACGCACTTGAGGATGTCAACAAAATGGCGCGAATCCTTCACGAAAGATGTAGTCTTACCTACTAATGGTTGCAGTACCTTGCTTATGTGTTTCGCTAAACCATATGTAGGTGAATTTATTTGACTCACAATAGGGCGTGAAGGTACGTTTGTCTTGTGAACTTTAGGCAAACCATATAGTTTCGGTGGCTGCACGATTTGAGGTCTGTATAGTCGTTCAAATACATCTTCCGCAAATAGGTCTTTATGGTCCCTAATTAGTGCTCTTATGCGTTTTGTGACTCTGGCAGTCGGGTTGTATGACACTGGTTTATAAACAGTAGTGTCGCATAACAGATTCCTAAGTTTACTGTCATAATCACTGGAATTCATTACCACGGTGGCGTTTCCCTTGTCGGCCTTCAGCACCAAAATATTCGTGAAAAATATTCCTCTTCCGATATTATAAAAATTAATATTATAGTCTAAAAACTATACATATAATTGTATTCCATCTGTCAGACACTTTTAGCTTAGTATATAGAGTATATTAAACACATTTTCATATTAAGTCTAAATAAATTCATTACAATTAAAAAACCTTAAAATAGAACACTTTTTGCGACGTTGCCGTTCAGAACATGACACAAAAATAAAGTTGTTGCTAACCATATATCAAATAATAATTTTACAATAAACGTCTGCCTTATAACATTTCGTTATAATTTCAGAAGTCAATAAAGTTCTGAGCAGAACTGTGCCAATTATAATTTACTGGCAATAATATCTGTTTTACTGAGTATTGGTGCTGATCGTAATTTCTAAACGATTTGCGGCAACCTACATGTGAATAATATATTTTAATCGTGTAGCACCCTGGAAACAGCGACGATGGCTCCACCTGTCGCCTAATACATAAATTATTAGGCTACGGTTATTGGAATTCAAATATTCCTCATGAAAATTATAGCCTCGTGTTCCTATACCAGATTTTGTGGCAATTAACGTTACCATCCGATATATGAAGGTTGTTTCTTTAAGATTAAACTAGGGCACGTATTTAATTAGAGAGCCAAACAAATTATAAAGTTCAGTTGAAAATTGGAGAACTGTTTCTCTTTTATGCTTCTAAACTATCTAATATTATACAGAGGAAAGGTTTGATTTTTTGTTTGATTGTTTGTAAGAATTTAACTCAAAAACTATGTAACATAGGCTATAATTTAAAAAAGTGCTTTTGTTTACATAACCTATCCTACTTTTACGCGAGTAAAACCGCGAGCAAAACCTAGTGTAAATAAATTGGTCGGCAACTTTTAATAGTTTATATACATATATATAATATTAGCCCTATATTATACTGTCCCACTGCTGGGCACGGGCCTCTTCTCTGTGTGAGAAAGGTTAGGCCATAATCCACCACGCTGTTCTCGAACATATGTGAAGTCTGCCAACCCGCACTGGGCCATCGTGGTGGACAATGATGTGACCCTTCTCACCCTGAGAAGTGGTCTGTACCCTTTTTTTTTTTTTTTTTTTTTTGTTCCTCGACAAAACCACTATCGACGGGGCCGCGCGAATCACTTTCGCATACGGTCGCGACCCCGCCGAGGTTCCGGCCCGCTGTATGAAACGGCAGGCCCCTACGCAAACGGCGGGCAGGCCCACAAAGCCCGCCACCCCCAGGTCAAACCTCAGGGTGGCTGGAGGTCATCGCGCGCAAGTGGTCTGTACCCAGCAGTGAAACAGTTAACATACAGAGTAAATATTATTATAATAAATAAAAGAAACCAGTATTTCTTAGAATTATAATCACAGCGGGTTGTAAAAGCGATTTGTTAATTAAGACAAAGACAATAAAACTAACTTTCTTTTTTGTTACTTGAAATACTTCAACAGGTTTTCTGACACTCGTGTAATTGTTATATTACTTACAAGAATAACATCATTATTTGAAGTTCATAAAAGTTTTCAGCGTAAGTCGGTGTTTTATTCCAAAGCTATTAATTTTAATTACAAAGTTTCATATGAGTTGCTTAACTAAGAAATATTGCTTCTTTGATAGATGATATAATTTCTTCGTCGATCATATCGTTTTCTTTAATACGCATATGCTTCTTGACGATGTTTTTGTTTGCTTAAGCTGTTCTATTGATAAGTATGATGTGATCCTCACACTTTTACATTATTTGCCGATGGTTATTCAAAATGTCAATATTGTTCGGTATACCCCAAGTACTATATTTTAGTTTGTTTTATTCAGAAAATAAGCATACATTTCATCCCGATCTCCCCTGATGTTAAGTGACGATGTGGTCAACGATAAAGCATGCTTGCTTACGAGGTCGCATTCGCTTGCTACTTGAACTTGTTTACGTAGGTAGTTGCAATGATAGTCTGTTTCTACAGATTCTGCTTTAACTAAATCGTTTACTTCTTTTTCTAGAGCATTTGATGAGCCATTTATGAGGACTACTACAGGCCTTTTTTATTCTCTTTAACACAATATAAAAAGCTTTCTCTAAAAGTTGTGTTGGAGAGAGACGTAATAGGTTTTTATGAGCATCATCAGCCTATATCTATCGCGTGCAAGTCTACTTATAAGCATGCCAATCGTCTTAGATTTTGCTCTTCATATCATCCCAGCCACTTAAACTATACCATCGATCCAATTCGCCTTTATGACCGGCAGTAGTAACTTATAAACGTGATGGTACCGATCCAAAAAGATATTTCAAGAACGATTTGAAAGCTTAAAATCATGGTTTACCTTACTAAATACTATTTGGAACTAGCATTGCCTTGGTGTCCTTAAGTGAACTCAGCGATATGCAAGTTTAATTGAAATTAACTAGGATTCACTTTTCATTTGATTTTTTGATCATAGATATATCAGTATTGCTTTATTTTAAAACCGTAAGACGCCATAACAAGCTCAATAAATAAGTTTTGCTATATAACTAGCTTAGCTCTTGGAAACCGTTGGACTGCCACGCAGAGGTCTCGAGTTGGATTCCAAGGCGCGCACCGCTGACTTTTCGAAATTATGTACGTATTAAATAGTTAATTATCGCATGCTCTGACGGCAAAGGAAAACATCGCGAGGATACCTGCATGTCTGAGAGTTCTCCACAATGTTCTCGAAGATATGTGAAGTCTGCCAACCCGCACTGGGCCACCTTGGTAGACCATAGTCTATCACACAGCGAAGAGGCCCATGGCCAGCAGCGAGACAATTTAATACAGTGCTGATATTATTATATTATAACAAATTCTTAGTTAGCAGTCGCCAAGATCGTAAAGAGTTCAAAGAACATTCAAGTTATAAAACACTTTTTAGCCTATAAAAAGAAAATCACCCTGTCATAATATAACTCTGAAACTCGATTCCCCGTGAAAGTACGAAAATCAGAGCTGAGATTGAAAAACTTTTCGCGACGAAAAAAGAAATAGATATTTTTAGATGCTTTATTTATTGGCTAAAACAATGCATCCTTTTCTCGAAGAAACCCTAGCCAGATACTTTTTAATGAAATACCTATAAGGTATTGGCTTCCGTTGACGAAGATTCTTACTTATTTATAAAGATACAAATTACAACCGTAATACGTCTGAAGAAAGTCCATTTTGTATTGTTATAAAAGTTTTTCAGACGTTTCATTACTGGTCGTCAAAATTTATTTGCGAATTCCATGTATCTCTACGTTTTTTGTTGCCGTGATTGATGGGTACTTGTACAGTTTTAATGAGATTCTTCTGTTGGGATGAAATACACCCACCTCAGATGTTTCTTGTTATTGATTTTACGATTTCAGCTGTTGTCAGCGTCTTGAGATTAAATTGTTACTCTTGATATTTATATGTCTATCTTAAGTTGTGAATATACAAAAAAGAGTATTGTGATTTAGTATTTGTTACTAAGGATGTGGTAATGATTTATTCTGGGAATAGTAAACTAAGTTTTTAGTTTAAAGTATTTCAGTCTTACCTACTATTTTGTTTAAATATGGTTTCCTTGATTATTTAAGTGCATAAACCCGCCATTGTGAATTATTCGGTATCGAAACGAATGAACTGTTTCCTTAGTAAAATAGCGTGCTATTTTACTTATGTTACGGGAGTGGGTGCTCTAACTTCAGAGAAATAACACAGTTACTGTATCACTTCCAGTGAGTAACAGATCCAAAGCTCGCATATCCCCTGTATTCCTTGCCTTTCATCGTATCTTTAATTCCTTTTCCCCCTAGGGTGATGCCTCGTGTAAGTGGATAATATAATGGAGTGTGGCATTGACAAAGAGAGGCCCTTTATAATGTATATGTGTCACTCTTCATGTTTCTGTGCCTATCTCATCCAGAGTCACCCACGATCGCAACGATCTCATCTTCCCATAACAATGTCGGACGGCTAATATACTCGTACCATCTCTCTATCCTTGATTGCTATTTGTACGCGGCTCTTTTGTGCAATAAAAAGTGCCTTAGTTTTATTCTAACCATACATCCTCTACAAGTATACAATACTTAAAATGGAAGGCAGATATGTAATACACCCATTAATTACTGACAATTTCCTGATAAAATAAACTAAAAACGCTGATCCTTTCACGTAAATTTATACTCCGCGACCGACGAGAAAATCATATTTACGTTATAATAATAAAACCTTCATGCCATAAAACCATAGATACAAACTATAGGTACCATAGTAGAAAGCATATTCAAAAAAAGGAACAGAAAATTTGCATTTATACACCGTCATTAAATGTTCTACAAAAGGAATTTTCATAAATATTTATAACAATCAGTAAGAGAATAATGTCCCGCTAGCATTGCGGCTCCGATAACACTGTGATTAACGCAAATGGTGTCATAAAGTAGACAATATGGCCCTATTTATGACATCTTTTGGATACGCCTGGAAAAATATATCGAAACGGTAATAGCGATACTATTTTATACTCGAGTATCGATATTCTTAATATTTGAAGCGTATCCGGAACGCCCATTCCTTTTCGGGAAAGGTCGAGTTTTATATTTTAGCGCGCTAAGAAATTGTTAGGCTTTTACATACATATGTTGGTTTTCTGAATAATAACATATCTTACATTATTTATTTAAATTCTGTAGTCATATCGTTACTATGACGCCTGGATTTGATCCGAAGACGTCAAAATAATATTGATTCTGAAATAGTTGTCCCAAACTGTGTGTATTTTGAGTCCGTTGTTTTAATGCTAGTGTAGCCCCGATGCCGAAAGTATAGCCTAGAGAATGTTGGCTTTAAATCCTATATTAATTATTATAACTTTCTTATGTTAAATAAAAAGCTTTCGTATTCGGGATTCTGCTTCTAGACAGCGGCGCAATATTATATGTAATATTGTTTTTGTTGGCTGTACTGTCGCATTAGGTTTTTAACTTATAAAGAAAGTATAAGTTTGATAAAATGAATAAATAAATAAAAATAAAATCCATTTCTCATAACAAAAATATTAAGACTGCTTCCATTTCAGTAATGGCTTGAGTTTATGCTTACCGATACTGTCGACTTTTAAAGGTTTCCTTTCGATTCTCCAAAAAAGCAAAACTGTTATAAATTTTTCTATAAAGATATGCTCAGTAGCAGGTGAATAGATCAGAGCCCGGTACTGTGATAGGTTGGCTCTCGATGACGTGGAATTTAAATATAGCTAGCGACTTGCATGAGTAATCACTTCTTCTTAACAACTTTTATTGTAAAATTTCCCTTGGGACACATCGACACTTAAATAGGTTTGACCGAATTTCCAACGATATAAATAAACATTTCTTAAAAAGGTATTACATTTTAAATATGGAATTAATGCATAATACGCCTTATCGTATGCAGTCCACAGAATACATATTTAAAGAGGTTGCTTGTATTTCAGACCGGAACATGGTAATGCAGTTTTATTTGTCTGCTGACGTAATTTCTGTGTCGCCAGCCAGCCGTATTGATCTCATTATACTGAGCTCATACTGTCTCGTACGCTTACATTCCAGATGAGGTTTATAAGTTTCTTATAATATTGTATGCTGACTTTTACATGCACAATAAGACGCGTGCTATTATTTATAACATGTTTATAAAAGTGAATAAACTAGAGACGTTTGGATTAGCAATTATTATATCCCGCACTTTATAGGTTATTAAAATGTTACAGAGAAAGAGCGTTGGGACAGTTTTTTTATCTAAATTACCTGGTTAGTGGAATACATTCTACAGCAGATTGAAAGCTTGTATTGTCTACCTTCTGCAAGTCAAAGTCATCCAAAGCTTTTGAAAAGACGCCGTGCTGTGTATTTGAAGAGCAATGTCATATGAGTTATACGCAAAACAAATTAAAAATTAAATTCAGTAAATATCCAAACGCAACGTTTTGCTTGATACTCCTAATTTAAATCATCACAAATTTTGGCGCCATTTTTATTTTATGGGGTCAAAGTCAACTTTTTTAACACGCCAAGGAAGTTCTGCTTTACAGCCAGCGAGTTGTCAGGCGGAACGTGACCTACGCCATTTTGCCTGGACAATACAAATACACTTCATACACTTTTTAAAAGTTTATCTTACTGTAATTATGGCTTCTTTTCCTAATTGGAGTTTTTATTCTTACAACTTCAATGGTTGTTCTTGTTACGTTTTTGTGGTTATCCGAGCTATAATGCTATTCTTCTACGGACCATATTTGCGTAAACGTAATATTCTTATGGCAATAAAAGTAACATTTTCTTTTCAACATGTATATGTTTAGATATTTACATAAATTTTTAATTTACTTACCATAGCGTTTCATTCAACAAAGCTTGATGTTTTTGTGAATATGTTGGTCGTTAAACTCTTGTTATTATTGTGTTTGCCAAAAAGAAAAGCTAAAAATTTTAATAAAATAGAACTGTCGCATCGGTACCTAAATGTAGCTTCAGTAACTTAGTAAACTCACTAACCCATATATTTTGACGTTCATAAGTGTTACTTTGTGACCTAAATGAATAAATGATTTTTGACTTGACTTTGACTTTGACTTGACTTGGTAATGATCCTTGAGCTGCGGCGGACTTTCCAACCATATTGACTGCATTTGTACCACACAAATGTATGTCCTGTCCAGAGATGACCAAATTTTCACAACTGTCAGAATATAGCGACTTTTGAAATTATTGTACAGATTTTTATCATCAATGCCCATCGTTGTATAGTTGCCGCTTTGATCGTTGAGCTGGCCAAATATACGTTTAAAAGATAGGTAAATGTTTAATAAAATGAGGCTTGAAATTGTTAGGTGTCAGTACTATTTATCTTGTAACTGTTCTGCCCTCTTATCGACAATAGCGGTAAGTAACATTTTTAGGGTAGTTTAGTAGTACTGCATAGGTAGTTTATGAAGTGAAAACTTCTTTAGGCGCGTTAAGCACTTTTTGGGTGAACAAAAATCATGGAACTCGCGTCATCGTCACTGAACGCTTTCTATGAGCTATATGTATACTGTGTATATATATGTGTATTTCTTGGGTTAAGAAAAAGCGTGAAACTCACGTCATCGTCACCGCATAGTTACTTAGTTTTCACTTCTATCGGCAGTCCCCAAAGACATGGCGCATGTTTTTTATAGATTTGAAATAAGCTTGGTACGTTGATTTAATTGATTGATTAATTAAATACATATGTTATTCAAATAATCCTAAAAAATTAAACTTACTGCTATCATCGCTAGGACGGCAGTGTTACTACTATATAATGTCAATACCTTTATTTAATATCACAAAATAAACTAACCAATTGCTCTTTATTTTCAGGTAAACATCACAAAAAAGTTGACTCCATTTTCGTAAGATACTTCACCATAATTAGTGAGTTAATCTTAGTTAATTAGAAAAGAAAACATTAAAATTTATAAGAGAAACCAGTTGGAAAGTTTTATTTTAATTACGCAGTAGGACACGAAAACATTAGCATTGTAATTACTCAAGTTACGCTGAAAAAATGTTTTGGAACATTATCCGAATGCTAAGGCGTGAAGACTAAAACGAGTTTTAACGTTAAAATATATTTTCTTTTTATTTTTGTAATACTAAAATACTCTTTGATTTGACTGTTTGGATGATGCTGCGATTTAAATGGTAGTTCCGCCGCTGTTAATGCTCCGAGTGTTGTGGGTTCGATTACCATTCAGAACAAATATTTGTGTGATCTAAAAATATTTGTTCTGAGTATGTATGTTCTTTGTATCCGTGGTTTGAATGTTTATAGTCCCTAGCGAAACAGGAATAATCCCTGCTGCAGGGTGTGGTTTGGCTTTTCGAACCAAACTACAGACCTGTTTTAATGTGCGAAAATTTAAAGCGCGTTAATAACTTAGAATGTTATCCTATTTTGGCGCGGCAGATTCTTGAATACTGTTAATACAATATTTATTTATTTCATGTTATCCGTAATCAGTTCGTAGTGTTAGATTTTCAAGTAATCTTGGCATTATAAAAGCTTAAAAAGCAAAGGCCCTTTATAATACTATAACAAGTTGGAAATTGTAATTTGATAGTCGCCATGGTTGGCATTTTTCTCGTATTATTAAATCAAAAAAGAACAATTAATTTAGTTTTTTTAAAACAACGCAGAAAGAAACACACAGCAAACCTGAAAATGAGCAGCCATATTTAATTTTTATCTGTGTCTTGTTAAACAACAACGTATTTTACCTTTCTACTTAATTAAGTAAGTAATGAAGCCAGCGTGTACATAAATATGAACAATAAAACGACACAATGACGTCGCCATTTAGCCAAACGTAACGTGCACAGTGTGGCGATATCACTCCAATCCTTCATTTTGATAGCCCACTTCTGTCACCCGTTATTAACTAACCTGTTGTTGTCCGCGGCTTTGCCCGCGTAAAGTTCAATTATATCAAAAACCCTCATTTTACACTATTAGATTATTTTTACCCCTTCAGAGGATGAATTTAAAACGATACTTTTTAATACGCGGTTATATTCTATCTGGCCAAAATTTCAAGACTCTATATTTAGGGGGCTCTGCGTTAATATAGGTATCTACCAGTCAGTGAGTCAATTAATTAGTCAATAAGTTAGTCAGTGAATCGGTCAATCTGTCAACCATTCAATTAGTAGATCAGTGAGTTTATCCTTTTATATATTTAGATATCAAGGCAAATTGGCATATTTTTACTTTATAACTATGCACAGGATTTAGTTTTTTGACTTGCTATATAGTGCACCGAGTTTGTATTTACTTGAAGGGTTATGTAGAATTTCATCACAACACAGAACAGACATAAGGAAAGATCATGCCTGCGCTACAGCGTTACCGCCCAGGACCCTGGTTATAAGGTGTCAAAAGCACCCCATCGTTTAAATATATCCATACTTATGCGGGTTTAAGCCTACTTTATGTGTATACAGTAACAATAGTTTTAGGAGACTTTAGAAAATTTCTTGCTAGAAAAATCAATTACATCATACAGAGCCGGAGATTTCATGAGACGGGACAGACGAAATAAAGGTCGTGCTAATACCGATACTGCGTCTATTTACTATATGTATGCCAAAACACTGGCTGAATATCTATCATGCATAGACGGATATTACAACAACAACACAAAAATACCTAGAGTTTTCTTTTTCGTTTCCACTTCGGACATTCATGCGATCATCCTTAAAGTTACTTAAACAGGTCATAAAATATAGTACTACTGTCTAAATTGCCAAAATGTCTCAATGCATGATCGTAGCTGTAACCGGCGACAGCTGCGCCATCCAATATAACTAGCAACGAGTACAAGTGCCTTCCATTTTGGTACGACAGTGTAATGCCTTTCTGTATAAAAATTTTGAATAAAACTCGGTAATTTGAAGATTCTATAGTCGTTTCTTGTCTCGCTTCGCTCTATTTATAAAGACAGTGCACATCGAGATCACCTTTTAAATATATATGATATGTAATATCTGGATGTGTAGTACCATATTTTTGCAACCTTGCAGCTGAAAACCCTTATGCAGTGTTCCTGCAGTGAGTAGAGATTCCAGGAGGAATTTGGAGGTGCCAAAAGGTGCTGAGCTGTCAGCATACAGGTCTTCCATTCCAACACGACCACATTTGTTACAGAACCTGCATCGGTAGAGCAATATCAACTTCTTACAAAAATGTCCAATTCTATGGTAACCACTTACAATCAGGCCGTACGTTTCTTTATCACCTTAGTGATGGTTGAGCTGATTGTGCAATCTTCAGATTACTTACCTAAGAAATAAACATAACAGATATTTTATAAAAGAGCTATTAAAACATCGAATTCACTTTTTAGAGGTTAAAAGAATGCGATTGGGCTGATAGTTAGATTCAGTACGTCCAACATTGACCGAGTTAACGAATTTTTACCAGCAATAAGATTGTTAAGTTGCATAATGAACCGCGGGCAGCAGTGCCAGGTAACGGTTATGTAGCAAATGTTCTGTACAAGGTTAACCGAACTGAACTTTGACTTCAACGTGCATTTAAAGTATACGAATTTTTAAATTAGGGTATTATTTAAACTATTTATTGTGTAGCTATTTTTGAGGGTTAGAATTACATAACAAAGTCAAAGTCAAAGTCAAAAATCTTTATTTCCATAAAAATGTGCAAACAATTCTTGGACAAGTCAATTCACTATTATACTAATAAAAAAAATAAAAAAAATAGAAGGAAATAAAAATTTTGCATTGGAAAAAGCCTGTTCGAGGAGTAGAGCTTTCATGAGAAGAAGCAAGCAAGAGACTCATGGCCACTCTTTTCAATCGCCAAATGTTTAGATATCAATACAATTATTTTCCTTATATGAGCTGCTGTGTGTAGTTGTTAGTTATTTATTTCAATAAGATTTAAAAGTAAAAATTAGTTAATCTAAGATATATTTTAATAACACATGAAATAATAGCCACAGCAACTCATATTACAGTTAGCTTAATAATATGATTAGAAATAACCTGTGAGTGGAAACAACTCAATCTCAATCTCAATCTTCTATATATTCTGTGACTGAGTAATAACCTTTCGAATATAATTTACGTTTTACAACGATTTTAAATTTATTAAAATGTAAATTTTCAATGTCACTTGGGAGTTTATTGTAAAAGCGCACACATTGACCTATAAACGACTTATTAATTTTTTGAAGCCGGCACTAGTAATCTATTTTTGTTTCTTGTATTTATATTATGTATATCGCTTATCTTATAATATAAGTTAATGTTCTTAAATACATAAATTAAATTTTCATATATGTATTGGCTGGCTACTGTTAATATATTTATTTCTCAACGTATCCCTTGTTTTCATGTTGTAAATTGCTCGAATAGCCCTTTTCTGCAGTACGAAGATAGTTTGAATATCGGCAGCATTCCCCCACAATAGACCAACCATTGACATTTTGTTCGACCCGGTATATTCACAATCGGCCTATAACATAACTGCTCTTGGCATAGCCAAGGGACCAACGAAGCATTTAACTAAAATGGATATTTAAATTTGTTACATATTACTTATTGTTCAGAAAATATTACGTAGTGTAAGATAAAAGATGAAAGTTATATTATAATCAAAGGAATATCTAAAAGTTTCACTTCCACAAGTTGAAAAAAAAAACGTATAACTACAATTTATAGGAATATTGTTTGATAAAACATTCAAAGAAGTTCAAGTATATAGTTGAAAACAGCAGATAAGTGGGGAGGAAATTGGGGAGGAACATGTATAACTACAGCGTGTAAGTCTCAAGAGAAGATTGTTAAATATAAAAGCTTCGCCATCATGTTACAAAGAGAACCGCGCGATCCATTATAAACAGTTCTTTGAGTTATGCAGTACAACAGAGAACGTACTGAGGCGAACTATCAAATTAAAGTGTTAAGAGGTCTTTTTACGTTTTATTCATACTAACCACAAAGCAACTCTTCTGGCACGTTTTGGAGGGAATAAAAAGAATAAACGTCATAATAGGATAGCAGAGATCATTAAAATGTAAGTCAGGTTTTAAAGTAGTATAAATTCATTCGAATAATATTCGAATATAATTAGAGACAATGCGATACGTAGGTACTTTGCATGGTTAAGCCGCAGCGCATGTAGTGTTTTTTTTTTTTTGTAAAGATCTTCCGCTCAGAATTTTATTTTATGAAAACCCAGTAATACTCTGACAAGCTTGTATTCTGTTTATATTAAAACAATTATAACATCTTAATTCTTCAAACCAAAATTCCATTATCTTATTTGATATAGTTTAACTATATTTTATATTAAATATCCGTCGGCAAAATAGTTTTAATATAAGAAAAATCTCGTTTACCACCCGGAGCGGGATGCAAACCGTTGTCTATGGGTACTAGTCAAGTCTTTTATCTCTGGTGTAATATTTTTTACAAAGGAGGAATATTGTGAGATCTTTTCACACTTAACTTTGCTTCTCGTATTAATCTGCTAGCACAAAGAGGAAACACCACTGGGGCCTGCAAAGTTTGTCGCCGAAGTTCTTCTTTATAGTCGCTTTTTTACGCGCTCTTATAAACACTTATGTTGCTTGATGAATTACTTTTTCTTCTGTATGACGAGTGGATTATAATATTTTTAAGTGTCTCAAGATAAGAGAACTGTCAAATGTTAATGTCCTTTTGCGTGAAGATTGTGTCAGTTCAACATTTGTTTCGTCCTGCGAACATAAAAATACTCTCTGTAATGCGAGCGTTATATTCTTGTCATGTTATTGACAAAAATATACCGCTCGCATAGGGCAAACAAGCAAAGACATAGCGTGATGTAATGCAATGTATTTAGTTAGTGTTTAATTAGAATAGAATTCACACTACATATATAGAGTTTATAGAGTCTTTGAAGATAGATAGACGCTTATTAGCTAGACTGATGTTTCTTTAACTACGGTTTAAGATCCACGTAAAGCGAACTCTTAGTCAGCTACCGGACACATTTCATGAGTATGTGTTGTTACCATTGAGTTATTATGTACTACATCCTTGAGGAAATAACTAGATTGCTTGCAACACGAGTTAAGTGCATGATCTCTACTCATGACTCAGCCAGGCGCTCGTACATTTAAATACAGAATTGTTATATTTAGAATATCCTTTCATGTGTATAGCGGTATTGCTTATTAATTTGCCACTCTAACGTGTCATTATAGCGAGCCATGCGGTTCAGACTAAGTGTTAGAGGGCATGCATTCTGACACATGATACAACAATGTCAAAAATAAAATGTAGGTGAGACGTCTCCTCTAGCACTGACGTAGAACTTATCAACTCAATGGCTAAACTGAGAATTTTCTAAAAGCAGAACCCATGACTACTTTTCCTGGCCTTACAATCGACGGTTAACGTAAGCTTAAACTTATGCTACAAGACAAAGCAGTTTCAATTATCCAGCTTTAAAACTGTCCACTAAATTCCCAACCTTAACAGAATCTACATTTTATTTATCTGGTTCCATGGTCCGTGTACCAGGATACTGCCAAACGCGTAGATTATAGTCCCTATAAAATGTAGTAGTTAGACGGGATCGATTTTACTGTTAGTAGTTTCGGTTCGCTATAAACTTGTCGCCTAAAGTACTGCCATAAAATATTATGCAGGGCTTAGAGTTAGGTTGGTAGTCAATAATAAGAGCCTTGTTTTTATGTGAAGATGTTGGCATACAATGAGCAGCAGCACAAGTACAAACAGCATTGAGACTATGAAATGCCTGCTATACCAGTCTTATTTGCACGTTGCCACTTCTGCAAAAGCTAGAAGCCTTTGCATATTGCTGGCTGTTCATATAAGAGGTCACTGACACTCGCTAACAGCACAACTGCTTTAAAGGATGCTATACAAAATGATATGGCTACTATTCCGTTAAGGTTCTCTAGATATAAGATTTCTTACTGCTGTCCCTGTTTCTCTTAAGTTTTGCACGCATAAAATAAGTTGTGTTCCGTGCTTAAACATTTGTTTTGACTTATTCCATAACACATTGAGTAGGTGTAACCTTAGAAAATTGATTTTGCCTAGAATATTATCTTGATTGCTGGCAGTCTCGTTAATCGCTTGGCCTAGGTTTACCTCGAAACATATGATTCATTGCATTACTCTGATGGGAAATTCTCAGAAGCAGCATGGAGTTTAGTAATTTGATATTCGGTATTGCTCGCCCTTGTTCAGTTAGAACATTGAATATAACTCGCGAAATTCTGTCTACACTTTCACGAACAAACATATTTGTGAGTCTTTATTACTATGATAAGATTTAGTGCAATTACCCACAAATTTGGCATCAATATAATAGAAACCAAATCGCATTTCAGCGCCGCCATCTGTTCGGTATAGTTGGACGATAGTTCACAAAGTTGCCGGTCGCTCAGTTAGCACTATCAATACAAACTGCTGCTGTAGCTTGCGTCTCAGTCTCGATTTGATGCTAACTGTCTGCTAAGCTAACATTGAGTTTCGGCTGTATATCCCATTACATATAGATCTTAAAGACGTTGTAATGTGTTTCTGACTGAAAATAATTATATAACAAAGTTGTTTTGGTCATTGGTACACTGTTTAAGACGTTGTGCTTCGTCGCATTCACCAGGTTCCCAAACAATAGTTTTTTTTTTATAGTGTCTGCTGCGTGGCGTCGTTTTATTGAATTCAAAAGCAGATGTGACTGCAAGCATTTCTACAATGATGGCGTATTAATTCACGTATCTAATATTGCCGAGAGACTAAGCTCTCATATGGAGCGAAAATTGTGTGATACACATATGATTCGTCTAAGTGTTTTCTGTCCGAAAAATATAAATACCTGCTAAGATATAAACATATCACCGTGACAATGCCCACTGGCATTATTTTAATTTGTATTCCAGGATATCCTAAATAACAGTGCTTAGACTTAGTAGCAATAAGATAGAACAGCTGTCGAGCTAAAAAGACCTTTCCTCCATAAAAAATAAAACAGGAGATGCATATTAAAAAAATTGGGCAGTTTTAAGCCCACAAAGATTCCTAAGAAAAGAACGAAAAATTTAAAGAGACATGACATCACATGCCGGGTACTAACTGCAACCTAAAAATAAACCATTTCATTTTCATTATAAGACTAACATGAAAACTACGTATAATTTTATAACTCGGTCACTGCGGCTAACTCAAAAACACACATTACCTCGAAACATGAAAGTAAATTTGTAGAGAAAACAAACAAAATATTAATTTGAACCGCTTAGCTGCGGTCCAGTTTGCCTCGCTACGTCCGCTGGAGAAACATTGTGGATATCGTTCTGGTGTGCCATATGACGTCATACTGCACCAAACTTACTTTTTACTAGCTGAACTTTATATATCCAATGGCCTTTAAACCCGACTAAAACTGGCGAAATTTAGATATAATGGACCTTTCGGGAAATAGGCGTGAGACTATCATATACGCGGCCACATCAGTCGCATACACTACCTAAAAAATCATGAAATTTGGTTGATGCAAGGCAACACTTCGTCCATTGTCCATGACATTACTTTCTTTTATCTTACTGCTTGTACTTTCTTTCATTGCATATTGTGTTTTTGTAATTGAGAAAACATTAGACTTTATTTTAATTATCAAGATGTATTGTTTGAGTATTTCTTGTAAGAAATCCTAAATAAATAAACAAACACTCGCCTATATATAACTATTTGATCTATCAATCACAATTCAAGATTCCTTTCTTCTACAAAGAATTTACCTAACCCGGAGATCGATTTCAGAACCTCACGGTCGCCAGATTAAACGTCACTCCGTGTCATATTACAAGACGAAGGCGGACAACATCATAATCTGATGCGAAGGTTGTAAAGACGGATATAATCGAATCGCCTCGAGGCACAAGCTTACGTTACCCTTATAAAAACGACCCACCCTTATTTGATTTAAAACGTGCACAGGCCGAATAACTACGTATGAAATAGATTGTCGACGAACGAGGTATAGGTAGGTAGGAAAATAAGTCCAAACACTTTTGAGCGATTTCGATTTAGTATAATTATAAAAAAACTTATTTTGAAATTAAACACTTTATACGGATTTTGTCGCGTTGTTTATTTTACTTTAAGCACTGTTATTACATAATTTTGAAAACTCTAACTATATTAAAAAACTCTAACTATACTACTATTATTGAACTTTATTACTATTTAAGCTATATATTTTCTAATTAAAACTATTTATATTTATAGGGCATAACTATATTTATAACTATTTATATTTGCCTCAAGCATATTGTTCTCTATTAGCTTTCTTTTAGTTATATCAATACAGTCACGAACAGGTATGCATGTAAATAATGACTGCACATCAAAACTAACCATTATTTCTTTGTCTGTGAGACGTAGGTGTTTAATCTCACTCACAAATTGGTATGAATCCTTCACTACGTGCTGAGCCAGTCTGTAAGTTGGTGTGTCGATCTGACTCACAATAGGACGTAGGTGAGCGTTTTCCTTGTGTATTTTTGGTAACCTATACAGTTTTGGAGGTTTTATGCAGACTGGTATTAATTGTTTTACGTCTAGATTTAGATTTTAGGAGTATTTATTGATGATATCTTTGGTTTGCTTTACTATCTTGGTTGTAGGATCTGTTTTAACCTGTTTATATGTAGTTTCATCCGAAAGTAAATTTTCAATTTTATGTTTGTAATCTGACGTATCCATTACGACTGTAGCGTTTCCTTTATCTGCACGGAGTACTGTAATTTCTGGCCTAGCTCGCAAGTTCTTCAGTGCGAGGAATTCATCTTTAGGAAGGTTCGGTTTGGGCACTTTACTTCGACGCAAGACTGATGAAATGTCCTGACGTATAGCCTCCAAATCTTCCTTTTTTACGTTATTCTTGACTAGGCAGTCCTCAACGTTGCAAATAATGGCCTCATACGGTATCCTAGCTGGTGTTATAGCATAATTTAAACCTCTACTCAATACTTTTTCGGTTGTTTTATCTAAAGTTTGTTTTGACAGATTAATAACTGCTTGTCTTTGGGTTGAAAGTTAAAGTGTTTAATTTCAATGTATAACATTCGCGTAAATATAAGACAATATTATAAAAAAACTTATGTTTGTTTTAATAATAGTAATAATTAACAGATAGTTGATTTAATCATAGTTCAAAAATATAGAATAATTATAAGGCTTTTTATTCTGAAAAATACTTGTACTAATTTGTTTTACAAATTAAATAGTTAATCATCGCTCGCTTTAACTGTGAAGTAAAACATCGTGAGGAAACCTGCATGTCTGAGAGTTCTAAATAACGTTCTCGAAGATATGTGAAGCCGGTCAATCCGCACTGGGCCAGCGTGATAGAGTATGGCCTCACACTGAGAAGAGGTACATGTACAGCAGTGGGCCAGTTTATATAAAGGCTGATATTATTATAAGTGTTCAGCTACCTATCTTGGTTACTGTACACTAAAACCTTATACTTTCGTATATCAGTCGAACTCAGCGCTGCAGACCCTATAATGCCTATATCCCTGAAAGAATCGGCAGTGTTGTATGACATCCACATTTTGCCAGCTATGATTTTAGAACCCATTTAATAGAAGGTGAGGTTATTGCCTTCTAGCAGATGTTGCAAATTCCGTGTTTCTACCGATAATTACTATTAAGTACCAAGTATATCCATCAGGATATACTCAATATTTGCCCGACCTTGGCATCTAAATCAAGATCTCATGCACAGTACACTAGTTTACTATTTCCGATGCCGGTGGGTTTCGATATATTTTATATTTTAAATGTATTTATATGTTTATTTAAAATGTAAAATTTGTTAAAGTTATTTAAATAAAGAGAATAACAATAAGTAATATATAATTATAGAGTTATCGGATATTTAAGACCAATTTCGGTCTAGCAAGCCGTATTATAGGACACAAAAGAAATAATCCATAATTCCTGATGTCGCATCATCGAAATCTATGAGGAAGACTATAATTAAAATCAATACCAAAACGTACAGATTGTCTGCATTGGAAGCAATAATTTCTTTTAAATGTGGCCACTTGGCACTCAGCCAATTGATAATACTGGCAAACTTTTAAGTTACCTGTGCCAACGGAGGAAGTAAAAGTCGGATTCAGTTCTCAACTTAACTATTCGCGATCTTATTCAGAATGGCTGACTTTATTATCTGTTTGTCTTAGATTCACGGGTTAAAAGCTTTCTTTTTTACTCAATTGAATGTGAAATGTAGATATGACCGGTTTCAGAAAGACGACGTAAAGATTTTGGATTTTTCTGTTGTTGAAATTCTCAGTTGCAGAATTGTGATCCGTAGATGGCAACAGGTTTACTTCTTACTAAATGAGACTTAATATAATAACTAATAAAATGTAGGTTAATATGCCTCCATCTAACCTTTCAGGGGATTCATACATGAGGCTATGTGAACCTATTTGTAATTTTCAATACGTTGTTTTTACAGCAACTGTTAATAAGCGAGCCTAAATCCCACTTAACCAGTGTTATTTTTATGTTGATCTGTCTTTCAGAAGCATTAAGATTTAGTTCGTAGCAATGATTATAAAGATACATAATGATATAAGCGCATAGCTCAGACTAAGTGAATTAGAGCATGCATTCTTCTTTGTTGTTTTTTACGTGGGGCACACGCAAAAGAGCTTCTTCGATATGTCGGATTCACCCGGGGAAAGATGGAAAGTCTAGGATCCTACCGATTAAACTTATCTCAGTGTGCCAACTTCCTGCCAAGAATCGTGAATGGATCGCTGGAACCCGAACTACTTCTGCGACCCACCCAGCAGTTCCAATCGCATTTAGGCAACGGCTCCAAGGCAACCTCTCTGCACACCAAAGGCTTCAAACTTAGAGTATGCATCCTAAAGCATATCATAAACAATTTATATGAGTTATTTTCTTTAATACATAGCAAAAGAACATTTTATTTACTACATCACATAACGATCAGGATTACGGCTGTTCTAAAACACGCGCGTATATTTTATATAACACATAAAACTAAATACATAAATTTGATATTAACATGAACGTGTGATGTGTTCTTGCGGTTGTTTTGTGGAAGACAGTCATATTAAAACATGTGGTTAGGTGCTCCATTTTTGTTAGATAATATTATCTGACTTAGTATTAATATAACACTTCAAAAGCAAATGTATTTCTTTGCTACAAATGCTTATTAAAACAAAAGAAATATTATTTTTAAGTGATTCATATTGCACCATACCCGAGTAAATTCTTTAAAATTGAGTAACAAATATCCTCACAATCTTTCACGTTGCGACTCTGATATGAGTTCTAAAATAATACCTTCTAACAAAAACCTATAACGCTTACAATAGAAAAAAAACTACTTGTTAAATGCACAGCTATATGGATCGTATATAAAAATTCATTTAATTTTTATTTACTTACTGATATAGATATTTGGAAGAAAAATACGCCCACCATCAATTAAATTGGGATCAGGATAAGAGAATGCTAATGACAATCAAATTAAACGAAACTTCTTAGTTAACGTTTGACATGCAAAAATCTTGACATTAATTATAATAACACAAAAATTGACGCAGTAAATACGACGAAGTTCCTAGGTCTAATAATAGATAGTGCCCTAAATTGGAAGGCTCACATAGAAACGGTAAGCAAAAGATTGAGTAGCAGTTCATATGCTTTATATACTCTATCACGAAATCTCAATAGTGATGCGCTCCTTACTGCCTATTACGGACTTGTTGAATCTATCCTCAGATATGGTGTCATTTTCTGGGGTAACTCTACGAACAGAGAAATTATATTTACAGCTCAAAAACGATGTTTGAGATCAATGTTCCATTTAAAAATAACAGATAGCTGTAAACCGTATTTCAAACAATATAAGATACTGACTCTTCCATCCTTGTATATCTTAGAAATGTTATTATTTATTAAATCAAATCCTCACTTGTTTCCATGTGTTGCAGATATGTTCCCTAGAAATAGACGTGATAACAGCCGATTATGTTTAAAATCGGCTAAAACTGCACTTATGCGCAAGAGTGTCTTATGCATGGCACCGGTTATTTATAATAAACTGCCTAAGTGTTGGAAAGAATTGACTTATGTTGAATTTAAATTAAAAATGAAATCCATTTTAATTGACAGAGCTTATTATAATGTTAATGACTTTCTTCAGGACAAATTTTGATAATATTGTGACTAACTTAAGACATTTCACTAATTTTTATTGTATCTAATTTTTAAATAATTATTTTTACCTATCCAATTTCCTATACGTTTTTTATGTGTGGCACATTAACTACTAAGTTATGAAAAATGATTTATTTTGTGAAACTTAATTTTAATCTGTAAGAATATTTGCACGTCATTGCACATGACAAACATGATGATATCAATAATTTTATGTAACAACTTGCATGCACTCATGTACACTCGTGTTTAAGCAAATAAATTATCTTATCTTATCTTATCTTATCTTATCTTATCTTAAAACCCCACTCCTCACGCTAACCAAGTCGGTATTTGAAACACGCACATCCAACATCAAAGCATCTTATACTAGCAAGAAACGAACAACATAAACTATTGGCAAGTCGGTTCGAATCCCGATAATGTACAGCCGCGGATTGCTTTCAAACAAATATAATTATTCTGAGCTTCGATCTGGCGGTGCGCCAGGCAAACTTGCGCTGAAAACTGTCACCGTGAGTAAAGCTATCGCGCAAGGCTGTATCGACACTGAAGCGTAACTTTAATGAGGCGATAAACAACTTTGAGATTCAATGTATGTGTAACAGGAATAATTACAAACCAATCAAATATATTTAAGAGATAGTTGAGTGCATGGATAAGTTGTTTAAGTCTCGCCACTGCCACGAGTATTGTGGGTTCGATCCCCACACGGTAGAAAAAAAACTATATTACTGATACAAATATAATACAGGGATAAAAAAAATAACAAAACTGAGTGATTTCTTTACAAAAGAAAACTCTTGTCGGCCTCGATGGCGTAGTGGTCAGTGTAACCGACTGCCACGCCTGAGGTCGCGGGTTCGATTCCCGCACTAGTCAAACATTTGTGTGCATAAACATGGATGTTTGTCTTGGTCTGGGTGTTTCTATGTATAATATGAATGTATTTACAAAAAAAAAAAAGTATATTTGTATGTTTATCCATTGTCTAGTACCCATAGTACAAGCTCTGCTTAGTTTGGGCTAGATGGTGTTGTACGTATGTGATAGAATATTATATTATTGGGATTGCCGTAGTGTCAGAAAATATCAACCAGAATATTGCCGGATATAAATTTGGCACAATTTTCCCAAAATTATCCAATCTACATTCCAGTCCAACCCAGACACCATTTTCAGTTCATCAGTCCACCTGCCTGAATGGTTTCTTACGTTTAACAATTGCCAGCATTCACTCTCAAAACATTATGCTTCAAAGAAGGACCTTACGAACATAATAGATTAATAACTCAATGATCTAGTGAGTCGTTATGCTTTATCGACGCCTCGGAGGTATCTTGTCTCCAACTTCTGATATCCCATATAGTAAACGTAGGCTAAAGATAATTTTGTCAGCCAATAACAGGGAAGTTTGGCTTAATATCGGCACAGATTGATAAAACTTTCGTCCGAAGTGTCTCTTCGAAGTATTAGAGATTCTTATAAGCGTATATATGTTAATAGTAATCTATGTATGTATATCCAAGTTCATTATATAAATGAGAAAGTTTGTTCCTTTTTGACGGCTAAACCATTAACTAATATCAGCATATAGTCTATTTTTTGTTTGTGGTATTTAGTCATTATCCTTGCAGCTTATTAAAATGTTTAAGGTCTTAAGAAAAATAAATTAATATAAGCATCTGAAGTGGATATCGATAGAACAATGAGGTGGATGCGAACCCACAAACTTTCAGTCTCATATCCATTGGGATACGGTCACATAAGATTTTAATTAAATTACAAAATGCTGACGTAAATAAATAAATAAAATATATCATTTTAAACACTCCGAAAACATATATTAATGTTAGACGAGAAATATGAAAATCAAACGAGAGCCACATAACGGAGGAAATAATTTTTATATACGTCAGAACATCCTGTAATACGTAATAAAATGAATATTTAACTGCACATGCATCTCTCAATTCAGCTGACAACCATTGTTGATAATTTCCCAGCCCGTCACTGTTGTGGCCGGCGCGAGGCGTGTCACATATTCCACACTGGATTACGTGTAGTTCCTGGAAACGGTTCAATTAAAGTTGATTCCATTCAAATCTGTCATTTTGAAGTGACCATACGGAAGTTTATTACGGATTAAGTAATGTAATGTCATTAGATTTTAGGCAATGTTCATCTTTAACAGCAATTGAAACATTCGTTACCAGTTTTTGCCCTCGGCTTTGCTTGTTCGGAAACGGTACTATCTGGATTAAAGTTACCTTATGTGCTTTTCTGTACCCTTGACAACGTGTATGTGAAATGTCATGATGATCAGTTAAGTAGCTAAGGCGTGAAAGCGTGACAAACAAACTCACATTCGCATTTCAGAACTGTTTTCCCGAGTCGAATTAGGTTAAAATAAAATAAAATAGAATAAAGCTAGAATTATAATAAGAGAAAGCAGTAATGTTGTCGTTGCTTTTCTAGATTATTCAGAATCTTACGATCGCTTGCGCTCGGCTTACGCTTGCACGACTATGTCAATGAAGCAGTCATAACCATTTTAAAGACTTCACCCAAACTAGAGAAAAGGATGGACCCTGGTATACTTTACTAGATTTTACCGGCGGCTTTGCTCGCGTAAATGTAGGTTAGATTAGGTTAGAAACAGTAGTTTTTTCTAGAAGAAAGGGGTAGAAAGGTTATGCGAAATTTCATGATGATCAGTCGAGTAGTTAAGGCGTGAAAGCGTAATAAACAAGAAAAGTCATATTAGTAAGGATATACTACGTTAACGTTATATTAATCTCTGTTTCGCGGTTGACTATATAACAAAGCAGCGATAGCTCAGTGGGGAGACCAACAGACCGCAATGCAGAGGGTCTCGGGTTCAAAGTCACGTCGCTCACCTCTGACTTTCGGCAGTTATGACTTTTCGAAATTATGTGCGTATTGATTGACAATTATCGCTTGCTCCGTGCCTCAGAGAGTACGTTATGCTGTCGGTCCCGGCTGCCATGAACATCTATGGCAGTCGTTACTGGAAAGTCAATGCCCTATAATATCCTGACACTGGTCTAGCCTTAGGGTATCGTTAGCCTTCCGGTTGAGGAGGTCAGATGGCAGACGTTCCGTGTAAAAACTGATATCCAGTCAAATCAGGTTAATTTAGAAAGCCGACCCCAAGTGACTTGGGAATAATAAAGACTAGGGAGAAGTAGAAGACTATACTATGTTAACTTCATATTAATCTCTGTATTGCGGTTGACTATATAAACATTCACACACAGACATATCACAGAAGAATCCAGAATCGGAACAACTATAAATAGATCACACAATTTTTTTACCCGTTTACGAATCCAACCCAACATTCTGCCCACTAGAACTTAATCGGCTCCGCCATTCGTGCAGTCATAACATTTATTTAGTAGCGTTTATTAGTCTCGGTTTTACGATAGTGAGAGCCTGTGATACGTTTCGCGACGACAAAGGAAAATTGAATAGGCTTTTACTAGACAAGCGTTTTTGATCTTAGATTAAGTTGTCGCCTTCATCGTAGGCTACGAGCAAGGTGGGAAATTATCGTGAAAATAGCTTTCTGACAATTTTCCACAAAGTTCCTTATTTTTCTCGAGTTGAGCCGATGAAATTGGATTTTTAATCGACAAAGATAGGAAACTAATGATACTGGGTTAGTTATTTAGCTGAAGGAGCAAATGCTACGAGACGCGCGCGCAATCGTGGCATAAGCAAAAATAAAATCTATATAATACTAATACGTGAAGCAAAAACTTTGTACCCCTTTTTACGAAAATTGCGCGGACGGAGGAGTATGAAATTTGGCACAGTTAAAGTTTATATGAAGAAGGACAGGCGAATCCTAATATTAAAATATGCATTAGAAATACATTAAATTAATGAAAAAACACTTCACGCACACAACCATGCATTTGACACACGTAGTCGAATTGCGTTCGTAGTATTTCGACATTGTTCGTCTGACGTCGGACAATTCTTTGTAACTATAGTTACCTATACCTTATTTATATGTAATAGAGAAAAACAGAAAACAAAGTAGCAAGCTTAGGAATTTTGGTCGAATTTTGATCATTAGGCGACCGCTAGTTAAGTATAAATACGAATGAGATATAATTCCTGTGTCGCGGGTAACTTTACAAATATTTAAAGAACGTACAGAAAAGACACTCAGACTCGGTACGACTATTGTACTGTTGTATATTTGTTTATTGAACGGTTGACTATTGTAGTGCACTACACAAATTGTTGTTGCGTGTAGGGATCGAACCCGCAGCCCTCGGCGCAGCGGCAGTGACAAAGCGACGACTTAATCCACTACACTACTTCAAAATTATCTCTGACGTGACGTGACCGTATTACATTTTTAAAAACTAAAATTATATTAACAATTGTTTGTTATCATTTTCTAATATGCTACTAGCGGACCAGACGAAAAAAAAAAGTAAAATCTCAAAATCAGTCCAGCCGTTTAAGAGTTCAATTACAAACACACGCACTGTAGATTTATATATATATAAAGATTTATTCATTTGCTGAAACTGCTCGATTGTTGACTACTGTTACTATTGCTCACTTTTATTACTCTTACTTTTAATAAAATTTCTCTATCATATTTTTATCTAGTTTAAGTTTACTCTTAATGTTGCCTATATAACGTGAATGCTGTGTATACTATTAATAGGCAAACATATATACCCACGATTTTATCCACAGTGCTTATAATTGTAACATTTGTATGTATTGCTGTAAGTGTACCTTATAATAAATAAATAAATAATATCCACCAGACCGAATTTCGGTCATGGCGGCCAATCTTAACGGAGACTGGCCACCTGCGCAGGACATATTATAGTGCACAAGCGTGTACGCAAACACAAGTGCACTCTCTGTTCCCTAACTCTCATGATCGGGGACAGATAATCCGACACAACCGGAGAGAGATCAGGCGCAGGACAACGGCTTTACGTGCTTTCCGAGGCACGAGGGGGTCTAACACCGCCAACTGCCTAACTCCGGGCTCGTATTGAGAATTCTTAACAGAAAACCCCAATAACTTTTTGTTGGCCCGACCCTGGATTCGAACCTGAGACCTCATGCACAGCAGTCGCGTTTACTACCGCTGCGCCACGGAGGCTGTTAATAATCAGTAGTTGGAGTATTCCTTTAAAGTAAACATTACCTGTGTTAAAAGACCCCGCCAGAGACCTTATCGTGATGAAATCTCTACGTATACAGTTTTAATTAATAGCAGAACTATAGTTCATACTTATCCACTCCATACCGAAAGCAAAATTGCCACCTAAATTTCCACGTACATTGCCGGTTTGCTATTAATAACGTGTGTAGTGTTCTAACCGATCATCCAATGAACGGAACTGTGGACGTGATCGATGGAGCTCGGAATAGACTGTGTTATAGAATCGACTCGATTTCTAAACATCGACAGCTTATCGATTAGCGCTTTCAACGTATTCGATTAATAAATCGATGCTAAAATGTTGGACTCGGTATCGTGCTATTGTTATTTGCTTGGTTTTGTTTTTCCATTTAACTTAGCTGTCTCGATAATCCCGTAGCATGAATTTGTGGTTAAGTTAATAGGATTGACTTCAGAACCGCGCAGCATTTACCTATCCTATTGAGAGGCAGTCGAACACGGACGGCCTGGCACAATAGGTCTTTAATAATGTCTGGCATTTCAACAATTGACGTGTTGCGTATGGTATTTTTCTGTTTGGAAATTCTCAGTAGCAATATGAAATCAGGAAATCTGCCCACTAGAAGATCGAAATCCGGGATTTTTTACGCTTACATATATTAAAAATCGTATGCTGATGTATGTCACTCATACTATTGTTTACCGGAACACACGAAGACCCAGGGCAGCATAGTCTTAGAACTTATAAAAGATCGCAAATTAATTAGGATTAGACAAATAGCTAAAAAGGTTAATTAATGTTCTTGTTGATACCGTTTCATTACGTCACTTGTTCGACTAAAGAAATAATATTAACTAATTTACTTATTTAATGGCCAGTCCCACAACTAACAAGTAAAAGTTATCTGAAAGATAAATGGCATGCTATCTCACTCTTGTTAGGTTAAAGAAGAGAGATGGTGAGACTTTTATCTTATAGATAAATGCTATTTGGTGGTGGACAAGCCTTTGCTATTTGTAAACTGTCCTTTTTAACTCCCATACTAGAAATAAATTCTCTGTCATGGGAGACTTTACAAACAATCAAACCACGGACTTGCCAGAAAAGGTCATTTTTAAGGTCACCGGAGGTCATCGGTGACCCCCAATGGTCCTGGGTTTTTGGCTTCGGGGGTTTTCAAGGTGTCTGAATCCGTATTTAAAATTAGTTTTTTGATTCCTTTCCCCCTCGCTGTACACCACCACGCGAAATACTAGTTTACCAGATATACAATTGTTTCTGACCACTGTTGCTCAAAACATAAAGTTTCATTTAATGTAAGACTTGGAAATTAGGTATATAGTTTAGTATATAGGTTATTGTTTCATAGTTTCATAAAAATGTTTGAATGATGAATTTGATGAATGAATGAAATGAAGTTCTTTGTTCTTTTATTTGTCACGATTTAACTACTCGACCTGTAATTTTGCAAAGACAGTGTCAGGGGTAAAATAGAAGACATGGAGTACCTTTCCACCATAGAGTATTATGCCCGAGGAATAGCTAATATCGAATATTTATAATTACAATTTTAATAGGAGTCTCCTTTTGTGTATTTAAAAGTCTAATCGTAACATTCTTTCTTTTACAGGTAATAATCAAAGTTTTAATGCGAACCAGATCGTGATCACTGCAAAAGAGTAAGGTAACTAAGATGGAAAGAGTCTTCTTGATGTAGCGATATCATTGACACCTGATTTAGATGAATAATAAAATGGATGGCATGGACATGCAGTGATTGAAGTCGTATATACAACCATTAATTCAAACAAACAGCGGGCACTAAGACACGCTGGCTCGAACCAACCATTTATAGATAACACAATTTTTTTGCCGCGTGTGGGATTCGAACCCTCTTAAACCAGTACGCCATCTACTCCTCTAATGGTGGACATCCGTGTTGTTAGATCTAGGTATAGAACTTGCAGTATTCCACTTTGAATAAAAAATATACTTCGATACATGTTTCGACTCCACGCGAGGCAATCTTTAACGCTTAATTAGACCAATAATGCCTGTGATTTTATACCAAATAGGATTGCTTTGCTGTTCTTAATAAAATATTCTTCTCATATTCTCTTAACATTTTTAATTACGAATACATTTAATTACCCACACTGCTTACCCTTCAACAAATAGAGTTTAGCACAATAGATAAAAATTATGCGTTGGCTATGTAATGACACAATTAATTATTTTAATACCAAGATCCGTTATTTGGCCGCGACACGGGTGGTAATTAAACCAACCAAAACACCACGATTTATGGCAACACCGACACATAAATTAACCGCCCGACCTTTGTCAATGATGAAATGTTGCCAGCTTTTAAAAGGGCTCCACTGTTTTAGGTATAAATGTGTTATGTTAAGCGGTTATAGAGACGGCTTTTACGTTGATTTTGGTTTAACGTAACGCAAATATACTTACGCCTCTTCACGTCCTCAAAGAGTAAAGAGAGGTGTATTATACCAACTTTTCATTAACTTAATTTCAGGTCTCACGGAATACGAGGATTGCCTATAACCGTCTATCAGCCACAGTTATAAATTCCGTGATGCTTCCTAGAGTTTCTTGCCTGAAAACGCAATATAGGCACTTTGTCCGACCTGGAAATTAGTAAACTCGAAGTAGCAGCACGAATTCTGGCTCTCTGACTCTTCTGTAAATATGGCCATATTTGGCCATATTTACATCAAACAACTAGGATTCTGACTTAAAATCTCTGCCAATCCATCCATTCTTTTTACGCATTTGTTAACCTATTGAGTGGCAGCGGCACACCGGCAGCCAGATACAATAGATTTTAAATTACGTCAGCGGCACACCGGCGTCCAGATACAATAAGTTTTTAATTACGTCAGCGGCACACCGGCGTCCAGACATAATAGGTTTTAAATTACGTCAGCGGCACACTGGCGACAAGACACACTAAGTTATGGATAGCATCTGGCATTCCAACAAATGACAGATGAGATTCCTTTCATGACACGCTCACTTTTTAATGAAATACGTTAATTACTGTACACTGAAGTGCGTGAATATCAACACAATGTAATGTAATCGAGCAATTAATAGACAATGTGCCTTCAACTAACGCAAAGTGTCAAATTACTTTATGGTACAGTCAGCAACAACAACTGAACATAAAATAAAATTGGATCAGATTTTTTATGAATAAACATATATTTATTAACGGGCTATAGTAATGAGTTTTTATTTAAATAACTATCATTTAACTGTACTGCAGTAAGAAATGAAGAATTTATTGTATACTAGCTTTTTCCTGCGGTTTCCCTTGCTCGAGAGCAGTACTTATTTTGGACGAACGGTTCCCTATGTTTTTTACTGTATCCAACGTGTATGCGAAATAACATGATGATCGGTTAATTAGTTAAGACGTGAAAGCGTAACAAACAAACAAAAGTATTAACTAGATTTTAGCAGCGGCTTCACCCGCGTAAATGTAGGTTAAGTTAGTTTAATAACAGTACTCTTTCTGGATTAAAAGTACCCTATGTCCTTTTCTGTAATCCTGACAACGTGAATGCGAAATTTCGTGATGATCGGACGAGTAGTTAAGGCATAAAAGCGTAACAAACAAACAGCCAACTTACATTCGCATTTATAATATTAGTTAGAACTAGCTTTCGCTCGTGGCTTCGCTCACGTAAAAGTTGGTTAAGTTATTTTTTTATTTTTTATTTTGCTCGTCACTATGATCACACTCCGCCTAATAGTAAGCAGTCGTGTGGTCTAAGAGCAGTGGCCTCCACACCGTCCTCATAGCAGCCGAAGCGATGTTGAGGTCTCTACTTTGACGGCCTGAAAATGTGCTTTTTCACGCCCTTCTTAAAGGACTTTGTTAGTAACTGTACTTTTTAAAAATAAAATATAACCTAAGTTACTCGGTGATAGTAAAGTTTTCTAATAGTAAAAGATCTTTTTTTAAATTGGTTGCGTAGTTTTTGTGATAGACCCTTACAAATAAACAAACAAAAAATTTAATCTATCCTGTACAATATTAGTATAGATGATAGAGCACTTCAAATCTCAGAAACGTTTATGGACTAATGTTGTTGCCTGTACTTGCGTGTTACAAATAATTATTCTAGTAACTACCTATGTACACAATATTTGGTTATGTATATGTACTGACATTTAATTTACTTAAGCTCATGCCTGCATTCCCTGAGGGGTTGGCTAGGTTAGTTCACCTACATTTAGTTAAATAAATGGTTTTCTAATAGGGGTCGTGTTGCCATTAATTGACCACATTTTCATGATATACTTTTTTTTTTTTTTTATACTACTTAAGTGGCAAACAAGCTTACGGCCCACCTGATAGTAAATGGTTACCGTAGCCTATCGACGCCTGCAATACCAGAGGCATCACTTGCGCGTTGCCGATCTTGTAAAAACCTTTTAACGCCCTTTTTGAAGAACCCCATACTGTAGTCTTGTGGGAAAACCTGGGCAGGGAGTTCATTCCACAACCTGAGCGTCCGTGGGAGAAAATTCCTTTGGAACCGTTTAGTGCGGCACCAATTAGCTTGTAAGGTGTGAGAATGACATCCCTGCCGATGGCGAGCGGTGCGATGATAAAAAGTAGCTGAGGGCATCATCTCAAACAACTCGTCAGAACACAATCCATTATATAAGCGGTAGAACACACAAAGGGAGGCAAAGTCTCGTCTGAGACTTAGTGGCTCAATACCGTCTGTGAGTTTGGGCTCATCGACAATTCTCAATGCTCGTCTCTGTACAGCGTCAAAAGGATCAAGCTGGTATTTTGGTGCTCCTGCCCAGAGATGACTGCAGTACTCCATGTGAGGCCGGACTTGCGACTTATATAGAAGCAGTCTTTGCCCAGCAGTGAAGTACCGCTTAGCTCTATTGAGCACACCAAGCTTTTTGGAAGCCAGCTTGACCTTGCTCTCTAAATGACTGTTGAACTGTACATCACTTGATATGTCGAGGCCAAGGATTCCAATACTCTTGGAGATGGTGAGGGGCGTGTTCTGGAGTTGTGGAGACACAGTAAATGGAGTTTTCTTAGCGGTGAACGCGCAGGCTTGTGTCTTAGCTGGGTTAAACACGACTAAATTTAGTCTTCCCCATTCAGATACTCTATCCAGAGTATTTACGATTTCAGACAAGCCGTTCGCGGCTTTCCTCCACTGTGGACCGAGGGATATTAGCGCGGCCCGTGTAATAAGTATCCCCAGTACTGTCATCCGCATAGCAATGAATGCCATCAATTGACAACATATCATTGACATGCAGCAGAAACAGCGTCGGGGACAACACAGAGCCTTGCGGGACGCCAGCATTTATGTCCATGCGGTTAGAGCAATCACCGTCAACCACAGTTTGGATTCCAATAATACTTTAACCGGATTGATATTTATAAATTTAGAATTTCGTGATTACCCGGTAAACATAAATGCAATATTATGTCACGGGACTAACATTGTCACGGGTTTAAGCCCTTATTTAATTTTATAAATGCGAATGTGAGTTTGTTTATCGCTATCACGCCTTAATTACTCGACCGATCATCATGAAATTTCGCATACACGTTGTCATAACAAAGGACATAGGGTTTCATCCAAAAAAAAAGTACTTTTACTAACCTAACCTACATTTTTATTCGAGTGAAGCCGCGGGCAAAATTTTATAAATAATAAAAATAAATAATTAAAAATAATTATTATACATAGACTTTTTGCTATATAATATGTTACTATGTATATTTTAATACAAAATAAAGTCATGCTACAGATTTTCAATTATAACGGTCTTGTCTAATCTTTTGTTTTCACTCCCTCTAAAAACATTATTTTATGCACGTCCGTGGAACATAATACGCTTTACATTCAAATAATTCTGAAATACCATTACACAAACTAACAAAACAATCATATTTTATATACAATCGTAATAATTTATACAAAGCCAGCGTCGCTTGTTGCACTAATCAAATCTCACCGCAACATGTCCGGATTGCCTTTAAAATAGCATTAAATTTCACTGCTAGCAACACTATCGAATAACTGTCTATCTGCGTACCAATATTTATTGATATTGCAACACTGAAATTGATTAGAATAGTATGTAGGATATACTCGAAATAATTAACTGCGCCGCGGTTGAATGCTTGCTTGACCCGTAGAGTAAGTTGATGTTACGATTATGAGGTCCTAGTTACGATTCAAGGTTCGAATAAAATGTTATTGGGTTGTTTTTGGGAAGGTTGGATTTGCATGAGGTCTGGTGATCGATTTCCAAGTAGCTTAACGCTATTGAGCTTCTCTGACGAGAAATTCTTAACCTGCCCTGTGATAGAGGCTAGCATACGAGCCGCTACATTTGTACCTTGTATTTGTTACCGGCTTGGAAACGAGCCACCAAGTGCGCGCACTCCTGAGGTCGCGGGTTCGATTCCCGCACAAGTCAAACATTTGTGTGCATGAACATGGATGTTTGTCTTGGTCTGGGTGTTTCTATGTGTAATATGTATGTATTTACAAAAAATAATAAGTATATATGTATGTTTATCCATTGCCTTAGTACATGTTCTGCTTAGTTTGGGCTAAATGGTGTTGTGTGTATGTGACAGAATATTATTATTATTTTACTAACCTTAACGCTTAAAACTGATTGTTTATCGGCTACGAATGGATTTGTTTTGGGTAAAGGACATATCATAAGGTATTACGAAAATATATATAGCCGCACAAAGTCTGAAACTGTCCTGTAAACGCCAAGAGGCTCGATTCCTACTTCACCGATAAAATGAGGGTGATGTACACCTCTGCCTTTCCTTTAAAGACATAGGCTTAAGACTCCCGTAAAGTTTAAAATCAAAGTCAAAAATTATTTATTTATTTAGGTGACAAAGTAATTCTTTTGATCGTTAAAGTTTTTGTGGTATTGTGTTTGGTTAAGTTAGTGAATTTACATTAATGTAGGTTAGTCGATAGATTCAGACAAAAGGTTGAGCCTATGAGAAGATATTTGTAAGAATCTTTTAAATCGCCGTTCTCACATATTATTAGACATAAATGCGAGTGTGAGTTTATTTGTTTCATTTTCACTTAAATACTCGACGATTATCAGGAAATTTCGCATACACGTTGTCAGGCGGAAAGAAAAGGATGTAGGGTACCTTTCATCCAGAAAAAAGTACTTTTACACGAGTGATGCAGCGGGTAAAATTTAGTTAAATTATAATTTTTGTATTATACAACTCGTATATACAAGGTGTTGCATCTATTATATGCAGTAGCAATACACAGTTTTGAAATGTACCCAACAGACTGCAGTGCCCTTATTTCGAAGGAGAAAAATATAGCTCCCGGAATACATTAACTTTGTGTAATCCCCGAAGGGCGGCCCCTTTGGCGATTACAGCCATAAGTTTGTGTATTACACCCACATTTTGTTAGCTTTAGATCTACGACAATAACGAAGCTTCCCTTCTATGCTGGCTCTCTACTTTTCGTACCAATCCAATATAAGAGTTGTTTACTCAATGAAGCAGTTGAACCATATAGTTCAACTGTTTCAGCTCTTAATGAACCATCGGTCAATGAAGAATCTGTTAATACAGATTAATTACTTCATCTATGTTAAATAGTAGCAATAGTATTAGTAAAATTTCGAGAGTTATTAAAAGACCTGGTTGACCTACTGATCCAGTATTTTCATGGAAGGAAGTCTTCAAAACATATCCAGGAATAAGGTATTATGTAAATAAAACCATTCCGGGGAATTTTTTCCCATTCAATGGAGGTAAATCTTCAGAACATATTCAGGAGTATAGTATGGGTTATGTGAGAAAACCATCCTGGTGATTTCCATCCAACCTGTCTATCAAAACTGCCTTCATAGCGCAGCCACTCTTCGTTTGTTTATGCGACTGCTTAGCCTGTTGCCTGCCTGTTCGATTGGTCGGTCGGGTAAAGTTTTTTGGGATTTTCTTACAAGTAATTCTCAGCAGACTAAATTCAAGAACGGTGCCCGATAAACGGCAATAGACGCCCTTTTACGTAGGAACTAAAGCCATAGCTGGCGGAATGTGGGTGTCAGTAGATCCGTAGTATAGTCCGCCTACTCTTCGGAGATATAGATGAAAGACTACGTAGCTACCATGCGGTTGTAATACGTCTTTACCTTTCCCCTTAGGGGACTACAGACAAGATGTTGCGTATAAGAAGGAACCATTCAACAAAATCGAATCAACTTGTTTATATTTGATAGATTAAGGAAAAATTTGCATGCTCCAATCCCTTAGAGATTGTATGTTTTAAGCGCAGTATGCGACGAATACGTGTATCCGCGTATACGTGTATCCGCGTATACGTGTATCCGTGTATACGTGTATCCACGTATACGTATATCCGCGTATAGATGTATCCGCGTATACGTGTATCCACGTATACGTGTGTTCGCGTATACATTCGATTGCGGATATGTAACGTGCGGGTACATTGCCCGAGGGGGAGGTAATGGGTTTTAATACGAACCCCCGAGGCACAACGTTTATAAAACACGGGTTCAATGATGAAATCTTATAACGTTTTGTTCGGCTTTGAAATGTAAACAGTCTTGTTAAGTCTTTAAGCATTGATTCATCCTGTGGTATTAGTTTGTGGCTGGTCGTCAGGACTTGGGTACGATTCTCGGGTGAGACAAATTATTGTTCGGGTTTTCTGTTTCGCAATTCTTATTAGCAACACGTGCCTGAACTTTCTGGCCTTTCGCTATTAAAACGTCCAAGTCATCAAATGTAAAATAGGCATCAAAATTGCTTCGATGCCTTTATATTATATAAGAATACAAACAGTGTGAAGGTTAAGTCGGTCCGTCCAAGTAACCAACTGAAAAAGCTTTAGAAATATATATGCAGATACAACCTCGTTACAGCTTTATAAGGATAAACTATCTATCTATCATGTCTGAAACAAACAACAGCAAAATATATACACAGCTTGATGAATTTGCGGCTTTTTAATAACTTTGAATATTATAAGTTCAATTATATAACCATGTTAAATATAAAAACACACCACAAATATCAGCTCTTTTCAAAATTTAATTGGTATAAATGTCCGCAAGTGTCTTCCCTAATTCAGTAATAGGGTTGGCACAAAATGTTTTATCCGCTCGCAGTCCGTAGCATTACTCAATCAAATCCAAACAAAAATTATAATTATATTTTAGCGACGTATAAAAAATATAACTTGCAAAATTTATACACGGTCTAATGAACTAATGGCTTCCTAATAAGTTTGAATACTGCAAGGTCAATAATATAACCGTGTTGAATATAAACACACCTTAAAAACCTCTCTTTTCAAAATCCAACTGGTATAAATGTCCGCAAGTGTCACCCCTAATTCAGTATTAGGGTTGGCGCAAAATGTTTTATCCGCTCGCAGTCCATAGCAATTACTCAGACAACGGGCACTGATCGCGCTTAACTTAATAAATCTTCTAAACTCCGGCCACCCTTTTTAACTCCAATGCATAAAGATCACAAATCGTATAGATTTATTCTAAACCTTATTGACTGAGCGTTAGGGCCCATTTTTTTATTCTGCACTTGATATATGATAACGATTTAGTTGAATAAAATTTACATTTTTTCCAAATGGCAGCCCTGTGGTTAGGTATAATAGGGCTGTCGGTAACATATACAGGGTCGTTCTTTGTTTTACACGGTCAATGTTTACGCCCAATTTACATACGTCACAAAATTGTTTACTTTAGATATTTTGTATATGCTGGGAAATTGTGTTTTTGATTAATGGACAGCTAATTGAAAAATCGTTGAGCTTGATGATATTATGACTGGTTTGGTGTAACGATTGATTTGTTTAAGTGAACTGTCTCGATGATATACCAAATTGCAGCACTTTACAGTAATCATGATTTGTAAACGAAATATTATTGTAAACGTGGCGATTAAAAAGAGTGGCCATGAGTTTCATGCCCGTTCTTTTCATGAGCCCTACACCCTTGCTTTGCTGAACGTGGCAGTATATGTAAATTCACAGGAAAATTTAGTGTAACTTTGACATTCATAAGTGTTACCTTGTAACCTAACATGAAAAAATGTATTATTGATTTTGATTTTATTCATTTCGTTTATATAAAAGACAATTCTCGCACTAGGAACAGTTCCTGTGTCGCAGGGGACTTTACAAACATTAAACAACGGACTTATAGAACACGCGGTCTCTAAACAATTACTTTTGGTACTCCATTTTTTGTGTGAGGTTCGAGTCCACATCACCCGGCGCTGTGGCCATAGCAAGCCGACCACTTAAATAACTACGCCATCCGTGCATATACCTGCAAAATTACCAGAAGAAGCTCGTTTTTTTCTCGTTTATTAGCAGCAGGGAATCTGTAACTTTGCTCAGTAAACGACAGTAACGGCTTCCTTTTACGTAGACTTAAAAACATAGTTGGCAAAATGTGGATACTACACCTGTTTCTACCCTTTTAAGGATATTGGCATGAGACAATGAATATATACTAGCTGTCCCGACAGAGGTTGTCCTGTACACACGAAAAAAAACAATAAAAAAATACCAAGATGAAACCATTTTCGAATCCACACACACAAAATATTTCATCAAAATCGGTTCAACCGGTTTAGGAGGAGTTTAATTACAAACACACGCACAGAAGATATATATATATAATGATAAGACTCGAATATAGTATAGAGCATATTTTCTTTGACAGTATAATACCACAAACTATTCTGTTAACGAACGAAAAGTCATTATCGTATTTCTTAAAGATTCATGTTAACGAAAGATGTCTCATATTAGAATCGGTCATGACGATGTCCAATTCGAGGAAAATATCTATCCTCATTCTCGGTAATCATTCACGACAGATTCGCCCGTAAGGAATTACAAGGGAAAATGTTTTTTGAGTGAAAAATGTCGAGTCATACTGCTGAAATGAATCAACTTTATTTTAACATAAAACTGCGTATTTTTTTGTGTAACTAGCAAATATAAATTATATTGGTACATACTAGATATTGGCCGCAGCTTCGCTCGCTTAAATGTAGGTAAGGTTAGGTTAGTAACAGTACTTAAGTTTGGATAAAACGTAGCCTATGTTCTATACTGTACCTCTGATAGGTACCATGTATGCGAAATTTCATGATGATCGGTTGAGTAGTTAAGGCATGAAAGCGTAACAAACAAACAAAAACTATTAGTTAAGATTATTAGAGCACACTAAAGACATGATTAATTATTTTTCTCAACTAGCGACCCGCCCCATCTTCGCACGGGTAGTACAAAACCTTTAAAAATTATACATCTAAACCTTCCTCATGAATCATTCTGCCTATTGATGAAAACCGCATGAAAATCCGTTAAGTAGTTTTTGAGTTTATCGCGAACAGACAGACAGACGCGACGGGGGTTTAGTTTTATAATATGTAGTGATATAATAATAAATCTTTAATGGCAGTAAGTGAAGCCAGACTTTTTTTGTCTGATGTGAAGACACCATTGCTGTTTATGTATCAGTAGCAGTAGGCAAATATCTGCACATAACATCGCCTTAGTTTTATTTATTAAACAAGGCAGATGCAATTTTCCTCACATTCTTGAAGCTTGTGCAACAATATCGATATTAAATTCCTTTCGTAATAAGCTTCATAGCTGTTAGCTTCTTATTATCCAATGTCTAATTTGTTTCCTGGAGAATATAGAAAATTGCTAAAGGAGTAGAACATTTATAGCGTAGTAGCGTTGGACAATTAACGATTAATCATTCGAATTAGTGGTATGATCGATTAATCATTCGAATTATTCGAGTAATTTAATTAATTTTAAAAGGATTAATAGCGTTTTGGATCGCATATTACTATTTGTAATTTTCGTTAAACCCTCCAAGGTAATATGCTTCTTGTGTTCGGAATGGGTTCCTGTTAGAGCAATGTGTGGGATTTGAACTCACGACTTTTCGATCGTAAGTGTTGTGGTTTCGAATCCAACACGGGACAATAACTTATGAGATCCACAAATGGTTGTTCAGAGTTTGCGTATTCTTTGTGTCTGTTTTTTGAATGCTTGTAATGTCCTCCACGGCAAATTAATTATTCCTAGTGCGAGCGATGACTTTTAAAAGAAAAAAGAAAATAATATTGTACTGCCGCTGCTTATAAAGGAACGTGTTCTTATTAAATTAATCATTATTCGAGTGCATTATTTGTTAATCTTTAATTTTATAATCGTTTATGTGGATTCTTGTGATCATGTTATATTTTAACAACTACTGAATATTTTCATATTCTCACTATTATTTGTTTTATCGACACTGTGAATCATTTCATTTCATTAATTCTATGCTATGGACCCTACATTTCAGTTATTGAAATACATCGTCTGTCTTACTAATTTATAATTAACAGCTAGTTAATTATAAATTAGTAATATACTGCTTCGGTGGTCTAGTGGCAGTAAAGGCGACTGCTGTGTATGAAGTCTCAGGTTTAGTTTCCGGGTCGGACTAAGTGTAAATGGGCGATTTTCCTGTCAATAGCAACACGGAGAGTCTCGGACTGTGATAGGTAAATTGAAATTAACAAAAATTTAATCCAAGTAGATATCGATTTGAGCCTTGGTTCTTTATACGAGTAAGTACAAGACTACATATTTCCCGCGGTTTCGCTCGCGTTAGCATAGTTTTTGTCAATGAATTTCCTCCGGGAACTTTTCTTCTGGATGAAAGATTCGTCCTTTCCTGAAACTTTGATAAAGTGTATGCAAAATTTTTTGTTGATCGGTTCAGTAGTTAAGGCGTAAAAGCGCAACAAACAAACAAACTCACATTCGCGTTTATAAATTAGTTAGGATTAATCAAATCAAGTCTCGATTATTCGATCGTTATTCGAATAATAATTAATCAGTGAGATCACATAAATCTACATTTAAACATGGAATCGTACAGTTTTCAAAAGATTTGATATTTTTACGCCAAGGATTGCTTCTCGTTACAAGGTATCGAGAGACTATCGAGAATGTAAGAAAGTTTTGATTGCTTGTTACGAGTTCGTGACGGAAGATACCAGAAGATACGCAAAGAAACGCGAACTAAGAAATATACTTGAAGCGGTATTGTTTTGCGACGTTACGACATGTTTGAATCTTATTGAGACAAACTTTTGTTATTGATGTATATTTGCTGGCGTAATCGCAACGCGACTGGCGCATTGCGTCATAACTCACGTGTTATACATACATAGTCTTATATCTGTATCCCCGAAGGGGTAGGCAGGGCTGTATTGTGACGTCAACATTTGAACTGCTGGTTTTAATTGACATTGAACAACTTTAAACGGATTTACGAAACTTTAAATCTACTATTGTTAAATACTTAACTGGTTACTGTTTACTTCTAATAAATTATAAAATCTATTTTGATTTTAATTTACGACGACGACGTTTCGGTTGGTTTTCAGCAGCCATGGTCACGGGGAGACTAAGATGTTGTTTCTCTCAGTGTTCTATGTGTAGTTATTTCAATGTATCCGAACATAATTTAATAATAGGTGTTTCTATTTATCATGTATCATGAAGCCAAGCTGTGTTTTGCTTTTTCTTAAATAGTTTTTATAATTTAAATAACTTAAATGGAAGTAACCAGTAACAGTGTTTAACAATAGTAGTTTAAAGTTTCAAAATTATGTAAAAATAGTGTTTTATAAAAATAAACAACGCGATAAAATCCGTATAAAGTTGTTTAATTTCAATGTATAACATTCGCGGAAACGTAAGACAAGTTTTAAGTTTTTAATTTATTGTCGTTTAATAGTCAAATTTTTTGACTTCGTGTTATCTTATCTTATCTTGTGTGGGGGCCAGTCAGTACAGACCGGCGACACTTCGACCCTGTGGGATCTTTTGTTGTCGACTTCCCCAATAACGACTGCCATAGATGTTCATGGCAGCCGGGACCGACGGCTTAACGTGCTCTCCGAGTCACGGAGCAGGCGATAATTGCCAATCAATACGCACATCATTTCGAAAAGTCATATAACTTCCGAAAGTCAGAGGTGCGCGACGTGGGTTCGAACACGAGACCCTTTGCATTGCAGTCTGTTGGTCTCCCCACTGAGCTATCGCTGCTGTTCTGACTCCGTGTTAGTACTAAGTATAACTATGCAAAGTAACGATACTTCAGCCGATCCAAAAAAGGAGATTCAAAAGGCGCATTTCGTTATAGGTGGTAAATTTATGCTAAGGGTATGTCAACAAGGTAGTCAATGATTATAATATGTTTGGGAATATCAACTCAATGCATATAACAAAAAATATAATTTAAATCGAATTCACCAACTCTGCGTCTTATTGGCGAAATGGTAGGGAATGTGATCGCTGTGTATTAGGTTTCCGGTTTGATTTCCGGATGAGGCAAAGTTCTGTTGATTCTTATTGTCAAGAAATATAGAAGTACCACGTAGTTTCGAACTGTGCCTGTTGGCAATAGACAAGCCCTCTATAACGTAGGAGTTAAAACAATAGCTCGCGTTATGTGTATCTATGGGTTCACAGCTATGGTTAATACATTTTTTTTTATAAACCGTTCTAGACTATGTATTTACTAGCCACGGAACAGAAAAAACAATGGAAGTAGCTTAGGACAATTTTGTTCAAGAATCAGCGTCGCCAAACTTACACATTTATATATTGCCTACCCAAACGGAAAAGACGTAATGAGAATAATTATTTACATTAAATTAAACCTTATTTTAATGACACTAAATTTCATATTGGCAAAATTGATTACGGCTTCATTATTTTACCACCAAGTAGGTACTGGTTGTCGACGCTAGATGCCATTAATTACAATTTACAACTTCTGAACTCTATAGCTATAAGAAAAAGGGCGGTATTTGAAAAAACAACACCCTTGACATGTTGCTATTTAAATAGTAATTTAACAAAATTTTATAGATAGGTAACTTTCAATTATTGCAATAATTTGTTTTGATCATAGATTTATAATAAATAAGCAGACGCACGTCAAAATACGTGCCAAAACATCCACGAATAAAATACACACACGTAATTAAAGCCTTCCTCGATAAATGGGCCAGCCAACACTAAAACATTTTTTTAATTCCATCCTGTAGTTCCTGAGATTAGCGCGTTCAACCAAACAAACAAACTCTTTAGCTTTATAATATTAGTACCTATATATGTAGAATTATAGACTTATAATTGCAATATCCTATTTTAAATTAGCTCATTTATCGACTCTGGTTCTTGTGTTCATATTTAAGCTTAACTTAATTTTCATTGTTTCAACGCTTTATCTATTAATTAAAACATCATTGCCGTTATTCAATTTCCGCGTGAGTTTATTCGATGTTTGCGACTAATTTCTGAAAATCCTGTCCGCTGGCATAATTAATAATATACATAAATGTATTAATTATTCTTTTGATAGCTATTTCATTGCATTTTAATTAACATGTATAATATTCACAAAGCTACAAATGCGTTTCTATCAATTCGTGCGGCAATTAGTATAGAAATAATAGAAGTGTGTGTTTATTACCAATCTGACGTTATCTGGTTATTGTTCATAAACAGGCTATTGTCAGCCATTTATTTAAAGTAATACTGTTATTTTTCATGCTTTGAAGAGCATTTGTTATTGATTGTTTAAAACTTAAATACTTTTTGGCATTTTCTTATTTGACATTTATATTAAGTCTTTTTCTTCTATCGATTTTTTTTATTTTGGACTTAGTCTTTCAATTACGGATTTTGGTTTAATTTCAACTAGGGACCCGCCCCGGCTACTAACGAGTAATTTTAACAGATTATACATCTAAACCTTCCTCATGAATCTGTCTATCGGTGAAAACTGCATGAAAATCCGTGCAGTAGTTTTTGAGTTTATTACGAACCGACAGACAGACAGACGCGGCGGGCGGCTTTATTTTCTTATATGTAGTGATGTGTGACATTCGCGTAAACGTAACACAGTACTAACTTATGTAGTTAAAATTGTCTGACGTTTACGCTGAATGAGATATCGTAACTAATGTTATAAATGTGAATGTGAATTTGTTATGCTTCCACATTTTAAATACTCAACCGATCATTATAAAAGGTTGCACGCCAGAGCTACAAAAAAGAAAATAGAGTAGGTTCTAACCCTACCTTATATTCTTTTCTGTACCCCTGACATGCATCCTTACTAATATTATAAATGCGATAGTTTGTATGGATGTATGGATCTATGGATGTATGAATGTTTGTTACTCTCTCACGCAAAAACTACTGGACCGATTGCTATGAAACTCGATATATGTAGATAGCTGGAGACTTGGATTCACACATAGGCAACTTTTTATTCCGTTATTCCCACGTGAACTTACGCGAGTGAAACCACGAGAAATAGCTAGTAATTTTATGGAAAACTAGATGTGCCCGCGATTTCACTCGTGTTTATAGTTACTGTGCGGCCCCCGTGAGTTGAGCGTGATGTTATATAGCCTTCCTCGATAAATAGGCAATCCAACACTAAAATATTTTTTTAATTCGAACCCTTAGTTTCTGATATTAGCGCGTTCAACCAAACAAACAAACAAACTCTTCAGCTTTATAATATTACTATAGATATTCACTAAATCTCCATTAACGCGAGCGAAGCCGGGGGCCATTTGTAGTATTAAATATTTTTCCTACAATTATTTTTGTGAAATGTCTTACAAATATAATTTCTGGAAAGAGCTTCTGCTTGGAAAGAGCTAGCAAGCGTTCGGAACATGTGAAGGAAGTTTTAGTCGTGTATTGCAAAGCACACGACAGCAACTTACTTCTATATTGTAGCTGCTTTTACCTAACTACCATAGCTAAACCAGAATTCTTTGTATATATTCCAGCTCAACCAGAGAAGAGGCTTGTCTACGTTATTTATTTATTTTAAAAAGTAAGTTTTATTTTAAATATATCTATTTTTCTTTTTTAATATCTATTACATTTTATCTACATGTAGCAATAACAACATAATTACTAAGTTATGCTTATCATTCGGTTAGAATTACACGACTCATATGAGATAAAATAATCGTAGATATTGTTTAATTATTTATGATTTTAAATTGAAATCATTTATTACGTAACAGTTACAAAAGGAAAAATACTTCCGTTTAATCATATACTTATGGTATAAAAATAGTAATTAATAAAATAATATAAAATGGTATATAATTTTGTAACCAAAATCATCATCTTTGGCGTAAAAGTGCTTAACATGCTTATTATAAATATCCTACATTCAGATTTACGAGTATAACTAGAAAGACAGTAGGAAGTAGGTTATCTGTAACCAAATGAAACCTTTGACATACAAAGTTAATAAAAGTAAGTAGAAACACCATTCGGGGAATAGCAATTATATCAACGATGCCATAGCAATAACACTGGTCCCCAAGAATAGAACGGTCCTATGTATTCCCTCGACAGTCATTCTACGAGACTAACGGATAAGCTACGGGTTAAAATATTGTACAACGATCCTTTTTTAATTTCTTTTGAACTACCACATCGCTACGCAAGAATACTCTCTATTATTAACAAGAATAAGGAATATTTTGGCTCCTCAAAAGTTAAATTGGAACTATCGTAGCATTTATTCAAACGCTCTCTGTTCGACTCTAGAGAATTGATGAATTGCGATATATTAACTTTATCTGAATGTGTAATTTGTATAATATTGTTTTATGTTTACGCGAATGTTATACATTGGAATTAAACACTTTATACGGATTTTGTCGCGTTGTTTATTTTACTTTATTATTATTTTTTTCTCCCCGTGAACATGGCTGTTGTAAAGCAACCGAAACGTCGGGGCAAAGTGTAAACTTAAATATAAATAGCTTTAATTAGAAAAAATATATAGCATAAATAGTAGTAAAGTTGAGTAATAGTAGTGTTAGAGTTTTCAAAATTATGTAATAACAGTCTTTAAAGTAAAATAAACAACGCGACAAAATCCGTATAAAGTGTTTAATTGCAGTGTAATTTGTAGTCTGTCTCAAATGTAACTAGTGTATTGTATAATAAATTAACTTAAAAATCATTTTTGTTTCATATCTTTGACTAGCGACCCGCCTCTGCCCTCGCATGGGCAGTAAATTATACATCTAAACCATCTACCAACAAAATCTATTGGTGTCTATTATTGAAAACCGCATGAAAATCCGTTGAGTAGTTTTTGGGTTTATCGGGAAAAGACAGACAGACGCGACGGGAGACTCTGTTTTGTAATATGTAGCGACAGTGATGATACGTTAAAGTGACGCGGAAAGGACAATCCAGATATCCAGGACTTGAATGCGCGTCCTTGTGTAAACAGCCCGGTTCAAAACGAGTTTCAGGAAGGAAATAAATACAATGAAATCAATCTGCCCACTTTCAAAATAGCGAGTTAAGGGTTGTTCTGTCAACAGTTACTGAGTAACATCGCGAAATTTGATACTAAGCCGAGTAAACAAGGACCGGACCGTCAACTATACACGTACTTATTTGGTGAGATTTTCTTTCGCTTGGGTCTAATTCCACTGGCACTCGCACCACTGTTACATCTCTGTAGCCAGGTTTAGCAGTGGTGACTATGGTAAAAGCCGAGTTTTAGCACTCGTAAAGTCCCGGGGAAAACTAGTCTGACTTAGAACCCGCAATAAATTTAATTAGAGCATATAGGAAGAGTATGAAACGAAATCTTACTATTTTTGGTAAAGTTCTTTTGCAATTGGAAAAGACCGCAAAAGGGTAGACAGACACAATTTTTTCATAAGTCATTTAGTTACATTGCGCAAACATTAATTTAAAGACTTTTGGAAATCTACTCAAAGATAACTAAGATACAAGCGGTCCAAAGTATGTTGTACGGGTGATTGTCAAATTACAGAAAAAGGATGGACGATACGAATTCTGTAAAGTTACAGACGTTTAAATGCAGCTGTCTGAAGGAGATATCACCACTACACTCCCATTTTTCATTATTCCATATTAAAATATTAATTGCTCCTTTATTATGTAACCAATTATACGGATACCGTTTGCACAAAAATATTTTAATGCAGAAAATCAAACAGAGGCTATTATCCCTATTGCCAATTATCTGGTTGGTCAGGAAAAGTAGCAATTTCTATAAGACACCCCAATAGAGAATGTTACGTACTATGTAATAGAAGAAAAATGTATATATAGTTTCTAACGGTAAATAAGAGCTCCAAAAACTTACAAACATATATCTCATATTTTCCACCTTCCATCCCATTTTCTTTAGGGTCACGCAAGTGATGCCTCTGGTATTGCAAGAGATCATAGTTTAAAGAGACCCCAACACACATCTTAGCAGAAGCCGCAGATATACTTATTTGCTACGTTGCATATGTGCAGCACTCATTCGCCTAAGCGTTGGAGACGGTTGAGCTTGCCTTTCAAGTTACTGAACTGCGGATCTTGCTCATACATAACACGTACGTGTAGCCTCAGACGGTATATTCAGGTTAAAACGATCCTCCCAACACTGCATCGTACCATAATCTGTAAATAATAAAGATACTAACAAAGTATCTGTGTAACCATCCCACTAAGAGCTTCTAGCTTCGTAACCTCATCCAGTTTAAATTTTCCGACATAATTATCGTTAGCACGTGGAGCAATGGCCGCTTCCGAAGTCAATGGAGTTGGTTTTATTCCCTCGTTCGCTTTACGATGCTCATTTATGTGTCGCACCTACAAAGACGTGTGGGCGGATACTTACTGATTATACACAGTTTGATGGAGCTGGAATGTTAAGTACTCATTACTTGTGAGTTTTGATGGTATGTAATAAATACTGATGTGCATTTGGTGGAGTAAAACCTGACGAACATTATGATATCGTCTTATCGTTTGCTGCAGATTCAGTTGGATGCTTCGTTAGGTTATTATGGTTGGGATTAAAGCGTATGGCGCATCTGATACTAGATTACCCTAAATTATGATCACGGGTAATACTTGTGTGGCAATGTCTGGGAACAGGATTAAATATGGAATGAACGTAAAGGAATGCTAGAAGGAATATGAACCTCTGGAACTCTTACTCATCAGTAAAAGTGATTGTACTCTTGCACTACTGCCGTAAGAGGGTGTGACTTTATCGGACTGGCTAAATAATTGGCAACAGCTTCCACTTGTAAAACAAAAAGCAACGCTTGTAATAGCCAAAGGTATCACTCATGCATTGCCATTTGAAAGGCAAATATTGTCACTACTCATACGTCGGTATCACTTAAGTTTCCAAGGTCCCGAGGTAGTTATCCAAACGAACCGGGAAAAGTATGCCCCTTTTAATTGAACAATCATTAAATAATTAGCAATGGCGTTTTCTTCTACTCGTGTTTCGATGGAGGAGATTTTGGATGTTGGTGATTATATTATTAATATATATTAATATATTCTACCACATACACACAACACCATCTAGCCCAAACTAAGCAGAGCTTGTACTATGGGTACTAGACAATGGATAAACATACATATACACCTTTTTCTTTTGTAAATATATACATATTATACATAGAAACACCCACACCAAGACAAACATCCATGTTCATGCACACAAATGTTTGGCTTGTGCGGGAATCGAACCCGCGATCTCAGGCGTGGTAGTCGGTTACATTAACCACTACGCCATCGAGGCCGATTTGATGTTGTATATGTAAATACACTTTAATACTATGTTACTGAAACTTCACTTCACAGATTTAATACTAGTGCGCTTGGCTGGTACTTGTCCGCGGAAGCGACGAAATATCACTTTCGTTTTCGTCCAACACCTTCTGCAGGTAACAGTCAGGTACGCGCACGACGAATGCTTTAAAGTTCACGATGTGGCGCGACTCCAGCAGCTGCACTCTCGGCACGTACTTCAGCTTCAGCTTTTGGCACACGTACTTCGCGATGTCCTCCGCCTCAGTGTTATAGTGCAGGCGCGAGATGTACACCGGCGTGTTCGGGGACGCGGCACGCACCTTCAGGTTGGGGTCCACAGGTAAAAAGTTTCTGCTTATTGAGACAGGTGAAACGGAGGCAAACGGTAAAGATTTTAGGGTAAAGACTCCATAATCTATCCGTCTTCTTCAGACACTTAAGTACTAACCAAAAATTATCTACACCTCTTTTAGAGGCAGCATTCTAGAAATGCACAGAACACGGAATATTCTAGCTGCCGAATACTCCTCGCTTATCTGATTCAATACAATCAAATTATATCATTGAAAACTACACAGGCAAAACAAATATGACACTTATTTTTGAACTGACGGTGCTCACTACAACTGGCGCCCTCCGTCATTTACAATTTTTCATCTTTAGTAATCAAAGCCTTTAGTATCCCGAACAACTTTTCTATCATTCCCAACGATGATAGCTTTACCGACAGTATGGCCTTCTCATTGCCACTTAAACTTGTTAAATGTACGGGTCACGTCAGTAACATTGCCACTTCTGAGACTTTTAACCTCCGTCCCTTTGGGGTTTTAGCAATATAATTTACATCGAATTTATGGCCCCATCCCGGGTGTATTAATGGACTGCTTGTTTTACCCGATGTGACTAATTACGAATATTTACATGGGACGATTACGTTTGGACCTCCGCATATATACTTGTAACAGTAATTTAAGTATAAACTGAAGGCCTTTGATGTTAGAATGTTAGTGAGTAATCTTTATTTATATTGATTAAATAGTATTTATTTGTGGGAGGTAAACGTATCGTTGCATCGAGTGTTTAATTGGATCTCTCCTATAAAGTAAAATTGTTACCACAGATCAAGTAACGTTCTGAAACCAAATAAATATGTTGTGGGATTTGCTTGGATTAACATATTTGTTATAGGATACAGTTTTCTTGTCAGTAAAAGATGAAAGACGACTGGACAGATACTATTTTCATCTAAAACTATAGTTTATTTCTCGTACTTGTCTTACCTAAACAGTTATGGCGTACTAATAAATATATACAATACTTATAAAGCCATATCTATTTACAAGAAGGACGAATAGAATTGGTAAGCAATTAAGTACCAAATGATTTTATAACGAGTTTGTTTGTTTATGTGTGGCGGCCTGGCGGCTTCGATAGCGTAGTAGTTAGTGTAACCGACTGCCACGCCTGAGGTCGCTTGTTCTATTCCCGCACAAGTCAAACATTTGTGTGCATGGACATGGATCTGGTTTGTCTTGGTCTAGGTGTTTTAATGTATGTATTTACAAAAAAAAGTATATATATGTATGTTTATCCATTGTCTAGAACCCATAGTACAAGCTTTACTTAGTTTGGGCTAGATGGTGTTGTGTGTAAGTGATAGAATATTATCCAATAAGACGTATAAGAAAATAGACTATACGTCATCTCCATATATTCACGAAAGGGTAAGCAAAAGTGTATCAAGTCCACATTTCGCTAACTATAAGATTCCACGTTTTTTGGCAAGCTTACGTCGCATATTGAGCTATTTTCAAACACCGTGTTGTTTCTACCAATTGCCTCATTCAAAAACGTAATATTGCATACAGTGCGTCCCGGGATACTCACTCGAAGTTAAATCAAAACATATTTCAACGCATACCTAAACTTCTAATTACGACATCTAGAACCGATTAATTTTAAGCGTATGTATCGACATATATTACGATATTTATAGGATACTTGTACATTTAATTAAGCTGCCATGAGATTTAAAATAACCAAACTTAATACTCTTAGAGATAATTAGAATAAAGATTCTGCATTATGAAATTCACCATCTTGTCCTAATGCCCAGGTAATTTTATTGTTCCTTCATCTTGCAACAATATTTTCGATATTCTGAATGTGGTTTCTTAAATATCCACGTAAACTGTACTACTGGACCAACAAGGCATTGGACGCTGTTACCGCATATGTTTTATAAAGTCTCGAGTTCTATCCCAAAACAGGCATCTCTTGACTTTTCGAAGTTATGTGCGTATTAAATAGTTAACTATCGCTCGCTTTACGGTAAATGAAAACATTTTGAGAAAACCTGCATGTCTGACAGTTCTCCATATGTGAAGTCTGCAATTAGCACTGGGCCAGCGTGGTGGACTATGGTCTAACCCTTCTCACTCTGAGAAGTGGCCCGTCCCCAGCAGTGTGACAGTTTGATACAGGACTGATATTATTATCACTAGATTTGCCCCTCGGTTTTACTCGCGTTTATAATTACTGCGCCGCTCCCGTGGGTTATAGCGTGATGTTATATAGACTATAACCTTCCTCGATAAATAGGCTAGCCAACACTAAAATAATTTTTTAATTCGGACCAGTAGTTCCTGAGATTAGCGCGTTCAAGCAAACAAACAAACTCTTCAGCTTTATAAAATGGTCGATGGAAGTATTATTCGTAGTTTTTCCGTTAGGTAGTTATAGTAGCATATAAACTAACGTGCAGTATCAAACATAGGTGATTACTTTTTTAGTAGCAATTGAGGCAAAGTTTAAAAAGTTTACTTCAATGACGCGTTATGTACTAAAAGAAACAATTCAACCTGACTCTTTAAGATTGTCCAAACCATGTATTTAGTGCAGTGGCAACATCTTTGTGTTTGTAGTGTTGGGTTTAAATTCCTCGTAGGGCAAATGTCTTGGGTTTTACTGTCAAGAGATTCTCAGTAGTAGCGCATACTCTGGAACTGTTCGCGGTAGACGGCAGTAGGCTTGTCCCTACAACTTTCTCCCTAACTTTTATTATTCCCAAGTCACTCAGGTCGGCTTTTCTAGTCTATCCGGATTTAAATGGATATCAGTTTTTACACGGAGCGGCTGCCACCTGACCTCCGCAACCCGAAGGCTAACGATACCCTAAGGCTAGACCAGTGTCAGGATATTATAGGGCACTGACTTCCCAATAACGACTGCCATAGATGTTCATGGCAGCCGGGACCGCCAGCATAACGTGCTCTCCGAGGCACGGAGCAGGCGATTGTCAATCAATTCGCACATAATTTCGAAAAGTCATATAACTTCTGAAAGTCAGAGGTCCGCGACGTGGGTTCTAACCCGAGACCCTCTGCATTTCCGTCTGTTGGTGTCCTCACTGAGCTATCGCTGCCCCTACAATGTCGACCTAAAACTACAGCTGGCAAAATGTGGATGTAATACTCCATATTGTTAGATATAAGCATGAGTCTGTTTATGTAAATTAGCAGACCATATATAGTTTGCGTTTATACATACAGATGAACTTTAGCTAAACTGTGCCAATATTTATTTCCTTCCTAACAAATTGAAAAAGCAAATACTTTTTCCCTTAAACTCCACACCCAAAAACTTCGATTCCGTATTCCTATATCGCTTCCTTTAACCAATATGTAAATAACCACGATTTCGATATATTCCCTCAATAAATTCTACTGGAACATTTTTCACCTCCATGCATTTTACTTTTCAACTGTGCTCCGAAAACAGATCATGCCTCTTTATCGAGTCACCAGCCAATTCTAAAACTTTTATAGCCTTTGAAAGTATCACAGTTATCGTAAAGTAGATTGTATGGAAGGACATTTACTATATTAATAACTTTTTAATTTATGTGTTGTGGTTGTATTGCTTAGAAAGGATTTTGGTATAATTTCTAGGATTTTATTTGATACTTGCATATAAATTTAAAACCTCGGATTTGATTTTTAAGAAGCTTTAATTCCCTTGTTTTATTGCGTTTTAAGAAATTGTTAAGTAAACTATTGCACAATTAAAAGAGTAAAAATAAAATATGCTAACATATATTTTCCAATTACCCTGTCAATTGTTGGAATGCCAGACGTAATTAAAAACTTACTGTGTCTGGTCGCTGGTGTGCCGCTGCCATTGAATAAGGTAATTGTTTTATTTATATTATATTAGTAAAGGATTATAAACTAAAACAGTGTTTTTATCATTTCGGTTGCCTGCCTTTCAGCTTGTTAAAGTTTAGTAACTCTTTCATCTAATGCCTGTATTCAATAGAACCGAAGATTACAGAATCAGCGCGTTATAGTTAAATCTATATCTATTCTGGATCGTTCAGCTTTTAATTTCAGAGGCTTGAAACTTTATATAAAATAACTAGATGTGGCCGCGGTTTCACCCGCATTTATGATTACTGCGCTGCCCCCGTGGGTCGTAACGTGATGTGATATAGCCTATAGCCTTCCTCGATAAATGAGCTATCCAACACTAAAAGAATTTTTCAATTCGGACCAGTAGTGCCTGAGATTAGCACGTTCAAGCAAACAAACTCTTCAGATTTATTATATTACTATAGATAAGAAAACCACGTGGCTACATTAAACTATTATGTGTTGAGACCTCACCATCTTGATGTCTAAACCGATGCGATATAGCCTCAGCATGAATACCAGCGTTGTAGTTACTGCAACACAACTGACGCAAAACCTATTTGTTCTATTCGTATTGGTTGTGTTTCCTGTTTGTAATGATCTATGATCTTATAAGCATGTGGAACAGACAAAATTATTTTTCTTTCTTTCTTTCTGAATCTCTTTGAACGGATAACAAACATAGCCAGCCACAGGAACACAGAATTTGGGACTGTTAATAGAAAATGGGCACGCCCCCGATTAAGAAAGACATAATAGGTGTAATATTGATGTAAAACATTTGCTTACTCCTTTTAGGATATATGTAGGCGTAAAACTATGTTTCGTGGATGTAATAAAATCTTTCTTTAAGAATATCCAATTTGCAACCAAAATTGCTAGTCATCCTAGCGATTCGATCGCAATTAATTATTGTTCTCATCTATTAACAGTAGGTATTCATGTTAGTTAAATACTTGAATTAGTGATGATCTACTATTAATCCGCCTTGAGTATTGGCTACTGGTGACGTGTCTTGAGATAAACGTTAACTAATTCTATAGTTGTATACTTACTACTATTGAAATAAGGGATTAAACATAATCACCATCAAATATACTTATTACACAGCAAAATATGTTTACTAAAATATATCATAACGAACCTATACGCCTAAAATCACTGCGTTTCGACTCGGAAGGGTTAGTATGTTAAGTTCCTTCTTAAACCCACCCAAAAATAGGAACCTCGCGAAGCGGAGCTCCGTCGACTTATTTCGATCTTTTTAAATATATTTTGCTGTGCAATTAGTATTTTGGTGGAAAAAGGGAAAATTAAGGAACAGTTAAATACTACCCTTAAAATAATTGGATTCAAGTTGTATCAAGTAACTACTATAAACAGCTTTAATCGCTACTTATTCGTATCATGTACGTATGAAATATTAATTGATATTGTATGTAATAATGTTTACTATGTATGAACGAAATTAAACTTAATCTATACTAATATTATAAAGCTGAAGAATTTGTTTGTTTGAATGCGCTAATCTTAGGAACTACTGGTTCGAATTGGAAAATTATTTTAGTGTTAGATAGCCTATTTATCGAGGAAGGCTAAAGGCTATATAATATCACGCTACGATCCACGGGGGCGGCGCAGTAACCATAAACGCGGATGAAATTGTGGGCACAGCTAGTCTTTGATAACACCCATATTTCGCTAGTTACAGTTTAAGAACTCACGCTTCTAATAGGTAATGAGCCACAGACACTGTGCTAATACTATGAATTTCTTAACAGAAAATCCAATAACATTTTACCCGACTCAAAATTGAACCCAGAACCTCATGCATAACAAGCGCATTTACTACAGCGCCATCGAGGCAGTCAGTAGCTTAATTTCAATATGTAACATTGGAGTAAATAAAAGCAATGCCAATGCAACAGTTCTTTGTTCTATGAATGTTTACCAAATCCCTCATTTCAAATTATTCTACATTACAATGGTCCTAGAATGATAACCAAAAACCGCATTTCAAATTATCAAGCGACACTTGTCAAGCGACCGCCGAGTTAATAGACAGGGTATAAAATTCACTCACCTGAGAAAAACTGATCTTAAATAATTCAAAACCGGGTTCTTATTCATAAGAATATAAATTACTTGCTAACTTACTTAATTACTTGCATTTTTGTTTTTTCTTTCACTTGGGTGAATGCTTTGACGCATAACCCTCGGTGAGGGAGGGCGGAAGGGTTATGTCGGACTCACCGGGGTAAAAGAAAGATGGTAATGATGATGATGGACCTCCCGGTAATAACGACTAACACCTACCACGGTGTTCCTCGACAAAACCGCAACTGGCGGGGCTGCGCGAATCTCTTTCACATGCAGTCGCGACCCCGCCGAGGTTTCGGCCCACCGCGCGCCGTATGAAAGGCAGACTACTACACAAATACCCTAAATACAAAATACCCTTTAGGCACCACTAATTTAATCCCTACTGTTTCACTGAGGGGAGCGGGATGGACACACAACAAAGAGTCAATATTACCGGCATTTCCTTAGTCACCATGTTTTGCCTCGGTGAGTCCGACATAATCTCTCCGTCGCTCCATGTTTAGGTATGAGTCAATGCATTCCACCAAGTAAGAAAATATCATAATTTTTCCTTTTTTTCATATAGATCCTAGATCCTCCTAATTAGTAATTAGGAGGCAATCTATATGAAATAACAACTACATCAGAGATGGTATAATTATATGGGATATTTTTAATTTATTATTTGCCTACTGGTATGTCTCACTGGTGGGAAAAGACTTTTCCTTAGATATCCAAATCACTTTGTTTTTAGCTTTTCTCCGCCGTCTATTTTAAGGTCTTTTCCGTCGCCCTTAACTCTCTTGGCACGCAATTTATCACGATTTGTGTTTCTGAGCAGATGCGGTAAATGTTTCCGGCCCAATTTTACTTATGTATAGACAAAAATAATAATAACTATTTTTTCATACCAGTTAGATCACAATACATACAATTTCTTAAACTATAGGACAATAACTGGATGTATACAATATTCAATGAACTCTAACTTCTAAACTAGGCCTAGCCTGTGTCTTAGATATTATAGAACATACATTTTTCACTAATCCTCACTATTATAATGCTTTTACTACTAACAACGAACTTATGACTTTGCGCGGGAACGATCTCCAATAAACAACTGACATTTACATAAATAAAGACTCCCATTCATTACTTCAGCCTTTGGCATAACGCCTGAGCCGTTGCCTGTTGTCCTAAATAAAGAATGAACATGTGACGTAATCGTTTCACCCCGCCACCACAGATGAAAAATAACATTTTTATAATTCGAACGTGGGTTTAATGGTCTGTGAATATTTCAATTTATCAAAAACGTTACGTAAATCGTTTGAACATAGATAAAACATGACGCTGTTATTTTATTGATGATTTTCTCTTAGCGTTGGCCTTAATTAAATTATCTGTGAGTGGTATTAATTTTGCTACTGGTTCAAGTGTATGTTTTGGATTAAGTGGCTACGGCACGAAGCCTTGTTGCTAGGTTTAATTATCCTTTACACTTGTAAGTGTGTTGTAATACTGTTTAAGTGTTATTGTAATCTTCTATTTGGGTCAGAGGGTTTTACTAAATCGAGTAGAAAGGAAGGGAAAATATATATCGATGAATTTGCTAAAGTAGAAAAGTCGGATATTAAACACGAATGTGTATTGTTTACTGTAACATATGTTGTTTTAGGCGTTATTACTATTTTGTTTAGTTTTATAGGTATTTAATGATTTCACGGATGGCGTAGAGGTAGGTGGTTACTTCGCCACTACATCGCGACGTGTTGACAAAATTTATATGATCTACAAATAGATGTTTAGGCTCTTTATTTTTATTGTATGAATGAAAAACATAAGTGGGCACCCTATATTTTTATTTTATAATTTTTCTTTTGATTATTTCCTTTAGGTATTATACCCCGAATTCTATGAAAACTTCAGCCGACTACCTGTAAGGGTTTAAAAAGATAAAGTATTTTAAAGGTAGAATAAATATACAGAAGGCGCTATGCGATACCCAAAAAAATACCCACATCTTATGGCAACACTGCCGCAAAAACAAAAGCGCACAAATATTTTGTTGCAAAGTAACCTGTCTTACTATTCAATTTGATGTCAACAAGGTGCCATTATCGGATAAAAGCTCGCCTTATTTTGGGTAAGGATATTTTATCTACAAATTTCCCTAAATTTTTGTTAGATTAAGTCAGTAGGCGGAATTGTAAGTGTTATCTTTCCTTTTAGATGGATTCGCGGTGATATTGGTGTACGAAATGAAATAGCTATTTGGTATTCTATTATGCTAATACGTGGGTATTTTCATGAGATAGAATGTCGTATATATTGGACGACTTTTGTAATTTAGAAGAATCATTCGACTTAATGTCCTGATCGGAGGACAACAGGTAAAGCAGTGCCCTACCCTAATTGTCAATATATTTAAACACTGCCTTCTTAAATTGAGTTATTTCTGCTAGCAGCGCAGTCCGATTGCATAATTAGATTCATCGAACCACAAGTATTGCCACATCCTTTTGGTGCGCTATGTCGAACGACTAGTACTTTTAAAATACGTACAAACCGACGACTGTACTATATAGCCTATTATTATACATATATAAGTTAGCACTTACCGAACATCTTGGCGTCCAAAACAATGGCCTAATTACACAAAGATGAACATAACGCAATTTCCGTCAAAATGTTTCTCTTGTTTGTCTTGTCTATGAAATGAAAAAGAACAACGTTTGAATTTTATTCATATTAATTTTGACAAGTCCGCCATTAAGTTGCCAGGCGTCTGACCCAGTAATATGAACAAAGAGGTGCATTAACAAGTTCGGACAAGCCAGCAGAAAGGCGACACAGTCAACTTGAACTACTTACTGTGTTGTTGGCAGGCTGCCCGTCTAAAGACTAAGCTTTAAAGCCTCTAATTATTCATGAATGAATCAATACTGCTTTGAAGCAATGTTGTTCAAGACGCTCTTGTGTCTTGCTCTTTTTAGGCGACTGTGCTTTTAATGAGTGTTTATTTTCAGCCATAGTAGCTTTATAAATTTAAAAGTAGCTCTGTAAAGACAGGTGTATTGAAATTAAACTACTATATACGGATTTTATCGCGTTGTTTATTTAACACTATATTACATATTTTAGAAACTGTTACACTACTACTACTATTGAACTTTACTAATTTTTAAGCTCCTCGTGACCATGGCTGCTGAATAGCAACCGAAACGTCGGGGAAAGTTTAAACTTAAATATAAATAGTTTTAATAATTTTATAAACTTAAATATTAGTAAAGTTCAATAGTAGTAGTAGTGTAACAGTTTCTAAAATATGTAATATAGTGTTAAATAAACAACGCGATAAAATCCGTATATCGTAGTTTAATTTCAATGAATAACATTCGCGTAAACAGAAGACAATGTTAAGACAGGTGTATGTTTATTACATTTCCCAGCTATTATAATATAAAAGCAGCGCTGTTTACAAACTGTCCTATTGCTGGGCACGGATATCCTCTCAGTATGAAAAGAGTTACGTCATAGTCCGCCGCGCTGTTTGGTTGGCAGACTTCACACGTCTTCGAGAACATTATGTAGAACTCTTTGACATGAAGGTTTCCTTCAGATGCTTTTCTTCACTGTTAAAGTAAGCGATACTTAATTAAAAAGTTAAACCCGCTCTGACTTTTTGAACGTACACGAGATTCCTGCGCGGTAATTAATCGGTTTTCCACTAGGATATCGCTGCAGCTCCAAGGTCAAAAATTAAAAATATTCTAACGATTGTAAAACCACTCTATGGATTTTGATTATATTGAGTATAAAGAGAACAGACGCAAATAAAAATACGCGTTAACTTATGTTACGGGACCAACGGCAGTCTGATGTAAATCCGGTCACTAACGCTATTACACTTTAACTAATAAACAACCAGATTTTCACACATTAATCACGCAGCTTACAATTATTTATACCGACGTTAGCAGCCGCAATTTTCGTTGTGATACACTAATTTAAAATAGGCCGCATTAGCAAACATAAAATTTGGAGCCAATAAATCGGGATAAATTGCTTTATCAAAATAATAGGGGATTGAAAATTGCAACTCACTGATAAAGCCTGCGAACCTGTACACCAATAAAGTGGGCTTCGTGATGAGCCGATAGCGTTCGATTCAGTGATTGCAACGATGCGCATTGAGTCTGCTGTGGAACGTTATACGGTAACCGCACATTTACTATGCGCTGGTTATTCGAATGGTCATATTCGAATGTTCGTAATTCGAATCCTTTAATTGTCGATTCAGTTATCTATTATTGTTATTGTTGTTTCGAATTTTAGTATAAAATAATCATCGACTGTACATATAGTGCTATGGTGGTATTCTGGCCAATATGCGGCGCCTAGAGTTGGGGTTACGACCTTCACACATAATGAAAAATCTGATGACGCGTACGCGTGAACGTACTTTTTTGGAACACTATCTTTTGGCGTTGTAATGTAATTGTTTGTGGGAGTAGATTTTTCACTCACACTAAGTCAAACGATGTAATATCACCAAAACCCTGTTTTGTTTTACACTACACAGAATTTGATATTATTAATTCGAGCGAGCGACTCGCTTGAATTATTTATTAATTATGTTCAACACGGCATGCCAGAGTGTTGGTATAGACTTGTTTACTGATAGTAATACCCAATTAAAAAAACTGTAGGTAACTCTTTCTTTATGTCTAAAAACCAGATGTAATGGTATATATATTGCTATTATCTTATTGTTTAAATGTCTTCTTCTATAATTCACACTTTATTCTGCTATCTGTGAAAACTTTTAATTGGCCTTCTTTTTCCGTATCAAATCTGTCTATGATACTAATTTAGCTGTAAGTTTTCCTAAAATCTATACTAATATTATTAAGCTAAAGAGTTTGTTTGTTTGCTTGAACGCGCTAATCTCAGGAACTACTGGTTCGAATTGAAAAATTATTTTAGTGTTGGATAGCCTATTTATTGAGGAAGGCTATAGGCTATATAACATTACGCTACGACCCACGGGGGTGGCGCAGTAACGATAAACGTGGGTGAAACCGCGGGAACATCTAGTTGTAAAATAAAATAAAATAAAATTACTTCATTGAAGTACATAAATATATGACAGCTATAACCCTAAGCACCTCGAACAAGAACTGAAACATTTCAATACGAATGTTTTATCGATCGACAGATTTTGCGATATTAAGTAAAAGCAAAGAAATGTCAACGCATTAAAAGCATAACTAAGTAAAAATATGATATGGCAAGCAAAATCAACTCTTAAACATTTCAACAACTGGACTTAACGAGTATAACAATGAGAAGACCATGCATTTGTTATAAATGTGCGGCTAGCCAGTTTACAGTCGATACTTATTAACAATTAGATGCTTGTTTTCAACATGGTGTTAATTGCCTCGGTATAGCGACGACAGTGTTGGAGCTAATGCTAGCATAGTATCTAGCGTCCAAATGACAGAACATCGAGGTCGGGATTTTTCCGTCGTTGAAATATTCCTCGCTTCCATGCGTTGTGTGTGACTGCACATTAAACGTCGATTGTCATGAACAAACCAGACATTTTTTTTGACATCTAGACGTGACACAAAATTTATCATGCTAAGAATAATATGACATATATGACATGCACGGATGGCGTAGTGGTTTATGTGGTCGCCACGTCATTGCCAGTGCACCGAGTGTTGTGGGTTCGAATCCCACACGGTACAAATATTTGTGAATTTGTGTCTGTTGTTTGAATGCTTGTTAAGTCCCCACAATACAGGAATTATACCTAGAGCAGGAATCGTATTAAAAAAAGTCACATAAGTCTAATTAGATTGCTAAGATGATGTATACGTATGACTTTAGGACGAGCAACTCGCTAATCCATGACACAGACATTACAGGTCATAAAATTACGTATGCAACCGATAGTTTTAGATAAACTTATCCGGATAGAATATAATTAATTACTTATTAAAATTATGTAAAATTGTTCCCAAATACATATATATAAATAAATAAGTCTGACTAAAGTTCGTGGATTTTGTATCTACATTAAAAAAAATACACGCAACATAGACATTATACAGAATGTATTGATCCTTCGAAGGAATATCTTGTAATACCTATTTCTCAATGTACAAAATTTCCTGAATGTTTTGGGCATTTCGACACAACAATAAAAAGCCACAGAATTTCATTTTATAAATCTCGCCGACTCACCCGAGTCCTGTCATTCACTTCTCATCGGGCTTTCCCTCCAAAATTGTTTGACAGGTTGTTTTAATATTCAAATATGAAAATGAGATATGAGAAAGGTTTCATGGCAATTTTTATTATCAATTGGCTGCTTGTTCTCAAATTATTTGATCAAAAATCTCACCGATGCCGAGAGTAAATTGGAAACGATGTGGCCATGTCTGTCAGCCGACACTTTATTTATTTTATCGTCAATTTTATTTAACTAGAAAGTTATATTACTGAATATATTATCAGCCTTGTATTAAAACGTTCCAATGCTGGTCACGGGCCTCTTCACAGTGTAAGAATGTTTACGCCATAGTCCACCTCTGACCCAGTGCAGGTTTTTGGTAGATTTCTCTGACACTCTCAGCTTTAGTCACGACGTATATAACGTACATAACTTTGAAGAGTTAGAGGTGCACGCCTTGGGATTGATCTTGAGACCTCTGCATAGCATGGATGGAGAGATAATATCTCGGTATCATATACAACTAATATTCTTAGGTAACCATGGTTGCAAAAAATGATACGTTTGCCTGATGATAGACGGTTTCCGTAACCTATCGTTTGCAACGCCATTTCCAATGGCACATTTCCGACCTACTATAGAATAAGGCTCTGCACTGCGGACGCAATGAACAAAGATTAGTGGTCCCTTGCTGAAAGCATTACGTCTTCTTAAGGAGCTTGAAAACCAATAAGGCTTCCTGGTTCTTTAGAAGGGACTGTGCAGAAATACAATGCGGTAGGTAATTGACGTAAATTTTTAATTATTTGAATCCATATGCTATGTTTTTCAACATCTAAAATGCAAAGATTTTTCTTTAATTCACACACAAGCAAGTGAAATATAAAAGTCTTTTAAATTTGGTATAAAGAGTATCTAATTGTTAAAAGACAGAAAAAGAACAAAGGTAAACGGCATCAAAGACGGGCCCCTACTCCATCGAACCTAAATACATATTGCCTTAAATGACGGTGTAAAATGCGCGGATGCAATTTATATATGTTTACTTCTTATATAATATATAATTGACCGCCTCCGTGGCGCACCGGTAGTAAATGCGACGGCTGTGCATGAGGTTTGTGGAAGGTTCGAATCCCGGGTCGGGCCAACAAAAAGTTATTTGGTTTTTTCTGTTAAGAAATCTCAATAGTAGCCCGGAGTTAGGAAGTTTGCGGTGTTAGACACCCCCGTGCCTTGGACAGCACGTAAGGTCCTGTGCCCGATCTCTGTCCGGTCGTGTCGGATTACCGTCCCATCGGATAATGAGAGTTAGGGAACAGAGAGTGCACTTGTGTTTGCGCACACACTTATGCACTATAATATCTCCTGCGCAGATGGCCAGTCTCCGTTAAAACTGGTCGCCGTGACCGAATTTTGGTCTGAAGGACATTATAATACTAGATTTTGCGCGCGGCTTAGCTCGCGTTAATGTAGATTTATGTTAAGATAGATTTTAGTAGCTCATATGTTACTCTGATGTTTAAAAAATAATACTGTAAAGTTTCATCAAAATCCGTTCAGTAGTTTTTGCGTCAAAGAGTAACAAACATCCACCCATCCATCCATTCATCCTCCAACTATCAAAGGAGATGTTTCATTTTCGGCTATGAAATGTACTATAAGCCAAAAAATTGCAAAAAATATCAGGAGTCGGGGAAAAATATTATTTCCTGAATTTAAGTCGAATTACGTTTGCGCATAAAAATAATAGTTTTTATATTATTGCCATTATATTCAATATGGCGGTGGTTCTTGATCATATAATTTTGTATGCGTTCATAAATCAGATCGAAAGCTGTACAAAAGCACTATATAATTAATGTATATAATATATAAATATATATTATGTCAATAATAAATTTGTTTGTGTTATTCATTTAAACTATCACACACATATAATATGCTGATTTTGCAGGGTGCACTCCGGAACGAATAATTTTGTTTATGTTTGACATTAACTGTCAATGTCATATTGACTGATAATAAATATTCCAATGCTGAATTGGTGTTTCTTATTACAATTATTTCCTGAATTCATACGTTTTCCTTTCATTTCTACAAGAATTATCAATTCTTTGGTTAATATTATTCTAGCAAGAGTTCTTTTACTTCTGACAATTCTAGGTTATGTATAAATGTCATCTACCAACTTGTCAGAGATAGTCCGTACGCAACGTCAAACATTTTATATTTTAATTTGCGCAACGAAATTACTAGAAATTAATAAAGAATTTCGTAACTAAATGTATTTAGGGGTACATTTTCCAGGTTTCCTGAGGATGTACAAGTTATAGCCGGAGTCCTATACAAAAGTGTAACATCTCCTTTATAATATTAACTAGGATAAGATTATTTAGGATATATACTAATGACTGCTTATATCACTAACAAATACTTAAGTCATATTGATTAATACGTGTTTGGCTTAGGGACAAATCAAACAGGGATTGGCTCCGTATATAATTACGTATTCCGGAGATACAACGCGTGTATGTGCTAGTACATATCGGCTTGCATACAAGCCGGCGCGCACCTGAGACTCTGGAATAACGCCAAACTAATCTCGTTACGAGCATATCATCTCTATTAAACACGGTTTAAATGGATTCTGTTGTATATATTATTAATATTACTAGCTTTCCTCGGTAATAGTACTTTTCTGTGAATGAAACGTAACCATTTTTATTTTCTGTTCCCCTGACAACGCGTATGTGAAGTTTCATGATGATCAGTCATAGGTTAGGATATGTTAGTAATAGTAATTTTTCTGGATGAAAGGTGCCCTATGTCCTTTCCTGTCCCTCAGACAACGTAGGTATATGCAAAGTTGCATAATGATCGGTCGTAGGTTAGGTTTTTCGCGTCCATTTTAGTCGCCTGGCCCCCCGGCTGATGTCGGCGGCGGGAGCGTTTAGCTCTCTGCTGCCGAATATCGGGGGGCTGAGTGTCGTCTGCCGCCTCTATTTGGGGGTAGTAGGTGGCGACGCGAAGGTCCCAGGCTCGACTGGTCCTTGAGGCAAAGTGGGAAGAAAGGCTGGCCCAGCCCCGTTACGGGGTAAGGACCATCGAGGCTGTTCGTCCGGTGCTAAGGTAGTGGACGGACAGACGGCGCGGACCGCTCATCTACCGGCTTACTCAGGTGCTAAGGCAGTGGACGGACAGACGGCGCGGACCGCTCACCTACCGGCTTACTCAGGTGCTCTCCGGACACGGCTGTTTCGGAGAGTACCTCTGCAAGATAGCCGGTAGGGAGCCGACAACCAGGTGTCACCATTGTGAGGAGTGTGACCGGGACACGGCGCAGCACACGCTGGAGGAGTGCCCGGCGTGGGCCGCGGAGCGCTATGCCCTGGTTGCCGTGACTGGCCCCGACCTCTCGTTGGCGACCGTCGTATCCAAGATGGTCGGCGACGACAGGTGCTGGGGCGCAATGAGGTCCTTCTGCGAGACTGTCATCTCGGAAGGAGGCAGCGGAACGGGGACGTGAGGAAGATCCTTACGCCCCAGATGTCCACCGCCGGAGGAGGAGGCGCAGGAGACGCGCTTATGTCGCTCTCCTGCCTGCCACCTAGGCAGGTTAGTTCTGCAGGTGCAGGGTCCCCTGAGGCCCTGCCACCCGTAAATTAAGAGCCCCGAGAGGGCGCGCGCGGTGTTCCCGCGCGCCTTCTAACGTCGAAAGGGGAGAGCGGTAAGGCTCTCCCCTGGGGACGAGAGGTGGTCGGGTCCGTTTGACCCGGCCTGCACCCACACGGGGGGGGCCTGCTATGGATGAATCTTTTAAGAGCTCCCAACTGGTCCCCCATTGGGTGAGAGAGGTTTTTTACCCTAGGTTTTGTAGTGGGTATACCAGCACTTTATGCTGGGCGTCTCACACACCCCGCCGGTGCCGTCCCCTAGCCGGCGGACAGTGCATAAAGCATTTTTCCTGGGAAACAAAAAATAAAAAAGAAAGGTTAGGTTATGTTGGCAACAGTACTTTTTTTGGATAAAAGGTACCCTATATTTTTTTCTGTTCCCCTGACAACGTGTATGCGAAGTTTCATGATGATTGGTCGAGTAGTTAAGGCGTTAAAAGGTAACAAAACGAACAAACTCATAATTGCATTAAAGTATTAGTTGGGATTAAGATTGGGTACTTAAGATTTTAGTCCTGAATTATTTAGACATTTAAGCAAAAAATTTTATCAGCAGGTATAACTTCTTAAGTGAGCGATCTTAACTAATTACTTATCTCCTGACAAGACCTATTCTAAGAATCTTTAATCACGGATTAATTTCATAAGCTCATCAATTATGTAATAATATTCATTAGGATGAGATATTTTAATGTCGGTTATTTCATTAAAATTGAATGAGAAATATGTACGGAATAATTTTCGGGACAGGATTTTAATGTGCTTATCATTTTAATTAATAAAGCTAATGAATAAAATTAACTTATATGGAATCGAATTAGGCGTTGTTCGGCGGAATCTATTTTAATTAAATATTTGGGAAGAGTGGAATCCACCATGCACCTTCCGATTGTCTACCCAAGAATACTGCGTGATGGAGTAAGCCAGGGTCGCGGCTGTCTATGTTTAGAGAATTTCAATATTTTCAACCTTTTTATGTTGCCAAAGTTTAGTCAGTTTAGTAAAAGGATATTTATTTTGCAAAACTGTTTTAATATTATAAATAAATTATGCAAAATCTAGATGTAGCACTTAGAGTTTGTTTCACAATAATTACCTAAAAGTTATTTGAAATAGTATGATATATTTCTCTTGTTAGGTTAAAAAGAAGAGACGGCATGACATTTATCTAAATACTAGTCGGCCATTGTGAAACATACCTGTAGGTAAATCAAATTTTGAAATTACTTTAGATAAATAAATTAGGTTATTACTGTAATTGTTTAGGACACCTACAAATTCAATAAAAATTTTACTCGCGAATTAAATTTGGACTCTCCCAAAAATTTGAATATAAATTTATAACAAGTTAGTAATTTTGTATAGACATCGGTGTTCACAGAAGCGATAACTTTTGGTGTTTGAAGTTTTAAAGCATTCCTATGAATATTTCAACGTGACCTAAAATACTTACAGTATTAAGTTTGATTAACACGGTTTTAAAATTAAAGGCCTCTTAATAAAGTTTCTAATTTTATTAGCTACAGGTTTCGCCCGCAAGGCAATTCAGAGTCACTGTCTTAATTCACGCATTATTCCTTCACTGATTTCCAATTTTGATAAGGCAGCTTTCGACTAACCGGATTTGACTGAATATCAGTCTTTATGGATATCATATATGGTTTTACGTGCTTCCCTAAGCACAGCGGCGGCGTTTGGTTGCGTTTGGGGTTGGTTAACTCAAAAATCAATAGATTTGTCTTGTATTCATTTTTTAATTACCAACTGTTAGTTAAGATTATTTAATTTTAATAACTGGGGAAACGAGCGCACGACCTACCCGGTAACAAGCAGTTTCGCAGTAACGATATTGATACTTGAACAGCAGGAATGTCTTTTGAACATTTGCTGGGAATAATTGTAACTACATTACAGCACAAGGCACAAAGCTTAATGCTACTTGAAGGAGCTCTGGCAACTTTACTCACGGCAAAAACACAACAATAAGTTCTTTGTCTGTCGATTTTCTTTGATAGTGGTTTCTAGACGACTCGTGTCCGACATTTTTAATTTCTAACATTTTCATTGCGATTAAAGGGCAGAGCAATGAAAACATTTATAAAAATAATATAAACTAAGTATTCTTTTTTATAACATTTATTATAACAACCAATCAAAATTAAGAATTTCTTTTTATAAAAGAATGTAGAAATTTCCAGATCAAATTGCAAAAGAGGGAAGAAGCCAACCATAACAATTGCGTTTTTTTCGGTTCATTAAACGTTCATCAAAAAACAGAATGAAACCAAGCATAAAAATCGTCTAAATTATCTTTATTTGTTGTTCCATCGAACTCGCTGACGTGATGAACAGACAATCAGAATCTGTATTGTTATAGATTAATTTATTGAATTTATTCCTCCAAAGAGTTGTATTTTAACCTTACTGTGTTTTAATAACGAAATAAAATAAAATTATGAGGTGTTTATTCGAACAGTTATAATACTGAAACGAAAGGCAGATATCGCTGATTGAATGAGACTGGAGCTATATTGCCAGTTATTTGGGGACGCATACATGTCAATCATCAAATCAATAACATTTAACATGGTGCCTTAAGTGGTAACTTGAAGTGCTTACACAGATTGTTTGAATCATGTAAACAGCCAACGGGAACTAACACCAATAGGCTGAAGGATTATTTTACCCTTCTTAAAAAGACAACTCTCGTTCTAGGAATAGTATAGAGATGTGCCCGCGGTTTCACCCGCGTTTATAATTACTGCACGCCCCCGTGGGTTGTAGCGTGATGTTATGTAGTCTATAACCTTCCCCGGTAAATAGGCTATCTAACACTAAAATAATTTTCAAATCGAACCAGTAGTTCCTGAGATAAGCGCGTTCAACCAAACAAACAAACTCTTTAGCTTTATAATATTAGTATAGATTAAGGAGATCTTTACAAATTTTCAGACAACGGACACAAAGAATATGACTCGGGACAGCGATTTGCGGCTAACACATTTTTTTGGGACTGTTCGTATCGATTATTATCGAGCCCACAACAATGGACGTAGTTGTATAAGCCAGGCGAGCACTTAAACCTCCTACATCCGTGCCGTTAACTACTACACATGTATCTTGTTGCACGTCTCAAATTGGATGGCGGCGTACCATCCATAAAAACGCCGATAGCTATGAAGAAGAACGACTCCAAAACCTTGATATCGTGCGCCAATTACGTAAGACCCGACCTAGGCCACATTACAACTACACATACAATTCGGCGAGTCAGCTCTATATGGGCCTTGTAATCGAACTTCCAAAACAGGTTCGATTTTGCAAGTCTCATAAGCACCGCAACAAAAATCCAGACTAAATTGAAGGAGTCGCCGTCACCGGACACGGTGAGGAGGACATGATGATGATGATGATCATGTAGCTTGCCTATAGGCCGTAATACTTGCGTTATTATACGCGCAAAAATATTTCTTTTTTAAAGACATCTACTCTTTTTTTATTGATTAACTCCTTTATCGCGACTGTGACTTTACAAACATTTAAACAACGGGCACAAAGAACTCCTAGACTCAGAAAAACTAACTATGGATCACACAAATATTACACCTGTGGGATTTAAGCCTACAACACTCAGCGTAAAGGCAGTTGTAAGGGGGCCACTTACACCACTTCGCCATCCGAGCAGTCAAAACAGTTTTACACTCATGATATTCTTTATACATGTTAGCTGGTTGAAGCTCGTTCACAACTCAGCAGTATATAATCCTATTATATATTTTGTGTCTGCGGTGCGGACATGAATCAATGATACCGGATAACACATAGCGAAAATTTACGATGTGCTGCAGCAGGGTCTTTTGACAATACGACTTTGTTCGAAACATCAGTCGCGGTCCACTATTCAACGAAAATGTAGAATCTGAACATTGTATAGTATTTATACAATGACAGATTTCGGTATCAACTATCTTATCCAATGATAGCAACTCCAGGGTTGCTGGTGGAATTGAAGAAACATACGTTATAGAAAACTTAATAGTTTTGGTAAAGTATTTTTTTGTAACTGTCTCATTGGCGCAACGGTATTGTACGCAATAGCTGTGCATAGAGTTTCGTGTTCGATTTCCAAGCATTTGCTTTAGTAGCAGCGCCGAGTCTGCTATTATCTTGTAATTGACAAAAATCCAAAAAATACTTAGCCTGACCCTGGCACCAAGCCTGGAATGTCACAGTCAACCGCATACTAACGGCTAACAAGTCAGTCAAAAATATGTAAAAGACTTAACAATCTCGAAGATAATTACGCCTTAAACGAATACACACTAACTTCTAAACGTACAGAATTAATCGCCTCGTTTAACTACGAAATGAGTAATATATTATAGTCAGTCACTTGGATTCACATAGAGCTATTAGCACCCTCGTAAACATCCATTATTTTTAATAGTTGACTTAATTACCGCGGAGGTGTTAACCCCTTTTGGTGAAACACAATCTGCGCGGGTGTAATATGTTAACCGTCGTAAAGTTCACCGAATATATTATTAGGATGTTATCAGCACTATCGTTTAGACAATACATATTAGTAATACTGTTATTGTTTTCGATGTATAAGTAAGAGTATCGCAAGCTTAATAATTATGTTAACGCATGCTTCGCTTGCATCCAATCTTTAATTTTTATCATACCTACTCTATATCCGCATCATGTTATTTATTGCAAGCAATCATTCGGTTGCATCCCATCTTTAATTTTTATCATACTCTATGTCGATATCATGTAATTTATTGCAAGCGATCATAGGTTCTTTTTGTAGCTTATAATTATTTTTTTAAATAAAACTCTCGCACTTTGTATAATTCCTGTGTCGGACTTAACAAACATTTAAACAACGGACACAAAGAACATCCACACTCGGAACAAATATTTTTTAATGTTACAAATTATTCCGTGTGGAATAAAGATAAAACCCAAAACACTTGGCGCAGTGGCAGCGGCGAGACGACCTCTTAAACCGATACCCCATCCGTGCAGTCCTATAATTGTATCTACATATCTTATATATAATTACGGGCCTTGATTGCCATATTTATTGTATAAAAAATCTTTCAATTCGGGTTCTGGACCGCAACGGCTACCGGTTGAAAGCCCGCACAATTCTATCAGATATTCATCTTTAATAAAAAATTCCGTCGGCTCTAATATGACGGCTTGTCAATTTTGACATTTCGGAGCGCGCCAAAATTCGCGCCATTTTATGAAATATCACGTCTCCGACATACCTGCATACAGAGTTGGATTTAATTAAACTCCTTTGTGTTCCAGCGCTTTTATAATTAAACTGCGCGTGATACAAACCGCTTTTTATTTACGACAGTCAACGCGTGATGGCATATTAAAATTGTTTAATATCTATTTTTATTATATTCTAGTTTTGGTTTTATAGCGTTAAAAATAAGTAAATAGCTCGTCTGGTAAAAATGATTCTTATAGTCTATGGACGCTTATGACATCGAACCAAGATTAAATCCATGATCTTTCAGTACAGGCGGTCGTATTACTATACAATTTGGTACCAAATTCTTAAGAACGGCTTTAAATGTTATACGATACATCCAATGTCGTAAAAAATACAAAAAGATACATGGCAGAATAAATAATATGTCTTAAAAAATAGCTTGCTTCTATTTAAATTAAGTATTATGTAAGACAAAACATTTATTTGCATAAGCTGTTTACATAACCAGCTGTATACTTATCACGTCCTTTATCCTCATTTTACTGCGTCTATTCATAAGTTTCTTTCCAATAAATACTAGAGTTAGTATTTATTGGAAAGAAACTTATGAATAATGCAGGAGTCTGCATAGATACAAAATTAAAGACTTATTATAATTAAAAGTAAGCAGAATTCTGTTCAAATCGAGTTCCGATAAAAACCGTTACGTTGTCTGCAGAAACTTTCGAATTTCCAAATTTACTGGCAGATTAAAATCTCCTTCATTAAACTTGTAAAAGCGCTCTGAAAGTTAGGGTAGGCATTCTTTCACCCCGAGTTGTAATGAAACACAAATTATTAAATATCCTGTCTAAATTGAGAGGCGTCCACAGTAAAGCGTTCAGTTCTATTATTCCATTCTCTTACGGAAGCTGTGTTGCTATGTTACTTGTTTTAAGACGACGTTATATTTGTTTTGTTATGGTATTTTTTAGATAACCAGAATCTAGGATTTGTCTCAAACTAGAGCCGTTTTACTAGGAAAGAAAAGAAGATGGAAGCTCAACATCTTAGGATGATAGCATGCTTTCAATGCAATAAGTTTGTAAAAGAATGTTGTCTGAAAATTATGTTTCTCTTTTTATGAAATTTTTTTTATACTGTACGTTAGAAAAATCCCTCACCTGTTGAGATACTAACGCGTGGTAATATGTAGATCCAAGGTGCAGACTCTTTTGGTGAGTAGATGGGCTGAGGGATCTATGCCCTTGTTGCTGGGGGTATTATTGAAGGCCACTCCTTCAATAAGGTGCCACTATACCTATATGTATCAGATTTTATTCTTGTCAACTTTGAAGATATGAAAAATTTGGAAATCAGTGATGTTTGTTATACCTAGTAGGTATGACATATTGTCATTTTATATTGTATTCAAAAGATCTGCAACCATCAGTAATCAAACAAAATATCGATTCAAATGTATTTTGTGCTTTTGTTATAGAAAGTAATCGCTACTTTTGATGTGTAATTAATAAGTCAACTCTTTTATTTTCAGGTAAGGCAAAACTCGTAACAACGATAACTTTTGTGATCACCATCCCTATCGAGTACAGGGTAAGTGCATAAGAAAAATATTTTAAGATACACAAATCGTTAGGTAATCACATGTGATATTGAAAGGAGTACCAATGTAATTCACGATCGCTGAATTAAGCCACAGTGCCAACGAGGCTAATATTTTCCACTTTAAATGGCAAAGAAATGCATCAAAGTTTTCAACAATTCTAGAATTGTATACTATTGTGTCCCAGTGGCACACCGGCGGCCAGACACAATACGTTTTCCATTATATATCTAGCCTTCTAAGTATTGGAATGTTAACGAAAAATGGCAATCTTTCTTCATCTATTTACCGAGGATAAGTAACCTTCATCCAAGAACGCGAGACGATTATCGATTTTAAATGCCAGTTTTGTGATAATCGTTGTCGTGACATGCTGGCTCACTGCCAACGCGCCCCACATCTGAGACGACAGCATGTAATAAATAATTCTGGAAAACTTCAACTGTTTTAGCGATGACGTGAGGCATTTTGCTGGAGAAGCATTTGTGTCATCTTTATATCAATACTGTTTCCAGACAGTTCAATCCGATGGTTATTTATAGTTTGACATATTGACTATTACATACATACATCACACGCAGACATCCCCGAATGTTTATAAAATATTGTAAGCTGGGGTCAAACTTATTGTCGTCTAGCGGGTCAAGCTCTAGACTCCGTACTTACTTGCTATTGTGTTTTCTAACTGTATCCGATCTGGAAATCGCTCCCGAGACCTGACTTATATTATCAGAACGAAATCACCGTGCTCGGAATAAAATGTTGTGAGTGACAAATCACTAAGCCGTTAAAATAAAAGAATTACATAAATAAAATCAATCATCATCATATCAATCATCATCAATCAATTGATAGCTTTAATATGTAGGTATTTGGTGAAGATATACATTTCTATGTACTAATACAGAGGAGTAATGACGTTTGTATAACAATTTCAGAGGTAAATTCGCAGCTACTTTATATCGAGCGAAGATTCATTAATTGTGATTTGGAAACAATACTTCAAAAAGCATACGCTTATTAAACAGATTCCAAATTCAAAACAAATAAAACAAAAAATATACCGTGACTTGACCGAATTTAGTGTCTATTTCCTTAATTCCCGTTCCAATACCACAAATCCATAAGACTATTAAGTTAAACGCAGGCATATCTTGTCTTGCCACTCCTAACATATTCAAGCTCATATTTTCCAAACCTACCATTTTCCTTTGAACCGGATAAAATGTTATTAACACTGGTGCTCCGCACAAAGGCAGTTTATTCTGGGCTCAAGTGACGCTTAAACGGTAACACCTATCCGTGTTAATTGTACCACAGACTGGCGTCCGTAGACGGTACCTGGTCGCAGCTGAATTTGTTTTATTAAAGTTAGGCTCCACGTTCGAGAAAGCTTTGTATCTACGATTAAGTGGCTGTGGAGAATGATGAAAATGTTCTTTTAGATCGCATGCCGTATGTTTTTTCCTTTCTTTAGATATACTTAGGTTTATTTATATAATCATACATTTTATATATACGTTGTTTTTATCTAAATGACAAATCACGCACTAGGAATAAATCCTGTGTCGCGAGGATTATTACAAATTTTCAAACAACGGACACAAAACACCCAGATCTGTAACAACTATTTAAACACCACTCAAATTTTCGTCGTGTGTGGGATTCGAACCCACAACACTCGGCGTAAAGGCAAGGTGATCACTTAAAAGACTACGCGATCCGTACAGTCAAATGATTCACAATCTGTATGTGCCTGAAGTAGGCAAAAGTTTTTTTCACCTTTTCCTATAGATTTTTTTTATTATTTTTTTGTTTATTCTATTGTTTGGCATAAATTTTAAAATTCAAATTTTCTCGCCAAGCTACACAGCTTGTTGGCGAGAATACGCTCGTTAACAATATTCTTTATAAATTTATTACAAAATAATGCGAAATTCAAGCGTCGACTGCACCGTGGGAGTGAACCTCAATTATCCTAGTATCACCTTCGCCGAGCAGTAAACACTTGAATTTCAATTTTAACATGTTTTTACTTATTTTAGGTTCTGTTCTTAACATTTCTTTATTATTAAATATTTTAGGGACTAGATATTCATTCGTACGTTCTCCGTAGTAATTATTAGCTTTTGGTTTAAGCAGCTTTCTTTGTGTTATATTCTTGTATTATATTTGTTGTCTACGTTCATTTTTTATTTATCTGTATAATACTGTCCCATGGCTATTAAAAAGTTTAGTTTTAAATCTACCGGCAATATTTTACATACAGGAAATAATTTGTCATAGTCGTTATTGCATATTGTTTTTACTTTTCTATTAACTAAATGTTTAATGAGCCTCGTCTGTATACATTTTATTTATTTTATGTATGTAACAAATGTACGTCCATATACGCTAAGCCTGTAGCTAAGTACTGAGTCTGAAAGAGCATAGTATACCATTAACATCGTACGCTTGTTAATATAAGTTGATAGAATTTGCCCAGGACTGCTCTAAGCCTGTTGCAGACGTCATTTACATGCGTTTTGCAATTAAAATTACTATCCACAGTTAATCCTAAATATGTGTATGTATTAACTGACTTTATTTTATCACAGTTACAGTTTATTTTATTCTTATGTAAACATTCATATGTGTGGCCTTATTGTGGCGTTATTGGGTTTTTCTGTTAAGAAATCTCAATACTAGGCCGGAGTTAGGAAGTTGGCGGTGTTAGACACCTCCGTGCCTCGGAAAGCACGTAAAGCCGTTGGTCCTGCGCCTGATCTCTCTCCGGTCGTGTCGGATTATCCGTCCCATCGGATCATGAGAGTTAGGGAACAGAGAGTGCACTTGTGTTTGCGCACATACTTGTGCACTAAAATATCTCCTACGCAGATGGCCAGTCTCCGTTAAGACTGGCCGCCATGACCGAAATTCGGTCCGGAGGACATTATGTGTGGCCTATTATTATTAACCTATTTTTGTCAATGGTCTTAGCACGTTGATTGTAAGGCGAGTGTATATGCATGTACTTGGTTTTATCGAGATTTAAAATGATTCCGTTGTCATGTGCCTACTGTGTTATATATTGAAAGTTAGTTTGTATATTCTCTTGGGCCTCAGACAGTACTTTACATACGTATATTTGCTTATTTTTAGACACACGCAATAAGGCAAGAATACTGCTTATTTCGTACATGCTATAACTGAGAATTTTCAACTAAAAGTCCTAATAACATTTTGCTCTACTTTGAAATTGAATTTGGAACCTTGATAGTTGATCGCAGTCAAGGCGCAATGTTATGTCGCGTCGCGAGTCCAATAAGGCTGTTATCTGAATCAGTATATTTTAATAACTAGCTGACCCGGCAAACGTTGTTTTGCCATAAAAAAAATGTTTCGAACAAAAGATTTTAAAAAAATGTTGGGGTTGGACAACCCTTATCACTAAGGGGTATGAAAAATAGATGTTGGCCGATTCTCAGATCTACTCAATATGCACACAAAATTTCATGAGAATCGGTCAAGGTACAGGGTGATTTTGAAATCGTGTAATTCCTTTTAACCACGCATTCTACTGGTGATATAGAATAACCCTGACCATATTTTTTCTTAATTAGAACAATGTTTTCGGCAAAATTAGAGTACAGATTTTTTTCATGAAATGATTTCAAATAGTCATATTTTAACCACCTGACACAATCTTAATATTTTACTAATTTAAATATAATAACATAACAATAACTGATGTCGTAAATAATAAGGGGCAATAAAAAGGACCGCCCGTTATTATTTACGACATTAACTATTAATATGATTTTTTATTTTAATTAGTAAAAAATTAAAATTGCCTCGGTTGGTTAACATATGACTATCTGACACCATTTCACGAAAAAAACGGAATAATATTTAAAAAAAAAAAAAAAATCTAATTAAATAAAAATATGGTCAGGGTTATTCTATATCACCAGTAGAATGCGTGGTTAAAAGGAATTACACGATTTCAAAATCACCCTGTATAAGATGAAGGCTGTTGAAAAATCTAAATAGAAGATCTATATTCAAAGTAAGCACTAAAAAAGCTAAACGAATCGATTGAACTAAAAGCTCCAAATCCGATTCCATTTTCATTGGATAATCCTAATACGGCCCGAAATAAACACAGAATATACTGATAGAAACGTAAAGTTATCGAGTTATCTTAATTGTTATGTGCATCTCTACAAATTTCTAGTTTAGTCGAAATCAGCCAGGCGCCATTTAAAAGTTTGTACATAATTATATTCACTTGTCCCTTTGGCCCGTCGGCCCTTGTCGCCGGCGGCCAATTAAACTTTTTACTGGCGATAACTTCATTCAACCAAGATTTACTCAAGGTACGAACTTATAAAAGGCAAGATAACACTTTGTCTGCAACAATGTTATAAATTAAAAAGATAAAATAAAGAATTAGATGGAAATTTCGGTGAAAATATAACGGTTTTCTCGCCTGTGCCCGGACGGTTATTTTTTTGGGTTTAAGTATGCATATTTGCTTTAGCCTACAGTTTTCCTTAGTGGTTCTAAGGAAAATTGTTTATTCCACAAAAGCCGTGCATTTTGTCGGGATAAAAACAGTATATGTCAGTCTCAGGACCATAAACTATCTCTATGCTAAACATCATGTTTATCCGTTGCCCTATCGTTACAAAGAGATACCAACAAACATATTCTTGTATTATAATATTAGCAAGGATGTAAGGCTGCACGTATTTCTGTTTTTGATATTGATACTTTACTTTTTTTTTTATAAAATGTCAATCTACAAAATCCGGTCATTAATGTTTATTTTTAATAGTTTCTTGGTCGACGCTCAGACTACAGGGCACCGAAACGATGTTTTTTTCATTGTGTCTGGATTCCTTATTCTTTATACTTAAGAGCTTTGCTCTTGTCGGTGGAGTATACGCTATCTTTCTCGATTTTCGGCCAATACCTTGACCTCCTTATAAAACATGACCTTCGCCTTTTCTTTTAATTGATCTGTGAATACCCTTCTGGGTCTGCCGCTTCCTCTCTTTCCTTCCACTTTTCCTTCTATGATGTTTTTTATAAAGTCGTCATGTCTTATAATACGGCCAAACATCTTTCCTTTTCTGTTCTCAATCGTCGTCAAAATGTTGCGTTCTTCTTGTCTGGATTCCTATTGCATATAAAATTTGGATATAAGCAAACTCATACCACAATATCCTCATGACAAATTACGTCGATTGGGATCAAAACTAGGCGGGCAAACGCATGTGATTTCCACTGTATAATCAATAATCATTAAGTTAATTGCTATTACATAAAAGTTGACTATATTATTATTAACAATTTTACTTCTAAAAGAATACAATGAAATTAAACTCATATTAGCAACAAATATAAATATTTCGATTCAAAACATGTTATTAATTGCCTTATCATAATGTTTAACTTCAGATACTAAACTACCCACATCAGCAAGATATAAATTATATTTTCTCTGACATTTACTAAAAGCTGTTTAATTACCTTTACTTTGCTAAGAATCTTGCCTTATTAGAGGGCCGAAGGCTAAAAGTTAATATTACCGACGTTCATTTGTATAGCTAACATAAATACTTACTTCTATTTAACTATTATTGCCCAACTTGGCAACTTTGCTGAAGAAGTACAATTTATTTAATATTTACACAGCCATTCGCAAACTGTAACTTTAGCTACCTTGATTAATAGCGTGTTGGAACAAAGTTTGTTGTAAGAGGCCATTTTTATTTTATGTCTTACGTGTAGTTACCGTAAGATCTTTACGTGCCCCTTTGTGGTTTAAAGTTCTTTTGTTTGCTATGGCCTTTTCATACTTACTACGGTCTTTAGATACATGCATTTATCTCTTATGCTTATATATATCCTTGAGGGATAGGCACAGGTGTGTGTTATACTAATACTCCATTTTTGATCAGCTACATCCCTTACGTATGCTACAGAAGGCGGTATATTAAAGAATATTTCCCGTTGTTATATCTTTTTATTTTATTTTATTTATTTATTTTATCTTATTTTAACATTTTAAGAAAACTTACAGTTCAAATTCATTATTAACATAATACTAATAAGATGAAGGCCAAAAAGTTTTCACTGATGAAATATATAACCGTGCATATAGTTATACGTAAAAGTAGACATATTGTGAAAGAAATACACTGAGATTTCCTATAAAAAAATCAATAAAGTTTCACCCAACTTGTTCTATTGCGACTCGGGCCCGTACAATTAACCGAAAGCATAATTTAAATTGTCATAATATCACCGGCGCCATGACTAACATTTCGTAATTTGAGTAATCAATTCTCAGCCAAATTACAATAATTATTACTAATTAGAAACTGTATATGTTATTCAGTGTCGTATGAGATCCTGAAACAAATAAAAACTTCGCAAAATATCCAATTATTTTGTTTCATCCAAATATTCCAATATAACAAACCTATACACGGTTCATCACATCTAACTATCCTCAAACAACATTATTCAAGTACTTAAGGATGCATTGGCTACAAGTCAGTTTGAGAACTACTCGGAGTCCACTTAGTGAAATGGCATTGCTTGAAACGCTGTCCACGTACTCAATAGAATAGTTACTAATTGAACCGGCAATATATCTAATAAACAGAGGTACACAGACAATATTTTGCCAATCTGATTGGCGACGTTCCACTGTCCCGTCCTTACACAAATTAAGTACACATTTTACTCACGAATAATCAAGAAAAAGCTTGCAGAATAAGAATGAAAAGGCCGAGTGTTCGCTTTCATTGATATGGGGGCAACGATGACACAACTTTTTCTGTTCCTAAAAGAAAAAAGAGAGATATAGAAACTGAACCAAAGGATAAACCTTTTTGCTGGATAAAAATCTTGAAAGCGATAAAAACTTTTCTTTTGTTCATGAGATAGAATATCCTAACATATTTGCAATTTGTTATTCTAATATTATGATAAAGGGGAAAGTTTTGTTTGTGGCGAGTTGACATAAAAACACATTACAAAAACAAGATGAAACACAGAAAAAAAATTACGTGTAACTTTGACATTCATAAGTGTTACCTTGTAACCTAATTTGAATAAATTTATTTTGATTTTGATTTTTGATTTTGATGAAGAAGTTATGACATGTTTGCTTGATAATCGATAATTATCAGTACAATAAAAAATAAAATACTACCATATAATTTTAGTAGCAGTAACATGGTGTGCAATTTGATTAGGATTTGTTGAACATGGTAATTTTTATGAATGAATGTCTGACACGCGTATTTTACACAACAAAAGTACGCGAACAATGGGCCATTTCAAAATTTCCTGTTTAATCCTATTTCTTAAATTGTTAGGCATCTATCTTTCTGTCCATCTACGTCGATTGACATTAAACTATCAAAGAAAATTGAGTCTAAGTTTGTTGTTTTGTTATGATAGTTACCTGTTAAATACAACGCTATGGACCCATATTTAATAAATAATCTGCATTTAAAGATCAATCTACGCTGCTGCGAATGGAATTAATTAAGTCGTACTATCATTTATTTAGTAAGTTCTACAACGTTGGTTTATTACCTATCTTTTCTTTTTACACTTATTAAACTTGTCGTTTTCGGTGATTAAAATACATCAAGTTAATTCAACTAACTAGGTAAACATTCTTAATATGTAACCGGGCCAACAGCCTTCCTCTAACATAATACATAAAACATTACGTGAAGTAAAGAAAACAAGGCTAAGCAGTAGCCTTTTACCTCACAGTCAAGCCTCGTTTACCCCAGAAACTCTTTAAAACCTTTACTAAAACCTTTCACGCAAAACAAGCTGGCATTTCAAAAACCAATTACGTTTCATCGACTCTTCAATCACCTTGTAGACTCACTATCTATCTATCACACGTCAGCAAGCCGGCCTATCTTATTATCATATAAAAAACCTTCCTAAAAACCTATTTAACCTTCTTAAATATTCATGGTCTTAGCCTACACGGTCCATTTTCATTAGCGTCTTATAAATATGTACGGTATCTTAAAGTTAAGAAAATGCGAGGAAAAGTGAGGTACCGGGGAAACGAGCGGCATCATTTACTTTTATTAGTTTGTAGTAGAGGTTTATATGAAGGTGTCGATGCTTGATTGTTTGTAGTCCTGTAATCAAGACGTTGTGACGCCTTCACCCTCTAATGGCTGCCATATGAGCATTGGTTTGCGGCATAAGAGGCAAACATTTGTTTCATTTCGTCGATATTTGTACAAGGTTAGAAGGTAGTTTACGAAATTTATTATATTTTATATTGGCGCCCCACCGTGGGACTTCTGCCAACATGAAATATAGGTCTAAAATACAACGTAAATTCAAGTTTTGCTGAACAACAGATAGCGTAGTGACACTGGTCTAATGTAATTTCGATCCAATATAGCAGATGATCATTCTGCAAGCTTATTGGCACCCAACGTGGTACCTGTTCCGCCTATAATTTACACCGGACAACCTCAATCCATTGTCAAGGGAAATTACCTAGACGGTGTTCGGTCACATCTACTGTGTCACGCGTCACGAACCTCAAGCCTGAGGGACGTGGAATCAGATTGACTCAACAAACCTCTGCTGATCGATTAAGTTAATGACTTGCTACTATATTGACATTTGGGATGCACTAAATAATTTGGTTTATTGTATAGATTAAATGCCGAGTTAATTGATAGCCAGATTGTTTATTGTTATATGGTATATGTTATTACGTCTACTTTGGAAAACAAATGAATAAATTACTGATAGTTAAAGAAGTGATCTAAAATAACTGACGGTGAAAAACGAAAGGATCACTTCATAGTTTTTAAGATCAATGTTTATTCTTCACAATTAATGTAGAATGTAGCTCACATGAAATGTAATTGTTAATTAAATAGAGAAAGCACATAGCTAAAATAAGCTTTGGAATATTTGAAGATGTTGTTTCAATAAGTATGGACATAGTGTACCTAACTGTAGTTGATAGTTTTTGTATATTCCTTCTATATATGCTTTCAAATTTAAGTGATGATCGATACGTAATACCAAATAAATTTATTTGCTCTGCGCCATCCATTTTAATTTGGTAAATATTACACGAACATTATCAATTATTCCAAAATTATGCTTTAAATTTTGGATAACAAGTAATTTTAACAACAAATATTATGTTGCGAGTATTGCTTGTAATTAGATCAAAATTATTAAAATAACAGTTTATTCATCTGTAGTAATATATATGTTGTATATAGTTATATCTGTATCTGTAGTAATATATATGTTGCATATGTTAATAGTTGCCCGCAGGTACATTTTCAGTTTATCAAAACATTTCGTCATCTATAACATGAAATATGTCCAACATTATTATTGAAATTAAACACTTTATACGGATTTTATCGCGTTGTTTATTTTACTTTAAACACTGTTATTACAGACACTTCAGACGGTTGGGACAATTACCATCTTAGTCTCCCCGTGAACATGGCTGCTGTAAAGCAACCGAAACGTCGGGGCAAAGTGTAAACTTAAATACAAATAGTTTTAATTAGGAAAAAAATATATAGCTTAAATAGTAGTAAAATTCAATAATAGTAGTGTTAGAGTTTTCAAAATTATGTAATAACAGTGTTTAAAGTAAAATAAACAACGCGATAAAATCCGTATAAAGTGTTTAATTTCAATGTATAACATTCGCGTAAACATAAGACAATATTACAACATTATTATTATTATTAAATGTAGGTAGTTAAAAACGGGCCTATATAATTTACAGGTTCGTTCGTTTGAGTACTGGGTCTGGAGTTAAATGAAATAAATTCTCTGTTTTATTCAGGTAGGGTTGCTATAGAATAAATTGTGCGTCAGAAACGATGCCCGGATACCCTTGTGCTGTGATTACACATGTCGAAACCTTTTGGTTATTACACAATATACTTATCCAAACTTTTTGTATCAGAACGGTTTCTAATTGCATGAACTAAATAGAGAGTTTGTGCGTTGTTATTCGGAGTTTTGGTAGGATTTGTTGTAGTTTGGCTACTTCCAATTAACGCTAAACTGTTTATGAAAAGTTTGTTTTAGATAAGAAGACAGATCGATAGCCACTTCCCAGTGTGAGAGAGTATATAGTTAGGCTATAGGCCACCACGCTGATCCAGTGTAGCTTGACAGACTTTACATATCTTCACGATCATTATGAAGTACTCTCAGTCATGCAGGTTTTTCTCGTGACATTTATCTTCACCATCAAAGCGAACGATACTTAACTATTTAGTACGCTCATTTTTAAATTTAGATGCCTTGTGATTACAGTTGAGACTTTTGTATGGCAGTCTAACAGTCCCTAGATTTTAAATGCTACCCTATTTGAATGCAGTTTATGGTTTGACTGTCTCTTTTTACTTACTGATAACAATGAAATAAAAACAACTTTTACGAGTTTCCTTGCAGCTTACTCTGATTTTATATGTTTATTTACCAAGCTAGTACTTTTGTTTCTTTTATTGTTGTACGGTGATTTTGATATAAATAATATTTCTATATAAAAATATTTCTTGAATGCACATTTATTTTGCTTAATATTAAAGTGTGTTTCGTTTTATTTATTATCTATTGATATTAACCTTTTATAATAATCTTTAGTCATAAAAATTTAGATTATTTAGGTACAGTTATAGACATAAAAGAAAACACACAAGATACAACACTAATAAAAATTAAAACTACTCTTTCTCTGATGGACATGTATTTAAATTTATTTAAAATCTGGGCGGAAGATTTTTATTTCGTCTGTGAAAATGATAGCTCACAATCTAATAGTAACCAGTTAAAGAAATCAGTAATCTTAAGAGTAAAGGCCGGCAGTTCAGTCACTGACATAGCGATATAGGCGCGTCCATAATTTGACAACCATAAAAATACTTATTCACGCCCACTAAATGAACACAGTATTGAAACACTACTACACCGATATACCGTTTAATTCCAGAGAGAATACCAGATTATAGAAGGTAAATTAACCTGTGTGAAATTGAAGTGTCGAAATTGTTGAACCGTAGAGTTCCGAGCACAGGTGTCGAACGCCACGCTGAGGTCAAAATAAATCAAAACAGAAATCAACAGGGATCAATCTAATCCCTTCCGACCCCACAATACACTGCGGCGTGAACATTCAGATAATTTCCTCTTCAACTTTGATAAATGTACTCCTCGCTGTGTGATTGTATTTAATGAAATGTTTGGATATTATTTAGATCCACGAAAGATTAATTGTGAAAGAAATTGTTGTCGTACTCTAGGGAATTGGATATGTAATTTGCATTTTGAGTTGTTATTTTAAACAAGAGTTGATGTAGAGCTGGATTATCATGAAATTTCGCATACACGTTGTCAGGGGTACAAAAAGCGCATGAGGTAGAAAAAAATACTATTATTAACTAAATGCGAGCGAGAGACTTCATATTTATTTTTGTCGTTATCGATCAAAAACGTAGTGTCTTGATTTGATAGTGTGTGTTATGAATGCCTTGATTATATATATATTATACAGTGTGTATTATAAACCCTGTCCGATCCATTAAGGTATTGTTTCTCTCTTAACAACCATGCTAAAAAAAACTATGTCATCGTAAAACGTCTTCATAATATTATTATGTACAGTATTGATCAACATATTTACCCTTAAATTACTGGAATTTCGCACAGTCTAGCAACACTACTAAACTTGACAAGGATGCGGAGCGTGGCATACTTTTGCCAGCATTTTTCTAAGGCGTAGGTAGGAAGGCGCGGCGTAGCGCGGCGCGGCATCGGTGAACCTTTATGAACTTTAGTGATTCCTAGGTATTATGATTAATAAGTTGTCGGTGTTGCCATGTGTAATCTATTAACATTTTATTTTAAATAATTAAATTTACTGGGGTAATTTTCAACGCTTTTTATAAAAAGATGTCACTTACGTACTCATAATAAGCTACTGTACAGGGTTTATTACACACCGCATATAAGTGATTTGGTATCATAATTTAGGATTCTTCAGTTGCTGTTGTTTATTTCATTTTATGTTTACATCATAAATAAACAACAGTACCTGAAGATATCGGATACGGTCTTTGGATAGAGTATATAATATTTATAAAGTTTTTCTTTAATTCGAGCAATCAGGGGTTCGCTCGCGTGGAATAACTAAATGTAGCGGCGGCGTTGCTGTGGGCTAATCCGCGATAAATTCCCAACGCAGACAAGCTTGGATTAGAGGAAAGCCTGCACCGTGATTGACCTTTTTCTACAGGTCTGTGCCGCTTTGTAATAAACGCCGGTCACAGCAACGTTTATCCATTTTAAAATGCAAAGGAGACTGCTACGCTCACTTTGGTACACACGTAAAAAACTTTGGTACTGGAAAATAGTTTAATTATCTTTGCGCTTTGGGGAAATGAATTTTAGTAGGTGGAAATGCTGGTTTTAAGTTTTGTTTGGGCGGTTTATATTTGCATTTTGTATTTAAACGATGCATTTGCATAACTTATTTACATAAAAATGTAGATTAGGGAATAAAAATTAATTTAACTGTCATGAAAGTTGTGTCTGATTCCGCACTACTACTAAGAATGACTGGTCATAAAACCCAAACTTACTTAGCTTGACCCAAGAACCGAAGCCGAGACCTCATGCACAGCAGTTTTTTCATCACCGCTATACCACCAAGGCTATATGAACAATATGATGCATTATAATGAAGTAAAAGTAAAGTAGTGTAATATTAGGATAGTGGTCAGCAAACATCTGCAGTGGACCTCTACTACGAGAACCTGTAAGTATATCTTTCACATACATATATGGGAATGGTGAAATTGGAGAAGGAGCATCCCTTCTCACAATCCTTTGCTGAGTTCCATTACGTAACGTCCTGTTCAGTTTTCCTTAATGTTACTTTACACAAAGACTTAAATCACAAATGCGCTACTATGCTTCAGTATCGTCAACTTTCTGGATTTAAAGTCGTCATCTGACATACAATGCTAACATGACATGATAATGATGAACATGATATTATAAATGAAGTATTTTCACGCTCACTCACATTTTAAAATTCAACTTCTGAATCATCACGCTCACTCTTATTAAAGTCGTACACTATTGTTCCTATTATATAAATGTAATGTGTGAGCTCACTTTTTTAATTAGGTTGAGGACACATCTGTGTTTAAAATCTTTGACTTCTTCCTTTACTGTCTCAACTCGCTCAAAATACATTATGAAAACAAATTTCAAATGTGACTGAATTTTAAAGTGTCACTTTTAAATGTATTCAAAGTACGTTTAGGAATAAAATCCGCAAACAAAATATGCAGAATCTAAATGGCGTTCATATTTCAGCTTTTCGGAGACTGCCAAAATATATTTTACCGAATCGTAAGTAGAAAACAATCCATGTTTACGAGTATAGCCTTGTGAGGGTAGGAAAACTTTATGCAATCACTTATATTTATTGTCAAGCGCTTATGCTGCGGATGTTATTCATTTATTATAAACGATTTTAACTTATCCAACTTATATTATAAACGCAAATGTGAGTTTGTTTGTTACGCTTACACGCCTCAACTACTTGACCGATTATCAGGAAATTTCGCATAGACGTTATACTGCCTTCATTCAGAACAACGTGCTGTTATCGTGGAATAGTACTGTTCCCGAAATCTACATTAACGCGACCAAAGCCGCGAGCAAGCTTAAGTCACTTATATTTATTCAAACGCTTATGATTTGCATGTTATTCATTTATTATAAACTATTTTAACGGTTTTGCTACATAAGTATTTGGCGAATTAATGGTACTAGATATAACAGTCCGGTTTTAATAGCCATTCTCGTGGTCTAAATTTGTTTATGATCGTGAGTTTTGGGATCGATTCCTGATGGGGTAAAAAAGTACTGGATTTCCGTATCTGTAATTTTGTCAGTAGCAATACGGAGTCTAGTAATATGTCATGTTAGGCGCCTATAGGCTTTTCCGTCCTTAGAGATGTCCAAGTCTAAGATTATGTCTGCACTCCGCCTGGTTGCTTGAGCTCTTAGCATAAGTTTTCACTTATGACATTGAGCTTATCTATCAGGATATTCTTTGTAGCGCCACGGAGTTGCTAAATGTATTTTTTAGGCGGCAATCTGTTCACCGCGTCGCACTACAGTGTGGGACCGAATATACAGCTGCCGAAATGTGAGTGTGTTATACCTAATAGTAAATAAGAGACAGGAGTCTTCATGTATATCGCTTTTCGGTTTTAAAAAAATACGCTTTATTAAAAAAGCAAACTAAAAAGTAGAACCTAATTTAATAATTTTTATGCAAAAATTCGTGGACGTCGTGGTCGAAAGCACCCCACGCTTTTTACATAAAAATGGGAAACCGTTGGACTGCCACGCAGAGGTCTCGGGTTCGAACCCAAGGCGCGCATTTCTGACTTTTAGAAGTTATATGCGCATTAAATCATTAATTATAGCTTGCTTTAACGGTGAAGGAAAACATCGTGAGGAAATCTGCATGTCTGAGAGTTCTCCATAATGTTCTCGAAGATATGTGACGTCTGCCGACCCGCACTAGGCTAGCGTGGTGGACTATGACCTAACCCTTCTCACACTGAGAGGAGGCCCATGCCCAGCAGTGGGACAGTTTAATACAGGGCTGATATTATTATTGTTATTTCTACTTTTTAGTTTGCTTTTTTAATAAAGCCTGTTTTTTAGTTCTTTTAAACTATATATATTTATTTTTTTCTTTCTAAATTATTGTATTGTCGTCGGTCCTTGATACGTATGCCTTTCGAGTTAATCCGACGTTTTTAAGGGGGTAAAATCATGTTCAAAGTTTCCTTTAAATACATACTAACATACATATGAAGCTAATAATGAAAGCGTGTTAAAAAGACAACTCACGTACTAGTAACTAAGTCTGTGTCGCGGAGCCTAACAAACATTCAAACAACAGACACAAAAAAAAACCCAAACTCGGCTCAACTCTTTGTGGATCACACGAAATTTTCTTCCGTGTGGGAATCGAACCCACAACACTCGGCGCTGTGGCAATGGCGTATTGTATATAGTTTTATATGTTATTTGATGCCAGTCCAGTCGACTTGCATACAACGTCCATCCCTACTAGCATTAGTTATTGTTATTTATGAACGCGTATACTGAAAGCGTATTCAGCCGATTAGTTTTATGACGGTCTATTATGGTGTTATGGAAATTGATGGAAATAAATAATAGGGTCCATGTTTATTCTGTTTTATAGATGCAACATTTCATAGGATCACGAATTTATATCATGTACTAGCTGTTTCCCGCGTCTTCGCGAAGAAAAAAGTATTAAACACGATTTAGTACTTTTTTCTGAATGAAAGTGATAACAATAATTCCATGGAATTTCGCATACACGTCGTCATAGATCTGACTTGCGCTGTAGCCAAATTGCATAATGAATTACGTGTCGAGTAGTTAAGGCATGAAAGAGTAATAAACAAACAAATTCAGATTCGCATTTATATATAATAATATAATATTCTATCACATACACACAACACCATCTAGCCCAAACTAAACAGAGCTTGTATTATAGATACTAGACAATGAATAAACATACATATATACTTTTTTCTTTTGTAAATACATACATATTATACATAGAAACACCCAGACTAAGACAAACATCCATGTTCATGCACACAAATGTTTGACTTGTGCGGGAATCGAACCCGCAACCTCAGGCTTGGCAATCGGTTACACTAACCACTATGCCATCGAGGCCTTCGATCTGATTTTTGTTTACAATTTGCAAAATGAGTGAGCGTGATAATACTATACACAGTAGGGTGTATCTATGACATTTAGGTAATACCTTAAAGACTGCGCCGAGCGAAATGTGGCAAAATAGGCGGTCACAGTTAAGTTGATAAAATCAACACTTTTTGTTTAATACAAATATAAAACGTACATTTACCATAACAATCAATGTGTTTACAATGACTCCGTGTAAAAAACGTAAGCTCGTGTTACGTGATTTTTAGATTATAACAATAAAAATCAATCCTATTTTACAGCTTAAACGAAACATAAATAGTTATATTACAATTTCTCCGTCCCAAATATTTAAGTTATTGGTTGACAATAAAGATACATATTTATCAAAAAAGCACTTAAAATCCACCATACAATTTTACTATTGCGGCCGCGCGCCGATTTGAATATCGAGTCTCAGTCTCTGTCATTCTTTGGAAACTCATCCGTATAAAGTGATTTAATTTCAATGTATAACATTCGCGTAAACGTCAGACACTATTATATTAAAAGCTTTTAATCACAAAATCAGATTTCAACTTACTTAAAAATAGTCCATCGTATTTGAAATCTATTTCTATCGTTTGCTCTAATTTTGAACTGCATCCTGCGGTATACTTCGAAGCCTTAAGAGACACGGTTGACCTCTCAAAACACTCAAACGTCCAGCCAACCTCAATAAATTATTGGTACGGAATAACGACACGACAGTTTTGCATGCAATATAAGGGGCCCCTCCTATAGAATAGGCGGAGCTCCTATTGGACGAAGCCTCATTCCATATAATAAATTGTGGTCCGGATTTTTATAAGGAAAATTAGAAGTGAAAATGTTTTATAGCATGATTTCTTTATTCCTCTCAGTGATTTGTTGTTTTCGATTGAACAAACCAATTAATTTATTTGGTTTGTAAACAAATTAGTGGTAGGCGTAAACATCATTATTATTTAATATATGCGAGGGTGACAGACGGCTGTATACGTCAACAAGTCCAGCTTTCGGTATGTTGACATTAATGGTTTCTGTGGTAATTATTTTCTGGCTGTTTGTGATGAAATCTATGCCACACTTAAATTTAAGAGGAAGACGACGATGTACGTCCGCGTACATTTTACAAGATCCTCCAGACCAATTTTCGGTCATGGCGGCCAATCTTAACGGAGACTGGCCATCTGCGCAGGAGATATTATAGTGCACAAGTATGTGCGCAAACACAAGTGCACTCTCTGTTCCCTTACCCTCATGATCCGATGGGACGGATAATCCGACACGACCGGAGAGAGCTCAGGCGCAGGACCAACGGCTTTACGTGCTTTCCGAGGCACGGGGGTGTCTAACACCGCCAACTTCCTAACTCCGGGCTCGTATTGAGATTTCTTAACAGAAAAACCTAATACCTTTATGTTGGCCAGACCCGGGATTCGAACCCGAGACCTCATGCACAGCAGTCGTATTCACTACCGCTGCGCCACAGAGATGATGAGAGAGATTACTAAGATGAATAACAAAAGATTGACCAAATTTTAGTATGGTATTTATAGATCGAATTCGGTCATGGCGGCAGATTTAACAGAAACTAGGAAGATTGCGTGGGTGCATAGGTTGATTGCAAGAGAAAAAGTTAGGCGAACTTTCTGTGCTTATAGTGAATGCCCTAAACTGATGTGCGTGTTCTTTACGATATTGAGTGTAATAAGAGTAATATGCCAGAATCGAACCGAAGAGCACTCAGTAGTCTCTGCCTACCTCTAGTAACTGGAGACTAGTAGTAGTATATACATATTATGATACTTCGAAATCCTATAAGATCTGCTTCAACTATAAAACAGCAATTGCGAAGGCAACAAACGATTTGTGATATCGGTTTGTTTCCATTATTAGACCATAGAGCTTGTGGGCGCTAGCTGGCGCACTTGTATTGATTGCGATACAATTAGTATCAGCTTTAATGCCCGAATCCGGCAGTGTTACTTGATTTTTATGTTAACGCATGTAACGTAGTGCTGGTCGGTAATGATTTAGAAACTCGACCAGGAAAGTTTAAGTAGCGGAGATAATTTAAACAATATACTTCGCAATTAGAAGATCTTTAATGCAGTTTTTAGATAATTGGCAAGGTAAACACTATAGATAGCAATTACATAATTATTAATTTTACAAAAAGTAACAGGGCTTGGTTCTGGATAAGGCTCGTTACGAGGTCCGGCTGGAGTACAGTGGACCACTTAACTTTACAAACGGCGGCCGGCAGAAGAGTGTAGAAACTTTATTTTTTGTCTGTTTTATTTGTTGGCCTCAGATGGCCTTGACAACTTTACGCGGACTGTGGGTGAGCGCAGGAGGCTTCCAACCCGTGAGCACAGAACACTTATATTCAAAAAGAAGAATGACAACTTCATATAAAATTTGTGAGGAAATTTTTCCTTAGCGTCTTACGCCATCTATTTGCAGCCCGCACAAAACTATCGTAAGTGTCATGTTTGTATTAGCGCGGGAAATTCAAAATTGGTGGTGTGTAGGTATATAATATATAGGTATGTATATCTATTTGCTTGTCATTATTAAGGGTTCAAAATTGGAAGCACTATTTTTCGAAGAGTTCCTTGTAGTTAATGTGTATGCCGATTTAGATTTGTTATGTTATTCTATAGAACTCTAGTTATTATTAAAATCAGCGTTCACATATTCAAAGAAAACTTGTGCAATGCATACAAATCTTACTATGAATATAGGTACATGTGCACAAATACTATGTCCGACTGTTCACATTCTGCTAGCACTTGTCTATTTAAGTTACAACAGGTAGTAGTATGTATTAAGAGATTTCTTTGGGTCTTTGGCAGTTGAAGAACCACACTTGCAATACGTTCTCGTGTTTTCTTTATTGGAACTCATATTGTAAAACAACAAAAACAATGTAAGAGTCACTTTCTCACAACATGAGAAAAATAAATAACACTTGATTTCACCAAAACACTACAACGGAGGAACAGGGTGCTCGACTCAATGTTTTTAATGCAGGAGAAATCAAAACTAGTTTATTTATCGAAAATAAACCGAAATTACAAGATAAACGTTGCGCAAACGGTGGCAGACATTTTTCTTGTAGTGTTGCCAGTAAATGACACGAAATTAATTATAAATATTTATATATTAAATTATCTTTTTTATACTGCGATTAAGATGCTTTGCTGTATTGTTTAATTATCAAAAATATAATTCATAATTACATATTTCCAAGATTTTTACATTATATTTGTAATAAATTAAAATGAAAACATTTTAATCCATAGTGTATTTTTTCTGTGGTATCATTACAGCAGGAATGATATCACTATTCTTGTTTTCCACTATCGTTATCTCTGTCGAGTTAAAATGTTGATTGGAGGCTTGTTAAGCCTCCAATCAACATTTTGTAGAACAGAGTTGATCGACCCTGCCCTTGACTGTCGATCCAGGCGTGCCCGTGCTTTTATATACCGCTGCTGAGGAGGAAAGGAGCGCTCCCACTCCGACGCGCGCGCAGCCGCTGAGGCGTGACCGGTCCGCGTGACACGCATTCTCAGTAAATAGCATGGAGTCTAAATCTATGCGCAATAGACGGTATCAGGATCGCAACTTTTACTTGGGAATTAAAACCGTATGTGACGAAATGGTTATGTCGGACTCGAAGTGGTAAAAAAGAAAGATGGAAAAGGTGATAGTAATGGACCTCCCGGAATACCAACTAAGCCTACCACGGTGTTCCTCAACAAAACCACTATCGACGGGGCCGCGCGAATCACTTGCACATGCGGTCGCACCCCGCCGAGGTTTCGGCCTACTGCACCGTATGAAACGGCAGGCCACTACACAACAAGACCTAACCTTGGCACTCACTCACTTTAGGCCCTACTGTCTCCCCCCTGGAGGGGAAACAGACACGACACAGAGGCGCGCGTGGGGACACGCACGCCGCGTGTTAATACAACGCTGCTACCCTTTCTATAGACGCGAGATTAAGTATGTAAGTAGTTATGTTTATACAATTTAATATGGAATATGTACACCTTAATTAGTTTAAAACTCGAAAACGAATCACAACATTGTTGGCCTTTTTTATTTTATATTTTATTTTGTACGTCGTATGTTACAAACTACTCCATTATTCATTGAAAGACTTGTCAACCATACAAAGCCTGGCAGTAAACGATTACCGAGGAAATATTAAGCGGCTGATTTTCCTGTAGCGTCGGCTTTAAGGTCTTGATATAGCGGGCGGGGACCCCTAGGGATAGATTAGGCAAGACTGATGGGCATGCGACCCTCCTGACAAATATCTTTAGTTGACATTACGCTATCGTTCATTCGACTCATTGTTGAAAAAATATATACTGCTTTATACAGAAGGGAGAATTGACGTATGGTTTAAAAACATGGCTCGTATATCATTTGTCATGTAAGCAGGTGGTCTTGTCGTGCTATCCAATAGCTGGTACGAAAAAAAAGAATTAAATAAAAAGAAAACTCTTATTGATGGAACGCGTTTCTTTTTTCTGGGTTGCAAGTAATTTCAACTGCATTTTCAAATTCGCCGTTTTGGGATCTGGATTGAGCTAATTGTTAAAAGATTTCTCAATTCGATAAGTTTTAGGAACAGTACAGAGTCTGCTAATGGAATTTTTTTTCTAATAAATCAAATTACAGAATAATTACAAATAAACATATAAACGTCGAAAGTAATGTCAACTCCAATTTGCTCTTAAACTCCCACAAAACAACTTAAAATAGTTGAGTCACTCGCTTTCACGGCTAAGACCTCGAAAACAACATTCTATTTTCAAACTCGACCCTTCGATCGAAATTTTCAAGTTCAGTGATCCCAACACACCGACTACGTTCTGAAACACTTAAAGAAATTAAAGTTACCCGCAAAAGTGCCAAGTCGTTACTTTGTTTAGCATTTCCATGGTTCTAAATATTAGCAATTTAGTAGAACAGTCAGAGTGCTAGCGAAATTGAGATATTTGAGCAAATTAATAGCCTAACATTAACCTAAATGATGGCTGTATGCTGTTAGAATTGGGTGACTGAATAAAGTCTCGGTGGAAATTATATTTGTTACCAGCCAGAATTAGTTGAACTTTTTTATTTTTCTATCATATTAAAGTTTGCGTTATTACAGCTGAGTTTAAGCTTTAGGTCTCGATACCTAGGTTAGGCCTGTATATACCCGTAGGCAAAGGTGTATTATACCCACTTTTTAGAAGTTATGTCTTTAGGAATCACGGAATAGGGAGTGAGTCTACTGTCGCCTACCCAGAACATATCCCACAAAGGATTGTATGTTAGAAACAAGTAGGCTTCTAACAAACAATAATTTTTGAAAAATACTATTATTTAATGCTTTATCCAACCCGGGGATTATATCTAGGATAAACATATTTAAATTTAATTAAAAAGCATCCTATTGTTTCATAATAACGGAAATAAGTTTATCACGTCGAAAGGGAGCACTTTTACTCAATGTAAGCACTTATGCATTTATTTCATTTCGCTTTTCGGTTCATGTCATGTACTCTTTAAATAAGGATTAGTAAAAATACATTACAAATAAATTGAATAGAAATAAGAGCACTAAAGAATCTCAATGTATTTTCTTCGAACGTAATCCTCTTTATATCTAAATTATTCAAGGTTTTATTCAATACGAATACAAATCCACAGGTATTCAATATGAACAAAACGGTATTAAAAAATATCTCATACTAAAAGAGCTCGAATCTAAATTGAAATTTATTCCTGGTATACAATGGGCATGGCAATAAAAATGGCTCTCTTAATTTATTTGATTTTACGAGTATTTGTTTAGGATTAAACATAAAAGCATCCCTTTGACGATGTATTTTATGTTGAATAAGATATTAATATACATCTGGGATAGAAGTATGATATTGGGAAAGATTTCAGTACTTAATAAATTATATCTGTTTTTGGACGTTCACTGAGAGGTCGCAACAAATTAACCCACAAAAAACCAGCGAAGAAGGTCTAATCCATACACTTACTGCACTTCGCACGGTAAAATAAGGGGTGCCCGAGACTCACAAGGTTTTTGTCACCAAGGCATTTTTTAAATTCTGTCTACATCCCTTTTTTCCAGGGTCAGCCACGCCCAAGTAATACCCCGGTATTGCAAACAATCATAGCTACGGTAACCACTTAGCAACAGGCAACTTTTAGACCTTCCTTATGCTAATTTACAATCTTATTCGTATAAAGAAAGTAATGTGTCCTGGCTCCTAACCTTTTAAAGGTCACATTGGCCCCTAATTTCGTGGCAAATACAAAGAAAGGAGGCGCAATACAATTGCTTTGAAGCAGTTCATTTAAAATTCCTAATCATATCCTTAAGATGGTGGCGTGGAAAATATTAATAAAATTTCATAACGAAACGATATTACCTACCGGCGCAATATTTGCCGAAATGCGCGCCCTCATTTCTTGCTTGCGCGCCAAATATATAATAGTATTCGTATAAATAAAAAACCGTGTGGGAGAATCATACGTCTTTCCGGTGCAAATTTTATGTTAACTATTAATTGATATTAATTAACACGGTAAAGTAGCGCTGGTAGAGAGTTTCAAGTTTCAAGACTAGTTTCAACCCGAGGCTTCGCTCGCGCGGACACCACGAGAACGCACGTTTTTGTAGAGGGTATCCTTTGTGCCAATCCAGGACTTAGCCTATCTGTATGCCAAATTTAGTAGCCTATGGAAGCCTGCAACACCAGAGGCATCACTTGCGCGTTGCCGATCTTGTAAAAACCTTATAACTCCTTTTTTGAAGAAACCTATACTGTAGTGTTGTGGGAAAACCTCGGCAGGGTAGAGTTCATTCCACAACCTGAGCGTTTTGGATGCCGGCCTCGGATTGCCTTGGCAATTTTACGCGAACTATGGGTGAGCGCAGAAGGCTCCCAACTTGTTTAGACTTTTGATTGCAGAATCAAATTATATATCTATACTAATATTAAAAAGCTGAAGTGTTTGTTTGTTTGTTTGGTTGGTTGAACGCGCTAATCTCAAGAACTACTGGTTCGAATTGAATAATTATTTTAGCGTTGGATAGTTTATTTATCGAGGAAGGCTATAGGCTATATAACATGACTCTACGACCCATGGGGGCGGCGCGATAACTATAAACGCGGTTGAAACCGCGGGCACAGCTAGTATTTTGATTACAGCGAGCAATATATTCAAATATAAGTTTGAATCGACACAAACGACTATTAGAATTTATAAATCACTAGTGACACGATACAACACAACCATAAATAAAACAAAAATGATGTACCGTGTATACTTGAGGGCACTGTCCTCGTTTTGTAATAGACAAAATACTAGATGGCGCTTTGGTAAATCAATTAAGAAATATTTGACAGTTGCCGCCCTGAGCACGACTTTTTATAGCGTTTTGAAAATAGTACGCCTGAAAACGCACGGCGGTACCGCTTGGTAGACGTTGCCTACCTTTAATCAAAGAGGTTCATTTTATTTATGCGCCTCTTTTGTCGTTTTCGACTCTTTGAGCAATCGAGTTCTTTTGAATGCTTATATACGAGCGATATTTAGATAAGGTGCTAATGGAAATCGGAATGTTTGTTTTATTATTATTTAAAGTCTAAGTTAAGACTATCTTGTTGGAATCGTGTTAGAGTCTTAAGGGCACTAAAAAGAAGTCTACAATAAGAAGAGTCACTAAGGTATGATGCGTAGTTCTGGTTAAATATCATAAGGTTTTAGTAACTGCGTATTCTTGGTACGAGCAGGGTGTCTGGAGCTCTGTATGAAAGATGCAACATTGAGATCTATTTTATTTATTTTTAATTTAAAAAAACTTACAGCTAGTTCAATAATAAAATGAGACTCTATGTATAAACGTAACAGTGGCGTGCACACCTGTATGTACTAAATTTACTCTGTATAATTATGTTTAACATTAAGATATGTTAGAGTGTATTAGTGAATAAGTCGTTGGAGTGCCATAATTAAATAAATAAACAAAGGCCAATTAAGAGTATCAATTTTATAAGAGCACTAGTATACAATAAGACGACATTGCGACTTAGATAAATACAAAAAAAATAAACAAAAACAACAGTAACTGGATAGAATTAAAACAAAGTAAACAACTAATTACAAGAGAGAAAATCAGGCAATCTTAATTAAATTATAAGTTACACACACCAATAAGTAAGCTGGAGGAGACGTAATTGTCTATGCCAAAAAGTTATTACACATTGCTTTTTTCAATGTTATAACACTCATCTTAAAGAGATCAAACTTAACTCCCTGGCACGCAGAATTGTGCTTACGGCAAAAAGCTATGATGTCTATTGTTGTCTACAGACAGCATTTGTCGTAGTTAAAAGTCCTACGCAATAAGTACCTACCAATCCACCTATTAAATGCATACATACAAAGGCTAACGTCTAATGCCTTCAAGGGTTAGGTAGTGAATGCAACTGCTGTGCATGAGGTCTCGCGTTCGAATCCCGGGTCAGGCCAACAAAAAGGTATTGGGGTTTTCTGTAAATAAATCTCAATACGAGCCCGGAGTTAGGAAGTTGGCGGTGTTAGACACCCCCGTGCGTCGAAAAGCACGTAAAGCCGTTGGTCCTGCCCCTGATCTCTCTCTGGTCGTGTCGGATTATCCGTCCAATCGGATCATGAGGGTTAGGGAATAGAGAGTGCACTTGTGTTTGCGCACATACTTGTGCACTATAATATTTCCTGCGCAGATGTCCAGTCACCGTTAAGATTGGCCACCGTGACCGAAATTCGGTCTAGAGGACATTATTATTATTACTTCCACATTTCACCAGCTATGGTTTTAAACAGATATTGTCGTTTACTGAGCACAGATGACAAGAGATGCAGATTCCGTCCTGCTACTGAAATTTTTTTAACATAAAATCCAATAACCGTTTATCCGATCTGGAAATCGAAGTCGCAATCATTACCCCTGCGCCACCAAACCTGATACACAAAACTTTAACAACAATCTAAATTTATTATCACCCTATATCGAAACATTCGGCAAAGCGTACCTGTTATAAAAATAAGGTAATAGGTTGGGGTATTTTGTACCGAAGACGCAGGTGGGGTCTGGCGGGCCCGAGGTCCAACAGCTATTATTATCTATGGCTTATTAGCTCCTTGTATCTCCTGCCCACGTACACCATCGGTTCGAGGCGATTTATTTGACCTCACAATCGTTAGGACGAGCCGTTAAGTAAATCTGTACGTATTGCACAATTCTGTGATCGTTTTAGGGTCCTATACAATAAAATGCATTTGCTCATGCTTGTATATTGCTAAAAGGCTAATAAACATACATGAACATTTTTCCTTGAAGGAGTAGGCAGTTACACCTTTAGCTCTAAATCCCACGTTACAGGGTTAACCCTGAAACCTAGATTAAGTAATAAGCTTAAACTTAATATATGTATATCATTCACACAGGACAACGAGATGGGTGTAAAAACCCAGGTTTTAACCTCTTCGTCTTCATGTGACCTTTCTTTTTTGTTTTTTTTAATCTGCTTTTTGTAATCTCCCACTGCTGGGAAAAAGCCTCTCCCTTGAACTTTCAAATCACTCTGTTGGTGGATATCCCCTGACCTTATGACCTTGTGACCCCTATATCTCGGGGGTATTTTGACTGACAGGGCCCATATTCAAACTTGACCGAGGGAAGATCCTAAAGTGTCTGCACACTAAGTTACAAGTCAATTGGTCCAGTGGTTCCGGAGCTATGCCTGTCACTAACAGACAGACACACAGACCCACATGTTTTCATTAACCTCTTTGAAGAAGACTTAGAGGTTAATAATTTGTGTGATCCTTAAATAGATGTAGTGTGTGTAAAGTTTAATGTAGTACTGAAAAAAAAACAACAAAATAAAAAAGGATAAGACATTTGACTTTTTTCGAATCCGGGTTCGAGCACAAGTTATTACACTACCTACTGACATAAACGCATTCCTAACTCGAACAATTATATTTAGATTGCACAGGCGGTGCAATAATTAAGGTAGTTACTTAGCTGCTACGCACTGCGCCGAGTGTTTTGGATTCAATCACGACATCAGACATAGATATCTGCTATCCACAAATAATTGCACTGAATTTGGATATTCTTTGTGTCCGATAACTCTTGACACGGCTTGTCCCTAGTGTGGGATTTATCTTTTATAGGAGAAAAGTTTAGTTACAGAAGTTAGCAAGTACGCTACTCTGTATATAAACTGTACATCACGGGCTTCTTTTCGGTGTGTTAAGAATTATAATAACCGTGGGCGACCCATGTTAAGCACAAATGGGCCGGCTCGACCGGAGTGATACCACGGCCTCACAGAAAACCGTGATATAGCGCTTGCGTTGTGTTTCGTCGAGTAAGTGAGGGTATCGGAGGCCTAACCGTCCACCTCTCCTTCTGGTGGGGGCAAATTTAAATGGAACGCAATGCGCTTATGACTCCTCTGGTGTTTTGTGTGTCTATAGGCGGCGGTAATCGCTTACCATCAGGAGATACGTCTGCTCGTTTGCGTCCTATACCATAAAAAACCACACTATCTCAGAACTTCACATTTCTTCGAGTACAAAATGTACAACACTCAGAAATGCAGGTTTCCGATATTTTCCTTCGCCAGTAAAACGAGCAAAAATGAAGACATGCCTTGGAATCAAATTTGAGACTTCTGCGGTCAACGGTCTCCTTCCAGGTATATGTGTATATATTCATCATGATGTTTTTAAGTAAGTAAGTTCGAAATAGAATTCCAATTGCCGTTGCTATTCCAATAAAATCCAATTATGTATGAGCTTGCGTAACTATAAATTAGCCGTCCGTCACTTTTGAATCACTTGTTAAATACCAATTGACCCGGAATCACATACTGACCCATCTTCTATTAAATAATTATCCGATCTTAATTGTTTCTTGTGAACTAGAACGCTATGGGATCAGAAAACATTTGATATAAAAAGTTCTAATAAATATTTTCTGATTCTCATAAATTATTTGGGTATAGAGTTAAAAGATGTTTATTTAGAAATTTACAACCTTTCAAATCATGATTGTCTCATTGATTCCTTAAACATAAGTCTGCGTTTATATTTGCGTGCGATCGTAAGGTTGGATTGCCGATAGGGGCTAAAAATAGCAGACGAAATGTGGATTTAATATATATTGTGGATATGTGGATTGTCGAAGGTGTAGTCAACACCTTCGACAATCCATTTTACTGTCTCACATTACTTTATTTTTGACACTTAAAGATATGTCATTTGTAAAATAGCATGCTTTATTTCACTGTTAAAAAGATTAGCTTTGCATATCCCAGCGGAAACAAACCCATTTAAAAAATGTACGCCTTGATTTTTCTTTAAATTTATGGTTAATAAATCTTCTACTTAAAATATATGGGCGGGAAAATAATTTGAGCATTGATACCGACCGTTTTCTTTTTTCTTTCATTTTCATGAGGTCGTTCAAATACCCCGGGGATATCATAAAAAAGTAACTGTTCACTAGTACTAAAACCTTCATGATATTGCTTTTTCCAATAAATCAGTTTCCAATCGAATATTACGATCTCGTTTTTTAAGCCACGGAGTTTTATTTGAGGCGAAGTCAAGATAGTTTTCTGGCGTACTGGACTTTGAAGTAATAATGTTTCAATTTGTATGATTTTATGGAATTGCGCGATCTAAAGAAGAACCAGAAGCAAGGCTGATTGGAACTCTATCACTCTCATATACCGAATGAAACTCAACAGTACATGAGCTGTCATTACGACTCTATTTGCAGCAATAGCCTAGTTAGAGACCGTTGGACTGCCGCGCCGAGGTTTAGAAGTCGACCCTACAGCACGCACCTCTGACTTTGCGACGCTAACTGCGTATTAAATTATCGTTATTTTTCTTAATCGCTGAAGCTATTTAACCGAGAAGATCAGGAGGAAACCGGCATGTCCGAGAATACTTCATAAAGTTTTCAAGACATGTGAAATTTACCAACCCACATGCAGTCAGAATGATAGACTATGTCCTAACTTTTCTCACAGTGTTAATTAATATGGCTTATATTATTGTTAAGACTATCCTAACCTAATGTTATAAATGCGAATGTGAGTTTGTTTCTTTGTTACGCTATCACTCCTTACCTACTCGACCGATTATTATGCAATTTCGTATACACGTTTTCAGCGGTACAGAAAAGGTCATATACCTATCACCCAGAAGAATATACTGTTTTCGAGCGAAGGCGCAGGCAAAATGTAATATTCTATAGGAGAGTAATAAATAACACTACGTAACTACAAACATCAAACTGTTCTACTACACAAAAATGAATTAATGCTTAAGCTAAATACTTTCAAGCTCTATATCTAGTTCTGATAGGTATGTAATACCGGTCACCCGCGCTATGCCAGAAGCGCTACCAATTCTATTACCGGCTATTCAATGGATCAATCAAAGCTCTCCATAATTGTCCATTTGATTAACAGTACTTCTGGAGTGCTGGGATACACAAAAGGTTTAACCACTAATCAATAGGCAATCGAATCAGTTTGTAATCCCTCTGATGTAGAAATGATTTTGTTGTTTCGTATTATATTTGCATATTGTTTAGCGAAGCAAGTAACTGGGGTTTATTCCCGAGAGTCAATGTGTAGGTATTGTAACTACATACACTGTGAGAGGTACATATTGGTATAATTTTTGTATTTTATATCCACGCAAAAAATATGGCTTCCGATAGATTATGATTCTGAAATATATCTTTGTTTTTAAACAAGGCTAAATTTTGTTTAATTTACAAATAACTAGAATACTTGTTAACTTGTTAACCCCTTCAGTTCAGCTAAAATGCTTGTGTTAGGGGTGGGTTAACATTGCTAATGAAACTGATAAACCACCAGAGTCCACAGATAAACTGTTAAAACAGTTTTTTGGACAATTTTATTACAAAAGTAAGATATTTTTCTTGTTTGTGTAATATATAATAGATATATCTATATATTAATACGCGAAGCAAAAACTTTGTACCCGTTTTTACGAAAATTGCGCGGACGGAGGAGTGTGAAATTTGGCACAGTTAAAGTTTATATGGAGAAGGAGGGGCGAATCTTAATATTTTTATAAAATATGTATTAGAAATACTTCAAATTAATGAAAAAACACTACACGCACACAACTATACATTTAATTTTGACACACGCAGTCGAATCGCGTTCGTAGTATATGAATCGGCATTGTTCGGCTGATGTATAGTACTATTCGTCGTTACTATGGTTACATATATCAATATATAATAACATATATTAGCAATATCTTACAGGCAACCTTTGGGCTTTATAATATATTTACATAAATATATGAAAACAAAAAAACAAAGCGGCAGGTTTAGAAATATCGTCAATTAAAGAGTTTTGTTAAGTAAATGTTAGTTTGTTTGAAATAGATAGGTAAATTAACCTGTATAGATCGAAATCTGAATGAAATGTGATTATAAGGTTCTAGACAATAAAACCTTAATAACTATCGACCTTTAAATTTAAATCGATTATGGTCGGCTTTCGACCACTAGGCGACCGCTAGTCTATAATGTATTAATATGTGAAGCAAAACGCGGACGGAGGAGTATAAGATTCAGTAGCACAGTTAAAGTTTATATGGAGAAGGAGTGGTGAATCTTAATATTTTTATAAAATACATTAAATTAATGAAAAACACAACACGCACACAACTATGCATTTGACACACGCAGTCGAATCGCGTTCATAGTATTTCGGCATTGTTCGTCTGACGTCGTACAATTCTTCGTAACTATGTATGACGTGGAGTAGGTGACTAAATGAAATGTGATTTTATGAGTATGGTATAGTTATAGATAATAAAACCTTAATAATGTAACTTAAAAATTATTTCAATTATGGTCGAATTTCGACCACTTGGCGATCGCTAGTAATAATAATTACCTCCGAATCGCATTTCCAATGTCTTATGCATTGGGCCGTCATTTTAAGAATACCCGTTACTGTAAGTAGCAGGTTTACATAATATAGATGTTTATAACATACGAGTAATATTGCAAAGAAGATTTTCCTAGAAGAAGACAATGATAGGGAACTGTTGCGGTGAGTATCACTCTATGCTGGGGTGGTGATGCAATAGAAGGAACTGAGGCAATCCCCTTCACCAAAGGAATACAACGCAAGGTAAAGCCCTGTATATTGTTATGAACTGTACCACGGCTGGGTACGACCCTCTTTTCAGCATAACGCTGGCCTAGTGCGGGCTGGCATTTAAAGAGCTCATATTGATAGGACAATCAGTAGTATATTTAATAAATAAACTGTGATAAAAACAATACATGCAAATTAATTTTAACCACACAAGGATAATTATTGAAATTAAACTACTGTTCACTAGTTTTAATTTCTCAATTTCAATGTGTAACATTCATGTAAACATGAAACGATATTATAACACAAGGTTATTTACCTACAACCTGTAACAAAGAGGTACGTACTTTACAAGTCGCTTTGAGTTTATATTCCGATTAAAACAATTCGCTATCACAAAAGGGAATAACTAATTAGAGTAATTAACGATTACAACGCTTTAAGATAATACGTAATTCTTCAACACAAAGCCTCGCAATTGCTTCAAAAAAATAATAAACAAGTAAACGAGCAAAAGCAATTACGTAAACTGCCAGCACAAATAAAAAAATCACAAAACGAGAAAAAGTTAAACTGTAATGCCCATCACTCGACGCTGCATCTTTGGATTTCCTTTGTTATATTTTAAGATTTCTGGCGCTAAATTCGTCAGCTCATATTGTTACCCGTCTTAATAAAGATAAAATCTGAAAGATAAGTCGAGAAGTGAGGCTGAGAAATATACGGATTGCTGGCCGTAAACAATCGCCATGGCTAGATGCCATTTACGTCCCAGACTTGCGTAAAAGAAACATTTTTGTGTGAGAAACGGCTCGTGGAAAGAGTTCAGGTTTTGTTTAAGAGTAACGACCCGAGACGGGTGAAGTTTGTAAATGGAATGTATTCGGTTTAACGCGCGTAATATATGGTTGGAAAGGAAATGTGATATTCTTTTTGTACTTATGCGTTAAGAAGCGCTTAGTTATTTTTGTTCAGTGAGAATTGCAGTCTTTATAGTACGTTTAATTCGACTGACCGCACGGATGGTGTCGTGGTTTATTGGTCACCTCGTCATCTCTTCATCATCATCATCATCATCCTCGCTGCTGCACCGAATGTTGCGACTTCGATCCCCACACGGGACAAAAAATTGTGTGATTTACAAATTTTTGCTCCGATTCGAGTGTCCTTTGTGTCAATTGTTTGCACGCTTATAAAGTCTTCTGCGACATAAAGAAAAAACAAATCTGAATATGAAAATCTAATAAGTAAAATAAATATGTAAAATAATGTAAAATTTTGTGAAGATATTGAGATATTTGTTACTTAATTATAATGTAGAAACTATATTTGAATGAAACACACAGGCACACAGGTTGACCCGGTCCTGGATTTAACATCTCGGTATACTTTTTCGTGGGATTCGCATTAGCAAAGCCGCAGGCAGACACTATATATATTTATTAATATAAAAGAAGCAGAAGTACACTCCACAGGCGTGTTGCCATTCATACTGAGAATCAGACCTAATCCTAGCGACTAACTGTTTGATCATCGTTCAGTTTCGTATTTGATTCGAATACTGCCGGTCAAAGAGTGCATAATCGTTTTGTGATATAAAATTCCCAACACTTTCTTGTTATGATCGCGCCTCTTATTACTATTATATTATTAAGATTTAAACATAGTTGGCGAAAAGTCGGTATATTACAATCTTTTTCTTTTGATTAAACAAGAGTACCAAGCAAAGTTAAATAAACCAAGCTCCCAGTCCAGTGGCTCCACCTATTCTCAGATATTACACTGTCTATACACTCTCACGGAACTCACACATTCATTTTAATAACCAACTTCACTATTGCATTTCTAACTCTGTTCGTAACTTCGCAGTGGAGTTGTGAATTGTTGGCGCATCAGATCGGCTTTTATCTCAAGCACAAGTTTAAACGGAGCCTCTTTGAGTTTGCGAGAATGCTTAAATTTCACCACATATTATGCAGTTGGTACTTAATTGCAGGGCTGCCACGTACCATGAAAACGTGTTCTTCTATCTTAATTCCTATAGAATAATTGGCGATTGCAAGTTTGTCGTAGCAAGCAAGCGGTGTGCGGTGCGGTGTTTTGTGGGTTGAAATCTAATAAAGGACAATTATTAGTGTAATCCGCAAATGATAGTTCAGAGTCTGGGTGAACTTTGTGTCCGTTAATTGAATATTTATAAAGTTACATGCAATACAGGGCTCGCGGCTAAATATAGGAGTACTCTTTCTAAAACAAATAATACATAAATTCAATTAAATTTCACCTTGCAATTCGGAAACGCCATGATTGTCTGCCAGTGCCGAAAGTTTGTACTTGCTTTTACGGCCGATCATGGAGGATTCTATTGCATGTGAAAATATAATATCACGTTTTATTGTTAGGTAATCTAGCAGCATTCAGTATGTAAATAAGTTCAATAAATGTGATATGGCAATGGGATCAAATCAGTTTTAAACAAAGAGATCACTTGCTATTATTATGCAAAAATAAAAACATTACTGAGAAATAAAACACATAATACATCATCAGAAATATACAAGCCTTTATATGTATTTATGTATAAATGGTTGAGAAAATCTCCTAAGTGATCAGTCCGTTGGCAATTCGCCGAGTCAGATAAAAAGCTAAGTCACATAATATATTTGTACCTATATTTGTGACTCATATATAAATAAATAAATAATAAACATATTTCAAATTTAGTTGCTTCGGTTTGCTTTTCATCTATTCAATAATAATACATAATAGGTACACATGTATTTGAAACTTCAAACTTAGTATTGCAATAATAATATTATTTTAAGATACCTGTCAATAATTATGTCAAATTGACATTATTATTCATATGTAGGTATATACATATACATTTTAAACACATGAGTAGGATACATACAACTTATTTGGCTAACTAGCATACCGATAGCCGACCTGACCACCGACCGTAGTCTATGGACGCCTGCAACACCAGAGGCATCACTTGCTTGTTGCCGACCCTTTAGGATAGGAAGTGGGAAGGAGAAAAGAGCGTGATTAGGCCTCCGGCACTCTCACTCGCCGAACGAAACGCAACAGTAGGAATACTGCTATTTCACGTCGATATCCTGTGAGAGAGTAGTCCTTCCCCGGTCGAGCCGGCCCATTCATGACGCAATCAGCGAGGCTCTTCTAACAAAAAAAAGTGTCAGCTCAGCTTGTCTATTCCTACAACACCGAAGAGAAAATAAAGAACAGCACGGCAAACAACATTGAAGTCTGTTCTGGGAGCGTAGAGTACTGAAGAAACACCTTGGCTGTTGTTGAATTAAACTTATTCTTATATACCAACGGGGCAACAGAGCACAGTACACGCTAGCTTACTAAAGAGCCGACTGTCATATTGTATTCAATCCAAGTGTATCCCGTAACATGAACGCAGGTCATACAAATATGACACTTATACTATCGAACTGATGGTGCAATCTGGCGTCATCCTTTACTCGGCACTAGTATTATTATTCCTTTCACATTTAGTAAAAGAATGGCGTACAATCCACAAACTTTCTTGCTAATATTATAAATGTGAAAAGTTATGAGGATGTATGGATGTATAGATGTTTGTTACTCTTTCACGCAAAAACTACTGGACCGATTGCGTAGAAACTTGGTGTGTAAATAGCTGGAGACCTGAATTCACACATAGGCTACTTTTTATCCCGATATTCCCATGGGAACGGGACTTACGCGGGTGAAACCGCGGGAAAATACTAGTATATTATAAATGCGAATGTGAGTTTCTTTGTTACGGTTTCACGCCTTCACTACTCGACCGATCATCATGAAATTTTGCATACACGTTGTCAGGGGTGCAGAAAAGGACATGGGATATACCTTTCATCCAGATAAATTACTGTTATTAACCTAACCTATATTTACGCGAGCAAAGCCGCGGGCAAAAGCTAGTATTCCCATACTTTGTAATTATAGCAGTCAAAATACAACATAGAAATTATTACATACCTAAATTTGGTAACATTGATAATGATATTATTCATACGGCAGACATGACATGTAACAGGTAGATAGTCTATATTGTGTACCAACGGACGTTTTCACGTGTATCTCACTGACAGCTGAGAGGAGGATCGAATGATATTCATACATATACACACCTACACATATACCACATCGGTAGGCTGATATCCATTTGGACCACTTGATCTGGAAATTTCTAGGTACCGATTCGAAATATAGAAATATAATAGGAGGCGAGAAATCCTAACTAATATTATATATGCGAATGTGAGTTTGTTTGTTTGTAAATTTTTCACACCTTAACTACTGTTATCAAGTAACACTTCCGGCCTCACATATGCTACTAGTTCGGGTACATCTTAACCACTATATGTACATTAAAAACTATTATCGTTTTATAATTTAATAATTTTATAATCAAGTATCTAAATAGTTATCTCATATTTCTTTATACTTAATTATATTTATTTGCTTGGCGCCTTCCGCTTGTCAGCTTCCGGCGCGATTAATAAATAGTACGTATTGTTACTGATCTCTGTACTTTTTCTTACACTATTTCGAGTAATAAATCCTATAATCATTTTGTTTACTATGTATAATATAATGATGAAGCTATTAGATTCTTACTGATTTTGGGTTAGGCATAATTTTGTCACATCGGCGCCTCTGCTTCCGGTGTAATAAATCCTATATGTTACATAATTATGTATTATTAAATAATAATTGTATGTAAATAATCATCAGAATAATTAAGATAAACAATGTTTAATATTATCTATTGAGTTTGTGAATTTAGTATTAAATTAGGTCAAATGTTTGTTTAAATACCGGCGGTTAGAATATTTTAGGGCATTCATATTCTAACCGTTGAAACGTGCATTAAAAAGATAATATAAGTTCTTTTCCGTACAACTTGTGTCTTCATTGCCGCCGCCACCCTGACCGTCCGCATTTACACTACACTACCGATCATCATTTTTGCATACACGTTGTCAGGGGTACAGAAAAGGATATCCATATATCTTTAATACAAAAAATAGAACCTAACCTAACCTATATTTATGCAAGCGAAGCCTCGGGCCCAATCTAGTATAACATAATACCAAAATACAAATATCACTAGATATGTTTATAAGTCTTAGATAAAAGAAGCCCAGCTCTTTGTTACGTTAACTGTGTACTGAGAATCACCTTACGGCAAATCTAATAATGGTTCTCGGTCTGGAAAACTAATCCGGGCTTTACGATTGAGCCCAAATTCAAATTCGTTAGTAATTTTAATGTTTATGTTACGCAACATTTTGACGACAATTGAGAACAGAAGAGTAAAGATGTTTGGCCACCTTATAAGACATGACGACGTTATAAAAAACATCATAGAAGGAAAAGTGGAAGGAAAGAGGAAGGGTATTCACAGATCAATTAAAAGAAAATGCGAAGGTCATGTCTTATAAGGAGGTCACGGTATTGGCCGAAAATCGAGAAAGATGGCATATACTCCACCGACAAGAGCAAAGTTCTTATGTATAAAAAAGTTTAACCTATACTGTCTTATTGTTGTACGGGAAAGTTTCATTCTCCGCCACCGAATTCTAATATCCGATTTGATCAGTTAGTACATATATAACTACATAGATTCACGCCTGTTTCCCAGAGGGGTAGGCGATACTTCGGATGTCTATTTGCTACGATCTTGACACACTTCTCTGGCTTTATACTTTCATCACATTCCTCATACACGCTCGCCAGTTCTGTTAGTCCTTCGGAAAAATATACAACTCATCCAAGTAACCTTTTGCAATAATATTGTTTTGCGATAAAAATATACAACTCATCGACGTCTACAAAGATGCGGTAGTCGTCCACTTCTGCGCATTCATTTTACAGACATACAGCTGCCATTCAAAATTTAAATATTCAACAAATAAAGAATCTATGATCATTGATCACCCATTATCCTAAACATTAGATTTTCATTCTACTCCACGACACCCAAAGCACTTGGTTCAATTAAGCGTCATACAGTGCTGAAAACGCATGCGGCAAAACAATCAGTTTGCCGCGCCTGCGTGTCGGTCAAGATGACATTTTTGTATTTGCGTTGAATGCAAAATCCAAATCGTAGCAATTACTTCATATGTAACTAGCGACGCGTCCCGGCTTCATACGGTTAAGTTTTGCTATATCTCAAAGAGATTAGGTAGCGTTTGAAGACTGCCGAGGTTTTCAAAAATTATCGTCATACTGCAACCAATTTACACAAAACCTTAACAAATTGTACTCCTTAACCTTTCCCATGAATCACTCTGTTTATTAGTGAAATCCGGATGAAAATCCGTTCAGTAGTTTTTGGGTTTATCGCGAATAGGTAGACAGACGCGGCGGGAGATTTTGTTTCATAATATGTATATAGATAGTAATAAACAGCAATCGCCATGCATTCAATAAATATTATTATTCAACGTACCGTTTAATGGGAAATGAAACGAGCGGTTTAAAATAATAAATATGTATTTAATTTAGCGTTTATATAAACAGCAAACAATATGATATTTCTCCTCCCTAGCCTTTATTGTTCCCAAGTCACTTGGAGTCGGCTTTTCTAGTCTAACCGGATTTGACTGGATGTCAGTTTTTACACGGAGCGGCTGCCACCTGACCTCTGCAACTCGAAGGCTAACGATACCCTAAGGCTAGACCAGTGTCAGGATATTATAGGGCACTGACTTCCCAATAACGACTGCCATAGATGTTCATGGCAGTCGGGACCGACGGCTTAACGTCCTTTCCGAGGCACAGAGCAGGCGATAATTGTCAATCAATACAAACATAATTTCGAAAAGTCATATAACTTCCGAAAGTCAGAGGTGCGCTACGTGGGTTCGAACCCGAGACCCTCTATACATTGCACATACATACATTATTACATGCATTACAGTCTGTTGGTCTCCCCACTGAGCTATCGCAGCTCACATACAATATGATACTTATCTAACAAAATTATCTGCTTCATAAAATATTAGCTACACGAGAAACAAGCACATTATACTGATTATAGTAAACCGCATGGTCGGTTGTTAAGCACAATAAGCTAAACGAATAGTCTACAAAAGCATTCGCCATTTTGTTGAATATTTCGAATATTATTCTAGAACTTTGTTTGCATGTTAAGTAGGATGTTTTATTCATAAGTACACATAGATAAAGAGATAGTGTGAAGTGTTGTCTATGGATATCTATGCTTTTAATTTGAAATGAAATGTTCGAGTACATACTTATTATGTTGACTCACGCATATTACATACTCTACATGTTGCCGGTCATATGATCACATGGTTGGAATCAGCAAAAATTTAAAGATGATCTAGGCACCGATCCTTCTCGATAAATGTTGCAGATTGTTTGTGTCTAACAACTATTGTCGTGGTAGAAAGCACCGATTGCTGGCGGTTCCAGCGCGCCGTTCTGTAGCACGCTTTAACTCACCCATACCTTCCTCACTAAAGCTGCTTAACGAAAATATTATTATTCGAATGTATGAGGTACTTCGTTTGAATAGAAGAGCCTCGCTGATTTCAGCATGAATGGGCTGGCTCGACCGGGGAAGGACTACCCTTTCAAGGAAGAATCTCAATCTCTCTTTAGAATACCGACGTAAAATAGCAGTATTCCTACTGTTGTGTTTCGTTTGGTGAATGACAGTGCCGGAGGCCCAATCACCCGAGGGTTCTTTCCCCCTTCCCGCTCCTTCTCCTTCCGACTTCCTTTTCTCTTCTTCCTTTCCCAAAGGGTCGGCAACGCGCAAGTGATGTCTCTGGTGACGCAGGCGTCCATAAGCTGCGGTGGCCACTTACCATCAGGTGGGCCGGCCGTATGCTTGTTTGCAACCTTTGTTATATAAAATAAGATACTGTGAACAGAATGCGTAAATGAAATTTATGTTATATTATTGTGATTATATACTGTAATTGGCGCAAGTCGTTCTATATGATGTAAAATAAATAAATAAATAAATATCACACTCAGTTTTCGCTTTTTTCTTTCTTTCTTTCTTTCTTTATAAGGTCATTCATAGACACTACAGGACGACCCTATTGACCCCATAGAAGTCTATGGAACATATTTACTTCGTACTGCTATTGAGAAAAACCAAACATGCTTCGTATTATTTTACATGATTACCGTGTATACCCATGACGAAAACATAAATACAGGAATAAAATTTAATTAAGGAACTAACAGCAAAGCTTTTACATAATATAATTCTACCAGAATTCAAGCAAAAGTGTACATTTTTTGCGTTGCAACATCTGCAGTTCCGAATAGTTTCGCTCATGTGTTATAAGAGCTCCTTCCTAGTTGAAGGTGAAGTTTCTCTCCGGCACGAGCTTGTGGTTATCCGTGGAACGTTTTACGTAAGCCCGTAATATCCCTATATTACCCTACTAGCTTGCCCACGGCTTCGCTCGCGAAAATGTAGGTTAGAGGTTAAGTTTGTGTAACGTAAACATAGTTTTTAAGTTCCCTACAAACAAACAAAAAATCTAATGTTCCCTCTTTATAATATTACTAGCCTTTAACTCATCGATAGCACAGTTTTCTAATGGTTAATTTTTTTTAAATCGGTTGATTCATGGTGCAGCCGTGCATTGCAAAATTACAATATAACCATGTCAGCATTTTCACCACTAAGCATTCGTAATTCTTTAGATTTATATAGAAATTAGCTTACTACCGGTCATTAACCGTGTCGCGTGTACTCACTATCAGGGATGATGCGAATATTCGCATCCGCATCCGTAATTGCGGAGCTTCCGCATCGATTTGGACATCTGCATTCGCATCCGCAATAATCAACGCGGATGTTAATGCGCATCAAGATATAGCGCAGGTTACGACAAGTAAGAAAATGTGTGGGCTGATGAATGACGCGATGATTCTTCAAGTGAAGATGAGTATCATGAAACACTAGAAAATGGTACCTATAGCTATATTTATGAACCTTTGCAAAACAGGCTTGAACCTGCAAAGGTGATATTAGATACTATTTATTAAGTAAGATGCACCGTTTCCATCAACATCCGCATTTGCAGATGTGAGCCTTTAAATATTCATATCCACATCTGCATCCGCGGATGTCAAAAAACCTGCGATCCGCAACATCCCTGCTCACTATCATTCTATCATTGGACTGCACGGATGGCGTAATGATTTAAGTGGTCGCGTCGCCACTGCCACTGCGCCGAGTGTTGTGGGTTCGATCCCAACACGGGACAAACATTTGTTTCCACAAATATTTGTCCCAAATCTGGGTATTCTTTGTGTCCGCTGATTGGATGTTTGTAAAGTCCCCCGCGACACAAGAATTATTCCTAGTTTGTGAGTTGTATTTTATGAGAAATATTTCCTCTTCATAATATGAGTATAGATATAGACTAGTATAGATAACATAGGAATGTAGCTGATAGTGTTGAATATGGATTTAAGTAGATGTTTGATGTTTCTTCTAAGTAACTTCTAGACAGCTGCGGACTTACGCGAGTGGGTATAAAGTTCGTCACATCTGTGTTAAGTTTTATTCAGGAAATAAGCTTTTATCGTGTCGCCTCATTAGGCCCTGATATGGCCAGGAATATATAGTTTTCAAACAATAAAGCTGCCCATAATTACTAATATATTTTGAGATTAAAATTTATTTTATTTATTATAGTATATGACCAAATGTTTTATGACTTTGACTTAATTCCATATTGAATTATATAATTATTATGGTAGTAAATTAATCCAAAATATATCTAAATGAAATGTTTTGTTATACTATACTATAGTAAATCAATGTACCAATAAATGGTGAAAATAAATCATTTATACTTACAACTCCACACGCTTTTTGCGACCTTTATATTATCTTGAATAAATATATCGTCTGGAACTAAAATTAAATGAACATAATTATGATATTAATATGTACTACGGTAATTGACATTGAATATTGATTTTAATTAATTTATCTGTATACATCAAATCCGATAAGTAATTTAAAAAAAAATACATACACCGCTGAAATGTTCATTAAACCTTACTAATTTTCCAACACGTTGCCTTTCAATCCACGTAATTAGAATCGCTAAGAGCCACGCACGGATGTTTTAAGTGTCATTGATAAAAACATCCACACAGAGTGCCCTCCAAATTCCAATTAACGTTAAAAGGAAAATGGCCACCATGATAGGCAGGGGATACGGGCCATCTTCACATTTTATCCTGTATTTTACGAACCAATTTACTTTAAAAAGGTTGTTATAAGTATAAGGCGTTCGCCTAATACAACGTAATTACGAGACTATCGCGAGAAAATGTGAGGCAAGCGTCGAACGACGATAAAAATCGGATGTCCTAATAGAAAAACTGATCTCTATCTATCCTACCCGACTAGATAAGGTGCAAAGGTGGGACTATGGGTCCCCTTTTGACCTGTGTACTGCGGGATCAGGCTAGCTCTTCGCGCAGCTTAGAGGTCTGATACTCGCAGTGGCTTTGTGTTTTGTCGCAAAAGAGTTTAAAATGAAATTGAATGTTTATTACTGACTGAGAGGCTGTTGCTTTTTGGTATAACCGTGCGGTGCGGGTCGGGCAAGAAAAGCAATTAATGCCTGTATTAAGATTAAATTCTGTGTCGCTGTTTGAATGTATGTAAAGATCTTTACAAACATTCAAACAAAGGACATAAAAATATCCAAACTTTTAACAATTACATATGTATGGTACACACATTTTTTTCTCTTGATTTGAGCCCACAGCCCCCAACACCACTTAAGACTGCGCCGAGCGTAAAGTTGTATGGAGGATTTGAAATGCTTTTTTGATAAATACATATGTATCTTTATTGTCAACCAATAACTTAAATATTTGGGACGGACAAATTGTAATATAACTATTTATGTTTCTTTTAAACTGTAAAATAGGATAGATTTCTACTATTATAATCTAAAAATCACGTAACACGAGCTTACCTATTTGCATTTTTCGTGCAAATTTACTTAATTTTGTAGACGAAAATATTCATTATTTTATGTTTTTAGTAATTGTAAACACATTGATTGTTAAGGTAAATGTATATTTTATATTTGTATTAAACAAAAAGTGTTGATTTTATCAACTTAACTGTGACCGCCTGTTTTGGCACATTTCGCTCGGCGCAGTCTTAACGCAATGACAATGGCAAGCGAATTACTAAGCTATCCGTGTATTCTAGTAAAATTATATGTAGTATAACTTTACTAGAATACTCTATTATGTATAGAATGCATGAGGCACGGTGTCGTCTTGGCGGCCATTTACGTGGCGGGTGTTTATACAGGCTTTGCTTATCTATGTGCCGAGTCTCATCCAAATCTTTTTACACATCAACTTTTCAAACATCTTCACATTTATAATATTATGTACGATATCGCCTCTGCCTAACCCATCAGGCATATTAATGCGTAAGTATGTCATTACTTTACCTCTTCAAACATAATCTAATATTAAATTCGTAAGCTATTTTTCATGTGCTAACAAACAATAATTTGTGACTAAACTGTTTGCCCATTTGCGTGCTCGCATTGTAAACATGGACGCTAGAGCCGATTATAATAGAAACATTAATATAAATGTTTGTTTAAACACCATCAAATAGTAATTTACTGGTTATTTATTACATTAATATATTATACTAGCTGTCCCCTCGGTTTCACCCACGTTTATGATTAGTGCTTCTCTCCCGTGGCTAGAAATTTGATGTTACGTAGCCAATAGACAGAGATGGCCTTGATGGCGTAGTGGTTAGTGTAACCGACTGCCACACCTGAGGTCGCGGGTTCGATTCCGGCACAAGTCAAACATTTGAGTGCATGGAAATGGATGTTTGTCTTGGTCTGGGTGTTACTATGTTTAATATGTATGTATTTACAAAAAAAAGTATATATATGTATGTTTATCCATTGTCTAGTACTCATAGCACAAGCTCTGCTTAGTTTGGGCTAGATGATGTTGTGTGTATGTGATAGAATATTAAATATAAACAATAAACATGTAGAAAACTGCAAAAATCATTTTCAAATCCGACCAGTAGTTCTAAAGATTAAATAATAATAATAATAATATTCTACCACACACACACAACACCATCTAGCCCAAACTAAGCAGAGCTTGTACTATGGGTACTAGACAATAAATAAACATAAATATATGTATACTTTTCACGCATTAATATAATACGATCGACAATTCTAAACATCATTCATCCCATTCCAAACGCATAAGAAAGAGATAATAAGTGATTCCAAAGTTATAATTAACTTCATTGTCCAGTTAATGGTAGATATTATCAGAGCTCGGCTCAATTTGTACAGCCCTATTGCAGAGATAGGATATGGCTGTAAAGCCGAATTGACGGTACAATGCGTTTACTGCAGATGTAAGCCCGCAACATTATGGCGGCTTATGTATGAGCATTTACAATTTATATCATGCTTATGTAAACCGAGCTAGATTCGGAAACTGTTTGCAACAAATTGTTAGTACATTTACCTCCATATATTTCTTTATAAAATGTAAGTAAGATGCGTTTGTCTCGTGGCTTGCGTTTGCATTTATGCTTGGGGCGATAGTGAGGTTGCATGTCTGATTCTCGGGTCGAGCTAAGCGCTATTATAATTTTCTTATTATTTTTAGAAATATTGCCTATTACCGAGCACATATCTAGATGAGATATGTGCCCGTTAGAAGGCAATAAGGTCAACTACGTGGGGTCAAAAAAGAAGCTAGCAAAATGATGATATGTTGTTGAACTTTACTACTGTATTAAGTAATATAAAAGGACTAGCTGTCCCGGCAAAAGTAGTTTTGCCACAAAAAAAATTCTGAGCAAAAGATTTAAAAAAAATTTTAGGGGTGGACAACCCTTATCACTAAGGGGTATGAAAAATAGATGTTGGCCGATTCTCAGACCTACTCAATATGCTCACAAAATTTCATGAGAATCGGTCAAGCCGTTTCGGAGGAGTACGGGAACGAACATTGTGACACGAGAATTTTATATATAAGATGATAAAGCTATAATTATAATACATTCACATTTATAATAGGTTAGGTTAGGTATAGGTTTAATATTGTTACTCAATCACGCGTAAAAAGGATTTAGACGTAACTGAGCACACAAGTAGACCGTGTCCTGAATACCTTTTATCCTGGCATGCCGAGTCGCGAGCTGAAACTATTCTCTTATAAATATTACTACATTATAACCTTTTGTTTACAGCCGCTACTAACTTCCTCGTAACGTGGTGTAAGATCAATATTGTATAATGTAATATTCGGAGCAAATTGTGTGATAGGTATTGTTCGGCACATTCGGTCGATTTTAGCCGCAGCGTAATGAATCGTTAAGGGAGCTTGTGCCTGTGACGTCACAACATCAATCACCCAGCCACGATGTTACGAAACTCATATATTTGGGTGAGCACGGATGGCGTAGTGTTGTAAGTCTTCGCCTCGCTTGAAGTATTGGGGGTTCGATCCTCACAAGGGACAAACATTTGTATTATCTAGCTGTTCTGTGTGAGGTGTTATTTATCTACCGCATCTAGCAACTCATATAAGAAGTATATAAATTAATTTGTATACTTTCTTTTTATTTTATAAAGACCACTGCTGCACCAGGAATAATTCATGTATCGGGAGGGTCTTTACAACATTCAAACAACGAACATAAATAACACTCAGACTCGGTACATCTATATGTGGATGACACAATTTTTTGTGTGTGGATCCCACAACAATCAGCGCGGTGGTAGTGGGGAAACGACCACTTAAACAGCTACACCGTCCGTGCAGTCATATCATATTGTTTTGACTTTAGAGCATTAATATTACACTTTAGATACACTCTAGATGTCACTTTCATAGTAGTGAACTTTGAACATTTTATCCAAACATACTTGACTGTCCTATAACATGAATCTTGAACTAAAATGGTGTTTTGTGCTCATAAGTCCTCGAAAATGCCCTTATAGACAAGGAAACAAATCTATACTTAATTATTATAAAGCTAAAGAGTTTGTTTGTTTGGTTTAACGCGCTAATCTTAGAAACTTCTGGTTCAAATTGAAAAAATCTTTTGGTGTTGGATAGCCTATTTATCGAGGAAGGCTATAGGCTATATAACATCACGCTATGACCCACGTGGGCGGTGCAGTAACCATAAACGTGAGTGAAACCACGGGCACATCTAGTATATATACACCATGGAATCTAATTCACTGTTTTCCCGAAAAGTATGTACTCAGTCCATGATATAGAAGATTTCCATTGCAACTATAAGTCAAAAAAAATTGTCTTTTTTATTTTTATTAATCCGGTCTTTTCGTCAAAATCAATATTTCACTGGTGCTACGACGCGAGGTGTCTTCGTATGCAACATTATTCTTAGTATAGTGGAAACCTCTCAGGGGGTGATTATACTTGTTATTATGAACAACTTTTGATCTGGGACATTCCCAAAATCGCGAAAAAAAAACTGTTCCGTACAAAATTTAACACTGAGCTCGATAAAATGAATGGAACAGCTGTTTTTTTTTTACAGTTGTTTTTTTTTCCCTTATCTTGGCATCTTTATTATTGTTGTGCATTAGTCATGTTTAAAATATAAACATGTGTTTTTGGCAAAAGTTATAGTGTCTATTCTTGATTAATTTTGTGTTTTTTATAATTAACGATTCAGAAATATTCTATGTCATTGACTGACTACATACGTTTCAGGAAAACAGTGAATGAAATTACTTCGTTCGCGTAAATGTTAGTTAAAGTTAGTAACAGTATTTTTTCTGGATGAAAGGTATCCTATGTCCTTTTTTGTTCTCCGGACAACGTGAATGCGAAATTTCATAATGATCGGTCGTGTAGTTAAACGCGTCGGTATGAAAACGTAATAAATAAAATCACATTCGCATTTATAATATTGGTTAGGATTAAGGTGACTCAATTTCTATCTTAAAGCTACAAAACCTTAAAAAGGGCGAGAAGAATCCAAACCGTTTATGAATTTTAGATTCAGGAGGTTCTATTGTTAACAATTCTCCCAACACTCTATATATTATCCATAAAAATCTCGCTTCCAATTCTTAACGGTATTAAAATACGTGAAAAGGAATAAAATCATTATGACGTCTTATCGAAAACTAGATTTTGGTCGCGGTTTTGCTCATGTAAATTTCAGGGGAACACATGAAATTATAAAAATGGACCAATAGACTAAAAGCATCTACAGATACCTATAAGCAGTGTAACAGACAGGTGTAGTTAAATTTAAAGGCACTAATGTATCTACATATATCTGATCAAAAAAAATAAATTTTATGACAATTTAAACATTTTATTTATTTATTATTTAAACTTTAAAACAAATGTTATATAACACTATCAAAATTGCGCGTGGTTGTCATTTTTGGGTTCGCACCTTTTTGTTACATGCTGTTTATGTGTTACAATGTTACATTACGGTATATTCTGCTAATTGTGGCGTGCAAATACTCATAAGAACATAGAATAAAATATATATATTATGTATACATGAATCCGGTACTTATTACAAGGTATTACAATATCCAACCATGTGTTGTTAGTTATAAATTGTATAGTTTTATAATTAATATGTGACAATTGCATGGTTGCTGTGTTTATAATCACTACATATTATATTATATGTAAGTATAAAACAAAGTCCCCCGCCACGTATGCCTGTCGGCCTATTAGCGGTAAACTCAAAAACTACTGAACGGATTTTCATGCGGTTTCCACCTATAGATAGAGTGATTTACGAGGAAGGTGTAAGTGTATAATTTGATAAGGTTTTATACTATCCGTGCGCAGCCGGGGCGGGTCGCTAGTAAGTATAATAATCAACCCGAATTACATTTTATAATGATAGACGTATGGAGAGTGTGCATGTTAGTCAAGATACGCCAGGTATGAAACCGCTGGAATGCCACGCAGAGATCTCAGTTTAATCTCAAGGCACGCACCTCTAGCTTTTCGAAGTGACGAGTTTATGGCCTTGTATTGGTCTGGCCATCTATAGTAATCTAATTTATAACCGATATAATAGGAGTAATTTATACGTAATTTTTCTAGCAGAGTTACTATAACTTCATAATAAAGATAACTTTGTCCTATTAATTAGGTACTCAAGCTCCGAATAGAAACTTGTCACGCACGTAGTTCTTTGGAGTATGTCCCTTGAGGTCAAAAAAGATAAGTAAGGCATGTGGAAACACAATAATAATATTATGTTATTGTTCATTACACAGTTCACTGGTCATAGCCTCATACGTGGACTCAATCTAATAGAAAATGGCTTTTTGCCAACGTACAGATTTAAGACATCAATTTATAAGTATATCCTTTTTATTTCTGAGCTTTTTCTCGAGGAGGAAATACAAAATATAATATTAAATATTTTGTTCTTTTTATTTATTTAAAACTTAGGTCATAAGTCATATGCTTTAGAAAAGTCCTTAGGCTCCTAGCCGATGCAGCGCGCTTGCTTAAAAACGTAGCGTGCAGTGACAAATGTCACGGCCTGTGACAACATTCCCAACACAAATTTACAGTAACCTAACGGGGCGCCCTAACTATGGGGGCAGGCGACTCGCGAGCGTTGTCATTGAGAGCAACAATTTTACAACGTTACGTTCACTGAAAAGACCCATAACCGTAGCCCGTATACACATACCGTTATCAAATATACGCCGATATGTGCATTGCGTTACCTATGTGGAGGAGCCAATACGGTATGCCTGATCTAGTGGTTATTATTTATTGTCATTAATTGTACAACGCAAGCAACCCGCAACTAGATACTTACACATAGACGCGAGTGTATAGCGAGCCAGTATCAAATCAGCCAAACATCTATTACTACATAATACTATGTAACAAGTCCGCAAAGGATTATATACCAAATGTACGTAGACGTATTCTCCAGGTAATCAACAACGAAAACAACATAAACATAAAAAGAAACATAAATACCAAGACGAAGGCGCGCCTAAAACAAGAAATACTATCTTGACACATCCACCGATCGTAAATATATCGTGAACAACTCGACCCCAATATTTCAGGTACACGTCGGAACATTGGCCGCTATTGTACCTTCTCCTTTGATCAACTAACTAGGTCCACGAATAAGAAACTTATTGAAAGAGTTATTTAGGAGTATCAAACAACCTGTCTTTTCTGTCGAAAATAATTAGGTTATTGGCTAATAAATTCTGTAGCTCCATCGCTTATTGCGTGGTTGGCTTTCAAAGAATCTCGTACTTGATTGCTCTATTCAGCTTCAGATTGCTTTTACCTATTTTGAGCGCTGTCTTTTTGTTGTTTTATTTATAGAGACATTTTAATAGCTTTTATGTGATGTATAAAAAATTTTTCTATTAAGTCTGGATCTCCCAGATTGAAAAAGTTGTTCTGAATATAGCAGCCTGTGTTGGTTTGTACTAGACTCAGCCCGCGGTTTCTAAGTTTCTTTTTTTATTTGGGTTGAATATAAATTACTAGAATTGCACGCGGCTTTGCTCGCGTATATGTAACCTACATAGTTAGATTAATATTAGTACTTTTTTCTGGGTGAGAGCTACCCTATGTCCTTTTCTGTTCCCCTGATAACGTGTATGTGAAATTTTATAATGATTGCCTATCATTATAAAATATAAAATTTCGCATAGCAAGAATAGCGAAAAACATAACAAACAAACAAACTCACATTCACATTTATAATATTAGCTAGGATTAGGATGTCTTGTATATTATTAACAGCAATAAGATATGTTATTTTAGTGATCACGCCCGTGACGTAATTACGCAGAAATTGTATTTAGTCCAATAGATTTCTTTTCTTTAAATCATGCATACATAAACTGACTTCTATTGCCGGGGGTATAGGCGGAGACTATAGATTTCGACGACGATTCTGGCATATATCTTTTTCATCCCTCTTACTTCATTTACACTCAGTACATTTATAAATCAAATATTGTGACACAAAATACGGATTCGAGATCAAAATTATTGATGCAAGTAACTCAATAAGATATTGATTCCAATTAGATATAGATTGTCAATACATCCAAACGTGATTTCTTTGTGAAGATGTCGTATTCACCTCCTCTGTACGGAGTGAATGCCGTCTACAGAATAGACCTGGGTGAATGCTGACGATATTGGATGAAAGCTTTTGTCGCATCGTGACCTTTCCAGCAAATATTACGTGGTTCAATTCTTAAGAGGCATCTCTAAATAGGTACACGACTTTGTTAAAAATGGAAAGAAGGGTTTTTTATTATTGCCTGTCATAAAGACTTTACTCCGCCTAATGGTAAGCAGTCATGTAGTCCACGAGTAAAATCTTCTACACCACGTTACTTCAACAGACTGAGATGGTGCTTTTTCACACCTCACTTGAATAAACCAGGATCGAAAAAAGAAGGAAACTCGTACGTATAATTTACAACCTAATAATTATGAAATCACATAATACTGGGTCGGTAGTCCCGTGACAAGTTTGTGCTTATGTTTGCGTGCGATCGTCAAGAGTCGGATACGATTCGCGCATAGCGCAAAGTGTTATTATTTTATTAAGTTTATTGTCGACATTTTGACATGCGCCTGATAAACGGGATACGGTAACTATAACGATAACTATCTTTGCAGATTTACTGACCTCTTTATCGCGAACAGCTTTTATTATAAAAGTATCAATAACACTTTATGCGCTCTTTGCACCCTTTCCACGGATAAGTGACGTCACTAGGACCCAGATGACTTATTACCTTTCCCTTTCAGGTTTCAACCCCTAGAAGGATATTTATGAGATATTTCGTTTCTCGAAATTTCTAGCGTTGGAACAGCATGGTTGAATTATGTTGGTAAAAAGTATTACGTACTACTTTCTGCTTGAGGCTTCGCCGGCTTGAATTCTATGCATTGATAAAAACTACATATTCTATGTGTTATTCAGAACACCCAGGTGTAACTATGTGCTAAACTTTATCCAAAATAATATGCTATTAGGCGACCTGCATGCTTGCTTGCCACCTTAAACTCATGTTTATATTTCCGAAGCGATTACGTTCACATTTCGCCGTACCACGGTATACCACGTAATTGGTGACAAGCTTATTGCTGTTTACCGGGAACACATAAAATTTCCAAACAGAAAACTTAAACAACTCTGCCTGATCCATGAATTTAACCCCAGACATGCACTGCAGTTGAATACTCTATCGTAGCGCCACCGAATTTGGAGAGCTGTATAAAAAAAGATAAATCAAAACCAACGAAATTGGTTTCCAATAATCTCCAGGAAAACAGTAAATAGATTGTGCAGTATCGGCTTAAATATCCACAAATACGTGTTGAAATAGTCGACGCACGTTCCTTTGTTCCAAGATTTATATAATCGTATTACAGTTTCGAACAAGCTTGTGAGCTGAGCGGATTAAAAACCGATATTTTTGGTTCAAAAACCGCAAACCGTAGCATGAGTGTGCGGTAAGCACTTGACCGAAAGGCCAATATTTGGCTTTGCATGTGCCGTTTTGTACTTCATGTTACCCACCTTGGATTTCAGCAAGTTTGTGTTACGAGCTGTTGAGCATTTCCGCTGGAATGAATTGGGTAAATTTTATAAAGGAATTGCCGTATGTGTTGGAGTCAAGATTTAAGTGTAGGGTTAGTGTGCGCTGGGTAAACGTGAAAATAATATGGAGTTAAATTCAAGTAGTTTATTGCTATGAATTATTTCGATACTTATGTTTACTATAGATATTTATCATAAGAAAGGAGGTAGACATTATACGGATGACCAATAGTGTAAATGGTCGCCTCGTCGCTATCAGTGCATCAAGTGTTGTGGATTCGATTTTGTTTATAGATGCAAAATAATTGTAAACAATTTCATTCGAATTTTCTTTTCTATAAAAAAAATATATATATGTATTCTTGAATTGTCTACACTGCACATAAGTACGTGTGTCCTTATTCAAGAAATGTATCGGACGATCGACCTATGGTAGGTAATATACCAACAGTCGCGTTGCAGACAACTGTATGTTGTCCACAACGCGATAGTTGGTTCTGTAACTGTGTTCAAATATCATTCGAATGCAATTATGCATATCACTCGCAAAATAACTGGAATTTCAATACTACTTATATATCAAATATTAGTGTTGAGCATTTATATTGATCAGTATCCATGAAAATACTTTTTAAGACCAAAAATTAAACTCCCCCAAGAGACCCACGATATGGTCGATGATAATGTTATACTCTTTATTTTTAAACCGTACCTTCATTAGTACAAAAGTCCCGTCGTACAAATAAAAAAGCCAGGATTATCCATTAAAATCATGATTTACATAATAATTACTGAAACACCAAAGGACTACTACCCTTACGACTATTATCTCATTACGAAAACTCATCACGTTTCAAAATATATATTAAAAATAATTCCAGTTTAATGTTGCGGAATCTGGCTTTAATTTGGTCCGTTTGCAGATAAGGGACGGTACACAACATAGGAATGCGATACTCGGCGATATTTTATATAAGAGGCTGTGTCGCGTGTATACATCAAGTTTTGGACTTTATATGTACTGGGTGTAAAGGACGGCGTACCGAAAACTTTAGCAAGACGTCTTTCTATAGGTACTTATCTCGACGCAAACTTTTAATCGGTTATCGGGTCGGTCGGATTAATCGGTTGGATAATATGTTACTGTGTTTTAGCAAGAAATTCTCAGTAACGTCATGAAGTTTGGGATTGTGACCAGTAGATGGCAAAAGGCGCGCCCTGTTACATGGGACCATAAAAATATTGTATAACAATCAGTTCTAAATGACAATTTTAGGGAGACATACATGCAGATTTAACCTGACGCATAACAAAAATATTTATTTTATTTGATAATAATTTAAAAATATACTTTATAAAAGATTTTGTATTAACTTAAAGACCGCCAGTGGTTACAACAACAATACATGAGTATAAATACAATGATTGTAGGTTTTGTTGGTTCCAGGCACGCCACGTTTGTGGCGGTAAGTCCCTTGTTTGAGGAATGGCTGAAGAGGTGGCATGGCGCCCTCACCTTCCGGCTGACACAGGTAATGACTGGCGATGGTTGTTTTAGCCAGTTCCTGTGTCGCATAGGCCGGCAAGAGACGCCCGGTCACCACTGCGGCGACTGCCGCGACGTTGTGGACACGGCGCTGCACACTTTGGCGGATTGCCTCGCCTAGGCATCGCAGCGCCGTGAGTTGATCGCGGCAGTCGGATTGGTTACCCGTAGTTCAGTCTATGGGCCGGAGTGAGAGGTCGTGAAACGCCGTCGCCTCCTGTGACATCAAGGAGGCTGTGGAGCGGGAGAGGGAACGCTTAAATCCTCTCCCCAACCGCAGAGCCGGGCGCCGGAGGGCGCAAGACGACCTCCAGCCACCCTGAGATTTGACCTGGGGGTGGTGGGCTTCGTGGGCCTGTCCGCCACCCGATCAGCACCAGGTCCGAGAGGCGGCGTGCGTGTTCCCACGCGCGCCTCTGTATCGTGTGTCCGTCCCCCTCTCAGGGGGATAAAATTAGTGGTAGTCTATTTGTGTAGTGGCCTGCCGTTTCATACGGCGGGCCGAAACCTCGGCGAGGTCGTGATTGCATGTGAAAACGATTCGCGCGGCCCCGCCGCGCCGATTGCGGTTATATCGAGGAACACCGTGGTAGGTTTAGTCGGTATTACCGGGATGTCACTCACCATCTTTTCCCGGTGAGTCCGACATAACCTCTCCGTCGCCCCGCGAAGAGGTACGCGTCAAAGCATTCCCAAACGACAAAAAAAAAGGGTTTTGTTGGTTGCTTTACCTTTGAACCTTTGCACAAGCGCCACAGTCGTTAACAGGTTCTCTGTCCAATGAATCACATATGACACATAACAATTGATTTTCTATTGTGTCTATTACGGAACAGCATAAGGGTTAAAGTATAAATGCTGCATGGATGGTGCAGTGCTGTAAATCGTTGCCTTTCCACTACTAGTCCGACAAGTATCATGGGTTTGAACCTCACAAGGAAAAGTTGCATGGACATAAAATGGTGTTTTGTATCTATAACCGACTGCCACGTCTGAGGTCGCGGGTTCGATTCCCGCACAAGCCAAACATTTTGATGATTGTCTTGCTCTGGGTGTTTCTATGTATAATATGTGTGTATTTACAAAAAAAAAGTAAGTATGTAAGTCTATCCATTGTCTAGTAACCATAGTACAAGCTCTGCTTAGTTTGGGCTAGATGGTGTTGTGTGTATGTGGTAGAATATTATTATTATTATTTTTATTATAATAATTTTGATATTAATTAATTTGGATATTTAAAGTACATATTTTAACGACTCACATCGCTTCGCTTTGATGTGAAGCAGGCCTGTGTTGGGTTTGGGCCGTGTAACAACCGTCGGGGCTACATGTGCTATTTTTAATTTGATCCCCTTCAATTAAATACATTTGCATTTTGTTTATTTTAACCTTTTTTCTGGTATTTTGTACGCTGTTTTGGACAGCCTTGTTCTGGCGTTGTTAGTTATAGGGGCTTATAGCTGCTGACTTCCTTCGTCGATATCATAGATATATGTTTACGCTTATGCTTGGAGTTAATCGTGAGGACTAGAGTTCCATTCCTATCTTAAGAAAAATAGGAAGAATTAAAGGAGTTCCGTTAGGAAACTCTGTTGCAACTTGTAGTCCGGACATATAGCCTGTATACTGGCATTGGCTCGTTATCTATTATGTGGAAAACATGAAAGAATGGGTTTAATATAGGAGGTATTCACCCGATATATATACAGATGCGACTCTCGGTATGAATGCAAATGAGGTGTCAGGTACGCGAACGTATTTAGATAACGTTATATTGCCATTTGGTTTATATTATTTTTTATCAATTTGTAGCCGGACCGTTCCTAAGGGCCTCCAAAATAACAATTCGGACCTGCTTCTAACTTCAAAAAAGTGAGTTTGCTATATAGTTTTATATTATTTGGTTGATTATTATTGGATAATAGAATGGACCTACCATTAGTAAACGCCCAAAACCCGGATTCGATACACAATGTTTCTCATTGTACCTGGTTTCTGGCTAATTGATCAATTATTCAATATTTTTATTGCAATTTGTACACGACAATATAAACTCTGATAATTATATTCAGGCGCTACATCGCCCCAAATAGACACTTTGTAATAATTTGTAATCTTTCTGATCAAACAGCTTCCAACACCAAAACCTAATGCGCATTCTACTCCATTCAATACGATAACTCTCATCGATTTATTCAGTGACATAAACCGTTACTGATAGAAAATGATCATTTCTACCCTCATTGATAAATGTGTGTGCATCCCTTACTAAAGGCCTGTGCACACGACAGCGACTGCTAACCGCGCAAGAGAAACGGAATGAAAACGCGCGGCAAACTTAACGACTAAAAAACGTATGGCATAGCAGGATACTCACATAAATAATATATATTTAATAATATTTAAATTCGAATACGATATAAACGCGTTTTGATTATACATTTTTACTGTCGACATTAAATCTGAACTAGGAGAATATCTTGTATCTCGAGTTAATCAGGTATATCGGTTAATAGAATTACTAGCGGTGCATCCGAGACGTACATAAATAGTAATAATTGAAATAGCATTTTTCTTATCGAACTCTGTGAACGTTGACCCATCTTAACGGACACAAACGATACATTATATATTTGCGCAGGAAATGCTTATCGTGCCATGTAACCTTGCATTTTTACATTATATTTGGCGACAGAAGAAAGAGCTTCTGTTTGTGCTCGATCGTGAGTTCCAGTATTCTATTTTATGTTTAATACAGTGTTTTTTTATTCTGAATCGCTTTTCTCAGACCGGCAATTTACTGGATAGCACTCGGCTCGCCTCCTTTTACATGGCTTGTAAAAACAGCCAGTAGAATATTGTGGCATATATGCCTACTTATGCGACGCGATTGTATATATTTTTTGTTCCGTGCAAGTAGTAACGCCTATCCCTTGTACCGCAGCATTTTTGCATAGTTTAGACCGCGCGTTTATAATCCGTCGTCTGAACATACCTTAAAATATAAGCTCCTGAATCTAAGCCCCTTGTCCGTAAAACGGGTTGGACCTTTTCATACGAAATTTTTGGACCCTTCCGGCTACAGTAGTAATATCTTTTCGGTCCAGTCAGATTTTCAAACAGGAAATCAATTGTTTGCAAAAGTATAATGTTTTGTTTTTGGACCTCTAATGATGTCTTTGAATGTTATGTTTAGATGCTTATCTTCTTTTATTTACGTAATGTACTTCCGTGTATATTTAGACCTGCGGTATGGAAAACGACAAACGTGTTATTGGGATGGGTAGGGAAAGTAAAAAAGGATTTTGTCGTACAAATTTGAGTTACAATTTGCCTTTGTCGCTATTGCCATCGCTAACATCCATCATGGAATGATTGTTATCGGGATCGCATCACATCATTGATAAGACATACATCTACACTCAATTCTTGCTTAGCAAACAAACGGAACTTCTCATTCGTTGCCCTTTAATCGGATCAAAAACTTATTCATTTACTATTCCACAATTTACCTATAAAACCGCTTTACAAACAGCATGTTGAAAACTTATTACAACATCTTTAATATCAATAGTAAGATATTTGAAACTCAATGTTTGCTGAGCAGACAGTTAGAATCAAATCGAGACTGAGACGCAAGCTACAGCAGCAGTTTGTATTGATAGTGCTAACTGAGCGACCGGCAACTTTGTGAACTATCGTCCAACTATATCGAACGGACGACGGCGCTGAAATGCGAACCGTTTTCAATAATATCGGTAACTATTGTTAGGGTAGGTTGTGCTGAAGTAATTTCAATCTCGGTGCGAAACTAATTGCGTCGATAGCGTTGTGGTTTTTGTGTTCGCCTTGTCATTAAGCCACGTAATTTATTCTTGAACGGAACAAATGATTGATTTGAATGTATAGATGACGAAGTGATTTAAGTGGCAGTACTATAACCGCGCTGAGTTTTGTGGGTTCGATACCCACACGGGGTAAAAAATTATATGATCCACAAATGAGTTGTTTACAGTCTAGGTGTACCTTATGTCCGTTGTTTGAATGTTTGTAAAGTTCTTGCAACACTGGAATTATTCCTAGTACGGTAAATGTGTTTTAAGAAGCGCAATATACAACGTTTGTAGATGATACTATACACTAAATATGGTATCATTTTATATGGTAAATAACTAAATAATAATATATTATTTAGTTAAAAATACGACATATTGGTTGCTATGTTTCTATGGTAGCTATGTAGGTATCACTATGTTTCGTCTTTCTTGTTTTGTCATCTCTATTTATATTTGCTACACATTCTGATTAGAACTTATTGATTTTATAATTAAAGTTTTCATCTCGAGCTAAACATATAGACTTTATTATTAGTAATAACGGATCTTTCTCTGAGGACTCAGAATTGATTTCGATAATAAAATATTTAATTATTTAGCACTCTAGATATTACGTATATTTATCACAATCATTATTTAAACAACCTATTGAGTCACAGTGACACACCGGTGGCCAGACAATAGATTTTTAATTATGTCTGGTATTCTAACACTTGAGAAATAAGACTCTGAGCTAGACAGTATAATATTCGTGTCAAACTACGATTTTACTAAGAAGAAAACAGATGCCTACTTCGTACTTAGTTATCGACTAACTAATTACCTCAACTTCTACCGCAAATTAATGGTAAAATTAGTTCAATTAAATTTCCATAAATTATCTATTAATACAGTCCCCGATCGTCACCGTAACTATCTATGCTGCGAAGAACAGTCTTAAATCTGCGTACGTCACTGGAATATCTCTCGCGACATGCCCAATGACGTCATTAAGGTTACGACGCACGTCCTGGCGTTTTTCCCTATTCGAAATAATGACCTCCTTTTTAAAATACGTTAATTATTGGACTTCTTTGTTCTAACTGTACTTTTATTTTTGATAAAAGCCCGGCCTTGTAGCCTTAATTTCCTTTGAAAAAACATTATTTTCAATGACGTACTTTGGAGTATGTTTTATATGCATATGTTGTCTGTACTTGTACATATATAAACGGCTAAGGTTTTATGTTATTATGTTTTTAAAGGTATTGTTAAGGTTGGTTTATAAAATGCCTTTAATTAGATCTCAGAGTAACTATGAATTCGAGTAGAGAGGTCTAGTCTATGTTACTTTTTTTAGGGCTAAGGCGAGACGGTGCCGTAAACCATACTAAAGTTTTAAGACGTATAACAAACAGTAGAACTTGCACTAAAGCAATAGGTAGTAGTTTAAATAGTTATGTCATACATGCAGTATAAACAAACGATGTCACTAGTTTTTGCCCGCGGCATCTCTCGCGTTAATGAAACATATTTGTTTATGTTATTTTTTAACAGACTGCATAATATCACTTTATTAAAGGAGTTTGTTTTAAACCCAGATTATATATTAACTTAAAAGTTTATAATGGGAATACACGTCACTAGCTCACTGGTTAACATGTAAATATTTGATTGAGTGTGTTTAGTATAGATAATCTAAGTAGTAAGTCTAAGACTAAGTCTACTATAAGTCCTATTGATCACTCACATTAATCATAACCAAAATATTCATAATAAAATATATTTTAATCTGTCTAGGAATACTGATTTTATAAATAGGGATCATGTTCACATTAATTACACCAGGACGTCTATTTTATGTTATATTTTGTATGATTCACAATATAGGCAAAATGTCGCCAGTCTCAACGCTCCACTTGAACTCCATCAAACAATGTCACCTATACTTCTTCTTCTTCTCCCTAGCCTTGATTATTCCCAAGTCACTTGGGGTCGGCTTTTCTGATCTAACCGGATTTGACTGGATATCAGTTTTTACACGGAGCGGCTGCCACCTTACCCCCGCAACTCGAAGGCTAACGATACCCTAAGGCTAGACCAGTGTCAGGATATTATACGACACTGACTTCCCAATAACGACTGCCATAGATGTTCATGGCAGCCGGGACCGACGGCTTAACGTGCTCTCCGAGGCACGGAGCAGGCGATAATTGTCAATCAATACGCACATAATTTCGAAAAGTCACATAACTTCCGAAAGTCAGAGGTGCGCGACATGGGTTCGAACCCGAGACCCTCTGCATTGCAGTCTGTTGGTCTTCTCACTGAGCTATCGCTGCAATGTAACCTGTACATTAATTATAATTTAACAAAAATCTACGAGACTAAGGACACAGTGTACATATCTAAGAAGTTTAATCTCTTATAACTAGGCATTGATATGATTATATTTCATGATTGGGCATTTACACTAGAAATGAAATAATAAATTTGTATTCTTACTTCCTGTACAATTTAACCTATGGAACTTTTTAGTATTTATCGATTTATGAAGTCAAATATAGCGCATTATAAATCGAGATCAAAACGTATACGTATACTTAAGAATAAATGAGTTTTCACGAGCTTGTATAAGTAGTAGCTAGTAAAAAAAATACATTCTAGTCTAATTTCTGTGAGTCACTGAGACGAACACATAAAAAAATATAAATGTAGAATTTGGGCGCCTATCGATAATATAATAATAATATAATAATTTTTAATTTACAAGACACAAGACATTACATGGTGAACAATAGTGGTAGTGGCTGTAACAATGTATAGTAAGTCGCTGGCACCCAAACTAGGTAGAACCTGTATCTCAGGCACCAGTTACATAGTTAAGTGACTACTACTAATGTACTAAGTTAATAAACTATCCTTCGGGTACAGTAAAGGTACCCTATGTCCTATTCTCAAACCCTGACAAGGTGTATTTAAAATTTCATGATGATCGGTCGAGTAGTTAAGGCGTGAAAGCGTAACAAACAAACTCACATTCTAATTTATAATATTAGTACGGATATTCGATATAAGGGCAAAATCGAAAAAATAAATAAACCTACACTAACTAATTTATGATCGATTTTCTAAAACAAATCTCACCATTACCGCACGTGTAAGTTAATTTGCAAATGATAAATCATAAAATCTTGCTTTTTTATTTAAAGTAATATCTGTTGGCCCGCCATCTTGCCCCGATAAGATTTAAAACGAACATAAAAAATTAATAGCCAATAAACATCTAGATAGGTCAGGTTTAGTATTATTACAGAATTTAATGGTACAATAAATATTAATAAATGTTATAAAACTAACAGCGCATGAAGGATGAATGTTATAAATTAATTTTTATTTAAGTCAATAAATTTAAAAATACATTTACGTACTTTGGCGCTCTGATTCGGTCTATTGCAGATAGATGACGCTTTACATTGTTTCTATAAGAGGGTCTGGAAAGAACCTTTTATTATGGGTTCATAAAGTACTGTTTTAAAGATAAGGGCTGTTTTCAAAGATGGTGAATAGCTATATTAAGGGGGCATGTGTGATCATTATTTGTTTTATCTAAGACATTTTACTCATAAAAACCGTCAGTAAGGGCTCGGAATCGGATAGAAAATAAATGATTATTGAATAGATTTATATCGCTTTTGTACGCTGTGTTACTTTTTGTCGAAATTTATATAAAATAGCTACTTTATTTCATAGGCTACTTACTGAAGCTTTATTATCGATAATCCACCTTAGATCAAAAGTGGCGTTACACTGAATAACGACTCGACTGATCGAATATAAAATGTTAGTATGTGTACATACAGTTATGCTAGTAGTTATGCTACAACAACAAGTCGTTGGAAGGAGCGACTTGTGCACCCCAGTGCCGGGCACGCCACGATCGTGGCGGTAAGTCCCGTTTTTGAGGAGTGGCTGGAGAGGCGGCATGGCGCCCTCACCTTCCGGCTGACACAGGTACTGACTGGCCACGGTTGTTTTGGCCAGTTCCTGTGTCGTATACGCCGGCAAGAGACGCCCGGTTGTCACCACTGCGGCGACTGCCGCAACGTTGTTGAGGACACGGCGCTGCACACTTTGGCGGTTTGCCCCGCCTGGGCATCGCAGCGCCGTGAGTTGATCGCGGCAGTCGGATCGGTTGCCCTCTCGCTCCCGGCCGTAGTTCAGTCTATGGTCCGGAGTGAGAGGTCGTGAAACGCCGTCGCCTCCTTCTGCGAGGAAGTAATTTCCATCAAGGAGGCGGCGGAGCGGGAGAGGGAGCGTTTAAACCCTCTCCCCAACCGCAGAGCCGGGCGCCGGAGGGCGCGCGATGACCTCCAGCCACCCTGAGGTTTGACCTGGGGGTGGCGGGCTTTGTGGGCCTGCCCGCCATCCGTTCAGCACCAGGTCCGAGAGGCGGCGTGCGTGTTCCCACGCGCGCCTCTGTGTCGAGTCCGTCTCCCCCCTAGGGGGGAGACAGTAGGGAATTTTTGAGGGAGTCCTTTGGGTAGGTCTCTTTGGGTAGTGGCCTGTCGTTTCATACGGCGGGCCGAAACCTCGGCGGGGTCGCGACCGCATGCGAAAGCGATTCGCGCGGCCCCGCCGATAGTGGTTTTGTTGAGGAACACCGTGGTAGGTTTAGTCGGTATTCCGGGAGGTACATTATTTCCTTTCCATCTTCTTTTACCCCGGCGAGTCCGACATAATCCCCCGCGGAGGGATATGCATCATTGCATTCCCCCACGTAAAAAAAAAAAAAAAAAAAAAGTAGTTATGCTAGTAGTTAGTCAACATGTTATGTTATAAATTATAATTGTTTAAAGTTTCTCATATTTTAAATAAACTATGCCATGTTCTTTTTTTAAAAAATAAACTGTTTAAACCAAATCGTTGCACAAAAACATGTGAACGATTGCTTTAATTAAAAATGACAAGAAACGATACATACCTATACCTTAATAACGATCAATTTAAATATGCTATCTTGTACTACCTATGACACGTATGTTTTGAGTAAAAAATAATCGTTGCTACACAAATTGCCGCCAGTTTCATTTCTTTAATATTTATCAAATAAGTCTATAATGTTCCTATGTTTCCTCCTCCATAACCGATTTTCAATTTGAGATAGATTTTGGTGTTGTTAATATATTTATTTATTTAATTTATTTCGTTAATTTTACTTGTTAGATGTTCGATAACAAGAGTGTAACCGGGTGAATATTGTTTTTTGAAGGATCCTAGTCCTCATTATAATTAAATGATAGCATAGGATAGCACTGGTACATATAAATTATAACTTTGTATGGGTATGTTCGTAATTAATGGATATGGATTGAGATTTTGAGCACAAAATACACATTAGCGCTTTGACTCTAAGCGTTTGTAGAGTTGTCAATACGCGGCCATTTTCGCCACGATAAGCCTTTAACATGATACGTCGAATTTGTAGTTGATAGTGATGTTTTACGTTGCTACATATATTTATAAATCCCTGAATATCGAACCAATTTGAAAATTTGAACCGACGTATAATCGATGCTTCGATTGAAGTAGACAGGAATGAGATATTCACTTTTATAAATAGACTACAATGAATAAAATATAATGTTGGTACTACGGCATAAGATTATGCTTATGTTTCGATAAGATTTGATGATTGCGGTTAAATCGCAATCAGATCAGGCAAACTGTAAATGATAATGAGGACATACTTTTTTAATTTTTTTGTGCCGGTATTTAGAAATATGGAGTGGATGGCAATATGCAAGTTACTAAATTCAGAGCGCCTACAGAGAATTTTGTAACTTGAAAATGCAATAGCACTACCCAACCTGGAACAATTGACCTTAAGCCTAAGATCACCAAGGCAGAAGATAAATCAGTTAATAAACACATAAGGTACGGCATAATTCGACATTTTCGGATATCATAATAACCTGTTGTTTGTCTTTGTTGCAGATAAGATGGAAATAATGGGCAATCGTCACCGCGCAAGTGTTTAATAAAGAGAATGGGACATTTCCACCGAGCTCCTTCCTTATACATCACTTTCATTGAGGTTCGTATGTTACTGCCAAGATAACAAAAAATCATACAATTTAGCTCGACTGATGATAAGCAATCAAGGGGTAGGTTATGAACGCTGGCAACTCCAAGCATGTCAGTCATACAAACAAGGAATGCAAAAATATTTATGCTTGTAACACCAAGAATGTCACTCATATGATGCCGACTTGGATAACAGAAATACATGACCTTTTCTTCTGCTGACTGTGCAGTGTCTTCTTTAGGAGCCTGTTAAAATGCTGATCACCGCAATAACACATTTCTCCGGGAAACAGCATTACTAGGCTTCTTGCGAAATAACTTATTTTTGTGCCTCAACGTTGTTTGGCTGCGTTCTTATGTAGGATGGTTCTCTGCCAGTCGACGTGCTTCATTATGACAAATCTCAGCTTGAACATTTTCAAATCTCTCTCTTAATTATATAGGCAAAGCAGATGTGATTTTTTTAAATATATTGTTTATAACAGCAGCTTTATGAGGGTGTATGTTGTGGATATCAAGCTTACTACACGAATTTTATCGAACTTACTTATCGAAAGCTATGTCTAGACTTAACGTAATCGGAGATAAGTCCTTTGACCTATGAAATCTTCTTTATCTTTTGAAACTGGATTTGTGTCGAACCTTTTTTCTTTCATTTTGAATCTTTATTTCACGCTGCTATCAAAATTTGCCTGACATAATAACACTATAAAATTTGCAATTAGAAATTCTTATATATTAATTATTAAAAGGATTCATATGTAACGCAAAATCGTCGCGTAATGATCGGTATTTACCTTGCTCTACTATAGGAACAGCCCTTAATTTTAAAAGCTGTAGCATTCTTAACATATAAGCAAGCAAGCATATTTTATATTATAATAAAAAAGTCCAGACTCGCAACAAAAAACTCCACATTAACCTATTTCACACTCACTGGCCAACTTGCACAAATTTTCTTTCACTGTCAACATTTGCATTTTAAGTGCTATTTAAAAGCATATCTTTTTCCTCGGCCCTCTGTTTATCTCACATCCAGTTATATATTCTATTGTCACCCACATATATGTTAAAATAAATTAAAAACATAATTTAAAATTTGCTTCGCGTACAATTACCAAATTTTCATTTTGTCGACGCTGTCCGCCAAATCGGATTCACTCGCGCACCGCTGGGAAATGCAAAAAATTGGCGAAATGTTGCCATTCCGGACTCACAGTCCGTTTAATCATGTTTATATGGTGCAGTTTTATTTATTTTATACTTTAATTTTGGTGTTCGCCTCCCCTCGCTTCTAGTTTATTTACTTAATTCAACCGCTGATGTGGAAGTTTGGATGTGCGGATGTTTGTTACTAAAGTACTTAATCACTTAATCGCGACGACGTGATGGAACCATGGTTATAGCAAGCTTTGGATGCATATTATATTGCTATACATATATAGAGTGTAACAATATTGCATGATTATGTCTACGTAGTAGACGCAGCAAGGGTAGGCTCCCCACTAGGTAGACTGACGAACTGGTAAGGGTCATGGGGAGTGGTTGGTTGAGGTAGATCCAAGACCGGGGTAAGTAATAGATGACATAACAATAAAATCTCTAATATTAACAACATATAACAACGGAACCTATAATTTTATTTAATATAGCGATTAGTTAATATAATAAACAATTGATATAATTTTAAAATAACTAATTTTTATAAGCATAACATACATTAAATATAACATCGTTTGACATAACATACATTAAATATAAAATCGTTTGACATACCACTCATAAGATATAAAACTTATTTGGTATAATATGATGAAAACGCCTATTTAAAAACTGCGCTAAGATAGGTCGACGGAGCCCCGCTTCGCGGGGCTCCTATTTCTGGGTGGTTTAAAAAAATAACCACGAAGGCTAAGGCCTTTAGCCTTCTAACCTAATATATCCGAGTCGGGGTGTTAACCATAATATATTAAACGTTAGACCAAATGATTTTCGATTACATAAACGTTACATCAAACAACGTTATACTAATTAAGTTTTAGAATAAATAAATGTTATATGTAAAGAAATTATATTAACAGTTGGTCTCACGTTGATTATATCTTATGAACGATAATAAAATGAAATTAGACTAAATGAGTTTATACGTTATGAGACGCACCCCAAGACCGCTCTGAGTGGAAAATCTTGAGGGAGGTGTGTGTGAGGTAGTGGACGTCTTTCGACCGAGTGGTTGCGGTTCTAACGAGCCCGATCGCTTAGGCAAGTAAAGTTATCTTATAGAAAATGGTAAGAGTTGTAATACTGTGACTGCGTTTTGCAGCCCTTTTAGGAAATATTTTGGAGTCTACAGGAAATATCTTTGAGTTTACATATCTTTATCTTCTATCTTAAATTTTCTGTATGAAACCTGTGCTACGTGAGTGATATCCCGTGAGTGATATGGTTTTTGCTTACGAGGTATTTTATCGCATACCATCACACGGGCCATATACTTGTTTGCGGTTTATGATCTTAAGACATGAGACATGAATTAGAATGTATAAAAATGGACATTGAAACATCTGCATAATCAGCAAGCGTCACACAAACATACCTAACCCAAACGTGCGTCACCAAACAAAGCCCGCCATCATCACCTTTTTGTCGAAAACGAATAATTCTTTCAATCATTCAAGATTTGCTGGTTTTAAGCGTATCAGATTTGTCCCGGGTAAATCCGAATCACCGGGAAAAATCGTCCAGTCCCTTTAACTCCCTATCCCGGGTGTGCACGTGTGTAAAAAGATACGTGACGTCACTCGATAGGGCCATGTCACCTGCCAAGCTCAGTCGTCGAGGAAATTAACCAGACGTACGACCCTCCAAATGGATATATCTAAAAGTCCTTGTGTTTTGATAAACCGATTTCTGTGGCTACCTAATATGTGTATATATGTATGGGCTTCAGATATGTTTTACGTATATATTGGTGCCTCGCTTTGAAATGTCTGATTTATATTAAAATGGTAAACAGTGGTGATATCGTTAAAGCTTTTTTCTTGCTGCTACTGATGTTAGTGTAAAGTTATATTCATGTTATATTTAACTGCGAGATGGAGTAAATAGTGTATTAGAATTATTTTACCCAAAGAAAGACACTGTGGGGTAATCACATGTTTACTTTTCTTTTATTTTGCTACTAGATTTTGCCCGTGGCTTCGCTTGTATAAATGTAGATTAGGTAAGATTAGTACGATACTTTTTTCTGGATGAAGGTACCCTATGTCCCTTTCTGTACCCCTGATAACGTGTATGCGAAATTCTATGATGATAAAAAGTGCATACATTGTCTCACGCCTTCTTCCCCGAAGAGGTACGCAGAGGTCTTTTTCACCCACATTCCAACAATGATTTTAAGCCCCACGTAATAGGAGTCAAGCCTATTACCGTTTACCGGGCACAGTTGCAGTATCCGTGCTGCTACTCAGAATGTCTTGACGGAGATATCCATATAATTACTCGACCTGAAAATCGCACCATTCCACAGTGCATTGAATGTATACGAAAGTGGGTCAAAAATCATATCTCTATTTATATGTGGTAAAAATAAATATTTATTATTAAAAAGGAATCTATTAGGTATCTATAATCTAATAAAAAAACAAAAAACCATTTGCAGTTAGTCTGAATCTGAAGATTCTTGACCAAAATGTAAATCGACATCCAAGCTGAAGGAAGTGGATACCGTATCTGTTAAGATGACATATTTTAGAACCTCTGTATCATTTATGGCCTGTCTCTTTGTGATGATTTTCCTATTGCTTGATATAAGAGGTTCAGAAGTCATCAGCAATATCCTCAGAAGATCTTTATAGAGTCTACTCTCGAGCATTTTCGAGTGTGGAAAAAGCGGTGTTTTCCTACCTCCTTGTGTCTCACTTCAAGTGCATCCTCAGATAAATGGCCGATTGGCAATGTAAACGCACCGATTATGTCACATCCGTGAACCAGCACCATGTGAACAATGCTAGGCATATAATACCATTCATACAGACTTAAGCATAATTGCCTAGTCTCATCTAAAAGTGTTCTAAATTTATCTATGTCGATGTTATATCCACTTGCTACCACTCTTAATATGATAGAAAATTTGATAATCAGCTCTTTATTAATTCCGTTGATCTCAGAGGATGTATCAGGATTTATAAAGAAACGTCTAGCTGTGTTACCATCATTTGTGGAGCCATATCCTGGCTTCGGTTTATCAAATAATAGACCAATTTTAGATTTAAATACCGATTGAATTTTCTTCTTTGTATTTTCGACTATCTCTTTATGCTCATTTCCTCTAAATCGAATCCTACAGTGTAATGTAGACAAACCGAAGTTAAAGTGCTCCACATATGGCGACCAATTTAACACAGATTGAGTGTTCATCTGCGTTGGAGTTGCACCACAAAAAATACACTTAGATGTGGCGTTAGTGCCTGATAGTATATTGGCTACACTGCCATCTATCATTGTGAAACGCATCTTGTAGCTAACTTGACATTCTTGCCCACTCTCTGTTCTACGGTCACTATTTTGAATTTGCCTGATTCAGTCTCAAGGGCACTAAAGCGACCAGGAACAAAAATTCATCAGTGTTCGTAGCATCCATAAATTTATGTTTGTTTTGGCTGTGACCAGAACTGCCGTCGAAGCCCCATTTGCAAACCAGTTCGAATCGATTACAGTCTTCTACTAAATCGGCGATATTAAGGATACTGTGAGCTGTTAGCTTAAGAACTTCTTGTAGGTTAGTTTTAGCTAAAGTTTCAGTAATTGTAAGTGATGAAGGGAGGAGAGTACTTTTGATTTGATTCAAGCGATACAGACTCGGAAAGCAGTTCGGATGCACAGTATTCACCACTGATCTTAAAACTTTATACTTATGCTCCGATAAATCTAAATACAAAGCCAGCGCTTGATGTGGATTTAATGTAGTAGTCTGATTTGGAATAGTAGTATTATCAACCATCTCCGCAGCAAAACGTAGCTCATCGGATGTTCTACTAGATGCGAGTTCAGCTAAACGCCTTTTCTTTGTTTTAAAAGATGCTTCTCCATAAGGCTTGAGTGGCCGACCACGGGGATGACTAGGGCCAGGCTGTTTATGATCCACTGTATCAGCTATTAGACAATGTGGCAATCATATCTTCTGCTGCAACCAAGTTTTGTATCGTTGTAAAAGTCTATGGCGATTTCGACAAACTTCTTTCTTTTTTTTGCTCATTTGCACACAAAAAAGTCTGCTTGCGGTCATTATTTCGTCTCGGATTTGTTCTGAATACTGTTGCGCTTTTAATAGGGAACAATTTTTATTAAAAACGGCAATTTATTTTCACTTATTCCGTTTTCTATCCATACTTCAACAAGATCAGATTTTTTATTGAAATGCCACAGACTGAAAAAATAATATAAAAAAAATTGTAGGAAATAGACGCAGATAAATGAATGTAAATATGAAACTACATTTAAGGTAAAACTAATTGGAAGTAAAATCATAAACACGTTTTTTGACGTTTTCGTCTAAAACCTTCATCAAAGTTTGATAATACATAAATGATAAATGAATTATATACAGTAAGATAAAGGACATGTAGAAACATATTTATAATCCATTCAAACCTTATTTATATTAATATTTGAAAGAACATACCTTGGCCTGTGATCTCCATAATTGGTTATTAAATAATGTAGAACTATCTTTATGATGTGCGATTCGTACAAATAACAATTATTGAATGATAATGTAGTGATTATTTTGTTAATTTTATTAAATACCTTATTAAGGGTAGTTAAAAGTAAGTAAACACGTAAAACCACAGATTATTAACTGCTTGGAGTTTTATAATAACTAATGACGTTTATAAAAATAAACACAATTTCGTGGAAATAGATACTCGTGTTTTATATTTTTGTCTTCTGCTCAATGCACTGTGCATTCGCGCGAATTCTGGGCTCGTAGACAACCGCAGCCTCATGGACGCTTCTCTACAGTGAACTTCAAAATTATAGATTTCATTCCCATGTTGAGAAAGAGTTTATATTTATTTTAATCCAATCCACGCTAAGGTCATATGGTCCCAGTGCTCGTGCTCTCTATAGAAAATAGCAAAAAGGTTAATTGACGTTTCCTGCTTCTTTATTTCGGCTGGTCTTTATTTCGCGGATAGAATAAGCATTGCCAATTAACGTGGCAATGCTGCCAGTCTTCTGGGCACACTACCAGTGGACTGTGATGCGGAGGAATTCTATGAAGCCTTTTAGAGGGTATTAATTCTTCTTTTTTATTTTTGTTTTATAATATTTTAGGCATAAATTATTTTTAAAGAATTCTGTTAATTGATAATATTCTTACAGTAAATATACATTAGTAAACACTAGCAGTCGCCTAGTAGTCCAAATTCTACCATAATTGATTTAAATTTTAAGTTTCATAGTTATAAGGTTGTATTGTCTAGAACTATACCATATAATATAATATTCTACCACACACACATCACCATCTAGCCCAAACTAAGCAGAGCTTGTACTATGGGTACTAGACAATGGATAAACATACATATATACTTTTCGCGTTGACTTTAATACTTTATCGCGAGTAGAACTCGTTACCTAGCATTATATTAAGTATATATGAAATTACATTTAACCCATTGTTCATTTTAAGTCTCTAAGTAAACAAACATTGACGGCAAAATTTCTTAAGGCCTGTTTCACAAAGTCGCGGTAAATTCAACGGATTTACCTAGAACTTGTGAAACAGACCCCTAAAAAGAAAGAGATACACATAATTTCTCATCGTTTGTCTGATAACTAGAAATGATGAAAAACGATGTATTATATTGCAGAGGTCGGCGTTGGCGCGCGAACATTTCATGCGTTGATGGGCGGCGGCGCGACCGCGGGCGGCGGGCGGGCGACTCGCGCCCTTCGCCTGCTACTGTTGCTCGTGCTGGCCCTCGCAGCCGTTGAGTACCTCTTCGGCTCCATACTCGACGCCTCGCCGCTCAGGACTTATCTATACACCCCGCTGTATAACGCCACGCAACCCACACTGAGGTATATCCTTCTATCTAATAAATAACTAGAGTTCAAGGTGGTAAATTTCAATTAACTTTAGTAAAACCATAATATAAATAAATAATGGATTAAAATACAAAAAAAAATCCATTACATTAGACAACTTGCCAAAATCGTTTGTTACGGTTTGTTGCGGGAGGATATTTATGCATCAAAAGAACGTAACGTTATTTTCGGTGTACCTCAAGGTAGTGTTCTGCGACCACTGCTTGTTACTTTATACATTAATGACTTGCCAAAATCAATACCACATCCGATGACTCTCTTTGCAGATGACAGCACTGTGACAATTTCTCGCAATAAAAATAACATGATACAATATAAACTCGACATTGATAATTCCTTGACATTAATAATGAAATGGTTGGACATTAATAATTTAAAAATGAATTTAGAATAAACCAAAATAATGCACTTAAGCCAGCGTTCAAAATTAGTAGAACCAAAAATACAACTTAACGACAAAACAATTGAAAATGTAAACACGTCGAAATTTCTAGGGTTAACAATTGACAAAAAGCTAGTTTGGAAATCACACATAAATAACCTTAGTAAAAAACTTTCAATTCTGCCTTTGCCTTATGTTCACTGTCTGTAGTAGTTAATACAGAAACTCTGATTACGGCTTATCATGGACTAGTTGCATCAAACTTGCGGTACGGTATCATTTTTTGGGGGAATTCTACTGATAATGGCATAGCTTTTAAAGCCTAAAAGAGATGTCTAAAATCTATGTTTAGGTTAAAGACTAGAATAGAATAGAATAATAGAATAGAATAGCATTTATTTCTAAGTATATGGTACATTAGGGTCATATATATTCATCATTGGTTCACACATACTACCATTGCTGGTGTAGAAATATTAAAATTATGATTTCATTCCTTGAATAAACAATTAATTTTATAGTGTAATTAATTAAGTTAATATAATATTTCAATAAAAAAATAACAGAATATTATCAATTAAATTACAATGTCAAGGAATGGTATAATAATGTCAAAATATTAGTTACAACGTCAGTAATATTTATAAATTAAAATTGCAGTCAATAAAAATGAGTTAATACAATTCAAAATTTGTGATTAATAAATTCATTTACAGAGTAGAAGCACCTGTCTAAAAGAAGTAAAAACATTTTATTTTTGAACTTTCTCGTAGTAATATTTTAAATTCTGTTGGTAATTTATTATAAATTTTAATTGCCATACAATATATATTTCTACTAAATATGTTCAATCTTTGGCTAGGTACACGCAATTTACCATAATTCTTTTTATTTAGTCTGTTGGAGACCTGTTGATTCATTTCGAAAAAATAATTGTATCTTTTGACAAACAAGCATATTTCTAATATATAAAGGCAAGGGAGTGGCAGAATGTTTAATGCTTTAAATAATGGTCTGCAATGATATAAGTAATCTGCTCCGCACATAGCTCTAATACATTTTTTTTGTACCAGAAAAGCTCTTTGCATGTCCACTGAATTTCCCCATATAACTAGCCCATAGCGTAACACTGTTGAGACATATCCATGATAGGCAGTAAGGACTGTGTCCCTACTAGATACTAGCCTAAGCCTTCGAAGAGCGTAGATAAACTTATCAATTTTGGAGCATACTCTTTCTACATGTTCTTTCCAGTCCAGCTTGTTATCTATTACTATGCCTAAAAATAATGTTGAATGTTCAGTTTGTAAAATTTTATTCTCATGTCGTATATTTATATCAATTGCCGTTGAGTTACTTGTTTGGAAATTAATGATTTTTGTTTTATCTATATTCACGTGAAGATTGTTTTCGGCTAACCATTTAATTGCTTTTATTAGCTCGTTGTTAGTAGTACTTTCTAGATCAATTTTGTTTAGACATTTTATTGTTAATGTAGTGTCATCCGCAAATTGGATACACTCGTGTTTCAGATGTTTTCTTAAGTCATTTATATATAAATTAAATAACAGTGGACCCAGTATACTTCCTTGTGGCACACCACAGTTGTTACTTTTTAATTCTGATGTATATGTGGTTTTAATGCTATTTTCTATTTTGGTGATTACAGTTCTCTGTTGGCGATTAGACAAATAGCTTTTAAACCACTCATGTGCTTTTCCCCGTATTCCGTATCTTTCTAATTTATAGAGAAGTCGTTTATGTGGAACATGGTCGAAAGCCTTGCTCATATCTAAAAATAGTGATAGAACAGACATTTTATTATTAAGGGCTACTACAGACAGCTCCACTCTTTTTCCACGCCTAGAAGACACAGTCTCGCGTAACAGGCACGATAATAGTAGACTTCGGCTACATAGAGCTACAACTGCACTTATTCTCAAAAGTATATTGCATGGCACTAATCATATTTATTATTAAGTTACCTCATTGGAAAACATTAAACAATAATACATTTCGGACTTTCTTACAAGTAAAGCTTCTTTATATATTTATTATCTTATTTTTTTTTTTTTTTTTTTTTTTTTTTACGTGGGGGAATGCAATGACGCATATCCCTCCGCGGGGGCGGGCGGAGGGATTATGTCGGACTCGCCGGGGTAAAAGAAGATGGAAAAGAAATAATGTACCTCCCGGAATACCGACTAAACCTACCACGGTGTTCCTCAACAAAACCACTATCGGCGGGGCCGCGCGAATCGCTTTCGCATGCGGTCGCGACCCCGCCGAGGTTTCGGCCCGCCGTATGAAACGGCAGGCCACTACCCAAAGAGACCTACCCAAAGGACTCCCTCAAAAATTCCCTACTGTCTCCCCCCTAGAGGGGAGACGGACTCGACACAGAGGCGCGCGTGGGAACACGCACGCCGCCTCTCGGACCTGGTGCTGAACGGATGGCGGGCAGGCCCACAAAGCCCGCCACCCCCAGGTCAAACCTCAGGGTGGCTGGAGGTCGTCTCGCGCCCTCCGGCGCCCGGCTCTGCGGTTGGGGAGAGGGTTTATACGCTCCCTCTCCCGCCCCGCCGCCTCCTTGATGGAAATCACTTCCTCGCAGAAGGAGGCGACGGCGTTCCACGACCTCTCACTCCGGACCATAGACTGAACTACGGCCGGGAGCGAGAGGGCAACCGATCCGACTGCCGCGATCAAATCGCGGCGCTGCGATGCCCAGGCGGGGCAAACCGCCAAAGTGTGCAGCGCCGTGTCCTCAGTAACGTCGCGGCAATCGCCGCAGTGGTGACAACCGGGCGTCTCTTGCCGGCGTATACGACACAGGAACCGGCCAAAACATCCGTGGCCAGTCAGAACCTGTGTCAGCCGGAAGGTGAGGGCGCCATGCCGCCTCTCCAGCCACTCCTCAAACACGGGACTTACCGCCACGATCGTGGCGTGCCCGATATATTTATTATCTTATAATTTATCAATTTCGAAGTACCTTTGATATTACATAATTTATTTTCATTGACATGTATGTGATATAATTGAAATACGATAATTTACTTTTACTTTACTTAATTTATATTCATTGACATGTACATATGTGATATAATTGAAATAATACTTTACTTTTTATTTAATGTCAAATATTTGTACGGCTCAACATGAGGCTAAACATGCCTGGACATATTATTTCAATAAATTTACTACAACGTGCATGCTTCTGTATGTAACAACATACATGTTTTTAACAAATAAAAAATTATGATTATGATTAATAAAAAATATATTTCTAGCAGTATTATTTACTGACGACATCTCAATACTTATAAAACGTGAAAATACTGAACATCCAAAATTAACTTATCCACAATACCTTGCAAACAACACAGTGGCAACGAGATCACAACCTAGAAATAAATTTTACATTATTACGCTATTTTCCTCAGCATTTAAATAGCGCTTACGTCACAGTTTGTATTTTGTCATTTGTCAATTTACCCTACTAACCGATTTGAACGCTTGTATCTTATTTAATTTTGAGTCAATATCAATATTATATATATTTTAGCGAATACCTAACGTAACTATTCGACATCAATATTTCAAAATTGTTAGTCAAATACCCCATTTAAATTGTCAAATCTTTAGAAGCTAACATGGTACCTCGTTCCAGAAACGCTGAAAGACAGTTACAAGCCAGCTGGTCTAAAGCACAGCCCTCAGCATCTCCGGCGCAGATCGCAGAAGCAAATTATACACAAATTAAAAACATGACTGTTATCAATTACAATAGTACTAATATACAACATACAATCTCTAACGTCACTGCAACGAAGAACTTGACTGCAATCACCAATATGACGATGCAAGATATCCCTGCGTATAATAGCACGCCAATCTCGCCAATGATGACGAAACTACTCGAAGGTATAAAGAATATGGCCACTACAGAGGAAGGGTTGAAGAATGTGGAACCTGATTTGCCTCTGTGTGAACCTACCCCACCTGATTTAGGTAAGTGTAAGGCGTCGATCAAATAAATTACTGAATACAGATCAGCTCTTTAAAATACTGTAGTACAAGCAATTATGAACATTATGTTTTAATACTTAAGGTTTATTGGATTGTATAATCCTATGGCGTGTTCCTAATAGTTGATAGGATTGCCAAATCGACCCGTGAACATTTTGGACGAATATGTTGACAAAAGTTATAAATAAGTAATGATTATCATTGTATATTCGTAATTAATTAATGAGCTCGAAATTGCTTTATTTTTCAACTAACCTTAATTTTCCAGGACCAATACCGGTGAATAAAACCGAGCTGGAGCTAGATTTTGTGGAAGCAAAATACCCCGAAGTTCAGTGGGGTGGACGCTACAAGCCGCCAAACTGCACTGCCAGACATAAAGTAGCCATTATAGTACCATACAGGTAAGATTATACACGTAAGCCGGCTCAGATTCTTACCAATATTGCCCAAGATACCTACTAGGTATTATTAGAAGATATCTACTGTTTGCCTAGTTTTGGTATTAGTTTCAGTACTTACTCTAATACCTAGTCAATGTTCGTGCCTACCTTTAAGTCCTTATATGTAACTTTTGTGTTCAATAAACGATTTTCTTTCATAAAGCACGCTAGGATGAGACAGCGTATATAAAGTGCATAGCTTTGTCCAGTTCCCGCGCATGCGATAACAATGGTTTAAGAGACTGTTTATTGAAGCATGAGTACGGTTGTGTATCGAGGGTACTCGATCGTTGCCAGACCTGTAAAGAAGAAAGGCGCTAAGTTGCCAATGAAAAGGACATCTACTATAATTACTATAAATTCTCCTTAGCCATAAATTATACAGAAAAACATAAGACGACGGCACGACGCAGGCATTAAGAATTGAAGGATTCAATTTATACAGAAGAGGTGAAGATACATGAAGGTGTGGCATTATACAGTTCAATTTTGTTGCCATAACATGTCTTCTTCATAAGTACTGTATAACGAGCGACGTGCTCCTTTCGCGCCGCTAGCCGCCTGCCACTTGTGTACAGCTCACAATGCGTCGTATCTTACATTTTGGATGGAAAAGTTTTAGTTGTAAGCGGTACTATGCCTCTGCTGTACCTTATACAGAAGCCGCATTAGCGGGAAAGCCTTATGCCGCTTCTGTATAATAAATGTCTTAAGGAGCCATAGCATCCCGCACTACAAGACAAGCTTGTTTAGCTGTCTTCTTCTGTGCGACTGTTCCATTTGGTATGCTCCATATATTAACGGATTTAGATACCGCACTTTGTCTTACTTTTCTTCTAACTAACCTCTTCTTGTTAATAATAAGCTACATGCAAGATGAGCGAGGCTATGCTCGAGACCAACAGACCAAAATCGAGGATATACCTACATGTATATTTTTTATTACAGAGATCGTCAACAGCATTTAGCGATATTCCTCAACCATATGCATCCATTTTTGATGAAGCAGCAGATAGAATATGGAATATTTATAGTGGAACAAGAAGGTATGTTGTACATTAATGTCAGCTTGCGTAGAGACAATAATTCATCGCACACAATATTTAGATTTATACCCGCGATGCGGGTTTTTTCTACAAATATAGGGTCAAGTGATCTACTTGATAGCTTCAGGGTCAGTATCAATAAGTAGTTTTTGTTGTTTTGTTGTTTAGTAAAAATTGATCGCTGCATTCATTTGAATAATTCTTTTCATATTGTTATTAGCTTTTTGTTAAAGATTTTAACACATTTGTTTATTACAAATATTTCGCCAATATATATTTTAAAATACGAAATGAGATTAAGATTAGTCATAAGGGACATAAACTTTATTCTATAACACAGAAGCTTTTAAACAAGGACTTAAATCACATTAAAAACCAATTAGATCTCAACATCCAGTTTTTTTTTGTAAGCTATCTGACCTAACGTTCGTGGCGTAAAATGATAAAGGCTTATGTCCAGCATAGGACTGCGATAGGCTGATTAATTTAATCACACCATGACGCTTACGTAGTGTTATCTATCTGACGTTTACGCAAATATTAACCTTGCAATTATACTACTTTATAATCGAGACGAATGCTATCTTAGTCTTTCTGCGATCATGGTGGCTAAAGAGCACCCAAACCTCGACGAAAGTGTAAATATAAACAATTAAATAATTGCTTAAAATCTGTTAATAAAGTTAACCGCGATCACATGCCTGAATGTCCTTTACGCTTCGTCATCCTTCAATTGCTGGGATGCCAGAAAAATTATAAAAAATTATGGCAGAACACAAAACGTTAATATATGAAAGACCACTTCACTAAAGCATATATAAAACAATTACTTACAGGTAACAAAGACTTCAACCGCGCGAAGCTCATGAACGTGGGCTTCGTGGAGAGCCAGAAACTGGAGCCGGGTGGCTGGCAGTGCTTCATCTTCCACGACATCGACTTACTGCCTCTCGACACTCGTAACATGTACTCCTGCCCGCGGCAGCCTCGTCACATGTCTGCTTCAATAGATAAACTTCATTTCAGGTGAATGTTATTTTTAAGGAGATCAGAATAATAATACGCGGTATAGTGGTTCTCCAGTCCCCAATGACAGTATCGGTACGACTAAGCCCCCAATAATTTATCATGTGCCTCTGGGTAATAGACACTGTAGCGACTCCACACAGGCGAAGAAGTTTCGACGAATGACAAGAGATGGCGTTGTACACAATTCACGCTTCACCTTACATTCCTTAATCACGCAAGTGAGGTTTACACAGCAAGTTTGTATTTTTTTTTATTTTTTTATTTTTTTTATTTTGCTCGTCAAAATGACCACACTCCGCCTGATGGTAAGCAGTCGTGTGGTCTAAGAGCAGTGGCCTCCACATCGTCCTCATAGCAGCCGAGGCGATGTTGAGGTCTCTACTTTGACGGCCTGAGAAGTTGCTTTTTCACGCCCCGCTTAAAGGACCCAGGATTGAAGGAAGAAGGAAACACGTGCCTTGGCAGAGAATTCCATGCCTTGATCGTTCGGCAGAGGTATGAGGACCCAAACTTGTTGGTACGCACTCTAGTCGACTCCACCGTGTAAGGATGGCATCTGAGCCCAGCACGCGTTGTTCTGGATAGGAAAGGGGAGGGCGGGATAAAGTGGAATAACTTTTCAGAGCACTCCCCGTGGTATATTCTGTAGAAACATGCCAAAGAGGCAATATCCCTACGGAGTTGCAGAGGTTCCAGTGAACTCGTGACCTCTGGATCTCCGATGATACGGACAGCCCGCCGCTGTAACCTGTCAAGAGCGTCTAGCAAGTACTGCGCGGAGCCATCCCAAAGATGAGAACAGTACTCCACGCAAGGGCGCACTTGTGCCTTATACAATAGGCACAGCTGCCCAGGCGCGAAGAACCGCCTCACCCTGTTCAGAACTCCGAGTTTTCGCGAAGCTTGCCTAATGACGCTCTCGATGTAGGTTTTGGGATTAAGGGAGCGGCAAAGATCCATACCTAAGATGGAGAGGCTGTCACGTATCACCAGTGGAGTGTTCTTCAGAGAAGGGAGGAGAAGGAACGGAGACTTTTTTGTTGAGAACGCGCATGCCTGGGTCTTCTTGGCGTTGAACTGGACCAAGTTCTTGGCACCCCATTCAGAGATACGGTTCAAGGTCTGGTCAAGTTCAACGACAAGATCCTGCCTTTTCCCCACAACCTCAGCCTGTTTGGCCCCAGGACGTCCGAGATATCGCCCATGCACGGTACTGTCGTCTGCATAACAATGTATGTTGCCGAGATTCAACATATCATTGATATGCAGAAGAAAGAGCGTAGGGGATAAGACGGACCCCTGAGGCACTCCTGCATTGACCTGCATAAATTTGGAAGCGCGACCGTCGCAAAGGACCCGAATAAGACGCTTCTGCAGGAAACTTGCAATCCAGGTGCACAGTTGAGGGGGCAAGCCATAGGCCGGAAGCTTGGAAAGAAGAGACCGGTGCCAGACTCTATCGAAAGCTTTGGCTATGTCTAGGCTAACAGCCAAAGACTCGCCGTGCTTGTCCATAGCCTCACCCCAGAGGTGCGTGACGAACGCTAGAAGATCACCCGTTGATCGTTTAGCCCGAAAGCCGTATTGGCGATCATTGATCAACGAGTGATTCTCCAGGTAGCGGACAATTTGGGTGTTAATAATCCGCTCGAACACCTTGAAGAGCACTGAGGTGATAGCTATGGGTCGATAGTTGCCTGGCTCGGAACGGTCCCCCTTTTTGGGAATCGGTTAAACGTTCGCCTCCTTCCAAGCCTCAGGCACAGTGCCTGCGGCGTAAGACGTCCGGTATAGGCGCGTAAGTGTGGGAGACAACACCGCTGCACATCTTTTGAGGACCACAGCTGGGATGCCGTCAGGTCCACTGGCTTTCCGAACATCGAGAGACTGCAGTGTCGCACGAACGTCACGTTGCCTGATACGTATATCAGGCATGGTGTAGCCGCAGTTGGCAATGTTAGGCGGCTGCGAACCGCAGTCATCGATTCGGGAGTTGGCCGCAAAGAGATTTGCAAGCAGATCTGCTTTCTCTTGCGGCCGATAAGCCAGTGATCCATTCGGATATATATACAAGTATACAATATATCATATAACATCATATATATACAAGTTGCCATCAACCATCGAGCCGCGGCCTGCCAGGCACGATTACCCAGCCTATTCGGTAGATCCTCCCTTTGTGTTGAAGGGACTTCACACGACGTTCTTCCACAACATTTAACTGCATAAACAACAACAATATTCGTCATTTTTGGTTAACATATGTATGTTTACCTCATTCTATCATTTTAAATGACTATATTATATGATTAGATTGCACGTATGCCGTAGAGGACCCCTCGTCATTGCTATTACGACGAGTGTTTTGGGTTCATTATACAAATGGAATAAAAAATATTGTATACCACAAATAATTGTTTCGAGTTTAGGAGGCTTATATTTATACGTTGTTTGAATATTTATAAAGTCCCTCTTGATACATAAATGATTCCCAGTGCGGGTAATGTATGCAAATAAATGAATTAAAGAAAGCCTCAGCGTGACTTGGTTCAAAACAAAGGCCTCAACCTAACATGCAACGTCTAATAGGATTCTATTTCTTTTATGACCGTTATTAAACTGAGTTTTCGAAATAATTATATTCTGTTGTTTCCAGGTTACCATACGAGGACATATTCGGCGGAGTGTCAGCGGTCACTCAGGAGCAGTTCACGAAGGTCAACGGATTCTCCAACAAATACTGGGGCTGGGGCGGAGAAGACGATGATATGTTCTATAGGTAAATTACCTTTACTATTTTAATTAAAAAATAAATATTGTCCAATCGCGGCCACTGCCAAACTGAGGAGACCCAGATAAGGTTGCACTTACGTGTGATCGTAAATAGATGGGTTCGATGCCAGCTTCAGGCAAAGCTTTATAGATCAGTAGCGGTCTAGCAACGTATTTATAAACATTCTCTTCATCTACTTGCATTAGAGAACTATGTCACGATAAAAAATATATATTACATTTTCCTATTATTGAATATTGGCTGTATTTACTAATAATATCCTCCTACTTTGCAATTAGCAAACGTTATTCTGAATGCCTTTAGAAAAATTGGGAAATGAAACATTTATTATCATTCTAAAATCAACCTTATTAGTTTTTATTTAAGGTTGCAATTTGTATTAGCTATATTAGTAATTGCATTTAATAATCGAATATCCTATGTTAGCAGTACATAGTATTTAGAAATATATAATTTATTACATGTTTATTTATTTCTAGATTAAAGAGAATGAATTATCACATAGCAAGATACAAGATGTCAATAGCGCGGTACGCCATGTTAGACCATAAGAAGTCTGCTCCTAATCCTAAAAGGTAAAGTAACTATAATCTAAAAACGTATTTGACAAAGAGCGCACGAGATCGGATTATTTTGTTTAAAAAGCAACCTTATCGTCTGTATTTAAGATCGAATTTGTGTTTACAAACCGCAGTTTGTACTAAATTGGTCTTTTAAATCATTTTTATTCTGTTGCATGTAGCGGTACAAATCCTAACATGATTCCTTTATTTTATAGAATGGACTATACATATAACCACTTTTTATGCAATTTGCCAAAGAAATCAAATTGGCTCGGTACTTTATTTTTTCGATAGACTTCACACCAGGATGATAACAGGCAGAAAAACACTAGAATTATTTAACAGTATCTCAAATGCATGTCAACAACTGTGTTAAATTATACTTGACATGAGTTTGATCACATCACTATACCTACAAATAAATAAAATTGAAATGTCTGCTTGTAACATAACAAAACAACAGCATTTTATTTTTTTCTCTTTATGGATATTTAGAGGCTTAAAATCTTAACAAAGATTATGCTATAACAGCATTTTACTAAATGCATATAAAAGTATATACGATACTTATATCAAAACTTTAATCCTAAAAATTGTTGTCTATTTGTTCCAGCTAATCTCTGAAACGGCTGGACCGATTTTAACGGGACTTTCAATAACAGATAGCTGAAGTTATAAGGAGTAACTTAGGCAAATTTTATTTTAGAAAATAATAAGAATCCCCCGAAAAATCTCCACGCATACGAAGTTTCGGGTAACAGCTACTATACTAAAACTTATAACAATAATTTCCAGGTACCAGCTCCTGTCACAAACAAGCAAAACATTCCAGAAGGATGGTCTGTCTACCCTCGAGTACGAACTGATCCAGGTAGTGCGATACCACCTGTACACTTACGTACTAGCCAATATAGACGAGCGTAGCTGATGGACATACCTCGCCAAACTGCTTTTTGGCGATGAACGGTAACAGTGCAGAGACTCAACGAAATAAACCCGAGGGTGTACGTGCTTATGAATAACCCGCTCTGTTATAAATACGAGCGACCGCAGTGAGACTTCACAATGTAAATATTAAGCAGTAGTCCAACTTATTGAACATATGTTAACCTTTTCATTGTCGATGCTGTATACTATACTCCATTTGGTTAGGTACTTAACTAAAGGTAAACAATCTTGATGAGACTGTTTACAAAAACACATATTAAACAAATAAACTACTGCTTAAACTAATGGTTCAATTGAATTAGTAATCGTTATTGTTGTATTTACATTGATCTTTGGCAGCATTTTATTTTCAAACTGAGTTTTTAGATAAAAAGACACATCAAGATTGTTTCCCTTTAGAAAGTACCTAACCAATTTAAATTTGTATAGTATAGGCATAGGTATTTAAATCTTACATACTAGCCGTAAAAATACGTTCATCAATTACACTGCCATTCCAACACAGCAGATTTTGATATAATTATCGAATATTTTTTTATAAGTTTTACAAATTTAATCCGTTACTTTTTTTTAGTTTTGTTAAATGTATTTTTAAAGTTTTAATTGTATTGGCGTTCTCTAATAAAATAATTAAATTGGAAGTTTATATGGATCTACGCTAGCTGTAAATAATTTTTAATCTGATATCTCCAAATTAATTCTCAAAATTAGTTTAAAATTTTAATGTATGAACTGTGCTTTCGTGTTCAAACACTTTGTTTAGAATATGTGTATAAAATTATAATTACATTCGCAATTAGCTTGTTTTACAATTCTTCTATTTTCCTATATTAAAAAAGAAATGGTTTCATCGTTTTGTGGCCTAAACACTAATTTAATTATATGGTCATGTGTAATGTAATCTTTAGTAGGTATTATGAGCCGATCATAACTCTATGTTCTTGATCTCTGTTAAAATACACTGCATCAAAGTTCAGGATTACTTTCTAATTAATATTTTTGATAAGTTTGCAAACTTTTAGATTAAACTAAATGAAAATGTCGAGACGATAAATTTATAAAAAAAAAACAAAATTTAAAAATAGAACTGCAGTAAAATATAAAATTATAGCCGGGAAAATTAAATTTATGCAGTCTCAAATTCGTGTGTTATTAGAGTAAAGTTTGAAATAAATTCTTTTTGATTTTCTTTTCATTTTCGTCGTGACGACCGATTTATTGTTTCAACTTCCCTACGAAATCGTTTCCTCACGTCAGTAAACATCAAAACAGACTGAATGAAGTGCGTGGAGTAGACGTGAGTGCACGAACAATAAGAAGGAGGCTTAAGGAAGCGGCAATCACCCCTTTTAGACCAGCAAATGGTCCAAAGCTATCTGCAGCTCACAGACAAGCTCGTTTAAGATTTGCGCGTGAGCATCTATAATGGACTGAAGAGCAATGGACCTTCATATTGTTCAACGATGAGTGTAGGACATGTTTAAATGGTGCAGACGGCCACAGAAGAGTCTATCGTCGACGTGGGGAGAGATATGCTCAAAGTTGCATTGAGGAGCGTGTTCCTTTCGGAGGCGGTTCGTGTATGGTGCGGGGTGGCATTTCGATGATCGGGCGAACGGAACTTGTGTTTATCGACATGGTTTGTCAAAACGGTAGAAGAGGTGGTTTGACGGCACAACGCTATATAACAGAGGTTTTAGAGAGCTGACGTGGTACCTTACATGGGATTAATAGGCGAAAATTTTACTCTAATGCAAGATAATGCCCGACCCCGCGCCGCTGCACAAGTTCGACAATATTGCGAAGAGGTTGGGATACGTACCACGAATTAGCCAGCACGCAGCCCGGATCTTAATCCAATTGAGCATGTTTGGGACAGTTTCAAAAAAGCTGTATATGCATGAAATCCTGTGCCCACAACAGTGGCAGCACTAAGAACAGCGATTTCACAAAAATGGAACAATGTTCCGCAAGACCGTTTTAACCCTAATCAGATCTATACGGAACCGATTAGAATCTGTAATAAGGGCACGTGGAGGTAATACACCTTATTAAAAGAAAAAAGATGTGCTTCAAATTTTTTTTTTGTAAATACCAATTTTTCAATAAACCAACCAAAACCAATTTTTGATAGATTTATCGTTTTGCTCAAAAAAATTGAATGGTCCTTTCCAGTATACAAACATACACTTAAGAATATGATACTTCGCTGTTATGAAGTTAACGAACCAAACTATAGGTTTCAATTTAAATTTGTATAAAAAGTTTGAATACTTGGTTAAAATGTTTATTTCAAAGGCGTCTTGAATATTGATGCAGTTTATGAGTCCGTCAGTGTATCTTCAACAATCCTAGTGTTGTTCTTATTCGATTTAATTAGGAGGATGTTTGATAACTTTCCTAATTTAATTAACTGTGCCAAGATCCAGTATACATAATATTCAAAAGATGCATTTGCTATCATATTATAGCTAATCATTCCATTAATTTTACAATTAATTAATTAGCACAGCGGGTTACGCTGGTGCTGCTGCTGCATCAGCGGAGACGCTCAAACGGCGTAAATATCAAAACCTTATTGGTGAGTACATATTTGAGCCGTTTGGTATCGAAACGCTGGGACCATAGGGTCCAAGTGCTAGGTCTGTTTATAGAGACCTAGCTAAGCGGCTCATCGACGCTTCGCGTGACCAGAGGGCTGGTATTTTTTTTGCACAAAGAATAAGTATTGCCATTCAACGTGGCAATGCTGCCAGTCTTCTGGGCACATTGCCAATTGACGACGAAGCGGAGGAATATTATGACGCTTTTTGATTTTGCAGTTTTATTTTTCTCTTTAGTTTATATTTTTCTTGTAAATAACTTGTGTAGGTATATATTTAATTCTACTGCATTATGTTTTTCGTTCATTAAAATATATAGTTTAATTAAATTAACGTAAACATGACAACACTAGGAGTTCTTCAAGTGCGCGTTATTTTAAGTATTAAATATGTTGAATCACGCAAAAATATACCTGCTTCAGAAAACTTTATATACCTACGAAAAGGTATAAGTGATATTTTAGTAACTAATCTAGATCCATGGTTTATATTTTAATTAAGTAATATATTTTGTACTTCTTGCTGTTGTCTGTATTAATTTTTATCCACGTTTTTGTTCCTTAGTCATCATAAGTTAAATAAAAGATTTTAATACCATTGTTGGACTCAAAACTGTAAATAGTGTATAAATCTTCGAGGTTATTAAAATTATAATTACTAAAATGTAAAAGAAATTTTATAAAGTAGATATATATACAGACAGCCATCTTAATTATATAATAACAAGTACAGAATGACAATATAGTACATAAAACAATTAGCCGTAATATAAAAATGCGCTCAGAGCGTTGCGAATTAATGTACACTTGGACACACTTATGCAAACAGGATACAACCTATAAAATCAAATAGATAAAATTAAGACAGAAAACAATTACTATAAAGAGGTTGTTGCCTTTATGCTAAAACCTTTGGTTTGACAAAGAAACTAGAATCGTTTTAACATAGCCTGGACTGCTATGTTATGCTAAATGATATATATAATTAAAAACAGTGTAGGTAGATACTGCTTTTTGGCTTAATTGAGGTAAGACAAAGCGGAATTTTTCGCTGAAATCTAGGATTTTGCTCAAACTGAACAGCCTATGTTGGGGAGCAGTTATACCTCTTATACTGTAGCCCTGCTATCAAAGCGCCCTATGCTAGCAACAAAACTCCTTGATTTAACAGGCAGGCAACAACACGGACGGAATACCCTGATTAAGTCTATGATACAATTTTTAAAGTATACAAATAAGGGGTTGGATTGTGTTTGCACAACTTCGTCCAGTTATAAATAAATTATAATACTGATTTTAATGTAATTCTTGTCAGTATTTACAGGTAGAAAGGTTACTAAATCAATAAGGTTTTATACAAGAGGTTCGTGGCCTAAATTTCCGTTTAATTTTCTGGCATTTAGTTACCTATTTTATTTTTTATTTATCTTCATTATTCTTTCTTCTTTGATGTTTTATTAATTTTGGGAATCTATTTTGACATATAATATTTCTATGTGTATCGCTTTATCACCATAGAAATAATTACAAAAGAAATGTTTACAGTTTATTTTGTGTTTATATTGTATTATTATCTATATTTTTTTAAATTTGTTTATTGTGTTTAGAATCTCCAAATCTATTTTATATTGTATCTCAATAATATACGGACTAGTTTATATGCGCTGTTGTGCTAAATGTTATTCCAGTTGTGTATAAATGTTTTATACTAAAAGTAATATGTACTTACTTAGATTTAAACTTGTAAATAGCTTTTGTAGTTAGATAGGTAGAAAACGTATAATTTGGAATAATAAAATAACTTATATCCTTGCTGTTCAATATTTCGTTAAAATAACTATTGATGTACGATAGATACATAATTATGTAAGTTACTGTTTAATTTTATAGCTTTTTCAAAAGTGTGGATGGCTGTATAGCCGAATTTTGTGTTGTAACATTTTCGTAGTAATGTAACATGTCAGAATGTTACATCACACATTAATGTTACAAGTCTGTATGTATCTAAGAATGATGCAAATATTCTAGTAAATGTTTCATTCATGCCAAAATCAACGATGAAACAAGCTTCATTATTTATTTTTTTGTTAAACAAAAATCACAATTTTTCTAGTTATGATAAATGACATTGTCAACGATAAATCATTTATGACACCTTTTTTATTTAACTACATTAGGCGTTCTAGTTGTAAGGAATACTGTGTGATACATCTGTTTCTATGTGAAAGATATCACCATTGCTCGAAATTTACTATTTTTGTTTTAATTTTATCTAATTCTTGAAATGTCCACATTTTACTAGATTTTCAAATGTTATCAACTTTTATAAACCAATAACTAATATACAATCGTAGTTATCTTAAAAATATATATTTTACTTTCTGTTTTTCTTATCTTCGAGTTTTTCTAACTACTTAATTATATGCTTATAAATAAAGCATACAAAGACAATAAAAATCATTTCGACAGCTTATAATTATTTATAACTATGACAATCATAGCTGTAATGATTAATGATGGCAATACTCTGTATGTTGCCGCAATTCTTTATTTTAGTAGAACCAGATCCTTAATATAATTAGATGATTTGAAAGTATATCGAGTAGTGGAATATCTTTGAACTGGCCTATATGGAAACGACTTATAAAATCATAACTATGGTAGTTACCGAAGTCGTTAAAACCATAGTTCATAATTATGTTTTTCGTTCACAAATATATAATTTTACTCTAAATAAATAGTAGGTATACAAATTTTTCATTTCGAGGAACTTTTAATAATTATATTTATAACATTTTTAAACATATCTGTATTATCTACCATTGTATTTCTTCTTACTAAAAGTAATTAATTATTCATATTCGAATAACTGTGAAAACTTTCTGTGAATAAGTAAATGTCTTATTTATTGATATTACCATTAGATTTTTAGTGATGGTTTAGCAAATTGAAAGTCAATAACTGTGCTAATATAAGTATGTTAAGAAGTAGAATTTTTATACCTACTTTTACGGACAACGTCGTGAGTTACGCGAGTTATAGGCCTATTTACTTCACCCAATATAATAGCATTTTTTGCTACCTAATGTACATTCTTGTTCTTGCTTACGAATCTCGGCTCGCGTGTATGTAAGTTTTTACATACGATGATAGTCTTATAGTATGAAAATTCCGCTTAGCCATCAAAACTTGTAATAATTATAACCTACCTACTTTAGATATTATAGTTTAGACCATGAGTTACTTAAAGAAAGTGATATACCTATTAGTTTTCATTTGTCAAAATTGTTTTAATAAAATATTGTTTGTTTTTATATAGTACTGTTGTTTGATTTCGACTCCTACACCTTACCTATAAGAAAGAATTACCAGATTTAATTTGATTGGAGGATCTAAAAATTGTTGTCTAATATCCCTAATTAGAAATATATCAAAATTGCGGTCTGCGCCAGTTGCCCACCGTCGTCGGCGAGGAAACGACTAACTATCGGCGATTTTCTCGCTCAAAAAACATACAATAGATATACATTCCGTGTAGACAAAAACTATTTAAATTCATTGGATTCCTCTTTGAGCCCTACTGAGGTAAGCGAGTTGCAATTTCGTTTTAATGGACTCCAGGCAATGTATGCCCAATACGACGAGGTGCAATTACTGGAGTGTAGTACTGAAGATTTGGATAATTAGACGTTGGAACGTAAAGAGTTTGAATCTCTTTATTACAAAACCCTATCTAAAGCTCAAAAAATGCTTGATGATAGTAGGAAAAGAGATTCTAATGATATTTGTGACGTAAGTTCGCGTTCTAGCAATCATAAGTTTATTAAATTACCGACTATTCAGTTGCCGAAATTCAGTGGTTCTTATACAAACTGGTTAGAGTTTCACGACACATGTGTTAGCCTCATCGATTCGAACGATGATATGAACGAAATAAATAAGTTTCATTATTTGAGGTCATTCCTAGAAGTGCTGTGCTTGACAGCGGCAGCATGTCATGTCTCACGACAGAGAGGTTATACAACCAGTTAGGTTTGTCTGCCAAGACTGTGAAAAATTATATTTTAGGTATTAACAGCTCGTCATCGTTAATTAATAAAATGTGTTCAGTGAAAATCATTAAATAATAATTTTAGTACGGATATTAATTGTTTTGTTCTCCCATCACAGATAAGATTCCAAGTAAACATGTTAATTTGTTAAAAATTAAAATTCTGTCTGATGTTTGTCTGGCAGATCCCAACTTTCATTCACCGGCTCCTATCTATATGTTGCTCGGTGCTGACATCTTTTGGGATTTATTGGAATCACAGCGAATTAAGTTAGGTGATGGACGACCAATTCTTTGTGAGACTAATTTGGTTTGGCTGGTCTGCGGCCCAATTAATAGTGATATTTCTCCTAGATCTTTTAAATGCAATTTTATAAAGATACGTTTAGACTGTGATGATGAATTAAATTTTAATGTTGATCAACGACTTACAAAGTTTTGGCAACTTGAAGAAGTGTGTACTTCGTCACCGTATTCATCAGAGGAGAAGCTATGCGAGGAGCATTTTATAAAAAAAAACAACTCGTTTGGAAAACGGTCAATTTTGTGTAAGGATTCCTTTAAAATGTTCCTCGGACAATTTAGGTGAATCTTTGTCAAGAGCCAAACATTATTTTGCTTCTTTGGAACGTACATTTAAATCTAAATCTAAATTTTGTGATATGTATAAAGAGTTTATGATGGAATATGAAACTTTAGGCCACATGTCTAAATGTAACACTATTGATGATCAAGTATTTTACATGCCGCATCACGGAGATCTGCGTGAAAGTAGCGCTACAATAAAGTTAAGGGTGGTTTTTAATACGAGTACTTTTAACGAATACTGGTATTTTCTTAATAATATTCAGATGATTGGACCCGTGGTACAGGACGATCTTCTATCGGTCCTGTTACGTTTACATAAATACATTATAGCTGCTGATATTGAGAAAATGTACCGGCAGGTAGTTGTTCATCCAAATGACAAGTATCTTCAACAAATTATTTGGCGTGATAATCCGACAGCTCCATTACAAGCTTATCAACTTAATACCGTGACTTATGGCACGGCCAGCGCTCCTTACCTAGCAACCCGGTGTTTTCGGCAGTTAGGGTTAGAGTGTGTTGATAAGAAGGTTGGTAATTACAATTAATAACACGTTAATTATTATTAGTTAATGTACCACGACTTCTGCGTAGATGATTTGCTCACCGGAGGAGATGACATTAATGAGGTCAAAGAGTTACGTCATAAAGTTACATCCACTATTGCTTCAGCGCAGATGAATCTAAGAAAGTGGAAGTCGAATGACATGCAATTGATAATTGGTTCTGACTTGCCCCAGTCTTCACTAGATTTTAATATTAGTGGATTTGTGTTAACCAAGACCTTAGGCCTAGGTTGGCAGCCACTGTTAAATCACGTTTGTTTTCCAATTAGCTAGTCAGTTAATTTTAATAATACCAAACGTGACATGCTTTCGATTGTTTCTCAAGTTTTTGACCCGCTTGGATTATTGGCTCCATGTGTAATTATTATGAAAATGTTGCTTCAGAAGTTATGGTTACTAAAACTATCTTGGCATGAACAGCTATTATTTTTTTTAATTTCTTTTCTTTTATTTATTATGTTATTATTAACGTGCCTCAATTAAATGAAATTCATATTCCACGTCGGGTTTTAATCGAGTTGCCTGTTGCATACAGGATTTAAAGATCTGTATTACTTTTAAGTCAATTTAGTAATGTAGAGGTACCTCGTGATTATTTGTGATGTTAACAAGTAACTTGTTTCTTAATTTGATTATTATTTAAGAATATAAATGCACAACCGCATTTAGTCACGGACTGCCTTTGCATTGTCACAAAGTGTAAGTGTATGCGCCATCATGCCATCCTACTGCCTATTTTAGATTTATATTAAAACATATACCTTAGCCCAAATTATTTAATCTCTATAACATTATTAAGATATTACTGTTTTTATCTTTAGTTTTTTATAGTCAGTAGTATATGTCATTATGGCTGCAACACCTTGTTAATCTGAGTTGTAAAATACTGAAATTATATTTAATCGGCGATTTAAAAGAGTGGCCGTGAGTTTCATGCAGGTTTTCTTCTCATAGGCTCAACCCTTTGCCTGAACCTAGCTACTAACCTAAATGTAGATTCAGTATTTTTTTTTTGAAATTAAACTACTATATACGGATTTTATCGCGTTGTTTATTTAGCACTGTATTACAAAATTTTGAAAATATTACACTAGTACTACTATTGATTTTATTTTACTAATTTATAAGCTAATAAAATTATTTAAACTAAGTGTAAACCAAAAATAAATAGATTTAATAGTTTAAATAGTCTCCCCGTGACCATGGCTGCTGAAAAGCAACCGAAACGTCGGGGAAAGTGTAAACCAAAAATAAATAGATTTAATAGTTTAAATAATTTTATTAGCTTATAAATTAGTAAAATAAAATCAATAGTAGTAGTAGTGTAATATTTTCAAAATTTTGTAATACAGTGCTAAATAAACAACGCGATAAAATCCGTATATAGTAGTTTAATTTCAATGAATAACATTCGCGTAAACAGAAGACAATATTATGTAGCTTCAGTAACTTAGTAAACTCACTAACCCATATATTTTGACGATCGTAAGTGTTACTTAGTGACCTAAATGAATAAATGATTTTTGACTTTGACTTTGATTCTTATGAGTTTTTAGAATACCACATTTTTACTGACGCATCTGAAGGCGCCTATGGCGCTTGTCTGTATGTTCGAAGCGTAGATAAGCAGGGCCAGGTTTTAGTGCGTTTATTGTTAGCTAAGAGCCGAGTGTCGCCACTCAAGCCAACGACCATACCCAGACCTGAGCTATGCGGTGCTCTGGTAGGTGTTCGCATCAATGAAAAGGTTGTTGCTGCATTACGAATCAGCGCACAGCGCACTTTCTTTTGTACTGATTCCACTATCGTTCTAGGGTGGCTAAAACTGTTGCCAAATAAATTACAGCCTTTCGTTCGCAAGAGAGTTGCTGAAATTTTAGATAAGACTAATGGCTGTGAGTAGATACATATTCCAGCTGACCAAAACCCTGCTTATTATTTGTCTCGTGGAGTAGATATCAATTTATTACTTAGTTTAAATGATTGGTGGTCCGGTCCTAAACTTTTAATGAATGAAATGTCTGTTTGGCCTTCTAAATTGATGAATTTTAATAATGAAATTTTGCCTGAAATTAAATTAGAAGTCACCTTGCATGTTTTGTTTAATTACAATAAATCTGATGAATATATTGATTTTACACGGTTTTCAAACCTTTTAAGACTTCAAAGAGCAATCGCCTATGTTTTACGTTTTATTGACACATGTAGAAAACAACCTATTCGCGATCATCTTTCTGTGAATGAACTAGAAAGGGCTTTAAATGTAATTATACGCTTATCTCAATGTCAATCTTTCAAAGACTATAAATGGCTACTTAATAATAAACCGCTACCTAAGAAAAGTGAAATAAATAAGTATAACATTTTTCTAGACGAGAATAAAATAATGCGTATTCGAGGTAGATTACAACATTCAGATTTCCCTTATAATAAAAAACATCCGATTCTTATTCAATCTAGTCATCATTTTACCAAGTTACATTTTTATTGGGAGCATAAAAGACTATTCCACGTTGGACCTCAATTACTATTGGCGTCCATAAGAGATATGTATTGGCCCGTTATGGATCGCAATTCAGCTAGAATGTGCTGTCGACAATGTATTCGTTGTTGCCGATTAAAGGTGAAACTGTTAGTCCTATCATGGATGATTTACCACAGCAGCGACTTCTAGCAAGTTTTCCGTTTGAGAACATATGCTTGGACTATGTTGGTCCAATTCAGTCAGCTGTTCGTCAAGGTCGTGGCTGTAAATTAGTTCAAGTTTATGTAGCTAGGTATATTTGTTTGTTTTCTACAAAATCCATTCATCTTGAACTAGTCGGTTATTTAACAAGCAATACTTTCATTCTTGCGTTAAAGAAGTTCATCTCGCGTAGAGGAAAGCCAAGAAATATTTACTCTGACAATGGCACATCGCTTGTTGGTGCCTATAATGACCTCTCTAAATTTCTTAAGGCAAATTGCAATTTGTTGTCCGAGGAGATGGCTAAGGAAGGAATTAATTTCCACCTTATCCCTGTATACTCTCCTCACTTCACTGGTCTTGCGGAAGCTGGTGTTAAATCAACTAAGCATCATTTAGTCAGAGTGCTGGGTCTTTGTAACCTTACCTTCGAAGAACTATATACCATGATGGTTTAGTTTGAAGCCATTTTAAACTCCAGACCACTGGCGCCGTTATCGTCGAACCCCGAGAATCTGACGGCGCTCACACCAGGACACTTTTTGATTGGACGTCCTACGACATCATTACCGTCACCTGATTATCGAGACCAGTTCATCAATTTTCTGACTCGATTTAGGCGTATTGAGCTTCTTCGACAACATTTTTGGAGCAGATGTAGTAAAGAATATATATCAGAGCTCGAACTTACATAAAATGGCGAGCATGTAAGGGCTCCCTTAGAGTGAATTCTTTGGTCCTTTTAAAAGAAGACAATCTCCCTCCACTCAAGTGGAAAATGGGTCGGGTCGTTGCTACGTATCCAGGGACAGACGGCGTAGTCAGAGTTACAGATGTCAAGACTTCTAGTGGTCTGTTACGCAGATCATTCAGCAAGATTTGTCCGTTGCCAATCTATTCAGAAGCAGGGGATCTTTAGTGGTATGTTTGCGCAAGCGCCTAATAATAAACGCATACCAATGTTAAGGCTACGTCAATAATTGCCGCTAATTATAGTATTTTTATTTTGTTGACCGGCTACCTACATCTGTAATAATAAATCAGAACGTTCACATCAAACAACGAGTTTTCTTTCGTTATTCCCAAAATTATACCTGGACATTGGTCCGTGAGTGAACTTTTTCCTCGGCCCTCAGTTTATCTTACATCCAGTTATATATTCCAATGTCTCCTAGATATACTCGTATGTAAAATAAATTAAATACATAATTTAAAATTTGCTTCGCGTACAATTATCAAATTTTCATTTTGTCGACGCTGTACACCGATTTATAAAGAAACGTCTACCTGTGTTACCATCATTTGTGGAGCCATGTCCTCCACATTTGGCAACCGATTTAACACAGATTGAGTGTTCATCTGCGTTGGAGTTGCACCACAAAACATACACTTAAATGTGGCGTTAGTGCCTGATAGTATATTGGCTAAACTGCCATCTATCATTGTGAAACGCATCTTGTAGCTAACTTGACATTCTTGCCCACTCTCTGTTCTACGGTCACTATTTTGCATTTGCCTGATTCAGTCTCAAGGGCACTAAAGCGACCAGGAACAAAAATTCATCAGTGTTCGTAGCATCCATAAATTTATGTTTGTATTGGCTGTGACCAGAACTGCCGTCGAAGCCCCATTTGCAAATCAGTTCGAATCGATTACAGTCTTCTACTAAATCGGCGATATTAAGGATACTGTGAGCTGTTAGCTTAAGAAGTTCTTGTAGGTTAGTTTTAGCTAAAGTTTCAGTAATTGTAAGTGATGAAGGGAGGAGAGTACTTTTGATTTGATTCAAGCGATACAGACTCGGAAAGCAGTTCGGATGCACAGTATTCACCACTGATCTTAAAACTTTATACTTATGTTCCGATAAAACTAAATACAAAGCCAGCGCTTGATGTGGATTTAATGTAGTGATTAGTCGTATTATCAACCATCTCCGCAGCAAAACGTAGCTCATCGGATGTTCTACTAGATGCGAGTTCAGCTAAACGCCTTTTCTTTATTTTAAAAGATGCTTCTCCAAAAGGCTTACATGGCTGACCACGTCGATGACTAGGGCCAGGCTGTTCATGATCCACTGTATCAGCTATTAGACAATGTGTCAATCATATCTTCTGCTGCAACCAAGTCTTGTATCGTTGTAAAAGTCTATGGCGATATCGACAAACTTCTTTCTATTTTTTGCTCATTTGCACACAAAAAGCCTGCTTGCTATCATTATTTCGTCTCGGATTTGTTCTGAATACTGTTGCGCTTGTAATAGGGAACAAATTTTATTAAAAACGGCAGTTTATTTTCACTTATTCCGTTTTCTATCCATACTTCAACAAGATCAGATTTTTTATTGAACAGCCACAGACTGAAAAATAATATTAAAAAAAATGTAGGAAATAGACGCAGACAAATTAATGTAAATATGAAACTACATTTAAGGTAGAACTAATTAGAAGTAAAATCATAAACACGTTTTTTGACGTTTTCGTTTAAAACCTTCATCAAAGTTTGATAATACATAAATGATAAATGAATTATACACAGTAAGATAAAGGACATGTAGAAACATATTTATAATCCATTTAAACCTTATTTATATTAATATTTGAAAAAACATACCTTGGCCTGTGATCTCCATAATTGGTTATTAAATAATGTAGAACTATCTTTATGATGTGCGATTCGTACAAATCAATCAATGATCATTATCATTTAATAAATGTTTTATTAAATGATAATGAAGTGATTATTTTGTTAAAATTCAAATACCTTTATGAGGGTAGTTAAAACTAAGTAAATACTTAAAACCACAGATTATTAACTGCTTGGAGTTATGTAACAACTAATGACGTTTATAAAAATAAACACAATTTCGTGGAAATAGATACTCGTGTTTTTTATTTTTGTCTTCTGCTCAATGCACTGTGCATTTGCGCGAATTCTGGACTCGTAGACAACCGCAGCCTCATGGACGCTTCACTACAGTGAACATTAAAATTATAGATTTCGTTCCCATGTTAAGAAAGAGTTTATATTTATTTTAATCCATGACACGCTAAGGTCATATGGTCCCAGTGCTCGTGCTCTCTATAAAAAATAGCAAAAAGGTTAATCGACATTTTCTGTGACCAGAGGGCTGGTCTCTATTTCGCGGATAGAATAAGCATTGCCAATCAACGTGGCAATGCTGCCAGTCTTCTGGGCCCACTACCAGTCGATTGTTATGCGGAGGAATTCTATGACGCCTTTTAGAGGGTATTAGTTCTTCTTTTTTATTTTTGTTTTATAATATTTTAGGCCTAAATTAGTTTTAAAGAATTCTGTTAATTGATAATATTTTTACAGTAAATATACATTAGTAAACACTAGCAGTCGCCTAGTAGTCCAAATTCTACCATGATTGATTTAAATTTGAAGTTTGATAGTTATAAGGTTGTATTGTCTAGAACTATACCCTTATAATCACATTTTATTTAGATTTCGATCTATACATGTTAATTTACTTATCTTTTACAAACAAATTATTATTTTCTTACTCTTTAATTGACGATATTCTTAAGCTTGCTACTTAGTTTTCTTTTTTCCTTTATTACATATAAATACGTATTGTGGCGTATGTATATACGCACAGGCAACATATAGCTTTACGAGAAACCTGGAATCGAACGGAGCATCGTACAACTAGCCGCGCCGAAACCAAGCGACGCGCGAAGGCGATCGAACGGAGCATCATACGTCCAGCCGCAACGATATCAACATTCAAACTGTTGACGCGCGAAGCTTCCCTCTGCTTTTTATACGTGGCACTACTTTTATACTCGCGAACAGATTTCCAAGAAATCATTCGAAAATGTTAGATTTTTGTTTACTTGTCGCTGATTGGTGAAAATGTTTATTGTACACATTAGTGTTAGCATTACTTGCATGACTAATAAATGGGATATAAGATAGGTGAAAAATTGTAAATATATTCTCAGTTGAATCAGTCTGCGTGTTTCATTATAACCCTAACGGTTACCAGCTACGGACCTGGCTTCTGCCCGCCGGCTGGTAACACGTTAAAGTATATATATTCTACCTTATATAAATAGTAGGTATTGCATATCATTCCAATCCACCCAAAGGTTGCCTGTAAGATATTGCTGATATATTTATACATAGTTACAAAGAATAGTACTATAATCAGCCGAACAATGCCGAAATACTACGAACACGATTTGACTGCGTGTGTCAAATGCATTTTTGTGTGCGTGTAGGGTCTTTTCATTAATTTAATGTATTTCCAATGCATATTTTATGTAAATATTAGGATTCGCCACTCCTCCATATAAACTGTGCCAAATATCATACTGCTCCGTCCGCGCAATTTTCGTAAAAAGGCGTACATAGTTTTTGCTTCATGTATTAATATATATATATCTATGACATAAATAAATTTGATATATAATCTGTGACTCTGAAAACTATAAATGTCAAGTAACGTACCTTTTTCAGTCACGAATGTTGAAAGTGAAATTTACTTTATAAAAAAAAAATATTTTCTATATTGTTATAATTTACTATTTGTGTTTTAATACACAAGTTTACACTAACAATGAAAATTTACACTGATATATTTTAATATTTTATATTTTTATTATTTATTTATTTATATTATATTTTACAAATCAAAATTGTCAAGTAATTGATTTATATAAGTTCTAATGCTAGCCGTATCTTGAGGGCTACATTCCCAGTACATTTATGAAACTTTCATCAATAAAATCCTGCTGCAATCAGTAAGTGATGTTCAGCCTATCAATCCTGTTTTTTTTTGTGATAGACCGTTCGTCTGCCACTAAGAGGTGTCCAGTTTGATCTACAGGCGCGCATCTCTGACTTTTCGAAGTTATGTGGGTATAAAATAGTTAATTATCATTCGCTTTAACGGTGAGGGAAAACATCGTGAGGAAACTTGCATGTCTGAGAGTTCAACATAATGTTCTCGAAGATATGTGAAGTCTACCAACCAGCACTTTGCCAGCGTGGTGGTCTATGGCCTAACTCTTCTCACATTGAGAAGTGGCCTTTGCCCAGCAGTGGGAGAGTTTAATACAAGGCTGATATTATTATAATAAGTATGGAAGCCTTTTGTACTAAAATACTTTTAGTAGATCAGAAGCCATTGTAGCGTTGTTAAGAAATGAATGGACTACCTCAGTAGTGTAGTGCTAGTGAGGTCTCAAGTTTGATTCCCCGGTGTTATTGGACTTTCGTCTCAAGAACTTCTAAGTACAGAAAATGAAATTGTGTCCGGTAGACGTCCATGACGTTGCCTTCTATTACTTGGTACCTTGAACCACAGCTGGTTAGGTTCAATTGTAGATGCTATATTATATTATCGCGATTTGTACACTTACTTAACCTTTCTAATGTTCATATTTTCGAAATTCTTTACAATGCCGTTTACGCATAAAAGTAATCAGTTATAACCGTTAAGGTTAGTAAAATAAGGTTTAAAGTGGCGCGGAACTCGGTGGTAGGTAGGTACATAACGTAGCGGCTCGTATATATAATGCTCGGTAACGGAACTTACCCGCGATAAACTATTTAAAATGTAATAAATACATATTATTAATTTAAGCGAACTACCTGCTGTTTTGGGTACAATGGTCATATGCTTCACATGAAGCAAAAACACTAAATAAAAATAATTAAAATATATATTATAATAATATAATATAATATTCTACCGCATACACACTACACCATCTAGCCCAAACTAAGCAGAGCTTCTACTATGGGTACTAGACAATAGATAAACATACATATAAACTTTTTTTTGTAAATATATTATACATATTATACATACAAACACTCAGACCAAGACAAACATCCATGTCCATGCACACAAATGTTTGACTTGTGCGGGACTCGAACCCGCGACCACAGGCGTGACAGTTGGTTACACTAACCACGTGGCCATCGAGGCCGCCAAATTAAAATAAATATCTATTGATTGCCCGACGTTTCAACCGACTTGCATCGATCGTGGTCACACGTTGACTTTAATACTTTATTATCGCGAGTAAGACTCGTTACCTAGCATTATATTAAGTATATATGAAATTACATTTAACCCATTGTTCATTTTAAGTCTCTAAGTAAACAAACATTGATGGCAAAATTTCTTAAGGCCTGTTTCACGGTAAATTAACGGATTTACCTAGAACTCGTGAAACAGACCCCTAAAAAGAAAGAGATACACATAATTTCTCTTCGTTTGTCTGATAACTAGAAATGATGAAAAACGAAGTATTATATTGCAGAGGTCGCCGTTGGCGCGAGTTACGATTTATCGAACTGGATTTAAAATAAAAAATAATTTTATTTTATTAATATAATGAGTACATGTTAACTATGTTAAATACAAGTAAAGAGTGCGATGAATACATTGTTCTTAGGTCTTTTAATACTCTTAAATTACACAATAGTTTAAGGGATGACAAATACACTGTTCTTGGGTTTATCCCATACACCTAAGATAACATAATGGTATGTGCAATTAGTGACGAAGAGACATCTTCGTTATCTGTCTTCAACTTGGTTTCTTCCTTTGTTATTGTGGTAGGTTCATGATATTGACACGCGCGAACATTTCATGCGTTGATGGGCGGCGGCGCGACCGCGGGCGGCGGGCGGGCGACTCGCGCCTTTCGCCTGCTACTGTTGCTCGTGCTGGCCCTCGCGGCCGTCGAGTACCTCTTCGGCTTTATACTCGACGCCTCGCCGCTCAGGACTTATCTATACATCCCGCTGTATAACGCCACGCAGCCCACACTGAGGTATATCCTTCTATTTAATAAATTACTAGAGTTCAAGGTGGTAAATTTAAATTAACTTTAGTAAAACCATAATATAAATAAATAATAGATTAAAATACAAAAAAAATCCATTACCTTAAACGATTTGCCAAAATCGTTTGTTACGGTTTGTTACGGGAGGATATTTATGCATCAAAAGAACGTAACATTATTTTTGGTGTACCTCAAGGTAGTGTTCTGCGACCACTGCTTGTTACTTTATACATTAATGACTTGCCTAAATCAATACCACATCCGATGACTCTCTTTGCAGATGACAGCATTGTGACAATTTCTTGCAATAAAAATGACACGATACAATATAAACTTGACATTGATAATTCCTTGACATTAATAATGAAATGGTTGGACATTAATAATTTAAAAATGAATTTAGAAAAGACCAAAATAATGCACTTTAGCCAGCGTTCAGAATTAGTAGAACTAAACATAAAACTTAACGATAAAACAATTGAAAATGTAAACACGTTGAAATTTCTAGGGTTAATAATAATAGACAAAAAGCTAGATTGAAAATCACACATAAATAACCTTAGTAAAAAAACTTCCAATTCTGCTTTCGCCTTATATTCACTGTCTACAGTAGTTAATACAGAAACTCTGATTACGGCTTATCATGGACTAGTTGCATCAAACTTGCGGTACGGTATAATTTTTTGGGGAAATTCTACTAATAATGGCATAGCATTTAAAGCCTAAAAGAGATGTCTAAGATCTATGTTTAGGCTAAAGACTACAAACAGCTGCAAATGGTATTTCCAAAAATTAAAAATCCTAACCTTACCATCTTTGTACATTTTGAAAACTGCAATGTTTGTCAAATTAAACTCCACTCTTTTTCCAGGCCTAGAAGACACAGTCTCGCGTAACAGGCGCGATAATAGTAGACTTCGGCTACATAGAGCTACAACTGCACTAATTCTCAAAAGTATATTGCATGGTACAATCATATTTAATAAGTTACCCCATTGGAAAACATTAAACAATAATGCATTTAAAAATCAACTGAAGGACTTTCTTACGAGTAAAGCCTATTATACTGTTACAGAATATCTAATGGATAATATTTCTTAATGATATAAAATTGCTTCTGTAAAACATGAATTTATTGATGTTACATATATTTAAATAATTTTGCCGATTGTCTATTAATATTCTTTGCACTATTTAATTCACATATTCAATTTATTTTCATTGACATGTATGTGATATAATTGAAATAATACTTTACTTTTTATTTAATGTCAAATATTTGTAGGCCACAACATGAGGCTAAACATGACTGGACATATTAATTCAATAAATTTACTACAACGTGCATGCTTATGTATGTAACAACACGCATCTTTTTAATAAATAAAGAATTATGATTATGATTAATTAAAGATATATTTCTACCAGTATTATTTACTGACGACATCTCAATACTTATAAAACGTGAAAATACTGAAAATCCAAATAAGCTTATCCACAACACCTTGCAAACAACAGCTAGTGGCTACGAGATCAAAACCTAGAAATAAATTTTACATCATCCATGCATCGGGCCATACCAGTAATTCTTGTTTGGATAGCCATACAGAAAATATTTACGAGTATTATATAATATGACCAGTATATAACAGCCACATATAGCAGCAAAATAATGCTTGGAAGCCTCATTATTCCAATCTAGTAATAGTATAATTGCCTATGTTCGAATATGCATTTAAACACAAGAGTAATTAGCAATCAATAGAAATCTTTTTTTACAAACTGTATTAAAATTGGTTGCAAAATAAGGAAGTAATTATTATTTTTAATTTGGAATATGAAAGAACATAGGATCTCTCGCTATTTTCCTCAGCATTTAAATAGCGCTTACGTCACAGTTTGTATTTTGTCATTTGTCAATTTACGCTACTAACCGATTTGAACGCTTGTATCTTATTTATTTTTGAGTCAATATCAATATTATATATATTTTAGAATACCTAACGTAACTATTCGACATCAATATTTCAAAATTGTTAGTCTATTACCCTATTAAATTGTCAAATCTTTAGAAGCTAACATGGTACATCGTTCCAGAAACGCTGAAAGACAGTTACAAGTCAGCTGGTCTAAAGCACAGCCCTCGGCATCCTCGGCGCAGATCGCAGAAGCAAATTATACACAAATTAAAAACATGACTGTTATCAATTACAACAGTACTAATACACAACATACAATCTCTAACGTCACTGCAACAAAGAACTTGACTGCAATCACCAATATGACGATGCAAGATATCCCTGCGTATAATATCACGCTAATCTCGCCAATGATGACGAAACTACTCGAAGGTGTTAAAAATATGGCCACTACAGAGGAAGGGTTGAAGAATGTAGAACCTGATTTGCCTCTGTGTGAACCTACCCCACCTGATTTAGGTAAGTGTAACGCTTCGATCAAATAAATTACTGAATACAGATCAGCTCTTTAAAATACTGTAGTACAAGCAATTATGAACATTATGTTTTAATACTTAAGGTTTATTGGATTGTATAATCCTATGGCGTGTTCCTAATAGTTGATAGGATTGCCTAATCGACCCGTGAACATTTTGGACGAATATCTTGACAAAAGTTATAAATAAGTAATATTTATCATTGTATATTCGTAATTAATTAATGAACTTGAAATTGTCAACATAAAGGAACAATAATCTATGGTAAAAAGTATAAATAAACTAACGAAGCTTTCACAATGTACTAATTCTTGTACTATAATCGTAAATATCAAATAAAATTGTACTGGAAGATTGTATTGCTTTATTTTTCAACTATCCTTAATTTTCCAGGACCAATACCGGCGAATCAAACCAAGCTGGAGCTAGATTTTGTGGAAGCAAAATACCCCGAAGTTCCATGGGGTGGACGCTACAAGCCGCTAAACTGCACTGCTAGACATAAAGTAGCCATTATAGTACCATATAGGTAAGAATATACACGTAAGCTGGCTCAGATTCTTACCAATATTGCCCAAGATACCCACTAGGTATTATTAGAAGATACTGTTTGCCTAGTTTGGGTATTAGTTTCAGTACTTACTCAAATACCTAGTCAATGTTCGTGCCTACCTTTAAGTCCTTATATGTAACTTTTGTGTTCAATAAACGATTTTCTTTCATAAAGCACGCTAGGATGAGACAGCGTATATAAAGTGCATAGCTTTGTCCAGTTCCCGCGCATGCGATAACAATGCTTTAAGAGACTTTTTATTGAAGCATGAGTACGGTTGTGTACCGAGGGTACTCGATCGTTGCCAGACCTGCAAAGAAGAAACGCGCTAAGTTGCCAATGAAAAGGACATCCACTATAATTACTATAAATTCTCCTTAGCCATAAATTATACAGAAAAAACATAAGACGACGGCACGACGCAGGCATTAAGAATTGGAGGATTCGATTTATACAGAAGAGGCGAAGATACGTGAAGGTGTGGCATTATACAGTTCGATTTTGTTGCCATAACATGTCTTCTTCATAAGTACTGTATAACGAGCGACGTGCTCCTTTCGCGCCGCTAGCCGCCTGCCACTTGTGTACAGTTCACAATGCGTCGTATCTTACATTTTGTATGGAAAAGTTTTAGTTGTAAGCGGTACTTAGCCTCTGCTGTACCTTATACAGCAGCCGCATAAGCGGCAAAACCTTATGCCGCTTCTGTATAATAAATGTCTTAAGAAGCCATAGAATCCCGCACTACAAGACAAGCTTGTTTAGCTGTCTTCTTCTGTGCGACTGTTCCATTTGGTATGCTCCATATATTAACGGATTTAGACACCGCACTTTGTCTTACTTTTCTTCTAACTAACCTCTTCTTGTTAATAATAAGCTACATGCAAGATGAGCGAGGCGATGCTTGAGACCAACAAACCAAAATCGAGGTACGAGGTACATGTATATTTTTTATTACAGAGATCGTCAACAGCATTTAGCGATATTCCTCAACCATATGCATCCATTTTTGATGAAGCAGCAGATAGAATATGGGATATTTATAGTGGAACAAGAAGGTATGTTGTACATTAATGTCATCTTGCGTAGAGACAATAATTCATCGCACACAATATTTAGATTTATACCCGCGATGCGGGTTTATTCTACAAATATAGGGTCAAGTGATCTACTTGATAGCTACAAGGTCAGTGTCAATAAGTAGCGTTTTAGTAAAAATTTATCGCTGCATTCATTTGAACATTTGAATAAATATTTTCATATTGTTATTAGCTTTTTGTTAAAGATTTTAACACATTTGTTTATTACAAATATTTCGCCAATATATATTTTAAAATACGACATAAGATTAAGATTAGTCATAAGGGACATTAACTTTATTCTATAACACAGAATCTTTAAAACAAGGACTTAAATCACATTAAAAACCAACCAGATCTCAACATCAGATTTTTTTTGCAAGCTATCCGACCGAACTCTTTGTGGTGTAAAATGATAAAGGCTTATGTTCAGCATAGTACTGCGATAGGCTGATTAATTTAATGACACCATGACACTTATGTAGTATTATCTATCTGACGTTTACGCAAATATTAACATTGTAATTAAACTACTTTATAATCGAGACGAACGCTATCTTAGTCTTTCTGCGATCATGGTGGCTAAAGAGCACCCAAACCTCGACGAAAGTGTTGATATAAACAATTAAATAATTGCTCAAAATCTGTTAATAAAATTAACCGCGATAACAACCCCTGAATGTCCTTTACGCTTCGTCATCCTTCAATTAATGGGATACCAGAAAAAAATAATAAGCAATTATGGCAGAACACAAAATGTTAATATATGAAAGACCACTTCACTAAAATAACTTTTAAACTTTCGCGTTGTTAGATATATATATAATATGTAACGGGGTATTAACGCATATATATACTGGAATCGGGTACTAATCATTGGATAGAATTTCATCGTTCGGAAGTCCTCTACCGATCGCCACTTTTATCCAAGAGTAGTGCGAGGAGCTATTGAAATCAAAAAACATAAACATTTCAATAGGGAAGATGGTTTTAAATTATCCGCGACGTGGAATCCCGTGATTCCAACTTCGCTGTTTTGCACAGTTAGGTAATTCATGGAATACGGACACGTCGGCTAGCATTCGTAATAGGGATACCGTGAGTGTAGTTTGTGACGGTACATGGACAAACAAAAATATGCCAAAAGTGAGGGTAAATCAAGATTCTTCTGCCTCACAAACGGAGACATGACATGGTAACCTGGTCGAAACGTCAAGCATATAAAAGGTAAACATTATGCATGATCGCGTTAATACCCGTTACATAATATATATATAACACTTCACTAAAGCATATATAAAACAATTACTTACAGGTAACAACAACTTCAACCGCGCGAAGCTCTTGAACGTGGGCTTCGTGGAGAGCCAGAAACTGGGCGGCTGGCAGTGCTTCATCTTCCACGACGTCGACTTACTGCCTCTCGACACTCGTAACATGTACTCCTGCCCACGGCAGCCTCGCCACATGTCTGCTTCAATAGATAAACTTAATTTCAGGTGAATGTTATTTTTAAGGAGATCAGAATAATAATACGCGGTATAGTGATTCTCCAGTCCCCAAGGACAGTATCGGTACGACTAAGGCACCAATAATTTATCTTGTGCCCCTGGGTAATAGACACTGTAGCGACTCCACACAGGCAAAGAAGTTTCGACGAATGACAAGAGATGACGCTGTACACAGTTTACGCTTCGCCCTACATTCCTTAATCACGCAAGTGCGGTTTACACAGCAAGTTTGTATATATACAAGTTGCCACCAACCGTCGAGCCGCGGCCCGCCAGGCATGATTACCCAGCCTGTTCGGCAGATCCTCCCTTTGTGTTGGCGGGACTTCACACCACGTTCTTCCACAACATTTAACTGCATAAACAACAACAATATTCGTCATTGTTGGTTAACATAACCTCATTCTATCATTTTATATGACCATCACTATATTATATGATTAGACTGCACGTATGCCGTAGTGGTCCCCTCGTGATTGCTATTGCGACGAGTGTTTTGGGTTCATTATACAAATGGAATAAAACATATTGTAAACCACAAATGATTGTTTCGAGTTTGGGTGGCTTATTTTTATACGTTGTTTGAATATTTATAAAGTCCCTCTTGATACAGAAATTATTCCCAGTGCGGGGAATGTATGCAAACAAATGAATTAAAGAAAGCCTCAGCGTGACTTGGTTCAAAACAAAGGCCTCAACCTGACATGGATCGTCTTATTGGATTCTATTTCTTTTATGACCGTTATTAAACTGAGTTTTCAAAATAAATATATTCTGTTGTTTCCAGGTTACCATACGAGAACATATTCGGCGGAGTGTCAGCTGTCACTCAGGAGCAGTTCACGAAGGTCAACGGATTCTCCAACAAATACTGGGGCTGGGGCGGAGAAGACGATGATATGTTCTATAGGTAAATTACCTTTACTATTTTAATTAAAAAGAAATACTGTCCAATCGCGGCCACTGCCGAACTGAGGAGACCCAGATAAGGTTGCGCTTACGTGTGATCGTAAATAGATGGAGTCGATACCAGCTTCAGGCAAAGCTTTATAGTTCAGTAGCGGTCTAACAACGTATTCATAAACATTCGCTTCATCTACTTGCATTACAGAACCATGTCACGTAAAAAATATATACTTATTACATTTTCCTATTATTGAATATTGGATGTATTTACTAATAATATCCTCCTACTTTGCAATTAGCAAACGGTATTCTTAATGCCTTTGGAAAAATTGGGAAATGAAACATTTATTATCGTTCTAAAATCAACCTTATTAATTTTCTTAAGTTTGCTATTTGTATTAGCTAGTATTTGCATTTAATAATCGAATATCCTATGTTAGCAGTACATAGTATTTAGAAATGTATAATTTATTACATGTTTATTTATTTCTAGATTAAAGAGAATGAATTATCACATAGCAAGATACAAGATGTCAATAGCGCGGTATGCCATGTTAGACCATAAGAAGTCTGCTCCTAATCCTAAAAGGTAAAGTAACTATAATCTAAAAACGTATTTGACAAAGAGCGCACGAGATCGGATTATTTTGTTTAAAAAGCAACCTTATCGTCTGTATTTAAGATCGAATTTGTGTTTACAAACCGCAGTTTGTACTAAATTGGTCTTTTTAATCATTTTTATTCTGTTGCATGTAGCGGTACAAATCCTAACATGATTCCTTTATTTTATAGAATGGACTATACATATAACCACTTTTTATGCAATTTGCCAAAGAAATCAAATTGGCCCGGTACTTTATTTTTTCGATAGAATTTACACCAGGATTTTAACAGGCAGAACAACACTAGAATTATTTAACAGTATCTCAAACGCATGTCAACAGCTGTGTTAAATTATACTTGACATGAGTTTGATCACATCACTATACCTATAAATAAATTAAATTGAAATGTCTGCTTGTAACATAACAAAATAACAGCATTTTACTAAATGCATATGAAAGTATATACAAATCAAATCAATTCAAATCAAAATAAATTTATTCAAGTTAGGTTATAAGGTAACACTTATGAATGCCAAAGTTACACGTAATTTTTTTTCTGTGAATTCACATTTACTGCCACGTTCAGCAAAGGAAGGGTGTAGGGCTCATGAGAAGAACGGGCAAGAAACTCATAGCCACTCTTTTAATCGCCAAGTGTACAATAATATTTCGTTTACAAATCATAACTGTAAGGTGCTGCAACCATTTCTCCATAAACTTCTACTCAACATACTCAAGCATTTGATAAAATTTGATGGTAGCCTCTAAAGCAGCAGTATGGTAAATAGGAGCATCCATTTACATGTACATAAATAATCAAGACAAGACATGATTGTAGTCCGTAGTTTAAACTAATTGTTTAAATAAAATGTAGTAAGTAATTTATCGAATTCCACGAAACCAGAATTCAGAATAAGACTCAAAAGAAAGCTTAACGGAACTGTCCATAATCACGACCTGTCTTCATTGCACATTTTTCTTGATTAAAATACGACTGAAAGTAACAACAATGCAAATTCCAGCTTAAACAAGGTGTAATATTACAAAAAATAAAAAAAACATCTATTTAAAAAACATAAGTGTTAGTATTTGTCATTTAATATCCTGTGATCTGATGCAAATATTAGTGCCATGGATGTTTGTCATTTAAATAATCATCTATATTATAATATGCTTTAGAAATTAAGCAAGTTTTAATTTTAACTTTATATGTATTCTCTGGTAATTTTAGAAAATTACTCGAGATTTTATTATAAAAACATACCAAGACCCATGAAAGAACCATGAACTTTATATAGACGGTAGAATGGAACACATCATTTATATTTATTTCTAGTATTGATGTTATGTGTCACTATTTTTTATGTATAAATATATATTTTGACGGACATGCATGATATTAAAATAAATATATTGTGATGCTACAGTTAAAATACCTATATTCTTAAATTTTTCTCTGAGCGAGATTCTAGTTCCTAATTGATAAATTGCACGCACAGCTCTTTTTTGCAATATGAAAATACTTTGTATATCAGATGCTTTTCCCCATAATAATATTCCATATGACATAACGCTGTGAAAGTAACTGAAGTAAACTAATCTAGCTGTATCAACGTCAGTTAATCCACGGACTTTTCTAATAGCGTAAGCGGCCGAACTAAGTTTCGCTGAGAGACAAGATATTTGCGCACCCCACTGTAACTTTGAATCAAGTGTAATGCCCAGAAACACTGTGGATTATATTGCTTCCAGTACCTCACCGTTCAATGTTATGCTAGGACCAAGATGTTTTACATTAGGCAGTATGAATTTAACATATTTTGTTTTTTTGGGATTCAGTACTAAATTATTTAAAGTAAACCATTTTGTTACTTGAATCTATGCACTGTTTACTTCGTCAAAATGGTCCCTATTCCTATTTACTTTAAATTTTAAAGAAGTATCGTCAGCAAATAGTACAACGTCACAAATATTGTTCAAATAAAAAGGTAAATCGTTTATATAAATTAAAAATAAAAATGGGTCTAAAATCGAACCTTGCGGCACCCCTAGCTTTACAGGTAAGCTATTTGATTTTGAACCATTGACTTCTACATACTGGATCCTGTTATTGAAATACGACGTGATTACATCCAGTGCTTTACTCTGAACACCGTAATGCCTTAGTTTTCGTATGAGCGTATCATGACAGACGCAGTCAAATGCTTTTGAGAGGTCGCAAAAAACACCAATAACATTTTGTGAGTTTTCCCACGCTCTGTATATATGTTTGAGTAAAGCTACTCCTGCATCCGTTGTTGAACGACCCTTAGTAAAGCCATATTGGTTGTCGTGAAAGAGGCTATTTAAATTAAAATGTCTAAGTAATTGCTTGAGTATTAATTTTTCAAATATTTTGCTAAAAGCTGGTAGAATTAATATTGGCCTAAAATTCATCGATCAGTTTTACTACCGGATTTAAATAAAGGTATGATTTCACTATTTTTCATCAAATCTGGCAAAGTTCCCGAATCTACACACTTAAGTAACCCACTTAAATAATACAAATACAAATAAATATATCTTTATCTTTATCTTTATCTTTAAAAAAAAATAAGAAGCAACTATATCTATTATACTTTTTACGACCTTATCGGAGATACCCCAGAGATCGCCCGTATTTTTAGATTCCAGAGATTGAAAAGCGTTGATAATATCAGTTGCGTTAACATAATCAAATCTAAATAATACTCTACACTTTGTTACGCTGGAATGTAATAACCTCTCTGCGTCTATAGTTGAAGAATTTAATGCGCTTGTGGTGGTAATCGGTACACTAGCAAAGAAATTATTGAACACGTATGCTACATCGGCATTATTTTTGATCATTTTATTATTATCCATCAGACTAATACTATTGTCTCTTTGAGTTATCTTGCCACTAGTTTCGTTAATAGCTCGCCAGGTAGCCTTAACTTAATTAGAGGACTGTTTGATTTTGTTACTGACGAACTTGACCTTAGTCAAGTTGCATACCTTTTTAAAAATTTTGGAGTAATTCTTAACATATTCAGTAAAAGTAGGATCAAAATTATATTTCTTCATACTATATAACTCATACATTTTCACTCTGCTCTTATAAATACCTACGGTTGCCCATTCGTTAAATGACCTAGTTCCTTTAATAACTTTTACTTTAAACCTAAACGTATTATCAAATTATTTCTTAACAATACCAAAAAAGCTATCATATTTCTTATTAGGAGATTTATCTTCTCTTAAAATAGAGTACATATTACATGAAATTTTATTTCTAAAATGTTTGAAGCGATTATTTGTTAAAGACCTAACAAGTATCTTTTGTTTAATATTATTATTAATGTTTGGAAACATTACTAATTGTCCACAGTGATCTGAGGCTAAGTCAGTGGTAACTAATTTGTATGAAGCGTTACAATCACTGAAAATGTTATCTAAACAAGTAGAAGACGTGGCAGTTATTCTTGTTGGTTCCAAAAACAAATTCGTTAAATTAAATGATTTAAATAGGTTTATAAGTCTATTAGCCAAGGAAGAGCCATCTAGTATATTAATATTAAAATCACCGCATACTAATATGTATTTCCTACTAGTTCTGATTTTAGTAATTACATCTTCCATCACTGATTCAGACAGATTAAAGTTACTCAATGGGGGGAGCTATATACACGAATCATTATATACCATTCAAGCTCAACACAGGACAGTTCTATGGTACGCTCTATAGACAGACAAGTTATGTCTTTACGTTCCCTGCAAGTTATTATGTTTGCAACAAGTATTAAAGAACCACCGTGAATGGCTTGTGTTCTTGAAAAGGTGCTATGTACCATATAATTCATACTATTTAAAAAACTTACTTCATAGCTTTTGAGCCAATGTTCTGTTATACACATAACCTGAACATTGTGGGTCTCTAGAAATAAACATAACTCTCAATCTTTGCCGGAGAGTCCTTGTATGTTTTGGTGAGCAACACTCAATTGATAACATCTATCCTTTGTCCTAACCTTAAGTTTAAATCAACTTTGTCATTATTTATAATAGAAGAATTGATTTATACGATACTTATATCAAAACTTTAATCCTAAAAATTGTTGTCTGTGTGTCTGTCTATTTGTTCCGGCTAATCTCTGAAACGGCTGGACCAATTTTAACGGGACTTTCACTAACAGATAGTTGATGTTATAAGGAGTAACTTAGCGAACTTTTATTTTAGAAAATAATAAGAATCCCTTGAAAAATCTCCACGCATACGAAGTCGCGGGTAACAGCTACTATACTAAAACTTATAACAATAATTTTCAGATATCAGCTCCTGTCACAAAAAAGCAAAACATTCCAGAAGGATGGTCTGTCTACCCTCGAGTACGAACTGATCCAGGTAGTGCGATACCACCTGTACACTTACGTGCTAGCCAATATAGACGAGCGTAGCTGATGGACGTACCTCGCCAAACTGCCGTTTGGCGATGAACGGTAACAGTGCAGAGACTCAACGAAATAAACCCGACGTGTACGTGCTTATGAATAACCCGCTCTGTTATAAATACGAGCGACCGCAGTGAGACTTCACAATATAAATACTAAGCAGTAGTCCAACTTATTGAACATATTATACTATCGTTTTTTTTGTTTATCGTTTTTTTGGTCTGTCAGTCTTATTCATAGACAATTGTATATCCTTTTCATTGTCAATGCTGTATACTATACTCCATTTGGTTAGGTACTTAACTAAAGGTAAATAATTGAAATTAAACTACTATATACGGATTTTATCGCGTTGTTTATTTAACAGTCTATTACATAATTTAGAAACTGTTACACTACTATAATATACTACTAAACTTTACTAATTTTAAGCTAATTAAATTATTAAAACTATCAAATCTATTTGTATTTAAGTTTACACTTTCCCCGACGTTTCGGTTGCTTGCCAACCACTACCTGAGATTTGACAAACCACAGATTCTCGCTAAAGAACACCGATTCCTACCAAGGATGCTTCGCGAGGCTATTGAAATCAAAAACCATCCAAATTTCAATAGAGAAGATGGTTGGAATGTACCACCAGCTTGGGATCCAGTACTTCAAATAGTCAAACCCAAGAAGAAACAAACCACAGCTAGACTTCATGATACTTTGAGCTCATTCTGCGTAAATAGAAACACCAATAACTAAATTATGTTCGGGTACTTTGGAATAACTACACTGGAACATTGAGAAAACTACCATCTTAGTCTCCCCGTGACCATGGCTGCTGAAAAGCAACCGAAACGTCGGGGAAAGTGTAAACTTAAATACAAATAGATTTGATAGTTTTAATAATTTAATTAGCTTAAAATTAGTAAAGTTTAATAGTATAGTATAGTAGTGTAACAGTTTCTAAATTATGTAATAGAGTGTTAAATAAACAACGCGATAAAATCCGTATATTATAGTAGTTTAATTTCAATGAATAACATTCGCGTAAACGGAAGACAATATTATAAAGGTAAACAATCTTTATGAGACTTTACAAAAACACATATTAAACAAATAAACTACTGCTTAAACTAATGGTTCAATTGAATTAGTAATCGTTATTGTTGTATTTACATTGATCTTTGGCAGCATTTTATTTTCAAACTGAGTTTTAGATAAAAAGTCACATCAATATTGTTTACCTTTAGAAAGAACCTAACCAAATTAAATTTGTATAGTATAGGCATAGGTTTTTAAATCTTACATACTAGCCTTAAAGATACGTTCATCAATTACACTGCCATTCCAACACAGCAGATTTTGATATAATTATCGAATATTTTTTATAAGTTTTACAAATTTAATCCGTTACTTTTTTTTAGTTTTGTCAAATGTATTTTTAAATTTTTAATTGTATTGGCGTTCCCTAATAAAAAATTTAAATTGGAAGTTTATATGGATCTACGCTAGCTGTAAATAATTTTTAATCTGATATCGCCAAATTAGTTTAAAATTTTAATGTATGAACTGTGCTTTCGTGTTCAAACACTTTGTTTAGAATATGTGTATAAAATTATAACTACATTCGCAATTAGCTTGTTTTACAATTATTCTATTTTCCTATATTAAAAAAGAAATGGTTTCATCGTTTTGTGGCCTAAACACTAATTTCATTATTTGGTAATGTATGTAACCTTTAGTAGGTATTATGAGCCGATCATAACTCTATGTTCTTGATCTCTGTTAAAATACACTGACTTACTCATAAACTGCATCAAAGTTCAGGATTATTTTCTAATTGATATTTTTGATAAGTATGCAAACTTTTTAGATTAAACTGAATGAAAATGTAGAGACGGTCCATTGATCAACAAAAAAAAAACAGAATTTAAAAATAGAACTGCAGTTAAAGATAAAATTATAGCCGGGAAAATTAAATTTATGCATAGTCTCAAATTCGTGTGTTATTAGAGTAAACTTTGAAATAAATTGTTTTTGTTTTTCTTTTCATTTGCGATTTAAATTATTTTTACCAATAGTATTGATTATGAGACTCAACAATAGTTCTGTAACCATAAATATGGATACTTCGTCCAAACAAGCCGCTCAAATTGTGGCATTGGTGCGGGAAGGCTTGAATCAACGAACGATTGCTAGAAATTTAAATTTAAACAAGTCTACGGTTTCTAGAGTATACCGAAGGTTTCTAGAGACAGGTTCTTACAAAAGGAGACCCGGTACCGGCAGAACTCGAGCAACCACCCGTCGTGACGACCGATTTATTGTTTCAACTTCCCTACGAAATCATTTCCTCACGTCAGTAAACATCAAAACAGACTGAATGAAGTGCGTGGAGTAGACGTGAGTGCACGAACAATAAGAAGGAGGCTTAAGGAAGCGGCAATCACCCCTTTTAGACCAGCAAATGGTCCAAATATCTGCAGCTCACAGACAAGCTCGTTTAAGATTTGCGCGTGAGCATCTTTATTGGACTGAAGAGCAATGGATCTTCATATTGTTCAACGATGAGTGTAGGACATGTTTTAATGGTGCAGACGGCCGCAGAAGAGTCTATCGTCGACGTGGGGAGAGATATGCTCAAAGTTGCATTGAGGAGCGTGTTCCTTTCGGAGGCGGTTCGTGTATGGTGCGGGGTGGCATTTCGATGATCGGGCGAACGGAACTTGTGTTCATCGACATGGTTTATCAAAATGGTAGAAGAGGTGGTTTGATGGCACAGCGCTATATAACAGAGGTTTTAGAGAGCTGACGTGGTACCTTACATGGGATTAATAGGCGAAAATTTTACTCTAATGCAAGATAATGCCCGACCCCACGCCGCTGCACAAGTTTGACAATATTGCGAAGAGGTTGAGATACGTACCACCAATTAGCCAGCACGCAGCCCGGATCTTAATCCCATTAAGCATGTTTGGGACAGTTTAAAAAAAGCTGTATATGCGAGAAATCCTGTGCCCACAACAGTGGCAACACTAAGAACAGCGATTTCACAAGAATGGAACAATATTCCGCAAGACCGTTTTAACCCTAATCAGATCTATACGGAACCGATTAGAATCTGTAATAAGGGCACGTGGAGGTAATACAATTTATTAAAAGAAAAAGCTGTGCTTCAAATTTTTTTTTTTAATACCCAATTTTTCAATAAGCCAACCAAAACCAATTTTTGATAGATTTATCGTTTTTGCTCAAAAAAATTGAATGGTCCTTTCCAGTATACAAACATACACTTAAGAATATGATACTACGCTGTTATAAAGTTAACGAACCAAACTATAGGTTTCAATTTAAATTTGTATAAAAAGTTTGAATACTTGGTTAAAATGTTTATTTCAAAGGCGTCTTGAATATTGATGCAGTTTATGAGTCCGTCAGTGTATCTTCAACAATCCTAGTGTTGTTCTTATTCGATTTAATTAGGAGGATGTTTGATAACTTTCCTAATTTAATTAACTGTGCCAAGATCCAGTATACATAATATTCAAAAGATGCATTTGCTATCATATTATAGCTAATCATTCCATTAATTTTACAATTAATTAATTAGCACAGCGGGTTACGCTGGTGCTGCTGCTGCATCAGCGGAGACGCTCAAACGGCGTAAATATCAAAACCTTATTGGTGAGTACATATTTGAGCCGTTTGGTATCGAAACGCTGGGACCATAGGGTCCAAGTGCTAGGTCTGTTTATAGAGACCTAGCTAAGCGGCTCATCGACGCTTCGCGTGACCAGAGGGCTGGTATTTTTTTTGCACAAAGAATAAGTATTGCCATTCAACGTGGCAATGCTGCCAGTCTTCTGGGCACATTGCCAATTGACGACGATGCGGAGGAATATTATGACGCTTTTTGATTTTGCAGTTTTATTTTTCTCTTTAGTTTATATTTTTCTTGTAAATAACTTGTGTAGGTATATATTTAATTCTACTGCATTATGTTTTTCGTTCATTAAAATATATAGTTTAATTAAATTAACGTAAACATGACAACACTAGGAGTTCTTCAAGTGCGCGTTATTTTAAGTATTAAATATGTTGAATCACGCAAAAATATACCTGCTTCAGAAAACTCTATATACCTACGAAAAGGTATAAGTGATATTTTAGTAACTAATCTAGATCCATGGTTTATATTTTAATTAAGTAATATATTTTGTACTTCTTGCTGTTGTCTGTATTAATTTTTATCCACGTTTTTGTTCCTTAGTCATCATAAGTTAAATAAAAGGTTTTAATACCATTGTTGGACTCAAAACTGTAAATAGTGTATAAATCTTCGAGGTTATTAAAATTATAATTATTAAAATGTAAAAGAAATTTTATAAAGTAGATATATATACAGACAGCCATCTTAATTATATAATAACAAGTACAGAATGACAATATAGTACATAAAACAATTAGCCGTAATATAAAAATGCGCTCAGAGCGTTGCGAATTAATGTACACTTGGACACACTTATGCAAACAGGATACAATCTATAAAATCAAATAGATAAAATTAAGACAGAAAACAATATCTATAAAGAGGTTGTTGCCTTTATGCTAAAACCTTTAGTTTGACAAAGAAACCAGAATCGTTTTTATATAGCCTGGACTGCTAGGTTATGCTAAATGATATACGTATATAATTAAAAACAGTGTAGGTAGATACTACTTTTTGGCTTAATTAAGGTAAGACAAAGCGGAATTTTTCGCTGAAATCTAGGATTTTGCTCAAACTGAACAGCCTATGTGGGGGAGCAGTTATACCTCTTATGCTGTAGCCCTGCTATCAATGCGCCCTATGCTAGCAACAAAACTCCTTGATTTAACAGGCAGGCAACAACACGGGTGGAATACCCTGATTAAGTCTATGATACAACTTTTAAAGTATTCAAATAACGGGTTGGATTGTGTTTGCACAACTTCGTCCAGTTATAAATAAATTATAATACTGATTTTAATGTAATTCTTGTCAGTATTTACAGGTAGAAAGGTTACTAAATCAATAAGGTTTTATACAAGAGGTTCGTGGCCTAAATTTCCGTTTAATTTTCTGGCATTTAGTTACCTATTTTATTTTTTATTTATCTTCATTATTCTTTCTTCTTTGATGTTTTATTAATTTTGGAAATCTATTTTGACATATAATATTTCTATGTGTATCGCTATATCAACATAGAAATAATTACAAAAGAAATGTTTACAGTTTATTTTGTATGTTTATATTGTATTATTATCTATATTTTTTAAATTTGTTTATTGTGTTTAGAATCTCCAAATCTATTTTATATTGTATCTCAATAATATACGGACTAGTTTATATGCGCTGTTGTGCTAAATGTTATTCCAGTTGTGTATAAATGTTTTTTACTAAAAGTAATATGTACTTACTTAGATTTAAACTTGTAAATAGCTTTTTAGTTAGATAGGTAGAAAACGTATAATTTGGAATAATAAAATAACTAATATCCTTGCTGTTCAATATTTCGTTAAAATAACTATTGATGTACGATAGATACATATGTAAGTTACTGTTTAATTTTATAGCTTTTTCAAAAGTGTGGATGGCTGTATAGTCGAATTTTGTGTTGTAACATTTTCGTAGTAATGTAACATGTCAGAATGTTACATCACACATTAATGTTACAAGTCTGTATGTATCTAAAGAATGATGCAAATATTCTAGTAAATGTTTCATTCATGCCAAAATCAACGATGAAACAAGCTTCATTATTTATTTTTTTGTTAAACAAAAATCACAATTTTTCTAGTTATGATAAATGAGATTGTCAACGATTTATCATTTATGACATCTTTTTTATTTAACTACATTAGACGTTCTAGTTGTAAGGAATACTGTGTGATATATCTGTTTCTATGTGAAAGATATCCACATTGCTCGAAATTTACTTTTTAATACCGTTTAAACGCCGTAACGACCACCGGTGACCGTGAACAACAGATTATCTAAAGTAAAAAGTTCAATTTAAAATAATAATATTACGTATTGTTTTAATTTTATCTAAATCTTGAAATGTCCACATTTTACTAGATTTTCAAATGTTATCAACTTTTATAAACCAATAACTAATATACAATCGTAGTTATCTTAAAAATATATATTTTACTTTCTGTTTTTCTTATCTTCGAGTTTTTCTAACTACTTAATTATATGCTTATAAATAAAGCATACAAAGACAATAAAAATCATTTCGACGGCTTATAATTATTTATAACTATGACAATCATAGCTGTAATGATTAATGATGGCAATACTCTGTATGTTGCCGCAATTCTTTATTTTAGTAGAACCAGATCCTTAATATAATTAGATGATTTGAAAGTGTATCGAGCAGTGGAATATCTTTGAACTGGCCTATATGGAAACGACTCATAAACTCATAACTATGGTAGTTACCGAAGTCGTTAAAACCATAGTTCATAATTATGTTTTTCGTTCACAAATATATAACTTTACTCTAAAAAAATAGTAGGTATACAAATTTTTCATTTCGAGGAACTTTTAATGATTATATTTATAACATTTTTAAACATATCTGTATTATCTACCATTGTATTTCTTCTTACTAAAAGTAATTAATTATTCATATTCGAATAACTGTGAAAACTTTCTGTGAATAAGTAAATGTCTTATTTATTGATATTACCATTAGATTTTTAATGATGGTTTAGCAAATTGAAAGTCAATAACTGTGCTAATATAAGTATGTTAAGAAGTAGAATTTTTATACCTACTTTTACGGACAACGTCGTGAGTTACGCGAGTTAAAGGCCTATTTACTTCACCCAATATCATAGCATTTTTTGCTACCTAATGTACATTCTTCTTCTTGCTTACGAATCTCGGTTTGCGTGTATGTACGTTTGTACATACGATGATAGTTTTATAGTATAAAAATTCCGCTTAGCCATCAAAACTTGTAATAATTATAACCTACCTACTTTAGATATTATAGTTTAGACCATGAGTTACTTAAAAAAAGTGATATACCTATTAGTTTTCATTTGTCAAAATTGTTTTAATAAAATATTGTTTGTTTTTATATAGTACTGTTGTTTGATTTCGACTCCTACACCTTACCTATAAGAAAGAATTACCAGATTTAATTTGATTGGAGGATCTAAAAATTGTTGTCTAATATCCCTAATTAGAAATATATCAAAATTGCGGTCTGAGCCAGTTGCCCACCGTCGTCGGCGAGGAAACGACTAACTATTGGCGATTTTCTCGCTCAAAAAACGTACAATAGATATACATTCCGTGTAGACAAAAACTATTTAAATTCATTGGATTCCTCTTTGAGCCCTACTGAGGTAAGCGAGTTGCAATTTCGTTTTAATGGACTCCAGGCAATGTATGCCCAATACGACGAGGTGCAATTACTGGAGTGTAGTACTGAAGATTTGGATAATTAGACGTTGGAACGTAAAGAGTTTGAATCTCTTTATTACAAAACCCTATCTAAAGCTCAAAAAATGCTTGATGATAGTAGGAAAGGAGATTCTAATGATATTTGTGACGTAAGTTCGCGTTCTAGCAATCATAAGTTTGTTAAATTACCGACTATTCAGTTGCCGAAATTCAGTGGTTCTTATACAAACTGGTAAGAGTTTCACGACACATTTGTTAGCCTCATTGATTCGAACGATGATAAGGACGAAATAAATAAGTTTCATTATTTGAGGTCATTCCTAGAAGGGTCTGCTGCTGTGGTGATCAACTCAATTCAGTTTTCTGCTGCGAATTATTCGAATTATTAGCCTGGAATCTTCTCTGCGAGCGGTTCGATAATCGAATAAACACCTGCTTAACCAACATCACGTTTCTGCGTTATTTCAAATCGACACCCTTCAAAGGGAGTCGTCGGTTAATTTAAAAGGTTTACTTGATATAACTAACAAAAACATACGCGTGCGCCCTGGAATCCCTAGGTGAAAGGTGTTATATATTGGAATACTGTACTCATTTTTATTATCACACACAAGTTAGATAGTAAAACTTACCGTAAATGGGAAAAGTATAAGGGTCGCCTCGACAAATATTCTAAAATTACATTTAAATTGTTTATTACTTTTATTAAGAACCGTGCTGAGGTATTAGAGACGTTAGTATTGGCAACTTCTACGAATACTCTACACTCAAACAAAAGTAAAACTGTGAACACGGTTAGATCAATGTTGTTACAGGATCACAATAAAAATAATTCAAGTACAATTATCCTGTTTACTACTGTAGTAAACAGGATAATTGTATTTCAAGTAAGCCTAAGAATTATGTTATGTGTAACGGTGATCATAAGTTGAGCAGTTGTTCTCAGTTTCTATCTTTAAACAATGAAGCTCGTTTGCAGTTAAATATAAAGTTCTTCTGCTAACAGTGTCGACGCGAATGGCAGTGCGAATCTCACTCAGCCAACTGTTAGTACCGATGTGTCAATCTCCGCAAGTGTTGAACGCGGAGACGTGTTGTTGTCCACTGCGCTAGTCAAGGTCATGGGAATTAGCGGTCAGCATTATATTGCGCGTGCTGTGCTTGACAGCGGCAGCACGTCGTGTCTCACGACAGAGAGGTTATACAACCAGTTAGGTTTGTCTGCCAAGACTGTGAAAATTATATTTTAGTTATTAACAGCTCGTCATCATTGATCAATAAAATGTGTTCAGTGAAAATCATTAAATAATAATTTTAGTGCGGATATTAATTGTTTTGTTCTCCCATCACAGATAAGATTGCGAGTAAACATGTTAATTTGTTAAAAATTAAAATTCTGTCTGATGTTTGTCTGGCAGATCCCAACTTTCATTCACCGGCTCCTATCTATATGTTGCTCGGTGCTGACATCTTTTGGGATTTATTGGAATCACAGCGAATTAAGTTAGGTGATGGACGACCAATTCTTTGTGAGACTAATTTGGTTTGGCTGGTCTGCGGCCCAATTAATAGTGATATTTCTCCTAGATCTTTTAAATGCAATTTTATAAAGATACGTTTAGACTGTGATGATGAATTAAATTTTAATGTTGATCAACGACTTACAAAGTTTTGGCAACTTGAAGAAGTGTGTACTTCGTCACCGTATTCATCAGAGGAGAAGCTATGCGAGGAGCATTTTATAAAAAAAACAACTCGTTTGGAAAACGGTCAATTTTGTGTAAGGATTCCTTTAAAATGTTCCCCGGACAATTTAGGTGAATCTTTGTCAAGAGCCAAACATTATTTTGCTTCTTTGGAACGTAGATTTAAATCTAAATCTAAATTTTGTGATATGTATAAAGAGTTTATGATGGAATATGAAACTTTAGGCCACATGTCTAAATGTAACACTATTGATGATCAAGTATTTTATATGCCGCATCACGGAGTTCTGCATAAAAGTAGCGCCACAATAAAGTTAAGGGTGGTTTTTAATACGAGTACTTTTAACTAATACTGGTATTTTTCTTAATAATATTCAGATGATTGGACCCGTGGTACAGGACGATCTTCTATCGGTCCTGTTACGTTTACATAAATACATTATAGCTGCTGATGTTGAGAAAATGTACCGGCAGGTAGTTGTTCATCCAAATGACAGGTATCTTCAACAAATTATTTGGCGTGATAATCCGACAGCTCCATTACAAGCTTATCAACTTAATACCGTGACTTATGGCACGGCCAGCGCTCCTTACCTAGCAACCCGGTGTTTTCGGCAGTTAGGGTTAGAGTGTGTTGATAAGAAGGTTGGTAATTACAATTAATAACACGTTAATTATTATTAGTTAATGTACCACGACTTCTGCGTAGATGATTTGCTCACCGGAGGAGATGACATTAATGAGGTCAAAGAGTTACGTCATAAAGTTACATCCACTATTGGTTCAGCGCAGATGAATCTAAGAAAGTGGAAGTCGAATGACATGCAATTGATAATTGGTTCTGACTTGCCCCAGTCTTCACTAGATTTTAATATTAGTGGATTTGTGTTAACCAAGACCTTAGGCCTAGGTTGGCAGCCACTGTTAAATCACGTTTGTTTTCCAATTAGCTAGTCAGTTAATTTTAATAATACCAAACGTGACATGCTTTCGATTGTTTCTCAAGTTTTTGACCCGCTTGGATTATTGGCTCCATGTGTAATTATTATGAAAATGTTGCTTCAGAAGTTATGGTTACTAAAACTATCTTGGCATGAACAGCTATTATTTTTTTTAAATTTCTTTTCTTTTATTTATTATGTTATTATTAACGTGCCTCAATTAAATGAAATTCATATTCCACGTCGGGTTTCAATCGAGTTGCCTGTTGCATACAGGATTTAAAGATCTGTATTACTTTTAAGTCAATTTAGTAATGTAGAGGTACCTCGTGATTATTTGTGATGTTAACAAGTAACTTGTTTCTTAATTAGATTATTATTGAAGAATATAAATGCACAACCGCATTTAGTCACGGACTGCCTTTGCATTGTCACAAAGTGTAAGTGTATGCGCCATCATGCCATCCTACTGCCTATTTTAGATTTATATTAAAACATATACCTTAGCCCAAATTATTTAATCTCTATAACATTATTAAGTTATTATTGTTTTTATCTTTAGTTTTTTATAGTCAGTAGTATATGGCATAATGGCTGCAACACCTTGTTAATCTGAGTTGTAAAATACTGAAATTATATTTAATCGGCGATTTAAAAGAGTGGCCGTGAGTTTTATGCAGGTTTTCTTCTCATAGGCTCAACCCTTTGCCTGAACCTAGCCACTAACCTAAATGTAGCTTCAGTAACTTAGTAAACTCACTAACCCATATATTTTGACTTTCGTAAGTGTTACTTAGTGACCTATATGAATAAATGATTTTTGACTTTGACTTTGATTCTTATGAGTTTTTAGAATACCACATTTTTACTGACGCATCTGAAGGCGCCTATGGCGCTTGACTGTATGTTCGAAGCGTAGATAAGCAGGGCCAGGTTTTAGTGCGTTTATTGTTAACTAAGAGCCTAGTGTCGCCACTCAAGCCAACGACCATACCCAGACCTGAGCTATGCGGTGCTCTGGTAGGTGTTCGCATCTATGAAAAGGTTGTTGCTGCGTTACGAATTAGCGCACAGCGCACTTTCTTTTGTACTGATTCCACTATCGTTCTAGGGTGGCTAAAAATGTTGCCAAATAAATTACAGCCTTTCGTTCGCAAGAGAGTTGCTGAAATTTTAGATAAGACTAATGGCTGTGAGTAGATACATATTCCAGCTGACCAAAACCCTGCTTATTATTTGACTCGTGGAGTAGATATTAATTTATTACTTAGTTTAAATGATTGGTGGTCCGGTCCTAGACTTTTAATGAATGAAATGTCTGTTTGGCCTTCTAAATTGATGAATTTTAATAATGAAATTTTGCCTGAAATTAAATTAGAAGTCACCTTGCATGTTTTGTTTAATAACAATAAATCTGATGAATATATTGATTTTACACGGTTTTCAAACCTTTTAAGACTTCAGAGAGCAGTCGCCTATGTTTTACGTTTTATTGACGCATGTAGAAAACAACCTATTCGCGATCCTCTTTCTGTGAATGAACTAGAAAGGGCTTTAAATGTAATTATACGCTTATCTCAATGTCAATCTTTCAAAGACTATAAATTGCTACTTAATAATAAACCGCTACTTAAGAAAAGTGAAATAAATAAGTATAACATTTTTCTAGACGAGAATAAAATAATGCGTATTCGAGGTAGATTACAACATTCAGATTTCCGTAATAATAACAAACATCCGATTCTTATTCAATCTAGTCATCATTTTACCAAGTTACTTTTTAATTGGGAGCATAAAAGACTATTCCACGTTGGACCTCAATTACTATTGGCGTCCATAAGAGATATGTATTGGCCCATTATGGATCGCAATTTAGCTAGAATGTGCTGTCGACAATGTATTCGTTGTTGCCGATTAAAGGTGAAACTGTTAGTCCAATCATGGATGATTTACCACAGCAGCGATTTCTAGCAAGTTTTCCGTTTGAGAACATATGCTTGGACTAAGCTGGTCCAATTCAGTCAGCTGTTCGTCAAGGTCGTGGCTGTAAATTAGTTAAAGTTTATATAGCTAGGTATATTTGTTTGTTTTTCTACAAAATCAATTCATCTTGAACTAGTCGGTTATTTAACAAGCAATACTTTCATTCTTGCGTTAAAGAAGTTCATCTCACGTAGAGGAAAGCCAAGAAATATTTACTCTGACAATGGCACATCGCTGGTCTTTGTAACCTTACCTACGAACTATATACCATGATGATTTAGTTTGAAGCCATTTTAAACTCCAGACCACTGGCGCCGTTATCGTCGAACCCCGAGAATCTGACGGCACTCACACCAGGACACTTTTTGATTGGACGTCCTACGACATCATTACCGTCACCTGATTATCGAGACCAGTTCATCAATTTTCTGACTCGATTTAGGCGTATTGAGCTTCTTCGACAACATTTTTGGAGCAGATGTAGTAAAGAATATATATCAGAGCTCGAACTTACATAAAATGGCGAGCATGTAAGGGCTCCCTTAGAGTGAATTCTTTGGTCCTTTTAAAAGAAGACAATCTCCCTCCACTCAAGTGGAAAATGGGTCGGGTCGTTGCTACGTATCCAGGGACAGACGGCGTAGTCAGAGTTACAGATGTCAAGACTTCTAGTGGTCTGTTACGCAGATCATTCAGCAAGATTTGTCCGTTGCCAATCTATTCAGAAGCAGGGGATCTTTAGTGATATGTTTGCGCAAGCGCCTAATAATAAACGCATACCAATGTTAAGGCTACGTCAATAATTGCCGCTAATTATAGTATTTTTATTTTGTTGACCGGCTACCTACATCTGTAATAATAAATCAGAACGTTCACATCAAACAACGAGTTTTCTTTCGTTATTCCCATAATTATACCTGGACATTGGTCCGTGAGTGATCTTTTTCCTCGGCCCTCTGTTTATCTTACATCCAGTTATATATTCCAATGTCTCCTAGATATACTCGTATGTAAAATAAATTAAAAACATAATTTAAAATTTGCTTTGCGTACAATTATCAAATTTTCATTTTGTCGACGCTGTCCGCCGATTTATAAAGAAACGTCTACCTCCACATTTGGCAACCGATTTAACACAGATTGAGTGTTCATCTGCGTTGGAGTTGCACCACAAAACATACACTTAAATGTGGCGTTAGTGCCTGATAGTATATTGGCTACACTGCCATCTATCATTGTGAAACGCATCTTGTAGCTAACTTGACATTCTTGACCGCTCTTTGTTCTACGGTCACTATTTTGCATTTGCCTGATTCAGTCTCAAGGGCACTAAAGCGACCAGGAACAAAAATTCATCAGTGTTCGTAGCATCCATAAATTTATGTTTGTATTGGCTGTGACCAGAACTGCCGTCGAAGCCCCATTTGCAAATCAGTTCGAATCGATTACAGTCTTCTAATAAATCGGCGATATTAAGGATACTGTGAGCTGTTAGCTTAAGAAGTTCTTGTAGGTTAGTTTTAGCTAAAGTTTCAGTAATTGTAAGTGATGAAGGGAGGAGAGTACTTTTGATTTGATTCAAGCGATACAGACTCGGAAAGCAGTTCGCATGCACAGTATTCACCACTGATCTTAAAACTTTATACTTATGTTCCGATAAAACTAAATACAAAGCCAGCGCTTGATGTGTTTTTAATGTAGTAGTCTGATCTGGAATAGTCGTATTATCAACCATCTCCGCAGCAAAACGTAGCTCATCGGATGTTCTACGAGATGCGAGTTCAGCTAAACGCCTTTTCTTTATTTTAAAAGATGCTTCTCCAAAAGTCTTGCATGGCTGACCACGTCGATGACTAGGGCCAGGCTGTTCATGATCCACTGTATCAGCTATTAGACAATGTGTCAATCATATCTTCTGCTGCAACCAAGTCTTGTATCGTTGTAAAAGTCTATGGCGATATCGTCAAACTTCTTTCTATTTTTTGCTCATTTGCACACAAAAAGCCTGCTTGCTATCATTATTTCGTCTCGGATTTGTTCTGAATACTGTTGCGCTTGTAATAGGGAACAAATTTTATTAAAAACGGCAGTTTATTTTCACTTATTCCGTTTTTTATCCATACTTCAACAAGATCAGATTTTTTATTGAACAGCCACAGACTGAAAAATAATATTAAAAAAATTGTAGGCAATAGACGCAGACAAATTAATGTAAATATGAAACTACATTTAAGGTAGAACTAATTAGAAGTAAAATCATAAACACGTTTTTTGACGTTTTCGTTTAAAACCTTCATCAAAGTTTGATAATACATAAATGATAAATGAATTATACACAGTAAGATAAAGGACATGTAGAAACATATTTATAATCCATTTAAACCTTATTTATATTAATATTTGAAAAAACATACCTTGGCCTGTGATCTCCATAATTGGTTATTAAATAATGTAGAACTATCTTTATGATGTGCGATTCGTACAAATAACATTTATTAAATGATAATGAAGTGATTATTTTGTTAAAATTCAAATACCTTAATGAGGGTAGTTAAAACTAAGTAAATACGTAAAATAACAGATTATTAACTGCTTGGAGGTAACAACTAATGACGTTTATAAAAATAAACATTATTTCGTGGAAATAGATACTCGTGTTTTTTATTTTTGTCTTCTGCTCAATGCACTGTGCATTCGCGCGAATTCTGGACTCGTAGACAACCGCAGCCTCATGGACGCTTCACTACAGTGAACTTTAAAATTATAGATTTCGTTCCCATGTTAAGAAAGAGTTTATATTTATTTTAATCCATGACACGCTGAGGTCATATGGTCCCAGTGCTCGTGCTCTCTATAAAAAATAGCAAACAGGTTAATCGACATTTTCTGTGACCAGAGGGCTGGTCTCTATTTCGCGGATAGAATAAGCATTGCCAATCAACGTGGCAATGCTGCCAGTCTTCTGGGCCCACTACCAGTCGATTGTTATGCGGAGGAATTTTATGACGCCTTTTAGAGGGTATTAGTTCTTCTTTTTTATTTTTGTTTTATAATATTTTAGGCCTAAATTAGTTTTAAAGAATTCTGTTAATTGATAATATTCTTACAGTAAATATACATTAGTAAACACTAGCAGTCGCCTAGTGGTCCAAATTCTACCATAATTGATTTAAATTTGAAGTTTGATAGCTATAAGGTTGTATTGTCTAGAACTATACCCTTATAATCACATTTTATTTAGATTTCGATCTATACATGTTAATTTACTTATCTTTTACAAACAAATTATTATTTTCTTACTCTTTAATTGACGATATTCTTAAGCTTGCTACTTAGTTTTCTTTTTTCCTTTATTACATATAAATACGTATTGTGGCGTATGTATATACGCACAGGCAACATATAGCTTTACGAGAAACCTGGAATCGAACGGAGCATCGTACAACTAGCCGCGCCGAAACCAAGCGACGCGCGAAGGCGATCGAACGGAGCATCATACGTCCAGCCGCAACGATATCAACATTCAAACTGTTGACGCGCGAAGCTTCCCTCTGCTTTTTATACGTGGCACTACTTTTATACTCGCGAACAGATTTCCAAGAAATCATTCGAAAATGTTAGATTTTTGTTTACTTGTCGCTGATTGGTGAAAATGTTTATTGTACACATTAGTGTTAGCATTACTTGCATGACTAATAAATGGGATATAAGATAGGTGAAAAATTGTAAATATATTCTCAGTTGAATCAGTCTGCGTGTTTCATTATAACCCTAACGGTTAGCAGCTACGGACCTGGCTTCTGCCCGCCGGCTGGTAACACGTTAAATTGGTGACCCCTGACCTCTCATCGTTCTAGTGCTGTTATAATATCGGTTCACTGAACCGACACCCAACATCTGTTGGTTTTCGGCCAAATCTAGACGGACGAACACGCTACCTTATCGTCATGGCACAAGAAAAAGCTGAAGAATTCACCGACAAGCAAGTAACGACCCCTCTCTACGGTGATGTCGCTACAATCTCACTGCCTGCACGTCTACCTCCATTCTGGCGTCAAAACCCACGACTGTGGTTCGCACAGTTTGAAGCCGCCGTCGCCGCCAGCAAGATGGGAGAAGAACAGAAATTTAACCTCGTCGTACCGTTGCTAGGCTGTAGTGACCTCGAACAAATCGGCGACATCATATTAAACCCGCCATCGACCAATAAGTACATTACGCTAAAGAACAGACTGATATCGACGTACCAAGAATCAGACCATCGTCAGCTACAGAAATTACTCAGCGGCCTAGAACTCGGCGACATGAAACCTAGCCAGTTATTACGTAAGATGCGCGATTTGAGCGGTAAATTACTAACCGACGAAGCTCTAAAAGTTATGTGGCTCAACCAATTACCCACACAAGTCCGCGCCATACTCTCCGTGAACACCGAATCGTCGCTAGAATGTTTAGCTGTGATGGCCGACAAAATGGTTGAACATTTCGAAGTGTGCGCTCACCGTAGGTACGTATCTCTGTACCGTTCGCAGCAAACAGTTTGTAGGTACTTTGAATCGGCTTCACGTGTTTCTTATTTCTTGCGGCTAATACGGATATGTCGGCACCCGTGTCGACTAGAAACTTCTCTCTGTTGTTAAGATCGATAACGCAGAGGCGGTAGCTTGGTTTGCTAACATCGACGCCCGCCATAGTCGATGTATTTTCTAGTTTTCCTGCTTCTTTTTTGCGCACGGTGATTCGCATCTACGGGCTTCATCTCCATAGCGCAGGTGGTAATAACACAGCCAGTCGGGATCGCCGGGTTTGCGGTTCGAGCGGGCACGGTATCTCGAGTTCGATCGCGATCGGTTGTTGCTATGCGAACGAGTGGCGCCATAGCGATACGACGCATGTTGTTGATTGGTTCGAATCTCGGCGATCTCCAGCGTTAGTTTTTCTATTTGTTTATATAATAGGTCAAACTGTAGATTTTCTGTAGTTGAGTGAGTTGGGCAATGTAAATACGACGGGCTTGATGTGTGCGCCGGCGTAGAGGATGTAGTGTGGACTGCGGCAACAGTTGCGGGTTCGAAGTCAACCTAGGTCTACGCAGAAGCTTTAAATGGACATTTACCGTGGCTGACGTGAAAACATCAATACTAGGCGCAGATTTCTTAGCGAAGCACAAATTACTTGTCGATCTACATCAAAGAAAACTCATCGACCGCATTACCGACCTTAGCGTTCACACCATCAAAATACATAGCACCGAGGAAGCCGTATACGTTATCAGCCACCATCACCCCTATCACGACATCTTGAAAGAATATCCCGACGTACTGCGACCCATGTCACTCAAAACTCCGACTAAGCACAACGTAACTCATCGCATAGAAACAACAGGCCAACCAATCTATTCAAGGCCGCGACCCCTGCCGCCCGATAAATACAAAGCTGCGAAGCTAGAATTTGAGAAGATGATGGAGATGGGAATCTGTAAACCGTCAAACAGTCCATGGGCCAGCCCGCTTCACGTCGTTAAGAAAAAGGATGGTTCGCTACGCGTGTGTGGCGACTATAGAAGATTGAACGCCGTTACAGTACCCGATCGCTACCCTTTACCGAGAATTCAAGATTTTACGTACCAGCTACATGGAAAGAAAATCTTTTCTAAACTAGATCTCAAAATGGCGTACTTCTGGATACCTATTGAAAAAGAAGATGCTGCGAAGACTGCCATAATAACTCCCTTCGGCCTCTTCGAGTTCAACTGTATGACGTTCGGCTTACGCAACTCCGGCCAAACATTTCAACGTTTCATGCACGAAGTACTACGAGGGCTCGACGACAACGTATTCTGTTTCATCGATGATTTACTAGTGCACTCAGAAAACCCAGAGGATCACAAGCGTCACTTACAAAAAGTTCTCGAACGACTCGACAACTACGGCGTCACTCTAAACATTGATAAATGTGAGTTCGGCAAAGACAAGATACAGTCCCTCGGTTATGAAGTTACACGGGACGGAATCAAACCCACAGAAGAACGCATTCAAGCCATACTTACGTTTCCCAAACCAACTACAGTGCAAGAGTTAAGAAGATTTTTAGGCATGATCAACTTCTACCGTAGCTGCCTACCCCATCAAGCCGAATACCAAAATTTACTTAACAAGTATCTACACAATAGCAAGAAAAACGTACAACAAAACACCTATCCAATGGACACATGAAGCTGAAACAGCCTTCGAACGATGCCGACAAAGCATTCTCGAGGCTACTATATTATCGCACCCGATACCTAACGCTCCGTTATGCTTACTCACCGACGCGTCTGACACAAGCCTCGGCGCAGTCCTACAACAAAAAATAGACAACGTGTGGAAACCACTCGCCTTTTACTCAAAAACAATGAGCGAGACGCAGAGAAGATACAGTGTATACGATCGCGAACTTCTAGCAATGTATACAGCTGTTAAAAACCTACGCCGACTGATAGAGGGCAACGAACTCACCATATGTACGGATCACAAACCATTGACGTACGCTCTAACAAGAACGCCGAGTAACAATGACACACCGCGTCGAGAACGACAATTGCATTTCATAAGCCAATACTGCACTAACATCAAATACATTCACGGTGATAAGAACGAAGCCGCTGACGCGTTATCACGTATCACAGAAATCGAACTACTCAACGCAACGATGGACTACGATAAGTTATCTCAAGAACAAGAAACGGACGCCGAGCTACGTGTTTGCATGAATAACCCCAGACTGAAGTTTTCCCGCGTAAACCTACCGGGAGTCAAACGGCCTATTTGGTGCGAAACATCGACAGCGAACATTCGACCATACCTACCATTGCCTTATCGTGTCGCAGCCTTCAAAGCACAACACGAACTAAGTCACCCCGGCGTTCGTACAACAACAAGAATAATGACGACAAAGTTTTTCTGGCCATCTATAAACAAAGACGTAGGTATATGGGCCAAGGCGTGCATCAGCTGTCAACGAGCGAAAGTTCATCGACACGTCATTAGCCCGCTCGGTGAGTTTCAACAATCACCTCGTTTTGAACACCTGCACGTGGACATAGTTGGGCCACTCTATAGATACTATAGATACTTAGTTACTATGATTGACCGCTGCACTAACTGGCCAGAGGTAATACCTACTCGTGACGTTACCGCCGAAACGGTCGCGAAGGCCGTATACGAGGGATGGATATCGCGGTTTGGATGTCCTCTACGACTTACTACAGACCAAGGGAGACAGTTCGAGTCGTCTTTATTTCAAGCTTTAATGAAGAATATAGGCGTCTCTCGAATACGTACTACTGCATTTCACCCGCAAGCTAATGGAAAAATCGAACGATGGCATCGATCTCTGAAAGCGGCACTGATGGCAAGAGCAACCGATTACAGATGGATCAATGAATTACCTACAGTATTACTAGGACTTCGCACCGCCCTACGTGAAGACTCAACCGTCAGCCCGGCCCTGATGACATACGGATCTACGTTACGCGTCCCATTTGATTTCTTCGCGCCTACCAAGCCGAACATTGAAGATGCCGAATTTGTCCGTCAGCTGACTGAAACAATGTCGTCATTATCACCAACATCAACAAGGCAAGCGTCAAGGTCAAACACATTCATATACAAAGACCTCGGGACATGTACGCATGTGTTTGTGCGCAACGACATCGTGCGCAGACCTCTCGTACCACCATACAACGGACCATATCATGTACTTCAACGCAGTACCGACGGCAAGCACTTCACAGTGCAACTTCCGCTTCGCACCGCAGTAATTTCAATCGACAGATTGAAGCCAGCCCATCTACTCAACGAGGAAGACTCGCTAGAAAACACAACATTAACAAACAAGCCAGCCCCGGACACATCACCCACACCAATGCGGACAGCCTCATCACAGTCATCACCTTCACCGCGAAATTCGTACGTCACCAGATCCGGCCGCGCGGTGAAACAAAACGTACGCTTCGCTTAGGCGGGAGTGATGTGGCGTATGTATATACGCACAGGCAACATATAGCTTTACGAGAAACCTGGAATCGAACGGAGCATCGTACAACTAGCCGCGCCGAAACCAAGCGACGCGCGAAGGCGATCGAACGGAGCATCATACGTCCAGCCGCAACGATATCAACATTCAAACTGTTGACACGCGAAGCTTCCCTCTGCTTTTTATACGTGGCACTACTTTTATACTCGCGAACAGATTTCCAAGAAATCTTTCGAAAATGTTAGATTTTTGTTTACTTGTCGCTGATTGGTGAAAATGTTTATTGTACACATTAGTGTTAGCATTACTTGCATGACTAATAAATGGGATATAAGATAGGTGAAAAATTGTAAATATATTCTCAGTTGAATCAGTCTGCGTGTTTCATTATAACCCTAACAGTTACCAGCTACGGACCTGGCTTCTGCCCGCCGGCTGGTAACACGTTAAAGTATATATATTCTACCTTATATAAATAGTAGGTATTGTATATCATTCCAATCCACCCAAAGGTTGCCTGTAAGATATTGCTGATATATTTATACAAAGTTACAAAGAATAGTACTATAATCAGCCGAACAATGCCGAAATACTACGAACACGATTTGACTGCGTGTGTCAAATGCATTTTTGTGTGCGTGTAGTGCTTTTCCATTAATTTAATGTATTTCCAATGCATGTTTTATATAAATATTAGGATTCGCCACTCCTCCATATAAACTGTGCCAAATATCATACTGCTCTGTCCGCGCAATTTTCGTAAAAAGGCGTACATAGTTTTTGCTTCATTAATATATAGATATCTATGACATAAATAAATTTGATATATAATCTGTGACTCTGAAAACTATAAATGTCAAGTAACGTACCTTTTTCAGTCACGAATGTTGAAAGTGAAATTTACTTTATAAAAAAAAAATATTTTCTATATTGTTATAATTTACTATTTGTGTTTTAATACACAAGTTTACACTAACAATGAAAATTTACACTGATATATTTTAATATTTTATATTTTTTATTTATTTATTTATATTATATTTTACAAATCAAAATTGTCAAGTAATTGATTTATATAAGTTATAATGCTAGCCGTATCTTGAGGGCTACATTCCCAGTACATTTATGAAACTTTCGTCAATAAAATCCTGCTGCAATCAGTAAGTGATGTTCAGCCTATCAATCCTGTTTTTTTTTTGTGATAGACCGTTCGTCTTCCACTAAGAGGTGTCCAGTTTGATCCACAGGCGCGCATCTCTGACTTTTCGAAGTTATGTGGGTATAAAATAGTTAATTATCATTCGCTTTAACGGTGAGGGAAAACATCGTGAGGAAACTTGCATGTCTGAGAGTTCAACATAATGTTCTCGAAGATATGTGAAGTTTACCAACCAGCACTTTGCCAGCGTGGTGGTCTATGGCCTAACTCTTCTCACATTGAGAAGTGGCCTTTGCCCAGCAGTGGGAGAGTTTAATACAAGGCTGATATTATTATTATAAGTATGGAAGCCTTTTATACTAAAATACTTTTAGTAGATCAGAAGCCATTGTAGCCTTGTTAAGAAATGAATGGACTACCTCAGTAGTGTAGTGCTAGTGAGGTCTCAAGTTTGATTCCCCGGTGTTATTGGACTTTCGTCTCAAGAAATTCTAAGTACAGAAAACGAAATTGTGTCCGGTAGACGTCCATGACCTTGCCTTCTATTACTTGGTACCTTAAACCACAGCTGGTTGGTTCAATTGTAGATGCTATATTATATTACCGCGATTTGTACACTTACTTAACCTTTCTAATGTTCATATTTTAGAAATTCTTTACAATGCCGTTTACCCATAAAAGTAATCAGTTATAACCGTTAAGGTTAGTAAAATAAGGTTTAAAGTGGCGCGGAACTCGGTGGTAGGTAGGTACATAACGCAGCGGCTCGTATATATAATGCTCGGTAACGGAACTTACCCGCGATAAAGTATTTAAAATGTAATAAATACATATTATTAATTTAAGCGAACTACCTGCTGTTTTGGGTACAATAGTCATCAATGCTTCACATGAAGCAAAAACACTGAATAAAAATAATTAAAAATGTATATTATAATAATATAATATAATATTCTACCACATACACACAAGACCATCTAGCCCAAACTAAGCAGAGCTTCTACTATGGGTACTAGACAATAGATAAACATACATATAAACTTTCTCTTGTAAATATATTATACATATTATACATACAAACACTCAGACCAAGACAAACATCCATGTCCATGCACACAAATGTTTGACTTGTGCGGGACTCGAACCCGCGACCACAGGCGTGACAGTTGGTTACACTAACCACGTGGCCATCGAGGCCGCCAAATTAAAATAAATACCTATTGATTGCCCGACGTTGCGACCGACTTGTATCGATCGTGGTCACGCGTTGACTTTAATACTTTATCGCGAGTAAGACTCGTTACCTAGCATTATATTAAGTATATATGAAATTACATTTAACCCATTGTTCATTTTAAGTCTCTAAGTAAACAAACATTGCTGGCAAAATTTCTTAAGGCCTGTTTCACGGTAAATTAACGGATTTACTTAACTCGTGAAACAGACCCCTAAAAAGAAAGAGATACACATAATTCCTCTTCGTTTGTCTGATAACTAGAAATGATGAAAAACGATGTATTATATTGCAGAGGTCGGCGTTGGCGCGCGAACATTTCATGCGTTGATGGGCGGCGGCGCGACCGCGGGCGGCGGACGGGCGACTCGCGCCCTTCGCCTGCTACTGTTGCTCGTGCTGGCCCTCGCAGCCGTCGAGTACCTCTTCGGCTCCATACTCGACGCCTCGCCGCTCAGCACTTATCTATACATCCCGCTGTATAACGCCACGCAACCCACACTGAGGTATATCCTTCTATCTAATAAATTACTAGAGTTCAAGGTGGTAAATTTCAATTAACTTTAGTAAAACCATAATATAAATGAATAATGGATTAAAATACAAAAAAAAAATCCATTACATTAGACAACTTGCCAAAATCGTTTGTTACGGTTTGTTGCGGGAGGATATTTATGCATCAAAAGAACGTAACGTTATTTTCGGTGTACCTCAAGGTAGTGTTCTACGACCACTGCTTGTTACTTTATACATTAATGACTTGCCAAAATCAATACCACATCCGATGACTCTCTTTGCAGATGTCAGCACTGTGACAATTTCTCGCAATAATAATAACATGATACAATATAAACTCGACATTGATAATTCCTTGACATTAATAATGAAATGGTTGGACATTAATAATTTAAAAATGAATTTAGAAAAATCCAAAATAATGCACTTAACCCAGCGTTCTAAATTTGTAGAACCAAAATATAACTTAACGACAAAATAATTGAAAATGTAAACACGTCGAAATTTTTAGGGTTAACAATAGACAAAAAGCTAGTTTGGAAATCACACATAAATAACCTTAGTAAAAAAACTTTCAATTCTGCCTTTGCCTTATATTCACTGTCTGTAGTAGTTAATACAGAAACTCTGATTACGGCTTATCATGTACTAGTTGCATCAAACTTGCGGTACGGTATCATTTTTGGGAGAATTCTACTAATAATGGCATAGCATTTAAAGCCTAAAAGAGATGTCTAAAATTTATGTTTAGGCTAAAGACTACAGACAGTTGCAAATGTTATTTACAAAAATTTAAAATCCTACCCTTACCATCTTTGTACATTTTGGAAGCTGCAATGCTTGTCAAACGAAACTCCACTCTTTTTCCACGCCTAGAAGACACAGTCTCGCGTAACAGGCACGATAATAGTAGACTTCGGCTACATAGAGCTACAATTGCACTTATTCTCAAAAGTATATTGCATGGCACCAATCATATTTATTATTAAGTTACCTCATTGGAAAACATTAAACAATAATACATTTCGGACTTTCTTACAAGTAAAGCTTCTATATATAGATAGATAATAGACTTATCAACTTATTTAAATCATTTAATTTAACGAATTTGTTTTTGGAACCAACAAGAATAACTGCCACGTCTTCCACTTGTTTAGATAACATTTTCAGTGATTGTAATTCTTCATACAAATTAGTTACCACTGACTTAACCTCAGATCACTGTGGACAATTAGTAATGTTTCCAAACATTAATAATAATAATATTAAACAAAAGATACTTGTTATGTCTTTAACAAATAGTCGCTTCAAACATTTTAGAAATAAAATTTCATGTAATATGTACTCTAATATAAGGGAAGATAAATCTCCTAATAAGGAATATGATAGCTTTTTTGGTATTGTTAAGAAATAATTTGATAATACGTTTAGGTTTAAAGTAAAAGTTATTAAAGGAACTAGGTCATTTAACGAATGGGCAACCGTAGGTATTTATAAGAGCAGAGTGAAAATGTATGAGTTATATAGTATGAAGAAATATAATTTTGATCCTACTTTTATTGAATATGTTAAGATAAATTCGTAACAGTAAATTATTTCGTAATCCAGATACAAAAATATCCATATATAACGCCTACGTACGGAGTAATCTCGAATATTGCAGTGTAGTGTGGTCTCCTCAATATCATGTGCATCAAATCAGAATAGAACGTATTCAGAAAAGATTTTTAAGACATCTTGCTTTTTCATGTCGAATACATAAACAACTGCCCTCGTATACCCAGAAGTTGACGTTTTTTGCGATGGATAGTCTATTGGTTCGTAGGCAGTTACTCGATATGACTTTTTTGTTTAAGGTTTTGAGAAACGAATTTGATTGCCCCTTGCTTTTAAAATCATTTGGTTTGCGTGTTCCTAGACGTGTGCCAAGGCGAGCACTTGTCGATGCTGGATTGTTGCAATGCCCTACCGCTAGAAGTAACTTAAAACAATTTTCTACCATTTCACGGCTGTCGAAGGCATATAACATAATTTGCGGTGAACTTGACATTTTTGCTGATAGCTTACCATCCTTTAAGAAAGACGTATTGAGATTGTTAAGAAGTTCTTAATTGCACCTATTTTCAAATTGAATTGTATCTTGTTTAATATGTATATTCTCTTGCTTATTTTGTTGTTTAAATTATTTACCTAACTGTTAACAGTGTTACTATACTGTGGATGCTGTGACACCTTCAAATGTTGTGCATTTAATTATTTTTTTTAAGGATGATTTAAGATATAAGAAACAATGTAACAACTACTGGTTGTCCAAATAAATAAATAAATAAATAAATAAATTACTCCAATATTTTTAAAAAGGTATGCAATTTAGCTAAGTCCAAGTTCGTCAGTAACAAAATCAAACAGTCCTCTAATAAAGTTAAGGCTACCTGGCGAACTATAAACGAAGCTAGTGGCAAGATAACTCAAAGAGACAATAGTATTAGTCTGATGGATAATAATAAAATGATCAAAAATAATGCCGATGTAGCATACGTGTTCAATAATTTCTTTGCTAGTGTACCGATTACCACAACGAGCGCATTAAATTCTTCATCTATAGACGCAGAGAGCTTATTACATTCCAGCGTAACAAAGTGAAGAGTATTATTTAGATTTGATTATGTTAACGCAACTGATATTATCAACGCTTTTCAATCTCTGGAATCTAAAAATACGGCAGATCTCTGGGGTATCTCCGTTAAGGTCGTAAAAAGTATAATAGATATAGTTGCTCCTTATTTAAGTGGGTTATTTAATAAGTGTGTAGATTCGGGAACTTTTCCCGATTTGATGAAACATAGTAAAATCATACCTTTATTTAAATCCGGTAGTAAAACTGATCCTAGTAATTTTAGGCCAATATCAATTCTACCAGCTTTTAGCAAAATATTTGAAAAATTATTACTCAAGCAATTACTTAGACATTTTAAATTTAAATAGCCTCTTTTATGACAACCAATATGGCTTTACTAAGGGTCGTTCAACAACGGATGCAGGAGTAGCTTTACTCAAACATATATACAGAGCGTGGGAAAACTCACAAAATGCTATTGGTGTTTTTTGCGACCTTTCAAAAGCATTTGACTGCGTCTGTCATGATACGCTCATACGGAAACTAAGGCATTACGGTGTTCAGAGTAAAGCACTGGATGTAATTACGTATTGTATTTCAATAACAGGATTTAGCGTGTAGATGTCAATGGTACAAAATCAAATAGCTTACCTGTAAAGCTAGGGGTGCCGCAAGGTTCGATTTTAGGCCCATTTTTATTTTTAATTTATATAAACGATTTACCTTTTTATTTGAACAATATTTGTGACGTTGTACTGTTTGCTGACGATACTTCCTTAATATTTAAAGTAAATAGGAATAGGGACCATTTTGACGAAGTAAACAGTGCATTGATTCAAGTAACAAAATGGTTTACTTTAAATAATTTAGTACTGAACCCCAAAAAAACAAAATGTGTTAAATTCATACTGCCTAATGTAAAACATCTTGGTCCTAGCATGACATTGAACGGTGAGGTACTGGAAGCAATAGAATCCATAGTATTCCTGGGCATTACACTTGATTCAAAGTTACAGTGGGGTGCGCAAATATCTTGTCTCTCAGCGAAACTTAGTTCGGCCGCTTACGACATTAGAAAAGTCCGTGGATTAACTGACGTTGATACAGCTAGATTAGTTTACTTTAGTTACTTTCACAGCGTTATGTCATATGGAATATTATTATGGGGAAAAGCAGCTGATATACAAAGTATTTTTATATTGCAAAAAAGAGCTGTGCGTGCAATTTATCAATTAGGAACTCGCTCAGAGAAAAATTTAAGAATATAGGTATTTTAACTGTAGCATCACAATATATTTATTTTAATATCATGCATGTCCGTCAAAATATATATTTATACATAAAAAATAGTGACATACATAACATCAATACTAGAAATAAATATAAATTATGTGTTCCATTCTACCGTCTACATGAAGTTCATGGTTCCTTCATGGGTCTTGGTATACGTTTTTATAATAAAATCCCGAGTAATATTCTAGAATTACGAGAAAATAAATTTAAAGTTAAAATTAAAACTTGCTTAATTTCTAAAGCATATTATAATATAGATGATTATTTAAATGACAAACATCCATGGCACTAATATTTGCATCAGATCACAGGATATTAAATGATAAAAACTAACACTTATGTTTTTTTAAATATAGGTACTCGTATGTATATATTTCTTTTTGTAATATTACACCTTGTTTAAGCTGGAATTTGCATTGTTGTTACATTCAGTCGTATTTTAATCAAGAAGAATGTGCAATGAAGACATCTCGTGATTATGGACAGTTCCGTTAAGCTTTCTTTTGAGTCTTATTCTGAATTCTGGTTTAGTGGAATTCGATAATTTACTTACTACATTTTATTTAAACAATTAGATTAAACTACGGACTACAATCACGTCTTGTCTTGATTATTTATGTACATGTAACTGGATGCTCCTATTTACCATACTGCTGCTTTAGAGGCTACCATCAATTTTCATCAAATGCTTGAGTATGTTGAGTAGTAGTTCATGGAGAAATGGTTGCAGCACCTTACAGTTATGATTTGTAAACGAAATATTATTGTACACTTGGCGATTAAAAAGAGTGGCTATGAGTTTCTTGCCCGTTCTTCTCATGAGCCCTACACCCTTGCTTTGCTGAACGTGGCAGTAAATGTAAATTCACAGAAAAAAAATTACGTCTAACTTTGACATTCATAAGTGTTACCTTGTAACCTAATTTGAATAAATTTATTTTGATTTTGATTTTGATTTATTTTCATTGACATGTATGTGATATAATTGAAATACGATAATTTACTTTTACTTTATTTAATTTATATTCATTGACATGTACATATGTGATATAATTGAAATAATACTTTACTTTTTATTTAATGTCTAATATTTGTACGCCTGGACATATTAATTCAATAAATTTACTACAACGTGCATGCTTCTCTATGTAACAACATATATGTTTTTAACAAATAAAGAATTATGATTATGATTAATAAAAATTTATTTCTAGCAGTATTATTTACTGACGACATCTCAATACTTATAAAACGTGAAAATACTGAACATCCAAATTAGCTTATCCATAACACCTTGCAAACAACACAGTGGCTACGAGATCACAACCTAGAAATAAATTTTACATTATTACGCTATTTTCCTCAGCATTTAAATAGCGCTTACGTCACAGTTTGTATTTTGTAATTTGTCAATTTACCCTACTAACCGATTTGAACGCTTGTATCTTATTTATTTTTGAGTCAATATCAATATTATATATATTTTAGCGAATACCTAACGTAACTATTTGACATCAATATTTCAAAATTGTTAGTCAACTACCCCATTTAAATTGTCAAATCTTTAGAAGCTAACATGGTACCTCGTTCCAGAAACGCTGAAAGACAGTTACAAGTCAGCTGGTCTAAACCACAGCCCTCAGCATCTCCGGCGCAGATCGCAGAATTAAATTATACACAAATTAAAAACATGACTGTTATCAATTACAATAGTACTAATATACAACATACAATCTCTAACGTCACTGCAACGAAGAACTTGACTGCAATCACCAATATGACGATGCAAGATATCCCTGCGTATAATAGCACGCCAATCTCGCCAATGATGACGAAACTACTCGAAGGTATAAAGAATATGGCCACTACAGAGGAAGGGTTGAAGAATGTAGAACCTGATTTGCCTCTGTGTGAACCTACCCCACCTGATTTAGGTAAGTGTAAATCTTCGATCAAATAAATTACTAATACAGGTCAGCTCTTTAAAATACTGTAGTACAAGCAATTATGAACATTATGTTTTAATACTTAAGGTTTATTGGATTGTATATTCCTATGGCGTGTTCCTAATAGTTGATAGGATTACCAAATCGACCCGTGAAAATTTTGGACGAATATGTTGACAAAAGTTATAAATAAGTAATGTTTATCATTGTATATTCGTAATGAATTAATGAACTTGAAATTGCTTTATTTTTCAACTAACCTTAATTTTCCAGGACCAATACCGGTGAATAAAACCGAGCTGGAGCTAGATTTTGTGGAAGCAAAATACCCCGAAGTTCAGTGGGGTGGACGCTATAAGCCGCCAAACTGCACTGCCAGACATAAAGTAGCCATTATAGTACCATACAGGTAAGATTATACACGTAAGCCGGCTCAGATTCTTACCAATATTGCCCAAGATACCTACTAGGTATTATTAGAAGATATCTACTGTTTGCCTAGTTTGGGTATTAGTTTCAGTACTTACTCGAATATCTAGTCAATGTTCGTGCCTACCTTTAAGTCCTTATATGTAACTTTTGTGTTCAATAAACAATTTTCTTTCGTAAAGCACGCTAGGACTAGCTAGACAGCGTATATAAAGTGCATAGCTTTGTCCAGTTCCCGCGCATGCGATAACAACGCTTTAAGAGACTTTTTATTGAAGCATGAGTACGGTTGTCTACCGAGGGTACTCGATCGTTGCCAGACCTGCAAAGAAGAAAGGCGCTAAGTTGCCAATGAAAAGGATATCCACTATAATTATTATAAATTCTCCTTAGCCATAAATTATACAGAAAAACATAAGACGACGGCACGACGCAGGCATTAAGGATTGGAGGATTCGATTTATACAGAAGAGGCGAAGATACGTGAAGGTGTGGCATTATACAGTTCGATTTTGTTGCCATAACATGTCTTCTTCAAAAGTACTGTATAACGAGTGACGTGATTCTTTCGCGCCGCTTGCCGCCTGCGACATGTGTACAATTAACAATGCGTCGTATCTTACATTTTTTATGGAAAAGTTTTAGTTGTAAGCGGTACTATGCCTTTGCTGTACCTTATACAGAAGCCGCATAAGCGGCAAAGCCTTATGCCGCTTCTGTATAATAAATGTCTTAAGGAGCCATAGAATCCCGCAGTACATGACAAGCTTGTTTAGCTGTCTTCTTTTGTGCGACTGTTCCATTAAGTATGCGCCATATATTAAGGGATTTAGATACCGCACTTTGTCTTACTTTTCTTTTAACTAATCTCTTCTTGTTAATAATAAGCTACATGCAAGATGAGCGAGGCGATGCTCGAGACCAACAGACGAAAATCGAGGATATACCTACATGTATATTTTTTATTACAGAGATCGTCAACAGCATTTAGCGATATTCCTCAACCATATGCATCCATTTTTGATGAAGCAGCAGATAGAATATGGGATATTTATAGTGGAACAAGAAGGTATGTTGTACATTAATGTCAGCTTGCGAAGAGACAATAATTCATCGCACACAATATTTAGATTTATACCCGCGATGCGGGTTTTTTCTACAAATATAGGGTCAAGTGATCTACTTGATAGCTTCAGGGTTAGTATCAATAAGTAGTTTTTGTTGTTTTGTTGTTTAGTAAAAATTTATCGCTGCATTCATTTGAATAATTCTTTTCATATTTTTATTAGCTTTTTCTTAAAGATTTTAACACATTTGTTTATTACAAATATTTCGCCAATATATATTTTAAAATACGAAATAAGATTAAGATTAGTCATAAGGGACATTAACCATATTCTATAACACAGAAGCTTTTAAACAAGGACTTAAATCACATTAAAAACCAATTAGATCTCAACATCCAGATTTTTTTTGTAAGCTATCTGACCAAACGCCTCGTGGCGTAAAATGATAAAGGCTTATGTCCAGCATAGGACTGCGATAGGCTGATTAATTTAATGACACCATGACACTTACGTAGTATTATCTATCTGACGTTTACGCAAATATTAACATTTTAATTAAACTACTTTATAATCGAGACGAACGCTATCTTAATCTTTCTGCGATCATCGTGGCTAAAGAGCACCCAAACCTCGACGAAAGTGTAAATATAAACAACTAAATAATTGCTCAAAATCTGTTTATAAAATTAACCGCGATAACAACCCCTGAATGTCCTTTACGCTTCGTCATCCTTCAATTGCTGGGATGCCAGAAAAATTATAAACAATTATGGCAGAACACAAAACGTTAATATATGAAAGACAATCAATCTGTTCTAGAAGGGACGTTCCCAATGCGGTGGAAAGAAGCATTAGTAATCCCTATATTCAAATCCGGTGAAAAGCATCAAATTGTAAATTATAGACCAATTTCAATTCTTGTCTCATTTGGAAAAATATTCGAGAAACTTATCAGCAAACAGTTAGTATGGTACTTGAAACACAATATAACGAAAAACCAACACGGTTTCTTCAAATCTAGGTCCACAAATACAAATTTGTTGTGCTTCACATCCACGTTATCAGAATGCCTCGACAAACGAATACCAGTGGACGCTATCTACACGGATTTTTGTAAAGCATTCGATAAAGTGGACCACTACCGCCTGATTGCGAAATTACACGACCTCGGTATAGACGGAGCTTTGGTCAAATTGCTAGAATCATACTTATACAATAGAATATCAAAAGTAGTAATTAATGGCTATTACTCAACCGACTTCATAGCAACTTCCGGTATACCGCAGGGATCGCATCTTGGGCCAATCCTCTTTAACGTCTTTATTAACGATTTTGTCAATTGTTTCCATAACTCAAAAATTTTTTTATTTGCCGACGACCACAAGATAGTGATGCCTATTCGAAGCGCTGATGACTGAAAAAAACTTCAAAATGACCTCGATAATCTAACAAACTGGTGTAACAAAAACAAAATGGTATTAAATATAAATAAATGTTTCTATATCCAGTTTACAAGAAATAAACTATTAACTAATAATGCTTACTACATAGATGGACATCAAGTCCAAAAGGTTAACGTGGTTCGTGATTTAGGCGTGCTAATAGACCATAACTTGAGATTCGATGTTCATATACTTGATGTTGTCGCGCGAGGCTTTAGGGCACTGGGCTTTGTTATTCGTAATACTAAAGACTTCAAGAAACCATCTACGAAGATTTTACTTTTCAACACGTTAGTTCGTCCGATACTAGAGTACTGTTCTATAGTATGGAATCCACACTACGAAATTTATAAAAAACGTTTAGAAAGTGTCCAAAAGCGTTTTCTGTACCACTTGTGCTATGCCGATCATATAGCCAAAAAATGCGTTAGCTATACCGACAGGTTGCAAAATTACAATATCAAAACGCTTGAGAGTCGCAGGGAATATCTAGATTGTATTTTCTTACATAAATTGCTTAATGGGTCCGTAGACTGTAGCCAGTTACTGAGAACATTACAAATAAACATACCCACTCGCTTACCTAGGAAAAATACATATAGTTTGTTAGACATACCAACATCTAAAACGAATCTAGGTCATTATGCAGCTGTACCAAGGCTCTGTAGGCAGTATAACCTCTTGTCAAGAACACATAAAATTGACATATGTGAGTCCTTGACAAACTACAAAAAATGTTTAAAAGAATGTTCGTAGTTCCTAAAATACCTACTTTCTAACATATTTAATTATTATGCTTAATTATACTGCTTAATTCTTATTTTCTATACATATTATATATTTTTTTTGTTAAATTGTAAACATTTTGTTTTAGTTTAATATATTTGATATTGTTTAAATTGTAGGTCTTAACTTAGTTTGAAATTATATTTTAATTGCATGCTGTGGTCTCCTATAATCGAAGGAGTACACATTTTTTGTACAATTTGAAAACAACAGTGTAAATTGCAGTGTATTTTCTTTGTTGGAGATCCTTAATAAATAAAACAAAAAAAAATAAAAAAGACCACTTCACTAAAGCATATATAAAACAATTACTTACAGGTAATAAAAACTTCAACCGCGCGAAGCTCATGAACGTGGGCTTCGTGGAGAGCCAGAAACTGGAGCCGGGTGGCTGGCAGTGCTTCATCTTCCACGACATCGACTTACTACCTCTCGACACTCGTAACATGTACTCATGCCCGCGGCAGCCTCGTCACATGTCTGCTTCAATAGATAAATTTCATTTCAGGTGAATGTTATTTTTAAGGAGATCAGAATAATAATACGCGTCATAGTGGTTCTCCAGTCCCCAATGACAGTATCGGTACGACTAAGCCCCCAATAATTTATCATGTGCCTCTGGGTAATAGACACTATAGCGACTCCACACAGGTGAAGAAGTTTCGACTAATGACAAGAGATGGCGCTGTACACAATTCACGCTTCGCCACGCAATCACGCAAGTGAGGTTTACACAGCAAGTTTGTATATATACAAGTTGCCATCAACCGTCGAGCCGCGGCCCGCCAGGCACGATTACCGAGCCTGTTCGGCAGATCCTCCCTTTGTGTTGGAGAGACTTCACACCATGTTCCTCCACAACACTTAACTGCATAAACAACAACAATATTCGTCATTTTTGGTTAACATATGTACCTCATTCTATCATTTTAAATGACCATCACGATATTATATGATTAGACTGCACGTATGCCGTAGTGGTCCCCTCGTCATTGCTATTGCGACGAGTGTTTTGGGTTCATTATACAAATGGAATAAAACATATTGTAAACCACAAATGATTGTTTCGAGTTTGGGTGGCTTATTTTTATACGTTGTTTGAATATTTATAAAGTCCCTCTTGATACAGAAATTATTCCCAGTGCGGGTAATGTATGCAAACAAATGAACAAACGCTCGCACAGATATCATAAAACTTATGAAGTAGAACAGACACTCACAAAGCCACTGGTTAGTGTCCAGGAGACCTGAAATACAGGGTTTCCCTAGTTTAGGCTCCTGTCCACCCCTCATAATACGCTACTTTACTTTGCTACCTAGTTGAAATGTCACATTGTGCGAAATTGTAAAATTATGTTTGGTGGAAAATAAACTTATTATTATTATTATTATTATTAATTAAAGAAAGCCTCAGCGTGACTTGGTTCAAAACAAAGGCCTCAACCTAACATGGGTCGTCTAATTGGATTATATTTCTTTTATGACCGTTATTAAACTGAGTTTTCAAAATAAATATATTCTGTTATTTCCAGGTTACCATACGAGGAAATATTCGGCGGAGTGTCAGCGGTCACTCAGGAGCAGTTCACGAAGCTCAACGGATTCTCCAATAAGTACTGGGGCTGGGGCGGGGAAGACGATGATATGTTCTATAGGTAAATCACCTTTACTATTTTAATTCAAAAATAAATACTGTACAATCGCGGCCACTGCCAAACTGAGGAGACCCAGATAAGGTTGCGCTTACGTGTGATCGTAAATAGATGGATTCGATGCCAGCTTCAGGCAAAGCTTTATAGTTCAGTAGCGGTCTAGCAACGTATTTATAAACATTCGCTTCATCTACTTGCATTACAGAACCATGTCACGATAAAAAATATATATTACATTTTCCTATTATTGAATATTGGATGTATTTACTAATAATATCTTCCTACTTTGCAATTAGCAAACGTTAACGAAAACGAAAAATTGGGAAATGAAACATTTATTATCATTCTAAAATCAACCTTATTAGTTTTTGTTTAAGGTTGCAATTTGTATTATGTAGCTATATTAGTATTTGCATTTAATAATCGAATATCCTATGTTAGCAGTACATAGTATTTAGACATGTATAATTTATTACATGTTTATTTATTTCTAGATTAAATAGAATGAATTATCACATAGCAAGATACAAGATGTCAATAGCGCGGTACGCCATGTTAGATCATAAGAAGTCTGCTCGTAATCCTAAAAGGTAAAGTAACTCGCTTTAATCTTCTATTAAGGGTATGATTACCATGGATGAGTTGAAGAATACGCTTACAACAAGTATGACTCAACAGGAAGAAAAACTTGTTTCTCTGCAATCATCCGTTACACAAATGTTATCTGCAAACAAGGCTGAGCGAGACACTAGGTTTGCTTCTATACAAACTTAGATGCAAGAAATTATAGAGAAAAACTTGGACATGTGCCGGTCTTTTGAATTTATGTTTAGCAAGTACGAGGAAATGAACGAAAGGATGATGGAATTAGAGACTGAACGAAAAAGGACGAACAGCTACATAAAAACCTTAGAAGATAGATTAGATGGTTTGGAGCGAAGTTCTAGGGCTGCCAGCATCGAAATTAGAAATATCCCTAATACAGAGACAGAGAAGAAAGAACAATTGCAAGGCATTATGGATACTATTGGTGGCGTTTTGGATGTCGCCATCGGGCCTATGAAGATACGTAGTATGTTTAGACTTAAAAATAAGAACAAGTCCAAGCCCTCTTCTTCCAGTCCTATTATTGTGGAATTTTCTACAATTACAAAAAAGGAGAAAATTATTTCTTCCTTAAAAAAAAATAGACGCGACAAAAAGCAACTCACTACAGAAAACCTTAAATTGAAAGGACCTGTTGTGCCTGTCTATATTTCAGAGAACCTTACCACAAAAACTAAGAGAATCTACTGTTTAGCAAGAGATTTTTCTAAAAATAATGAATACCGGTATTGCTGGAGCAGCCACGGTTATGTTTACCTTCGAAAAGCCGAGGGCAGCCCTGCGATTCGCATAAACAGTGAGTTAGAGTTAGGTGACCTTAAAAAGTGACTATTTTTCAGTTATTATTCTAGTTATAATGCATGTGCTTCTTGTTACGAACGTTCACACATATGTATTGTCTATTTTTGCGCCTTGCTTACTGTCTATTTTTTTGATTGTTACTGCACACCTTGTTCACATATAATTATGATAGGAACCGCTAAAACGGATTATTGGCGCAGAAATAAACTAATCTACTACCAACTACACACAACTAATTTCGGTTTTGCTCAACTGAATAGATCCTTTATAAATTACGCTACTTGCAAGATTTAACTACAATTATACCATACTATCTAACCTTGTATTTAATTAAACGTGTCTTACAATATCGCACTGTTTACTTCGAGCTAGTAAAATGTTTAAATTTAAGACTAAGTTTTAGTAAACAATACTTACATTCTGTTGTAATAAATTTTGTTCTTACAATAATTGTCACTGTACCCATTACTATAACAATAGTTCACGCTCACTTTCACTTTTACAGTCATCGCACACTATTTACACAACATCCTACCACATCGTAGATCACTACACTAAACATTATGTTGAAACTTGCAACTTTTGTCTGATAAACAAAACATTTTATAGATACACTTTTTATGATGCTACATTTTATGTTACTACCCGCCATAACCAACAAATTATTTTAATTACATGTTTTCAAGAGATTTTAACTATTGCAAAATACTATGATAACAGCTTATTATTCTGTCATAAATATACAACTACCCTCCTATTACCACCGAATTGCAACGTAGGATTAATTTTAAACAAAATTTAATCCGCTACATACGACAGTCATAAATGACGTTGATAATAAAGGCATTGTGTGCAGAAGGTTAAATGAACCCTCAGACTGTTTACAACTAATATCTTGCCCCGAAAATAATTCTTTATTAATTTTGACTGTTAACATACGAAGTATAAATGCCAATTTCGATATTTTACTCGTATATTATTATTGCTAAATTTTGTACAATGGTGGATGTTATAGTGCTGACAGAATGCTGGACTAATGAATACTTTGTACCGCCATCTATAGATGCCTATAAGATGTTTAGATCGAATATTTCATTAAACCAGAACGACGGGGTTGTAGTTTACGTTCGGGATGTGCTCGAGGCGACTTCAAGCGAACCAGTTTGTACAGAAGGCAATTGTATTGTAGTTAGTCTTTCGGATAACATACGTATTATCTGCACCTACCGTCCACCTTGTTTTAAAAACCCAATAAATTACATAAACTGTTTAAATAACGTATTAGATACTTATAGTAAAAATAAAACTGTCATAGTGACTGGCGACTTGAACTTGGACATTATGTCCGATAATTTAAGTACTAATTCTGCAGCATATTTGAATTTAATGGCAAGTCACGGGCTTAGACAAGGAATTCACTGTCCCACTATACAGAATACGTGCCTTGACCATTTTATGATAAGAACCACTTCTAGAGTACAAACTTTTGTCTTTGATGAGCTGACAGTTCACTTACCTATTTTATTGCACATTGACTACACGTCCGTTCCCAAGCAGAGTGCATATTTTAGCAAGATTGTTATTGATCTTAATACTATAGGTGAGTGTTTAAAGAAAGAATCGTGGAGTGACTTATACTCTAAAACGGATGTTAATGAAGCCGCTCAAATATTAACAACAAAACTAGAAAACATCATAAATTCAAAATCAAAAATTGCCAAACGTAATAGACCTTTAAAACCATGGATTACTATTGGGGTAATTAAATCTATACGAAAACGGGACAGAATGCATAAGAGAGAATTTATAACTTAAAGAAATACTTTAAAAAAAATTATAAAGAACCTAAAGCAGAATTACTACACAGACAAACTAAACAAAAATAAAGGTAATATAAAGGAAACCTGGAATATTATTAAAGAATTGTGTAATATGAATAAATCTAATGCATCATCAACAGAATTGCTTAAATTATAAATGACTGTCACTGATTCTCTTGATGAAGTTAATAGGTTTTTTACATCTATTGGCCCTAGTCTTGCTAACCATACCTTACAAAAACTAAACACTGATGAGACAACCCTAGCACAAAAAGCTAAAACAATGAATGCACCGCTAAATTCGATGGCTCTTTATTTGACAAATCCAGTTGAAGTTAGCGACGTGATTGGTAATCTTAAAAAGAATAGTGCACCAGGCTTAGATAAAATAACAGCATCTATTTTAAAAAAGTTTCGTTATTGTCTTGCAGAACCCATATGTTACCTAATTAATCTTAGTTTTGAACATGGTGTCTTGCCCAAAATATTTAAATGCGCCATTGTTTGTATTCCTGTATAAAAATCGGGAGATAAAGCTCTACCAACAATGTATCCGCCTATTTCTCTTTTAAGTACTCTTTCTAAAGTTATTGAAAAAATCATGAACAAACGGCTGACTAATTATCTAGAAAGCAATAAAATTCTTGGTGATAACCAACACGGGTTTCGCGCCAATCGTTCCACCGATGATGCTGTGTTACAGCTTACCTCTAATATTACAGCACATCTTGACAGAAACGACAAATGTATAGGAGTATTCCTGGACCTACAAAAGGCATTCGATACCGTGTCTATTCCAATCCTACTTACTCGTCTGGAGAACATTGGAATCAGGGGGAATGCACTTTGGTGGTTTAAGGACTACCATACAGAAAGAAGGCAATGTGTTAGGGTTGAAAATCACGTTAGTAACTATAATTTTATATCATACTAGCTGACCCGGCAAACGTTGTTTTGCCATAAAAAAAATGTTTCGAACAAAAGATTTTAAAAAAATATTAGGGTTGGACAAACCTTATCACTAAGGGGTATGAAAAATAGATGTTGGCCGATTCTCAGACCTACTCAATATGCTCACAAAATTTCATGAGAATCGGTCAAGCCGTTTCGGAGGAGTACGGGAACGAACATTGTGACACGAGAATTTTATATATAAGATGGGGTACCGCAGGGGAGTACCCTCGGTCCAACGCTCGTATTAGCGTACATTAATGATTTATGTAAATATCAAATAAAAGGTGCAGAGATACAAATGTTTGCTGACGACACTGTCATACTTTTCACAATAATTCATGGGACAATGTACGACAATTAGCTGAAGAAGGCATGTCAATTGTGACCGCATGGCTTGAAGACAGCTTATTAACTTTAAATACTAACAAAACCAAATTCCTCTGTTTTAGCAAGACTATGGTGTCTTCACCAAATAATATTCTGTTTCATATACACTCTTATCCGTGCAACCGATCTAGAGTTTTGTCATCACATTGTTGCTGTCCTACATTATCAAGAGCTAGCTAAAGATATCAAATACTTGGGGGTAAATATTGATGAAAAATTAAATTGGAAGAAACATATAACTACAGTTAGCAATAGACTTAGGAAACTTATATATATATTTAGAGACTTGAGATTGATTCCAGACACTACACTCTTGATACAAACATACAAAGCGCTACCTGAATGTGTAGTCACCTATTGTATATTATGGTCATGGGGCTCAGCGGCCAAAACACACCTGCTTGAGCTCGAAAGAAGAACAGAGAAAAAGAAGTACTTTGAGCACAGCCCGCTGTGCTCAAAGTACTTCTTTTCCTTCCGTTTCGTCACTCTACACATTTAGTTTATGAAAAAGCTGATGTTTTAACTGTTCGAAAATTATTTATCTACCAAAGTATACGTAAGTACCATAAGACTATTGTACCCCTTCTAAAACCTTCTGGTAAAAGAATAGATAACTGTCCAGTTCCAAGAGTAAAAAGCAAATTTGCCCAGCAACACTATGCTAACGTTGCACCTAGACTGTATAATAAACTTAATTCAACCTATAAAACAAGAAACCTATTTAAACTATGAAATTAAAAATATTATTATAATATGGCTTAAACATTTAGGATACGATGATGTAGAAAATTTACTACATATTGTGAAATAAAATGAAAGTTTCAACTCTGACTCAAACATCATACAAACACACACACACATACACACCCACACTCACACACACTCACACGAAAGCGCGCACAATCATACAATCATAAATACACATTTTTCACATATTCATGCATAAACACACACATGCGCGCAGCATACATTATTAAAACACGTATTATTATTATTGTACCTAACTAAAAGAAAAAGAAAAACAAATTGTATCTACTAAACAGCTTGTAACTATTTTGATTTAAATTGTCTTTGGGAAGGAACTGACTCCCAACATACAGCTCACGCTAGTTTGAGAATCAGGGCTGCATAATGTTTGTGTTCACCTTGCTGTTACAAATAAAGAATTATTATTATTATTATTATTCTCTTTATTTAAATATTTTCAATATATTTTTCATTTTTAAATATACATATATCTATAAAAATACATTTAAAAATATAAAATATATGGTACCCCACCGGCATCGGGAACAGGGTCCAAGCTGCCGGTGGTTAGGATTCCAGAGATAGGAACCTCCTCACAATGCGTGCTGTATCTAAAAGCACTGCCTTCTGTATCAAACCCTTGATCCAAGCACCCAACGCGAGCCTCTTTAGATGGTGATCGAGGCTCTTGGCTATTAGACCATTGACAGATATGACTATCGGCACAATTATTATTATTAACTATAATCTAAAAACGTATTTGACAAAGAGCGCACGAGATTGGATTATTTTGTTTAAAAAGCTACCTTATCATCTGTATTTAAGATCGAATTTGTGTTTAGCAAACCGCAATTTGTAATGAAGTGGTCTTTTTGATTATTTTTATTCTGTTGCATGTAGCGGTACAAATCCTAACATGATTCCTTCATTTTATAGAATGGACTATACATATAACCACTTTTTATGCAATTTGCCAAAGAAATCAAATTGGCCCGTTACTTTATTTTTTCGATAGACTTCACACCAGGATGATAACAGACAGAACAACACTAGAATTATTTAACAGTATCTCAAACGCATGTCAACAACTGTGTTAAATTATACTTGACATGAGTTTGATCACATCACTATACCTACAAATAAATAAAATTGAAATGTCTGCTTGTAATATAACAAAACAACAGCATTTTATTTTTTTCTCTTTATTGATATTTAGAGGCTTAAAATCTAAACAAAGATTATGCTATAACAGCATTTTACTAAATGCATATAAAAGTATATACGATACTTATATCAAAACTTTAATCCTAAAAATTGTTGTCTGTGTGTCTGTCTATTTGTTCCAGCTAATCTCTGAAACGGCTGGACCGATTTTAACGGGACTTTCACTAATAGATAGCTGCAGTTATAAGGAGTAACTTAGGTAACTTTTATTTTAGAAAAGAATAAGAATCCCTCGGAAAATCTCCACGCATACGAAGTCGCGGGTAACAGCTACTATACTAAAACTTATAACAATAATTTCCAGGTACCAGCTCCTGTCACAAACAAGCAAAACATTCCAGAAGGATGGTCTGTCTACCCTCGAGTACAAACTGATCCAGGTAGTGCGATACCACCTGTACACTTACGTACTAGCCAATATAGACGAGCTTAGCTTATGGACATACCTCGCCAAACTGCTGTTTGGCGATGAACGTTAACAGTGCAGAGACTCAACGAAATAAACCCGAGGGTGTACGACCTTATGAATAACCCGCTCTGTTATAAATACGAGCGACCGCAGTGAGACTTCACAATGTAAATACTAAGCAGTAGTCCAACTTATTGAACATATATTAACCTTTTCATTGTCGATGCTGTATACTATACTCCATTTGGTTAGGTACTTAACTAAAGGTACCTTAACAATCTTGATGAGACTGTTTACAAAAACACATATTAAACAAATAAACTACTGCTTAAACTAATGGTTCAATTGAATTAGTAATCGTTATTGTTGTATTTACATTGATCTTTGGCAGCATTTTATTTTCAAACTGAGTTTTTAGATAAAAAGACACATCAAGATTGTTTACCTTTAGAAAGTACCTAACCAAATTAAATTTGTATAGTATAGGCAAAGGTTTTTAAATCTTACATACTAGCCGTAAAAATACGTTCATCAATTACACTGCCATTCCAACACAGCAGATTTTTATATAATTATCGAATATTTTTTTATAAGTTTTACAAATTTAATCGGTTATTTTTCTTTTTAGTTTTGTATAACGTATTTTTTAAATTTTTAATAGTATGGGCGTACCCTATTAAATTTTTTTGTTGGAAATTTATATGGATCTACGCTATCTGTAAATAATTTTTGATCTGATATCTCTAAATTAATTCTCAAAATAAGTTTAAAATTTTAATGTATGAACTGTGCTTTCGTGTTCAAACACTTTGCTTAGAATATGTGTATAAAATTATAATTACATTCGCAATTAGCTTGTTTTACAATTCTTCTATTTTCCTATATTAAAAAAGAAATGGTTTCATCGTTTTGTGGCCTAAACACTAATTTCATTATTTGGTCATGTGTAATGTAATCTTTAGTAGGTATTATGAGCCGATCATAACTCTATGTTCTTGATCTCTGTTAAAATACACTGCATCAAAGTTCAGGATTACTTTTTAATTAATATTTTTGATAAGTATGCAAACTTTTTAGATTAAACTAAATGAAAATATCGAGACGATCCATTTATCAAAAAAAAAAACAGAATTTAAAAATAGAACTGCAGTAAAATATAAAATTATAGCCGGGAAAATTAAATTTATGCAGTCTCAAATTCGTGTGTTATTAGAGTAAAGTTTGAAATAAATTCTTTTTGTTTTTCTTTTCATCTGCGATTTAAATTATTTTTACCAATAGTATTGAATATTAGTCTTTTAAACTCAATAAAAGTTTTGTAACCATAAATATGGATACTTCGTTCAAACAAGACGTTCAAATTGTGGCATTGGTGCGGGAAGGCTTGGATCAACGAACGATTGCTAGAAATTTAAATTTAAACCAGTCTACGGTTTCTAGAGAATACCGAAGGTTTGTAGAGATAGGTTCTTACAAAAGGAGACCCGGTACCGTACTCACAGACAAGCTCGTTTAAGATTTGCGCGTGAGCATCTTTATTGGACTGAAGAGCAATGGACCTTCATATTGTTCAACGATGAGTATAGGACATGTTTAAATGGTGCAGACGGCCGCAGAAGAGTCTATCGTCGACGTTGGGAGAGATATGCTCAAAGTTGCATTGAGGAGCGTGTTCCTTTCGGAGGCGGTTCGTGTATGGTGCGGGGTGGCATTTCGATGATCGGGCGAACGGAACTTGTGTTCATCGACATGGTTTGTCAAAACGGTAGAAGAGGTGGTTTGACGGCACAACGCTATATAACAGACGTTTTAGAGAGCTGACGTGGTACCTTACATGGGATTAATAGGCGAAAATTTTACTCTAATGCAAGATAATGCCCGACCCCACGCCGCTGCACAAGTTCGACAATATTGCGAAGAGGTTGGGATACGTACCACGAATTACCAGCACGCAGCCCGGATCTTAATCTCATTGAGAATGTTTGGGACGGTTTAAAAAAAGCTGTATATGCGAGAAATCCTGTGCCCACAACAGTGGCAGCACTAAGAACAGCGATTTCACAAGAATGGAACAATATTCCGCAAGACCGTTTAACCCTAATCAGATCTATACGGAACCGATTAGAATCTGTAATAAGGGCACGTGGAGGTAATACACCTTATTAAAAGAAAAAAGCTGTGCTTCAAATTTTTTTTTTTGTAAATACCAATTTTTCAATAAACCAACCTAAACCAATTTTTGATAGATTTAACGTTTTGGCTCAAAAAAATTGAATGGTCCTTTCCAGTATACAAACATACACTTCACACTACAACCAAACTATAAGTTTCAATTTAAATTTGTATAAAAATTTTGAATACTTGGTTATAATGTTTATTTCAAAGGCGTCTTGAACATTCACGCAGTTTATGAGTCCGTCAGTGTATCTTCAACAATCCTAGTGTTGTACTAATTCGATTTAATTAGGAGGATGTTTGATAACTTTCCTAATTTAATTAACTGTGCCAAGATCCAGTATACATAATATCCAAAAGATGCATTTGCTATCATATTATAGCTAATCATTCCATTAATTTTACAATTAATTAATTAGCACAGCGGGTTACGCTGGTGCTACTGCTGCATCAGCGGAGACGCTCAAACGGCGTAAATATCAAAACCTTATTGGTGAGTACATATTTGACCCGTTTGGTGTCGAAACGCTGGGGCCATAGGGTCCAAGTGCTAGGCCTGTTTATAGAGACCTAGCTAAGCGGCTCATCGACGCTTCGCGTGACCAGAGGGCTGGTATTTTTTTTGCACAAAGAATAAGTATTGCCATTCAACGTGGCAATACTGCCAGTCCTCTGGGCACGTTGCCAATTGACGACGATGCGGAGGAATATTATGACGCTTTTTGATTTTGCAGTTTTATTTTTCTCCTTAGTTTATATATTTCTTGTAAATAACTTGTGTATATATTTAATTTTACTGCATTATGTTTTTCGTTCATTAAAATATATAGTTTAATTAAATTAACGTAAACATGACAACACTAAGAGTTCTTCAAGTGCGCGTTATTTTAAGTATTAAATATGTTGAATCACACAAACATATACCTGCTTCAGAAAACTTTATATACCTACGAAAAGGTATAAGTGATATTTTAGTAACTAATCTAGATCCATGGTTTATATTTTAATTAAGTAATATATTTTGTACTTCTTACTGTTGTCTGTATTAATTTATATCCACATTTTTGTTCCTTAGTCATCATAAGTTAAATAAAAGATTATAATACAATTGTTGGACTCATAACTGTAAATTGTGTATAAATTTTCGGGGTTATTAAAATTATATTTACTAAAATTTAAAAGAAATTTTATAAAGTAGATATATATACAGACAGCCATCTTAATGATATAATAACAGAATGACAATATAGTACATAAAACAATTAGTCGTAATATAAAAATGCGCTCAGAGCGTTGCGAATTAATGTACACTTGGACACACTTATGCAAACAGGATACAACCTACAAAATCAAATAGATATTAAGACAGAAAACAATAACTATAAAGAGGTTGTTGCCTTTATGCTAAAACCTTTAGTTTGACAAAGAAACTAGAATCGTTTTAACATAGCCTGGACTGCTATGTTATGCTAAATGATATATATAATTAAAAACAGTGTAGGTAGATACTGCTTTTTGGCTTAATTGAGGTAAGACAAAGCGGAATTTTCGCTGAAATCTAGGATTTTGCTCAAACTGAACAGCCTATGTGGGGGAGCAGTTATACCTCTTATGCTGTAGCCCTGCTATCAATGCGCCCTATGCTAGCAACAAAACGCCTGGATTTAACAGGCAGGCAACAACACGTGTGGAATACCCTGATTAAGTTTATGATACAATTTTTAAAGTATACAAATAAGGGGTTGGATTGTGTTTGCACAACTTCGTCCAGTTATAAATAAATTATAATACTGATTTTAATGTAATTCTTGTCAGTATTTACAGGTAGAAAGGTTACTAAATCAATAAGGTTTTATACAAGAGGTTCTTGGCCTAAATTTCCGTTTAATTTTCTAGCATTTAGTTACCTATTTTATTTTTTATTTATCTTCATTATTCTATCTTCTTTGATGTTTTATTAATTTTGGAAATCTATTTTGACATATAATATTTCTATGTGTATCGCTTTATCAACATAGAAATAATTACAAAAGAAATGTTTACAGTTTATTTTGTGTTTATATTGTATTATTATCTATATTTTTTTAAATTTGTTTATTGTGTTTAGAATCTCCAAATCTATTTTATATTGTATCTCAATAATATACGGACTAGTTTATATGCGCTGTTGTGCTAAATGTTATTCCAGTTGTGTATAAATGTTTTATACTAAAAGTAATATGTACTTACTTAGATTTAAACTTGTAAATAGCTTTTGTAGTTAGATAGGTAGAAAACGTATAATTTGGAATAATAAAATAACTTATATCCTTGCTGTTCAATATTTCGTTAAAATAACTATTGATGTACGATAGATACATAATTATGTAAGTTACTGTTTAATTTTATAGCTTTTTCAAAAGTGTGGATGGCTGTATAGCCGAATTTTGTGTTGTAACATTTTCGTAGTAATGTAACATGTCAGAATGTTACATCACACATTAATGTTACAAGTCTGTATGTATCTAAGAATGATGCAAATATTCTAGTAAATGTTTCATTCATGCCAAAATCAACGATGAAACAAGCTTCATTATTTATTTTTTTGTTAAACAAAAATCACAATTTTTCTAGTTATGATAAATGACATTGTCAACGATAAATCATTTATGACACCTTTTTTATTTAACTACATTAGGCGTTCTAGTTGTAAGGAATACTGTGTGATACATCTGTTTCTATGTGAAAGATATCACCATTGCTCGAAATTTACTATTTTTGTTTTAATTTTATCTAATTCTTGAAATGTCCACATTTTACTAGATTTTCAAATGTTATCAACTTTTATAAACCAATAACTAATATACAATCGTAGTTATCTTAAAAATATATACCTATTTTACTTTCTGTTTTTCTTATCTTCGAGTTTTTCTAACTACTTAATTATATGCTTATAAATAAAGCATACAAAGACAATAAAAATCATTTCGACGGCTTATAATTATTTATAACTATGACAATCATAGCTGTAATGATTAATGATGGCAATACTCTGTATGTTGCCGCAATTCTTTATTTTAGTAGAATCAGATCCTTAATATAATTAGATGATTTGAAAGTGTATCGAGCAGTGGAATATCTTTGAACTATATGGAAACGACTCATAAAATCATAACTATGATAGTTACCGAAGTCGTTAAAACCATAGTTCATAATTATGTTTTTCGTTCACAAATATATAATTTTACTCTAAATAAATAGTAGGTATACAAATTTTTCATTTCGAGGAACTTTTAATAATTATATTTATAACATTTTTAAACATATCTGTATTATCTACCATTGTATTTCTTCTTAGTAAAAGTAATTGTTCATATTCGAATAACTGTGAAAACTTTCTGTGAATAAATAAATGTCTTATTTATTGATATTACCATTAGATTTTTAGTGATGGTTTAGCAAATTGAAAGTCAATAACTATGCTAATATAAGTATGTTAAGAAGTAGAATTTTTATACCTACTTTTACGGACAACGTCGTGAGTTACGCGAAGTTAAAGAGTTAAAGGCCTATTTACTTCACCCAATATCATAGCATTTTTTGCTAGGTACATAATGTACATTCTTGTTCTTACTTACGAATCTCGGTTTACGTGTATGTACGTTTGTACATACGATGATAGTCTTATAGTAGGTATAAAAATTCCGCTTAGCCATCAAAACTTGTAATAATTATAACCTACCTACTTTAGATATTACAGTTTAGACCATGAGTTACTTAAAGAAAGTGATATACCTATTAGTTTTCATTTGTCAAAATTGTTTTAATAAAATATAGTTTGTTTTTATATAGTACTGTTGTTTGATTTCGACTCCTACACCTTACCTATAAGAAAGATTACCAGATTTAATTTGATTGGAGGATCTAAAAATTGTTGTCTAATATCCCTAATTAGAACTCAGAACTTATCACAACACTAGTGGAACAGTGTACTGACACTTATAAACACTAAAAGTGAAACTAATACATGGATATTAAGTGAGAACTAGTAAGTAATATAGAATATTAGTGCTTAATAACACCACAAATCAACCAAAACAGTGATTAATAACATTCACATAAAATTTCATCAAGTGAAAACTGTTTAATATTTAAAAGTCAAATGTAAACTTAAACTCGCACACTACGGTATACATGGGTGTTTGTTAAGGTGGATCACTTCGTACCTGAGTAACAGGAGCCAACTTGTAACTGTTAAGGGTTATTCTTCTGTTCCCGTACCCGTCTCTTCTGGGGTTCCACAGGGGTCACATCTTGGTCCGCTCTTTTTTATAGTCTTTATTAACGATCTTATAAATCGATTATCTTGTCCTGCATTGCTATACGCTGATGACCTAAAGATTTATAATAAGATAAACGACACCACAGATAGTCTGGCCCTTCAGCGAGATCTCAACATCGTTACGGACTGGTGCTTGTCAAACAATATGTGCCTCAATGTGGACAAGTGTTGCATTATTTCTTTTACCAGGAAAAAGCACAAACTGTTTCACCCTTACTTTATAGAAAATAGTGTGTTAAATAGAAAAGAGGTGGTAAAAGATTTGGGAGTCTTATTTGATAGGGAGTTAACATTCCGTTCACATTACGAGCATGTTGTGAAGAGAAGTAGCAAACTTCTGGGATTTATTATAAGGTCCACTAAAGAGTTTAAGAATGCACAAAGTACCCTGTGTCTCTATTTCAGTCTGGTGAGGAGTATCTTAGAATACTGTTGCCCAATTTGGTCTCCTTATTATAAAACGCATATATATAACATAGAGAGAGTACAGAAAAGGTGCTTAAAATTCCTTTCTCGTAAATTCAGTTATGGTCGCTTGAATTATGCTGAGAGGTTAAGTAAATTTAATGTTGTCTCATTGCAAACCCGACGTCAGAGATACGATTTACTCTATTTGCATAAATTGATTCATTCATCTATCGATGCTCCGGCTTTACTCTCATCTCTCAGCTTTAATATTTCACATAGATCTCGTAATCCTAACATATTTGCAATTCAGACATATAAAAATAATACATCATTTTATAATCCAATAGTAAGAATGTGCAGATCATATAATAAATTAGCACGTGTAAATGAAGAGGTCGATATCTTTGATATAAATTTTAACAGATATAAAAAGATTGTATCAGGTGTACTTAGTTCCGAAAAGTTCCAAGCCTAGCTGTTATAATGTAAAATTACAGTTATTAAGTTATTACCCGTTTAATGATTCATTTGTATCCTACGCTAGCAAATTTAAGATTATAATTAATGTTTATTTTTTGCACGAGTAATCTGCTTTAATATGTACATGTTGTGTACACTACCTTAGGATTACCGTCCGGTTTATATATTATGTTCTTTATTACTATCTACTATGTTAAGACTGTAATCTGTTTGTGTACCTATTATAAATAAATAAATAAATAAAACTCAGCTGATTACTAACCAATCGCACCCAAACAGTGATTATGACACTTGGTTTATAAAGTCTCATTACTAAAAACATCAAGCACAACTTATATTGCTAAGAGAGAGACAGTTAAGTAGGTAGCTGAAATACTTAGCTGCACTACTACAGCTACATAGTTACACACCTACTACTTAGGTTCAGACAACAGCAAATTGCTCATTAATATAACACTAGCAGACACTACACGATGGAAACTCACAATAATATAACTTTCAGAAAACCAATAGCTAGATGCAAATCAATGGACAACAACATTGATATGAGCATTTCCATAAACTCTTCTAATTCTGAAGAGTTAATAGGAAGAAGTTTAGATATGTCCAACCATATTATGGCATTGTGTAAAGAGGAAATGAGAAATGAAATAAATAACTTAAAGTTAGATCTGCAAGTCACACAAAATGAACTAGAAAATGTTATTATTGAAAATACTGATTTTAAAAAACAAATATCCCAGCTATCTCAGGAAATCGACATTCTGAAAAAAAATCTGCAAAGGCCCACTGTCGTCATTACAAAGAATTCAGACTTCTACTAAGAGATTATCAGCCAAACGCCGACTCACGGATAGTTTTAGAAACTCGCCCGTTCTAAAACAAAGCACACCCAGTGGTCAGAACTCTGAAAATATTGACTCTGAAAATGGAAGTTCTTCTCAAAATACTGACAACGAAAAACCTTCCCAACATGATATAATAATAACGGAAAATCAAGAGTCTGATAGTGTAATAAGTAAGACTGACCCCGTCCTTAACCTCAACGAAAATAAGAAAGTGGTAAACCGACACAGAATATATATATTCGGTGATCAACAGGCAAAAGGTCTATCAAGACATATCCTTAAATCCCGAGCCAATAAATGGAATGACAAGTATGAAGTTTCGTCGATAATAAAACCCAATGCAACAAGCTCACAGATTCTGAACAGCTGCCATGAAGAATTTATCAGGAACCTGTGTCAAGATGATATTGTTGTTTTAGCGATAGGCTCAAAATGATAAAAACCCCTACCAATTTACGTCAGAACTATGTAACATGCTTTATAAACTTCGTAAACACTCAGTATTTGTAACTAATGTTAGACACAATAATTGTCTCAATGAAAATAGGTTAAATAGTAAATTAGAATTATTATTGAAAAACTATAACAACTGTAAATACTTAAAAATGACTGAAAGTGACTATAATAATGATATAAATTATCCTCCCAGTTCTCATAAACAATATCTTGCAAATATATGTCTTAAGCTGAATACTGAAATTGATTACAAGTTCTACCAAAATGAAATTAATAAAAAAATGTACGAATTCAAACGGGAACAACATAATTCAAACCATTTCAATCGAACCAAAAACACCAAACCCGAAGTAAAGGGAACTAAAATACAAACTAAAATAACTCGTATTTTAACAAAAATCAATTTCACTTAAAGCCTCATTTAAAAGCTGCAGTCGTACCAACTTTTTTTCGTTAACCAAGTGCACACCGAAAATATATCATTACTTCACCAAAACATAGCCGGCTTACTAAATAAACTGGACCTACTTGAAATTGCTATTATGCACCTTAACATAAACACAAATAGTATCGACATTATATGTTTAAGTGAGACTTTTCTCAAACGAGGTACGGAATCAAATTTCAAATTGAACAATTATAAATTAGTAGCTTATTTTTCACGGCAAAACCAACGTCGTGGTGGTACATGTATTATACTTAAAAATCACTTAGAATACAAACACGTTACTAACTTACCTGTATCTGTACCTCTGCATTTCGAATGCTGTGCTATAGAAATTATAAAATTAAATCTAATTATATCATGCATATACAGGACCCCAACATCAAATACAACTATATTTTTAAACAAATTGGAACATCTTGCTTCAACCCTAAGCAAAAAAAGAAATAAAAATATAATATTATGCGGAGACTGGAACGTAAATATACTCAAACAGAACAAAATTTCTAATGAACTCACTTCCGTTCTCAGTAATAATAACTTAATAAATCATATTAAAAACCCCACCCGTAAAAATGCATGTTTAGATTTAATAGCGAGTAACATTCAAAACACAAAAGCCAATATTCACCATCTGGCCCTCTCAGACCACGAAACAGGTCAATCTATAACATTCAACGTGGAAGTAAATAACGGTTTCAAGAAAATAATACGACATTGGTTCAGAACCACTAGAGACTTAAGTGAAGAAAATATTACCAAATTCAAAAACTATTTATCTTGTCTATCGTTCTCTGAAGTTTATGCATTGCAAAATACAAATTAAGCTTTTAATACTTTTCACGATACCATACCTTTATTCTACTCCTTATGTTTTCCGATACAAAATATTAAATGTATGGCTAAACAAACAAAAAACAAATGGTTAACAAAAGGAACAAAGCGTTGCTGCATAAATAAAAGAATTTTATACCTAAAATATCATCTCAACAAAGAAAGAAAATATCATAATAGAATAATTTACAAACATTACACAAAAACACTTAAAAAATGTATACAGAAAGCCCAACAAATTAACAGCCATCGTTATATAAATAATGCACAAAATAAATGCAAAGCAGCATGGCAAATTATTAAAGAACACACTAAGGGCACAAGTCACTGCTCAGAAATTGACTACATTAAAATTGATGACATACAATATAATGACCCTAATCAAATATGCAATATATTCAATCAATTCTATATATCACAAACAAATGCACTAAATAATGACACACAAAATGACCATTGTACGCACCACATCTCACAAAACCCTAAAAGTATATTTTTAACTCCAGTCGATAATATAGAAGTGTTTAAAACCATTCAATGTCTAAAAAATACCAACTCAACGGGTTATGACGACTTACACACTAGAGTATTAAAAAGATGTGCTGAAATTTTAGCGTCTCCTTTGACACATATCATAAATCTATCACTATCAGATGGTATATTTCCTAGTCGCTTAAAGAAGTCTGTTGTCAAACCTCTTTTCAAAAAAGGAGATAAGGCAAACATGTCTAATTACAGACTCATTACTCTGATATCTATACTGGCAAAAATATTTGAAAAAGTAATGTACAATAAATTAGAAAAGTTTATAACAATATCGAATGTGCTTAAGAGTTTACAGTACGGATTTAGAAAACGAAGTAGTACATCTCTTGCCTGTTTTTCATTAGTAAACCACATAACTCAGAGTTTGAATGAAAAATCGCTAATAGCCTGCATATTTTTGGACATGACGAAGGCGTTTGATTTCGTTTGCCATAAAACGTTACTTTCTAAATTGTATCACTATGGTATACGTGGCACCGCAAACGACTGGGTAAAAAGTTACCTCAGCGAACGATTTCAATGCGTGGAAATAACTAAAATTGAACAAGCTCATCAAAAATGCTTCAGATCGCAATATTCCCAGAACAATTATGGGGTGCCACAAGGTAGTTTACTAGTCCCCTTACTCTTTCTAATATATATTAACGATCTCCCGGATGCTATAAATCAAGATTGCATCCTATTTGCGGACGATACAACGCTAATTATTAAAAGTAAAAATGAAACTACGCTTACTGACAAACTTAATGGCGCCTTAAACAATACAAATAGTTGGTTAAAAAAAAAAAACCTAAAAGTTAATCTTACAAAAACAAACATAATTCAATTCCACACATATACCACAAAGCAGATAAAACTTGACGTAACGTTAAATAAAAATGCCATAAATATTGTAGATAATTGCAAATTTTTAGGTATTACAGTTGACAAACACTGTAACTGGAAATCACACATTGATCAAACTGTTAATAAACTAGACCGATATGTATATGTGTTAATGAGAATCAGACAAATTGTAAATCTACAAAGTGCCTTGACTGTATATCATGCATATGTCTGCTCCGTACTTCGTTACGGGATTATTGTATGGAGTAACTCTGTAGAGGTAAATAGATTATTCTCATTACAAAAAAAAATGTATAAGAGCTATGTGTGGTATTGATTACTCAGAGAGCTGCAAACCACTATTCTCTAAATACAAATTATTACCATTGCCATGCATATACATTTTTGAAATTTCTATATTTGTTAAGAAACATCTTGATCTTTTTAACAGATTAGGAGATGTAGAAGGCAGCCGCACAAGGCATAAAGATAGACTACAACTACCCCAAATAAAATTAGAGATTTATAGAAGAAACGCATTTTGTATGACTGTAAGAGTCTATAATCACTTACCTGATGATCTCAAAACATCTCCTCTATCCATATTTAAAAGAAAATTATTCTTTATTTTATTAAACAAAAGATATTACAGTATTAAGGAGTATTTTGAAGATAAAATTAAATGTGTGTTGACAATATACTAAACTTGTGGATTTTAATTGACATTTTCATCTTTATGTTTTGACATTTATAATTAATTATTTTTTTTCTTTTTACTATGTATTTTCTAATAATTCTATTCTTGAACAATATTTTTGTAACTCTGACATATTGTTATTATATGAATGGACATGTAAAATATAGCTCTAAGAATTAAATATTTGCACGCCATACCTGGCAGAATATGTTGACCTTGATATAAATCTGACAACCTGTAAAATACCATATTCTGGCAAATAAATTACAATTTTTAATTTTTTTTTGCAATTTATATTTAATCTCCCTTTTATTTCAAAGGGGTAAAAACCTGACACACGGGCCTTAGCCAAGTGTGCCAGAGGGGGGAAAGTTAAGAAGTAGATGATGCAAGAAATTTACGTGTGAGGCGACATGTGTTAAGGAGAACGGCTTTTTGTATGACTGTCATTGTAGATTTTGGCATGTCAAGTATGCTCAGGCTATGTAGAAGTGTCTTAGGGACTACTCCGGTTGTAGATATGACAATAGGGATGATTTTAACAGTGTCTACCTGCCATTGCCTTTTTTTTCGGTAGCTAAATTAACATACTTCGACATTTTTTCCGCGTGCGTAGTGAGGAGATTATGTGTGTTACATACTGCGATGTCTATTATGAAAACAGTTTTATTTTGTTTTGTCCAGTATAGTTATATCTGGTCTATTGTAGTGTATGGTTTTGTCAGTAATAATAGTCCTATCCCAGTACATTTTAAAGGAATTATTCTCTAAAACAGTACTGGGCTTATATTTGTAATAGGCAGTTTTTTTTCCAATAAAGGAATATTTGTGGGCTAGGTTCTGATGGATTATTGCTGCAACTTGATCGTGTCTATGTTTATAATCAGTTTGTACTATGGATTTACATGAACCAGTTATGTGTTGAATAGTTTCAGAACTACTATGGCAACGTCTACATAAGTCAGTGGGAAGGTTAGGTATACGGGTTATGTGTTTCTGGTAATTTCGGGTGTCTATTACTTGACCCTGAATAGCGATCACAAAAGCCTCTGTCTCCGAAAGGAGCTGTCCGCGCCGTAGCCATTCGTTCGACGCTTCTTTGTCGACGTGTTCTTGGCCGAGATCAGCGAGATGTCTCCCATGCAGAGACTTTTGGGACCACAAAACTATTTTCTGCTCTTTGCTCAATAATTTTGGCTGTACATTTCTATTCAATAGGTTAAGGGGGGTTAGTTTTTTATCTGCATTCGTTAAGTTTTTGTGAAGGTGAGATTGTTCAGCTTTGGAATAGAAGTATTTGCGTAATTTATCTATTAAGTTATTGTGTAAGTTTTGTATGTCGATAAGGCTTATTATTATTATTAATATTTTTTTTATATTTTTCTCAGCTCGTGGCTGGTTTTAACTACATTTACGGGCCAAAACCAAGTAAATGTAGTGCTTAAATATTATGGTATAGATGTTGTCTGTGTTATATCGTTTTCGTCCAGTGACATGAATTTTCTAACAATCCTACATGTATTCAATATGGCTGTTTTCTGAAGAATTATGTAAACGGATTCTTTTAGATCTATTAATTTCAAGCTATGGTGTAAATGTTTGGGTATGATTCCGGTAGTAGAAAGAACAATAGGTACTACACTCGCGTGCAAGTAAATCGACTCAAGTCTCAAGTGCGCATAAAAAGTGATATAACTAAAAAATTACTTATTTTACCTCTATATAATGTTTTACATAATTAAAGCCTAGTAATTAGGCTTTCAAATGGTAGCATAATATCAGTAATTTAAATAAACACTTGTACTTAGAATGCAACTGAACGCAACCTCCCGTAAACTGCTCTGCGCTCTATACACAACTTGCGCGACACAACCCCCTATAAAAACCCTCTGTAATCGTTTTTTCTTATCAGTCGCTCATTAGACGTTGACCTGAACACATCTCTGCAAATTAAAGCCGTCATTTGAAGAAAATTATGGATACAACACCTGAAGAAGCCGCTCAAGTCGTTGCCCTATTGCAAGAAGGGTTGAACCAGCGAGAAGTCGCTCGTCGTTTGAATATGAGTCAGTCCGCTGTCTCGAGAGTATACAGAAGGTTTCAAGAGACTGGTGCCTTCACTCGGAGGCCTAATACCAGCCGACGCCGGTGCACCTCGGAGCGTGACGACCGGTTTTTGGTCTCGACCTCTCTCCGAAATCGACACCTTACCGGCGTAGATGTGCAGCAGGAGCTACGTCAAGTTCGCGGGGTGACTGTCAGTCAGTGGACAGTTAGAAGAAGGTTGAAAGAAGCTAACCTTACTCCGAAAAGACCCGCTACAGGCCCGAAGTTGATCACAGCTCATCGTCAAGCACGCCTTCACTTTGCTCGAGAGCATTTGGATTGGAGCATAGAGCAATGGCAGTCAGTCCTGTTCACAGATGAGACGAGTATGTGTCTCCATGGCAGCGACAGGAGAGGTCGGGTATACCGTCGTCCCGGTGAACGGTTTTCACAGTGCTGCTTTGTGGAAACCGTTGCATATGGTGGCGGATCTTGCATGATGTGGGCCGGAATTTCCTTAGAAGGCAAAACGGAGCTTGTTTTCGTTCCTGGGGGAGGCCGGGGAGGAGGTCTGACCAGTGATCGTTACATTGAAAATGTTCTACTGGATCAAGTTGTCCCTTATCAAGGCTTTATTGGGGAAAATTTCATCTTGATGCATGACAATGCCCGATGTCACACTGCTCGGGCCACACGTGATTTCCTGAACGAAGTTGGAATTCACACTATGCATTGGCCAGCGCTCAGCCCCGATTTAAATCCCATTGAGCACATATGGGACGAGCTCAAAAGGAAAGTTAGAGCGAGGAATCCAGCTCCGACAAACATCAATGAGCTCAAGACTGCGTTGGTAGAAGAGTGGGGTCGAATACCACAATCATCCATTAAAAAGTTGATAAGGTCGATGAAGAATCGCATGAGAGCAGTGATCAGAGCTAGAGGAGGAAATACCAAATATTGACACGAATAAATTTTTTATCTTACGCACATTTTGTTTCATTTAAACACAATACTGTGAAATTGTATGAATTTTCAACATTTTTTACATTATCATTGGCATTAACCTTTTTTACTAAACTACTGAATCGATTTTCATGTAACTTACACCATTTTAAAGCTCAATTACTAGGCTTTAATTATGTAAAACATTATATAGAGGTATAATAAGGCATTTTTAAGTTATATCACTTTTTATGCGCACTTGAGGCTTGAGTCGATTTACTTGCACGCGAGTGTATATATACTTTATCTTGCCTCCATATTCTTGATATTTCTTCTTTTAATTCTACATATTTGCTTATTTTCTCTCTAATGGTTTTTTGTATATTATATGTATTAGGGACTGCAATGTCTATAATATATGTGGTTTTATTAATTTTATCTTGTAAAGTTATGTCTGGTCTATTGTAGTGAATGGTCTTGTCAGTGAGAATAGCGCGGTCGTAATACAGCTTATGTGTGGTGTTTTCTAGTACAGTTTGAGGCGTGTATTTGTAGTAGGGAGTGTTTATGTCTTGTATGAGACTATGTTTGTGTGCTAGTTTTTGGTGAATAATATTAGCTATTTGATTGTGTCTGTGTGTGTAATCTGTCTGTGTAAGTGTTGTGCATGCTCCAGTTATATGTTGAATGGTTTCAGGTTGATTGTGACACTTACGGCATTTGTCGTTTGTAACCGCAGGGTCTTTAATTATATATTTCCTGTAATTTTTGGTGTTTATTATTTGATCTTGGATAGCTATCATAAATCCTTCTGTTTCTGGAAATAAATTACCTATTTTCAAGCATTTGTTTGAAGCTATCGTGTCTACGTAAGTCTACTCTAAGTCATGAGGATGTCTTCCATGAAGTGTTTTCTTTTTCCATTCTTCAATTTTCTGTATCTGCGGGTCGCTATTGTTAGGGTTTTGTATATTTGGTGGATCGTGTAGGTTAAGTGGGGTGTAGTTGTAATCATTTTCAACTATGGCTTTATGAATTTCACTGGTGTAAGATTTTGTGATGAAGAAGTTTCTCAAGTTATAGATTTGTTTCTGCCAGAGGTAATGTATATCTATGAAACCCCTACCTCCAACCTGCCTTTTAATGGTAAGCCTTTCTATTGCGGATTTAGGATGAAGGTGATTGTGCTTTGTTAATGTGGTGCGTGTACTTCGTTCTATATGCTCTATGTCAGTTTTTGTCCATTTTATAACTCCAAATGAATAAGTTAATATTGGTACGGCATATGTATTCAATGCTTTAATTAAATTATTGCCAGTGAGTTGCGTTTTGCAAATGGTATTAGTTCTTCTTTTGTATTCTGTTGTAAGTATTTGTTTGAGTGTTGTGTGATCTAGTCCTTTTGATTGCTTATACCCTAAATATTTATAAAGATCGGTGGGTTCCATCGCTGTAATGGTATTAGCATCATCCACTGGATAGTCACCAGGCCGAATTTTGCCTCTTATAATATGTAACGTTTTACATTTATCTAATCCAAAAGCCATATTTATATCTTTACTGAATTTAGTAGATGTTTCTAAAAGCGTATTCATATCTTTAAGTGATTTGCTATATAATTTAATGTCATCCATATATATTAAATGTGAGATAACTGTGTCTCCTGTATTATATTTAAGACAATATCCGGCCTGGCAGCGTCGCAGTAAATGTGATAGAGGGTTCAAGGCTAGACAGAACCACAATGGACTCAGAGAATCGCCCTGATAGATACCTTTCTTTATAAATATTTGTCGGGTCTTGACTATGTTGTCGCGGTTACCTAGTTGCAATGTTGTTTTCCACTTTGTCATTACATTTCGCAGGAAATCTATTATTTTAGGGTGAATTTTATAAATCTGTAGAATTTGTAGCAACCAAGAATGAGGAATACTGTCAAATGCTTTTTTGTAATCGATGTAGGTGCAGTGTAAATTTCTGTTTCGTGTTGTGGCGTGTTTGAGAATAATAGAATCTATAACAAGTTGTTCTTTACAACCCATATGGCCTTGTCTGCATCCTTTCTGCTCTTCTGCTATTATGTGATTATTTTCAATGTGAGAGTAAATTTTTCGGGTTATTGCTGAAGTAAGGATTTTGTATAATGTTGGCAGGCATGTGATGGGTCTATATTTTGAAGGTTCTACTGAGTTCTTGGCTTTCGGCAACATATAAGTTATGCCAGTGGCAAGGAAATCTGGTACGTTCTGTTTCCCTAATATTATGTCAGTTAAATTTTTCGCTATGGATTTGTGTAACGATGTTAATTTTTTATACCAATAATTATGAATTTTGTCTATACCCGGTGACTTCCAGTTATGTAATTTAGCTGTTATTAAAGTTACGTCACTTTCTGTAACTTCCTCAAATGCCATTTCCTCTAATGCGTTCCATTTGTTAGCTTCTTCCTCGATCCATTCAGCTTTATCGTTATGTTGTACTTGTTCTTCCCATATACCTGACCAAAATTCTTCTAGTTGTGATTTTGATGGTATTTCTGTGTTATCTACTGTAGATTTATCAGTTTGTGAATTTAAGAGGTTTTTGTAAAATATTTTCTCATTTAACGTAAATATAATGTTGTCAACCTTGCGCTGTTCGGCTTTCTTATATCTTTTGAGTCTGTGTACTTTTAATGCTAGTTTCTGTTTGAGCGTGTCTAAATATTCTTCAGGCTTTCTATTGTTACTTTCATGTTTAGTATGCATATTCCAGTTTTTAAATATTTGTTCAACTCTTTTTACTACTTTTTTTGATCTGTTGTTATTAATATATTGCGTAAGTCGGCCGCAATCAGCGCGAAGTTTTACAATATCTTTTTCCAGTCTAACTTGCCATGCTGGTTTATTATGTTTTCTATTATATATATTTGTTGTGTAATCTATTATTTTATAGTTGAGTTCTTCGGATATAACTACCGCTGTACAGTATATTAAAGTGTGTAAGTCTGTTAACTCTGTATTGTCGGTTACAAATTGGATTAGTATCTCACGGTCGAATAAATTAGTTAATTTGGAAAGTTTATTACTGTATCTTAATTTTGGTAATTTTGGTCGAGCTCCTGCTTCCATGCCAGAGAATCTCGTTAGTGTTGTTCTGAGCTTTTCACGTAGTTCTTGAATGTGTGTCAATAGTAAGATCGCAGTCAACTAACATTTCGATATCATTTTCTATCGTTAAAGTAATTGTTTCAGTTTGCGTTGATGTATGTGATATTTGTGTGTGTCTATACGGTGATGGTGATGATTGGGTTTGCATTCTCAATTGAGTATTAAGTGTTTGTTGAATATGAGATTGTGATGCTAAGTTTTGTGTGATGGTGTTGTCATGTGTATTATTGGCTATATCTATATCCTGTAATTGTCTTTGGGTTTCTTGTTTTAACTGATCAAGTGTTTCTTGTGACAGTAGTTTATTTCTTACTATTGCTCTTCTCTGGTCGGAGACTCGCTGTTCAGTAACTTTGATGTGGGGGTATTGCTTTATAAAAATTTCATGTAGGTGTTTTCTGTAGGTGGTCATATCTGTCTCTAATTTCGTTATGTAGTAGTAGGTCCGCATGATAAACATGTTTACTTCTTTGCTCCAGCTCATGCGAACTCTAGGTTTTCCAGCCTTAGTGGACGCAGGTAAAAAGGCATTGACCTCCTGCGCAACAGCTAAGTTTGGTGTAGGTGCTCCACGTGAGTTTTGATACACGGAAGACACCGGTGATGGTATATAAGAATTTGTGGATGGGCTAAATGGTTCAATTATTGAGGGTGATGAATTTAAACTAATGTTGTCGTTGTCTATGTGGTTGGCTGTAATAAGTTCGGGAGACCCGGAGGGAGCCCGCCTATTCAACTCCTCTCCGCTGACGGTTCGCATGCTGTGACACCCAGCGTCAGCTCCAGGTGTGCCCCGGCGATCGCCCCCGGGAAGCGGTCCTAGACGTTTACTTCTTAACATCATCTCCATTGGATTGGGTTTCCAGAGCCATGTTAGCCACGCCAGTAAACTGAATGAAATATCGCGTATCCGCCCCCCACGTGAGTCATACGTTCGACTCGGACGTATGGTTGGATTATAGGGGGCTTATTATTATTATTATTATTAGAAATATATCAAAATTGCGGTCTGAGCCAGTTGCCCACTGTCGGCGAGGAAACGACTAACTATCGGCGATTTTCTCGCTCAAAAAACGTACAATAGATATACATTCCGTGTAGACAAAAACTATTTAAATTCATTGGATTCCTCTATGAGCCCTACTGAGGTAAGCGAGTTGTAATTTCGTTTTAATGGACTCCAGGCAATGTATGCCCAATACGACGAGGTGCAATTACTGGAGTGTAGTACTGAAGATTTGGATAATTAGACGTTGGAACGTAAAGAGTTTGAATCTCTTTATTACAAAACCCTATCTAAAGCTCAAAAAATGCTTGATGATAGTAGGAAAGGAGATTCTAATGATATTTGTGACGTAAGTTCGCGTTCTAGCAATCATAAGTTTGTTAAATTACCGACTATTCAGTTGCCGAAATTTAGTGGTTCTTATACAAACTGGTTAGAGTTTCACGACACATTTGTTAGCCTCATTGATTCGAAAGATGATATAGACGAAATAAATAAGTTTCATTATTTGAGGTCATTCCTAGAAGGATCTGCTGCTGTGGTGATCAACTCAATTCAGTTTTCTGCTGCGAATTATTCGAATTATTAGCCTGGAATCTTCTCTGCGAGCGGTTCGATAATCGAATAAACACCTGCATAACCAACATCACGTTTCTGCGTTATTTCAAATCGACACCCTTCAAAGGGAGTCGTCGGTTAATTTAAAAGGTTTACTTGATATAACTAACAAAAACATACGCGCTCTGGAATCCCTAGGTGAAAGGTGTTATATATTGGGATACTATACTCATTTTTATTATCACACACAAGTTAGATAGTAAACCTTACCGTAAATGGTAAAAGTATAAGGGTCGCCTCGACAAAGATTCTAAAATTACATTTAAATTGTTTATTACTTTTATTAAGAACCGTGCTGAGGTACTAGAGACGTTAGTATTGGCAACTTCTACGAATACTCTACACTCAAACAAAAGTAAAACTGTGAACATGGTTAGATCAATGTTGTTACAGGATCACAATAAAAATAATTCAAGTACTACTGTAGTAAACAGGATAATTGTATTTCAAATAAGCCTAAGAATTATGTTATGTGTAACGGTGATCATAAGTTGAGCAGTTGTTCTCAGTTTCTATCTTTAAACAATGAAGCTCGTTTGCAGTTAAATATAAAGTTTTTCTGCTAACAGTGTCGACGCGAATGGCAGTGCGAATCTCTCCACTCAGCCAACTGTTAGTACCGATGTGTCAATCTCCGCAAGTGTTGAACGCGGAGACGTGTTGTTGTCCACTGCGCTAGTCAAGGTCATGGGAATTAGCGGTCAGCATTATATTGCGCATGCTGTGCTTGACAGCGGCAGCACGTCGTGTCTCATGACAGAGAGGTTATACAACCAGTTAGGTTTGTCTGCCAAGACTGTGAAAAATTATATTTTAGGTATTAACAGCTCGTCATCGTTAATCAATAAAATGTGTTCAGTGAAAATCATTAAATAATAATTTTAGTGCGGATATTAATTGTTTTGTTCTCCCATCACAGATAAGATTGCGAGTAAATATGTTAAATTGTTAAAAACTAAAATTCTGTCTGATGTTTGTCTGGCAGATCCCAACTTTCATTCACCGGCTCCTATCTATATGTTGCTCGGTGCTGACACCTTTTGGGATTTATTGGAATCACAGCGAATTAAGTTAGGTGATTGACGACCAATTCTTTGTGAGACTAATTTGGTTTGGCTGGTCTGCGGCCCAATTAATAGTGATATTTCTCCTAGATCTTTTAAATGCAATTATATAAAGATACGTTTAGACTGTGATGATGAATTAAATTTTAATGTTGATCAACGACTTACAAAGTTTTGGCAACTTGAAGAAGTGTGTACTTCGTCACCGTATTCATCAGAGGAGAAGCTATGCGAGGAGCATTTTATAAAAAAAAACAACACGTTTGGAAAACGGTAAGGATTCCTTTAAAATGTTCCTCGGACAATTTAGGTGAATCTTTGTCAAGAGCCAAACATTATTTTGCTTCTTTGGAACGTAGATTCAAATCTAAATCTAAATTTTGTGATATGTATAAAGAGTTTATGATGGAATATGAAACTTTAGGCCACATGTCTAAATGTAACACTATTGATGATCAAGTATTTTACATGCCGCATCACGGAGTTCTGCGTGAAAGTAGCGCCACAATAAAGTTAAGGGTGGTTTTTAATGCGAGTACTTTTAACTAATACTGGTATTTTCTTAATAATATTCAGATGATTGGACCCGTGGTACAGGACGATCTTCTATCGATCCTGTTACGTTTTAGACAATATAAATACATTATAGCTGCTGATGTTGAGAAAATGTACCGGCAGGTAGTTGTTCATCCAAATGACAGGTATCTTCAACAAATTATTTGGCGTGATAATCCGACAGCTCCATTACAAGCTTATTAACTTAATACCGTGACTTATGGCACGGCCAGCGCTCCTTACCTAGCAACCCGGTGTTTTCGGCAGTTAGGGTTAAAGTGTGTTGATAAGAAGGTTGGTGACATCATCATCCACGACTTCTGCGTAGATGATTTGCTCACCGGAGGAGATGACATTAATGAAGTCAAAGAGTTACGTCATAAAGTTACATCCACTATTGCTTCAGCGCAGATGAATCTAAGAAAGTGGAAGTCGAATGACATGCAATTGATAATTGGTTCTGACTTGCCCCAGTCTTCACTAGATTTCAATATTAGTGGATTTGAGTTAACCAAGACCTTAGGCCGAGGTTGGCAGCCACTGTTAAATCACGTTTGTTTTGCAATTAGCTAGTCAGTTAATTTTAATAATACCAAACGTGACATGCTTTCGATTGTTTCTCAAGTTTTTGACCCGCTTGGATTATTGGCTCTATGTGTAATTATTATGAAAATTTTGCTTCAGAAGTTATGGTTACTAAAACTATCTTGGCATGAACAGCTATTTTCTATTTCTTTTTTTTTATTTATTATATTATTATTAACCTGCCTCAATTAAATGAAATTCATATTCTACGTCGGGTTTCAATCGAGTTGCCTGTTGCATACAGGATTTAAAGATCTGTATTACTTTTAAGTCAATTTAGTAATGTAGAGGTACCTCGTGATTATTTGTGATGTTAACAAGTAATTTGTTTCTTAATTTGATTATTATTGAAGAATATAAATGCACAACCGCATTTAGTCACGGATTGCCTTTGCATTGTCACAAAGTGTAAGTGTATGCGCCATCATGCCATCCTACTGCCTATTTTAGATTTATATTAAAACATATACCTTAGCCCAAATTATTTAACCTCTATAACATTATTAAGTTATTATTGTTTTTATGTTTAGTTTTTTATAGTCAGTAGTATATGGCATAATGGCTGTAACACCTTGTTAATCTGAGTTGTAAAATACTGAAATTATATTTAATTGGCGATTTAAAAGAGTGGCCGTGAGTTTCATGCAGGTTTTCTTCTCATTGGCTCAACCCTTTGCCTGAACCTAGCCACTAACCTAAATGTAGCTTCAGTAACTTAGTAAACTCACTAACCCATATATTTTGACGTTCATAAGTATTACTATGTGACCTAAATGAATAAATGATTTTTGACTTTGACTTTGATTCTTATGAGTTTTTAGAATACCACATTTTTACTGACGCATCTGAAGGCGCCTATGGCGCTTGTCTGTATTTTCGAAGCGTAGATAAGCAGGGCCAGGTTTTAGTGCGTTTATTGTTAGCTAAGAGCTGAGTGTCGCCACTCAAGCCAACGACCATACCCAGACTTGAGCTATGCGGTGCTCTGGTAGGTGTTCGCATCTATGAAAAGGTTGTTGCTGCGTTACGAATTAGCGCACAGCGCACTTTCTTTTGTACTGATTCCACTATCGTTCTAGGGTGGCTAAAAATGTTGCCAAATAAATTACAGCCTTTCGTTCGCAAGAGAGTTGCTGAAATTTTAGATAAGACTAATGGCTGTGAGTAGATACATATTCCAGCTGACCAAAACCCTGCTTATTATTTGTCTCGTGGAGTAGATATTAATTTATTACTTAGTTTAAATGATTGGACCGGACCGGTCCTAGACTTTTAATGAATGAAATGTCTGTTTGGCCTTCTAAATTGATGAATTTTAATAATGAAATTTTGCCTGAAATTATATTAGAAGTCACCTTGCATGTTTTGTTTAATAACAATAAATTTGATGAATATATTGATTTTACACGGTTTTCAAACCTTTTAAGACTTCAGAGAGCAGTCGCCTATGTTTTACGTTTTATTGACGCATGTAGAAAACAATCTATTCGCGATCCTCTTTCTGTGAATGAACTAGAAAGGGCTTTAAATGTAATTATACGCTTATCTCAATGTCAATCTTTCAAAGACTATAAATTGCTACTTAATAATAAACCGCTACTTAAGAAAAGTGAAATAAATAAGTATAACATTTTTCTAGACGAGAATAAAATAATGCGTATTCGAGGTAGATTACAACATTCAGATTTCCCTTATAATAAAAAACATCCGATTCTTATTCAATCTAGTCATCATTTTACCAAGTTACTTTTTAATTGGGAGCATAAAAGACTATTCCACGTTGGACCTCAATTACTATTGGCGTCCATAAGAGATATGTATTGGCCCATTATGGATCGCAATTTAGCTAGAATGTGCTGTCGACAATGTATTCGTTGTTGCCGATTAAAGGTGAAACTGTTAGTCCTATCATGGATGATTTACCACAGCAGCGACTTCTAGCAAGTTTTCCGTTTGAGAACATATGCTTGGACTATGCTGGTCCAATTCAGTCAGCTGTTCGTCAAGGTCGTGGCTGTAAATTAGTTCAAGTTTATATAGCTAGGTATATTTGTTTGATTTTCTACAAAATCAATTCATCTTGAACAAGTCGGTTATTTAACAAGCAATACTTTCATTCTTGCGTTAAAGAAGTTCATCTCGCGTAGAGGAAAGCCAAGAAATATTTACTCTGACAATGGCACCCCGTTTGTTGGTGCCTATAATGACCTCTCTAAATTTCTTAAGGTGAATTGCAATTTGTTGTCCGAGGAGATGGCTAAGGAAGGAATTAATTTCCACCTTATCCCTGTATACTCTCCTCACTTCACTGGTCTTGCGGAAGCTGGTGTTAAATCAACCAAGCATCATTTAGTCAGAGTGCTGGGTCTTTGTAACCTTACCTACGAAGAACTATATACCATGATGGTTTAGTTTGAAGCCATTTTAAACTCCAGACCACTGGCGCCGTTATCGTCGAACCCCGAGAATCTGACGGCGCTCACACCAGGACACTTTTTGATTGGACGTCCTACGACATCATTACCGTCACCTGATTATCGAGACCAGTTCATCAATTTTCTGACTCGATTTAGGCGTATTGAGCTTCTTCGACAACATTTTTGGAGCAGATGGAGTAAAGAATATATATCAGAGCTCGAACTTCGCATAAAATGGCGAGCATGTAAGGGCTCCCTTAGAGTGAATTCTTTGGTCCTTTTAAAAGAAGACAATCTCCCTCCACTCAAGTGCAAAATGGGTCGGGTCGTTGCTACGTATCCAGGGACAGACGGCGTAGTCAGAGTTGCAGATGTCAAGACTTCTAGTGGTCTGTTATGCAGATCATTCAGCAAGATTTGTCCGTTGCCAATCTATTCAGAATCTGGGGATCTTTAGTGGTATGTTTGCGCAAGCGCCTAATAATAAACGCATACCAATGTTAAGGCTACGTCAATAATTGCCGCTAATTATAGTATTTTTATTTTGTTGACCGGCTACCTACATCTGTAATAATAAATCAGAACGTTCACATCAAACAACGAGTTTTCTTTCGTTATTCCCAAAATTTTACCTGGACATTGGTCCGTGAGTGATCTTTTTCCTCGGCCCTCTGTTTATCTCACATTCAGTTATATATTCCAATGTCTCCTACATATACTCGTATGTAAAATAAATTAAAAACATAATTTAAAATTTTCTTCGCGTACAATTACCAAATTTTCATTTTGTCGACGCTGTCCGCCGATTTATAAAGAAACGTCTACCTGTGTTACCATCATTTGTGGAGCCATGTCCTGGCTTCGGTTTATCAACTAATAGACCAATTTTAAATTTAAATTCCGATTGAACTTTCTTCTTTGTATTTTCGACTATCTCTTTATGCTCATTTCCTCTAACTTGCCAAGTTTTTATGGGTAGTGCAAAGGCTATGTGCAAAAGACATTAAAAAAATCGAATCGTACAGTGTAATGTAGACAAACCGAAGTTAAAATGCTCCACATTTGGCGACCGATTTAACACAGATTGAGTGTTCATCTGCGTTGGAGTTGCCCCACAAAAAATACACTTAGATGTGGCGTTAGTGCCTGATAGTATATTGGCTACACTGCCATCTATCATTGTGAAACACATCTTGTAGCTAACTTGACATTATTGCCCACTCTCTGCTCTACGGTCACTATTTTGAATTTGCCTGATTCAGTCTCAAGGGCACTAAAGCGACCAGGAACAAAAATTCATCAGTGTTCGTAGCATCCATAAATTTATGTTTGTATTGGCTGTGACCAGAACTGCCGTCGAAGCCCCATTTGCAATCCAGTTCGAATCGATTACAGTCTTCTACTAAATCGGCGATATTAAGGATACTGTGAGCTGTTAGCTTAAGAAGTTCTTGTAGGTTAGTTTTAGCTAAAGTTTCAGTAATTGTAAGTGATGAAGGGAGGAGAGTACTTTTGATTTGATTCAAGCGATACAGACTCGGAAAGCAATTCGGATGCACAGTATTCACCACTGATCTTAAAACTTTATACTTATGTTCCGATAAATCTAAATACAAAGCAAGCGCTTGATGTGGATTTAATGTTGTAGTCTTATTTGGAATAGTCGTGTTATCAACCATCTCCGCAGCAAAACGTAGCTCATCGGATGTTCTACTAGATGCGAGTTCAGCTAAACACCTTTTCTTTGTTTTAAAAGATGCTTCTCCAAAAGGCTTGAGTGGCCGACCACGTGGATGACTAGGGCCAGGCTGTTCATGATCCACTGTATCAGCTATTAGACAATGTGGCAATCATATCTTCTGCTGCAACCAAGTCTTGTATCGTTGTAAAAGTCTATGGCGATTTCGACAAACTTCTTTCTTTTTTTTGCTCATTTGCACACAAAAAAGTGCTTGTGGTCATTATTTCGTCTCGGATTTGTTCTGAATACTGTTGTGCTTTTAATAGGGAACAAATTTTTATTAAAAACGGCAATTTATTTTCACTTATTCCGTTTTCTATCCATACTTCAACAAGATCAGATTTTTTATTGAAATGCCACAGACTGAAAAAATAATATAAAAAGAATTTGTAGGAAATAGACGCAGACAAATGAATGTAAATATGAAACTACATTATAAGGTAAAACTAATTAGAAGTAAAATCATAAACACGTTTTTTGACGTTTTCGTCTAAAACCTTCATCAAAGTTTGATAATACATAAATGATAAATGAATTATACACAGTAAGATAAAGGACATGTAGAAACATATTTATAATCCATTCAAACCTTATTTATATTAATATTTGAAAGAACATACCTTGGTCTGTGATCTCCATAATTGGTTATTAAATAATGTAGAACTATCTTTATGATGTGCGATTCGTACAAATAACAATTATTGAATGATAATGTAGTGATTATTTTGTTAATTTTATTAAATACCTTAATGAGGGTAGTTAAAACTAAGTAAACACGTAAAACCACAGATTATTAACTGCTTGGAGTTTTATAATAACTAATGACGTTTATTGTATATATTATACTACATTAGAGAAACCATATTAAAAATAAAAAACACCAATGTGATCATCTGTACACCGACATATAAATATTGCAACTACAGTAATATGTTCAATTGGAGAGTAGAAAATTTTAATAATCTGCTTTACTTAGATGTTTTGACGTACGAGTACGCGTATGTCTTCGATTCTAATAGAAATCTTTCATGTGATTATAGTATGTTTAGTAGATTTACAGGAAAAATTAATAATAATGGCATACAAACAATATTAACGGGTATTTATAACTATATTAATGACATTATTCAATACGATTTAATTCCTGATTACTTAGACATGCAAAACATGAATACCAAGGTACCACAATCTTCGAATCCAAATGTATCGATATCATCTCCGTTTTTTCGGAACTAAACGTGAATGTACATTACTTCACCAAAATATTGCTGGCATTTTAAACAAAATAGATTTATTAGAAATAACGCTATCAGAGCTGTATACAAAAGGTATACATATTGATATTCTTTGTTTTTGTGAAACTTTTATAAAAAAAGGGCTCAGAAAGCAATCTATTATTAAAAAAATATAAGCTCGTTTCGTTTTACTCAAGATCCCACCAACGCAGAGGTGGAACCTGTATAATGATTAAGAAGGATTTAGAGTGCAAACCTATCTGTAATTTAGTTGAACCAATATTGTATCATTTTGAATATTGTGCTATCGAAATAACCACACTTAAACTCTTTGTAATTTGTATTTACCGAACACCAAATTCAAATATAAATGTATTTTTGCAAAATCTAGACAGTGTATTAACGAAATTAACGAAAAAAAATAAACATAAAATAATTTTGTGTGGGGATTGGAACATTAACGCGACAAAGGAAAATAAAACCTTCAAAGAACTGGAATATATCATGCAAAATTATAATATATCTAATCACATTACTATACCGACTAGAAAATCTTCCTGTATAGATCTTATAACCAGCAACATTCCTGACGCTCAGCCTCAAATACATAGTCTCGCTCTATCTGATCACGAGACTGCTCAAACCATATGCTTCAATTGTTACGTAGATATTGCTAAGAGCAAAACACAGTTTTGGTTTGAAAAGAGAAGAGACCTGAGCCAGAGTAACATAGAAAAATTCATCTCTTGCATATCATTTCTATCTTTTTCTGAACTTTATGAGATAGATGACACTAATGTAGCTTTTAATCATTTCCACGAAACGTTGTCTCTTTTTTATAATTTGTGTTTTCCTATTTTGAAAGTAAAAATTTCAAATAAAAATGTTAAATCTAAATGGATTACAAAAGGGATAAAGAAATGTTGCATAATAAAACGTACTTTATACCTAAAATATCGTTTAACGGCTGCCCGTAAAAATCACTACCTAAAGATCTATAACAATTATAACAAAATCTTAAAACGATGTATTTTACATGCTCAGAAGTCGGAAAATACGAATTACATTCTTCGTTCTAACAATAAATGTAAAGCTGCCTGGAATATTATTAAGAATAACAGCATTGGAAATAATGTTGCGTCCGATATTGATTGTATCACGCTTGATCAGAACACGTACACCCATGCCAATACGATAGTCAATAAGTTTAATAACTTCTTTATTAATTTGACAAATAAACCTATTAAATCAAAAACATGCATTGACTACAAACATCCTATATCTGACATTAATAATACTATTTACTTGACTCCGACTAATGACATTGCTATATTCAATATTATCAATTCTTTAAATACAACCAACTCAACTGGCTATGACGATATTAATACTAAAATTCTTAAACGCTGTTCTAAGTTTATATCTCTTCCACTTAGCTATATTGTTAACTTATCACTAACTCAAGGTATATTTCCCACAAGGCTAAAATTTTCCATAGTTAAACCACTATTCAAAAAAGGAGATAAATGTGATATGAATAATTATCGTCCCATCACTCTCATACCAGTTATTTCAAAAATATTTGAAAAATCTATGTATAATAAACTATACTCATTCGTGACAAAACATAAAATATTAAGTGAAGAACAGTTTGGTTTTCGAAGAAATAAATCAACTACTCTTGCCTGTTTCAGTCTTATGAAGCTAGTTACTACTAGTCTCAATGATAAAACGCCTGTGCTGTCTGTGTTCCTCGATATGTCCAAAGCATTTGATTTCGTGGATCACAGGCTGCTACTCTTCAAACTCAATCGTTATGGAATTCGAGGCAATGCGTTACATTGGCTAGAAAGCTACCTAAATGAACGGCAACAATGCGTAGAAATCTCCAGGCGCACAATATCGGATAAAAAGGTATACAAATCTGCCTACCGTCAAAACTCTTATGGTGTTCCTCAGGGGAGCATATTAGGTCCCTTTTTGTTCCTACTGTATATAAATGATTTACCCAATGTTACCCCACATAAATATATTTTATACGCTGACGATACAACGATTAGTATCAAATTTACCGATAGCAGTATTACCAATTATGAAAATGAAATCAATAATACGCTATGCAATATGATAAAGTGGTTAACTGACAATAACCTACACGTCAATATCAGTAAAACGAAAATGTTGCAATTCCAAACTTATAATAGCAGACGTCCGCAATTACAAATAAAGTATGCAAGTGATTCAATCGAAGAAGTTGAAAGCGTTAAATTTTTAGGAATAACGATAGATAAATTTTGTAATTGGAAAGCACACATAAGTGAATTGTGTAGTAAAGTACAAAGATTTGTTTTTGTTTTAAGCAGAATAACTCACATAGCTGGTATCGAAGCCGCTTTATATGCGTATCATGGATATGTCTCATTAATTTTGCGCTATGGTATTATAATATGGGGAAACTCGGTTGACATCATCAATGTTTTCAGAGCTCAAAAAAAGTGTATTAGAGCAATAAATAAAACCCAATCGATAGAAAGTTGTGTTCCTCTTTTTAAAAATAATAAAATATTACCTCTCCCAGATTTATATATATTCGAAATCTGTATCTTTGTACACAAAAATATAAGCCTGTTTGAGACACATAATGAAGTTGTAATTAGAAAAAGTCGAAAAATGCGTAAATTATATGTACCCCAGCAAAGAATAGAACTTTTTTCTAGGAATGTTTATTGCATGGCAATACGCATTTACAACAAATTACCCGATATTTTTAAAACATATAACCTTACTACATTCAAAAACAAATTATTTTGCTTCTTGCTGGACAAATGCTATTACTCGACGAATGATTTCTTATGTGAAAAATTTGACACGAAATTTAAATTGTAATGACATTATAATAATATTTGACATTTTATATACCTATTTATTACTAATTATTTCAAACTTATTATTGTAATCGTTTTTAATTGCATTCTTAATTTTAAAGCTAAGTTATCTGACTATGTTGTTAAGCTTAAGATTTGTACGCCGGAAACGGCAGAATATTATGGACATATCATTTTGTAACACCACTGTAACAACAATATTCTAACAAATAAATGGATTATTATTATTATTATTATATTATAAAAATAAACACAATTTCGTGGAAATAGATACTCGTGTTTTTTATTTTTGTCTTCTGCTCAATGCACTGTGCATTCGCGCGAATTCTGGACTCGTAGACAACCGCAGCCTCATGGACGCTTCACTACAGTGAACTTTAAAATTATAGATTTCGTTCCCATGTTAAGAAAGAGTTTATATTTATTTTAATTCATGACACGCTAAGGTCATATGGTCCCAGTGCTCGTGCTCTCTATAAAAAATAGCAAAAAGGTTAATCGACGTTTTCTGTGACCAGAGGGCTGGTCTCTATTTCGCGGATAGAATAAGCATTGCCAATCAACGTGGCAATGCTGCCAGTCTTCTGGGCACACTACCAGTCGATTGTTATGCGGAGGAATTCTATGACGCCTTTTAGAGGGTATTAGTTCTTCTTTTTTATTTTTGTTTTATAATATTTTAGGCCTAAATTAGTTTTAAAGAATTCTGTTAATTGATAATATTCTTACAGTAAATATACATTAGTAAACACTAGCAGTCGCCTAGTAGTCCAAATTCTACCATAATTGATTTAAATTTGAAGTTTGATAGTTATAAGGTTGTATTGTCTAGAACTATACCCTTATAATCACATTTTATTTAGATTTCGATCTATACATGTTAATTTACTTATCTTTTACAAACAAATTATTATTTTCTTACTCTTTAATTGACGATATTCTTGAGCTTGCTACTCAGTTTTCTTTTTTCCTTTATTACATATAAATACGTATATATATTCTACCTTATATAAATAGGAGGTATTGTATATCATTCCAATCCACCCAAAGGTTGCCTGTAAGATATTGCTGATATATTTATACATAGTTACAAAGAATAGTACTATAATCAGCCGAACAATGCCGAAATACTACGAACACGATTTGACTGCGTGTGTCAAATGCATTTTTGTGTGCGTGTAGTGCTTTTCCATTAATTTAATGTATTTCCAATGCATATTTTATATAAATATTAGGATTCGCCACTCCTCCATATAAACTGTGCCAAATATCATACTGCTCCGTCCGCGCAATTTTAGTAAAAAGGCGTACATAGTTTTTGCTTCATGTATTAATATATAGATATCTATGACATAAATAAATTTGATATATAATCTGTGACTCTGAAAACTATAAATGTCAAGTAACGTACCTTTTTCAGTCACGAATGTTGAAAGTAAAATTTACTTCATAAAAAAAAATATTTTCTATATTGTTAATAATTTACTATTTGTGTTTTAATACACAAGTTTACACTAACAATGAAAATTTACACTGATATATTTTAATATTTAATATTTTTATTATTTATTTATTTATATTATATTTTACAAATCAAAATTGTCAAGTAATTGATTTATATAAGTTCTAATGCTAGCCGTATCTTGAGGGCTACATTCCCAGTACATTTATGAAACTTTCATCAATAAAATCCTGCTGCAATCAGTAAGTGATGTTCAGCCTATCAATACTGTTTTTTTTTTTGTGATAGACCGTTCGTCTTCCACTAAGAGGTGTCCAGTTTGATCCACAGGCGCGCATCTCTGACTTTTCGAAGTTATGTGGGTATAAAATAGTTAATTATCATTCGCTTTAACGGTGAGGGAAAACATCGTGAGGAAACTTGCATGTCTGAGAGTTCAACATAATGTTCTCGAAGATATGTGAAGTCTACCAACCAGCACTTTGCCAGCGTAGTGGTCTATGGCCTAACTCTTCTCACATTGAGAAGTGGCCTTTGCCCAGCAGTGGGAGAGTTTAATACAAGGCTGATATTATTATTATAAGTATGGAAGCCTTTTGTACTTTAGTACAAAAGGCTAAGTATTTTAATACTTTTAGTAGATCAGAAGCCATTGTAGCCTTGTTAAGAAATGAATGGACTACCTCAGTAGTGTAGTGCTAGTGAGGTCTCAAGTTTGATTCCCCGGTGTTATTGGACTTTCGTCTCAAGAAATTCTAAGTACAGAAAATGAAATTGTGTCCGGTAGACGTCCATGACCTCACCTTCTATTACTTGGTACCTTGAACCACAGCTGGTTGGTTCAATTGTAGATGCTATATTATATTATCGCGATTTGTACACTTACTTAACCTTTCTAATGTTCATATTTTCGAAATTCTTTACAATGCCGTTTACCCATAAAAGTAATCAGTTATAACCGTTAAGGTTAGTAAAATAAGGTTTAAAGTGGCGCGGAACTCGGTGGTAGGTAGGTACATACCGTAGCGGCTCGAATATATAATGCTCGGTAACGGATCTTACCCGCGATAAAGTATTTAACCCGACGAGAATGTGGCAGGGTATTTTACACCCTGCCCATTACTTAAACTCACATAATTTTTTTATTTCGCGCTTGGCAACAACGCGACGCTCAATAGCTGCAGGTAAGGGAGTGCAGGAGGAGGTAGTGTCGTGATCTCAGTGTTGCGTGCGCCTGCGCGGGAGTTATATGTGTGCCAACTAGTCTCGGGTAAATTTTACCCTGCCACATGGCTGGTGTATGTTTTGAAATTTGTTTATATTTATTTATTTAGCTTTTAAATGCTAATAATACATGCTTTTGTCAGTTTTTATTCAAAATTAATAACGAACTAATCAGATTTATGTTAGAGAAAGTGCTGAACGATTGTTTCGACGAATCTAACTCTGAAGTTGGCTGTGATCACTGTAGCAACTACGAAATTAGTTCTGGAACGGAGCCGGGAGCGTGGAAGATAGTTGTGACGATGAAAATAGGTGTGAGTCCGTTGTCATTATTGAGAAATCGCAAAACTGACTTCGGTTCATGGTGGAACAAGTACTAAAAAATAGTTACCATGGCGCGAGCTCTGGAGAAAACAAAACTAAATAGCTCTATGGGAGACCACAGAAAGCCGGACATAATAACATTCTACGAATCTCAAGCTGAAGTAATTTATTACCAGATATTAAACATACTGTTAACTTAAATATTAGTTTTCGTGATAATCAGGGCAGAAACACCAAACGAACTGATTTCATCCGTAACTTACGATAAGCTTTAGTTTACGCACTCCTAGAGCTGCGAAAGTACCAAAAAATATTATTTAGAACTCAAAATGTTCCTAGTCGTTATGTTAGATGTGTAAACTGCCCATACAAAAAGGATCGAAAGACAAAAAACGTATTTGCAAGCTGTGAAAAGGCTATCTGTATAGAAAATGCCACTTTCTTTTTGCAAAAATTGCACTGATTTGAACTCCAGTTCCTAAGATCTGGTGTGACCACGAGTCTGGAGCGGATATTCCTAAGATATTTTGTTATTTTAATTTAGTTTACATAGACACTTATTTCATGTCCTAACATATTTTTAAGCTTTTATTGTAGAAACATTGTTTTCTTTAGTTCCTTTGTAGTTTTTATGAGAGGGTGAAAATTTTCGTTGAATATTCATAGTGATTTGTTTCCAGTTTAGTAAAATATAAAAAAAATAAGTTGGCAGAAATGTTTTATTTCCTATATGTTATAATATAGTATTATTAGGATAAAACATAATCAAAATAACGTCTTTTCTTATAAATCAAATTATACGACCAATTTTGTAAATGGGTATTTCATATCCTGCCACATACTTCTTGTTACATTATTTCACCACATTCTCGCCGGGTTAAAATGTAATAAATACATATTATTAATTTAAGCGAACTACCTACTGTTTTGGGTACAATGGTCATATGCTTCACATGAAGCAAAAACACAAAATAAAAATAATTAAAAATGTATATTATAATAATATAATATAATATTCTACCACATACACACAAGACCATCTAGCCCAAACTAAGCAGAGCTTCTACTATGGGTACTAGACAATAGATAAACATACATATAAACTTTTTTTTGTAAATATATTATACATATTATACATACAAACACTCAGACTTAGACAAACATCCATGTCCATGCACACAAATGTTTGACTTGTGCGGGACTCGAACCCGCGACCTCAGGCGTGACAGTTGAAAACACTTGGCCATCGAGGCCGCCAAATTAAAATAAATACCTATTGATTGCCCGACGTTTCGACCGACTTGCATCGGTCGTGGTCACGCGTTGACTTTAATACTTTATCGCGAGTAAGACTCGTTACCTAGCATTATATTAAGTATAATTATATGAAATTACATTTAACCCATTATTAATTTTAAGTCTTTAAGTAAACAAACATTGTCGGCAAAATTTCTTAAGGCCTGTTTCACAAAGTCGCGGTAAATTAACGGATTTACGTAGAACTTGTGAAACAGACCCCTAAAAAGAAAGAGATACACATAATTTCTCTTCGTTTGTCTGATAACTAGAAATGATGAAAAACGATGTATTATATTGCAGAGGTCGGCGTTGGCGCGCGAACATTTCATGCGTTGATGGGCGGCGCCGCGACCGCGGGCGGCGGGCGGGCGACTCGCGCCCTTCGCCTGCTACTCTTGCTCGTGCTGGCCCTCGCAGCCGTCGAGTACCTCTTCGGCTCCATACTCGACGCCTCGCCGCTCAGGACTTATCTATACATCCCGCTGTATAACGCCACGCAGCCCACACTGAGGTATATCCTTCTATCTAATCAATTACTAGAGTTCAAGGTGGTAAAGGAGACGTTTCATTTTTGTATGAAACTCCGGCTACAACATGTACGTGGTTAAAAATCCTAGGAAATTAACCCATAAACATATTTAAACTAAAAATATCCACATTAAAACAATATTGAAGATGGACAAAATAAAATTCGAAAATATTTGACGTTTATCTGAACAATCATGGCGGAATATTATGACCTTAAAGCTGTGACATTTTCATAACCTATAAAGTACAAAAAAACTAGTCAGTAAATTGAATCGCTTCTATAAAGCGTGTTGCCACGTTTTACGACTCTCTAATAGGCACCATTGGAAAGTTCACATTGTCATTACATCACGACTAGTTTATAAAAAGTAAAAACGTATGAATACAAGGAACTGAAATAGGTACACTTAAATGAAACAACAATTTGGTTTTTTAATATTTATTATGTATCAATCCATCTCATCACTACCTTCTAGTATTAACACATCGTCAAGAAATGATGCTGGGGCTTCAATATTGCTTTGGTACCGAGCCCAGCCAAGGTACCAGACTACTGTCATCACATGAGCACATCATCCAACAGTTCGCATTCTACATACGCAACTGCAATAATAGCCCTCTATACTGTTTGCCCAATTGGATGGTAGAGAACAAACCGTTAAACAAAGCCAAAGTCGTAGGGAATCGGTCAGAACGAGTAAAACAAAATAACAGCAGAAGTCACGAAAATCTAAGCGCACGCGCAAACGACAATACATGACTAAGAAATCATTGACAGAAACATAATTGTCAAGTGTTAACGTCAAAATGTCTTCAAGAATATTTCGTTCCGAAATGCACAGGACCTGTAAGACTGGTGCAGTTCTATAAATATACTTTTATCATAAGGTTTGGGTTCTAACAATTACTTGTATTTATTTGTATTGTAGTCGCAATATGCTACAATGTATGTATATATACCTAAGTATTTTTATTTTATATCTTTGTGATATTTATCTTCTATCAGTTCATCTTATACAATTTCTGAACGCATTATCTAATGCTACAATCCATTGTACCGCCATATTGAATATGGCAATAACAGAAAAAATATTTTCGTCTTGTACAATCTCAATTACAAGTAAATTCTTGGAATAGCATTTTTCTCTGATTTCTGGTAATATTTCCTCTTTTTTGACGTACCGTACATTTTGTAGCCGAAAATGTAACATCTCCTTTAAATTAACTTTAGTAAAACCATAATATAAATAAATAATAGATTAAAATAAAAAAAAAACATTACCTTAAACGATTTGCCAAAATCGTTTGTTACGGTTTGTTACGGGAGGATATTTATGCCTCAAAAGAACGTAACGTTATTTTTGGTGTACCTCAAGGTAGTGTTCTGCGACCACTGCTTGTTACTTTATACATTAATGACTTGCCAAAATCAATACCACATCCGATGACTCGCTTTGCAGATGACAGCACTGTGACAATTTCTTGCAATAAAAATGACACGATACAATATAAACTTGACATTGATAATTCCTTGACATTAATAATGAAATGGTTGGACATTAATAATTTAAAAATGAATTTAGAATAGACCAAAATAATGCACTTTAGCCAGCGTTCAAAATTAGTAGAACTAAACATACAATTTAACGATAAAACAATTGAAAATGTAAACACGTTAAAATTTCTAGGGTTAACAATAGACAAAAAGCTAGATTGGAAATCACACATAAATAACCTTAGTAAAAAAACTTCCAATTCTGCTTTCGCCTTATATTCACTGTCTACAGTAGTTAATACAGAAACTCTGATTACGGCTTATCATGGACTAGTTGCATCAAACTTGCGGTAGGATATAATTTTTTGGGGAAATTCTACTAATAATGGCATAGCATTTAAAGTCTAAAAGAGATGTCTAAGATCTATGTTTAGGGTAAAGACTACAAACAGCTGCAAATGGTATTTCCAAAAATTAAAATCCTAACCTTACATCTTTGTACATTTTGAAAAGTGCAATGTTTGTCAAATTAAACTCCACTCTTTTTCCACGCCTAGAAGACACAGTCTCGCGTAACAGGCGCGATAATAGTAGACTTCGGCTACATAGAGCTACAACTGCACTAATTCTCAAAAGTATATTGCATGGTACAATCATATTTAATAAGTTACCCTATTGGAAAACATTAAACAATAATGCATTTAAAAATCAACTGAAGGACTTTCTTACGAGTAAAGCCTATTATACTGTTACAGAATATCTAATGGATAATATTTCTTAATGATATAAAATTGCTTCAGTAAAACATGAATTTATTGATGTAACATATATTTAAATAATTTTGCCGATTGTCTATTTATATTCTTTGCACTATTTAATTGACATATTCAATTTATTTTCATTGACATGTACGTGATATAATTGAAATACGCTAATTTACTTTTACTTTACTGAATTTATATTCATTGACATGTACATATGTGATATAATTGAAATAATACTTAACTTTTTATTTAATGTCAAATATTTGTAGGCCACAACATGAGGCTAAACATGACTGGACATATTAATTCAATAAATTTACTACAATGTGCATGCTTATGTATGTAACAACACGCATCTTTTTAATAAATAAAGAATTATGATTATGATTAATTAAAGATATATTTCTACCAGTATTATTTACTGACGACATCTCAATACTTATAAAACGTGAAAATACTGAAAATCCAAATTAGCTTATCCACAACACCTTGCAAACAACAGCTAGTGGCTACGAGATCACAACCTAGAAATAAATTTTACATCATCCATGCATCGGGCCATACCAGTAATTCTTGTTTGGATAGCCATATAGAAAATATTTACGTGTATTATATAATATGACCAGTATATAACAGCCACATATAGCAGCAAAATAATGCTTGGAAGCCTCATTATTCCAATCTAGTAATAGTATAATCGCCTATGTTCGAATATGCATTTAAACACAAGAGCAATTAGCAATCAATAGAAATCTTTTTTTACAAACTGTATTAAAATTGGTTGCAAAATAAGGAAGTAATTATTATTTTAAATTTGGAATATAAAAGAAAATAGGATCCTTCGCTATTTTCCTCAGCATTTAAGTAGCGCTTACGTCACAGTTTGTATTTTGTCATTTGTCAATTTACTCTACTAACCAATTTGAACGCTTGTATCTTATTTATTTTTGAGTCAATATCAATAAATTATATATATTTTAGAATACCTAACGTAACTATTCGACATCAATATTTCAAAATTGTTAGTCTATTACCCTATTAAATTGTCAAATCTTTAGAAGCTAACATGGTACCTCGTTCCAGAAACGCTGAAAGACAGTTACAAGTCAGCTGGTCTAAAGCACAGCCCTCGGCATCCCCGGCGCAGGTCGCAGAAGCAAATTATACACAAATTAAAAACATGACTGTTATCAATTACAACAGTACTAATACACAACATACAATCTCTAACGTCACTGCAACGAAGAACTTGACTGCAATCACCAATATGACGATGCAAGATAATGATCCAATGATGACGAAACTACTCGAAGGTGTTAAGAATATGGCCACTACAGAGGAAGGGTTGAAGAATGTAGAGCCTGATTTGCCTCTGTGTGAACCTACCCCACCTGATTTAGGTAAGTGTAAACCTTCGATCAAATAAATTACTGAATACAGGTCAGCTCTTTAAAGTACTGTAGTACAAGCAATTATGAACATTATGTTTTAATACTTAAGGTTTATTGGATTGTATAATCCTATGGCGTGTTCCTAATAGTTGATAGGATTGCCAAATCGACCCGTGAACATTTTGGACGAATATCTTGACAAAAGTTATAAATAAGTAATATTTATCATTGTATATTCGTAATTAATTAATGAACTTGAAATTGTCAACATAAAGGAACAATAATCTATGGTAAAAAGCATAAATAAACTAACGAAGCTTTCACAATGTACTAATGCTTGTACTATAATCGTGAATATCAAATAAAATGTACTGGAAGATTGTATTGCTTTATTTTTCAACTAACCTTAATTTTCCAGGACCAATACCGGCGAATCAAACCAAGCTGGAGCTAGATTTTGTGGAAGCAAAATACCCCGAAGTTCAATGGGGTGGACGCTACAAGCCGCCAAACTGCACTGCTAGACATAAAGTAGCCATTATAGTACCATATAGGTAAGAATATACACGTAAGCCGGCTCAGATTCTTACCAATATTGCCCAAGATACCCACTAGGTATTATTAGAAGATACTGTTTGCCTAGTTTGGGTATTAGTTTCAGTACTTACTCTAATACCTAGTGAATGTTTGTGCCTACCTTTAAGTCCTTATATGTAACTTTTGTGTTCAATAAACGATTTTCTTTCATAAAGCACGCTAAGATGAGACAGCGTATATAAAGTGCATAGCTTTGTCCAGTTCCCGCGCATGCGATAACAATGCTTTAAGAGACTTTTTATTGAAGCATGAGTACGGTTGTGTACCGAGGGTACTCGATCGTTGCCAGACCTGCAAAGAAGAAAGGCGCTAAGTTGCCAATTAAAAGGACATTCACTATAATTACTATAAATTCTCCTTAGCCATAAATTATACAGAAAAAACATAAGACGACAGCACGACGCAGGCATCAAGGATTGAAGGATTCAATTTATACAGAAGAGGCGAAGATACGTGAAGGTGTGGCATTATACAGTTCGATTTTGTTGCCATAACATGTCTTCTTCAAAAGTACTGTATAACGAGCGACGTGCTCCTTTCGCGCCGCTAGCCGCCTGCCACTTGTGTACAGTTCACAATGCGTCGTATCTTACATTTTGTATGGAAAAGTTTTAGTTGTAAGCGGTACTATGCCTCTGCTGTACCTTATACAGCAGCCGCATAAGCGGCAAAGCCTTATGCCGCTTCTGTATAATAAATGTCTTAAGAAGCCATAGAATCCCGCACTACAAGACAAGCTTGTTTAGCTGTCTTCTTCTGTGCGACTGTTCCATTTGGTATGCTCCATATATTAACGGATTTAGACACCGCACTTTGTCTTACTTTTCTTCTAACTAACCTCTTCTTGTTAATAATAAGCTACATGCAAGATGAGCGAGGCGATGCTCGAGACCAACAAATCAAAATCGAGGTACGAGGTACATGTATATTTTTTATTACAGAGATCGTCAACAGCATTTAGCGATATTCCTCAACCATATGCATCCATTTTTGATGAAGCAGCAGATAGAATATGGGATATTTATAGTGGAACAAGAAGGTATGTTGTACATTAATGTCAGCTTGCGTAGAGACAATAATTCATCGCACACAATATTTAGATTTATACCCGCGATGCGGGTTTATTCTACAAATATAGGGTCAAGTGATGTACTTGATAGCTACAAGGTCAATAAGTAATAATAATCAATAAGTAGCTTTTTAGTAAAAATTTATCGCTGCATTCATTTGAACATTTGAATAATTATTTTCATATTGTTATTAGCTTTTTGTTAAAGATTTTAACACATTTTTTTATTACAAATATTTCGCCAATATATATTTTAAAATACGACATAAGATTAAGATTAGTCATAAGGGACATTAACTTTATTCTATAACACAGAATCTTTAAAACAAGGATTTAAATCACATTAAAAACCAACCAGATCTCAACATCCAGATTTTTTTTGCAAGCTATCCGACCGAAATCTTTGTGGTGTAAAATGATAAAGGCTTATGTCCAGCATAGTACTGCGATAGGCTGATTAATTTAATGACACCATGACACTTATGTAGTATTATCTATCTGACGTTTACGCAAATATTAACATTGTAATTAAACTACTTTATAATCGAGACGAACGCTATCTTAGTTTTTCTGCGATCATGGTGGCTAAAGAGCACCCAAACCTCTACGAAAGTGTTGATATAAACAATTAAATAATTGCTCAAAATCTGTTAATAAAATTAACCGCGATAACAGCCCCTGAATGTCCTTTACGCTTCGTCATCCTTCAATTACTGGGATACCAGACAAAAATAATAAGCAATTATGGCAGAACACAAAATGTTAATATATGAAAGACCACTTCACTAAAATAACTTTTAAACTTTCGCGTTGTTAGATATATATATAATATGTAACGGGTATTAACGCATATATATACTGGAATCGGGTACTAATCATTGGATAGAATTTCATCGTCCGGAAGTCCTCTCTACCGATCGACACTTTTATCCAAGAGTAGTGCGAGAAGCTATTGAAATCAAAAAACATAAACATTTCAATAGGGAAGATGGTTTTAAATTATCCGCGACGTGGAATCCCGTGATTCCAACTTCGCTGTTTTGCACAGTTAGGTAATTCACGGCATACGGACACGTCGGCTAGCATTCGTAATAGGGATACCGTGAGTGTAGTTTGTGACGGTACATGGACAAACAAAAATATGCCAAAAGTGAGGGTAAATCAAGATTCTTCTGCCTCACAAACGGAGACATGACATGGTAACCTGGTCGAAACGTCAAGCATATAAAAGGTAAACATTATGCATGATCGCGTTAATACCCGTTACATAATATATATATGTATAACACTTCACTAAAGCATATATAAAACAATTACTTACAGGTAACAACAACTTCAACCGCGCGAAGCTCTTGAACGTGGGCTTCGTGGAGAGCCAGAAACTGGACGGCTGGCAGTGCTTCATCTTCCACGACGTCGACTTACTGCCTCTCGACACTCGTAACATGTACTCCTGCCCACGGCAGCCTCGCCACATGTCTGCTTCAATAGATAAACTTAATTTCAGGTGAATGCTATTTTTAAGGAGATCAGAATAATAATACGCGGTATAGTGGTTCTCTAGTCCCCAAGGACAGTATCGGTACGACTAAGGCCCCAATAATTTATCTTGTGCCCCTGGGTAATAGACACTGTAGCGACTCCACACAGGCGAAGAAGTTTCGACGAATGACAAGAGCTGATGGCACTGTACACAATTCACGCTTCGCCCTACATTCCTTAATCACGCAAGTGCGGTTTACACAGCAAGTTTGTATATATACAAGTTGCCACCAACCGTCGAGCCGCGGCCCGCCAGGCACGATTACCCAGCCTGTTCGGCAGATCCTCCCTTTGTGTTGGAGGGACTTCACACCACGTTCTTCCACAACATTTAACTGCATAAACAACAACAATATTCGTCATTGTTGGTTAACATAACCTCATTCTATCATTTTAAATGACCATCACTATATTATATGATTAGACTGCACGTATGCCGTAGTGGTCCCCTCGTGATTGCTATTGCGACGAGTGTTTTGGGTTCATTATACAAATGGAATAAAACATATTGTAAACCACAAATGATTGTTTCGAGTTTGGGTGGCTTATTTTTATACGTTGTTTGAATATTTATAAAGTCCCTCTTGATAAAGAAATTATTCCCAGTGCGGGGAATGTATGCAAACAAATGAATTAAAGAAAGCCTCAGCGTGACTTGGTTCAAAACAAAGGCCTCAACCTAACATGGATCGTCTAATTGGATTCTATTTCTTTTATGACCGTTATTAAACTGAGTTTTCACAATAAATATATTCTGTTGTTTCCAGGTTACCATACGAGAACATATTCGGTGGAGTGTCAGCTGTCACTCAGGAGCAGTTCACGAAGGTCAACGGATTCTCCAACAAATACTGGGGCTGGGGCGGAGAAGACGATGATATGTTCTATAGGTAAATTACCTTTACTATTTTAATTAAAAAAGAAATACTGTCCAATCGCGGCCACTACCGAACTGAGGAAACCCAGATAAGGTTGCACTTACGTGTGATCGTAAATAGATGGAGTCGATACCAGCTTCAGGCAAAGCTTTATAGTTCAGTAGCGGTCTAGCAACGTATTCATAAACATTCGCTTCGTCTACTTGCATTACAGAACCATGTCACGTAAAAAATATATACTTATTACATTTTCCTATTATTGAATATTGGATGTATTTACTAAAAATATCCTCCTATTTTGCAATTAGCAAACGGTATTCTTAATGCCTTTGGAAAAATTGGGAAATGAAACATTTATTTATCATTCTAAAATCAACCTTATTAATTTTCTTAAGGTTGCAATTTGTATCAGCTAAACTAGTATTTGCATTTAATAATCTAATAATATAATTAAAAAACATTGGGAAATGAATCTTTTATTATCATTCTAAAATCAACCTTATTAATTCTTGTTTAAGGTTGCAATTTGTATTAGCTATACTAGTATTTGCATTTAATAATCCAATATCCTATGTTAGCAGTACATAGTATTTAGACATGTATAATTTATTACATGTTTATTTATTTCTAGATTAAATAGAATGAATTATCACATAGCAAGATACAAGATGTCAATAGCGCGGTACGCCATGTTAGATCATAAGAGGTCTGCTCGTAATCCTAAAAGGTAAAGTAACTATAATCTAAAAACGTATTTGACAAAGAGCGCACGAGATCGATATATTTTGTTTAAAAAGCAACCTTATCGCCTGTATTTAAGATCGAATTTGTGTTTAGCAAACCACAATTTGTGATGTATTGGTATTTTTGATTATTTTTATTCTGTTGCATGTAGCGCTACAAATCCTAACATGATTCCTTCATTTTATAGAATGGACTATACATATAACCACTTTTTATGCAATTTGCCAAAGAAATCAAATTGGCCCGGTACTTTATTTTTTCGATAGACTTTACACCAGGATTTTAACAGGCAGAACAACACTACAATTATTTAACAGTATCTCAAACGCATGTCAACAGCTGTGTTAAATTATACTTGACATGGAACTGTCCATAATCAAAGGCTGTCTTCATTGCACATTCTTCTTGACTAAAATACGACTGAATGTAACAACAATGCAAATTCCAGAAAAATATATTTACAAATATTAAAAAAACAAGTTTAAGTATTTGTCATTTAATATCCTGTGATCTGATGCAAATATTAGTGCCATGGATGTTTGTCATTTAAATAATCATCTATATTATAATATGCTTTAGAAATTAAGCAAGTTTTAATTTTTACTTTAAATGTATTCTCTGGTAATTTTAGATTATTACTCGGGATTTTATTATAAAAACGTATACCAAGACCCATGAAAGAACCATGAACTTTATTTAGACGGTAGAATGGAACACATCATTTATATTTATTTCTAGTATTGATGTTATGTGTCACTATTTTTTATGTATAAATATATATTTTGACGGACATGCATGATATTAAATAAATATATTGTGATGCTACAGTTAAAATACCTATATTCTTAAATTTTTCTCTGAGCGTGATTCTAGTTCCTAATTGATAAATTGCACGCACAGCTCTTTTTTGCAATATAAAAATACTTTGTATATCAGATGCTTTTCCCCATAATAATATTCCATATTATTATGACATTACGCTGTGAAAGTAACTGAAGTAAACTAATCTAGCTGTATCAACGTCAGTTAATCCACGGACTTTTCTAATGGCGTAAGCGGCCGAACTAAGTTTCACTGAGAGACAAGATATTTGCGCACCCCACTGTAACTTTGAATCAAGTGTAATGCCCAGAAACACTGTGGATTCTTTTGCTTCCAGTACCTCACCGTTCAATGTTATGCTAGGACCAAGATGTTTTACATTAGGCAGTATGAATTTAACACATTTTGTTTTTTTGGGGTTCTGTACTAAATTATTTAAAGTAAACCATTTTGTTACTTGAATCAGTGCTGTTTACTTCGTCAAAATGGTACCTATTCCTATTTACTTTAAATATTAAAGAAGTATCGTCAGCAAACAGTACAACGTCACAAATATTGTTCAGATAAAATAGGAAAATCGTTTATATAAATTAAAAATAAAAATAGGTCTAAAATCGAACCTTGCAGCACCCCTAGCTTTACAGGTAAGCTATTTGATTTTAAACCATTGACTTCTACATACTGAATCCTGTTATTGAAATACGACGTAATTACATCCAGTGCTTTACTCTGAACACCGTAATGCCTTAGTTTTCGTATGAGCGTATCATGACAGACGCAGTCAAATGCTTTTGAGAAGTCGCAAAAAACACCAATAGCATTTTGTGAGTTTTCCCACACTCTGTATATATGTTTGAGTAAAACTACTCCTGCATCCGTTGTTGAACGACCCTTAGTAAAGCCATATTGGTTGTCGTGAAAGAGGCTATTTAAATTAAAATGTCTAAGTAATTGCTTGAGTATTAATTTTTCAAATATTTTGCTAAAAGCTGGTAGAATTGATATTGGCCTAAAATTACTAGGATCAGTTTTACTACCGGATTTAAATAAAGGTATGATTTCACTATTTTTCATCAAATCTGGCAAAGTTCCCGAATCTACACACCTATTAAATAACCCACTAAAATAAGGAGCAACTATATCTATTATACTTTTTACGACCTTAACGGAGATACCCCAGAGATCTCCCGTATTTTTAGATTCCTGAGATTGAAAAGCGTTGATAAATAATCAAATCTAAATAATACTCTACACTTTGTTACGCTTGAATGTAATAACCTCTCTGCGTCTATAGATGAAGAATTTAATGCGCTTGTGGTGGTAATCGGTACACTAGCAAAGAAATTATTGAACACGTATGCTACATCGGCATTATTTTTGATCATTTTATTATTATCCATCAGACTAATACTATTGTCTCTTTGAGTTATCTTGCCACTAGTTTCGTTAATAGCTCGCCAGGTAGCCTTAACTTTATTAGAGGACTGTTTGATTTTGTTACTGACGAACTTGGTCTTAGACAAGTTGCATACCTTTTTAAAAATATTGGAGTAATTCCATATTCAGTAAAAGTAGGATCAAAATTATATTTCTTCATACTATATCACTCATTCATTTTCACTCTGCTCTTATAAATACCTACGGTTGCCCATTCGTTAAATGACCTAGTTCCTTTAATAACTTTTACTTTAAACCTAAACGTATTATCAAATTATTTCTTAACAATACCAAAAAAGTCATACCAAAATATCATATTTCTTATTAGGAGATTTATCTTCCCTTATATTAGAGTACATATTACATGAAATTTTATTTCTAAAATGTTTGAAGCGATTATTTGTTAAAGACCTAACAAGTATCTTTTGTTTAATATTATTATTATTAATGTTTGGAAACATTACTAATTGTCCACAGTGATCTGAGGCTAAGTCAGTGGTAACTAATTTGTATGAAGCGTTACATTCACTGAAAATGTTATCTAAACAAGTGGAAGACGTGGCAGTTATTCTTGTTGGTTCCAAAAACAAATTCGTTAAATTAAATGATTTAAATAGGTTTATAAGTCTATTAGCCAAGGAAGAGCCATCTAGTATATTAATATTAAAATCACCGCATACTAATATGTATTTCCTACTAGTTCTGATTTTAGTCATTACATCTTCCATCACTGATTCAGACAGATTAAAGTTACTCAATGGGGGGAGCTATATACACGAATAATTATATACCATTCAAGCTCAACACAGGACAGTTCTATGGTACGCTCTATAGACAGACAAGTTATGTCTTTACGTTCCCTGCAAGTTATTATGTTTGCAACAAGTATTAAAGAACCACCGTGAATGGCTTGTGTTCTTGAAAAGGTGCTATGTACCATATAATTCATACTATTTAAAAAACTTACTTCATAGCTTTTGAGCCAATGTTCTGTTATACACATAATCTGAACATTGTGGGTCTCTAGAAATAAACTTAACTCTCAATCTTTGCCGAATAGTCCTTGTATGTTTTGGTGAGCAACACTCAATTGATAACATCTATCCTTTGACCCAACCTTAAGTTTAAATTAACTTTGTCATTATTTATAATAGAAGAATTGATTTATACGATACTTATATCAAAACTTTAATCCTAAAAATTGTTGTCTGTCTGTCTGTCCATTTGTTCCGGCTAATCTCTGAAACGGCTGGATCAATTTTAACGGGACTTTCACTAACAGATAGCTGATGTTATAAGGAGTAACTTAGCGAACTTTTATTTTAGAAAATAATAAGAATCCCTTGAAAAATCTCCACGCATACGAAGTTGCTGGTAACAGCTACTATACTAAAACTTATAACAATAATTTCCAGATATCAGCTCCTGTCACAAAAAAGCAAAACATTCCAGAAGGATGGTCTGTCTACCCTCGAGTACGAACTGATCCAGGTAGTGCGATACCACCTGTACACTTACGTACTAGCCAATATAGACGAGCGTAGCTGATGGACATACCTCGCCAAACTGCCGTTTGGCGATGAACGGTAACAGTGCAGAGACTCAACGAAATAAACCCGACGTGTACGTGCTTATGAATAACCCGCTCTGTTATAAATACGAGCGACCGCAGTGAGACTTCACAATATAAATACTAAGCAGTAGTCCAACTTATTGAACATATTATGTTATCGTTTTTTTTTGGTCTGTCAGTCTTATTCATAGGCAATTGTATATCCTTTTCATTGTCAATGCTGTATACTATACTCCATTTGGTTAGGTACTTAACTAAAGGTAAACAATTGAAATTAAACTACTATATACGGATTTTATCCCGTTGTTTATTTAACACTCTATTACATAATTTAGAAACTGTTACACTACTATAATATACTATTAAACTTTACTAATTTTAAGCTAATTAAATTATTAAAACTATCAAATCTATTTGTATTTAAGTTTACACTTTCCCCGACGTTTCGGTTGCTTTTCAGCAGCCATGGTCAACAACAGGGGACCAACCACTACCTGAGATTTGACAAACCACAGATTCTCGCTAAAGAACACTGATTCCTACCAAGGATGCTTCGCGAGGCTATTGAAATCAAATAACATCCAAATTTCAATAGAAAAGATGGTTGGAATGTACCACCAGCTTGGGGTCCAGTACTTCAAATAGTCAAACCCAAGAAGAAACAAACCACAGCTAGACTTCATGATACTTTGAGCTCATTCTGCGTAAATAGAAACACCAATAACTAAATTATGTTCGGGTACTTTGAAATAACTACACTGGAACATTGAGAAAACTACCATCTTAGTCTCCCCGTGACCAGGGCTGCTGAAAAGCAACCGAAACGTCGGGTAAAGTGTAAACTTAAATACAAATAGATTTGATAGTTTTAATAATTTAATTAGCTTAAAATTAGTCAAGTTTAATAGTATAGTATAGTAGTGTAACAGTTTCTAAATTATGTAATAGAGTGTTAAATAAACAACGCGATAAAATCCGTATATTATAGTAGTTTAATTTCAATGAATAACATTCGCGTAAACGGAAGACAATATTATAAAGGTAAACAATCTTTATGAGACTTTACAAAAACACATATTAAACAAATAAACTACTGCTTAAACTAATGATTTGAATTTTGAATGAATTCAATTGAATTAGTAATCGTTATTGTTGTATTTACATTGATCTTTGGCAGCATTTAATTTTCAAACTGAGTTTTAGATAAAAAGTCACATCAATATTGTTTACCTTTAGAAAGTACCTAACCAAATTAAATTTGTATAGTATAGGCATAGGTTTTTAAATCTTACATACTAGCCGTAAAGATACGTTCATCAATTACACTGCCATTGCAACACAGCAGATTTTGATATAATTATCGAATATTTTTTTATAAGTTTTACAAATTTAATCCGTTACTTTTTTTTTAGTTTTGTCAGATGTATTTTTAAATTCTTAATTGTATTGGCGTTCTCTAATAAAAATTTTAAATTGGAAGTTTATATGGATCTACACTAGCTGTAAATAATTTTTAATCTGATATCTCCAAATTAATTCTCAAAATTAGTTTAAAATTTTAATGTATGAACTGTGCTTTCGTGTTCAAACACTTTGTTTAGAATATGTGTATAAAATTATAATTACATTCGCAATTAGCTTGTTTTACAATTTTTCTATTTTCCTATATTAAAAAAGAAATGGTTTCATCGTTTTGTGGCCTAAACACTAATTTCATTATTTGGTAATGTATGTAACCTTTAGTAGGTATTATGAGCCGTTTCGTTTTTCGTTTCGTTCTTGATCTCTGTTAAAATACACTGACTTACGCATAAACTGCATCAAAGTTCAGGATTATTTTCTAATTGATATTTTTGATAAGTATGCAAACTTTTTAGATTAAACTGAACGAAAATGTAGAGACGGTCCATTTATCAAAAAAAAAAAACATAATTTAAAAATAGAACTGCAGTTAACGATAAAATTATAGCCGAGAAAATTAAATTTATGCATAGTCTCAAATTCGTGTGTTATTAGAGTAAAGTTTAAAATAAATTCTTTTTGTTTTTCTTTTCATTTGCGATTTAAATTATTTTTACCAATAGTATTGATTATTAGACTCAACAATAGTTCTGTAACCATAAATATGGATACTTCGTCCAAACAAGCCGCTTAAATTGTGGCATTGGTGCAGGAAGGCTTGAATCAACGAACGATTGCTAGAAATTTAAATTTAAACCAGTCTACGGTTTCTAGAGTATACCGAAGGTTTGTAGAGACAGGTTCTTACAAAAGAAGACCCGGTACCGGCAGATCTCGAGCAACCACCCATCGTGACGACCGATTTATTGTCTCAACTTCCCTACGAAGTCGTTTCCTCGCGTCAGTAAACATCAAAACAGAGCTGAATGAAGTGCGTGGAGTAAACGTGAGTGCACGAACAATAAGGAGGCTTAACGAAGCGGCAATAACCCCTTTTAGACCAGCAAATGGTCAAAAGCTATCTGCAGCTCACAGACAAGCTCGTTTAAGATTTGCGCGTGAGCATCTTAATTGGACTGAAGAGCAATGGACCTCCATATTGTTCAGCGATGAGTGTAGGACATGTTTAAATGGTGCAGTCGGCCGCACAAGCGTCTATCGTCGACGTGAGGAGAGATATGCTCAAAGTCGCATTGAGGAGCGTGTTCCTTTCGGAGGCGATTCGTGTATGGTGTGGGGTGTCATTTCGAAGATCGGGCGAACGGAACTTGTGTTCGTCGACATGGTTCGTCAAAACGGTAGAAGAGGTGGTTTGACGGCACAACGCTATATAATAAAGGTTTTAGAGAGCTGACGTGGTACCTTACATGGGATTAATAGGCGAAAATTTTACTCTAATGCAAGATAATGCCCGACCCCACGCCGCTGCACAAGTTTGACAATATTGCGAAGAGGTTGAGATACGTACCACCAATTGGCCAGCACGCAGCCTGGATCTTAATCTCATTGAGCATGTTTGGGACAGTTTAAAAAAAGCTGTATATGCGAGAAATCCTGTGTCCACAACAGTGGCAGCACTAAGAACAGCGATTTAACAAGAATGGAATAATATTCCGCAAGACCGTTTTAACCCTAATCAGATCTATACGGAACCGTTTAGAATGTGTAATAAGGGCACGTGGAGGCAATACACCTTATTAAAAGAAAAAAAGCTGTGCTTCAACTTTTTTTTTATTGTAAATACAAATTTTTCAATAAACCAACCAATACCAATTTTTGTTAGATTTTTCGTTTTTGTTCAAAAGAATTGAATAGTACCAGTATACAAACATACACTTAAGAATATGATACTACGCTGTTATGAAGGTTAACGAACCCAACTATAGATTCCAATTTAAATTTGTATAAAAAGTTTGAATACTTGGTTAAAATGTTTATTTCAAAGGCGTCCAGATTTGCCTCCAGTCATCAAACATGGGATGGGTCTATTATTTGCAGATGACCTCAAATTGTTTTTACAGATCAATAATTTATCTGATTGCAAACGTCTACAAGAAGACATTGAAATAGTAGTTAGATGGAGTCAAAGGAACAAATTGTCCTTCAACGTTTCTAAATGTTCCACTATGTCTTTTACTCGTTCGCGTACACCTATCACTTATAACTATAGAATAAACACAGAACCAATCTAAAGAGTCGCACAGGTAAAGGACTTAGGCATTAGTATGACTCCTGATCTTTGTTTCAGAAGTCATATTACAAACGTATGCATAAAAGCATATAGGAATTTGGGATTTGTACTTAGACAGTCACAGCAATTCACTAACTTGAGCGCGATCAAGGCCTTGTACGATGCACTGGTGAGAAGCCACCTCGAGTATAGTGCTATCATATGGTCTCCCTATGAGGCTAAATATATTTCAATGCTGGAGAAAGTCCAGAATAAGTTTACCAGGTACCTGTACATGAAATTATATGGCGTATACCCATTCTATCCATTAATGTACCCCACATTGTTTGTCCTCGGAATGGTCGGGTACAATGAGCTAAGGGTACGTCGGGAGTTCTCACTTGCAATGTATGTAATTAAAATCCTTAGGAGTCAAGTGTGTAACGAAACTGTGCTAGGGCGCTTGAGCCTATGTGTGCCTGATCGCTATGTGTGGAGGAGGCGACTTCCACCGATTCTGGTTGTCCCTGCTGCCAGGACCAACTTACTGGCCAAAACGCCACTTACTCGCACAATAAGGGTAATCAACGAGCTCAGCACTAAAATTGATATCTTCTCCTGTAACCTGAACGAACTCGCAAAAGCAATTCTATATGTAGTAGCATATAAATAGTGTGTATGATAATATTTTAATTTCATAATTTAGGTTTACGATTTTGTCAATTTTCTTTGTTTATTTTTAAATTTTAATTTTTGTTATGTATTATATATTTAAGTTTTGAGTATTATGTGTGCATTTTGGCCCCACAATCGCATTGGGCTTCCTGTAATGGTTGTGTGGGATGTGTTATAAATAAATAAATAAATAAATAAACATTCATGCAATTTATGAGTCTGTCAGTGTATCTTCAACAATCCTAGTGTTGTACTAATTCAATTTAATTAGGAGGATGTTTAATAACTTTCCTAATTAACTGTGCCAAGATCCAGTAATGACAACACTAGGAGTCTTCAAGTGCGCGTTTTTTTTTGCGGGATTTGAATGACATCACACAAAAATATATCTGCTTCAGAAAACTTTATATGCCTACGAAAAGGTATATGGGATATTTTAGTAACTAATCTAGATCCATAGTTTATATTTTAATTAAGTAATATATTTTGTACTTCTTGCTGATTCTGTATTAATTTATATCCACGTTTTAGTTCCTTAGTCATCATAAGTTAAATAAAAGCTTTTAATACCATCGTTGGACTCATAACTGTAAATGGTGTATACATTTTCGAGGTTATTAAAATTATAATTACTAAAATGTAAAAGAAATGTTATAAAGTAGATATATATACAGACAGCCATCTTAATTATATAATAACAAGTACAGAATGACAATATAGTACATAAAACAATTAGTCGTAATATAAATATGCGCTCAGAGCGTTGCGAATTAATGTACACTTGGACACACTTATGCGAACAGGATGCGGCCTATAAAATCAAATAGATAAAATTAAGACAGAAAACAATATCTATAAAGAGGTTGTTGCCTTTATGCTAAAACCTTTAGTTTGACAAAGAAACTAGAATCGTTTTAACATAGCCTGGACTGCTAGGTTATGCTAAATGATATATATAATTAAAAACAGTGTAGGTAGATACTGCTTTTTGGCTTAATTGAGGTAAGACAAAGCGGAATTTTTCGCTGAAATCTAGGATTTTGCTCAAACTGAACAGCCTATGTGGGGGAGCAGTTATACCTCTTATGCTGTAGCCCTGTTATCAATGCGCCCTATGCTAGCAACAAAACTCCTTGATTTAACAGGTAGGCAACACGGGAGGAATACCCTGATTAAGTATATGATACAACTTTTAAAATGACTTTTTGCACAACTTCGTCCAGTTATAAATAAATTATAATACTGATTATTAATGTAATTCTTGTCAGTATTTACATGTAGAAAGGTTATTAAATCATTAAAGTTTTATACAAGAGGTTCGTGGCCTATTTTATTTTTTATTTATCTTCATTATTCTTTCTTCTTTGTTTTATTATCTTTGGGTATCTATTTTGACATTTAATATTTCTATGTGTATCGCTTTACCAACATAGAAATAATTACAAAAGAAATGTTTACAGTTTATTTTGTATGTTTATATTGTATTATCTATTTTTTTTTATTTGTTTATTGTGTTTAGAATCTCCAAATCTATTTTATATTGTATCTCAATAATATACGGACTAGTTTATATGCGCTGTTGTGCTGAATATTATTCCAGTTGTGTATAAATGTTTTATACTAAAAGTAACATGTTCTTACTTAGATTTAAACTTGTTAATAGCTTTTGTAGTTAGATAGGTAGAAAACGTATAATTTAGAATAATAAAATAACTAATATCCTTGCTGTTCAATATTTCGTTAAAATAACTATTGATGTACGATAGATACATAATATCTAAGTTACTGTTTAATTTTATAGCTTTTTCAAAAGTGTGGATGGCTGTAAAGTCGAATTTTGTGTTGTAACATTTTCGTAGTAATGTAACATGTCAGAATGTTACATCACACATTAATGTTACAAGTCTGTATGTATCTAAAGATTGATGCAAATCTCTAGTAAATGTTTCATTTATGCCAAAATCAACGATGAAACAAGTTTAATTATTTATTTTTTATGTTAAACAAAAATCACAATATTGCTTATTATGATATATGTGATTGCCAACGATAAATCATTTATGACATCTTTTTTATTTAACTGCATTAGGCGTTCTAGTTGTAAGGAATACTGTGATACATCTGTTTCTATATGAAAGATATCACCATTGCTCGAAATTTACTTTTTAATACCGTTTAAACGCCGTAACGACCACCGGTGACCGTAAACAAAAGATTATTTATCTAAAGTAAAAAGTTCATTTTAAAATAATACTTAAGTAATATTATTATTTTAAAATGAACTTTACGTATTGTTTTAATTTTATCTAAATCTTGAAATGTTTACATTTTACTAGATTTTCAAATGTTATCAACTTTTATAAACCAATAACTAACATACAATCGTATTTATCTTAAAAATATATATTTTACTTTCTGTTTTTTGTTATCTTCGAGTTTTTCTAACTACTTAATTATATGCTTATAAATAAAGCATACAAAGACAATAAAAATCATTTCGACGGCTTATAATTATTTATAACTATGACAATCATAGCTGTAATGATTAATTATGGCAATACTCTGTATGTTGCCGCAATTTTTATATATAGCTAAATAAAGAAAATCTAAATCTAAAAAAAAATCATTAGTAAGGTATATCTCCGAAAATGCTATTTTTAAATTTCTCTATATTATCTTTACTGTAATGTCATCTAGTTATATACCAGGATTTGATATTATATAAATTGGGAACTGTACATTGCAGTAGCTGTGCTGTATGGTGTGATAATGCAAACTCAAGTACATTTGTCTTACAAGTCTTCTTGAAATTATGCGCAAAATTATCTATACATGTCGCACTAGCCATTCGAGTTGGCTGTTTAAGAGCAAGTTTCAAATTGTAACCTAGTAGTAGATACTCAAGTGCAACTGAATTGTTACTCGGTTTTAAAACATCAATATTAAAATCGCCGGCAATTATAACATTCTTAGAACGCCTGTTAGATATCTCTTTTAGTAAAGTTTCAAGTTTATCAAAGCATTCACTTAAATTCCTAGCGTTTGGTACTCTGTAAATACAAACAACTATCAATTTGTAATTAGTAAGCTCGACAGCACAACACTCAAAAACCCCTGGTAATGACAGTTTTGATATTTGAGGAAATTCCTTCCATTGGTGGCAATTATTAATAATTATACACGCTCCTCCTCTCTTCTTTTCCTGTCTACTGTAACATGCGGCTAAACTGTAATTTGGTATACACAGATGCTTTTCGTGGCCTTTCATGATGAAATGTTCGGTAATACATATATATCTACATTTATGTTTTTATCAGATAGTTCATTCAAGCATACCGAAAGAACATTTGATTTATTTATTAAACCTGCAATATTTTGGTGTAATATGTTAATATATTTACTGGAGAAAACTGGTCTTCAAATTCATTTTCTTCGATAAAAGCATTTTCTTCTAAGATTTCCAATTGAAGGTAGAAAAGATCCTCAAAAATTACTCTCATGGCGCAGTCTTTTACGGCTCCTAATCTTATTATACGTAGAATGGTGATAGCTCAAGTTCGAATTGGAATCCAGAACATAATTATGAATATTGATGAGTAATATTGTCCATACATAGCATGTTGTTGAACATTTCCACTCTTGAGTTATATAAAATATTGTAGTCATTATTATGTTTGTATGTTGGCAAAGTAATAATTATATTTGTGTTCTTTATGTTTTGTAATGAGTTCCTCTTGAATGTAATTGTGTCAAAGTAACATTTAGTCATTTTAAAATCTTCCTCGCCGATCATTATTATACAGAAATCATTTTTTGTGTGATGAAATAAAGTTTCATTTGTAAATCCCGTAGAAGGAGCGATGATATCGATGATAATATCCACTTTTGGTGTTAGATAGTGACATATTTGATAATTATCTGTAAAATATTCTTCTGCCAGAGGTAATATATTATTAGTTTTATTTGTACTTAATATACATAGCTTATTTTTCAATTTCTTTTTGTTCACTTGTATATATTTTTGTGTTCTCCCTTGCTCATTTGAAGGTTGTGGCACCATCTGTGGGCTATAATGTGTAGTGATGGTTTTATGTTCGTCGAAGTTTTTGGTTACGTTTCTTTTGTCAATTTTTTGAAAATAAGTCTGTGTTTCCTTATTTATACATCCTACTTTTTTGTATATTTCATATCCTTTTTTATAGGCATAATGGTAGAAGATTGTATTGGACTAGTAACTATTTGTTTGTAGAGTGAGTTCTTACGAATTAGATTTTCATTTTCCTTCTTAAGCTTTTTAATTTCAAGGCTTAATGAGTCAATTTCCCCATTTGCACTACAGAGTTTAATGGTGAGGTCGTCAATAGTTTTCTTTAATTAAGTAATTTCGTCAATGTCGTCATCATCCGACATATCTGGCATACTGCATACAGTGCCATCTAGGGTGCGATTGGCGAGACTATCATCTAAGTTGTAGTCAGTTTGAGAGCGCTCGTGCGCGCCTTACGGTGACGTTATTGATTTCACTCATTGTTTGTCTATGTAGTACTGCTATTTTTCACTAGATGTCTATTACACCGTATCGATTGTTGAGACACTAGATGCCACTTTACTCAATTTTGAATTCAAATTATTGAAAATAATCGACTATTATTTTCACTTTATGAAGATAAATGAGTTTTTAATATAAATTATTAATTGTACCTGTAATTTTTAGTATTACTGTATCATAAAAACAGTTTATACGCCTTCCTTACGTCCGTGTTATTGATTTATTTGAGTTTTAAACACTGCACATATAGTTGATTATATTGTCACTTTAAACTTGAGTTTTGTGGAGATAACACTGATTAGCGTCAATAGTCACTTTATGCATACAATGAGATACTTAGTTAACTATTTAATGCACAATTACTAATATATCTACATTTTTCGAATACGGAGTCGATGTTAACAGTGCGCCACTAGCGCCACCATTTCAATATTTAACTAATGTTTCCAACATAATCTAAAAATAGAATTAAGAAAATTGAATCAATTATATAAACTACGTAAAAGAATAGCGAAGAAACTTTAAACTATGCAGGTGTGGGAAACAAAATGCTTACGTTGCAATATTCGCGGCAAGTATTCAATTTCATGAGTGTTTGTGCATGATTCTTACCAATTTACCGAGGAACGTAATGAAAATGTTAATAATATGTCTTATCTATTTAGATTTAAGTACGTATTATTTAAAGTCCATAATTATAATTTCAAATGTTCCCGCGAGATTATTACACACATATTTTAAAACGCAATTACGCACACTGAATTTAAAAATTTTCACGATGCTTTGTTAGGAATTTATTATTATCACTTTTGTTTCACTTTATAATAGATATTACGAGTAACTCACGGTCAAGGTTGGTGAATTTACTCGGCGATAGTTTCCGCATTTTGACGTCCCCGTAGTGAAGCACGATTACGTTGTATAGCCTGGACACCAATTTCTTCCTGGATCCATTGGCGATGGCATCTCTTGTATAGGTACACGTATTAAAAAGTAACAAACCGCAATTGTACAGACAGCCAGCACCGCGAAAACAGCGACATTCAAACGCTGCACGTGTTCGCCAACATCTTTCAAGGTTGCGTCGTTATTCCTTGACGAGTTTTGGGTGACGAACACCTCGTCCTTCTCAACCGTAGATCGACACATGGTTTACTTGAGCGTATTGCCGAATATCGAAATCCTAGGCCGGCATGGCAGGGTCGCCATGAGATGTTGAAGGTCACTATATTTGGTTGTTAAATAAAAGACTTCTGCACGGTTCCCAAAAGAAAAGTATAATGAATATAAAAGTAGGTACATAAAATTGTTCACGTAAGTTCCTAAAGCAGTCATCACGAAATATGAAACTGTTATAAAGGAGCATACTTACCAAATAATTTATAGGAGCATACATATACTTCAGGTATACGAATTTTTCATTTCGAGGAACTTTTCATGATTATATTTATAACATTTTTAAACATATCTGTATAATCTACCATTGTATTTCTTTTTAGTAAAAGTAATTATTCATATTCGAATAACTATGAAAACTTTCTGTGAAATAAAAATCAAAAATGAATATCAATAAATATTACGATTAGATTTTTAGTGATGGTTTAGCAAATTGAAAGTCAATAACTGTGCTAATATAAGTATGTTAAGAAGTAGAATTTTTATACCTACTTTTACGGACAACGCGACGTCGTGAATTACGCGAGTTAGTAGAATTTTTATACCTACTTTTACGGACAACGTCGTGAATTACGCGAGTTATAGGCCTATTTACTTCACCCAATATCATAGCATTTTTTGTTACCTAATGTACATTCTTCTTCTTGCTTACGAATCTTGGATCGCGTGTATGTACGTTTGTACTTACGATGATAGTCTTATAGTATAAAAATTCCGCTTAGCCATCAAAATTTGTAATATTTATAACCTATCTACTTTAAATATTATAGTTTAGACCATGAGTTACCTAAAAAAAGTTATATACTTACCTATTAGTTTTAATTTGTCAAAATTATTTTTAATAAAATATTGTTTGTTTTTATATAGTACACAGTATTGTAACTCGGCCGTATCCTTAAAATAAATGCCTACAGCCGTGCGGTACGTAAACATGCGATAGGGCTGCCCACCTACAGCATTTTAATTAAATCTGCCTACTTTGAGTTCTACTACTACTATCTATTTTTGTGATTGTAAATATTTTTTATTCTATTTAAACAAATAAAATACTTTGTGAATGGAATAGGAAGTGTTCAATAAAAATGCATGTTATTTTTTGTAGGTAGATTTAATAAAAAATACATGTTTATGTTAGATTTAAGACTTAATAACAAATCGGTCTATCGCTCAAACTTGCGACTGAAAAATATTTGCGCCTCGACTGAGACGTACGAAATGCTTTATTGTTAAATTTTAAAGTATAATAAATCCGCATTCTTATATAAAGCTTAATTAAAAATTGTTTCGGGAAACATGGACAAGGTGGAGAAAATGGAATATCTTTTACTTGGTTATAGATACCTGCAGCTACTTTACAATTTACATGTTTGGTTTTAAGTGAATTTCGGAATATTTCCTCCATTTTTCTATATATTCCACAAAATCATCGTTGGGTACAATCAAAACAGTTCGCGAATTAATCTTACTGTAGTCCCGGTACCTTAAATACCGACTCTGTGAGCTGAAATTGTGGCTTTTTTGATCGGGTTTCACATACGATTTCAAAGCATAACAATCATCATGTTTCTCCAAACAACGCTTAAGAAGATACCCACAAATATAAAAAGTGAATATTTTTCTGGTATATCTAGCTGGTTGTAATCCGAACTAGTAATTTGGATGCTGGAAAATTCTTCAAAATCTGTATTTGATATTTCGTTGGATGATACCGGTAATGCATCGCTAGTATCTTTTTTGTACGTCGATTCAACAAGAAGAGTTCCGAAATCATCTGCACAATATCCGCCTTTTGGAGGTTTTATGATGTTGCAGAAAAATAAGTTTTTGAACGTCGATGCAAACTGTCTACAAGTCGGATTTAGAGCCGTGCCATTTTTCGTTCGAATTTGTCCGGCAAAATTTTCAAGAGCGTCTTGATTGCATCTTCTAGTCATAAGAAAATTAAATCTTTCCGGCCGCAAGTCATCGAACAAGAGCATTATGGATGTAATAGTTATTTGGAAACCATCAATGAATCTAACACTTGATGTGACGTTATTGCCATTCTTTGGATTCTTTAATTTTAAATCTTTGAAAAAGCTTAGCATCTGTTTAAAAATGCCTTTTGTGACTCATTGCCTTCATACGCTCTTTTATATTCATAACTATTCCTCAGATTAGATGTATTCAAAGAATCGAACAAATTATTCATCATTATTAAAAATTTTGCCGTGTCTCTGCCGGATTCTTCAATTTCATTGTTATCTATATACGTACGAATGCCATTTGCAACGGACTTGCTAAGAAGTTGTGTCGCATAGCAAACCTTCATTTTCTCGAAGTTTGTGGGTTTGATATGACTGTCGTTAAGTTTAGGTGCAAGCCTCAAACTCTTTTTTATATCCTGATTATAAAACTTGATAATGTGATCATATTTTGCTATAGAATTACCGAAGTGGAAATCATATTGCATCAGGTTATTTCGAACGGTGCATCAAACGTATAATAAATGTTTCTATCATTTATAAAAAAATATGGTCTTTTAATTGAAACTGATCTTTGTTTGGCAGCTTTCCATAAATCAGACCCTTGATCGGACACAAAAATACGGACGTTAAGACCAATTTCGAATAACTTTTGCAGTACTTTATCAATCCATTTATTTATTTCTTCATAGTTTCGACATTCTGAAATAAATGCATATGATATAGGCTGTTTCCAGTTTACAGACATACCACGAACCATTATTACTAACGCATTTTTAACGGGTTCAGGAGACTGCAATTCTTCAATTTCGTGGAATCCGGTAATTTTGTCTTCTTTAATATTAAAGAATAGATTTGCTTTTAATGACATAGCATCAATCATAACTGAACAATTTTTTCTGTTTCTGTCATTTGTGCAACTTTTAATTTAAGAAGAGACATAGCTCTTTCATTGATTTCAGTTGTAATTGGGAAAGAATGATTGAACAATGTTGAAGGACAGGGTAAACATAACGTACTTTGCAAAAACCGGTATGCTTGTGGGCTGATGTAGTATAAATTTAAACAGTAAATGATGTAGTCTTTATCATATCGATTTCCTTTTCCATGTTGTTTTAGTTTACTTTGGGCTTTTATCAGGAGAGCTAGTTTGTCGGTCAAAAATTTATCGCAAAGTCGATGGAAAGTATTTTCTTCAGCTTTTTGTGTTTCATTTTCAGTTTCGTGTAATTTTATTTTCTTTCTGCATTGGAGGAGTTCAAATTTCAATTTTCTTTTTCTTGGAGTGTTGCTAGAGAGACTCGTTGAGGTTTGAGCAAAGATTTCATTTGTTGCATTTTCAGTCTGTGTACTATTTTCATTTCCTACCAACGGAGCAGTTTTGGTTTGTTTATCTTCTTTTAGAGAGACTCTTGGATCAGTACTAGCTAAGCTTGGTAGCATCAACAATGATAGGGCATTTTTTTTTTAAAGTTTTCTATTTGATGAATGTAATACATCCTCCAAATCAAAATGTTTTTCACAAACTTGGTAGGAACTAAAGTTAGGTTTGTTTTCCAAATCATCTCGCCGGATCAGTTGCAACCATTGAAGACGTCTGAAAAAAAAAATACATGTCGCACTCTCGGAGACTGCTATTGCATAACATTTTTTTTTTATGATAAAAATCTGCGTGTTGTCAGGTATTTTTCGTTAGATTTTGAGAATTTCTTGATTCGGTCACCGCGCCGCGCCGCGCTCAGAGCCCGCGGTAAAAGCTATGCAATAGCTTAAAATCCTTCTATAGAATAAAAAAAAATGTGCTTTCTCCTTACGCGTTACAAAACTCCAATCCTTAGAAACTCCAACACCTACCTACTCAACTAGAATGCAAGAAACAGCTGACGAGTAAGTAACTTTTTATCTCAGCTTATTAACGTCTCTATAAATTAGGTACCTACCTACAACTCGCAACAACTCAAAACAAAAATTTTTTGGTCACCAATTAATTAATTATTAAAAAGCTGAACAGCTGACTACGAATGTTTTAAAGTCACAACCCTCAAACATCTAAATATTATATATGAGTCTAGCTGTTGTTGTTAATACCGAGAAAATAAAACCAGTTTTTAGTGGTATATGTTGTTATAGTAGCAGCAGAAACACTTTGTGAAAATTTCGAAAACTATCTAATGTCACACAGACGGTAAAAAATTATTTCTAGTATTATTCATACACACAGATAATAAACAAATATTATTAATAATAAAATACCACGTCTTTACTTTAAATTATGCAAACTAACAAAACACACATGCACCGAAGTTTTAACACAAGCGTAAGTAGGTAGGTACCTACCGTATCATGATTCATTCAGAACCGCATATAACTACCTATTTCACTCGTCTCAATAACTTTCCGTTACTCTATTCGCTTTATTTATTAATCCAAACACCTTTTTTTTCGTGAGATAAAAGGAAATACTTATCCATTAAAAAGACTCACATTATGTATCTACCTACTAGTAAGTAAAATTATTTTATAGTCTTACCTTTCAGAGTTACCAGGTAATTTAAAAAAACTTATGTCTGGATGCGTTATTGACGAATTCATACAACCAAAAACAGCACAATATTTCCTATTCGTCATATTAACTGATTTTTAGAGAAAAATCGCGCGGTTATTGTTAAAAAAACAACACACCGTCCGTTCGACACTGCGGTACAGCCGTGACTGTCTGCGCCCCGTGCGCACCCCGAGATCGAGGCGCGTAGGTATAGCTCGCGTTTCGTCCGTTTGTATGAAGTTGGAGTACTGTATTATAATAATTACCGTGGTACTGTTGTTTGATTTCGACTCCTACACCTTAGGTACCTATAAGAAAAATTAGCAGATTTAATTTGGTTGGAGGATCTTAGTCTAATATCTCTAATGAGAAATATATCAAAATTGCGGTCTGAGCCAGTTATCTTACCGCCGGCGAGAAAACGACTAACTATCGCCGATTTTCTCGCTGAAAAAACGTACAATAGATATACATGCCGTGTAAACAAAAGAGATGCATATATTAGTTTATGATCTCGCACTATATTAATAGTTGATCGCTGACTGTTCACACTGCCGGCGAGGCTCGCTCCACTAGTTAGTAGTACTCGCTCAGTGATACTTGCTCCGCGATGCTCGCTTGGCGGTCAGAACTCACGCCGAGACCAATTAGCGGCCATTTCTCTACAGTGCACGTATTGTTATTTGTTATAGATATCGAACAATCATTTGGACTCTCATTGTTGTCTAGTTAGTCTAGTTACTTGGAACAAACTTTAACACCGCACTTTTTTCGTTGGGAACACGTGTATTGCGCAGGACTGACGCCGCGAGTAAGTGGCGCGAGTAATCACCCGTCGCACTCGCACACTCGCTTATAGCCCAGCGACAAAACTATCGGAACTGCACACTCGCTGCCCGCTGCTAGCCAACTCGTTTCTAGTTTCTAGCTCTACTCGCTTCTCGTTCATCGTCGGCGGTGGGACAAGTGCCAAATAGATCATCGTGGATAGCTATATCCTACACACAAAAAGCATAATTATGTGTCCTAATTAGCTTACAAATCTTAATCGACGATAGAAAACTTCACCGCTACCAGAAGGAAGTACTTCGGCATTAATGACGCTATAAAAACATAACGTACCTACTCTTGCTCTGAATACGCTAGATTTTAATTATAGGCAGATAAATTCAATAAAAGTTAAAATGTATACTATGCTTTTTAGATAATTTATTATCCATAAGAAATTATGGCAACACACTGTCAGACAAAAAAAAACTGAGTACGAATACTTGACAACAAAAAACAGCGTTTACGGTAACTTTAAACAAAAACGCGGGAAAATTTACAATATTATAATACAATATTTTCTTCAAAATGGCCGCATGACGTCTTGGGAACGAACTGCTGGGATTTTAAACACGAAAATTGGTCGATTGCTCAATTGGAGCGATGCTCGGAGGCCGGCGGCGAGCTGCCGCGGAAGCCCCATGAGGGGCGGGCTTTCGCGCCATGACGTACGTCGTAAATACCAAGATGGCGCTGGTGTGCAAGCAAGTGTTAAGTCCAGCCAACTTCTTTCTGCCTCGAACTTAACTCTGAAATTATTGCACAAAATATTTAATGTTAATTCATAACATAATAGCTGGGTAAGTCTAAACACAGATGAATATTTTTTATGTCTCAGGACGTAGCACCTAAACATAAGAGCAACGCAATAACTTGATATTGGTATTTTATAATGGTAAGCTGTTACCGTAGCCTATAGGCTTGCAACCATTGGCGTAAATGAAACTAAGTGGGTATTGTTCACCTTAATATTGTCTGCCATCCCAGGATGCAGGTAAGATTTGAAGTCAAAATTATGAGACTGGCTATTAAGGAGCCCAGAAAATACTAGATGCCAATGCTTGCCTCACATGTGATTTCGGGCTCTCTAAAACAGGAATCGTTGCCTTTGACTTCGCTGCTTCCTTGTTGATTACACAAACCGCTTAAAATGTTTCTTAATACCTATGAGATGGGTATGGCTATTTCAAGTTTGGTTAAAGGCCGTCACTCTATGCCATAACGTGACCGTACTATGAACGCATTATTTATATACGTACTGTTTGTAAATAAATTATATAATGGTGCCAATTCTGTTGTCACAAAATTCTCTTATCTTAGCTAAAATATCTAAATTTTGTTTAGTCCTGTCAAACGACATTTCGTATTCTGAAATCGCTACAAGTGACAAGACTAAATTAAATTTTAGAGATTTTAGCTAAGATAAGAGAATTTTGTGACAACAGAATCGGCACCATTAACTGGTATTTACGAACCACTACTATTAAGCTTTGTTTCTCCTCTCAACTTCCTTTTTACTTAGGTATATACCTACTGTGTGCAAGGGACGGCGTACCAAAAACTTTAGCAAGACGTCGTATAGGTACCTCGATGCAAACTTCTATTGATCATAAAAACGCAATATAAAGATTTTATATTCATTAACATTATTACGCGGTGCCGGTACGATTGCTACCAATACAACGCATAATTCCGCGCCGAGCGTGGAATGACGTCTGTGCTCCGCGCGCTAAAAACAGCTGATCTGTTTAAATCACTGCGATTTAATTCATTAAGTACTGTATTTTAGTATATTCTTTGTGATTATTTAATAAAATTAATGGTATATGCATTATGTTATTCAGTCAGAAAAATAAAAACTGCAGAAAGAATTTGTGATTTTCCTGAAGAAAATTCCAGCGATTTTAACTCAAAATAATGGTCTGAATCTGTCATTTCAGTGTTCTTTAAGTCGTCTCTTACACCCAATATATTGTACAAAAACGGCGCAAGCCTTTTAGAACGTCTACAACCTGGTAATAGCCGTACTGGCATTAGGTCGTGAATTTGCGTTCGATTCAATCATACTTCGGTGTTGGATGGTCTGGACCGGTGAAGGTAGGGGTTTTGTCGGCGTTGTGAAATTCATATTTATTGAAAGTTTTTTTATCTGAATCGTTCATAGCACGATCATGGTATGGGATGAGGTAATGGGTAGACGGTAGTGGTCCTAAGTGTGAACACGGGCTATCAAATTCGGTTAAAGACGACACCTACTCACTTTTCTAATTCTCTTTCTTTTTCTTTGTCCTTGCTTCGTTTTGGTTTCCGAGTAGGCGTCGTCGCTCTAAACCTATAATATTTCGGCATCTTTCAATATAAATTTTGCAAAAAATGTTAAACAGACATACATACGCGATAATCCCAAAATGTCATTACAATTGTGACGTTTTTATAGTTATAAATTAGTTTCTCAAGTTGTTACTATGGCCAGGTGCGTTCACTTTCACTATGACTTTTTTTTACCTGTAGAAGTCTTTGCCATCGCCAACTCGAAATAGTCGGCACCATTTTCTTCAAAGGTTTCGTTGTTGGCAAGAGAGAAAATACAAACTTACAGCCAGATATGTAAAAACTAATTACGTACAATTAGCCAGCAAGACAACGCCCGTAGTTGTTGACATCACAGGTTGAAATAGGTTGTTAATGGCTTTAGTCTATTATCAGAGATTCATATTGAGTTGATCACAGAGAGTCCTGTAAACATTTTACGAGCAATGTAAAAATAAAATAAATAATAAATGAGATTCTAGTAGGGAGCGTTCTCGCAGGCAATGTGATCATTCAGCCATTATAATTATGCATTTGTTTTATTCACACACTTTCTTATAATGCAACAAAATAGTCGTGTCCCATTTCCTCAGTCGTTTACTAGCTTGTAGCGGGACAAGTGCTTTAGCCAGAAAAATTAAGATGATGTCAGTCATGAGGTCCAATCACCATCTACATAGGTCCTTTCCTTCCCCTACCCCCTTTAACTCATGGCCTCACGTAGAATACGGTACTGTTGGTATCAGCTGGCCTTCAGACTGGTCGTGTTTGCCACCTACCTATATTTTTATTTTTTTATTGCCTTTGGTAGCATACGAGCAAGTGGCCCACCTGATGATTCTGTGATCTCAAGAAAACAGTCATTTGCATTAGACGCAGTTACCACTTTTTTGGTTTCCCACCAACAGCAATAAGAAGAAGCTGCTGGAAAAGACTAAGAAAATAAGTTTAAAACAATAATATAAACCTCTATAATTTATGTCTTTTATTTTTTTATCACTGTCATTTGATTGTTCTCCTATTGGTGCAATTTAATGTTCTTTACATCTTTATTTAATTTTTTGTATTCTCTTTTATATTTTCGTCATATTAATTATATAAACAAATTTTAAAGTATTATTAATTGTATGAAATGGCATCATTACGAATATTAGCAATGTGTTTAATTTGCGCAGTCGTTCTGAATTGTTCCAATTATATTTTTATGAGATTCCGTTACGGAGACGGACAGAGAATCTCAAAATATTATTATCCAAAGACTGTAAGGTATGATGCATTGCATTTTATAAAACTACACTACTTGACAAGTGGTCTGCACTGCAGACAAACAGCATCTGTTTACAACATTTTTTCGGGACATTACTTTTAATCATGTTTTACCAGCACTTTCTTGCCATTCCGTATAGTCGTTTTATGTCGCTATTGATTACACGCGGCTAAGAGAAATCCAATTAAAAACATCCACCAAATTTTATCGAACACTACCAACCCATAAAGTAATTTATGCACAAGAGAATTTTCTGACAGAAAAATCGATACCTTTTTTATCTAAACATCATCAACCAATAAATAAATATAGACTTATATACCAGAGCTTATAGTTACTAATAAAATCTTAGTATCTATTTATAATATCAAAATAAAATATGTCAATTATAAAACGTGGTTATATTATATAAGTAATATATGTTACACCCAAGGTTAACGAGGCAGTGAAATATTACCTTTCAAAATTAAATATCCTCACGCATATTTAAAAAAAACATTTAGTGACTAATAATTTCGAATAATAAAAAAACATGACATTTCCTCTTTTTTGGAGAGGGTAGGTATAATAATTGTTTAAATAATAAACCGTTATGACTTTCGGATAAACTATTCTACATTTTTCGCAGTAGTGTGGAGTTCCAACGTTCCTTAGTCCAAACGGACTGTGACGGTATCTCGTGTGATCATGAATTAGCAACATCAGTTAAGGAAACAACTAGCGCTAATACAACTACAATCGCAAATATTGACTATATGCCATTTAATTACGACACGGATCGGTTCTGTCAAGATCTGCCACCTGGATTAGGTTTGATTGCCTGCTTTTTATTATTTTGTGTACGTTTAGATGTTTCTGTATGTGTGTAGTTATATTAATATTAACAAGTAGCTTTTGCCCGCGGCTTCTCTCGCGTAAACGTAGGTTAGGTTATGTTAGTAGAAGTACTTTTTAAATAAAATATGACCTACGTTACTCGGTGATAATATAGCTTTCTAATGGTGAAAGAATAATAATAATAATAATAATATAATAATAATGGTTTATTTAGGGTTAGGCAGAGACTACGGATTTCCATTTGCTACGATCCTAACACACTTCTCTGGCTTCATTCACTTTCATAACATTCCTCATATACGCTTGCCGGTTTAAGATGCTCTTAACCTAGCCTTTATACAGAACGTCTCCGATCTGATCAAGAACGTAAACGTTCGCTCAGGTCTTTACCTTGCGACTGTTCCATTCACTCTAGCCTTATAAACTATCTTAGTCAGCTTACACTACAAAAAAACAGATTCAGGTCGAGATTGGACGCTACCCCAGATATGCGCATACAATTGTCTGACATAATACCGAACTATAGAGCAATAATTGATAAAACAGTGGAATAATGTCATTCTTCACATTGAAAGTTAATTAGTAAGGAATGGAAATGTATCACTTTTAAAATATTTCTATTAAAAGATTTTTTTCATATTTAAATTACAGTACATTGCAACAGAATTGGCACCAATTCTGTTGTAATTTTCACTTAACTAAAATAAGTCAAAAATAATTTTAGTTAAGAGATTTCGTGTAGGGCATTCTGCTGTTCCATCAAACTAAATTTAGATTTCGTTTAGACGCCACGAAATTCGATTACGACAATCCTAAATTGAACTGAGGCAGTGATAATACCGGTACTAAAAATAAATATAAAATAATGTTTTTGAGCTTTGTGAAGTGTATGAAAATAATTGTTTGCACAAATTATAAAATACAATTTATTTTACATATTATTATTTACAATATATTATTAATATTATATATATCTATTCAAATATGATTAATAATTATTACTAATTATTAATAATAATATATTAATTCAATTTAAATTAATTAATTTATTACTATTTTTATATTATATTTCTATATATTATATTATATATTATAAGTACATATATACTATTATTATTATACAATATTTTTATATTTGTTATTTAATAAATTAATTATTATTAATTTAATTTAATTATTATTATTTATATATTATTGTTATATATATTTTATTATTATATTACATATTAGATATTATTTACAATTTATTTTTTATTTTACATATATAATCCACTGTTTAAGCCTCAACTACCAAATCTCTAGGAAAACTAAATTTCGTATCATATTTTCAGATGTCATCAATAGTTTGATATTTCTAATTTTAGATCATTTTTGACGTTTAAGCCGTACAGCAGAATGCAGAACGGACTAAATTGAGTAACTAAACCAATTTTAATCCTGTCGAACTAAATTAAGTTTAGTCCTGTCAATTTTAACGATTTCAGAATACGAAATGTTGTTTGACCGGAATATACAAAATTTTAGCGATTTTTAGTTAAGTTAAGAGAATTTTATGACAACAGAATTGGCACCAGTGTCTGATTTGTAATCATTTGACATAGGGTTCTATAAAATTAAATGTACTTGGTGAGTGTGCCGTTATATTAAAAAAGCAAAAGCATTTATGTTTTTAATTAAACTGTAGGTACATCTATAGATACTTAGGCCCGAATTATTTTGTTATTAGTTTGCCATCCCTGTTATAGACAATCTATCATCACGCTATGACTCGTAAGAGCTGGGCGAAACAGCGGGGCATACCTAGTGTCTCCATAAAAGTCAAACAAAATACATAAAACTTTGTTGAAATCGTTTACTATTCCATCACAGGTCCTGTTTCGGATAGTGATTCGCAAATGTCGATACAAGATTTTGAGATGAAGTATGGCGATCTGAATTTCGGTGGGTTTTATCAACCACCTATTTGTGAATCTCGACACAGAGTTGCTGTTATAATTGCTTACAGGTTGGTATCTGAATACTTTACTCAACTCTTACCTATTGCAGTAGGTACTTTCGGACATAGGACCGCTTTGTATTGCTAGAATAGTCAGTCTTCCAGTAGCATCCAATCTATTTGAATTACTCACTCTGAAGCAAACACAGATAATCTCTGTCTAGTGAGCTTTTTAAATATCGAACTATTTAAAAAATCGGAAATGCGGATAAAGCAATGCGAAATATCGACTACGAATTTTTAAAAGAAAGAGAGGTCTACTATTTGAACTATGAACGGTATTGCTTGTGGCGCACCTCTGATACCACTGCAAGTAATCGCAAGGGACCTACCATCACCGCTTGTCATCGGACGTGCCCTTTGCTTTTTTGTCATCTTGCCAGTGGTTTTTAAATAATTGGTAGATTTAGTTGACAACTTATTTATAGATTGTCACTGATCTTTTTATTTAATGCAGAGGATGCAGGCGATACCTAGCAATGTTTCTGTTCGTTCTACACCCGATACTAATGAAACAGCAACTGGACTATCAAATCTTCGTTGTGGAACAAAGTAAGTTTTAGCAGTACCTAACTTACCTCATAATGCCTATTTGAAAAAATTAGGTTGAAATAATTATATTTCAATTATAAGAATAAGTATACGTTGCCAACATGCCCGCCGCATCACGGAGTGTGGCGTACATTTGCACAAAACGCGCGACTCTTAGTGGTCGACCGGCAGCCGTGCTAGTATACTCTCCATGCTCTCTGGTGTAGACTTAGCACTGATTCTTAAAATAGCCTAAAAGAATAATCACTAACCGGGTAACGTCATGATCGACGATTTAGCAGATACACACTGGATCTATGTGTATCTATGAATATGTATCTGTATCTATCATAATTATGTTGTTAACGCATTATCAGCCAGCGGGCATAAGCCAGGTCCGTAGCTGTAACCGTTAGGGTTATAGATCAGCCGGCAGGCATAAGCCAGGTCCGTGGCTGATATCCGTTAGGGTTATATTGAAACACGTAGACTGATTCAACTGAGAATATATTTACAATTTTTAAGCCTTCTTATATCCCATTTATTGTTCATGCAAGTAACGCACTAATGTGTACAATAATCATTTACACCAATCAGCGACAAGTAAACAAAAATCTAACATTTACGGGAATTCTTGGAAATCCTTATGCATGTGTGCGTGCGTATAAAATAGTGCCACGTATAAAACAGATGGTAGCTTCGCGCATTGCCAGTTCGTGAGTTGGTTTCGGCGTGGCTCATACGTCTGATGCTCCGTTCGATCGCCTTCGCGGGTTGCTTGGTTTCGACGCGGCTAGACGTATGATGCTCCGTTCGATTCCAGGATCCTCATAAACTTATATGTTGCTTATGCGTATATAGATATGCCACATGTCGAATAAATGTTGAATAACGTCATATATTTATTATTGTTTATTAAATATCCAATACATTTTTTTAATTATTTATGTCATATAGTTACATTACCCAAACTCCAAAATAAAAATATATTTTGAAATCTACTTAAAAAGAAATAAGATATAAGCGTTTCCAATGTAATACTAGAAGGTAATTGTTAAATTACGGAAAAAAGATGCACGAAATAAACAGTGACGCAGCCGCTATTTAAAAATGCAGCTGTCCAAGGGAGATAGCGAGATATCCTCACTACACCTCCACTTTTTCTTAATTGCTCTCTTATTATGCATACCAGTTTTGATACTGATTGCACAAAAATATTTATTTTATTTGCTATTAAATAGCAATTAAAATAAATTTTGTTCTTGTGTGTATAATAATGTACAAAACCAAACATAGGCAACTACCCTATTCTAACTAAGTAACAAGAGTAGTATGTATAAGTATATAATAGATTCTGGTTTTACAAAGAATTCTTCGCACGTTGACCTTTGTTTTGTTTTCTTGACCTATCTACCCTTGCTCCTCATACCCACATGCCAAATAGCCGGCGCCGCCGCGCCGTTACAAGTAGACTAGTAAATCTTTCTATTTCAATTTATAAGTATGCTTTTTTGAACTTAACATTAATCCTAAACTTGTACAAAGGTAACAACAGCCAAGTCTTCAACCGAGGGATGCTACTGAACATTGGCTTCAGAGAAGCACAGAAGCATCGTAATATTGGTTGGACTTGTTTCATCTTGCATGAGGCCCATATCGTGCCGACCGACTCTCGCAACTTGTATCGATGCAGCTGGTATCCTAGGCAGCTGGCTTCCTATGTCGAAAGGATAAATAAGTACGATTATGATAATTTATGATTATCTAAATTAGTTAGACTTAGTTATTATGAGAACTAGAATATTAGGATTTCTCCACATAACCTGGAGCAGCCTCACTGGCGACGTACTCCTTTACTCGTCAGAATAAAGATTTCCAGGATTATGGGAACGGAGTTGCCATGGTTTACGCTCTTGCGCTAGGTGCGAGGCGATTTCATTTGGTTTGGTCACATTGGCAACACTCGACGGTTGTTACAACCGTGACTATGTAAGCTTGCCAACTGCTTTTAGAATTTTGAGTCGTCTCATGGAGTTGCAAGCATGCATAGACTATGATGACTGCTTCCTAATTAGCGGGCCGTATGCTTATTTACCATCGTGACAATATAAGTAGAATAGATTTTTTCATGCTTTGTTTAGGTACCTACGTTTATTTTAAAGCTGTTTTACATTTTACCTGTAGGTAATTTTGCATATGTGTATACTTAAGTATGTCTTCAATTTATAGTGTAGTTAATCATATACATATGTGTAACCACAGGCCACCCTATGTTCCTATACTTCAGTAGGTATGTATATTGCATCTAACCAAAGACGTTTGCTCCCAGACCATCATATATTCCCAAATTTGGAGGAGCAGTCGCAATGACATCAGAGCAATATGTGGCAGTAAACGGCTTTTCGAACAATTACTGGGGAAATGATGCCGATTTTGAGGATTTGTATAATAGGTAACTTTTACACAATTAACTACTTAAAGAACTTACCCATGCTAAGTGACCCGTTCAGGGAGGGGAAGGGGGACTTTAAAATACCACGCTTGTTCACAGGTGCCTTAGGTTTTCGTCACGTAGTCAATATCTTGTAACGAAATCTCGCTTTGTCGAGCTTTATCCAAATATGGCGGTTACGGCTTTTATCGTTCTTTTTACAAGCAATGATTTAAAACCATATTTATGAATTACTACGTGAAAACTAGAGAGGGAAGAGTCTTGGCATATACTACAGGTGGTCACAGAGGGGAATGAAAGGATAAAAATTGAAAAATAGGTCACGTAGTATGGGTACGTTCTCTAAACTACTAGCTCTCACATACAATTTCGCTCTATTTAGACATTAGTACAGTTTCTATTTGACATTTTTTGGTAAACATTTTAAATACTGGGAATTTCCGTACGTTTATTTTGACATTGGGATATAACTTTAATTATTTATAAATGATAGCATTCATTGTTAATCATTTATGACACGACAAATAACTTTCAAATTTGTAACTAAATTATTAAGAGTGTTGCATGCTGAATGGCTATATACAGAAGCACTAAATTTTCTGTTACACCTCTGTATCCCACCTAAATTCGCAATAAATGATTATTATTATTTATTAGAAACTGTGTTGAACGTGAATTTCATAGCGATGATGAAATTTTTAAAGAAGACAAACATAACTAACTGAAACATAAAAATCAAAAGCGATTCGGCGAACTACCTATTATGATTTTAACTACCTAGGTACCTACTAAGTAACAAATTATTAATTTCAGAGTATTTATTGCCAAATACTTCGTTGAAAATACTATACCAATACTAGGCAAGTATAAAACGTTGAAAAAATATAGCGGCGCCGAACGGATTAAGTAAGTATAATTACCTAATAGTTATATTTTATCACATTATTAGATATTTTGTTACTTCTGTACCTATTATAACCTATGTGGCATTGGGCATTGTAGCTTAGTTTTAACGCATTACCAGCCGGCGGGCAGAAGCCAGGTCCGTAGCTGGTAACCGTTAGGGTTATATTGAAACACGTAGACTGATTCAACTGAGAATATATTTACAATTTTAACCTATCTTATATCCCATTTATTAGTCATGCAAGTAAAGCTAGCACTAATATGTACAATGATCATTTACACTAATCAGCGACAAGTAAACAAAAATCTAACATTCACGAATTAATTCTTGGAAATCCGTATGCATGTGTGCGTCCAGCGCGGCGGTCCTTACGTGACTGTCCACGAGTATAAAAATAGTGCCACGTATAAAAGCAGAGGGAAGTTTCGCGAAAAATTGAAACAAAACAAACTGCCACCGTCACTACTAATACCGCTCTTGGTGTCGCAACCGGAAATACTGCCGCCGTAGCCGCCGCTACTGGCCTCCACTTCCGCTACAACCACCACCGATGCTGCTCCTGGGAAGAAGCCGCCTACCCCCCGCTACCCGCCTCTAGTGGTAGAAGTACTCCCAGATTGGCCGAAGCACTTCCGGGAGCTCGAAAATGCTCTCGGGCATGCACCGAACGGCCGCCCGGCCGCCCGTAAGGAAAGGGAGTCCGCTTTATCCCCAAGTCGGACCAGGAGTACCGTACCATCCAGCGGTACCTCTACTCCCTGGAGACGAAGGAGGAGATCTCCTGGTTCTCATACTCCCTCCCCGCCGAGCGCAGCCTTAAGGTGGCTATCCGTGACCTCCCGGCCAATACACCGCCGCGGAGATCGAGCTGGAGCTCACCGAGCTCGGTTACAAACCTGGGCACGTGCGCTCCATCCGAGCTCGTCAAGATCGACCCGGCTGCCTATATTTCGCGCAGCTAGCACGCACCGCCAACCTTACACCGGGAATCTATGAAGTGACTGAGCTTCTATGTATGCCCGGTGTAATCATCGAGGCTTGGCGCGGGAAAAAGGGGCCCGCGCAATGTCACCGGTGCCAACAGTTCCGGCATTCATCGCACAACTGCCACCGGCCGCTCTCCTGTGTGCGATGCGGGGAAGCCCACGCCGCGTAGGTCTGCCTGCGCGCCCTGGACGAGCCGCCCACTTGCGCCAACTGTGGTGGTGCGCACACCGCCAATAACGCCACCTATCCGGTACAGTCGCGCGCACCACTACAACCGCACGCCCGAAGCCCGCAGCAGTCGAAGCCGGCAACGCCCCTAGCTCACTCATGGCAGCCGCAAACGCGCCCCAGGAGCGTGCGCATCGCAAGAGGTGACGTAACAGAAAGAAAAGAGCGAAGCCTCAGATACAGCAGGCCGAGCAGGCGGTCGCTGTTAGAAAGGATGAGACCAGGAAGGCCACCGTGGTCGCTGCCCCACTCGAGGGGACGAAGGTGAAGCGGTCGGCCCGACCACCACCATCAGCCCAGCCGGCAACGGTCAACCTGGACCCAAGATTTACCAGCGTCATCGGCACTCTGCAGCAAGTGCTGGTGGCACTACAGGAGAAGAAGGACCCCATCCCTCTGATCCTGAAATGCATGGCAGAACTATACAATCCTGGATCTGCGTAGTCTGCGCGTGCTCTTTTGGAACGCCGACGGGATGTCACCAGATAAGACCAAGCTACTGAAACTGCTGCTAGCTCAGTGGCAAGTAGATGTAGCTCTACTCAGCGAGACACACCTTAAACCAGTAGACAACTGGAAGATGGGCGGATACCATGTTTACCGTGAGGACCAACGCTCGCCGACAGGGACTGCTTACAGGGGCCTAGCAGTCCTGGTCAAGAGGAGAGTCGTCCACCAAGCGCTGCCAGTACCAGCTCTACAGTCTGGGTACGCCCTCGGTGTAGAGGTCTGCATCAGATGCCAGCCCACCCGTGTGTACGCCGTGTGTTCTATAAGTCGCCGCGACAGCGACTCGTAGTAGCTGATATCCATCTGCCCCGATGGCCGCCGCCTCCTGGCTGATGCAGACCGACACGGATACGAGGTTTTAGGACCAGAGGTCCCGACGCACTACCCGTACTGTGCAGCCCACACACCGGCCGTCATAGATATAGCCGTCACCCACGGCATCGACGCGGCTGTATATTTAGACGTCCTGGACGACCACCTCATCTCAGATCACCAGCCGGTGTGTCTGACTCTGGATGACATCCCGCAGACGACTCAACTACCCCCTCGATCACGCCAAGATTGGCGGGTCTTCGCCGACTACATGGCTGAGAACTCGCCCTCCTTCCCTGTGGAGACATTCGCTGATGTCGAAAGGCTTGCGACCGATCTCAGCGCGGCCCTACAATCCGCACTCGGAGAGTCGAAGCTCGACGCCGCGACCGCAAGGAGGCCTTTCCAGCTCCCTGCCCTCATCCTGGCGATGATCGAGAGGAACAGGAAACTGCGCCGGCAGTGGCAACGCTCCCGATGTCCGACTATGAAGTCCCAGCTGAATACTCTGGCTGCGAAGATCTCTGCTGTGGTGGCAACAAACGCGGCGGAGTCCTGGCAACGAACCATTGAGAAAGCTAGTGAAGACTGGTCGAGCGTACACCACATGTGCCGCCAACTCTCCGGGAAGCTATCTCCGATTAGGCCCCTACTGGCCGGTGACGGAACCCCACGTTACCGTGCCGAGGACCGAGTGGAGATATTCGCCGACTCCCTGAAAGCGCAGTTCCAGCCCAACCGTGCTGTCAACATGCAGCATGTAGCAGAGGTCGAGAGGAAGCTGAAGTCTTACTTCGAACAGCCGATAGCCCCGACAGACGATCCCATAATCGTCTCCCCAGGCGGAAGTCCAGCGGATGATTCGCCGAACGCCCCTCCGAAAAGCCCCCGGACCTGACCGGATAGCCAACGAAGCTCTGCGTCACCTACCTCCGCGAGCAATCACGCGGCTGACGCGCCTCTTCAATGGCATCCTCCGTACCGGACACTTTCCCTCCGCATAGCGACTAGGCAGAGTCATCATGCTCGCAAAACCGGGGAAGATCATCCTGCTGCCGGGAAGGTATCCCATCACGCTCCTCTCGACGACATCAAAGCTGTTCGAGAAGCTGCTACTGCTGCATATGACGCCACACCTTCAGCCACGCGACGAACAGTTCGGCTTCCGCGCCGAACACTCCACGAGCCACCAGGTCACGAGGGTACTGCACGTCATCGCGGTTGCTCGCAACAAACGCGAGCGTGCCGTCGCAGTATTCCTCGATATGGAGAAAGCGTTCGATCGCGTATGGCACACCGGCTTGCTCTACAAGCTGTCCACATCCACTACTCCCCGTCGAGTAGTTAGGATCGTGGCCACCTTCCTGCAAGACAGACGCTTCCAAGTGGCGGTTGAAAGCGCCCTGTCTACAGAGCGGCCTATCCGCGCCGGTGTGCCCCAGGAAATTTGCCTCTCTCCCGTGTGCTACTCTTGGTACACGGACGACATCCCCGTCACCGACGGCGTCAAGTTCGCGCTATACGCTGACGACACCGCCTACATCTCGACATCGATGAACGGTGTCCACGCGGTAACCAAGATACAGCGCACCGTACACGCACTTCCCAGCTGGCTGAAGTACTTGAGACTGACGGTCAACGTGGCGAACACTCAGGTGATCTCCATGGGCAGCATAACCCTACCACAGTTGAAGCTCATGGCAGAGAACATCGAGTGGTCCGCGACGGTGAAATACATCGGCGTGACCATTGACCGCGCCCTCTCCATGAAGCCCCATGTCAACAACGTAGTCGTCCAAACGCGCAACACGCGCGCCCTCCTGCGACCCGTGCTATCGTCCCAACTGCCGCTCCGCGCAATGCTCGGCGTGTACAAGGCCTGCATCCGCAGCCGACTCACCTACGCTGCCCCGGCCTGGTTCGCGCTCACCTCTGAGACGAAACGCCGCCGGTTGCATGCGCAGCAGTGGCTCGCGCTCCGCACCATCGCTGACGCCCATCGCTTCGTGCGGAACAGGACGATCTCCAGCTTGGACGACTTCGTGAGAGGCCTGAGCACCAATCTGTTCGTGCGCGCCGACGGATCGCACGCCCGCCATCTGCGGGAGCTTGCGCCTTACCATCGGCGACCGGACAAGATGGCCTTGCCGCGAGACCTCGTCCCCGTGGAAACCCCCACCGGACCTACATCAACGCTCCCCCTGACGCTGGCTGACAGGCGCTCCCCGAGAAACTCTTCCTCCTCAAGCGCAGGAGAGACTCATCGGACACGACCCAAGCGCTGCTGGCACGCTGGTCGCCCGCGGGGACTCACCCATGCGGGCTGGACCTCGCTAGCTGCGCTCCCACCGGCTCTGACGACCCGGACTGACCAACGGGCCCGCACGGGCCCACCCCAGTGACCTTGCCTGTATTAGCAGGCCGTGACGACCACCACCAAGACAGGCCCACGGCCTGGTCTGGTTACCCCGAGACCCCGTACGGGTCTACGAGAAGAACCCCTGATGATGGCACGTCGCCAATTCGTAAGTTGGTATCGTCGCTAGACGTATGATGCTCCGTTCGATCGCCTTCGCGCGTCGCTTGGTTTCGGCGCGGCTAGTTGTATGATGCTCCGTTCGATTCCAGGTTCCTCGTAAAGTTATATGTTGCCTGTGCGTATATACATACGCCACATAGTAATTCGCGAATCATCAAACACCAAATAATTCTCTTATAAACCATAAAAAAGTATGTGCTTGTATCTGAGTGCATACTGCATCTCTATGTTAACAATTATATTTGCAATACATTTTTATGTGGTCTGAATAATAATTTACGAATCTTTGAATGGATATTAGTCACGATACATACATAAAATATGTTATTTTTTTATACTGGCAATCTTTCAATAGAAAAACATAAAATTACGCCAACGACGCTTTTATTTAAAGTTGTTAGTCTATTACCTATACAACTCATTCATTCCATGTTATACTGCCTAGGCTACAGAGTTGCTATACCTGATTATTTAATGCTCGATAACTATTACCAAGTAGTTTTAATACAATGTGATCTATTTTCCAGGTCCCAATACATGCAAACAGTTTCGCCGCTATACTTACTGGATGGGTTAACGACTCTCTCTTACACAGTGGATATTTACGAACCAAGAAGAATGTACACGTATATCAAAGTAAAAATTGGTGAAACAAAATCAAGGAATTACCCAAATAAACCGTCAAACCACACAACGGATAAACCGTCAAATTCCACCATTGCACCCGGACAAGTACCAGCGACGGATGTCATGTGATCAGTATATATTATAAATTATTTATATTTTATTATATTTATTGGAAATGTTGACGAATTTGTGTACTTATTTCCTTTAATTAAGTATTATATCTTTTACTAGGCCTTTAAGGTCCGGTGCCTATATTCAAGAAGCGAGTCGTTTTACTTACAGTTTATTATAAAGTCGTGACATTAATCATGTGTCTGGCAACACCAAACATAAGTACATCAGCTGTCAATGCTGTCATCGAGTTTGAGTTTTGGAACCAATGATATATAAACTATAGATACATTGTAACCTTTAGAGTGGTTATCAACAAGGGATCTGTTGATCCAGAAAGAACAGGCCACGCCGTAGGGGCGTGGTGTCCCAAGGTGAATTTTATGAGATTAATAATAGATGGTATGACAATTAACACATTTAATATATCTTGAGTACAGTTATAGATAATAATAATTTATACTAAGTTAGAATGATCAGGGCGTTGTTCGTCTTAAGACGAACAATGATCCTGATTCTTCAAGGACCACGAAGCAAGCCTTAAGGAATCAGGACACTTAGCTGAAGGTGTGGAGCCAGCCGGAAGAAGAACGGTCCAGGACGCGATCGGCTTATATATCACTACCGCCGGGCAGGAGAGGAAGGGGGGCGCCAGCCACCACTTCGACTCGCGCGCAGCCGTCATGGCTCGCGCGGTCCGCGTGACAACATTGCCCGCGCTCTATAGTGGCAACATGAATGCAAGGTAATTTACCAGAAGTCCATTTAGTCACGTACCAACTAGTGCCGCGTACATCCGCACGTGACATTAAAATAACCTGAGTAAATAACTTAAAAGGGCCGTCCTGTGTTTTTGAAATGTAAAAATTATACTGCAACTGTGATAAATAAAAAAGTATCATTTCATGCGTAAGTATCAAGAGAAATGGATTTTATTTTATTTTCTTTGCCTTCCAATGGCAGCTGGCGCCTACCTGAAGTAAGTCACATGCCGTTAGCGTTGGCGCTCGATCAATGAGCGCGCACCACAGAATGACAACGTAATTAAATAAATATATCTATCTCTCTCTAACAACAGGAATTCCGTAGATGACATTTAATTTTCTTAGCTGTCTAGCTACCGTTAGTATTTACGCTGTTTTCGAGTACCGCGTTGTGATGTTCACGCATGACGCGTATTTATATTACGTCATTGTGTGGAACAGTATTCCTTTTGTAATTTTTATTGTTTTTATTAAAATGCAATAAATAAAGACCAAACTACACAGAAAGGTTTCAGAAATGAGTAAAGTAAATCGGAGTGGCACGCGACAAGTGGTTTTTAAAGATTTCCAGCGATTTTATCGTTTTCTCGGACTACGAAGCTGGACGAACTTTGTGGGATTTGGATGATGTTTATATGGGCGAACAGCATCTGTGACGGATATGTAATCGTGTTAATGTATGTTTTTAATCTACCTGAAGTTTTAAATTTACTGAATTTACGAAATGGAGACCAAAAAAGGCATTGTTTAAATTGCACATTTTTAGGTTAGATTGATATTGTAAGTAGGTTATATTATAGTACGACAATAATTTTTGATACATAAGGATGGTACAACTCGGTCCATTCAGGTTTTCTGCCAATTTTGAATTTTAATTAATTGCTTCATGTCAATAAATTATTGTCTCCATTTCGTAACATTATTTTTACTTTTTCCAGGGAAATAAGAGAGTACAGTTAGGCAGATAGTCAACGAAGGTTTTAAGAATGATGGAAAGTTTGATGCTTCTGGGAAACACAGTAAAGGCAGGCCAAAGAAAGAAATGAACAATTTTAATGTTTGTGCACTGCGCTAAAAATCCAATTCTTTTATACAGTGCAAAAAGAGTTAACATTTTTCGTATTTAGTTGCATGTTTTTGTGTGTATGCCTAAAAAGGCAACATTTAGCATACCAAATTGATTGTAGGTATAGTCAGTTGCACAATCAACGGAACCCTTTGATATTTCAGGTACTGACCCTCAGAAAATTGCAGGTGATAGCCAGAACTGACCTGGATTTTGATTGTAGTCTTGAAGTTCTCCGTAAAATTTTAAAAGCAATGGGGTTTACCTACAAAAAATGCCAAAATAAAAGAAATATAAATATAACTAATCGAACAATCACATATTGCTGCAAAGCGAGAAGAATACTTGGCGATCATAAAACAAAAACGAGATTTGCCAGAAGAATTATAAGACAAAGACTTTGTTCTTTATTGTGTACATAACTATAATTTTTGTTTTATAAAATTTTCACAATCTTGCTTTATCACACATTACACATCCTATCCTGCTTAATTATAGGGGTTAAAGTATAAAGTTGCCGTTTTATAGTAATACATACTTTGAATTGACATAAAACCTTGGTATGAGATTTACGAGTTAAACTTTTTTCACATGATACCTATAAGATTCTTCTTTTAAAAATGTGAACATTCGATTTTTGACGTTCAATTGTTTTATTTTATATAGCTTAGACGGAAAAGATGGACACTTTGAAAACCCGAGTCATTTTTAATACGAGTTCCGACGCGGAACTAACGCAGCAGAAACGGCTCATAATATCAACGCTGCGTTTTGAGAGGAGACTGCTGCTGAGACTGCGTTTTTTGTTTAAACGCTTTCGTAATGGAAACTTCGACTTGAAGAACAAACCACGTGGAAGACCGGCCACACAGGTGAATAAAGCTGAATTGAAGGAGATGGTGGAAGCCGATCCGAGTTAAGAATTAGCGGCATGGTTTAACGTTACCCTAACTACAATATTGGCTCATTTGCATCAAATCAATAAGACAAAAAAATATTAAAAATGGATGCCTCATGATTTGACTGATCTGCATAAAGAAATGCGTGTTGAAAATTGTGTTGCCTTGTTGAATCGGTATAGAAATGAAGGAATATTGGATCGAATTGCGACATGTAACAAAAAGTGGATTCTTTACGATAACCGTAAGCGAAAAATGCAATGGCTGACCCCAGGTCAAAAACCGCAACAGTGCCCTAAGGCAAAGTTCAACAATAAAAAGGTAATGGTAACTGTTTGGTGGTCTCTTCATGGTGTTATTCACTATAGCTTTCTCAGGTCTGGGCAAGCAATAACAGCAGATGTTTACTGTGCCAAATTTCGAACAATGATGGCGAAACTGGCAGTGAAGCAGCCCCGACTTGTGATCGATCTTCACCATTATTGCTCCATGATAACGCAAGACCTCACATTGCACGACACGACAAATCGTTGTAACTCTACAGGAGCTGCAGTTAGAAACCATACGTCATCATCCGTAGTCGCCAGACCTTGCTCCAACGAACTACCATTTTTTTTGTGATCTGGACTATTTCCTACGTGATAAAAATTTCTTCCGAGAAGGCAGTACAAAATGCTTTTACACAGTTTGTCGAATACTACATTTTCGTCTCGATGTATTATGGTACTTTGAAAGTACGTTGGATAGTAAAATTGCCGATTTATACTGAAAAATTGATACTCGTTTTTTTCTAAGATATACCATATTTCGATTACTTATTATAACCTGATTAGATTATATCTAACTAATAGACATTTCTTTGTCAGTCAGGGGGAAGCAATGTCAGCTCTATCTATCCATTTCAGATGGTGTTGTCATGAGAACATTTACCGACGATACAACCGTTATGGCTTCAGATGCAATGCCGGAACAAGCTTCTCAAAAACTTCAAAACTGCTTAGATAAAATCTCTGGTTGGCTCCAAGACTGGCGTCCGTAATCCGTAATCCGTACAGGTCACATTTACCACACGACGACTGACTTGCCCTCCAGTCTTGCTAAATGGTGTTCAGATATCACAATCAAATGATGCAAAGTATCTTGGAGTTTATCTTGACCGACGCCTAACATGGCGAAAGCACATCTTTACCAAACGTTTAGCAATGGGACAACAGGTCCGCAAGAGTTATTGGTTGATTAATAGAAATAGCCAGCTCACTATGGAAAATAAATTATTGATATACAAGGCCATAATAAAACCTATATGGACCTACGGAATTCAGCTATGGGGCACGGCTACCAATTCAAACTTAGAAATCTTACAAAGGTTCCAATCAAAAATGCTAAGAATGATCGTAGATGCACCATGGTATGTCACTAATGAGAGACTTCACCACGAACTCCACATCAAAATAGTAAAAGAAGAAATAGTTGAGACAGTCAAAAAATATAAAAAAAGATAGGAGCTACATCCAAATATATATTGGCACATCACTATCGTCCATAAGACGATGAAATATTCCCAAGCACCCGGAGAATAAAGAAAAGAATGCCGCAAGATTTACTCTAAATTAAAGAATTATAAGGGCTTGTCACTGGACAAGTACCTTACACTGTCATTAAATTTACAAAAATATTGCCGAATGTCCCACATGACAGATTGCAATAAAAGATGGCAGCAATGTTATACATTTATTTAATTAAAATATTTACCCTCATTATCTATGGATAATGAGGGTAAATATTTCGATTAAATAAATATGGTACATCTTAGAAAAAAAACAAGTATACATTTTTCAGTACAAATCAGCAATTTTATACTTTAACCCCTAATATTATAAATGTGAAAGTTTGTCTGTCTGTCTGTCTATTTGTTACTTCGTAAATCAAAAACTACGGGACCGATTTGGCATATGGATAGAGGGTAACTGGGAGACGGACATTAGGCTACTTTTATGCCACGAGAACATGAAATACTTGGCCCAAATACTTGGCAAAGCCGCGAGTGAACGTTAGTTCACAATAAATTAGAACCTATTTATTTTTCCACCAGGTCACAAAATGTTGGCAATCTCTAAACATCAAAGGTGTCATAAAAGACATATCCAAAGGAAAGCGTTACATCATAGTCCATGCTGGCAGCGTAAAGGGGTTGTGCCAAACTGCCTCCTTATATTCACTGGTAGAAATAAACTAGAAGACTACCATTCAGAAATGAATGCGCATAACTTTACTTCTAGTTCCCGCGTGGACGAGGTAAAACTCTGGCTATTAGAGAATAATATTGATTTTGATCCTACACTCAGGAAGCCAAATTTACTGAGTTTAGTGAAAAAACAAACCCTCTATGCCATTGATGAACTTTTAGAAGATTAAGGGCACACGATACGGCTTCCGCCGCATCACTGTGATTTGAGTCCTGTTGAGCTCATTTGGGCTAACCTAAAACGAAAAGTAGCAGCACAAAATGTTGGGTCACGGTGATGTGAAGCAACTTGCTGTAGAGGCCTTCAACAGCATCACACCTGAAACATGGAAAACTGCTGCCATCACGTCGAGACGCTCGAATTACCCTTTCTTTTTGGCTTCTCTTTGGTCGTAGTCGGGTAAAAAGAGTACTACGAGCGAGGACGTCACCTGTACCGAAACATAGAAGAGTTGATTGTTCGCTTAGGCGATGATGATGATGAGCAGCAGTGGTGGCAGCAGCTGTAGTAATGACAGCGCTGCTGATGAAAGTGGCAACGAAACGTTTCTAGATATTGAATATTTGCAATCCGATGATGAATGAGAGTGATTAATCTTAGTTTTTAACAGACTTCAAAAAAAGGAGGTTGTCAATTCGACCTGTATGTATGTAACTATAATAATTTTAATTTGGTTCAATTAAAAATGCTTAGTAAAACTTTTCATAAGCAGAGGTACCTACTGTAAATAAAACAGAAACAAAAATGACTGTAATGTGTCTTATTTATTTACTCATTTTACTTGAACGAACTGCTAGTATCAAAATCGTTTTGGTCACACTTTATAGGGTTGCTACATGCATGTCAGCAGCGCCATCATTTAATGTCACGACTTGATAGACAAACTGTACGGACAGTTAATTTTTAACACATGTTCTAAGACAATCATGTTAAGATTTAACTGTCAATAGCTTCGATAGTCGATAGATAGTCGATTCTTGCTAGAACTAATAATTTGTTTTATTCGGGATTAAAGGCATGCTTAATAAGGGGAACCAATTGTTTTCAGCCGGGCTTTTGAGTAAGTTGCGGTATTGCTTTATGAACATTAAACCTGGTTTCTATAAGGCAGATTAAATAAAAAATAACAGATAGTCAAAGCACGTGTTAACTGCTGTAATTGGCTGAGTGAATTGGATCAAATTAATTTGATTTTGAGACGTCTTTAATTAGTTTATTACAGACCGGGTGTAAGTGACGGAAAGAATAAAACATCCAAACTGAAACAAGCTGTTGTGTGGCATATATTTCTTGGGTGAAAAGCCGCAGCACTCGACTGATTGCGCAATGCGAGGCATTTAAACTTTGGTACTATCCAACGTACTTTCAAAGTACCAAAATACATCGAGATGAAAATGTAGATAATCCTTTCCTTTTTTTACATGAAAAAGGAAGGTAATTGCAATATTGATTTATCAACGTTATGAGACTCATAAACACTTAGATTAAAAATCTTAGTAAGTACATACGAGTATGTTTCGTTCCTATGGGGTCAGAATCCCAACACTAGGTAGGATCTAATTAATTTAAATAAATATGAGACAAGTGCGAACTCACGCTTAACTCTCAGCTTGTTGTACCCAACCATGCCTAATATAAACAAGGTTGGATACATAAGCGAGTAAAAAGGATATACTCCATAGAGCCTCAAATAGAAAAATCTAACAAATATATTTTGCATTCGCTCGAATATGAGACCATATTTAGTCTTATGTGGAGTACATTCTAATTGGCTTCTCACCAAAGTTTTATATATAGCGATAGTCAATAATATTTGTGGATCCACGAACAGTACCTACGTATAATAAAGTTAGTGTTTTTGAGTCTGCCGGACAGATAATGTGTGGCGGCGACGTCGGCCTCAGCTGCCTACTGTACCTCGTGGCCGTACTAATCTGTTGAATAAGGCGCCCCTGAAGCGAGCGCTTCGCACTCATAACCTTGTAACAGACGAGATAAGCGTTTTTATTTTTGCTTGTACACTGAGTGAATTCACCAGAATAACATTATAAAACGTAATAAAAGGTTTTAGAAATTTACTTATTATTAGTATATTTGCTTCACTATTGCATTGTATCTGAAATAATAGTTGTAAGTGATGATTATATAAATAAATTATATTTATTATTTAGGTTTAACATGGCATTGCATTCGGGGCATTCTTTTGAAGAAAACTAAAATGTGGTGCAGTGTCATTTAAATCCTTTGTCGTTTTTAACAAGGCTATTAAATTTATACTTTGAACAATCCTAAGTAAAGAAAAGCTGCTATTTATCCAGAGTATGTACCTACCACTTACTACAAAAATAATTATTAACTCAATACTATTAAATAAGAAAATCAGCATCAACCTATAACAATGCATTCTATTTGCACTGGAACAGGAAAATACGGGCTGGGTGTGATATATATTTATAGGTGCTGAGAGGAAATTCACTGTTTGTTTATTATTTCAGTTGGTAAACTTTATTACATAATACCTACGCAAAATCACCTACATACCGACGTTGAATAAATGCACAGTACCTACAACCTGATTACTTTAATTTGATTATTTGAAATGATATATAAAGATAGCTTTTGTGCGCAGCTCTGCCCGCGTTGTACCTACATCGATAAAAAGTTGCCTATATCCTTTCCCAGGTTTTAAACTATACCTGTACCAAATTGCACCTAAATCTGTTGAGTGGATTAGCCGCGAAAAGGTAACAGACAGACAGAGTTACTTTCGAATTTATAATATTAGAAGATTATATTTTTTTATTTTGCTCGTCATAACGACTGCTCTCCGCCTGATAGTAAGCGATCATGTGGTCTAAGAGCAGTGGCCTCCACACCATCCTCATAGCAACTGAGGAGATGTTGAGGTCCCTACCTTGACGACTTAAGAAGGTGCTCTTTCACGCCCCGCTTATAAGAACTAGGATTGAAGGAAGAAGGAAACACGTGCATTGGCAGAGAATTCAATGCCTTGATCATTCGGCAGAGGTATGAGGACCCAAACTTGTTGGTACGCGCTCTAATCGACTCTAGCGTGTAAAAATGGCATATGAGCCCAGCACGTGTTGTTCTGGGTAGGAAAGGGGAGAGCGGGATAAGGTGGAATACCGCTGCCAAGCACTCCCCGTGGTATATTCTGTAGAAACATGCCAAAGAGGCGATGTCCCTACGGAGTTGTAGAGGTTCCAGTGATCTCGTGACCTCTGGATCGCCGACGATAAGGACAGCACGCCGCTTTAACCTGTCGAGAGCGTCCAGCAAATACTGCGTGGAGCCATCCCAAAGATGAGAACAGTACTTCACGCAAGGGCGCACCTTATACAGTAGGCACAGCTGCCCAAGCTCGAAGAACCGCCTCACCATGTTCAGAACTCGTATTCGCGAAGCTTGCTTGATAACGCTCTCGATGTAAGTTTTCGCATTAAAGATGCAGCAAAGAGATCCATCCCTAAGATAGAGAGGCTGTTACGTATCACCAGTGGAGTGTTCTTCAGAGAAAGAGGGGAAGGAAAAGATTTTTTTTTTGTTGAAAACGCGTATGCCTGGGTCTTCATGGCGTTGAACTGGACCAAGTTCTTGGCACCCCATTTAGAAATGTGATCCAAGGTCTGGCCAAGTTCAACGACAAGATCCTGTCTTTTCCCCTCAACGTCAGCTCATTTGGCCCTAGGATATCCGAGATATCGCCCGTGCATGGTACTGTCGTCCGCATAACAATGTATGTTGCCGAGAGAGAGAGTGTAAGGGATAAGACGGATCCCTGAGGCACTCCTGCATTAATGTGCATAAATTTAATAATAATAATAATAATAATAATAATCTTTATTGAACATAATATTTTTTACAATCTATGTGAAGTCTCTGACTCTTGTGCTAGGTGACAAACCTGTGTTACAAGAGCCAGTGCCCTTTTCCATAATTAAAAGTTACATTAATCTTATGTAATAAAGTTACTATTATGTTATTTTATGGCTTAAATGAGTTAACAGAAAAAAGAAGGTATATAAAATAAAAGGAATGCAAAATTGTTTCTAATGACCGTCTGTAAGTGTGTGTGGAAGTGCTTGTATGTGTGTATCGATGAATGGTTAGTGTGGTGTAAGTGAAAGATGTGTGATTTAATGAGTGTGTGAGTGTGTGTGTATATCGATGAATAGTTGTTGTGTGGTGTAAGTGAAAGGAGTGTGGTTTAATGAATAAGCGAATCAATGTGCGAGCTAGTAGTAAGTAAGTAGGTAATCTTGTAATTAGTGGTGCAAAGGATTTTTATGTGATTGTGGTTATAATTTGTTCGGTTTCGTCATATTTTAAAGATAGCAGCCATTCTTTGACTTTACATTTGACCATGTGCCGCGTGAGTTTGTAAATTGAGATATTTTTATTAATTTTGTTGTAAATTTGAGTGCTCAGATATGAAAAGTGCCTACGTGCGAGAGCGGTGTGGCATATTTTTGTTGCACATACGGGATAGCCAGTTCTTCGGCTAGTAATGTTTGGATCTAGCGGTAGTGTGGAGTGTCGACGTAAGATGGTGCGGAGAATATATAGTTGCCTCACTGTCAAAACTTGTGCCTCGGAGTATAGCTGGGCAGTGGGGTAGGCTCGTTTTCGGAAATACATAATTTTGAGAACTGCACGTTGAGCTCGTTCCACTCCAAGCATCACTGTTTTTAGGGTCCCTCCCCATACCGGAATGCAGTATGTGATAATTGACTCACATAGGGAGCGATACACCAGTGATGCTGTTTCCAAGTCGGTTGAGTACCTAAGTTCCTTAAATACGTAGATAAGTTTCCGGATACGGGAACATAGATTATTTGTGTGCTCCCGCCAGTCCAGTCTCTCATCAATAAGAACACCCAAATATTTAATATTTGGGACCATAGCCAGAGGGAGACTCACTGTCTCCACTGTGAGCGATCCTGACAAACATGGGCTATAATAGATTTAGACTCTAGAGGTGGTTTGACGGAGTTTGTTGGTGTGAACTGAATAATTTTGGTTTTTGACAAGTTAAGTGTGAGTAGATTAGAAGATAACCAGTTCATCACCGCTCGCATGGAAAGTTCGGTTGAGTATTTGGCCCTCGTCCAGTCTTTTTCATATATTAATAGGGCTGTGTCATCGGCATATGTGAAGATATTGCAATTGTTCAGAGGTAATTGACAGAGATCGTTTATATATATTTGAAATAGCGTGGGAGCTAAAACACTTCCTTGTGGTAAACCGTAGTTGATGTTTTCCACGTCACTAATGGTCGAATTAACCTTGACACACTGGCTACGTCCACTGAGGTAGTCTCTGTATATGTCCAGAGCCACACCACGTATGCCCATACGCTCCATCTTGTTAAGCAGTCTAGAAATCGAGACAGTGTCGAATGCCTTGGTTAGATCTAGGAATAAACCGTAGCATTTCAAACGATTGTCTAATTTATCGACCAGGGTGTTTACAAAGTCTGATACGGCATCCTCGGTGGAAATTCCTGAGCGGAATCCGAATTGATTATTTGCTATTAGTTTATTTTTACTTAAAAACATTGTCAGGTTGGTGTTTAAAATATGTTCCAAGATTTTAGATAACGCACTCAATACTGAGATTGGACGGTAGTTGGAAACATTATCTTTAATTCCACTCTTGTAAATCGGATGGACTGTCGCGCGTTTAAAAGCTTTTGGAAAGATTCCCGAACTGATAGCACAATTACATATATGAGCAATTATAGGGGCCAGGGTGTTGGAAGATAATTTAAGTACCTTGTTTGGGATGTTGTCCCATCCGGTAGCACAATCACTTCGTAGCTTTGATATTATCGCTTGCACATTATCTGCATGTACTAAGGATATACCCAGTGAGTTACTTGGAGATAAATGAGAGACAGGACTTGTGGCCTCGGTAGATTGGTTAAATTTGGACGCTAGAGTCATTCCAATACTAGAAAAATATCTATTGACATCATTTAGTGAAGAGACTGGGTCGGTGGAAGATTTGAGTAAAGCATTAGGAGACTGTCTAGGTTGGTTGTTGTTTGTGATTGACTTGATTACATGCCATGTGGCCTTCGGATTGTTTTTAGCGCTTAACAGTTCAGCTTTATGATAGGCCCTTTTTAGTCTTTTTAGCAATGCATTGCAAAAGTTACGGTACCGCTTGTAAGTGGTTTTTAGAATGTCATTATTAGGTGACAGTTTAGCCTGACGATGCATTTTGTCACGGTTGCGAAGGCATCGTACTAATCCAGCCGTCATCCAAGGTTTACGAATAGTTTTGCGATTAGAGGTGCGAGTAGTTTTGGTGTGTCTCGTAATGACTGACTGTATGCCGACAATAAATAGATTTGTTGCCAGGTTAGGATCAGATAAAATGAGAACAGCGCTAAAGTCGTAATTGTCTAATTCGTTTTTAATGGCTATGTAATCAAATCTTATTGTGTTGTGTTTAGGTGGACGTGTGGTATTTTTATTTAAGGCTAAGGATATTGCAATAGGTAGATGGTCCGTAATATGTGTGTCTATTATGATAACACTAGCTGAAACCTTCGATCTCATCATGACATGATCCAGACAATTATTCATTCTCGTTGGCAGAGTGTGGGCGGGTAGTAACCCGAGCGTGGCTGTCAGGTTTAGATAGTCATTAGCGTGGCGATCTCTATGGCCTGTCTTAATATCAATGTTGAGATCCCCGATGAGCATTAAGTTATCATATGAATTGAGAGATGTAACGTTGGTACTTATACTGGAGAAAAAATTTGTGGGGTTTGAGTATGATGGGGAGCGATATATTCCAATTATGGCTAAATTATTATGGCAGCAAATTAGGCAGTTGGCATCGGCGATATCAGGTTCCTGGATGGAACAATTCAATGTTGTTCTGGCATAGATTACGACACCATCATTTTTTATAGGATTATTTTTAGTGGTGTGAGAGGTATAATTGTCTAAAACAGGAATATTACCCGAAGTCTGAAGCCAGCATTCTGTAAGGATTATAAAATCGAAACTAAGTTTTGTCGAAGTTAACATTGTAACAAATTGGTCTAAGTTCCTTTTAATGCTCCTGATATTGATGTGAATGATGAGCAAGTTGTTATCGTGTTGTCCTGTAAAAAACTGACATTGTTCCGGTTTACATGAGTATATGTCAGCAACTGAGATGTTATCCAGCTCATTAGATATTTCGTTAATATTCATCATTTTAAAGTAAAAGAATAATTCGATGCTGCTATAGTTGGGCCGAGGTTCATTTGAAATAGTGAGGCTGTATTTTGTAGAATACGTATAATATAGTGTGAGTAGTTGGTGTGATGTGTATGGTAGTGTTCTGTGGTATATGTAGTGTATAGTATTTCTGTATTTAGTATAGTGATATTTTTTTTGCGGTTGTATGAGATTAGAATTATAGGATTACAAAAACGTGGTAAATAATCAAAGCCGATTGTTGTAACAGGATAAGTAGTAGTCTTATGGTATACCTTTTGCATTAATGGTCATTTTTCACGCCGTAGGGTGTCTAGGTCGGCTTCGTTTTTTATGATGACGTGTCGTTCTCCATCCGCTTTACGCAGCAAAACTTTACCGAATGAAGTCCAGCAGTATTTGTACTTATTTGTTTCAGCAAAGCAACGCGCAAGGTAGTAGGTGCGTTGAGCTTGTAGTGTAAGTTTCGCCGACACGTATACGGGTTTTCTGGGTCCCGGAAGTTTTAAATGAGTGGTGTTTAGTTTGTTGTCTTTGCTGGCTTTATTGAAGTCACGGACTTTCTTAAGGATATTCTCCTTTACAATAGCGCTTATAAAGTCAACGGTAATCGGGTGTGTGTTACTTTTTGTTTTTGTTCGAAAAACATCCTTAATTTCATTCTTAGTTATCGGACACCCAAGGACGTTAGCGGTCTCCGAGACGATTGAGAGTAGATCTGCCTTGCTTTCTTCCTGTTTTTGTGGCACGTTCCTGATTTCAATCTTTGATGAGTACAATTGTCGCTCCACATTATCCAACCTTTCTTCTAACTCGCGGATATAACGACGGTCATTGTTGCGTTCAGACTCCAAGTTTTTGAACTTTATTTTTATGTCATCGTATTCTTGAGAAATAAAGGTCAGGGAATCTTTTATCTCAGCATTTTGAGCCATAATTTCAGACAATGCCGACTGTAGAGCCGCTAGTTTGTTGTCAGTCTCAGTAGTGGATGCTGAGAGTAAAGCACGAATTTCATCCAGACGTGACATACAATCACAATCATCGCGTTTGCGTTTCAGACGCGTCGTAATATTAGTATCACCTCCCAATGTCGAAAGATCCGGCGATGACTCGGAGTGAGAAAATATCGGATTGACTGAAGATGAGCTGCTCTTCTTCTCCTCTAACAGAGGGGTGCTCGGTGGTGTTCTTTTCAGTGGCATTTTCTTGCGCCTTGTTGAATGCTGATATTATCTCCCAATATTGTATTTTATTCTCCTTTAATGCTCGAACCAGTCTTATCAATATCCGCTACCCGCTCTCGCTTATGTATTGTGGCCAACAGTTGCTACGATGTGACGTACTAGTGGCGCGTAGATGTGTAGGTACGTCGCGTCGCAAGTAGCTCCTGCGCCGAGCTTTGTCTCAGGTGTTGCTATCCTTTTTTAGCTTAGACTCCACGTATACTTCTGCGTTATGCGCGCCTAGTATGTTGCGAAAATTAATTTACTGATTTTTGTGCGAAATTTTAATATAATTATATTTTATAAAAAATATAATGTACGGAGGCACGTCTATACGCTTTCGCGATCCAGGGGGAAGGGGAATTTAGAAGCGCGACCGTCGCAAAGGACCTGATAATGACGCTGCTGCAGAAAACTTGCAACCCAGGTGCATAGTTGAGGGGGCAAGCCATAGGCCGGAAGCTTGGAAAGAAGAGACCGGTGCCAGACCCTATCGAAAGCGTTGGCTATGTCAAGGCTGATAGCCAAAGACTCACCGTGCTTGTCCATAGTCTCACCCCAGAGATGCATGACGAACGCTAGAAGATCACTCGTTGATCGTTTAGCCCGAAAGCCGTATTGGCGATTATTTACCTTAATTGACCTTAATTTGACACCGGTCGCGGCGCGCGCCACTTGAGCGCCACTTGAGTCGCCTTATCGGTGTTTTGTTTTTGTGCTCTAAGTTATGATAACATCGCTTGTGTTTCTTAGAATAATACATTGTAAGGTACGACAAATGTAATGAATCATCGCATTAACGTGTATATTTTAGTTTATACGCCTGGTTAAACTAAGATGAACTGAATAAAATGTTCGATATTGAAAATATTTGCTTCTAAAGAAATGTAAATGTAATAAAAAGAGATATTACTTTGTCTATTTCCTAGTTAAATAGGTACTCTTTATAGTACAAAAAAGTATTTATGTATGTCTGTGAGAAAAATTATGATATTATGATATCATTTGAAAGTAGCACTTGAAATGCGTGACGAGTACATTTAGAGCGCGGCAAAAGTAAATCTTGTGCATTGTATTCAGATATTTTTATAGAAACACTAATAAATAACACTATAATAGTGATTAAAACCTAAAATACGATATAATACTGTACTAAAAAACAACAAATATCAAAAGAGGCGTGAAATCAGATAAATGATAATAGGATTTTTGGGCTTCAGTTTGTTAAACAAAAATAACATCAGTCAGTATTGTTTTTATTGTGTCTAAAAATAGAAAGAATAAGCTTTCTAATAAAGTATTACACTTATATACTTGCTCTACAACAAACGACAGAAAACAGCAGAACAAATAACATCGACGAACGAACGTTCGGCGCGAAGTCATGTGACATAACAATAACAATATTATCTAAATATTATTCAGTTGGTAAGTGGTTCGTTCGAAAAGCTCAGTTCATTCCGAGTACATTGATATACAATACATGACTTTAAATACAGGCGTTCCGACACAAAACGACAAAAAATCGCGTGCGACCCTCTTTTTTTTTTGCTTGACGCCTTAAGGCGTGACCTGGGTTTAACGAGTGCAAATCTGAGGACGCCGATAGGCGTCAGCGGGTTTTGAGAGGTTGATCAACGAGTGATCCTCCAGGTAGCGGACAATAATTTGTGTGTTTATAATCCGCTCGAACACCTTGAAGAGCATCGAGGTGATAACAGTGGGTCGATTGTTGCCTGACTCGTAACGGTCTCCCTCTTTGGCGATCGGTTGAACGTTCGCCTCTTTCAAAGCTTCAGGCGGAATGCCTGCGGCGTAAGACATCCGGTATAGGTGCGTAAATGTGGGAGACAACTCCGCTGCTCATCTCTTAAGGACCACAGCTGGGATGCCGTCAGGTCCACCGGCTTTCTGAACATAGAGGGATTGCAATATCGCACGAACATCACGTTGCCTGATAGGTACGTATATCAGGCATGTCGCCGCAGTTGGCAATGGTAGGCGGCTGCGAACCGCAGTCATCGATTCGGAAGTTGGCCGCAAAGAGGTTTGCAAGCAGATCTGCTTTCTCCTGCAGCCGATGAACCAGTGATCCATTCTCATATCTCAGAGGGGGCAGCGAGGTCGGACAGAAGTTGGACTGTACGGCATCCGCTCTTAAGTATTGCAGACCTTTGTGGCTTGGTTGAACGCTGCCTTCAGGTGATCCACGTAAGGATCGTGGAGAGCGCGAGCCCTGGTCTAAGCGCGGTACGTTGCCTGTTTACGTTTAACAGCATCAGCGCATTCACGACCGAACCAGGTCTTTTACTGCCGCCACTCGTAACATCACTGTATGGAATATAATATTCCATACTCAGGATGATTTCACTAGCGATAGCACTAGCGATCTCTGATGGATCCCTGTTCTCAAAGCAGCGTTGAGCCCAAGGGATGGATGCGAAGTACTCCCGCATTCCATCCTAGTCTGCCGTCGAGTAATGCTACAGTCCTCGTCTTGTCTCCTCGGGTCGTGGTTCGACAACAACAGCTGTGGCACAAACCAGACTGGTCGGAGGTGCCCAGAGGAGCACGAATCGACACTCTGTACCGGTTCAGGTTACTCGTCAGTGGCAGATCGAGCAGAGAAGACACCTGACCTGCAAATGTATCCGGGTGGCTTGGAGTACCAGTTGAGAAAGGTCATGCGTGAGAGCGAACGCATGGGCAGTTCGTCCTACATAGTCTGTTCTGGGATAACCCAACCAGGTGGGCATTGAAATCTCTCAAGAACACCAATTCACCGTTCGGAAACCGCTCCTGCGTGTCGTCTGCCGCCTGATTCAGGTAGTCAAAGAGTCAAATTGTCTCAGCGTCTTCTGAATGGGAACGGTAAAGGCACATGTAGATTTGGCTAAAAGAGCCATGATCCACGTGTACCCCAAGGACAGAGAAGTAAGGGTCCTCTAGGCAGTGTAGACGGCTACAGCAAATATCCGCCCTGACAAACAATCATACCCCGGCTTTCGCGAGGAAACACTCCTCTAGCACCATAGCTGGGGTATTGCACGAACTACCTGCAATACCCCATTGCAGGTAGTTCATGTCTGCAGACGGCGTATTTGTGTCTCTGTCAGAAAAAGCATTGCCGGCCGAGCCGTCTCCAGGTGACGATGGACGGCATTGAGGTTAGCGTGGAGTCATCTGATATTAATAAACTCCACGACACAAGAAGAAGCAGCGGTGGGTTATGGAGATTGGATGATGTTATGCTGCATATAAAATAATATGATATAGATAACTATACCATTTCATGTACAATATAACCTGATACTCTGTTTTTAAGGCAGTATTATATATTGTTGTAAACCTTTAAAAAATCTATGTTGGTAACATTATGTATCTTCTGACATTGCTGATTAGAATTTGACGTTTTTGACATATATGAATATGTGTTTGGCACTTGAAAGACGAAGATTTCACACACTAATAATTTAGATATTTTAACAAAATTTAGCTTATAACAGTCTATCCTTTTTACGCTCATGCTATAATCCTTTATCTATTCTACTCTTACCTAGTAGTTGCGGTATTGTTATGTAGATACTAGATTTCATAGATTTGAGGAACAAATACTTCAGTGAAATTAATGTAAAGTTATTAATAATTGGTTTCATTTTATAGTTTCATAGAAGGAAAATACTACCAAAATATACTTCTTATCGATAACATGATCAGAGTGTAATCAAATACTACTACAATGGCATTTTTGGAGGTAGGTTTGATTTGTTTTTGGCTTATTTAAATTGACTTTATCCGAATATAGTTTTTGCTTTTGTTCTGTTATCAGCTGTAATTTATGACGATCTCATTAAAACTAATAACGTGTGTTAAATACTAGTCTATGTAGTCTATTAACATGCTACAATCCTCTTTTCTCAATATTTAAATATGATAAATATCTATCTATATTTTTATGTTTTCAGTGGCGCAAGTTCATATTTTTCGACATAAACAAGAATGTCGACAACGGGAAGATAGCTGAATGTTTACAAGTAAGTAAATGTTAAACTATTTATATACATTGCATGTTTTAATATGGCTAGACAAAGAGCAATTGTGACACACCCCCTTGTTTAAAAGATACATTAGTTTTGTATTGTCATGCCATTTGCTACTTACATTGGAGATCTTTTATAATATATAGATAATATCAGCTCTGTATTAAGCTGTCCCATTGCTGGGCATGGGCCTCTTCTCAGCATGAGAAGAGTTAGGCCATAGGCCACCATGCTGGTCCAGTACGGTTTGGCAGACTTTACATATCTTTAAGAACATTATGAAAACTTTCAAACGTGTATGTAGGATTTCGCACTATATTTCCTTCACCTATAAATACAAATACAAATTACTTTATTTGCATAAAACAGGTTTACATAGTTGGTACATAAATTAAAGTATAAGTGCGCTGATTTATAACCCAGAATAGGTGTGCAAATTTTGAGGTAAAATGAAATTCTATAAAAGCATGCCTTGTAACAAATTATAAGTTCAAGCAATACACCAGTAATAATTGTACTATTAATAAATTAATGTCACTGGTTTTATAATAATTTAAAATGAAAGAATGTCAAAGAAATAAAAATTAGGTCATGCTAAAAGTCAAAAAGAAAATAAAAATGTCAATAGTTATTACAATACTAAATTAAATTATACATTGCAAATACATGTGCTACATTTTGTCTGATAAATAGTCATAAACATTATAATAACATTTTTCAATAAGAAGCTTTTTTAATTGCTTCTTGAATAAATTTAAATTTAGATCCTTAATATATATTTTGTATTGAATTATGATTCCCCTTTATTAGGTGATGTTGTTCAAAGGTGTATTTTGAACAACAGCCTGGTTTCTAAATAGATAATAAGTTTACTAATATAGGTATAAGTCATCTTTTGTTTACTAACCCATATGGATGTTGCTTATCCGAAATAAAGAATATTTTATTTTTTTTTTTATTTTTTTTTTTTATTTATTTAATGTTATTTGGTAACTTATTAAATATTTTTGGAGCCACACAAAACACTTTTCTGCATCAGAGTGGTGTTTGTCTTGCATAAACATAGACGGCTTTTGTCTCTTTGTGCTCGACTTGACCCATCGACTGTGAGTATAAATAAGTGCGGATTGAGTTTAACAAAAACAGCAACTTCATATATGAAGATAGATGGCAATGTCAATATATTATATTTTCTAAAATAGGGCTGACAGCTATCAGTCACTTGCAAGGAGAACATAGCCCTTAGGCAGCGTTTCTGACTTTTAAAAATAATTTCTTTATCAACAGAGTTCCCCCAGAAAATGACTCCATATCTGAGTACCGACTCTACTAGACCGTGATATGCAATTAAAAGGGCATTGGTGTCTACTATTTGAGCGAGTTCATGTAATGCATATACTGATTTGCTAACCCTCTTACATAACTGTTCTACATGTGGTTTCCATGTTATTTTCTTATCTATTAAAATACCTAGAAACTTTGTGTAGTCTACTTCTTTTAGGGTTTGGTTGTTAACACATACTTTCAGGGCATCCGTTGCTAGAGTATGCTGACTGAAATGCATTAGCATGGTTTTACCTACCTGTATCATTGTGTGTAAAGCAAGTTATAATTTAATTATTAAATAACTTCAGAAATGACAGAGGTGTGTGCTAAATGATTTATCTCGAGACCTCTGAGTGGCAGTTCAACGGTCTTCCACTAGGCTATATAATTTAAATTATGTTTGTGATGTTATCTAGCGCCTTGGAATCCAACTCACAGAAACATCTGCCAACCTATTCTAAACAAGTATGTTGCAGTCTACCATGCTCTCCCATTGCAGATGGATTAACTTTCTTCATACTGAGGGTGGATATAAACAGTCCCTTTATATATAAAAATACAGCTATATGTTTTTTACAATATGTTTGGCCAATGTGGTTTTCTATAGGACATGCAATGTTGGCATTACATGTATGTAGGAACTATCTACAATCTTCATCTAAGCTTGTTGTATCTCAACATTCTGTGTATATAATTATAATCTAAACCTTTAGCTGTGAGAAATTAAATAATATTAAAATATGGCCTGTATGTAGGGATCATCATAATTTGTATGTTTCATTATCATAAAAATATTGTATTTGTTAATGTTGAAGTAAAATTATTGATAATGTAATTATGAATACAAAATTAATGAGTTAATACCAATAATTCATTTGTACACTCAACAAAACTTTGTGTGTATAGTTAGTTTTTATTTATAGCTTTCTATGCAATAGGAGATGTGTCCATGACTCATGTCCTATTGGTCTTTTTCTTTAATTTTTTAATACTTATTATGTGTTACGTTTCAGGATACCAATGTATCAGTAGCAACAAGTGGCAATGGCCGTGTGGTATTATGCGATATCACCGGTTGGGCTCACCTCATCTCGCATTCCTGGGAGATCACATCCTTCAAAGCTTACGAGTTGACCGTGTCATTAGCACAACAACTGCCGCATGATCCATATCTTGTTACAATTGGGGTAAGTGTCTGTAGTTTTGTTTAATTATATGTAAATATTTAAAATTTCTAATATGTAGGCATTAATGTATTAAAATCATAATTTAATACAACAGCATTACAGCCATACAGCTAAATTAATTATCGATTTATCATAATATTTTGTTCATTTCAATAGGAGGATGAAGCGGGTGTGAATCCTCTGATCAGGGTGTGGGACTGGTCCCGTAGCGATCGGCATGGCAACCCCACGTGCGCTCGAGTATCCCGCGCAGTGCCGTCACACATGCGTCCCACGCCTGCCACTGCACTGGCTGTACATGGCAACAAGGTATTGCACATTTTTTATTTGAATATATATTGAAAATCTAGTGCATAAAAATTCATGAATAGAATACTTAATAACAATTTTCTATAAGAAATTGGCACAATTTATTTTTAAAGACATGAGTATTATTACTGCTGCTATATGAATATTTGTTGGTCGCTGTGGCAACATCCTTTTACTTAAGTATTTATTTATTAAATATGTTATGAATGATACTGTAAGGTTTGTTTAGTAGACAACAATAAATTATGTATACAATGTTTACATTGTTTTGTTGATCTTACTATAGTACTCTGTATGCTTCTTCATGTCCATGGTTCTAGTATGAACTATATATTATTTGCATAATATTCGGCCATTCTAATTGAGTTAGGAGTGGCCGCACAAAGCCTGTACGCTTGTATATTACTATAAAATAAATAAAAGAAGTGGCATACACTTGCTACCTATTAAGCTGATTATATTACTAGTTTTGTAAGCAAAGCTGGAAGATTAACTAAAGCATACATTGGCAAGTTTTGTGAACGTGCCAACTCCACAAGCTGTAAGGTGACTACAGCCATATTACAGCATTATGAAATAGAGAAGACGTAGGGAGTGCCCACTGACTTATCACTTGTGTGCCATATTTTATTTTATTTTATTTATTCAGGACAACAAATAATTGTACACTATGCTAAATCAAACGACTTATTACTAAAGTACTTAAATATATACACAACCAACATCGTTGCCCGCAAAATTAATATTATTACTAAAAAGAGTAGTAATGTGTTACAAGTATTAGTTCTGACATGACAAAACAATAATTAACTTATTACAAATCAAATTCGGTATCAACTATGTTCATTAACTATTTCGTTGAGTTTCTCAACCACGCATCTCTTGAATTGCCCAGGAGATAGTATAAACAAATCGATATCTGTAAAATATTTATTATAATGCGTAAAGTTGCATGATAAATCGGCAAAGTGGCGCTCGCTCGCCCGCATTCCTTCTGCACATCTTTGGTGCAAAATGGCCCCAGTTATGTGATGCGAGCTGCTAGGGATTCTTATTTGTATTTGATTCATTAGGTTATTGCAGTCATATTTATTACGACAAATGTTATGTATCGCAGATAAGTCCATTAGCCATTGTCTCTTTTTGGTTGTCATTAAAGAGAATTTAACCAATGTGTCAGGGTATGAGCTTCTTTTGCGAAAACTGGCTAATTATAAATATTATTGACGGCACGGAGGTATTTAAGCTGTACTATTTGATAAATATATTTTGTGTAATAGAAATTCCATGCAACAGTGGCCTATTCTATATATCTAATGAGTGTCTTGTAGAGCAGCAAGTATAAGGCTGGCCTTTTAAGGGTACACAAGTGCGCATGACAAATCCAAACATTTGAAAAGCTTTATTTACTATACAGTTAACATGAACATCAAGATGAAGTTTAGAATCATGATGTATTCCAAGGTCTCTAATCGACATTACTTTCTCAAGTGCCTTGTTACAAAGGAAGTATGTTTGATTAAATGTGATTTTATTTTGTGAATGTTATTGATTTACTTTAATTCATGTTTAGTTGTAATTCATTAAACTGTTAAAGCGATTCGAGGCTTCTTGTAATTTATTGCAGTCATTTTGCATCTTAATGCCTTGATAGATTTTTAAATCATCTGCATACAAGAGATAATGACAATGTTTAAAACAATTGCCAATTTCATTAATTAATAACATGAAGACTAGTATTGTTTTCTACACTAGTATTGTAGGCAAACAGTGAGACAGGAAAAAGATCATGTAACACATATACTAACTTAGGATTCCTTATTTAATTAGTACATAAAGTAAAATTAATGTTACATTGAATAGTGGCATAAATTAGTATTTATGCCAAATTTCAATGTAACATTAATTTTATGTACATATTGTTACGTGCTGGGTTCGACGGATAAGAATACAAAACAATATTACCGACTAAACACGTTTTATTCTAGTACACAATTAACGTTAACACACAATAAACACTATACTACACTTTTCCACTTTGACTGCTTCAAACTCCGTAGTATTGTCGCTTCCGTTCGCTTCGATGAACACTTGACCGCTTACGATAGTAAAACTGACTCGGCGGTGTGCGTGCTGTTAGGAGGCCGTCCCAGTTTGTCTTTTTAAAAAAAAAACTACTTTTCACACTGCACTGTACTTTAATATAAAACACTTATTTTTAAAGATACAGTTCTACTGGTACCGATTTCCGAACTTCCCGGAGCGAACCGCGTTTCGCGATGGACAGAATCTAACTAACTTTTGTATGAAATAAATTATTGAAGTAAATGAAAATGCTGACCAAGTAGTCACAACACAATGGAAATGTACTAGAATAAGTAAAATGCTGATTTAGCGTTAATAAGGAACTATCTCGGGTTATAACATCTCCCCCCTTAAGATGAAGCTTTATCAATTTTAAGATGAAGCATAATTAAAGAAAATAGAAAATATAGAAAACGATTGGAAGCTTGGAAATCAGTTTACATTAAAATTAAAATAAAATATAGTTTAAAAAATATAGAAAATAAAGAGCACAATATGTAGAATATTGAATTCATACCCAAAAATAATATAAGACAAATTGAATTTATCATGAGTACAAAATTGTTAAAATATTATTATCTTAAGTTTAACACAAGGTAATATAAAAATAACATTTAAGTAAGCTACTAAAGATTAACAGTGTACTTGCAGTAACATAATAGTTAACATTTGACAATCAGCTAACTGTTTATACCTTATCTTATTAATATACCTATGAGATAAACAACATAGTAAATGATATAATATTAACGACTTATAGTATAGTATAGTAAAATAGAAGGCAGTTTAACGTAACTTAAAAGTTCAGGTTTCTTTTACTTGAATTGAAAAAATCGACTTTACGAATAGCGTCATAAGAGTTATGATGCTGTAAAGCGGGCAAAGATTTAACAGATTTCTTATCATCATCTGACGTAGAGATATCAGACATCTCTATGGAATTAGAAACTTTGGATTTATGTTTAACTGACTTCTGATTATGACATTGATTGAAAATTTGTATACAGCATCCGGGACCGTGATTACGATTCTTATAACAATTGTATAACTTATAAAATAAAAATAGAAATAAAGATACAATTAAAATATATGTAAAGGTAGAATAATAGGTTCCGTATTTAATAAAATGAGATTGCTTTTCCAAATTATTGATCTCATTTTCTAAATCATTCATCTGATGAGATACGTATTTCAATGAGTCTAGGTTAATTTTACTCAAAGATATGGGAGACAAATACGGTAAGGTTTTATTGATTTTTTCTCTGTCGCAACAATCATCTAATGTAATATTAAAAGTTATATCTAAAGGCGACTTTATTTGAAAAGATTTTACACTAGTTGGAGTTAACTGAATAGTTTTAGAGTAACCAACACAATTTTCGGTTAGTTTTACAGAACCTGTACCGACAATAGAATAATCAACAATATCTTCATCACATTTTACAGTTAGTTTATTAATATTGGACTGGACAAAAATCCATTCATTATTTTTCAACTTTTGCCAAATATCAATATCTCCAAATAATAATTTAGAGTTACACTCAGTGGGTAGTGACAAGGTCACTTCCGTTAGTAATCTAGATTCACAATTAGGATTAAGTATACAAGAGTATATTGTTTGCGTTTCACAAATAGAATATTGGTAGTTAATTGTTTTACACTTATCTAAATTATCAAACATAGTATAATGCATTCTATCGTCACTTAAAGCAGTGTAGGCATTAGAAGGTTGAATGAATGCAAATGTTTTGATATTGGATCCGTTATGTGGAGTTGGTAATGGTATGTTCTTATAGATAACGAACTTGTCGTCACTTATTAGTGGGATTCGCAACACAAAAACGATTTTATTATTATGGTAATAAGAGTTTAATTGCGAAACATCGATAATAGAATGAATATTATTAATACTTAATTGCACTGGGAAGTCTAGCCTTTTATTGATGTGACCGCTCTGTCTATGTAGTTCATCGTATAGACTGATAGGGCTTATAACATTAGGATGTAGAACATTTACCTTAGAAAATAAAATAGCATTTAAAGTAGTATCTAATAGGTTAGAAATAGTAAGTAAAGAGCTTTCTATTATATTTAACAAGCTATTTATACGCGAAATATTGTATAACAAATTATCTGTCTTAGTAACTTGAGATAAGATCTCATTCATAACGTTTATTTGAGAGTTTAACTTAATCTCGTTTTCGTTTAATTTATATATGGTAGAGTTAAAATTATTTATTGTCGACTTAACAATATGTATATTATCTTTCATGAGCCGGTATAGTTCAGACTCGCTCTTTTGGCAAGATTCTATGGCGGCGTCGTATTTTCTGGCGTCGTCGGCATCCAAAGTTCCGAAAAAGAATTTTAAAATTTCACCACCGAATTCTAAGGACCTTTTGACTTTGGTTGGTGTTTGATTTATAGTTAAATGAGATAACGATTGTATCTTAAGAAGGTTAGACTGAATTAGTATTTTAATAGGGCTAGAATAATCTTTACATTGCATGATATCTTGTGTTTGTATTTTACTACAAATATTTTGAGTTTTACGTAATAAAGATTCTATATTAGTTAAATAGGGTTCTAATGATATAATATCAATATGAGTTACGACATTCCAGTAGTCATTATAAAAACGAATATTAGTAATAGGCTCGAAGTAGATGCCGGGACTATGAGTTATCGGAGTTATCTTCGATTCGGCGTGGCAGCCGTGGCACAAGGCTCTGAAAATAAGACATATCAAGATACAGCGGGCTTGATTTCATTTGTGTGATATTTAACATGTTTACGGCCCACTTGTAACGTGACGTTATGTTTATTATGTACTTTAATTATTTTGTAAGGGCCTTTCCAAATAGGAGACAGAGCTTTTCTTAGCCTGTGGTGATGTTTAAGGTATACCATATCGCCTGATTTATAAGTAACATCGCGGGATTTAGAATCATAATATTGTTTTGAACGTTCTTTGCTGTTCATAATATTTTGTATAGCTTTTTCTCGGCTAAGCCGCATTCGATATTGCAAAGCGCGAATATATTCATTATAAGTAGCGCTGTTAGAAGTATCATACAACGAATTAGGAATAGTGGGTTTGTAACCGTATAAAAGTTCGTAAGGGGTGAATTCAGTTGTACAATGAGGGGTAGTATTATAGGCTAATATAGCAGTAAATAAGTAGCAATGCCAATCATTTTGGTTTTCATTCACGAAAGATTTTAGATATTCTTTAAGGGTGGCATGTGACCTTTCTAATGCACCATTCGTTTGCGGATGGTAAGGAGTAGTAAAGAGAGACTTTATCTTAAGAATTTCGGTAAGCTGTTTAAATAAATCTGAGGTAAAGCATGTACCAAGATCTGTTAAAATAGTTTTAGGGAAACCAAATAACGACATGAAATGTACAAGATTTCGAGCTATCTCTTCACTTGTAGCAGTGACCATGGGATAAGCACTTGAAAATTTTGTTAAATCATCTTGGAGAGTTAATATGAATTTAAAATTTTGGAAACCAGCATCGGGTAATGGACCAACGATGTCAAGAGCTAAACGTTCAAATGGTTTAGTGGAAGTGGAAGTGATCTCCATCGGAGCTTTGTTTGACTGCCTTAATGGCTTATTTATTTGGCATAACTTACACTGTTTAACATACCGTTCAATATCAGAACGCATGCCTTTCCAGTAATATGCGGCCTTGATACGATTATACATGCGGCGCGCACCTGGATGACCAGCAATGATAGAGTCATGATTTTCCTTCAATATCGTAGGGACCTCGGCAGGTGTCGGATAAATCAATTGGTTTTTATAAATATGTACTTTAATATCCGTGTTATGAAAAATATAGGAAATCATGTTGTATAATTTAGTATATAAGATTTTAGAAAAAGGGTCTGTAAAATCAGATATCGCAAGATCAGTTATATTATCTAGTAAGAGCATATCTCTTAATTTAATTAGTAAATTGTAAATATCTTTGTATTTTGTTTCTTCATAGTGATGTATTTTAGAATAAAGGAAATAATATGTTTTGTTATCATTAATAACCTTATGGACTGTAAACGGCTCGCGTTCGGAGTTAAGCAATTCAGCGGAATTCTCGAGCTGCGATAGTATTTCTTCGCAGTGAGGCATAGAATAATCAAAGTCTAAAGAGACTGGACATGCGATTGATTTTATTTTCGATAGATGTAGACCTTGACTACATTCTTCGATAATAGTGTTTGATGTAGGTAACTTATTTGTAAACTGATCTTTAAAGTATCTTTCATAGGTTGAATTATTAAGACGATTTGAGTCAATGATATTTACCGGATGACGAGATAACGCATCTGCGTTAGAATTGAGTCGACCTTGTTTATAGACAATTTCGTAGTCGTACTCCTCAAGCTTTAAGCGCCATCGGATGAGTCTACTTCCTGGGTCTTTATTACTGAAAAGCCAAACTAAAGGACGATGATCTGTGACAATCTTGAATTTGCGCCCAAATATATAGGGGCGGAAGGTTTTCACAGCAAAAATAATAGCGAGGAGTTCTTTCTCCGTGGTTGAATAATTACCTTCGGCTTTGTTAAGTGTTCTAGAGGCGTAGGCTATAGGTTTATCTTTGCCTATATCGCCTTGAGATAATACAGCGCCTACGGCGTAGTTTGAGGCGTCTGTTGTGATTATAAACGGAGCATTGAAATCAGGGTATTGCAATAAAGGAGCTGTGGTAAGTTTATTTTTAAGGATTTGGAAAGCTGTTTCTTGTTCAATGGTCCAATTAAAAGTGACGTCCTTTTTTAATAAGGATGTAAGAGGTTTAGTTAACTTTGAAAAGTTTTCAATAAATCGCCTATAATAGCCAACAAGGCCAAGAAAAGATTTTATTTGTTTGACATTAGTAGGAGTTGGAAATTCGGTAACGGCCTTGACCTTATCAGGGTTTGGAGATACACCTTTATCGGTGATGATGTGGCCTAGATAAGCAACTTCGCGGCGTAAAAACTCGCACTTATCTGGCTGCAATTTCAGATTGAATTTTCGCATTCTATCAAAAACTAATTTAAGCTTTGTAATATGATCTATTAGCGTGTGGGAGTAAATAATACAATCGTCTAAGTAAACGTAGGCGTGGAGACCTTGAAGTCCTGAAAGAGCCGTATTCATGAGCCTTTGAAAGGTTGTGGGAGCGTTTTTTAAGCCAAATGGCATCCTAGTAAATTCGTAGTGTCCGGAGGTACTAGAATTAGTGTTAACAGTGAATCCGGTTTTCGGCGCGTCCTTGGAACTCATCCTAATTTGGTGAAATCCGCTAGATAGATCTAGCGTGCTGAAATATTTGGAATGACCTAACTGGTCTAAAATATCAGTGATGAGAGGCAATGGGTAACTTTCAGAGACCGTCGCGTCGTTAAGGCGGCGATAATCAATAACTATTCTCCATTTCTTTTTACCAGACGCGTCCATTTTTTTGGGAACTACCCATACAGGGGCACTCCAGGGTGAAATAGAAGGGCGAATGATGTTTTGGTCCAACATCTTTCTGATTTGGGAGTCAACTTCCTCCTTATGACATTCGGGGAAGCGATAAGATTTAACATGGATAGGCGGCGTATCGCCAGAGTTAATTGAATGTTCAACGGCATTAGTAAAAGATAAGGGTTCACCTTCCATATGAAAAATATCAGTGTATTCAGAACAACACTCTAATAGTACTTTTTGCTCCTCTGAGTTTAAATGAGAACAACGAATAAGGTCTAAAACCCTTTGAACACGATCAGATTTGGAAATAGAAATAGAATACGTATTTAGGCATGATTCAGAGTTTAGATCGTTTTGTTCGAGAGGTGTCAACTCTGCGTAATAATCTTTGATTTCAACGTCAGAGTCAGTCGTGTTTAACACCGTAATATTAATTCTTTTATTTGACTTGATTGAGACAATACAATTTGCGACATAAACACCACTACATATGGTATGATCTAGAACAAGAGCTTCATTATTAGAATAAAGTTCAGGAATGTAATTAGATATCGCGCATTCAATTACTGCTTCAGATCGCGCGGGAATAATGTAAGTTGGTTGAATATAATTTATAGGTAAAATATGACCACAAATATTCAATGATTTAGAATCGTAATTGATATTAGTTTTGAAATAACCAAGAAAATCGCTACCGAGTAGGCCATCATACTCAAGACTGACGTCATTGTTAACCATATGAAATTTGTAATTAAATTCATCATTAGATATAGTAAAATCCATTTGAAATGTGCCTAAAGTTTGAGAACAACTTTCTAAGCTATTAATTCCTTTTAATTTAACGACTTCGCGAGACAAGTCGGGTGATTTGCTTAGTACCGACTGTTTCACGAGGCTAATGGCGGCACCCGTATCGATAAGTAACTTTAAGGGCTCTTTAGAATAACTAGAATTTAAATAAATATATGGCAAAGATATTTTCTTGATTTTTATATCAGTTTCATAAATTGGAGTAGGTTTTATAATATCACAAGATTTAGTAGGTATAGAATTATATTTAGGGATTGGTATGTCCAATTTAATTTTTAAATTAGCATCATTTTGGCAAGTATTACTAAGCTTTATTGAATTAGAATAGGGCTTTGTATGCTGATGACTCGAGATCACGTCTCGAGGTGTAATTATAGAGTTAGTATAGTTATAAGATTTGGAATGACTCAGATTTGACTGAGATGTAGATTTAGTAAGACTCAGTTGCTTTAACTGAGGTGTAGATTTAGTAAGACTCAGTTGTTTTGACTGAGATGTAGATTTAGTAGGACTCAGTTGCTTTGACTGAGGTGTAGATTTAGTAGGACTCAGTTGTTTTGACTGAGATGTAGATTTAGTAGGACTCAGTTGTTTTGACTGAGATGTAGATTTAGTAAGACTCAGTTGTTTTGACTGAGATGTAGATTTAGTAAGACTCAGTTGCTTTGACTGAGATGTAGATTTAGTAAAAGATTTAGTAATAGAATTAACAGGACTCAGTTGCCTTGACTGAGATGAGGATGTAGTAAAAGATTTAGTAAAGGGTTTCGTGTCCTTTATGCTAGTCGATTTCGGCAGACACGACACCGAAATCTTATTTAGTTTAAATTATTGTCTCGGGAATCGAACCCGGACTCTTCGGCTTCGCAGAATTTAACTACGCGGCCGTCGCTATCGCGCGGCGATTGATCACGTTGCACTTGGTTCGCGTTCTCACGGCGTTTCATATTATACAGACGTTTGCGACACTGATCAATCGTATGACCTATATTTTTACAATAATTACACCGTATATTATTAGCATTAGAATAGTTATTTGAAGGAATATGGAAAGATTTTTGATAATTATTGTTACTTGTACTTGAAGGTTTTTTATTTTTGTAGCACTCTGAAGCATTATGCCCAGGCTTTTTGCACGTGCTACATATACGTTGGAATTTAGAATTAGAATTAGATAAATTATATAACTTTTCCTCTTCGATTGCGTGCTGAACTGCCTCGTTCAGTGTCGAGGGGTTTCTACACCTGACAACATTACTAATTGAGTGATTTAACCCTAACATAAAAGTATTCAGGGCTAAATCTTCCATAGCGGCTATCCTACCTGGTAGTTGGGTTTCATCCTTACAACTGTTGTGGATATCAGATAATATTCGGGTTAAAATTTGCTCGATTCGTAAAGAATACTTTGTGACGTCTTCGCTACTAATTTGTTTACAATTTTGCAAATCCACTAATAAATGAGTCGCATGCTTTTTCTCGCCAAATGTAGATTTTAAGAATGATTTTATTTCGTCCCACTTGGAAAATGATTTTAAGCTACAAGCTACTTGGGCTTTACCTTCAAGTTGGGATATAATATATTTACAGAGCACATTCTGTTGGTCTGTTGAAGCTAAGGACATAGCATTATCACCATTTGTGAGGAACGCGGGGAGGGAATCCCGGTCCCCATTATAAGGTTTGATGAATTTGGTAAGGACTGAGAGTGTAATTTTTTCAGCCATTTCAGGTTTTGCCTTTGGTTCTGATTTAAGTGACATTTAAGTATACAATTGTAATTTTATATATAGAAAATGTTACCGTAAAATCGACACACAAAAATACGATATGGAATAGAAAATTAGTGTTCACGAAAAAAAATGTAGAAACAGTGGATATGGAAAAATACTTTAAAAACTCACATAAACACGATCACTGCACACACTTTCATCATTCGTGGGAACGGAATCTGACACGCTCGTATAGCGCCGCAGGGCGACCGCGTGCTCGGCGATAGATGAGTGCGGCGCTGGCGTCCACGTGCTGGTGACACTGGATGAGGTGGAAGTGTCGGCTTCGGAGATGACGAGTAGTGTACTCGTTATGATGATGTTGATGAGTTAGATCTGCTGCTACCGGGATGGTGCAGGCTCACACGTTGCGGTGGAGGCTGACTGTCGACCAATCTAGGTTTCGCGGCGACCAGTGTGGTGCGGGCTCTCGCTGCTGCGCAGAGACTTATCGTCGACCTTGGAAGAGTGATGCGGGCACAACCTTGGGTTCTGTCTTACCGTCGATCACACAAACTAGGGTCTCTGGGATTCGGATCTCTAGGCATCAACAGACACCATTTACGAGATCCCACTTCTGACACCAATTTGTTAGGAGGCCGTCCCAGTTTGTCTTTTTAAAAAAAAAACTACTTTTCACACTGCACTGTACTTTAATATAAAACACTTATTTTTAAAGATACAGTTCTACTGGTACCGATTTCCGAACTTCCCGGAGCGAACCGCGTTTCGCGATGGACAGAATCTAACTAACTTTTGTATGAAATAAATTATTGAAGTAAATGAAAATGCTGACCAAGTAGTCACAACACAATGGAAATGTACTAGAATAAGTAAAATGCTGATTTAGCGTTAATAAGGAACTATCTCGGGTTATAACAGTGCGCTCTATTTATACGCGGGTAAAGCGTTTCTGGGGTTTTCTAGAAAAGCCATACCCGGCACGCAACCGCACGATGATTCGAGGATGTGCCAGCGCTTTCTCCACTGAACTCGTACTGACAAATACGTAGTTCCGTAAGATGTCAATAGATGGTGCTGTAATAAATTATTATTAGAAACCACCGACTCTTCCCCACAGTGCCGACAGAGGGCATTAGTCGCAACAATATATATGGTAGTCCATATATACAATCAACATAATATTAAGAGCACTATTACTAAGTAAGGATTCTGTAAATAAGAGAACTAGGTCAGATACCATTCTGTTGATTCCTTTCTTATATCCGGCCTCGATGGCGTAGTGGTTATTGTAACCGACTGCCACGCCTGAGGTCGCGTGTTCGATTCCCGCAAAAGACAAACATTTGTGTGCATGAACATGTTTGTCTTGGTCTGGGTGTTTCTATGTATACTATGTATGTATTTCCAAAAAAAGGTATATATGTATGTTTATCCATTCTCTAGTACCCATAGTACAAGTTCTGCTTAGTTTGGGCTAGATGGTGTTGTGTGTATGTGATAGAATATTATTATATTATGTTTTTGGTTTTATCCTCGCCCATTACTGGGGAAATTAGCCAAACTTACGGACTTTTGGCCAAAGCAATTCTGGTGGTATGATAATTAATCTATAGATAACACCTTTCTGACAATTCTGCATGTATTTAAGATAACTGCTTTCTGTAGTAGTGTGTAGGTATGTGAGAGGATGGATGTGTAGCGCTTGTATGGTGTGTTTTAGGTATGACCCCTTTGCTGGACATGACTATAGGAATGGTCTTGATTATTATTATTATTTTGCCGTACTTAAGACTTAAGATCTTCAATACCAATTCTTTTTATATCTATAGCAATAATACACACTGATAAAAAATAGCGTCATCTGTGCTTCGAGGACGTCGCATTTGTATTTTAAATAAGTATAAGTTTCTATAAAATCGACAATGCTTATTGTATTGTATTATTTTCTTTACAGAATTTGTTAGCGGTTGGTTTTCAAGATGGATCCGTGTCGCTGTTCCGTGGTGACATCGCTCGCCAGCGAAGTGGGAAAATGAGGACTCTGCCTGATACAGGCAATAGCCCCATCACAGGATTAGCTTTCAAGTAAGACCTTATATTTTTCATCTACATTGATATATTCTAACTAATATTATGAATGCGAATATGAGTTTGTCGTTTACGTTTTCACGGTTTAACTACTTGACCGATCATCATGATATCATCAAATTCGCATAAACGTTGTCGGGGATTCAGAAAGAGACAAAAATATCTTCCACTCAGAAAAAAAGTACCGTAATTTGAATCGCGGGGTGACTGATAATAACTTCGCTTTAGTTTTAAACTTAAATTGTGCGAATTCTCAACGCATCCTTTTAGGCCCGGCGCCCATTATCGGCATCGGTAAGAAAAGGGATCCTTCGGCATCCCTACATGCAAGCGCACACTGTCGGAAACTATGCCTTGGCATGCTGCAACGTTCTTAGGGATGACGAGGCGTCCTTAAGCATGCCGCACCATCCTTAAGCTTGCCGAAGCGTCTCAATATCGTATTTCTCTTCAAAACAGTATCAGAGTTGTTACAAGCTAGTTGCCTGAGTTGTATTTAATATAGTGGATTGGGATCTAGTGCTCATAGCAGCTCTTGCTGAAGAAGAAGATAAATCTAATCAATCAAGGAGAAGATTTTGGGTGAACAGCCTTTGGAAGCAACGATATACGTCCGGTGAATTCAACAATTTATTCAATGATTTGTGTTATGACCAGTGATCGGAGTAGGTAAATTGATTTTTGGTACTTGTATCATAAATGCACACAGAAAGAATAACATGGATAAGCCATTTTCCCGGAAAGTAATTCCGGTATTTCCGGATTCAATTAAATATTGTTAATGTTGGTAGTGATATTATTCCTACTTAATTCAAAATTTAAAGGAAGGTATCAAAACTAAATTAATTCATTATTTATCTGTTGAATAATAAAAACAATCGAATTCCGATCGAAGCTTTAATTTTTATTTTTAGCCTTTTATGGCTAGAACTTTTATAGATAGACATAAATTGTTGCACTTAAATTTAAACATTTTCATAGGGGTCATGGTAATTTGCATTAAGGGTAGAATAAATGACGGGGCCCCATAGAGGGCCAATGCCTGCTGGGGTCGTGAGACTGTTCTAAGGATGCACCACGACTCTGAAACGTAAAGGGCATACGAAGGAACAGGTTGATTTTAGTCAGATTTTAGGACCAAAAAAAGGGGTAGAATAAAGAAAAAAGATAAAAATCAAGATTGTTTATTGTTAAATATGTACATTTTACATTTATTCACATTTTTAATCTTCATCGATTACAATGTCAGCATCCTGGTAATCCTGATCTTTACAATTAAAATATATAACTATGAGTTTCTCTATATTTTCTATTTTCAACCTATTTCTTTTAACATCTAAAGTCCATTTATAAATGGAAAAAGACCGTTCTACATCTGACGATGTCAAAGGAGCAAATTTTAAAAAAGGTATTAAATTATGTGCTTCATTTTTTTCAATGGCCTCACTATATTCTCTAAGTGTGTCTAAATCTGGGTTTCGTTCCATAACACGTTCTATTTTATTTTTTATATTTTCTGAATTGCACTGATTTATAGCATCTCTGACGTTGTCAAATGCTAAAAGTGAATCTGTCAACGATAAATTATGCTTTTGCAATTCTTTTAAAGACAAATGAATTATAAAATAATTGTCTTTAATGTAATTTAAATCTTCTTTTAAATTTTCTTTTTCTATAATATTTTTTGCCTCTCGAATAGATACCGCATCAGAGCTGCTTAAACAAGATAATACTTCTTTTATTTTTTCAAAGTTTTGAGCGTAATAAAATGCTGCCTCTAACCAAGTGCCCCATCTTGTAACAACTGGTTGGGGAGGTAGCGGCAAATCTGGATATTTTTCTTTTAAAATTTTGACTCTACTTGGGGCTTTCAAAAATACCTTTTTAACATTTGCTATTAAAATGTTAACATCGTGATATTCTAACCTAATTTGCTCAGATACGCGATGAAGAGAGTGCGCCAAACATGTTACGTGCTTCATTTCAGGTAAGTATTGTTTTAAATTTCGTCCTGCAGACAGCATATATGCAACGCTATCAGTGCAGAGGACAAGAATGTTACCTACCTTCGATTCAAAAGAATCTTCCCAAAAGTTTTCCAAACATTCTAACACAAATTGCGTGATTGTTTGTCCATTAACTACAGTTAGCATTTTACATGCTACCAAATAAGGTCTAGTCAAATTGCTAGGATGTAATGGTTTTATTAAAAAATGGACTATATAGCGACCTAAAAAGTCTGTCGTTTCATCTAATGATATCCATAGTTTCTCATTTTTATAATTTTGCCGAATCGAATTGATTTTATTCTTAAAAAACTTGTCCAAGTAAACTTTCCGTAACTGTGATTCATCTGGCAGAGTACGATTAGTACACGTACAACAACAGGTACTACACATATATCTTTTAAAGAAATCTTGAAAAGTAGTATTTTTCATCTGAGACCACGGAATATTGCACAAAATGAGAAATTTTATAAGATCGAAATAAAATTCCTCTTCGGGCCGCTTAAACTTTCCCTGGTGTACTGCTCCTTCGATATGTCTTTTAACGTTTCCTTTATTTATGGTTTTCAAATGGCTTTCACATTTTGAACAGTATATTGTACCACTAGCGTGATCGTAAAGTAGTTCGGGATGACCGGATATCCATTTTTCTACAGTTTCAGCCTTGACGTTTGCCATATCTGAACTTTGTTTCAGAGATGGAACCTCGTATATATCACCTAAAACAAAGACATGAAAAAATTACATTTTATTTAGTTTATTTAGCTTACTCCGTTTGTTTTATTTTTCGTGGATCAAATTTAGTCATTGAAATTTCACCCTCTTCCTGTCAATCCAAAATGGCTGCCGCTACAAGATGGCGGACAATTTTTTTTTTTTTACAATTCCATCAATATATATATATATCAAATGAAAGGGCTTGTTACGTAGAATATTTTGTAGAGAAGTAGATAAGGCCTATAGTAATTTATTTTACCAATACATTGCAAGAGGACACAGGGCATTCAAATTATATACGGATTCCAGTAAAATGTCGGTTAATAGTGGAGTTAGCTGAATTGCGACTACATTACTAGAATATCATAATTTTGTTTCGCACTAAGCTCACTGGTTCATACTCTATTAAAGATTTAACAATATTAAGACTCATGGTATGTTCAGCAGGTTAAGCGAACAAACACAATACTAAAAATATTCTTATAGTACATCCAAACATGCTTTATACTCCTTGTAACTAGTAAAATATTACTTACCAAAGCTTGGTTTAAATATGTAGATCCAATTCAATAGTGAAAAATCTGAGTCCGTATATTCGAGCCAAATCGTGGTTTAGAGCAGATTCCAGAAGTCAGTATGTACACAAGCCAGGGTCAAGTAACGTTTTCACAACACAGTAACAAACAAAGATGCGCACTCTACGAACCGAAGTAAACGAGTGAGCTACCTGGCATGTCGTCGGCGGGCGTACGCATTGTTCTGATAACCGGTTATTGTACCACCCATGATCCTTTGTTCTGATTGGTCGTTGGGTTTTGTCAAATCGTGACTGTGTGCCGTTAAAAAAAATATGAAGAATAATAAAGAATAATATTGCTCATTTTATTACAACTCCTACCTTTTTTTGAGGATGGCAAATCATCAAATGACTCCTTCCACTCTGGCAGAATAAAATTCCTACATAAGTTCCGGTTTTTTTTTAATAATCCACCAATTCCGGAGGAATGTCCATATTAATATATACGTTTATCATCGGATCAATGACCCCATTTCAATCTACCTACTCCGATCACTGGTTATGACGTTTGAAAATTTTATGCCTACTATAGAATGAGTTATGAAAATTTTGAAAGTCCAGTTCATTTGCTTCGACTTTTCATGGAGAAAAAACAATCAAGTTTTCGCTCACCTATACCTGTTGAAGAAAGATTGTGTCTGTGTACTTGAGATGAGTAATAAATAATACTTTAATAAGTTTAATCATATTTATTATTTTTGAATTCACATATACTCGTACAGATATAATTCGAATGGTAACTTCAGATCGCAGACTGCATTATTGTTTCGTATGAATCTATATTTCATGCTGCACCGGTCATAAGATTATCGTCGTGGTGCGATTGTTGTTGCCAATGGAGTCATTTCTTCATTTTTAATCACATTAAATGCGTCGCAGGTAATATTATGTTTAAAAAAATTACAAATTCTGGTAATCACTGGTTTCAATATTTTCATAATCACTGGTTTCAATATTTTCATCTTGGCATCTAGGTATGGGTGTCGGTGTATGTCAATGTTGAATGTATGTTGTCCTCGTTATCTACGGATGTTGCTTGGGGTGTGTAATAAGAAAAATCGTCCATGGTGTAGTTTGGTTGATTCACAGGAGGTTTTTGTTTTGATGTGGATGGTTCATAAATAGATGTATAGTTTGATTGATTCACAGGAGAATTTTGCTTCGATGTGGATGGTTCATGAATAGATTTTGTAGCTTCTACTTTATTGCCATAAAGTTAATGTTTAATGCTTTTTATCACCTAAAATCCTCAGCCGTGCCGATGCCGATAATGAGCGCCGGGCCTTATTCTTTCCTTTACGGCTGGCAGCATTGTATATCTTTGTCATTGTGTGTTCAATCGTGTGGATGGTGCCGTGCCGATTTGCGAAAGAATACATCAATTATGAAAGTACTAGTTTTGTGAAATTTTAGTTCCTGTTTGGGGATACATACTTTCGATCGCTGTAATAAAAAGGTGGTATCAAAGTAACATACCTTACCCCACCCCTAAGATCATAGTTTAAAGATGATCACTGACATTTCATTTTCTCGAAAAATAAAGAAAAATATTCAAATTAGAAAAAAATTATCAGTACAGTCAAAACCGATATTTATATATTTTTCACTCGCATATTTTAAGAAAATATAAATTTAATCCCGAAATTGATCAAAGTCACCTCTCCCATTCTACCAGTACTTACAAGTAAAAAAAGGATACAAATTTATTGACAAAATCTAGATTGATGAGAGCGAAGACGCGAGTATAATCTAGTAATTTATTAAGAGTTTGTTTGATTTTCTTGTTTAAGTGCGCAAATTTTTAGAACTACCAGTCGGATTTTAAAAAGACAACGCTACGAGACACGGAATTCGAGCAGTAATAAAAAAAGTAGATGAAACTACTACTACTTTATATTTTTAGCGACCGGTGCTCGCTGTTGCGACAACTTCTTCTGTCTTGGTATTTTGAGTATTTCCAACTCTGTATGTACCTGTGTTTACAAATAAATATATGATTGATTGATGATTGATGATGAGTATATCCGTCAAAAAAATTTCAGCACGGAGCCTGGGCCTGGGCAATAGACTCGGCACCATAGAACCAAAATTATACCTGACGAACTGTTGGTGTAATGCTCCTCATTTGCCAGTATTATAACTATTCTCCTTTGATGAAAATAATACGTGAAAATTTGGATTAACTTAATAAAAACTTTTATTACATTATTAATTCGTAGAGAGTGCACTTTGACATGTACAGTTGGCCAAAAAAGTGGTCTACCAGTTTTGACAAGTTTCTTTAAGATCTAATTATCGCTAATATTGACTTTTCTAACTTTACACATGGCATGACGTATATATAATACATGATAAAGAGAACTATTGTCACTGTTATAATATTATTGCAAGGGGAATTCGACCTTGTTGTTTCATGACGTTCAAATGAATTTCAACCGTGGGGCCACATTTTTGGCCGGCTGAACTGGACGTAGAACAAAGAGAGAATATATATTACAGATAGCAAACATCTATAGCGTTTCAATTGTGCTAATACAGCAGGCGCTTCAATATATTTGTGCCTTTTATTTTAAAATAAATTTTACCATTTTCATTATGGTTTCTACTCTACTGCTCTTTAGGTAAATTAGTGCATGGCCTTCAAAGGTTAAACAACCAACAAAAACCTAAAACCATGTATTTATAGTCATGTATTGTTGATGTAACCACTGGCGATCCTTAAGTTAACCTCTTGTGTGCCGTTTGAACACCAAGTGTACATAACCGCCAAGGCCTTCCTTTCACTTTTTTAATCAGGCGCTCGACGGGTTAATTAATAAATAATAATTATGTTTTTATAACAGGGGTGAAGATAAGATATTCGTGGTATCCCGCGCGTCTGTCTCGGTGTTATCCCTGAATACGGAGGGCTATATGTCTCTGGATATGATGGGAGCTGCGCCCCTGTGCAGCGTGCTGGCTGAAAACCACCGGCTTACTGTCGCCAATAGTGATGTAACTCACGTTATTGTTACTTAATTTAGTTGTAGTATAAGTTCTTGTTTATGTTGAGGTATGGTTTCAAATGATATCGAGTCGAGTCTAACAGCGCCTCTAGTGACAACTTTGATGAACTATCAATGTGCTGTGTTAAATTTTCTCATTTTCTTTTAAAGTTTTATCAGATGTTAGATTAGCCAAGATATTAAACATAAATATATTTTTTTAATTCAATCTTCAATAAATAAGATAAGAAGCATTTTAAATCTGGTAGAAGTAGAAATTGTTAAATTATGATAAAAAGTACGCGTTATACTATTAAGTGACGTATCCACTCTTTAAATGCAGATGTGCGAGGGAAATAGCGAGATACGCAATAGAAACATGAAAAGTTATTAAATATTAACTAAAATTGTTTTGTGATTTAACAATCGAATTTAATGCTGTTCTCACAAAACATTATAATAATAATAATAATATAATAATAATAATATGAAAACATTTAATTGCTGTTATTTATAAATTAACATAAAATCGATACCTCTACATGGCTGTGTAATTCCGTCTCCAACTAGGTTATATATAAAAATCTATTAATTTGAAAAATTATAAATACACATTTAACTTCCACAGGCCATATACTGCTACACGACCGAAGGCCGCGGGCCCTGCTACGCCCTCGAAGGCGAGAAAGTTCGCCTCGACTGGTTTCGCACTTACCTTATAATCACCACCAACGAAACCCCGAACAGGTCAACCGCATCGACCAGCACAGCACCCATCCCCAAATCCAACCACATAACAATACTCGACATACAGAACAAATTCATTGTATTCTCTAAAACATTTGACGAGATAGACGCTGTATTAACCGAATGGGGATCTATATATATTCTTACAAAGAAGAAAGAAATGATTAATTTTGAAGAGAAGAATCTCCAGTCAAAACTGACCTTGTTGTTTAAGAAGAATCTCTATGATGTGGCTATTAGGATAGCGAGCAGTCAGCATTATGATAATGAAGGGTTGACGGAGATTTATAAGCAGTATGGTGATCATTTGTATGGTAAGGTGAGTTGAGTTGGAAAATATTTCTTTTTATTTTTCTTTAAAGTGACTACCCGTACTAGTTTACCGTATTATTTATGTATCCCGAGGCACTTTACAAACATTAAAACAGATTATAAAGGGACTTATATTTACAACAGGTTTCAATATTTTTATATTTTAACTTTAAAGTTCGTAAATGTAAACTGAAAAAAATAGGTCGACCAACAGAGAAGAAAAAAGGAATTTAGCTTTGTTTTTATTATTTAAAGTTAACTCCCGCACTAGGTATAATTTGTGTCGCAGAGGTATCCTAACAATGGACACAAATGACACCAAACCTTGCAACAACTACTTGTCAGACACAATTTTTTGTCCTGTGTGTTGTCCCAAAACACTTGGACCCGACACCCGGCAAAACACTTGCAGTACTGGCGAGGTGAACATTTAAATCCATCCTTGCAGTCAGTTACTTTTCAGTTGCTGCTTAAAACTATTCGTTTCTATGATGAGTACAGTCAGCGACATAAGCACGCGATATTTTAAATTGCTTTATCATACATAATAATATATCCTTTAATGATACAATTACAGTAAAAGTTGAGAAATGACTAAGTACTTTAACTATATATGTAGTTACAGTAGTTGTAGTAGTTATTTCAAACATAATAATTATTTACTACAAAACAAATAGTAACTGAATTTTCATTTATAATATTGATTAATCTAACGTTCAGTTGCTTATGTTGGTCACTGTACCTATATTGTAAGAAGAAGATACAAAAACGATGACAGTAAACCACCGTTTTAATTTAATCTCTGTCTTTACGTGTTACACACACGTGCATTTGATGTCTTTGTCAGACCTATGATAGATTATATTTATTCGTCTCACTAGACATCTTGTTTCATAGCACTAAAATTATTCATAGCAACATAACGTTGTTTGGAAACGTACCCGATAGTCAACAATAGGCCAGCTCCCTATTACGTGGGTACTAAATCTGTAGTCGGCCTCGGTGTCGTAGTGGTTAGTGTAACTGGCTGCCACGCCTGAGGTCGCGGGTTCGATTCCCGCACAAGTCAAATATTTGTGTGTATGAACATGGATGTTTGTCTTGGTCTGGGTGTTTCTAAATATAATATGTATGTATTTACAACAAAAAAGTATATATGTATGTTTATCCATTGTCTAGTACCCATAGTAAAAGCTCTGCTTAGTTTGGGCTAGATGGTGTTGTGTGTATACAATATTTTTATTATCTCGTGAAATGTGGATGTAACACAAATACGGGCGGAAGAAAATATTGTCGCCCTCTTATTTAGATTTTTTAGTTTAAAAGTCTTATATACAGTCATTCTTAATAACTTTTCGGCAAGAATATTCATATATAAGAATATACATCTGCCCATGGCTCTCGTTGATCATAAAATGATTCAAATATTTACAAGATATTATTATTATTTTTTGTGAAAGTGCCGCCGGGGGCGGGTCACTATTGTCTCCCCCACTTCGCTACTTCACTGGTAACACACCTCTACCCCTTTATAGAGGTAAAGGAGAGTATAGGTGTTAAACTATGTTTATGTAAAATATACTTATTACTAAAATTTCCTTCCAGGGCGACTTAAAAGGTGCTATCGACCAATACGTAAAAACGATTGGCTGGTTAGAAACCTCTTACGTTATTCGAAAATACCTAGAATCCAGACATCTGGAGCCTTTAGTGCTGTACCTAGAAGAACTGCACAAAAAGAAATGCGCGACCGAAGACCACACTACGCTGCTCCTCACTTGCTACGTGAAGATAGACCAAAATGATCAACAGGGCAAGTTGAAGGATTTCATCAACTCTAAGGATAAAGTTATCGTTTTTGATGTCGATGTTGCTATCAAGGTTTGTGCGAATTCCTTTTGTTGACTCACTGATTTAGGTACATACTGATTTACGTTTACGTGAATGTTATACATTGAAATCAGCAGTCATCTCTGGGCAGGAGCACCAAAATACCAGCTAGATCCTTTTGAAGCGGTACAGAGACGAGCCTTGAGAATTGTCAATGAGCCCACATTCACAGGCGGTATTGAGCCACTAATTCTCAGAAGGGGCATTGCCACCCTTTGAGTGTTCTACCGCTTATATAATGGATTATTTTCTGAGGAGTTGTTTGAGATACCCTCAGCTACTTTTTATCATCGAACCGCTTTCCGCCAAATTTCCTGCCGCGGACGCTCAGGTTGTGGAATGAGGCTAAGCAATTGTATAAATTATTGATTTAATGTTTTGTTGATTATATTACTATGTATTACTTCTAATAAGGCGGTGTGAGACTATAAATTAAAAAATTAAAAAAAACTCATGCCGAGGTATTCCCACAAGACTACAGTATGGGGTTCTTTGAAAAGGGTGTTAAAAGGTTTTTAAAGGGTCGGCAACGCGCAAGTGATGCCTCTGGTGTTGCAGGCGTCCATAGACTATGGTGACCACTTACCATCAGGTGGGCCGTATGCTTGTTGGCCACTTTAGAATTATTATAAAAATTTAAATGTTTGCGGGGAGACATGTCTAATGCCATAACAATAGTTCCGCTCTTCCAATATAAATATAATATAATAAATATATAAATATAATAACCTAAAACAATATCTGGCGAAATCTTGATTTAATACACCTCTGCCTACCACTTCGTGTAGACATGAGATTATGTATTTTTACTTTGATAGTGCCTCTACGATTGTCTGAACTTGAATCCCATTTTTGACTCCAGGTGGTCCGTCAAGTTAGCATAGACGACGCGCTATCGCTCGCGGCAAACCACAAACGCCACGACTGGTACCTCAAAATGATGATTGAGGATAAGAAGGACTTCAGCCAGGCCCTAGACTATATCGAGGACCTGGAATTTAATGATGCAGACAACTTTATGAAGAAGTATGGGCATAGACTGATACAGCATGAGCCGGAGGGAAGCACACGGTTTTTGAAATGTGAGTACTTTTTTAAAAGTAATTAGCTATTGGAATGGTTCAGTGGCGCAGTGGTAGCGAGTGAGATAAGAGTGTGTAAGTTCTTGGGTTCGATCCCGGATCGGAAAAGTGTTTTTGGGTTTTTTGTCAAGAAATAATCAGTAGCAGCATAGAGCCCGACGCTTTCCTGATGGACGGTAATAAGCTTGACCTAAATTACGCGTAGTAGTAGTAGTACCATAGCTGGTGTAATTAAATGCTAACCCCTTTGGGGATGTGAGATTATGTATTTATGTAATAGCCATAAACAGCTACCTTCTTTAAATTGCCTATGTATTTATTTCTCATGTGTAAAACTTCTGTAAAATATAAAATCGTCAGATTACTAAAATTAAAACAATTCTGCACAGCTAAAATTTATAACAATTATATTTCAAAATTATTTTCAATTTGTCATGGTTGTTACTTTGACAAAACGCCGTTTTTGGTTGTTTTCTAGCCACTTGTGCCTGGTGGAGAACTTCGTATATACATATTTAATAATTCATTTGAATAAGATAATAATCGAATTATTCGATTGTTTTATCAATTACGACGCCACGGATGGCGTAGCGGTTTAAGTGCACGCCTTGCACTGCCTCCGCGCCAAGTGTTGTAGGTTCGATTCTCACACGGGACAAAATTTTGTGTCATCCACAAATAGCTGTTCCAAGTCTGGATATACTTTGTGTTCGTTGTTTGAATGTTTGCAAAGTCCCCCGCGACAAAAAAAAAAAGGTTATCGCATTTCTTTGTCATATTAATTTTTCAATAATCTTTTCTTACAGTACTCTGTACGGATTACAAACCCCGAAGCAAGCCGTTAGTCGACGAGAATTCTCTCTCGGGCGTATTCAAAAGTACCGATAGAGCGTTTCCGGACGACTACATACATATATTCCTGAACAACTCGGAGCGACTCATCGAGTTCTTGGAACATATGACGCAGAACGACAATGAATGTTCCAAACTAGTGTATGATGCTCTGATAGAACATTATATACATGTATGGTGAGTATATATTTTATATAATAACTTGCTGTACCTTGCGGATTCACTCATTACTCATTGACTGCTCCACTCCTGTGGATCTTAGCATGATGTTATATTGCTATAATATGCCTGAAGGATTGGGCTATCAAATGCGGAAAGGATATTTTAAATCCGGCGGGTAATTTCAGAGATTAGTGCGTTCAAAGAAACTCTTCAGCATTATTATATTGGTAAAGATTGTATGGAGCACTTGAAAATGTTCCAACAAAATAAAGCTATTAGTACCAAACTGATTGCGTGATTCTTAGTGACGTCACGGATGACGTAGTCGTTTGAGTCGTCGCCTCGCCACGCCCGAGTGTTGAGAGTTCAAATCCAAGAAAAATAAAAACATTGTGTGATCCACAATTGGTTTGGGATTTCTTGATGTCCGTTGTTTGATAAAGTAAGTAACTTGGCAAAATCGGACTACGAGTGCTCTCGGCGTTTCTACGCATATCGCACCTTATACACACTCCCATGGTGAGAACAAACTACAGACAAAACACTTAGCCGATTAGGGCTGTACATACAACCCGACATGCCTGAATGTCGATATTGACCTCTTTACCACAAGTGTTTCTAAAATAAAAATATTTTGAGTACCCAATTTTTTGGTAGCAATGGTGATGGATGCTGCTAAATCGTATTCATTTCTAAGAATAATTTAAGTTATATTTTGTCTTACTTTTTTGTGTTATAGTTACATTTAGTTTATTTTTGTTAATTGCAATCTGTGTGGTATGTTAGTGCTTAAGTTTTGTTCTACTTTTGTTGATTTAAATGATTCTGTTTTGTTGTTATTATTTTAAATGTGTGTGCTATTTAAGCGTTTAAGTTAATTTGTGTAGTTTTTTCATTTTCATTATTAAATATAATTTACTAGTGAAAACTTTTAATTGGCCGTATTATGTTATAAATGTGCATACTGTACCATTTTAGTTGTAAGTTTTCCAAAAATGAAATAAGATAAAGTTTCTCACGAAACAGAATTTTATTTTCTTTATTAGACGACGCCCTCACACGTCTCACGGGGACTTTACAAACATTGATACAAGACTTGGCGTTTTATGTCTACAAAGAAAACCTTGTCTCTTGATAACTATTTCTGATTTGAACTCACAAATGTTTACCCCCATATGATGATCAAACGCACAACATTCGTCGCGCTGGTAGTGGCAAGGCAACTACATATTAAAACCATTCCTCCATGCACGCAGTGTACCTATAATACAGCACAACTCCTTTTTTACAATTGTCCGCCATATCAGTCTGTTATAACTGCTCAGTAAGACTAATATTGTTTCACTGATACAGGGCGAAATCTCCTGAAAGTGAGAAAAAGGAGTACGAAGAGAAAGTGCTTCGCATCCTAAAAGATCCCGACGCGAACTACGACAAGGATCAGATGCTGATCATCTGTCAGATGCTCGGGTTTCAAACGGGAGTGCTGTTCCTATACGAGGAGAATAAACTGTAAGTGTATACTGAATAATAGTTATCTTTACTTAATATTATAAATTCAAGTAACTCTGTCTGTCTGTGTGTTTGTCTGTTAGCTTTACGCGGCTAAACCAGTCAACCGATTTACATGAAATTTGTTATAGATATAGTTTAAAACATAGGGAAAGACAAAGACCGCGCGCAAAAGAAAGTAGAATATAGTTTTAGGTATAGTAGTTTAATTGTATTACACTACTATAATATACAGGGTGTCCCGTAATTAATGGATAACCTTGAAATGTCTTATAGTAGAACTGAAGGCCTTTCAGAAAAATAAAACAAAATAAAAAAATAAAAAAAGAAATATATATATAAAAAAGTGCAAGCTATATTAGCATAGCATACTTTTGACTGTCTATCTATTAGCATAATTAGTGTTTAATAATAAAACAACAAAACACCGATGGATTTCATTCATTTATGGTCGTAGTATACAAGAAAGTTATACATGGTAAATAAAAAAAAACACATATCTCAGGTAATAGTTAGGATAGATTTTCTTTCATATTTTTTTCTGAACGGCCATCAGTTCCACTATAAGACATTTCCAGGTTATCCATTTATTACCGGACATCCTGTATATAGTTCTAGCGCAGTTTATTGTAGTTACTTATATAATTATTTGACGAGTCGATACTTCAGTGTTAACCTATTGTGTCGCAGTGGCACACCGGCGGCCATTCACAATAGGTTCTCAAGTATGTCTGGCATTGGAATGCTTGACATACTTGAGAACCAATTGTGACTGGCCGACGGATGATGTTGGGCGCTTGTATATATACTTAGTCGCTGTGTAAACACCACTTGTGCGATGCAAATTAGTATGACATCATTTGAGCGCTTGTTGTATGTAGCACCATCTGTTAGATGTAGGCGGCGCTTCTTCGTCTGAGTGGAGTCGCACGAAGGTTAAAGACTATCACCCAGTTTCCGAAAGACTAACTTTTAATCCCGTTTGAAGGGAAAGTTACTGTTATGATATTTATAACAGGTTGACCATAAAAAATAAAGTGTGCACCTTGTTTGGTCAGTGATTAAAAGAACAAGTGATTGTGAGGAATGAAAACAATTTAATTTTATATATATTACAAACAAGCAATAAATTACAAATATCTCAGGCTCATTATTTATGGAACCTACCATACCGCAGGACATAAATAACCACATATGATCCCTTAGAAATACTGACAGTGTCGGATATGACTATATTTGCACAAAAATTATAAAACAAGTGTCTAATTTCACTTGGCACTTTCCCAGACAAACTAAAAACTTCAATTGTGTTGCCCATGTACAAAAAGAAAGACAAACATCTAATGTCAAATTATAGGCCCATATCATTATTACCAGTGTTTTCAAAGGTGTTTGAAAGGGTGATATATTGGACACTTTATACGTATCTCGAAACACACAATATACTGGCTAATGAACAGAAAGGTTTTCGTAAGCATAAGACCATTAATATGGCAATGTATGAGCTCATTCAACCTATTTTGACAAACGTTGATAAAAGAAACGCTGTGTGTGCTATTTACATGGATCTTACAAGGGCTTTTGATTATGTACTTACATTATTCAATATTACTATACAAGCTTAAAAATATGGTATAAGAGGGAAAGTTCATGATCTGTTGAGATCATACTTGTGCGATAGGAAACAGTTTGTTGTAATCTCACAAGCGTGCCCTCACACGGGTTATGAAAAAAAAATATTGGTCTTGCAGTAGAACAGTAAATTATGGAGTTCCCCAAGGCAGTGTTTTGGGGCCCCTCCTCTTTCTACTATACATAAATGACCTACCAAAACACATAAGCCACCCCATGGTGCTTTTCGCCGATAATAGCACAGTAGTTATAAATTGTAATGATCCTTTTACATACGAAGCAGAAATAAATATGACATTAAATAAAATTATATCATGGCTCAACAATAATAATTTAATTATAAATTTGGACAAGACAAAGATAATGCATTTTTACCAAAGAATACCTAATAGAGATTTTGACATTAATTATTTATCCACTAAAATACAAACGACAGTAACCACAAAATTCCTAGGCGTTATAATGGACAGTAAATTGAACTGGCGACCCCAAACCACAGAAATATGTTAAAAATTGAATAAGTTTGCCTGTCTTCTATATAAACTTGCAAGAGTGGTAAATAAAGAAACGATTTTAATGACTTACCACGCATATGTTGTATCAGCACTTAGGTACGGCATTATTTTCTGGGGAAATGCAGTAGAGAGATAACATGTTTTTAAAGCACAGAAAAAATGCGTTAGGGCTATTTATAGTTTGTCTAGCACAGACAGTTGCCAGCCACTATTTAAGAGTTTAAAAATATTAACTTTACCGTCGTTATACATTTACGAAGTAAATATTTTCGTTTAAAGTAATATAAACTTATACAAAACTGCTTTTAAAAGTTATTATAGACAATTAAGGGATAAAAATAAATTAGAACTTGAAATACCGAGAGCAGAAACAGCTTTAATGAGGAAAAGCTTCTTTTGTTTGGCCCAAAAATATTTAACAAATCACCCGAACAAATAAGATCTCTTAATCTGGACAATTTCAAAGATAAGCTGAATGATATTCTTTTACAAAAATGTTACTATTCTTTAAATTAATATTTAGAAGATAATTCTCTTACTCCTTGACTGTATTAATATTACGTTTTTTTTTTCTGCTGAAATGTTGTGAAATCATGTTAAAATTATTGAAACAAATTTATATTAAATTTATACTTGGACTAATTTGATATTAAAATGCTGTACTATTACTTACACACTTTCAAGCAATTCAGCAAAAGTGTCACAATTGTTAAACAATAAATTACATTTGTACGCCACCAGGCAAAACATAGTGCTACTAAGAAAGCTCTGTAACATCTCTCACACTAATATTTACCTATGTTTACAAATAAGGTATATTCTATTCTATTCTTCTAATCGTATACGTGCTCTCTTTGGTTCTGCGAACCGAGCTCAATGGCAATGGAAAATCGATTGCGCAAAGAAGTCGTCACATTAAAGTGACCATCTCTTTTCGATGTGCAGCGTCGTTGTCCAGATCCTCCTAACGTTCTACGCTGTTCTACGCTTCCGGATGTAGCCCACAGACTTGAAACACCCGGCGAACGGCAAAACGGCTTAGTTTAGCTGCCCTGCAACATCGCACTGTTGCATCCCTGATTGCAGTAGTGCAACCACTTGAGCAGCTTTTTAAGCAGTAGTGTCCATCTTGTGGGGTGATATTCGTGCGATTAGTATTTGGTGTGCCCTCTTCTTCTGGATTGATGATTTTATTTTCACTGATACTAGCCCAAACCCAAGAAAGTCATAAGGTTATAGTATAGTCATATACATAAAGTTGTGGTGCGTTTAATGAGTATTCGTGCAACATTTTGTTTTACATCTTTTATCATTCGTATTAGGAAGGTTTATATCGTTTATGAAATCTAATTAATGTTTTATAAAAGGTCACTAATATAGGATATTGAAGGATGAAAATTATTTTAAGCGATGTGCTATTTTTTTTGCCCTGATTATAATAAGTACATTTTTCATAGATGGCGAGCTCAGGTAGCTCTGCATCTGCGCAGCCGCGACTTCGAGAGCGCCCTAGCCGTGTGTCGCCGCCGCGGCGCACTGTGCCCGCGCTTGTGGCTCGACGTGCTATGGGCCCCGCCCCCCCCACACTGCCTACCCGAACTACTCAACGTTATTGGTACGTACACATAACGCGCCTGTGGCTTCTGTATAAGACTAAAATATTACAATAATTTATTGTTGCCTGCTCTTTAAGCAGCTAAGGCCTTATAGGTATGTACATTATAAATAAATATTTGTGTCCAACTGTTTGATCAACTTGATATATTTTGTTGACAGCCAATGAAAAGTTACTGTCGTCCATTCTAGTCATCGACTGCCTCGCTAGCACGTCTGCGTACACATTAGGAGATATTAGAAAGTAAGTAATATGTTAAAAAACTTTATTTGTGTAATTTTTCATAATTTATGAAATATCATATAACATATCAGAGTTCGTAGTCGCAGGATTAAAGATTAAACTATCTTATTGTCAAATTTTGTGTTATGACTGTGTTTTATTATGTGTGACATCGTCATTTTTAATATCCACAAAAACCGAGATACCTAGGCGTATTGCAAATGAAAGAATATGTGATATAAATCAAATATATACAAAACTTAGTGTTGATTTCCATGCAAAATTATGGTCACCAAGCGTGTCAATGAATCCTCGCTGCTCGCGCCCGTCCGTATTTTCATTTCCCATCACACTTACATGCTTTTGATTGTCAGCATGGTTAAGTTTACCACCAAAATACTGCCCTATTTTAGTGATAAAGTATTTAAGTATTTGAGTTATTAATAATTTAATAAATACAAAGTTTACTAATAGTTAACTATTCTTGCGCATTTAAACATATCTCACTGCTGCAGTCTCATTTCCTCATATAGCGCAACTGCTTGCAACATTTTTGTATACTGAGCATTGGTGTACTGGAGGCTCATATTTGAACAGGAAGTAAACACTAGGTAAATACGGCACTTACGCTCTCGGAAGCGAGCATTGTCGCGGCGGCAGATGCGTAAGCAGACGGCTGTACGTCACATAAGTCATAAGCAGGCGCGTGCGCTTCATACAAGCAAATAAGCAGTGCATACCCTAGTCCGCTGGCCTATGTAAATCTATATAATCGAAATCTATTTATTAAATACTACAAGCTGAATAATAATAAATACATTATAAAATTATCAGATACAATAAGAGCTTGTGCCACTGCCATCGATTGGTCCTTGAGTGAACTACTAAACAAATAGAATATATTATAATAGAGAGGTGTCTGGAAGCACAAAGAAGTGTGCTTATTAGCAGTACATCTAAACGTCAATCGATTACGCTGTCTACGAGATAAATATTTTGCTTGTGTGTGTAAAATGCACGTTTGTGCTCGCCGACTGAAAGCACTGCCTACAACGAAAATCCAACCAGTTTAAATAGTTGTCAAAAACATCATAATTGTTGTTTATTATAGGCCTATTATTTTAGCAATATAGCATCGTACTCCATTATTAATTATTTCACAGAGCTGTCGAGGGGATTTTGAGCGCTTTGTAATTGTTATCTAAATAATTAGTGAAATTACCGGAATGACTATAAATTATAGAAAATTATACCTGTGAGATCTGTGTTGGTGACGTGTGTTTAAATAAATTAAAAACTGGTGTTTTCTAAACGTTATCTTTTGATGACAAAAATAAAATAATTTATCTTGGACGCTGTGTTCGCGATTTAGATCTAAAACAACAAAAAGGTAATACGACACGTTCTTTAATAAAAAGTATTATGATATTTATAGCTGCCTAGCGGGCTGTGTACACACAAATAAACTATTTTGTTTGTTAACCAAATTGCAATCGACCGAAAAGAAAACGAGGTGTTGACAATGTTCAACAATATTACAGGCGCGAGATTATTGACAATGTCTTGAACGAGTGTCGTAGTCGTTATAAAAACTTAAAAGACCTTAAGTTTTTCAATCTACTTTCGTATGAATATTGTACTTTGTATTGTAATAATTTTACAGAGCAATCGATCGTCGAACTCATTAATTTGCATGAACATTCCTGTAAGGCGGATCGCCTTAGAAATGAGCTCCGATGCGTTTATAAATCAGACGAATTAAAAACGTTAGGAATATTTGATCTTATTCAATATTTACATACAAACAATTTAACAGCCATATTTCCCGAAGTTTACATATTAGCAAAATCAATAGTTACGATTCCGGTTAGTAGCGCATCGGCTCGCAACGATCATTTTCTTGCTTAAAAAGAATCCATACATATCTACGAAACACACAGGGCCAAAGCAGACTCACTGATTTGTCTATGATTTCAATTGAAAAAGAACTTTTAATGATTTTAAAACGATCTTGTAATTTTTACGACGACATTTTACAGAATTATTAAAAAAAGATCGGCGCATTGATCTGATTTATAAAAATTAAAATAATACCTACAGTCAAGTATGTTAGTAATTTCGTTTATTTATTTTTGTTCATTTTCGCAAAAACACTCTTAACATCTCACGGCCTTATAATACCTACAAGGCTACATTGGATATCATTTAGGTGACTTGTTCTCACCATCAGTCACTTATTTGGATATTCATGGTGGCCACACACACAATCATCAATGGTGCCATGTCGAAAGGTCGCTGAATTGAATTTGGTAAGATATTTTATTTATGTATTATACACAGATATACATACACACAAAAACATTTATAAATGAAATGTAGTGCCCTCGCAGAGGTTTCGGGCAGGGCGTGCATACCCTACCAGAAATCTTTGTGCACGCCCCTGGTCATAAGTCATTTATTTCAGAACAAATTACATTTGTGTTGAAAATAAGTTTGCATTTAGTAAAATAAAAACAAGCACATTAATATTATGACAAAATTAAATACAATTGAAATATAATATAATAAGGTCAACAATTATTAAATAATTAAAACAGAATCTCATTAAATTCATGTAGAAAAACTCAGTTAGAACAATGTTAAAAGTCAAAAATAAACGCTAGAATACACAAAAAGAAATATGCCTTAAATGGATTTACATGTCAATATAAATTCAAAAATATCAACAGTAAAGTATATCCTTATAAATATTATTCAAAAAGATATAAAATAAACTTAAATAAAATGGAAATAACTTTAATATATGTTCTTTATCATTTAAAAATTCATCAATACTATAATAGCATTTTCTTAGTAAATATGTTTTATTTATTTTTAAATAGAATTGAATTTTGTATAACTTTTAGTTCTGTTGGTAGTTTGTTGAACAACAATACAGCTTGATAACGAGTGCTTTGATGAACTATATTTAGTTTAGGTTGTATTATTGTAGGAAGGTCTTTTCTGCGAGTTATAAATCTGTTTTCTCTCTGTGTTGCTGTTTCAAAACTATGAAGATGTTTGATATAATTCTCCAATAATACTAAAATATAGAGACTTGGTGCCGTTAAGATTCCCAGTTGCAGTTCAAGAACAAGTCAATAATAACTCCCAGAAATCTGAAACTTTCTACTACATCTATTTTTATACCCTGAGACGTAACACTTAGGCTTGCACAATTTCTAGCTGTAGATTTAAAAAGTATACATTTTGTTTTATTTGTATTAAGTATTAAGTTATTTGCCCCAAACCAATTTCTAAAAGCTGTAAACACTGTGTATTTTAATCTCTAAATTTGTAATGTTATCTGCAGCTACTATGGCATTGGTATCATCAGCAAAAATCAGTTTTGTCTCTGGTTCAACTTTCCTAATGACCACACACTGACGTCACTCTTATAAGACATGAGATGGGTTGCCTGGGTGGACAACGGAATCTATCCATGTATAGCTTGTAACTGTACCTATCGCTCAATGAAAGGCGGCCAACATAATAATATTGTATCCAAAATGTAAATTTTTCGTACATTTTTGGGATGAAACAATCGATTCTATTGCTGATTTTATACATCATATTTTCAGGTTTCTGGTAATCTAAGAATAACGTTGTATATAGATAAGTGAAAAATATTGCAAGTAGTAAATTTTTTAATCGCCGTATTAGAATATGAAGTGAACTCACTCAATAAATGTTATAATTACAGCAGCTCACATTAACATATTTGCCTAAAATATAATTAATTTACATCTCCAGAATCTTTCGACAGCTTTATACACTATCAGAAAAATCAGTGGTCTCTACTATGTCCTAACATATGTATGTCTCTCTGCAGATATCTAACAACTGTCTTGAAAGCGGAGACGGACGTGATCACCCACGAGCGCCAACTATCCGCCAAGTACCGCGAGGAGAGCTCACGCATGAAGGAGCAGACGGTGGCGATACAGAACACAGCCGTCGTGTTCCAGTCGTCGCGCTGCGCCGCCTGCAACAAGATGCTGGAGCTGCCCACCGTGCACTTCTTCTGCCAACACTCCTTCCATAAGTAGTAAGTACTTCCTGCTACACTCGACGTCGCAAGTACCGCGACGAGAGTACACGATACAGAACACGGCCGTCGTGTTCCAGTCGTCGCGCTGCGCCGCCTGCAACAAGATGCTGGAGCTGCCCACCGTGCACTTCTTCTGCCAACACTTCTTCCATAAGTAGTAAGTACTTCCTGCTACACTCGACGTCGCAAGTACCGCGACGAGAGTACACGATACAGAACACGGCCGTCGTGTTCCAATCCTTTTTATATATAAAGATTAATCCATCAGTGCATAAATTAACCCATTGATCTTACTCTAGATATATCAATCCAACCATCCATCAATATCCGATCGACATAAAAATAATAAAACCAATACAAAATTCTTCCTACTTTTAAATTCTTTGTGTTCTTTTATAGTAAATCAATAAATCAACAAATCAGTTCATCAATCGATCCATCCATTGTACAATTTATTACTCCCACTATCAGACCATCTACTTAACCATCTCTACACCATGAATCTACACAACCAAGGATGCACTTCAAATAAGTAGTTTTAACTGTAACTGCGCATATGCAACAAACAGCGTTCTCATTTTAAATATTGTAGTTGTAAATAATGTAAAAACATTCACATGAGATCACATTGCATGATTTCTAATTACAATACAATTATTTAAATAATTATTGATAGAGTAATATGGTTTCGTGGTATCTGGTGCCTATCAAATTATGGCGGTAATTATTATAATTAAAATCTCATTACTTAATAATTTTTAAACGATTTCGTTTACTTGTTTGTTTGTTGTTTTATTTCTTTTTATATTGATACGTATATAACTTATAAAGTTTGGGTTGCTGTTTTTTATTGGCTGTATCTTCTTGACGATTTCCTGACCATCCGGTTGATTTTTTTCTTTTTTATCTTGGTACAGTTGGCATCATAGTTCATAGTTTCAAAATAAATAAATAAATCGACTTTTAATTTTGAAACTATTATACCTACTGCTACTAAACTTTATTATTATTGAGCTATTCAATCTATGTAGATTTTTACTTTTGCTGTTATTTCGATTGCTTTTCAGCAGTCACGGGGACACTAATAAATTACAAAATACTTTTACAAATTTATACAATGCTTTGCTACTTATGTTGCTGATCGTACCAACCAGGTATAAACAGGTCTTATTTTGTTATTTCTGATTATTATGATAGGCAACTCGTTAGACTCATATTTCTCTATAGATCATTATTTATATACTTCTATTTTATTTAAAACGGATCGACGAAATCTTAGACAATAATGTCAGGTGCCAAAAACTGATCGTCCAACGTTGCCCTCTGTCGTTAAAGTTTGTTTAAACCCGTCAATTAACATATGTTGTTTACAGCTGCTTCGAGTCGTACAGCGAGTCGGAGTCCGAGTGCCCGCTGTGCCTCGCCACGCGCCGCCGCCCCGACGCGCACTCGCACGCCGCCGAGGCGCTGCACGCGCGCCTGCACAATGAACACGACCCGTGAGTGTACTCCCAAACTCTCGGCACTTGCACGCCGCCGAGGCACAACACACACATGCACTTACACACTCATACTCTCACGCGCACACACTCACACACTCACACTCTCACACACACACACTTTCTCACACACACACTCTCACACTCACACACTCTCACATTCACAGACTCACACTCACACTCTCATACTCGCACTCACACATTCACGCTATCACAGTCACACTCTCACATTTTCATACCCACAAACTCACACTTACACTCACACAGTCACACTCACACTTTCACACTTACACTCACATTTTCAGTCTTACTATCACACTCACACTCTTACACTCACACAATCACACCACTTTTGCATGACCCACAAGACTGTTTTACTGAAAACTGAGTATACAGAAACAACATCATATTCTTATTCTAATCCACTGATGTTATATTTTAGGCTACGTGTCTACAATAACCGCGTAAACGTTTACTACCGCAGTATATGAACCTCGTCTGTATGTTTGGTATAGTGCATCATATTTGCGTATTATTAGGTCCAGGGTCGGGCTTACAAGCATATCGGGTTTGTCTGTCCAGAAATTCTCAGTTACAGCCTCGAGCTAAGAAGTTGTTCGTGTTTCTTCCCATTTCAAGCATGTACAGCAGTTGTACCTGCTTCTGATATTTCTCCGGTCGTGACGAATTGCCGTCGCAACGAACTATGAGATCGATGAAACACAATGTGCACTTGTTATTGCGCACACGCTTGTCAACATTAACATCGCCTGCGCAGACGACTAGTTTTCAAGTAGCGAGATTGAGCGAATCTCGTTACTGAAATTACGTCTGGAAGACATTAGTATACAAGTACGTTAGTCTACTATTATATCATCCCTGCTTATGAATTATCTTATGGCTGGGCAGTATGAGAATGGTTAGGCCATCCACTACGCTGTCGACTGAGACAACGTGCACTGGCAAGTTAGCAAACTTCATACATCTTCAAAAACATGGAGAACTCTCAGACATATAGATTTCTTACGATGTTTTCTTTCAGCGTTAAAGCAAGCAGTATATTAATAATATCAGCCTTGTATTAAACTATCCCACTGCTGGGCACGGGCCTCTTCTCAGAGTGAGTAAAGTTAGGCCATAGACCACCACACTGGCCCAGTACAAGCTGGCAAAATTCACACATCTTCGAAAACATTACGAGACTTATCAAACATGCAGTTTTGTCATATTTTCCTTCACCGTTAAAACAAGCGATCATTAACTATTTTATTACGCATATAACTTTAAAAAGTCAGAGATGCCTTGGGATCGCACTTGAGACCTCTGCGTGGCGCAGTCCAACGGTTTCCCATTAGATAATCGCTGCAAGCGATAATTAACTACTTCATTTGTCGAAAAAGATCTCATCACTCTATGCCTTTAGGTGGCAGTCCAACGATCACCTAAGCTATCGCTTCAATACCTAAACAAATAAAAATATTTGTAACCAATCTGTTGACGTTGAAAGTATAGTTGTGTCAATAGTATTCGCAGCGAGGCATTGTGGCACATTGTCTCAGTTGGCGCGAATGTAAACAGTGGCCGTTTAGCGATTGACGTTTGTAAATTTAACCGACGTTACTGTTACACCTGGTATTTATATATGATGTAGACTTGACACCATTGTTTTGAGTTGGTTAAACGAGGGTTTACTTATCGATGTTATGCAGGCTTGTGGATCTGATATGCTGAATTCCTTAAGAAGGTTCCTTCGCCGTTAAAGTAACAAAATCGGCATAAGTTTGCATTTAGGAGTATGTGGTTTCACTTTCAGTCAGGCGAAGCGTTATTGATTCTTTTGTCAAGAAGTTCTCACTAGTAAAGGGTTTGAAATGAATTACCGGAGACGTGGAAGAGTAATTGGTAGTAGTTCCACTAAATTTTCATTAAAACTGTAGGTCCCGTGATATTAGTTTCTGGTCGATCATTAAGGTTTGATTGCTGGGTCGTTTTAGATTTGTCTGTTAGGAAACTATAAGTACCAGGATGTCTAAAAATGTGTCTAGTATTTGGCAAAAGTTTAGTCCTAATCCATCTAACATGCAACTATACGCATATTATTACGCTGGACATTGTAACCACTAGATACTTTTAACACTTCATAGGCATAAGGTCAAAGTAATAAAAATATATATATATTAAATTATCGTTACTATACTTACTCATTAAACACAAAAACTATTATAATAGTTACGACACTTTTACTCTAGATAAGAAAAAAGAAACGAAACAAAAAATACCATACGGCCTTCAGTTCACCTGTGCGCGGCCAGTCGCGTCGTTGCGCGCGCGCAGCTATGACCGCTTATCAGCTATATCGCTAATTTACTACAACAACGATAACGAGTTGTAAAGTATACATAACAGTGAAATAAAACATGTACTTGTCGATACTGAAATCGTTAATGGAATCGCCATTTTCATGGTGTTTTGCTACCAACCAAGAGAGGTATGGGTGAGTGATTACCATATGGTTTATTGAGTGATATTGTTATTGTATTGTTTTCGCGATGCTTCTTTACGTGTACACACACACACACACATATACATACATTTCTTTAAGCCATGATTAACAACGGTCACCAAGAAGACTCCATCACTAGTTTCTTCTCTTGGTTTCAGAGAGCTATCCTACTGGAACCGTGTAATCCCTATCCTAACTAATATAACAAAGGGGAATGTAAGTTTATTTGTTTGTTATTCTTACACACCTTAACTACTCAAGCGAACATCATGAAATTTCGCATATACGTTGCCAGGACTACAGAGAAGAACATACTTAGGGTACCTTTTATCCAGAAAATAAAAACTGTTTGCGAGTGAACGACGCTGCAGGTAAAAATTAATAGAGACTAACCTTGAGCCTATGTCATTCTTTGGTTCAGAATCTATCTCGATGCTAAAAATCAAAGCGAGCCGATGCGTAGTTATTCTTAAAAAATATATACCATAAAAACACTTCGCATTTATAATATAACCAAGAATAAGGATTGGTTAGGATCATTAGTCAATCCCAGGCAAATTTATCATCATTATCAATCGAACTTAAACAATACATAAGGTGAATTTCATAAAAGTATCTGCAATATTGAGCGTTAGGTGGCAAAATAAACGAAGTTACCTACATTAGCAGTAAGCTATCGTATAATGACCACTTATAAGTTATCCTTTTATTGTATAGTATGGATGCGTTACACACACTACGCGTCTTTTTAATTTCTTATAGAACTACAAGGTTAAAGTTTTCGTATAAAGTATGAACGATATGCCAGAATCGTAAAATATTCTGCATTCCATACAGTCAGATTATACCCACACAAGTGAATTCCACAATTAAATGATCTCACTAACCAATATGACGTTCATGGATATTACATTGTGACTTAATTGAGTTGATTTGACATAAAGCGCACGTTTTCTACATAACAGACACTGTAAACAGCATAGCGCTGATATGAACATTGTAAAATATGAAATATCGAGTTAATATACCTCATTATTTTTTCTAAGAAAAGGTTTCAAAGAGAAACGATTGATAAAATATATACACAATAGTTTTTGCCCGCAGTTCTTTCTTTTTTCTTTCTGTCTCTTGGTAACAGCTTTTTCCTGGATGAAGGGTACTCTCATGTCCTATTTTGTATCACTAAAAACGTGTATGGGCATTTTCATAATTATCGGTTAAGGCGTGACAACGTCACAAATAATCAAACTCACATTCAAATTTATAATATTAGTTAGGATGATAGCATTGTGTTCAAATTTATGTCGGATGTTGGTATGAAATTATTTTGATTTGGAACTGACATAGGCTGTGTGTGAAAGTCCCAAAAAAAAAGTAGAATAGAAATAAAAGCATTATACGTCCAGTTTTCTTATTGGATATGCGAACAGAATTATCTACACTGAATTCATAGGATATCGTGTGCGCATAAATTATCATCGTATGATAATTATTAACATCTACTTGTCTCAAAGTTGTTTATTATGTTCTCGAACGTGTGTAAAATCTGCTAAACCGAAGGTCGTATAGTATCTTGTTCCTCTGGTTTTGGGACGAGACCTGGCAGTTGGACATGTTATTAACATGTCTGATATTATTTATTTATATTTATATGAAACTGTAGCGAGGCTCTGCCTTTACATAGGAAATATTTTCAACGAAAATTGGATTAACTATTTTGTCGTTTGAAAAATAGGCCAATAAAAAAAGAAAGGTAGTAGCATATTTCACAAAAGGGAAACTTTTATATTCGATGTTAAAATTAGGTTATATAATTTTTTTAACTCTCGGAAACAGTACTTTTTCCTGGACGAAAGACCTATGATACAAACTCGATATTTTATATTTTTATCGCACCAAGAGTATTAAGCTGGTTTAGATACAGTTTTCAGCTTGTAGTTGTTTAAAAATGATTTAAAATTATCAGCCATGTTTCATTAAATTTCGTTCAGATGAATCAAATATATTATGATATAAATGATAATAAACTAAAAATAACACATAATTTTTAATCAGCTCGACTACTTAGTGACCTTGATGAATAAATTATTTTGAAATTGTTATCACGCCACGTAAGTCCGATCCTACGTCTTCAACAACTAAGCTAATGCCGACTTCGTACCAATCATTTTTAGACCCCGTACAGGCAAGAAGAATTTCCTATCAGAAAAAAGGTATTACTCTAATTAATTAAGTGATTCCACTTAATTTATTTTTATTAGGTGATCTTCTAGAAAAACTGTATAAAGACAGTTATTTCAATAAAATATTTACGTAAACATAATTATTTTCGCTTGCTCTGTTAATAATTGAACAGTTAATGACATAATAGATACGCTATCACGATTATTTGGCTTACTCCTCGTCGTACCACCAACTCATGCCACTAGTGGTACGAGAAGGAAAATCATTTCCTCTTCGTGCCACCGATTGAAATTTTCATGTGACATCATGATATATGCTCTACTTACATTACTTAATAAAAATTATAAAATAAAATACATAAGTCTTATATGTAGACAAAATTGTATTCCAATTAGGCCCAGAATGACAAAGTTTCAAGACAATTTTAATCGCTTACCATCAGACGATCCGTCTGCTTGTTTGCCTCCTGTACCATAAAAAAATATCAGATTTTTTTGACTGGCAAATTAATAACAATATGTTGAAAACGCTGCCTCCCAAACTAGTGTTGTGTGTGTGTGTGCGTGTACAATAAGGTCGAAAATCGCTTTCACTTGTTTTTAGTTACTTGTCGGCCTCGATGGCGTAGTGGTTACTGTAACCGACTGCCACGCCTGAGGTCACGGGTTCGATTCCCGCACAAGTCAAACATTCGTGTGCATGGACATGGATGTTTGTCTTGGTCTGGGTGTTTCTTTCTATTTATAATATGTATGTATTTACAAAAAAAAAAGTATATATGTATGTTTATCAATTGTCTAGTAACTATAGTACAAACTCTGCTTAGTTTGGGCTAGATGGTGTTGTGTGTATGTACATGTGATAGAATATTATTATTAGTAAGCACTATCGATGGCTCTGGCTCATCATTTTCTCATAGTCATTTGTTTTGTAGAAGTGCATTTGTTTTGCACAATTTTTTATGTGTATATAATATTGATATCAAAAGGTTATTAGATAATAATAATAATATGTAGAGCAACTTTTAATGTGTATCTGGAATTGACATTTCTATCGGTGGCACGAAGAGGAAATGAAATTCCTTCTTGTACCACTGGTGGCACGAGTTGGTGGTACGACGAGGAGGACGCCGATTATTTATGGTTTTATCGCGTCATTTAATGCTCACTTAAGTAGTTAAGAGTCCAGTGTTGAGTAAATATATTTACAAGTCATACGTGTTAGTCAGTAGCTCCGTCAATTATATTCAAAAAGTGGTGAAGTAGTGATTGCTTTATAGTCTATTTTATACCAAATTACTCTGTATTAAACGTTCTTTCGAACTGTATATAGTACAAATGAGTTTATAGTGAAATTGAAGTGCAAAAACATTAAAAACTGGTCAAAGATTTAAACGAACACGAATTCAATTATTCTAACTGCCAAACGTGAGGTTAATAAAGAACTGGACTTTTGACCCCATTATCGTCGAATAATTATCGAAAAGTGTTATACTACAATAGAGTGACTTATTTGAAAGATAAACATAGAGTTATCGTGGCGCGTTAGCACCACAGACGAAGCCGGTCAGATAGCAGCGAGTTTCATCTGAGTACCACCACACGTCTTTATGTGCTTAAATTTACGTTTCCTCTTATTTTTTAAACATTTCGACGATTTCTTTTGTTTCTTCTCTGCGAATAATTACACCATGCCACGTGTTGAACGCACTCCTCCCAAATCAACAGACACAGTAAATATTGAGCATGTTCAATTAGAACCGGACATGCAAAAAGCGTTGTTGGACACGCCAAACGTAGCACTCCGCCAGAAGCGCCCACGGATAGACTTATCACCGGATACCGTAAATACCGCGCCTAGGCACATGGCCAGAGAGGAATTACTGGAGTCTAGTCCAACATCGCCCGCAAATATGGTAACGTCATTACTTCTCTCAGAAATAAGATTATTAAGACAGCAGGTATATGACTTAAACCAACAAAATAAGGATATAAGTTTAAAACTGTCTAGTCTTTCCGATGCTGTCGACCAAAAACATGAAGAGTTTAATAAAAAAATTGGTATACAAGATAAGGAAATAACACTGCTTCAAAACTTCATAAGCATACTCCATCACAAGTTAAATTCTTACGAACAAAGTAATATGAAGAACGAACTGGAAGTGTTCGGAATTCAAGAGGAGAATAATGAAAATCTCCTACATATAACAATGGCGACAGCACAGAAAATCGGTGTCCATCTGTCCGAAACTGACATAGATGGAGTTTATCGCGCAGGCCAACGACGCATAAACCTGTCGGACAAGCCGAGATCCATTGTTCTGAGACTTACTCGCCGCTTTACACGCACTCAAATACTGAAAGCTGCGAAGGAACGACGTCCACTTACCTCCGACGATATAATTAAGGGAACCTCCAACAGAGTTTATATAAATGAACGACTGACTGCCAGCAACAGGGTGTTATTTCGTGAAGCACGAACACGTGCTCAAGAGCACGGATTCCGATACTGCTGGGTACAAAATGGTACTATCTACGTTCGTAAAGCTGAAAGACAGCCACCTATTCCCATTCGATCACTGGCGGACCTAGATGAGAAGATTGGTTCCTTGCAAGCGGCGGCTGGTGACAGCGTGGACAACGTTATACCATCACAGAGGTCCGTCAATTGATATTTTCTTATGGCTAATATACAGACTTTATACCTACGACGAATGTTTTCAATATTTCAATTGTACAATTTCGCTTGTACAAGATGCGCATGAATAACATACATACACATAACTACAAACACATCAGACATATCTCCAGTAACACATCACCTTTTAATATACACAAAAACTTGACTTAAAAATCCCGTATTCAGTAAAACCATCTACGAGTATATATCCCGATTTTACATACAGACCACGCATATCTCATTCAAAATATTACGATCACATATGCTATTAACTATCCCTACCCGGCACACTTGTCTTTATTATGTTATTATAGCTATTACCAATGTTTTGACGTTTACGCACAATAGCATGTTTTTTAAAATAATTGAAGCTTGCCTTATTTGTATAAATAAAGAACTCTTATTGCGCATACATACTATAACAGGATGATTGCTGAAATACATACATGCTACCCATACACCCGCATACACAAGACTAGTACAATGTGTTTCTATAAATATATATTGATATTAACAATGTCGATCCTAAACATCAAGTTAATGACACTCAACTATCGCATCGTTAATTTTATCTTTGGTTTATTTACCTCAAATGGTGAACTTTATAACTGATGAACTAGATAACCGGATCGACAGAGTGTCATGAGCTTGACAGACTTGAGAATTGTCAGACTGCAAGTCATTAATTTAAGATTTTGTCATACTTCAACATCCGCAGTATACAGCGTAACTTCAATGCCTTTTGTATAGCGTTGAAGCGGCTCAAAATTTCATACGACGTTACCGTGTTTATGGAATGCTGGTTGTCAAATGGCGCTACTATTTGACAAATTCAGCATTACACAGCGTACTACACACTGCACAATCTTAAGACTGCGCCGAGCGAAATGTGCCAAAACAGGCGGCCACAGTAAAGTTGATAAAATCGACACTTTTTGTTTAATACAAATATAAAATACACATTTACCATAACAATGAACGTGTTTACAATTACTCCGTGTAAAAAACTTAAAATAATTAGTATTTTCGCCTACAAAATTACGTAAATTTACGCTTACGCTTACGCTCGGCGCAGTCTTAACCAATGCTGTGGAGTTGAAGTATTTGTTAGGGAATGCTGGGGCGCGACTGTTTCAGAGCCTCCTATTCAAGATGCGGAACTCTCGAACAACATAACCCAGGTTGCCATTAATCGGTCCCCGTCATATAAACGGGTTGATAACTTTATTTTTCCTTAGATTCAGAACTTAGATCAATAAGTAAATATCCAACAAAAATAGTAACTGGAGATATAAACATAAATCTATTATCAACGTCAATTATCAAGTAATTAAATGTAAACAATGTCATATCAAATAATCAGTTTGGCTTTAGACAGTGAAAATCTTCAGAGGATGCAATAAGCCTTTTAACTAAAATTGTAACCGCTAATCTAGACAACAACGACAAGTGCATTGGGATATTTCTAGATATTGCCAAGGCATTTGACACTGTTGCTACGCCCATACTACTTATAAAACTAGAGAGAATTGGTATCAGAGGTTTAGCACTCAAATGGTTCGAATCATATCTTACCAACCGATATCAATGCGTGAAAATAGGTGATCACAATAGCAATCAGAGAAATGTAGAATTCGGTGTTCTACAGGGCAGTGTTCTGGGCCCGTCACTTTATTATCTACATCAATGATATTCAACGTGCCATTAGCCAAAACGCAGAAGTAACGTTAAGTAAGTTGGTTACGCAGACGACATCGTGATCATTTTCTATAATAAAACTTGGAAAGCAGTATATGACGATGCCCAAAACTGATTTAACAGTATAAGAAATGGCTTGATCTAAACTAAACCTTCTTTCACTAAATATAAAAAAACTAATTAGGTATATTTGTTTTCACAAAACTCGGGCATCGGCACCAAAACATCCACATCGACTTATTCGCGCCACCTCTTGACCACCCCTTCATGCACGTGCAAGGAAATTAATAAAGTCGAATTTATCAAATATCTAGGCATATTAATTGATCAACGTCTTTCATTCAAACCCCATATTGAATTAGTGTCTGAGCGTACCAGGAAGCTGATACACGTAATGGAACTACTACGCAATACGGCCAACAAAAAAGTATTACATCTCGTATATGTAGCATTGTGTGATTCAGTTATAGGGTACTGTATAGCCGTATGGGGTTTAACTGGGACAACCACGATGATACAATTATAAAGAGCTCAAAGATCACTGCTGAAAGTCATGTTCAGAAAGCATTTTAGATATACCACAGAGTATCTTTAGAATGAAACATCTGTACTTAATGTTCGGCAACTGCATATTCTTCAGTTAGTTCTGAAACAACATAAGAAAACCATCCAATCAGCAGAATATACTCAACTTCTCACGCGCAGATTGTTCGTCGTGCTGTGCCGCAGAACCACCATATAAATACCGAACAATTATATCTTAAAATGATGTACGTCAAACGTACATAATGTACTCAAGCTGTTATCGCTGTACGTACACTAGGTAACAAAATAATGTGCATTGATTGTGGCTCTGCTGCGGAGTATACTCCCTAGCAGAGCCACTGATTTTTTATGAAAATTATCCCCTTATCGTTGAATTTTGGGACACGTTGTATAATAAGCTGTTAAAGGTCTGTGATATTAAATATGCTACAGTAAAAGAAGTAAAAAAAACGTAGAGAAATGGCTGTTACTTCAATAATATTTAGAATCTGAAGCATTCATAAGGGTAATCAAATAATTCAATATACAACACACACACGCACTCACACACAAACACGTTAAATACATAATAATAAATAAATTGTTTTATAGTTCTTTTGTATTTTATTAAGTATGTTTGTTCACTTTTTCTTTTAAATCACAGTAATCATAAAATCGACACACATGAATCGACCCATTTTGTTTTTTAACTGGCAACATCACTCAAGGACTCCACGAGATAGGACCTAGTGTGGAGTCCATAAGTAAAACAGATTTATGTTTCCAATCAATATATAAGCTAGAATTTAATTCATTACTGTAATAGTTTTTAAAGAAATGTAAAAGAATCATGGTTTGGTAAATAAATGATTATTATTATTATCAATAAAATCCAGGGATTTGTCTGCGTGCTTTATCAGTGACATTTATTCTATACATGGCAAATGGTTACCGGTTAATATAACGGTTACCTTATCACAATAAGGACCTGTCCCACCACCCCAAATAGCATATATCTATAAGATAAAAGTCTCGCCATCTCTCTTCTTTAACCGAACAAGAGTAAGACAGCATGCGATTTATTTTTCGGATAACTTTTACTTGATAGTGGCGGAACTGTTCGTAAATATGACATTACCTGAGGGTAAGCGGTTACCGTTATCTATAATCGCTTGCAATAGAAGCCGCATCACTTAAGGCCGATCAAGAAAAATAATTAAAAATGTGATGTTTTCATCCCATTTTTATTGCACTTATTTTTAAAGAACGGTATGGAATAAATGTTAAAGGATCGCCTGAACGAAACAGTTTCAATGTTACTACTTTTACGTCAGCATAAGCCTACCTGGTCAGTGAAGTACTGCTTTTATACAGGCTTATAAGAGGGCTTCCCCGGGCGAGATGGCTTTTTAATATTGTCAGTAACCATTAGAAATGCACGTCATTTGCCATTGCCTCTTTCACTCAAAAACTTAATTTGTTAAAAGATTTTATATTTGTTTCGAAGCCCCTCATGCTTGTAGCATCTTGTTTTAGAAAAGTCTAGGTAGAAACATAATTCGGAGTGGCAAATTAACTAAATTGATTAATAGTTTAAATAGTAATTCATCAGTAGTAGTCTAATAATTTCAAAATTATGTAATAGTAGTGTTTTTAAAATAAACAACGCTATTAAATCCGTCTAAAGTATACGTAGGATAATATTTATTGCTTGACTCGATGGCGTAGTGGTTAGTGTAACCGACTGCCACGCCTGAGGTCGCGGGTTCAATTCCCACACAAGACAAATATTTGTGTGCATGAACATAGATGTTTGTTTTGGTCTGGGTGTTTCTATGTATAATATGAATGTATTTTACAAAAAAAAAGTATATATGTATGTTTATCCATTGTAAGCTCTGCTTAGTTTGGGCTAGATAGCGTTGTGTGTATGTGGTAGAATATTATTATATTATTATTATTATTATTACTCAGAGTAACTCGATATATCTGTGGATTCCACACCAGTAATATTTAAGTCCCACACAATAAAGTGCGAGCTCATTGCAAAAATGATCTGCTTGATGTTATAGCCGATGATATTAACAGCAGTATATGGAGATATAAAAAACAGCAATAGACTAGTGGGCAACAGTTGGACTACCACGAAGAGGTCTCTGCATCTGCATGTCTGAGAGTTCTCGAAGATATGTAAAGTCTGCCAACCCGCATTGGGCCAGCGTGTTGGACTAGGTATGGCCTAACTCTTCTCACACTGAGAAGAGGCCCATGCTCAGCAGTAGAACAGTTTAATATAGGTCTTATATTGTATTTATATTATGGAGATATTGGCTAAATGCCAGCTGCCAGGATTGTCTTTATATAATATTACTGACTGCCCACCGATTCGCCCGCGTTGGTGGTGTTGATCGTGGCGTGGTGTTATTAACCTCTGAGTCTTCTTCGAAGAAGTTAATGAAAACACAAGGGGGGTCTGTGTGTCTGTCTGTTAGTGACAGGCATAGCTCCGGAATCACTGGACCGATTGACTTGTAACTTGGTGTACAGACACCTTGGGGTCATCCCTCGGTCGAGTTTGAATATGGGCTGTGGATCAAAAGACCTCCGAGTTATAGGGGGTCACAAGGTCATAAGGTCAAGGGATATCCACCAACAGAGTGATTTGGAAGTCCAAGGGAGAGGCTTTTGCCCCGCGGTAGGCCATTACAAAAAGCTGATGAAAAAAAGTAACATGAAGGCGAAGAGGTTGAATCCTGGGTTTTTACGAATCTCGTTTATAGTAATGATGTTCCTATCTACTTATGTTCTTTAAAAGTTTGAAATAAAAATGTATTATTATTATTGCCTTCTACAATAACGTTGCCGAACACTTTTCTGTTAAGAGATGATATGAGAATTTTCTTACAAATACATTGCCTGGATATCGAATCCGAAACCTCACCATCGGACAAAAAGCGACAACACTTACCACGTGGCTTACAGAGCAGTCTATTATAGTATTTGCAATATAATTTTGTTAACCGTTTAAATATAGGTAATTAAAATGCATATTGTATCGTATTAGCCTTCATTACGCATAGTGTTATTAAAAACTAACGTAAACTTATCAAAATTGTTTCCAAAATACACTGCGTTTTTAAAAACAAGCCTGTTTAATTTCCTTTGGTATATTGAACCTGGAATGATGTACATTTTATTGAATAATAAAGTTTGTGAGCGAATTTTAACTCGGTATTAGCATATAGCATAATTCCGTGGCAATATACAGGCTGATTGGTAAAAGACTGGACATATTGAAGGAGGGTATTCAGTACTCGATTCTGGAACCGCATATCTAAAAAAAATAGGTACTTAAGATTCGACCTAGTTATCCAATATACCAAATATCGCATATACCAAAGCTAATCAAAACCCCCGCTACCGCACCCCGCACTCTCCCGAATTTGCAACCACACCCGTCCTTTTCTTATCAAAGGTCATTAGCGGCACTCGACAGCTGTGTGCGACGTGCGCAGTATCCACATTTTATGGATATTTCATACAAATTTTCATAAAGGTTTTATTTGTAGGTTACACAGATTTCATTTTTTTATTTATTTTATACCTTACTTCTGACCATAAATTATCATGTCCTTAAGTATGTATGTACTATCGACAGCAGCGACGGATGACCATTCCTAAGGTTAAAATCGCATAGCTGGCCAACATGGCACGTGAAACGCCCCTTTTTTTTGTTTGAGTTTTTTTACACTTGACATTTGTTTACTGATTCTAAGGCGATACAAACTCAACTGGTCAGCTACGACCTTTTTGTTTGAGTTTTTTTACACTTGACATTTGTTTACTGATTCTAAGGCGATACAAACTCAACTGGTCAGCTACGACCTTTTTGTTTGAGTTTTTTTACACTTGACATTTGTTTACTGATTCTAAGGCGATACAAACTCAACTGGTCAGCTACGACCTTTTTGTTTGAGTTTTTTTACACTTGACATTTGTTTACTGATTCTAAGGCGATACAAACTCAACTGGTCAGCTACGACCTTTTTGTTTGAGTTTTTTTACACTTGACATTTGTTTACTGATTCTAAGGCGATACAAACTCAACTGGTCAGCTACGACCTTTTTGTTTGAGTTTTTTTACACTTGACATTTGTTTACTGATTCTAAGGCGATACAAACTCAACTGGTCAGCTACGACCTTTTTGTTTGAGTTTTTTTACACTTGACATTTGTTTACTGATTCTAAGGCGATACAAACTCAACTGGTCAGCTACGACCTTTTTGTTTGAGTTTTTTTACACTTGACATTTGTTTACTGATTCTAAGGCGATACAAACTCAACTGGTCAGCTACGACCTTTTTGTTTGAGTTTTTTTACACTTGACATTTGTTTACTGATTCTAAGGCGATACAAACTCAACTGGTCAGCTACGACCTTTTTGTTTGAGTTTTTTTACACCTTACATTTGTATTATATGTATTATGTCGTCGGCCTCGGTGGCGTAGTGGTTAGTGTAACCGACTGCCACGCCTAAGGTCGCGGGTTCGATTCCCGCACAAGTCAAACATTTTGTGTGCATGAACATGGATGTTTGTCTTGGTCTGGGTGTTTCTATGTATAATATGTATGTATTTACAAAAAAAAAGTATATATGTATGTTTATCCATTGTCTAGTACCCATAGTACAAGCTCTGCTTAGTTTGGGCTAGATGGTGTTGTGTGTATGTGGTAGAATATTATTATATTATTATTATTATTATTATGTATATATTTGTGTACCGCCAGGATTGATTATTTATACTTAGTATAAACATTCTCAAATAGAAATCAGCAAATTAACATTGGTTATGTTCTGAAGCCGCTATGATCAAACGAATCAAAACGACTGGAAGGTATTAAATATATTGTATTACCTATTTATTTATACAACAATGTTAATATTTGAATAGGCCGTAGGTCGGCTACATAATAGTTTATTTAGTTTTATTGATGTGCTCGTATAATGGACTTCTTTGATGCAGATACGTTTTTAAATATTTCAGACTTCATTAATATAATAATTATAAATGTTAAATTAATAAAGCTACCTTGAAATAAATAAATAAAACAACAATATACTTACTATCTCAGTAAAATTGTAATTTAAAAGTTACCTACTAATACTAATTTAACAACTAGGTAGCTACGTTCCATCAAACTAAACAAACAAAAGGAAAGTAACAAATAAAACCTATTTCAATGATTAAGTATAACAATGCTTAAATTTATATTTACATTCCATACCGTTATTTTTAATCCTAAGAGACAATATTTTTTACTTATTTTGATACAAGAGCATATTATCTTAAAATTGTAAATAAATTATACTATTAATACTAAATGTATAAAGCAAAAACAAAAGTTAATACAAAAAGATACAATTGAATTTACTATTAGAAGAGTAGAGTATTAAAGTTCCTGTGGAAGCTCGTGGTTAGAAGTTCGGTATTGTGTCAACGCAACAACTGTCCAAATATGATACCATCTGGCAAAAGTAAGAAAAGTCATAAAAACAAACGGTTGGTACACTTTTTTGTTCAAAGATTCCTTTTTGATTGGTTAACAAAATTAAGGGCGGAGTCACTTAAAGTCAACATGTGTAAGCGAAATTTTTCTTAAATGGTCATCCGTCGCTGCTGTCGATAGTACAATGTTTAACCAGTCACACTGCATAGCGTAAAAAAATTCGGAAGACAAACATCTTGTAGGATTTTAACGTATCAAGTATGCAGTCTAAGAAGTATAAGGTACATGTATGTTACAAATTGTTTGTTATATTATAAACCGGGTAATTATCCGGCCTTTCGAATAATTACCCGGCCCTTTATATATGTTTCCCTTTGTGCAACGCGCAGAAGCCCTAAGCTACCCCTTTTAATCGAATGTTATACACATTAGATTAAAAGCTAGACGAATTTATAGAAGAATTTTATAGTAGATTCCGTAGCATTTGTTGACCGGCTTGGAGTAACTTTAGTTTTTTAATTGAAAGTTTTTGGCTACTTTACGAAATTTGGCAAGGTAGTTAATAAGCTTAGCCCTGTATTCCAAGGGATTTAAAATAAATCCCTTCAGGAGAACTTAAACACCTTTTAGTCTAAGCAGTAAATTAAGTTTTGTATTTCACCATTTAATCTAATGTAGATACGTCTGACTAACATATAGAATGATAACATGAGCAACTTAGTTTATTAATTAAAAGTTTTTGGTAGCACCACAGAGTTTAACAAGGTAGATGTCAATTCCCTTAATTCCAACGGACTTAAAACACTTTCCTTTAGGAGTACCTAAACCCCTTTTAGTCTAAGTAGTAAACCAAGTTCTGTTCTTCACCAGTTACGCCGTGGTATCAGAATACTACGGGCGCGGTCTTTTCAACAAGCTGACAGTCGTCACAGAGAGCGGCGCGACCGAGCAGCCCGCTCCTGCGCCTGCGCCGGCTCCCGCCCCCGCGCCTGCTCCCCCCGCGCCCGCGCCCGTACAAAGCACATACGGACCTGGCGCTGAAGCCAAACTGAGACTGCAGGAAGGACAGAGCAAGCAATGTAAGTTGAACTTTATTGTATTAGAAATAAGATAATTTTTTGTCCTAACCACTTGAACATGCTAAATACATTTGTTAGGCAGAGTTCCTGGTTTGGTCCCTGAAATTCGATCATAACCGTTATTGAAAATTTGAGACAAATATATTTGAATTTACATGTTTCAAATATATATTTAATAAAATATTTCATTTCTAAATTGTTTAATTGATAATATTTACGCCAGTTAATAGCTACTGCTAAAAAACAAAACAAAAATAGAGTCATTATAAAAAAGACAGTCATCATTGCCATACTTCAGTAATATTATATACATCGACTTTGTCTTCTAACAGTAGCCGATTTAGATGTTGCATTATTATTATATGATTTGTATTTGCATCATAAATATTATACAGTACTATACATATCTATATATATCATGCTTGTATAATTCAATGTCACGCAAGCGCATAAAGTATGTTAAACACTTACAATCATACAAGGTGTGGATCTAATTTCTAATAATCTAATTTATAATAAGTAGACACGAGTCTATTGATTATAAACAAGAATGAATGAAAAATCTTTTTTATTTTTCATATTATTTATTTATTACTCTATATTGCTCGCAGCTTTGCTCGCATAAATGTAGATCTAACCTACATTAAAGGTACTTACTTTTTTCTGTACAGTACTTTTTCTGGATGAAAGGTACCCTATGCCGTTTTCTGTACCTCTGACAACGTAAACAAATGTAACAATAATACTAGTTCTTTTAGATAGTATTATCTAGCACAATAGGAATAAATAAAAAGTTACATTCAAATATAACCAAACAATACTTGCACTTATTGGATAACTACAAAAGCATATTAATATTATTATATTGATAAATAACATATCAATCCATGTAACGACAACCTTACAAACGCAACTTGTATGCATCGACTCTGACGCACGCTGCGCAATAAATAACAATAGTGCGGACCAAATCGTACTGCGCAAACGTTTTATTTTTGTTTACTTTGTAATCTATCATTGAAAATATGGATATTAAATACATGTATTTGTAAAATGATGTTGTACTATGTTCTTAAAATTTGGCAAGAACGCTGTTCAACACATTGTACTTATAAATTGTTGGCAAGGCAGCTAAAATGGTTGATTTTTTTTTTTTTTTTTTTTACGTGGTGGAATGCTATGACGCATATCCCTCCGCGGGGGCGGGCGGAGGGATTATGTCGGACTCGCCGGGGTAAAAGAAAGATGGAAATAATAGTAATGTACCTCCCGGAATACCGACTAAACCTACCACGGTGTTCCTCGACAAAACCACTATCGACGGGGCCGCGCGAATCGCTTTCGCATGCGGTCGCGACCCCGCCGCGGTTATGGCCTGCCGTATGAAACGGCAGGCCACTACACGAAAGACCTACCCAAAATAGGCACTACGTCGCTTAAAACCCTACTGTCTCCCCTAGAGGGGAGACGGACTCGACACAGAGGCGCGCGTGGGAACACGCACGCCGCCTCTCGGACCTGGTGCTGAACGGATGGCGGGCAGGCCCACAAAGCCCGCCACCCCCAGATCAAACCTCAGGGTGGCTGGAGGTCGTCTCGCGCCCTCCGGCGCCCGGCTCTGCGGTTGGGGAGAGGGTTTAAACGCTCCCTCTCCCGCTCCGCCGCCTCCTTGATGGAAATAACTTCCTCACAGAAGGAGGCGACGGCGTTCCACGACCTCTCACTCCGGACCATAGACTGAACTACGGCCGGGAGCGAGAGGGCAACCGATCCGACTGCCGCGATCAAATCACGGCGCTGCGATGCCCAGGCGGGGCAAACCGCCAAAGTGTGCAGCGCCGTGTCCTCAACAACGTCGCGGCAGTCGCCGCAGTGGTGACAACCAGGCGTCTCTTGCCGGCGTATACGACACAGGAACCGGCCAAACCAACCGTGGCCAGTCAGAACCTGTGTCAGCCGGAAGGTGAGGGCGCCATGCCGCCTCTCCAGCCACTCCTCAAAAACGGGACTTACCGCCACGATCGTGGCGTGCCCAACATGGTTGATTTGTTTTAACACTTCTAAATTGGGCATGAAGCGTACAACCTAATTGATGGTAGTTACCGTAGCCTATAGATGCATGTATTTTATTACTAGAAACATATACATTGCTTAATAAAAACTAATTTGCTGCAAGCGTAAGAGCAGAAGAGATTCGCAGATTTTAGGATAGAGGGAGATCCTTTTATTACGCCCTCTTGCTTTCTTACATAATTTTTTTTTAACACCGAGGCGATCTCCCTGTCGTTCCTAGTGCCTAGGCGGCCGTTCCATTCGCCATATGGTAGGGCTTTCAGTGCGTGAGAGGTAAAGATAATTTTATGCTGACAGCACAGCTTATTAAGAAGGAGCCTGGTAACCCTATTCCTTACCTGGTATCTTCTGTAGGGTAGAGGCATATTGACGCTTAAGTAAACAAAGTTCTTAAGTGAAGGTTAACGTATAATTAACTGTTTGATTGTTTAAATATTAAGTGTATTTGCCGGAAGCGAAGATTTACAAGGCTTTGGCTAATGCAACTCTCGTGACGAGGATTCTTGAGAAAATTGCGTCCAAATATTAAATTCTTACTAATATTATAAATGCGAATGTGAGTTTGTTTGTTACCCTTTCACGCCTTAACTACTGGACCGGTCAACATGACATTTTGCATACACGTTGTCGGGCGTACATAATAGGACTAGGGTACCTTGAATTGTACCCTAGTACAGAAAAAAAACTGGTGTCACAAACGTAACCTACATTTACGATAAAAATAGTTTTCTCAAAGTTTTAAATCATTTATTTATTTAGGTCACAAAGTAATGGCAATCAAAGTTTATTATTTAGTGAGTTATTTGAAGTATCACGCCTTTCCTATATCCGAATTTCTCGCTTATCACATCGCCCAGTCTACCGATCTTCGACTCTTCTGATCTCCCATTTCACTGCTCCTACTTATTACGATTGCGTTTTCTTTTTGTTTCACTATACCTCTCACCCACTGAATTTTTTGACTTTGTTGAGACAGTGCGAGTATGAGTAATTTTTGTAGGGCAATGTGATTGTGCGTTTGTTTTAAACCATTGTTTCGATCTTGAATTTTTTCAACCTTATTTAATTGCCTCGGTGGCGCAGCAGTATTGAATGCGACTACTGTGTATGATGGTCCAGACTCCAATCCGGCATTGGGCCAACAGAAAGTTGTTGGGTATTTCTGGCAAGAAATTCTTAATATCAGCCCGGCGTTAGAAAGTTGGTGGTGCTGTACACCCCGGTGCTTTGGAAAATACGTAAAGCCGTTGCGCCTGATTTTCCTCCGGTCATGTCGAAATGCCGTCCTATTGTACTAAGAGAGTGAGGGAATATATACATTTGTGTTTATGCACTACAATATATCTCGCGTAGCCAGACCCGTTAACATTGCCAGCTATTACAGAAATTCGATCTGGAAGACAATTTTCTTAGTTGACAATACACCGAGCATATCCAATCAAATGCTTTACCAAAATCTTTTATCATTCCAGTATTCGTCGCCAACACTGCGAGGCAGGTAGCACCTAAAGGCACATCGGTAGTGCCAGTCTCCGAAGGAAAGATGAGATTGCTCGAACAGCAACGATACAGCTCAAGCCTTGAAGCGAATCTTAACAAACTGGAGCCCGTACACAAGCCTTCACCTTTCTCATCACCCATCACCGCTAAGAAGAGATTCGAAGAAAAACCCATGAGTACTGGAGTGTCCCCAATAGTCCAGAATATATCCACAGCCATAAGCAACGGTGCGGGGAAGAATCCCTTCGATGAAGATCCCTATGATGAAGCCAAGAATCCATTTGCTGATGATGCAACAGACCCAACTAACCCGTTTAACGAAGACGATGATTATGATAAAAATTATAATCCATTCTCGTGAACTGATGTGTGAAGTGGTAAGCAGTGATCGGATAATCGGGCGCTTATATACCGAAACTTCACTTTTATTCCCACAAAGGAATAATACGAACATGCCTTTCAGAATAAAGTATTTAAGTTTATTTTTTGGATAAAGTCATCTACTCTTATGTAGACTCTAATGTTATTGTGTTGCTTGCTTGGAAATATCAATAATTAAAAATACAACTGTGAACTTTTTTAGCCGTCGGGGACAGATTTTTTATTTACAAAATGTTTGCAATTTTTTACGGTGGTTTTTGACAATTAAGGTACCTATCCTATGTCACTCGGGATTCTAACAATATCACACACTTTTAAATCGGTTCAGGCATTTAGAAGTTACATACACATAAAAATATTACACTCCTTTTCTTGGGCAGTCGTGTAATAAAAATACAAATAATATTTTTTAGTCTTCTGCTCGTATAAAATACAATAAATTATTCGATAGATAAATCAATTTCAACTACTTGACCACATTGTGCATATTATATTTTTTTATTGATATTCCATTTGTTTTGAATAAAATAAAAATACTAAATCAAAATAACCACTGCTATAATTTCATTAAGTTTGTTATAGTTGTTTTTACAAAATTGTACAATTCCGGGAACCCGGGATTACTTATTTATTCAGAAAGGAATGTCCATATTATTCTTTCGTGGGAAGAAGTTTAGGTATATGAGCGCTCGATTTTCCGATCACTAGTCATAAGTGAAGTGAAAAATGAAGTAAAAGTGCTTCTATTAAACTTTTGGATGCTTTTCGTTATAATAATATGCTAATAATAGATATTATAGGTATTATTAGATAGCTTCATATTCTTTTCTTATAAATTCTTCAGAAATATGAGATTTGCCGCTTCTTCTGTTAATTTGTGTTGTATATATTTGTATCCGAATGATATTTGATTCTCTGTCAAGAAATTGTCAGTAGCACCACGATATTTGGAACTGTGTTTGGTAAATATCAATACGCTTACCCCTATAACAAGAGCAGCGATAGCTCAGTGGGGAGATAACAGACTGCAATGCAGAGGGTCTCAAGTTCGAACCCACGTCGCGCACCTCTGACTTTCGGAAGTTATATAACTATTCGAAATTATGTGCGTATTAATTGACAATTATCGCCTACTCCGTGCCTCGGAGAGCACGTTAAGCCGTCGGTCCTGCCATGAACATCTATGGCAGTCGTTATTGGAGAAGTCGACACAAAAGATCCCACTGGGTCGAAGTGTCGCCGGTCTGTACTGACTGGCCCCCCCACAAGATAAGATAAGATACCCCCCCTATAACGTAAGACCAATAACTGGCGAAATGTGGGTGCATAATACACTCCTACCATCCTCTCCAGAGTTAAATGCGTGAATCTACATAATATATATGTATGTATATTTCGAAACAAGCAGATCCCTAGTGTCAATGTGGAAATATTGTTCAGTGCGATTAGCAATAGAAATTCTGGATAGGTCACAACATAGGAAGAGCTTGTTTGAGCGATATAGTCGTTTAAACAAGATACCGGGATACGGTAGCTTGTTTAAAGCATTACTGCTATACCAGACTATTCCTACTATACTAGACACATGGCTGGTGAAATGTAGGTGCAATACATCAGCCTACTCCTTCGGGGAATAAGTGTAAGACTAAATATGTATGTAAACTGTCTAACTAATGGTGCTGGCTCCGCTTGGCGCCTTACAACGCTCAGCAAGAGTATTATTACTTTCATCTTCAGTTGAAGTTCAATATTCCGTGCTCTGCTCTGAAGTCCTATGCTATGTGCACGTGCCGCAATTCTGTAGAATAGGCCATAACTGTAAATAGTTAATTATCGCTTGTTTTAACGGTGAAGGAAAACATCTTGAGGAAACCTGCATGTTCTCCATAATGTTCTTGAAGATGTGTGAAGTCTGCCAACCCGCAGTAGGGCAGCGTGGTGGACTACGGCCTAACCCTTCTCACACTGATAAGAGGCCCGTGCCCAGCAGTGGGACAGTTTAAAAGGGCTGATATTATTATATATTATATAGGCCATAACTTGGAGTTTGGACTGTGGGCAGTCGGATTGCATATATATAGTATAACAGTATGTATAAATAAATAGATAACAATTGTCAACCAAAATCCATTTAGTTGTTTTTCTAAAACTGGATAAAATTGTCAGATAGACAAAAATAATAATCTAATACTATCGTTTCAGACCTGTAATAATAGACAAACCTAATTCTTTTCAAAATATCTCTTCTGTTCGTAAAGATTCTGGTTGTATGTAGAGATTGTAGAGGTGTAATACAGTTTTGTAAGCATTAACAGTCAGTAGAGTTACAAGGTAAATGTTACTTATTCTCCTATGGGCTCTTATATCTCACAGATCATATGAATTTTTTCAACATATACTGGACATTTTTGCTTAACACAATACTATGTCTGTTTTTTATACGTACTCTTTTTCTTCTTCGCTTCTTATATGTCATGTTTATCATAATTTATGTATAATGAAAGACTGCAATATATTTTATACAGTTTTATTTATAAATACAATATGGGTTTCATTTTTATTTACCAATGTTATCTTAAAAGTAAATGTGTAGTAAATAAACAGTCACTTCTCGTAATGTCATAAATCAGATTCGAATTTTTTTCTGTTAATGTTGCCATGTAATAGAGACTACATTGGTGGTCGCGAGGCCTATGCTTACGCTTATGTTTGTGAGCGAACGAGAGGCTCCGGTTTCTTTTTCTAGGTCTGCTCTTTATTGGGTTTTTCTGTTAGAAAATTCTCAGTAGAAGCATTGAGTTTGGAAATTTACTCCAAAGTATGACGTCATAAACATACTGCGCTAATGGGTATGTATATAACAAACAACAGTGTAATCATACAGCCTAGTCAATATAAAACTTACTGACTAATAGTATTGTTGTCTTAATTATTCAAACTTGATTATATAATCACTAGAAATGTATACAGAGGGCCGATTTTATCTCCAACAATACAGTATAATGTACTACTGGTAAAAGTAATTATTGCCTTCGTGGCGCAACGGTAGTGAATGAGACTCACTTGTTTAAATCCCGGGTCGGGCCAACAAAAAGTTATTAGGCTTTTCTGTTAAGAAATCTCAATACCAGCCCGAAGTAAGAAAGTTGGCGGTGTTAGACATCGCCTACTTATGCCTGCCTCGGAAAGCACGCACAGTCGTTGTTCCTGCGCGTGACCTCTCTCCGGTCGTGTTGGATTGCCGTCCCATCGGATCATGAGAGTTAAGAAACAGGGATTACACTTGTGCACTATAATATCTCTTGCGCAGATTGGCCACTCTCGGTCTTCGCTCTGGAGGACAATATTATAAAATTATTGTCATATCGCTAAAATACAAATTAATGTAATCAGTATTCGTTCTAAGCGGAAGCAGATGTGTACCTAATAATTGTACATTGAACCATTATATCGTTCCTGTCCCGTTGATCGTACGAGAGCTAACGGCTAAAACTGTAGATCGCACATTATCTGGACCGACTGCATATTAAAAAAATAATGGATGTTTTGATAAGTAAAAGGTACTTTTTGTCTATATCGGTGGTACGTACAAAAAATATAATTCACCGCTTTCAATATTGCTGGTTACTAAATCGGCACCCTGAATTTTAAGGCATTGTATAATTGTAATTATAAACTTAACATCGACAGGAAATATAACACTTATTAGAACAATATAACATTCCTAGTAAAAGGCCTTATGTTTATAAAAAAATAATTTATCATTTATTGTTTTTAAGCTATAACCATTTTGTACCTTAAGTATGTGATAATAAAGATTTAATGTAATTTTTTAATGTTGTTTTATTTTATAATCGTGATTCTTGGTTATAACGAAGTTACTATGGACACAAATATAAATACTCAATACCATACAAAAATCTTGGACACGCCTAACTCTGGCTATTCTACTTGCTATTGTGCGCCGTCGGAGGATGATTAATATGAATGTATCTATGGTCCGGAGTGTGATGACTCCGCCTGGTCGTATAATGTCGTATTGTTATTCTGGAACAGCAATTCAATCAACTTCTTGGCGATTTGGTTCTCAGTTTTATGAGGAGAAATGTGTTGAATTGCCTTTTTTTACTTTGTAATAAGAGTCCGTCTCCTTCGCCCTAGCCTTTATTATTCCCAAGTCATTTGAGGTTGGCTTTTCTAATCTAACCGGATTTGATTGGATATCAGTTTTTACACGGAGCGGCTGCCACCTGACCTCCGCAACCCTAAGGCTAGACCAGTGTCAGGATATTATAGGGCACTGACTTCCCAATAACGACTGCCATAGATGTTCATGGCAGCCGGGACCCACGGCTTAACGTGTTCTCCGAGGCACAGAGCAGGCGATAATTGTCAATCAATACGCACATAATTTCGAAAAGTCATATAACTTCCGAAAGTCAGAGGTGCGCGACGTGGGGTCGAATCCGAGACCCACTGCATTGCAGTATGTTGGTCTCCCCACTGAGCTATCGCTGCTCTGGGTAATGAGAATGTTTGACTTTATTTACAAAATTCTGATTCCAGAGCTTGTGTTAGGATAAATGGGACTTACACAGAATGGTTTAATATCGAAAAAGGTGTTAGACAAGGATGTGTAGCGTCACCCTGGCTGTTTAACCTATACATGGACAATTGTTTGAAAGATTTAAAAGATTGTGAATGGGGATTAAGAATGAATGAGTTACTTGTCAAATGTCTACTTTATGCTGATGACCAAGTAATACTTGCGTCATCGGCGGAAGAGTTACAGGCGATGGTAACTATTATGCATGGTGCTTTTGAGAGAAAAGGAATGAAAATGAATGTAAGCAAGACGAAAGTAATGGTATTTGAAAGGGAGGAGTGCATGACGATGTGTAATATTATGATTGATGGAGAACAAGTGAAAGAGTTTGTATATTTGGGTACTTTGTTTACAAGGGATGGTACACATGAGGGAGATATTGAAAGAAGAACGATTGCTGGCAATAAAGTGAATGGCGCTCTACGCGCTTTTATGAACAGTCGAAATGTATCCGAAAAGGCACGTTTGGCTGTTCATAGAGGACTATTAGTGCCTACACTTATGCATGGAAGTGAAAGTTGGGTATGGCAAAAGAAGCCTGAGAGCAGAATAAATGCTGTAGAAATGAGAGCGCTGAGAAATATATGTGGTGTGACTCTGAACGATAGAATAAGGAATAGTGTGATTAGAGAGAGATGCGGCATAAAAGTGGATATAGTGACGAGAATAGAAAAGGGTATGTTAAGTTGGTTTGGGCATGTAGAAAGAATGGACGAGAACAGACTGACTAAGAAAGTTTATAAGGCTAGTGTGAATGGAACAGTTGCAAGGGGAAGACCTAGGCGAACGTTTCCTGATCAGATCGGAGACGTTCTGGATAAAGGCCAGGTTAAGAGCACCTTAAACCGGCGAGCGTGTATGAGGAATGTTATGAAAGTGAATGAAGCCAGAGAAGTGTGTCAGGATCGTAGCAAATGGAAATCCGTAGTCTCTGCCTACCCCTCTGGGAAACAGGCGTGAATTTATGTATGTATGTATGTATTTACAAAATGAGTATGGTATGATGATAATTAATTAATAAAATTGAATATGTAATTTCTGGTATTGAAGTTAATCGTTATTTATAATATTTGTAAAATTGAGATGGTAAATAATTATTTTAATGATTTGCGAGTTGATCCGTTATTTTTCAAGATTCATTTTATTTGTGTACCTATTTTGTAAATAATCACGGTTCTTTGTTACTCCAATACTTACAGGCTCGTATAAGAATATGAAACGTGTTAAGTTGTGTAATGGTGTTACTATTAGATAAGTGGACTTATTATCCACTTTGTAAGAAGCGTGTAGAAACTAATTTGTTAAATTCTAAAGCTCGTATAATGAGTTGGTAATGGCTATGAAGAGTCTTGATGTTGTTAATAATAGTCATGCTGCCGGTGCATAATTGGGTTTTGATGCTCTTGGTTTATCTACCTTCTTTAAATGATGATACATAGATTCACGCCTGTTTCCCAGAGGGGTAGGCAGAGACTACGGATTTCTATTTGCTATGAGCCTGACACACTTCTCTGGCTTCATTCGCTTGCATCACATTCCTCATACTATTAAGTAGATATAATAAGATATCGTGTGTATTGGCCTTTTATTACAATAAATGTGGACAATTTTAATAATTAATAGTAGCTTTATTTAGGTCTGGTGAGGTTCTCTTACCCGACCTTGGCCGCGAAGCATTCAATTAGTTTAATGTAGGTTTCCCCAACCGACTTTCGACAGAAAAGAGCGGCCTCCTCGTAAGGGGCCCAAGTCGTAAGTTGCTTAGTGGTAACATCATTTTTTATTTCGCGAGCGAAGCGAGCGCTTGCTTCAGCCAGCTGTGCTTACAGGATTTTTCTATTTTAGATCTATCGATCTATCTATATCGATATCGATATTTATATATTTACATATCTATATACTCATATCGACCTATCTATGTCGAATTATCGATATCGACATATCAATATCCCGCGTCTCTCTCGTCATGTCACGAAACAGTAATAATTTTAGTTAATGTGTTTTTTTATATTCATCCTATTTTCGAACACTTATTATTACTAAAACATTAAAGAACTTTCAAATAAATACAAAATATGTTTATAAAACTCGCAAAGCTATCAGCTGATTTCTTTGTTTCATTTTCCCGCACAATTAGGTATGGGCACCCAGATCGGTTAGTAAGACCAGTAAGATATGTACATAGTCGAGATATATTCTATAATGGTTTCTTGAGTGAGAAGTCAGGATGTACACAAGAAGAAGCAGGCTAGAAACCCATAGCCACTATTTTCAATCAGCAGGGTAGGAAGCTGAAACAAAATACGAAATTGATGAATCAATTGAAATTAAACACTGTACGGATTTTGTCGCGTTGTTTATTTTACTTTAAACACTTTTATTACCTACATAATTTTGAAAACATTATTGAACTTTACTGTGCTATTTAATTTAATTAAAACTATTTATATTTAAGCCCGTCACAGACGTAGCTATAATATATATTAATATATCGAGATATATATTATAGTATAGCAAGCTATCACACACGGGAGCTATACTATAATATATATTTTGCCCTCGCTCGGTCTGCGGTCGTCCTTACAAGCGCACGATTTTAAAGCTCAATTTCTGTACAGGATGTTCAAATATTGAAATAACACTGTAATCAATCTAGGTACCTAAATGAATTCGACAAGAGCACTTCTTTTAGATCTAATTGAAAATACCTCAGAGGATGATTCCGATGCTGAATTTGATATGAATGTTGCCTTGTTAGGAACGAAAAATAGAACCATCTGGGTTGAGTCGCATATAAAACAAAAGAGAACTCGTGGCGAATTTAATTTGTATCATGATTAAAATTTATCAACGAATAAATTTGCACAGTATTTTAAAAGTTCAAGATCGGCATTTATCGAGCTTCATGAATTGATAAAAAATGATTTAATAAAATGCGATACGGTTATGTGCAACAGCATTAGTTCTGAAGAACGTCTTGCAGTATGCTTGAGGAAAGAAGTAAAAACATATTTCAATCATTTATTTTATATTATTATTATATATAATATAATTGCAACACTTGTATTTTAATTAAATAAAGTACGTAATTTAAGCTCGTGCGCATCGAGCTCGGACGTCGGGCAAGCGTTCAAATGGAACACCTCTATCCTCAAAATATATATTAATATACCAAAATATATATTAATATGCCAAAATATACCGAGATATATATTTTGACATATTTTGGTGACGTCATAGAAATATATATTATAGCTGCGTGTGCGGTTACTCGAAAATTTATATGGAAAATATGTCGTAATATGCCTTGCTATGATTCATATTAATATATATTATAGCTACGTCTGTGACGGCCTTTAAGTTTACACTTTGCCCCGACGTTTCGGTTGCTTTACAGCAGCCATGTTCACGGGCCCCGTGAACATGGCCATAACATTCGCGTAAACTTAAGACAATATTGATGAATTAATGCTTGACTTGAAGAATAGGTGTAAACTTATATAGGATAATGAAACGCCACTCACCATTTTGCTATGCAAAATATATAATGGTATATATTTGGCGGTGCAGAGTAAGCTCGAACACGAGCGACATGTGGTCGACGCACGCCACACGGGGACCCAACTGTGCGCGTCGCAGCTTGTGGCCGGTCCGCACCTCACGATCCACCACCACTATTGATCGCTTCTTCGTTATAACCACTACAATTTAGTTTTGAACATTGCTCATCTTGTCTCTACCTGTTTGTTCCATGATAAATGCGGGTCGTAGCTTGTAGTTCGTACACGACTCCGTTCATGATGTAGAATAACTTTTTACGAGTTCTTCTACATCTAAAACTTAAGCATGACAGCGCAGCGTACACCATCCGTCGGTCGATGTAACCTTTGATACATAATAAATATTAACTCGTGTGTCTTCGGACATTCTTCAACTCCAGTTGGGGTTCAATGATGGCTGCGGGACTGCAGCTCGTAGTTTATACACGATCATGCCTTCGTTTGTGACGACAAAACTACTTCTGCGTCACAAACATGGGCTTGAAAGCGTTTACCAACCGTCGGCCGGCGCAACCAGCTAGTCGAAACGTCGAGCACCTAAAAGGTAAGCATCAGGCTTGATCGGTTTGTGTTGATTTGCCATCATGCCACATTTTGGAAACATACATTTAGCATTAAAATTAATTTTACAGGTGTAAAGTTATTTATCTGATACTCCCTTTTTCATTATATAGTAAGTAATTACGAAATAATGCTGCGCAGGCGCGTATTTTGCTTCGGCGTGCGTCAAAAAATCGTTGCCGACAGTTCATTTCGTAAACGATGCATGTCACACAGGTTGATATTTGCTATTTGTCAATATGAAAAATAAAACAGTAATAATTGTAGGTAACGTGTATTTTTTAAAAGCACCCTTTTCTGGTAAAGCATTTTAGTAATATTCGTAAATATGGCAAGAATGCAGATTGATAGCCTCTACTATGTATATAGAGTCTGTTAATCTGCATTCTTACACACATACGACGTACGAAATCGGGCCCACCGGGGCATCATTTTAAAGTGGAAGGCGCGGCTGGAGGCGCCCGTAGCCGGTTTCAGGACCGTTGGGGCCCTCCAGCCGGTATTGGAGCCTTTCCTTTCGGCTAATGCAGGTGTTGTCAGGGCACGGTGGCTTTGGCAAATACCTGCACACGGTCGCTAGGAGGGAACCGAATCCCATCTGCCACCACTGTGAGTGTGAAGAGGACACGGCGCAGCATAGGCTCGAGCAATGTCCTGTTTGGGCTGTGCAGCGCCGTGAACTCATTGAAGTTGTGGGAGAAGACCACTCGCTGTCGGCCGTGATTAAAGCCATGGTCGACAGCGAGAGGAAGTGGCCAGCGTTCGCAACCATATGCGAAGACGTCATCTCGCAGAAGGAGGTAGTGGAGCGGATCCATGAGGAAAGTATCAGAACGGATCCGAGGCGTCGCCGGCGAACCGGCAGCGCAGGCGCGCGTTCGCGCGCCTTATGGCACCATAATGAAGACCGCGGGCGGGAGAACGGGGATCTCCCGCCCGCCAGCCATTGAGTCAGTCCAACGGCCCTCTGAAGTGCCGGGGCTTCAGCCGGAAGGAAAGGGTCCCATGCTGCCGCCCTGCCCACCGCTCCAATACCGGCTGGAGGGCCCCAACGGTTCTGAAACCGGCCAAGGGCGCCTCCAGCCGCGCCTGCCACATTAAAATCATGCCCTGATGGGCTCGATTGCGCGCGCACTCAATGACTGTCGAGAGGGGACGACAACCCGTCTCCTCCCGCACCGCCTCACTCACTGCAAACACTTCGGCGAGCACTTCAGCCTCAAATCCTACGAGGGTGTTCCGGCCAACGCGCAAGCTGCGTCGGCCGACACCGTGCGGTATCCACGTATTACCCTGACCACTATGACTTTCTGCGACCCCCGCAAAAGAGTCCTGCACTGAGCGGTCAGGGAGTCCGCCCACACCTTCCGTCCAGCACCAAGCCCAGATATTTCATGTGGGCCTGGACGGGAACGCGCGTCGAGCCCATCATTATCGAGGCGCCGCGGGGTGGACTGCGACGAGGCCCATGAAAGACCAGGGCCTCCGTCATGTTAATAGCCACCTGTAAACCCAGCACCTCGATACGCCCGACCACCTGGGAAACCCTCACGGTAGCCAAACGGGCTGCCTCCTCGAAGGTACCCCCGCGGGCTGTGACGAGGGTGTCGTCAGCGTAACTGATGACGTTCAGCCCGGGGGGTAGGACAGCACATAGGGCCCAGTCGTACCCCATGGCCCACAGGAGCGGACCAAGGACCGATCCCTGCGGGACACCGCACGACATGGGCCGCCGCCAAACTTCACCTCGAACCTCCAGGACACTCCTCCCTCTCAGATAGTCTGCCACCAGCCGCTCCGGGTAAAAAGGTACCCCGTGATATCGGAGCGCCCCCTGGACACAGCTGTATGGCAGACTATTAAACGCGTTGGCGATATCTAAAGACACCGCCAACAGAACACCGCCGCCGGCGACCGCCTCCTCGGCCGCGGCCTTCAGGCGCATAATGGCCCCGACCGTCTTACGTCCTTCCCGGAATCCGAACTGAGCGTCCAACAGGTCGGGACCGACCGTGCTCAGGTGCCGGACGATGCGGGTGGCGAGAATTTTCTCAAACATCTTCCCCGCCTCATCCAGCAACACTATGGGCCTGTACGCCGCGACTCTGGAGGCCATCCTGGATTGGCCAGCAGCACCAACTTCCCCTCTTTCCAGCACTTAGGGAATCGTCCCGACTCCAGGCTCGCGTCGAAAAGTTCCCAGAGGCGGACATCCAGGTAATCGAGGGCCAGCGCGAGAGCTCGCGCTGGCACACCGTTAGGTCCAGGGGCGGTCGTCTTGGAGCGGATCCGCAAGACAGCCGCCCCCATCTCCACATCTGTAACCGGGGCAGCATTGAGGTCCGCCGCCCGATGTCAACCTGGGCTGATCGATGGGGCCATTGCCGGGGGCATGTGCTCTACCCGGTCAGGAAATAACTCCTCGACCACCTCGGAGAGGAAGTTGGGCTGGAGGGTCTCTCTAAGGAGGGGGCCCCGCGCACGGAGCTTGTTCAGCGCCGCGCGATATGGGCGCCCCTAGGGGTCATGGTCTAAACCCTCCAACATCTCTCTTCTCGCCCGTTCCTTGGCGCGGCAGATAGCCGACTGCAGAGACGCTCTCGCTTCGCGGTACGCGTCATACAGTCGGCCCTCCTCTTGCTCATCGCGGTGACGACGGCTTCGGCTGCGTGTGTACAACCTCCGGGCACGAGTGCAGGCCGCACGGAGGTCCGCCAGCTCCTGAGACCACCAGTAGACCCCCGTTGGGGTCCAGTGTCGCACTCGGGGCAAGGCCGCGTCGCAAACAGCTTGGATGTTGTTGCGAAAGCGTACAGCCCCAACCAGACGGGGTCTACCTCCCCAGACGGGGGTGCAGGACACAGCCAAGCTTGAACTATGGCTGCCTCTTCCAGTAGGTCCCGGTTCAGCCTCTTCACAGCCCACCGCGGCAAGCGAGGAGTTCTGCCCGCCGACAGGCGACGGCCCCTGCTAGGGTCCGAAAGGATCTCTACCTCCTCCAGGACACGCCATCCCCTTACGCGTGCAGCGAGGGCAGGTGTAGCAAACGAAAGGTCTACTATCGACCGCCCCTGCCGTCGCACGCACGTGTTGACGGCGCCCCTGTTCAGCAAACAGAGGCCCGCCGCATCAGCTCACTCTTCGACCGCCCTTCCTCGGATATCCGTGTGGGGGGACCCCCACGCAATAGACTTTGCGTTAAAGTCCCCCATCACAAGGATGCGGCTAGATGATATCCGCCGCATTGAGGCCTCCAAGTTGTTAAGAAAGGCCTCGAAGTCTGCCAGACTCCTGTTGGGGGAAAAGTACACACCAACGACTGTGACCTCTCCCCACGCGGCCGCAACGTATCCCGCACCCCTCTCCTTAACTGAGAGGGAGTGTGAACGAGGCGCCGTGGAGCCGACGACTGCCACGGAGCTGTCCCGGTCACCTGCCCAATTGGGACTGGGAGGAACGTAATATGGCGTCGCGGCTACAGCTACACCGATCGACCACTCCGCTATAAACTGCAGGAAAAGGTCCTGCGCTCAGGTGGAGTGGTTGAGATTCGCCTGGAGGAGGAGATAGTCACGGTTCTGGTTCATGACTAGGTCGACATCCCCTCCTCCACCGCTGCAGGTGGACTTACCTCAAGTGATAGGGCGGCAGCCGGGGTCGATGAGCTGCCCCCCTCAACGCGTTTTGTGGGCGGGGATTTACACCCTCTGTCGCCACGGAAATGAGCAGCTGCTCGACCAGCTGCCGCGCACGCCGGGCAATGCGGGGTTGTCTTGCACGCTCCAGCGACGTGCCCAGGCTGGCCGCAGCGATAACAGGCGTCGCTGCGGTCCTCGGGGCTAGGGCACTTAATACGAGCGGGCCCAGCTCCCCCACACCTAAAACATCTCATGGGCCGAGCGGCCAGGATGTGGCCCCTGGCCAAACTCCAGCCCACGAGTAGACGCCCGGCGTCAGCCAGCAGCTTGGCCGCGCGCGGCGACAGGGCATTGCGCCCAGACGGCGCCGACCCACCCTGGGCCGGGACGGATGGTGCCAATCCGTATGGCGTCCGCAGCACAACCAGTTCTGACGCTAATTGCGCCAGAGACGTCCTTCGCGGACACCGAGTCATCGAGGCCGGTGATACGCATCTCTGCACACTTCACCGGCCTCGCAATCTTCACACCATCCGTCTCACGAAACAGACTCCTGAGCCTAGTGGCAATGGTGTCTGCCGCTTCGCCTCCGTCAGCTCCGGGGAACTTCAGGATGCGGCCTCCTGTATGGGCTTGGCGGACCCTGGCTCCGAGGTATGTAATGTCCCCGGTGTTCCGCCTCGCCGTGGACAGCACGGCCTGATAGGTCAGGCCGCGCTCAGCCGCCTCCAGTAGCACCGTGATAACCACAGCAGCTGACTTTGGCGCCCGGAGTCTGTTTGACCTGTGCCTCTTTTTCTTATTCTTGGCCCCGCCTTAGTTCACGGAGCCAGGTCTTAGTGTGGCTGCGGCAGCCGTAGCAGCAGCCGCAGCGGCCTACTTGGCCTTTTTGCGGCGAGCCTTGCCCATATATCCTACCGTCTGCCAACCCTCATCCTGAGACATATGTAGTAGGCGCGGAGGTTGACGGCGTGGGGGGCGCAGGACTAGTGGGACCTCGCCGTAAGCTCTGGGGTGGAGGAGCCTTGGGTGTTACAAGGGACGGGAAGTCGTTGGCAGACTTCCTCCCGCCTCTCCTCTCCGACTTCTTACCGCCTATTGGGGGCGTAGGACGAGAGTGGCGAGTGGCGGCGCCAGCAGCACCGGCGTCACCAGCGGCACCGGCGTCACCAGCAGCACCAGCGGTGACCTTTTAAAAGGCCGCAGAAACGACCGCAGTAGTAGCCGCAGGAGACGCGGCTTAAAGCCGTGACCGTTAGCTAGGCGCCGGCAGTAGCCGATCATCGAGACTCTATGCGGGCAACATACTTGAAGATGGACGCCTGCATATCCATCTCCTTTCTGGATGGCTGAGGCGCCTCTTTAGGCGCCCGCCCTCGGGTCTCGGCCCTGATCCGTACCATCTCTCGGCGCAGCTCCGCTACTTCCGCCTCCAGCCGCGCGAATTTGTCAGACAGGTAATCTACAGATTCCTTCGTCGGGGCCGCCGCCTCCTTAAGGTGTTTTTGAAAGGTGCACTTGAGATTCCGGGACGTGGACGCAACCTTCGTCACAATCTCGGAACCAATAAGTGCCCTTTGCACCGCCTCTGCCACAGATTTCAGGGTGAGACTGCTCTCCGGCGGACGGATTTTAAGCGCGAGCTGCGCCACCTCCTCTTTGTTTGCCTTCGTCGGGCCGTGAGGCCCCGTTGTGTTGGGCCGGTCTCTGCCTCTTCGGGCAGTGCCAACCTTTGGAGTCGGCGCCGCGCTCGACTCCCCTTCGGAACCCGAGTGGGTCCGATGGGAGCGGCGCTTGCGCTTCCGCGCCAGAGTCGCCTTGTCCGGGGCTAGCCCCAAAGCGACACTCATCGCGGAGTCAGTATCCGACTCCGCGGGGGTCTCGGTGCCTGTGATTTCGCGCGGCACGGCGCTGCGATGTAGGTTGCCTCCCCCAGAATACGAGGGGCAGACGGAGCAAGCAGACTCCGTGAGGGATTCTCCGGGTGCGGCGCACCCGGTACCCTCCTGGGGTACTTTAGAAACTTGAGCCGACATCATTATTAAGTTTGTTGTGGCCCTAATGGCTGGGTTCCCCCCAGCCATACAGCCCCTCGCTGGGCTACCGAAAACTTGGGCTTTGGGTAATTTTAAAGAGGTTATATTTAAGGTTTCCTCGCAGCCCGAAGGCCCCCGGTCCTGTCAGTTCAGGATTACGGGTTGGGCCGAAAGGGGATCCATTCTGGACCGCTCCAACTGCCCCAAAAACGCCTAACTGGATAAGACGCCTATGCATCCCGCCACCCGCCCCCACTGGTAATTTTTTACCGAGGTTTTCTTCCTCTATCCTCCCTGTCTCAAATCCACGTGTCCTCTGCTAATCAGAGGAACACGTGGAGAGACCCCCAAAAGCAGCCCTCGCGGGCCGATAACCCCGAGACAAACTGCCTCGGGTTCCCTACGCGTGTGCCAGAGTATTAGCCACGAGTAATAATGCCCCTGAAAGGACATTATTACCCGAGTTGCCCGGGGTGTACCGGCCCAACGTATGCCGTTCCCATCCACGGGAAATGTAGAAAGGACCAGCAGCCGTCAGGCCCGCTGGGAGGTTCTCTGGCCACACACCCCACCAGTCCGCCTACCATTGCCAACTGCGGCTACACCGTATATACGTATCAGGCAACGTGATTTTCGTGAGATACTGCAGTCCCTCTATGTTAGGCAAGCCAGTGGACCTGACGGCATCCCAGCTATGGTCCTCAAGAGACGTGCAGCGAAGTTGTCTCCCACACTTACGCGCCTATACCGGATGTCTTACGCCGCATGCATTGTGCCTGAGGCTGGGAAAGAGGCTAACGTTAAACCGATTCCCAAAAAGGGGAACCATTCGAAGCTAGGCAACTATCGACCCGAACTATCACCTCTGGCTCTCCAAGGTGTTCGAGTGGATTATAAACACCCAAATTGTCCTACTGGAGGATCACTCGTTGATCAATGATCCCCAATACGGCTTTCGGGTCACGATCAACGGGTGAACTTCTATCGTTCGTCATGCACCTCAGGGGAGGTTTCTCACCTTATCCCGCCCTCCCCTTTCCTATCCAACACATCAACAAGTTTAGGTCCTCATACCTCTACCAAACTATCAAGGCATGAAATTCTCTGCCAAGGCACGTGTTTCCTTCTTCCTTCAACCCTGGGTCCTTTAAGCGGGGCGTGAAAAGCACGTTCTCAGGCCGACAAAGAAGAGACCTCAACATCGCCTCAGCTGCTATGAGGACGGTGTGGAGGCTACTGCTCTAAGACCCTGATTGCTTACCATCAGCCAGAGAGTGTGGTAATTTTGACGAGCAACATAAAAAAACCCACCAATAACCCCTTGTATCTTTTAAACGGCAGACCGACCAATTCTGCTGCTTTACGACCAATTTCAACTAATTATCGTTCACTATGTAAAGATTTCCAGTTTGCGATGGTGGCTGTACCGAAGATATATATCTGTCTGTTATACGAGTGAAATAAGAAATCAAGCGTGGTCAGCATTCAAGTTCAATTCTTGAAAATCTATCACCATGCGATCTGAGCCACCTCGTATTTTTCACTAGTAACATTGGACCAGCTAAAGGGGCAATCCCCTTTAGCATATCCAAAAATTAACCCTCCTAGTCAGTACTTACCGGGACGGTTAATTATTTTAAATATCTGTGTCTAGTGATTCTTTTAATTTACTTTGTACGATTTGCATCAGGGCTGAGCCTATTAGGTGGACGGTAGAGAGTACAGTACGTGTCTTGCAGCCTAAGTCAGTACCGCAACTAGAAACTATCTGTAATATATTGTAAATAGCGGGTAGGTTACAACTACAACGCGCGGCACGTAGCTATAAGTACCTAGCCTTAATATTGTAACGGGCAGTCGGCCAATATACGTTGTATGGCGAAGTGGTGTATTATTTCCAACCCTCATATTCCGGCATTGGAAGTGCATTCCTCAGAAACATTACACTATCAATCTTATCAATATTGTTAAGATATAACCATGAAAATACATTACACGTATTAACGTTCACTGACTTGAAATAAACAAAACGCAATCTATCGCGTAAACTTAAAGCCCAATATAAAATTTAAATTTCGTGGCCAATCATTCCATTGTAATATTTTAGGCAATCGTCCGGTCAAGTATGAAACAATATAGGAATGCTATAATCCGTTAATAACTAGGTACGTAACATAAAATAAGCTCTGTACGATCACCTTTCTCCGTTATACGAAAATTAAGTTATTACACGTACCAATGAATGCATGATTAACACCTTCTGTAACAATAGAATATTCGGCACCAGAACAGAAATTAAAATAATACGGCCATAACTGTTACTCCAGCACATCTCTTCTATTTTTTATTTTTTTTATTTTCACGTGGGGTAATGCATTGACGCTTACCCCTCCGCGGGGGCGGGCGGAGGGATTATGTCGGACTCACCGGGGTAAAATAAAAGATGTTGAAAAGATAATGTACCTCCCGGAATACCGACTAAACTTACCACGATGTTCCTCGACAAAACCGCTATCGACGGGGCCGTGCGAATCACTTGCGCATGCGGTCGCGACCCCGCCGAGGTTTCGGCATGCGTATGAAACGGCAGGCCACTACGCAGTTTAAGCCCTACTGTCTCCCCCCTAGAGGGGAGACGGACACGACACAGAGGCGCGCGTGGGAACACGCACGCCATCTCTCGGACCTGGTTCTGAACGGATGGCGGGCAGGCCCACAAAGCCCACCAACCCCAGGTCAAAACTCAGGGTGGCTGGAGGTCGTTTCGCGCCTTCCGGCGCCCGGCTCTGCGGTTGGGGAGAGGGTTTAAGCACTCCCTCTCCCGCTCCGCCGCCTCCTTAATGGAAATCACTTCCTCACAGAAGGAGGCGAAGGCATTCCACGACCTCTCACTCCGGACCATAGACTGAACTACGGCCGGGAGCGAGAGGGCAACCTATCCAACTGCTGCGATCAACTCACGGCGCTGCGATGCCCAGGCGGAGCAAACCGCCAAAGTGTGCAGCGCCGTGTCCTCAACAACGTCGCGGCAGTCGCAGCAGTGGTGACAACCGGGCGTCTCTTGCCGGCGAATAGGATACAGGCACTGGCCAAAACAACCGTGGCCAGTCAATACCTGTGTCAGCCGAAAGGTGAGGGCGCCATGCCGTCTCTCCAGCCACTCCTCAAACATGGGACTTACCGCCACAATCGTGGCGTGCCTGTGTCACAGCGGCTCTGTGGCGACCTCACTCAAGCTTACGCTAAACGTTCCCAAACAAACCAATAGACGACGCTTTATTGAATTCCAATCACAAATTAATTGCATTTAGATGATTATATTCTTAAGACTGCGACATATTTAGACATATAAAACAAATTTTATTGATCTATACATATTTGATACCCTATTTTTATTATCCAGTTTAGTAACTTATCACGAAAAAGTGCTGTGCATGCGCATTCGGCGAAACTTATCGACATACGTCAAAGAATCAACAAGTAAATTTTGTGAAAGGCGCATGTCACACAGGTTAATATTTATTATATGTTAATATGAAAAAAATAAACAGTAATATTTTAGGTGACGTGTCTTTTTTATTTTTATCGTAACATCCGTAAATATGGCAAGAATCACACACCCTCTATATACAAAAGCATATACGATTTCATACGGATTATAATTTTTTATTTATCTTACCTCTGACTTTCGAAAGTAATATGTCTTTTCAAAATTATGTGCGTATTGATTGACAATTATTATCGCCTGCTCCGTGCCTCAGAAAACACGTTAAACCGTCGGTCTCGGCTGCCATGAACATCTTTGGCAGTCGTTATTGAGAAGTCAGGGCCCTCTAATATACTGACACTGGTCTAGCCTTAGAGTATCGTTAGCCTTCGGGTAGCGGAGGTCAGGTGTCAGCCGCTCCGTGTAAAAACTGATATTCAGTCAAATACGGTTAGACTAGAAAAGCCGACCCCAAGTGACTTGGAAATAATAAAGGCTAGAGAGAAGAATTTATCAATATGAAAATATTAAGTGGTTCGTATTGGTAAACTTACGGAGACGTGGTATTCGATGTTACACTTTTCTAAACTGTATAATGAACTCTTTAAATTAGTATTGTTTTTAGGTTAAGTGTTTTTATTGATACATATTTAGAATAAGCAGTATAGTCATCTCAGTAAATATTGTAAGAATATAGATTAAAACTCTCTATATATATCTATACATACAACATTGTTTTTAGGAAAATCAACACATGCGGCACGTATTTTTATTAGGACGTTAAATAAATTTTAAATAATTACAATATATATATTAATTTTACGAAGTTCTCAGCTGATTTAATTGTTTTGTTTACCCTCATAATAATAGGCACCGATATCAGCTAGTAAGACCAGTGAGATAGTCGAGATGTATTCTGTAATGGCTTCGTGAGTAAGTGAAGGCTGCTTCCAGTTACATCGGATGCTGAATTACGTTGGATGATGACTCACGTCAGTTGCGGAATCGCGTCGTGTTCACCACTGTAAAGGACCTAGGTACCTCCAACCCATAGTCAGGATCCTCCGACCAGGCTGGGTGACGTGAAAGCAGTCTTCACGGAGTAGATCAATAGAAGCAACTATCGCCATTAACTTCGACTCTCTTACACAACACTCTAGAAGAGCAGTAATCAAATCTCAGCCAGCAACATTGGTCTCAACAGGAACTACCACATGCCTATAGCAAACGCACATTCGTGGTCTTCCTTACGGCCTCTCCAGCGTCTAGGCATAACTCATTGCACATATGGTCTAAGTAAGCAGAGCTCTTCCCTCACCATCAACGCAGCAGACACACACTGCAAAAAGCAACATCCTCAACTCATTGAAGCACCGGGCACCTGCGCTTAGCCAGACTCATGGGGCCTACTAGCGGCATACAATTCTGACTCATTGGAACTAGCGCAACTAACATCCTTCTCTGGTTCTAGCAACGCTCTTTAGTAGCATCGACAGCTGACTCAACAACTACCAACTCAACCTCTAATCTTGGGGTGTAGTGGTGAAACAACTTCACGCCGACGAAGAAGTCTAAGAACTTCTACACATTCACACTTCGCCATATATTCCCGAATCACGCAAGCTAAGTTTACACAGCGAGTTATTATATATACAAGTTCCCGACATCAACTGTCGTGCCACGAAACGCCAGGCACAATCACTTGGCCTAGTCGGAGGATCCTTTGGGACATCACATAACGTTATATTGGCACGAACGATTGAGTTACTTAATGCGTTGCTGACTGTCGTTTACATAATGCATTATTATTTAAACATGTAACAAACAGGTACAAATTATACTATTTAGTTTTCAATGCTCATCTTGTTGGTCGTAGCTCGTAGTTCGTACACGACTCCATTCATGATGCAGAATAACTTTTAACAAGCTCTTCTTCATCAAAAACTTAAGCCTGACAGCGTTCACCATCCGTCGGTCGGTGAAACCTTCGATATATAACAAATTTATTATTAAATCGTGTGTCTTCGGACGTTCTTCAACTCCAGCTGTGGTTCCATGATGACTGCGGGACTGCGACTCGTAGTTCGTACACGATCATGCTTCCATTTGTGATATAGAAGGGTTTTAGAAACCCCTTCTGTATCACAAACTTAGGCCTGACCGTGGTTATCACCCGTAGGCCGATGCAATCTGGTGGTCGAGTCGTCGAGCACCTAAAGGCCAACATTAATAAGCATGATGTGACATTAATATTAATTCTGTGTATTACAACGTATTGATTTGCTTTAACATTCTTGCCAAATTACGGAAACATATACAAAATAAATCATATCGACTGGTAGATTTTAGAATACCAATATTTTCATTAACTAATTACGTCCAGAGAGTGGTTCTGTCGGTTATTTGTCCGATAACTGTACTAATGGGATCACTACGGGTATGCTACCCCGGACTGCTCTAGCTACTGCTGTCACATTCCTGACTCTCGTGACAATAGTATCCTATCTCTTTCCCTACTGTCCTACTTTGTTCCTGCCTCCCACCACATTTAGCGGATGCCTCTCGCTGAGATCAACTGAAAATTCTGGTCAGTCGCTAGGCCTAAACCATACTAAAAACTTAGGCTTGCATCAGAAGCCTTGCTGATGCCTAGGGACGTTCCTATCTCTTGCCGATCGTAGGGGTTTCCCGCTCCATTGGATATAGAGAGTTAGGGGTAATAGTGCACCTATGTTCGCGCGCACACTGTCGTTTTAGTCAAAGTCAAAAATTATGTATTCATTTAGGTCACAAAGTAACACTTATGAACGTCAAAATATATGGATTAGTGAGTTTACTAAGTTACTGAAGCTACATTTAGGTTAGTTGCTAGGTTCAGGCAAAGGGTTGAGCCTATGAGAAGAAACCTGCAAGAAAATGACGGCCACTCTTTTAAATCGCCAATTAAATATAATTTAAGTATTTTACAACTCAGATTAACAAGGTGTTGCAGCAATTATGCCATATACTACTGACTATAAAAAAACTAAAGATAAAAACAATAATAACTTAATAATATTATAGAGATGAAATGATTTGGGCTAAGGTATATGTTTTAATATAAATCTAAAATAGGCAGTAGGATGGCATGATTGGGCAAACACTTACACTTTGTGACAATGCAAAGGCAGTCCGTGAGTAAATGCGGTTGTGCATTTATATTCTTCTACAATAATCTAATTAAGAAACAAGTTACTTGTTAACATCACAAATAATCACGAGGTACCTCTAAATTACTAAATTGACTTAAAAGTAATACAGATCTTTAAATCCTGTATGCAACAAGCAACTAGTTCCATGAGTTTTTGTCATTTAAGTAGTCGTTGACTGAATAATAACCCTTCCGAATAAGTTGTATTTTAACGGCGCTTTTAAATTTAAGTAATGGTAAATTTATTATATTAATAGGTACCTAGTTTATTAAAAAAACGTATACCGAGTCCCGCAAATGTATTGTGAACTTTATGTAAATGATGATATGGGCCTACTAACTTATGCTTATTTCTAGTGTTTACGTTATGGATATCACTATTATTATTATATAAGTGAATATTATGTTTAATAAACATAATGTTAGCAAATATATATTGCGACGCAACAGTAAGTATGCCTATTTCTTTAAATCGATCTTTCAGGGAAACTCGTGGTCCTAAATTATAAATGCTACGTACTGCACGCTTTTGAAGAATAAAAATTGTCTCGATATCAGCTGCCTTGCCCCACAATAATATACCATAGGAAATGACACTGTGAAAGTAACTGAAGTATACTAGTCTCGCGGTATCTACATCAGTATGCTGTCTAACTTTCTGAACTGCATATGCGGCTGAGCTAAGTTTCTCTGCAAGACACGATATATGAGCGCCCCACTGAATTTATGATCTAAATTTAAACCTAGAAAAACTGTTGATTGTACGAAAGTAATAATTTCATTATTTAACGTTTCGTGCACTTTAATATCTCCTGCGCAATTGACTTGGCTCTCACAAAGGACTCCGATTCAAACAATAGCCCTGTGGCGATAGACAGTGGTAGAGAGGTCTAGTTATGATGCCAGCTAGGCCTTGTCTGATATCTGCACGCAGGCGGCTCAGGTAAGATGGTCGCTTTGCACTACACTGGGTTAACAGTGTAATTCGGCAGCTCCCTGGGTGACAAAGCAGCTCTATTCAGAGAGGCCCTGCTTCCCCCAATCCGGGGAGGGACTACAAAAGGTGGCTTAACTCATCATATTTGGAGGTAGTAACCACGGCTGTCTCTGCTTCATCTATAAAGTGGTCGGAAACACAGAAATAAATTACATAATCACAAAATAAAATCTCGGAATTCATATTCCGAGATCAAGGAGGGTGCGTACATTCCACGTTGCAAATGTCATCATTTGCAACGTGGAATGTACGCACCCTCCTTGATCGTGAAATCAACCTGGCTCCTCCTCGAAAAACCGCCCTCCTTTCCCGGGAGCTCCAACGCTATGGTGTGAATATCGCTGCTCTCAGTGAGACACACCTGGCTGACGAAGGGGAGAGGGTGGAGCGCAAGGGCGGATATACTTTCTTTTGGAAAGGTACCCCGTCTTACGAACCCAGGAGGTCCGGTGTCGGTTTCGCCATCAAAAACCACATAGCATCCAAGTTGGAGGAGTGTCCTGTGCACATCTTGGACCGCTTCACCACATTGCGCCTACACCTTGACAATGACAATTATCTCTATATCATCAGCGTATATGCACCAACAATGGACAAGGATGACGAAATCAAGGACAAGTTTTATGAGGAGGTCACGCAATCCCTCTCCAGGATTCGTCCCCGGGAGCAAATATACTATTGATAGGTGACTTTAACGCTAGAGTCGGGCGTGACTTCAAGGCTTGGCCTAAGGTATTGGGAAGACATAATGTTGGTAACATGAATAGTAATGGACAACTCCTACTGTCCTTATGTCCACCATGTTCAGAATACCATCTGCTCCTCGGATCACGGGCTTGTCATCACAAAATTGAGCCTCCGTCTGCATCCTCCTCGTGGATCATAAGGAGCCCAAACATCTCGACATAAGCAAACTACAAAGTCTAGATATACGTAACGTAGGTGTTACGTAACCCCCAGGCAGTTAGTGATGCAGTCCAAAAGATAGATGTGTCCAAAAGATACTGTGGCTAACTGGCAAACGCTCTCGTCCAATCTAGTCACCGCCACCTCGCAGACACTAGGTATCAAACTCAGTAGATGCGAGGATTGGTTCGATGACAATTATGAAATTTTGACCAAAGACCAGAACCATCGTTCTCTCTTGCGTCAGCATAGTAACGATCACCAGGCGGAGCAAGTCAAGCGTAGTGGTGTCGAGCTAAGGAAATACGTACGGGAAATAAAGGATAAGTGGTTGCGAGACAAAACTGAGCGCTTTCAGTGGGTTGCTGATACCAAACAGCTGGGTGCATTTTATGAGGAAGTGCGCAAACTTGTTGGTACTGCAACTCATACTAGAGTGCTTCTGAGATACCTCGATAGCATACAATTGCTTATCAGCAAGAAATAGGTACTCTACAGATGGGGAGAGCATTTAAATTTAAACACAATGTTGACTGAGCTGCGGACATAACCTACATTAGCTCGATGGCAACACTCCCGACAATCAACAAGCTGGATGACCCACTGCCTCTGAGCGAGGTCAATGTTGCGATCTAACAACAGCAGAATCAAAAAGCGGTCGGCATTGACAATATATGTACCTGGAGAATTACTTAAGTATGGGGACAAGGAATTGCATGAAACCATCTGGAAGCTGAAACCCAATTTGGCTGCCGACCGAATCGAGGGACTTGTGAGGCTATCTTCTCTATTCGTCAGCTACAAGAGAAAAGTCGAGAACAGTTTCAACATCTGTATCTATGTTTCGTTGACCTAGAAAAAGCTTTCAACTGAAGAAACTTGGATGCACGGATAAATTTATAAGAATGATCCAACTCATGCATGATGACATGCGATGGTAAGTAGGTCTTTAACCTATCTAGACTTAAAGCTCACACCAAAGTATCTCACGCAACCATTACCGGGATGATTTACGCAGACGACTTATGTATTGTGGCGGCATCCCTAGAGGGTCTACAAAGGCTTATGATGAGTCTTGGTGAGTCATGTCATAGATTTGGTCTTAAAATCAGTGTGAAAAAGACTGAAGTGATGGTCCAAAATACACTAAATAGTATTTCAGTTGACATTAAACTCGGTGACGTCTCACTTAAGCATGTAGACAAATTCAATATCTGGGCAGCACTTTAACATCAAAGTGCCTCCTTGATGACGAAGTCAACAGTAGAATTAGAGCAGCCGCTGCAGCCTTCGGCAAACTTCGTTTCAAGGTGTTCCGTTCACATGACATAAAGCTCCCCATGAAAATAGCTGAGTACATGGCAATCGTCCTGCCAAATCTCCTATACGGCTCCGAAACGGAAACATACCACATGCCGCAAATATATCCGCGCATTAGATAGATTTCACCTTAAATGCCTACGCGACATTATGAATATCCACTGGTCGGACCACGTACGAAATACGAAAGTTCTACGGTGAGTAAATGTCGACGGAATAGAAGCATATATTATCTAATGCAGTAGCAGTTGCGGTAGAGCGGCCATGTCTCCCGGACGCCTGACGACAGAGTGGCTAAGCGCATCTTATATTCAAATCTTCAGGATGACACGCGAAAACAAGGCGGCCAGTTCCTGCGCTACAAAGATGTGCTCAAGCGTCACATGAAACGCTGCGACCTTGACCCGTCGCAGTGGGAGGCAGTGGCGGTGGACAGGCCACTGTGGAGGAGTACTGTCCGCACTAAGGTATTTGAGTTCGAAAGGCGACGGAATGAAGGGCTCGATGCCAAACGAGACGATCTCAAGGCCCAACCACCTGCGGCCATACATTATAATTATGTCAGAGGGGTGCTGACTTGCAGTGATTGTGGACGCACGTTCACGGCAAAATCGGGTATGTCAGTCACCTGAGAGCACACCAACGAAGCTCTCAATAATCAGTTTCAAATCGCCGTGGCCGAATACGGTCTGGACAGTATTATTTTCATTAAATGAGTTAAGATAGTGAATAAGTTAAAATGCTGCGCATTCGCAATGTTATGCACTTCTGGCTATCTTAGCTAGTCAACGCTTGCCGGCATGCGTCAAAGACTCATAGCAAACAGGCTGATTTCAGGACAGATGGGTAACACAAGGGTTGATATTTGTTACTTAGCAACATAAAAAATTTAATAGTAAAGTGTTTAAGGGAATGTGTTTTTTTATTTATTCACATTTAGAATAATTAGTATAGTCGCCTCCGCAGATATGGCAAGATTGCAGGTAAACATCCTATATATACAACGTTTTTGCAACATTTAACAAAGTTATCAGGTGATTTCGTTGTTTCGTTTTCATGCAAAATTATAATCATCGAACGCTAGCCACCCGCGCTCGTTAGGTACAGTTAGCAATAAAATTTATGAACACGTACACTCCCTCACAATTCATGTACACGTTTAGCATCAGAAGGCAGTTATCAGCATTGGCAATATAATACGATCATCATCTTAAGGTTAGGAGTATCAGTAAATATCATAGAACCTTGTTTACAGAATACGGTAATACAAACAATGCAAAACATTTTATAAAAGTTTACCAAGTAGCTAAACTTTTATAAAATGTTAATTCTAACACATTTTTTGTTGACGGACTTCTGTTGTGACTGAAGTGTTAAGTTATTTTGTTGTACTTCTTGGAAATGAAATAGTTTGTATTTTTAATTCTGGAGTATTGCGGATGCATGTTATATGAAGTAAATTACTTTAATAAATAATAGTGAGTAATTGAGTCTATTAAAAACAGCTACATGTTATATATTAACGAGTCTCAGTTGAATATTGAAGTGGCCAATGATCTCACTTCAGCGTATGTCGTTAAATCATGTTGTTTTTTTCTTTATGGTTTAGGAGGCAAACGAGCAGACTGATCACCTGATGGAAGGCAATTACCGCCGCCCATGGACACTCGCAACACCAGAGGAGTCACAAGTGCGTTGCCGTCCTTTTAAATTGCCCCACCTCCCCTGAGAAGGGGAGAGAGGGTGGGCCTCCGGTACCCTCACTCACTCGACGAAACATAACGCAAGCGCTTTTTTACGTCGGTTTTCTGTGAGGTCGTGGTATCACTCCGGTCGAGCCGGCCCATTCATGCCGAAGCGTGGCTCTCCCACGAAGAAAAGTAAAAATAAAAGTTTCGGGCATTATGATTTTTGACGTCACTATTTAAAGCAAAATGTGAAAAATATATTGAGTAATTTAGGTACGGTTTTTTTATTCAAGAAACGATTGTCATTTTAGCTAGGAGCAGTAAAATTTTGACATATTTGCATAGTCTATAAGTAAAACGACTCATTTTCTGAACGTACGGATAGTTGACGGAGAGTTAATTTTAACCGTAGGAACCGGGCCTTAATGGCTAACAATACTTTAATGAGAGGAGGTCCATACTAACAGCCGGCATGTATTCTCCACTGGGAACGAATTCGTAGATCTCGAACCGCACGAGCAGATCGTGCTTGGAGTGCAGGTGGCTGCTGCGGCACGGTGCTGCCACAGTCGCCGCGCCCCACTTGGGCGAGCGCACGAGCGCTGAGATCGGTATGAACGGCGGCAGCATAGACCGCCCTGCTCCGCATTCTGCAACAATGCACAAATATAGCTTGCCTCTTATAAGCCTATTTAAATCATATATCTATAACGCACAATGGTTAAATTTGAGGTTGCAATGCAGAGGCGCAAGATATGTGTAGTTTGCTAACCCACACTGGGCTAGTAGTGGACTATGGCCTAACCCTACTCACACTGAGAAGAGGTCCGTGCACAGCAGTGGGCCACATTAATACACGGCTGATCTTATTATTTTTCTTGCTTTATGACATACATAGGTACCGTAACAGACTATAGACAAACATATACACAATAGTGTTCAACAGTATACAATACCTACTTAAATACGTAGTCAGAGCAGCGATAGCTCAGTGGGGAGACCAACAGACTGCAATGCAGAGGGTCTCGGGTTCGAACCCACGTCGCGCACCTCTGACTTTCGAAAGTTATATGACTTTTCGAAATTATGTGCGTATTGATTGACAATTATCGCCTGCTCCGTGCCTCGGAGAGCACTGGGTCGAAGTGTCGCCGGTCTGTACTGACTGGCCCCCACACAAGATAAGATAAGATAAAATACGTAGTACGATTATAAAAGAATGAGAAATAGAAAGGAATTGCGATTACAAATTATAATAGAAATAATTAAAAGTTGGGAAAAGAAAGTGTTACATAAGCTTTATCAAATCAATTCAAGATTAACCTGTACAATTTTATATTGTTGTGTACGTTCTTTAAGTTAGAGAATTTTTAAATCTGTTATGAAAAATGACGACCTAAGAACGAGTAACATTATCTTGACTAAATATTCGTGAGATCGGATAGTTCTGCAAAACATCAGCCTATGGTATTGTGTTCATAACTTGACATGATTTATATTATAAATGTTAATAAATGTTTTAAGTGAAACACCTCAAAGTTTCATCACTTGAAATTAAAAATATACTATCTCCGAATCCACAGTGCTCAAATTCAGCAATGTCACCGAGGAGCCTCTAAACAAGTCAGACCAACATTACAATATTTATCACTTAATCCTAAAACCGCAGTTACCAGCGTCAACTGTGGTGGCTCACGTGGTCTTAACTGATCACGAGACCTTTATATGGATGAATATATTAATTATTTAATGGTCGTTTTATCACTGCTACCTACTACGCCGAGTGTTGTAGGTTCGAATCCCACACGGGTCAAAATTTGTGTGATCCACAAATGGTTGTTCACAGTCTAGATGTTCTTTGTGTCTGTTGTTTGAATGTTTGTAATATATTATCTCCTTGGCCTTCGAGACACAGGTTATATTTAGTGCATGATTTGTCTTTAAAACAAAACTACTCCTTGTGAAAAGAATAGCCAAGAAGTTTCCGTATAAAATACTGGTGCGTATAACGACGTGTATATACGTAAAACGCAAGATCGTCACATAGCAGCAGGAACAATGATTGGATTAATAAACCATTGAATCAAATTCCAAAACAATAACGGTTCACCTACCAAATCGTAAAATCTTTAAGGCATGGATCTTACCTGGACCTGGCTTTGTTGCGCAGCCGCAAAAATTTATTGCATTCAAAATTTTAACAGGCGCCAAATAATAATATTCTAAAATAAACTTTCACTCAGTACAGGAATTATTGCAATAGAATCTCAACTAATATTATAAATGCGAATATAAATGTGCTTATTTGTTCGTTTGTTACGCTTTCACGCCTTAACTACGAGACCGATCATCATGATTGGCATTTTCTCATACCTACATGACAACGGTCAGGGGTACAGAAAAGGACATAGGGTACTTGTCATCCAGGCAAAAGTATCGACTATTCCTGAGGCATAGAAAATTTACATTTAATAATTAAATTATATTTATTTATCTAATTCCAGTAATATCACAAAGCAAATATGTATAAACAATGTAACAAATCGATCTATAATACCTCGATCAATCGATTTGTAAATCACAAGTTAAATGGTAGCTCAGGTATCAACATCACGTTTTGGCTGGTTTGTGTAGGAAATCTGTCGAATTCATTCCTCAGATGAGCTATGTGGTAATTTAGAACTCGTCTCTTATTATACTAGCGATACATTTATGCTACCCTATCACCATGATACAATAATTATGATGTTAAATTTATGTTATATTTCTACTTAAAGCGAAGGTTAACACTTACATTTCGCACGTGGTTGAATCCGAGAGGATCTTTCCTGTATTCTTGATTGGTTCTGACAAAAATGCGTCCTCGTTGCGGGGTAGGAAGCTGAAACAAAATATTTATCTTGTATATCAATGACAACATTATTCTCACTTTATTATTCTTATTAGTGTTAACATGAAACTCACCTGAACCGGCAGAATACGTCGGTGTAGTCTGTAGGTACCTATAACGCTATAGGCCATCAGAACGCGGTTCTGACGGTTGTTCCCTTTCAATGTTTACAACCAACAAAGAATTACAAATTGGGTGTATTTCATTTCATACTCCTACTATATTTCATTTCTATATCACCCCATTCATCTGGCAGAGAATGCCTATGGCATTAAATTATCCTTTATACATTGTGTATGATACATTTTAAGGTTAATAAATAAATTAATACACACTAAGCTCATTGCTACGAGTCGCTAACCTCAAACTACTTCGCTAAGTACCCAAATAAATTTTGATTTAGAACCAGCGCTAGGCAATTCCAAAGATAAAAGAAAGCTCGAAAAGTATATAATCCCACTTCCGAATTTAAATCAATACCTTGTGACTAGATAATTATAATAATTCATAATCATAATTGTGTGGTAGGGAGGTACTCTATTGAGTTATTCTCGTGGATAGGTAAGTGAAATAGGTACTTCATGAAGAATATTGATATACATTGACTAGTACCACTCACTATATATATATAATATGACCTAACCAAATAGTTGCGGTAGGAACTGTCGCAATGCGCTATCGCATACATGCGCCTGAGTGTACAAGACAAATGCGTCAGCAGTGTCCCTATAATATAAGAATATTCAAAACATGATTTTTTGGATAAAGAGGGTATCCTCTCTTTCAACAAAATCATGTTTGAATATTAAAACATACATCTGGAGCATTGCTCTGTAGGCAAGCGAAACATGAACAATGACAACAAGTCCAGGAAAGAATGAAAGCATTCGAAATGTTGTGCTGAAGGCGCATGAAAAAATTCCCTGGACAGAAAAGGAAATTAATGTGGCAGTACTCAGGCTTGTCCAGAAGAGGAATGATGTTTGGTGAACTTATGTGACATGACGACTTCATAAAGAACATCGTAGAATGAAAAGTGGTAGGAAAGAGAGGAAGGGGCAGACCCAGAAGAGCATTACTGATCAAATAAAGGAAAAGGCGAAGGTCATGTCTTATAAGGAGATCAGAGACCGAAAATTAAGAAAGATGGCGTATACTCCACCGACAAGAGCAAAGTCTCTAGAATAAAGAAGTCAGACGTATTTCTAAATTTAAGGGACTTGGAGCTATGACTTGACTTCGACTAGGTCAATCAAAAAACTATATTTGTTGGTCATGCTTGATCGTGCTTTAACGTTAGTCGACGTATTTTCGTGTAGCCTCAGATGATGACCTTTTTTAGGACTGTCGTAATACATGACAACGTTCTTATATATGCTTCGGCTGACGGCAATGATTTTTATTTATTACATGTGTATTTTATTTTATATGTCTTCCTAGTATTGCAAAGCCCCATTTATAAATATCAAAAGTGAAGTGAAGTGCGTCTCTGTTCTATTTTACCATATCACTATTCTCAGATTATTTTGGGCGCGGTAGGCATTCCCGCTCACATCGAGCTCTTGATTCCCATCAAGCAGCTTGTAACTTTTACAGCAAATTTATTTGTTTTCTCATTAAGAAATTACTGTTAACGGCAAATTATGGTATGGTAACCTTCAAGATTATACTTGCGAGAAAGCAAATACTCTTTAAATTAGAGCTAAGTGGGATTCGTTTGAAATTATATTACGCAGACTGGAACAGGCTGACTAGAAATTTATTTTCAGCTTCCAGAAGACAACAGCTTCAAATCTTTGTGTCATCTTGCTGCGGTCAGCTTTTCAGACACCACACCACAGTAGAATTATTAAGGTTATTTTAAGATTAGATCGAACTTATGATCAAAAGTCAGCGCCAAAAGATCTTTGTTATTTAAGTCACAAAGTAACATTTATGAACATCAAAGGTTAGTGAGTTTACTAATTTTACTGACTTTATTTTTGTGTTAGTTGCTAGGTTAAGGCAAATTGTTGGGCCATTGAGAACCTGCAAGAAACTTAGACAAATATCTCAGTTACTTGAATTTACATAATACTTTAGAGACTTGAATTTTTAACTAGTTTTTTAAGTGTCTATTTGTTTGACTTGAAGAATAGGTGTTAATAGGGTAATGAAAAGAAAACAAGGATGTGGAAATTTTCAAAGCATTTTATTTATGACCTTTAACACTGTGTATAATATATTTTGATAGTACATTTAGAGCAATGAGTAATATTACCAATCATTACATTGTTCTTATTTTCATAAATTGAATGAAATTCATAAATTATATATAGAATATATAATTTGTTTTCAATATCATTCTCGCCCAACAATCAACAATCACTATCGTAATCACAAGGACCGCGTTCACCTCCGCGATGCACCATCGCTCTCACGCCACGCCACACGTCGCATGCCACACGTCGCATGCCACACGTCGCATGCCACACGTCACATGCCACACGCAACATGCCACATGCCACGCGCCACATACACATGCCACAGAGCACACGCCACACGCATTTTGCCACTCGCACACGCACAAGCGTCCAACTAACTCTCGCACCGACAGCACAGAACAACGATACGTACAAAATAAATTACTTGAAAACAAACAAACGTAATTTCAAAACAACAGCTACTCCTATAAAAATAGCAGTATAGCTTAAACAGTATACTCTATAAAAAAATATAATCCAGCGACAGCTGTATCTCTAATTTAAAATGTTTTGTTTCCATAGGATTACAATAATATAACAACTAAATATAAATTAGCAAACTAAACGTCCAAGGAAATAAAAAAGCTATAAAATTATTTTACAGCCGCTTCACGACACTCCGTGGTTTTACAATACCTGCTCACTATTCATCTACTAAACATCATTTTGCTATGCAAAATACATTACCCTATTTATTTCAAAATAATGGAAATAATGTACAAAAACTTTGGAATGTAAATACAAAAATAAAATGACTAGAAAAGAAATGTATTAACAAACATGTCATTCAGCATGAGATCTCTTTCATACGTTTTATAATAAACACACCTATTGAAGGAGTTACACAAATATTAATGTTGGTGAAGAAGTATTTGGACATAAATCTGTTAAAGATTCTTATATTTTTAAGAGCGTCTCTTAGATAGAGCACATCGTCAAACACAACGGGTGGAATGAAAAATAACTTTAGAGTGACATTTGACGATATGCTATACGAACTGAAACGTTAGTTACACAATATTTTCATAATCTCGACGACAATTGTAATTTCAATGTTAAGAAATATTACCTATAACACACAGCATGTCTAAATTTTGGATAATACTTTTTGTTCTTACAGCTACGTTTATTATACGCTAAATTATTATCAGGATATTCTCTAGTGTTAGCCGAATATTTAATGTCTACGGTCAGTGTGTAAGCCGGTGTGACTGGACTTTTAACAGGAGAAAGCTATTTTTTTTATAATTTTCTGTAACTCATGAGAGTATCAAACGAATTAAAATATTTACATCGACTAATAAGTCTTAAGCTTACAATGTTATAAATAGATCTATGTATGCTCGATTTTGATTGGAAAATATAGTCACCTAGAAGCGATAGTATAGTGACAATTATTATATTATTATTCAACATTTATCGAAGCGGCAAGAGTAAACAATTGCTCGGACTTACAACAGAGTGTCGACATAAAAGTAAAAGATCATCCATATAAAACTACAGTCACATTCATTATCTAACTACGATGATATACACGTCGTATGTGTGTCGATATATGGGCTGATGGGACGAGGGGTCACCTCGACACATCGGGGGAGAGGGGGATTAGGGAGGGGGTAGGGACTATGTAACTGAGATACACGTAACAACACACTAGTGAATGAAGGTCGGCAGCACGGCATCGCTGCACGGATGGGCTGCATCTCGTACAATGCACTGTAAGACTACCTACACGGTATGACTAGATCGTACGGAATGCTCCGAACGGAATAATCTGTAATCAGCGAAATCATTCGAGACAGTTTACCAGAGTAACATCACATTTAACCTACTTTATACATTCCATATAAAGAATTTCAATGAAATAAATTATCGTTACACAAAACAATAATATGTCAAATTAAATAATGAACTACTAAAGGTAGCGGAAAATGATTTTATAATGCATAGTCTACATTTAACTACAAATATTTTAATGTATTTACAATCAATACTAAAATGTGAAACGTTTACGTATGACGTCATACGATGCAATCTACTGCCACCATGGCCTTTTGAGCCTCAAAATATAATTTAAACTACCGTCGGGTCATACGTATATACAAGGTAAATTACATTAGGTAATTATGTATCCAACATTAGAAGAAAATTTATATAGATCAGTAATTTGTCTTTTCACAAATACATTTTTTTATTAAATTCTTAGTCATATATCATGTAACAAAATGGAGCCTATCAATCATCGCTGATATTATTTGTGCGCAATACATATTATTGTTCTGTTATTGCACGAGAATTGTACAAAGACAAAGTACATTTCGGCATAGTCTACACAGTTCGTACGGTCGATGAACCACGATAGGTTTAAAGTACATAAATGCTTTTTAAGGGTCGTTAAGTATCGTTCAACTATACGTCTTATATTTAATGGAGCTATCGTATCGTGGTCCATGGACATGAATTTTAAGATACACAAAATAACGTATATTATGCGTGCTTTTAAGATATTGAAACAGCTCGAAACCTCGACTAGATATACATTCATAGTAGGAATTTATGAACAAGTTTTATAATCAATGTATAAGTATTATCAGTTATTTAACCCTTCCCTGTCGATCGGTGCACCGGTTTGGACCCGTCTTATTTTGACCCTCGCACTACATTTTTAAACATTACCACGAAATAACTAATTATCTGACCATCTGTTAGACCACATAATATTTTTATTATAAAAATAAAAACTCTTTTTTTGAGTATAACATTACTTTTTAATATACATGAGAATTAAGCTACACCAATATAGTATAATTGTAAAAAGAGATTTTAATTTTCAGTCAAAAATATTTTGCGGTCAACATTCCTTCATTGGCAGTAACTGTATATTTCGTTATATTAGCAAATATAAATAAAATATACATATATCTATTTACGTATATATCGTATATCGCATTAAATGCAGCTGATTTACAATAATATTGGTAATTAAACATGGATATGCTAAAATAATTGATTCGTTTGCCGTTTAAATTTCGTATTATCATGTGGTCCCAAGTTGTATAAAAACAATACGAACATAAAATATATTATAATAGAAATAATTTATTTCGTATAAAAGTACAACAATATTCCACTAAGATTTAATTTATCGATAACATTTGATATTTATCGATAGAATAACATTCAATTAATCGAATGTAAATTTGTAAGTCTTCGACTTTTACTACGAAATAAAATATTCCACATTTGAACAAATGGACCACAATAAAGAAAAGCTCTGTGTTGAGCGTTCAGTGACCCTAGTACTCCTATGCCCCACCAAACCAGTCACAGATGTACATACAATATAACCTGCACACCAGGAACCAATGATATATAGTCAACCATCCAAGTTGAAACCACCATCTTCATCTTCTAAAACTTTTAGTTACCATATTATTTGCACCTCTATACAAAGTGCAGATCAGACTAAAAGTATTTTAATACTTTTTTACTATACTAACTTTACGCTAGCGTAGTCAGTCCGAAACGGGTCAATTAGATGAAAAATCACATTCTCGTTCTGACTCAAAGTATACGTCTCAATATTTATGTTAAATAATATAATTATTTAACCACAAACCTTCAAACTGTTAGCTGCCTTGTTCGTTAACCTAATCACACTCAGAACTTGCATTCAGATCGATTCAGAGTCTCTCTCAACTCTTGTACATAGAAGATGGTTGCTCTCTTTGACCTTGAAAATAATGTTGCTACTTAACAAGTTAGTTACCTTTATAACGGTGATTCCTGTTGTGAGGTAACGTCGAGCCGTTTCAATACCTCAGAGCGCGTTTGTGTTGCACTAGCGCATTGTCAGAGACGCACTTAAAAAACGAGGATAGACTCCATTGTGAGGGGGTCTCAGGGCGCCGCGCCGGGCCCCGACCCGCCGCGACGTGCCGAGCGGGACCTGCGCACACACACCTTAAAACGTGTATATTGACGGGGCCAACACATGTACCTCCAATACTTACTTACGACTGAACAGTGCTGAGGGCCATTCATCAACAATCGTATACGGATAGAGAAAATGTATTGCCAGCATTCAAATTTTAAGGGAATATTGGACAGTTCTGATTTTAAGATGTGGACAATTGGCAAAGATCTCTAAATAATTAAATATCAGTGATTGTAGATCAATATTTTAGTATACTAAATGAATGTAAGTTTCAGAGAAACTTTAAGAATTATCAAAGCTTAAAACTTTACTTTACATAAAAATTAATGACTTGTTTATTTTACTGTCATCTCAATATTGAGACTGTTGTCTGTAACTCATATGAGTAACAGACAATCAAATCACAGGCACGAAATAATAAACTGTTTCGAAGAGGATTCGAACCACTGTAGTTAGCGAGACTTTCTTTTTCATTGAAATTAAACTATGTACTTTATACAGATTCTATCGCTATATTTAACACTTTTATTATAATTTTGAAAATATTCTCTACTATTGTTAAACTTTATAAATACAGCTTAAATTAATATGACTATAAGTATAAGATCTGAAAACAAGATTGAGACTGTATTATTTAATGCTTGGAAGCTTGTTTCATCTAGCTGTATATAAAAAAAATACGTTTTCGTACCTTTAAATTATATAAAGAAACTATAAGGACAAAAATGTCTCAATAATACTTTCAAAGGGAAAACAAAAGGCAATATTAGGAACAAACGCACCATAATAGGCAAGAAAGTAGATGGTATTAAAGTAGATAATGGTGTGATCTCACCTGATCTGTCCAGCGAGCAGTGGGTTGATGGCGTAGAGCCAGTCGTGGACTTCCTTGTCACCGAGGGTCTGAAGCAAGTACCCACGCTCCTTGCTCACCACGCTATGACAACGACAATACACGTATGAGCATGACTGTATCCTGACTTATTTTGTAAGCTAAATTTTATCCGCGGCTCCACTCACGTAAATGTAGATTGTGTAAATTTTCTCTCCCCCGGGTACAGAATATTTTTCTGGATGAAAGGTATCCTATGTCCTATTCCCCTTATCCCTGTACAATTTCATGATGATCAATCAAGTAGTTACGGCGTGAAAGCGTAACAAAGAAACAAATAAACAAACTCACATCGCATTTATAATATTAGTTAGGATTCGCATGTGGGGTTTGTTTGTTACGTTTTCACGCCTTAACTATTCGACCGATTATCATGAAATTTCGTATACACATTGTCAGGAGTACAGAAAAAGTACTGTTACTGTTCTAACTTAACCTACATTTACACAAGCGAAGCCGCTGCCTAAATCTAGTCTAAGGTAAATCTTTAGAAGCGAATTCAATATTCTTTGTGTAAAAGCTACAAAGATACAGTATATTGTGGAATCTATTATAATGTAACATTTCGCTCAAACTAGATCAAATCTGGCTGCAGAAGTACTTTCTTTCTACAAACGACCGTAGTCAATCTGTCCGTATCTGACTGTAGTCGACCATAGTCAATATTATGTCGTGTTCCAGCTAAATAAATAAATATAAATATTATACCACATACACACAACACCATCTAGCCCAAACTAAGCAGAGTTTGTACTATGGGTACTAGACAAGGGATAAACATACATATATACTTTTTTTTTTATTTGTAAATACATACATATTATACATATAAACACCCAGATCAAGACAAACATCCATGTTCATGCACACAAATGTTTGACTTGTGCGGGAATCGAACCCGCGACCTCAGGCGTAGCAGTCGGTTACACTAACCACTACTAAATTTTCTTTAGAAGAGCCTGTGTTGTTAACAGCAGACCAGTAACCTTAATTCCTTATACCGTCATTATGGCTACTCCTTTTTGTATGAACAGCAATGATGGAACTTCCATATTTAAGCGAAGATCGCAGCAGCACACCGGTGGCCAGACACAAAAGGTTTGTAATTATGTGTGGCATTCCAAGTATTCACAGGTAATGTACTGTGTCTAACGGAGGTATGCTATATGCAGAAACTGTAAAGATACCAACCTGAATGTGTTGGGCATGCGGACCATCTGTTCCTGGTCTTCAGAGTATTCGACATGTGCGTTGGCGAGGTTAATGACCGCGCGCTCGATCGGGTCGCGCTCGTCGCGGTAGATGAATACGTATGGCCGTCTTACTACCTATAAGGGAACGAAATGGTAACATGGATGTTTGATGGAGATCAGGAACAAATAGTTTTAAAGGAGATTATGTAAGATAGAATGAGGAACTAGAGTAACGATTCCTAAAGGAGGTTCCGCGGAACCTAGGGGTTCCGTAGAAAAGTCACCAAAATGCCGCTAATTTATTAATTTTTGTCTGTTAAATAATACAGTTAAGTACAAATATTATTTGAAATACCTAGTGCAAAATGTGTGAAGAGAAGTAAAGTTTTTGTTCTTATTTAAATTATAGTGTCTTTGATTTGTAATAATTTGATGTTCCATAAAATAAAAGGTATTTGGTTCCGTTATCTAAAAAGTTTAGGAACCCATGGACTAGAGGAAATGTCGGGTGTTAGGTGCTTTAGGAAGAATGAAAATACAGAAGAGACTTGCTTTCTCCTGTATTTTCATTCTAGCCCTCACTATCTGTTCACTTGCAATAGTTAGTGACGGCTAGGAGCTATATATTCTTATGAGGAAGTAGAAAGCTTAGAGTCAGCGCTTCTACTTCTTCTATTTAAAAATGCCTAAAGCAAGTGTATGAATATTATTCCTTTGTGTATATAATTTGGTTCCCGTGCCATAAAAAGTTCGGTCACAATTGAACATTACACACACGATCCAGATCGACCGTGGAGATAATGGGAGAGAATCGAGCTGCCAAAAGAGCACTTCTCGAGCAATCAACCGAACGTCGTCCGGCGGGTCGTCCAAGTTACCGCTTGAAAGGTGAAATATCTAAATAACTGAAAGAGATAAATGTGCCCGATTGGTCTGACTTGGCACAAAATTGGAAGAAATGGCGTACTTTAATGTCGGACGTCAAGGTTCACTTTGGGTCGCTGAGCCAGCGAAATAAGTAAGTAAACACTACAAAAAATCTGCCATCGGTACCGCTCCGCCTCCGCGGCCTGTGTGGCTTTAAATTGATATACTAACCAGCCAGCGCTTCTTCCATCCGTGCGTGCCGTGCTGCAGCACGTTGAGGTGTCCGCGGCGCGCCACGGCGGCCGACACGCGCACCTCCTCGCAGTCGGGCACGTACAGCGCCGCGGCCGCGCCCGCGCCGTGCGCCAGCGCGCCCGCGCCCACCGCGCCCGCCCAGCCCGACATCGACTTCTCCAGCAGTCCACGCTCGGGGGAGCACAGCCTGCGGCCCGACAACTTACTGTGTAGCTTTTTAATTTTGTATCCGTTCTATGCTGATATGTCAGATTGCATGTTTGACAGGGTTATCGAGAACCAACATAAATATTAAACAGCCCAAAAAATTCATAACTTAAATTTAAATATCTGTTATTTTACCCGAATCTGTTCATATATATTTTACATACAGAAAAGAAAAAAACAACGATAGCCTAATAGGCGACCGTTGTACTGCCACGCAAAGGTCTCAAGTTCGCGTCTCTGACTTTTCGAAGTTATGTACCTATTGCTTTTTTTTATTTTCTTTTGTGGCAGACGAGCATGTGGCCCACCTGATGGAATTTGGACTTCAGGAATGTCAGGACACAGCAATGCCGCTGCCTACCGTGAAAAAAGAACTCTCTTTAAACCTCGTTTGAAGAAGGACATCTCATAGCGCTCAGAAAACACCGAAGCAGGCAGTTCATTCCAGAGCTTGCACCTACGTGGGAAAAATGATCGCTGAAACTGTCTTGGATTTAAACGCTTACAGCTGATAGTAATGAACCCTGCTTCGTTGTCGAGTGGTGCGATGATAGAAAGGGGCCGCTGGTACTAATTCAAACAGTTCTTCAGAGCACTCCCCGTGAAAGAATCCGTAGAACACGCAGAGAGACCCAAAGTCTCTCCGTTGCTCCAACGACTCCAATCTATCCGTGAGATTGGGATCATCGACGATTCGAACTGCCCGTCTTTGTAGGGAGTCCAGTAGGTCGAGCTGGTATTTAGGGTCCCCTGCCCAGAGATGTGTGCAGTACTCCACGTGCGGCCGGACCTGTGCTTTACAAAGCACAAGACGTTGCCCTGTTGTGAAGTACCGCCTCGCCCTGTTCAGTACACCCACCTTTTTGCTTGCTAATTTAGCTTTGTCCTCCAAGTGACTCCCAAACTGGACTTTATTCGAGATTTCCTCGTCGAGGATCTCAATACTTTCTGAAATACGGAGAGTAACTCCTTGGAACTGTGGCGCCATGATAAAAAGGTCCTTCTTGTCAGTAAACGCGTACACTTGTGTTTTCGAGGGGTTGAATCGAACTAAGTTCTGTTCACCCCATTCAGAGGCCCGCCCAAGAGAGTCCTCGACTTCAGACACAAGTTGTGTTCGTATTTTCTGTATCATGCTCCGAGGGACATTCTGATAGCTGGTATAACGCGCATCACCCGTGCTGTCATCCGCATGGCAAAGTATGTTCTTGATTGACAACAAGTCATTGATATTCAGGATGAAGAGCGTTGAGGAACACCAGCGTTAATGGTTTTGGTTTCGGAGCTACAGCCATCAACGATGAATGTAATGCTCCGACCATCCAGAAAGCTGGCAATCCATTTGCAGAGTCCCTCGGGGATTCCATAAGATGGTAGCTTGGATAGAAGGGCCCTATGCCAGATCCTGTCAAATGCCTGAGCGATATCGAGGCTAACGGCCAGAGACTTTAACATAAAATTCTCGCTTTCTCTCCTTGACATCAGGATCTCGACACTTCCTAGCCCTATTCCAGGCTAAGTATGCTGACTGCTTCTGGTGTGCAGCATCCCTGCTGGCGTTATTTAACCAGGGGCGACTGCGGGCGCCCACAGGTATTTTGGCAGAAGGGATGAATAATTCTATCCCTTGGTGGAGCACATCTGTGATGCAGTCAGCACAAGTGCAAGAATTCCCGGATGAGAAGCAAAGCCACTTCCATGGGTAGGATGCAAGAAATCCTCAAAGTCCATCCCAATCTGCTGACTTGTATCACCAGACTCTAAGGTAACCAGTCGATCGAGCGATCTGGTTGCGTAACAGGGGCACTGCGAATAAGACAGTGATCCCTTGATACCAGAGGAGCATCTACCTCCACCATGTATCCTAGTGGATGTGTAGTCAGCAGAAGATCCAGCGATGAAGGTTCATGGCTCTCGTTGTTATACCAGTTGTGTCGATGTTATACCAGTTGTGAGAAGCCATAGGCCGAAGCCATATTGAAGAGAGCCCGATCCACGGAGTCGGTAGTCCGGGATCCCAACCACTCTTTGTAATGAGCGTTAAAAGCGCCAAGGACCGCCAACTCCGCGAATGGGTACCTCTCCAATATTTGGTCAGTCCCCTCTTGGACGTCCTCAAGTAGCTGAGTTGACTCCGAATCACTGGCATGGGACCTGTAAAGGCATGCGTAAATTCGGGTAAGACCCCCATGGTCTACGCGTAGCCATAAAATTGACAGGTCCCGATGCTCGAGGCCCCGAAGGCGGCGGCAACAGATATCGCCCCTAACGAACACGCATATCCCGTCTTTACGACGGAAAGAATGCTCCAAATCGTAGCCCGCGTATTTTAAATACAAAATGTCGTCCGGGGCGCATATCTGCGTCTCCGTTAAAAAGAGCAGGGCAGGCCGCACCGTCTCGAGATGGTGGTGAACGGCATCGAGGTTACTGTGTAGACCCCTGACATTGCAGAAATCCACGAGAAATGTGAAAGGGATGTGTCCGCCATAGAAAATTTGCTCTTTTTCTTGCCTTTCATGGTTTTTATAACTTATCATAAATCTATTAAATAGTTAATTATCGTTCACTTTAACGTTGAAGGATAACATCGCGAGGAAACCTGCATGTCTAAGAATTCGCCATAATGTTCACGAAAATATGTGAACTCTACCAACCCACACTGGCCAGCGTAGTAGACTACGGCCCAGCCCTTCTCATACTGGAAAGAGGCCCGTGACCAGCAATGGGACAATTTAATACATGGCTTATATTATTACCAGAAAAGGAAATAACGGTTGTCTATTTATTTGCTTATGATTATAAAACAATTTTACTTGAAACCTCTTTCATAGTTACTGGAGAAGGACATACCTTCCAGAGGTTGGAGGAGATTTAATATCCGATCAAGGTAGACCGATGACCTGTTAAAAGTTACAGGAAGTAGTTGGATATAGGCGTCTCGACCTATAATACCGGTCTGTGTGGAAAGCCTTGAAAGAAGGCCTATGTCCAAGAGTGGACGTCTTTCTGCTGAGATGATGAATAGGATAAAATACTTACTCGAAGCTGCTAGCACTGTGTATGGAGGACAAAAGACTTGGTGTGGAGATATCAGCAGATACGCCCTCGTCCACTGGCGTGGCAGGAGACGCAGCCGCCTCCACTTCCTTGCCAGAAGAGCCTATCCTTCCTGTAGAACAGACATTCTGAATTAATAGACCATAGAATAATATAGCGTATATTATAAAGAAGTGGTGTAAATTGTTCCAACAAAAATAGCTGCTTTTTCCTGTGCTAATCTGCAATCAGTGTTCTACTATAAGCAGATAGTTTGGGAAGCCTTATCAGGTCAAATGCATCCTCCAGCGGGGATAGCTACTGTAGGCATATGTAAGACGAGATTTCAAAAAAAATTGCTGCATTCAGACCATAGAATAAGCATGCTGTTAGTTTATTACTTGATCTTCTTCTAGATGTTGTTAGTAGTAGTTTAAGTGTTGGAGTTTTCAAGCTCGATACTGCTGTCAAATATTCTGAGCGCGACGATGATCGCATCATACATACGTCATTTTATATTAAAACTGATGGTCTCTCCAGGTTTGAAGATACATGATACGGTAACCTATTATTTTTATAAATATTAATACGTGGTTTTGTTCAATTAGTAACATAAATTGCAACTTTGCAATTCTACAAATCGAACGGTCTATAGACGGGCGAAATTCCAGCTGCATATACATTATACACCGATGGCACACTCCTGAACAACTACACTTGTGTACATACAGTAAGATCTGTGATATAATACATGAAAAATAAATCATTTATTCACAAACAGTCATTTTGTTAAATCCGACTTTGAGGTATTGAAGGTATTGAACCTTACCAAACGCCTCGCTGTGGCCAAGGGTATTAGAGCTGATAGGGCTGTAGGTACTTTAGGGTTCCGTAGGTTTTTGTCATATAATTGTGTGCATACAGTCCGTTACTACAAAGGTGACGACTGTAGATGTGTTTTGAGCCTCGTATCCACTAGGCAACATTTGGCGCACAACATGTTGCACAACATGTTGCTCAACGTGTTGAAAGTGAGTGCAGAACTTTTGTTTAGCAACGTTGTCTGTCTAGACATGATTTCGCTCGCATCAGTCATCGACAACATGTCGCCAGACGAACCAGTGTTGATTTCAGCGGCCTTTACACGTCTTCATTTGTCAACATTTGATGCTCAACTGCACTTGCATGGAAACAAACAACAAGCCGCGCGTCATGTTGCGCGTCAGCTAGCAACGTCGCGCGTTGTTGTGCAATGTCGAAGATCTTTTTGAGCGTCACGTGTTGTTCGTCTATTATTGTCTAGTGGATACGAGGCTTTAATGTTTTTGGAGATGTGACTGTAAATATCGTTACCCTGTATAAGCTTGATGTATTTAGATGCGAGCTCCCTCTCGCGGGTGGACATGTCCCAGGGTTCGTACAAGGATTCATCGCGTGCGCACTCCGCTGCCGCCTTCGCCGCCATATTGCACACCTCCTAAACACAAGTATTTATTTATTGAACATAGGAAAACAAGCAGTAGTGTATTAGAAGTATACATAGAGTAATTAACACTAAACTTAACAAATATACTACATTTTCTACAGATGAAGAAAGAAATAAAGAAAGAAAACTAATTTTATTTGTTCCACATTCTTATAAGATAATTACAAGTAAGAAACATAACGAATATACATTATTGTAAAACTTAAATTGGAATCTGTAGCAGATAATAGTTGCCATTTTCAGATCACTAAGACGAGCAAAGGAAAATAGAATAAGGTATAGATGATAAATTCTGTTTAATCTTTTAAGTAAACTTCTTATTACAAAATTGGATGTTCGGTTATGGAATTGATGTTTTTAGTTTAGAAGCAGAAGAAGTGAATTAGTGGTACCTTTTCTGTCTTGGTGAAGTCATTGGGCGCGACAGTGTGTTCGTGTCCGTGACGCAGGCGCTCCCGGAGTGCCAGCAGGTGGCGCGTGCGCCCCACCTGTTCCAGGCGCGTCATCTTCTCCAGCTCCCACTGATCGATCAAAAGGATATATTATATTGAGGTCATATCTTTACTTGTAGAACTATTAATATATGATCACATATATTTTTATATATAATATGTTTTATATCCGACTATGATATTATAGGTATTTATTTTCAATATATACATATATAACCATAAAACGACATAAATATATCTAATTTATTTTCAAAAGTGTGTTTGCGATCGGCATAATATGGCACATGCTTTGCAAAAAATACTGTTGTGATTTAAAGTAGATGATCTACCGTATTAAAAATTAGAACAACCCCATATTAATCATAATTATAATTGGTTCAGACTTCAAAAGTGATTAAGCACACCAAAATTCTGCTTGTGCTTTTATCAAATTTGCAGGCAGGGTAAGATATAGTCAGTCTACTATAGAAAGAAAATATTTTGAAGGCATCGTTTCAAGTCGTGCCGCATACAATATGACAGTAGAACACTCTGGGTTCGTTTGTTTGTGGTAAAGTGACATGTGGTCGTGCAACGTACAGTCACCTGTAATAGTGCATGGATAGCTTAAGGTCCAAAAGCCTGTGAATACTCAAATTAGGATGAATTTGAATGATAGATGGTTTGTTTTATAAATATTGCAATGCGTACACATTTTAGCTAATAGGTATAATTTATAAGAAATTGTATTCTCAACCGAAAAGGCACTCGAACACAGGGACAGAATAATGTTTGCGTACAAACAGAATAGCGAGTCATCAGAAGAATCTATAAAATAAATTACCCACTATTAATTTATAATTCTTTGCTTCTTGTTTTTACCCTGAAATATGTTCTTTTTTTAAATAATGTATTGTTAATAGAGATGAATTTTTTTTTATAGTAATTTCATCAAAATGGAGTTATTAAGAAATCTACTTCTTTTTATTTTATAGTAGTGCACCGCCATCTATTAAGATATAAATACCAATACTTAATACTGTTCTTGTATAGATTGCCGTTAGATGGCGTCAATTGCCGGCTTATACCATTTTAGTTTTGAAATGGGTATGCATTTTCGCAGCTCATTGTACCTGATGGTCGAATATAAGCGAGTCGCCACGTGGCCTCCAGCCGTGCAGGTTCTCCTCTCCACGCAC